>CM029470.1:52296026-53642470 GCA_017140325.1 Eucalyptus leucophloia subsp. euroa
AATAGTAAAATGTACTAATATACTTAAAATACTAAAATACATAAAATATGTAATAAACATAAATATACATTCTATTGATTTATATTATAAGATTGCATTAAATTCGAATATATAATTAAAAATAGGGAAAATCCCAAATAAGGACCCAAAGTGCCTTCTTTTTCTCAAAAGAGGACCTGAAGTGAAGTCTATCTCAAATAAGAACCTAAAGTGGTCATTTAGTCTTAAAAAAGGACCTCTCTCGCTGACCTATGAACAAAGGCATTTCCAATTCATATTCCAGTGGCTTGATCAAGGGTAATTTTGTCTATTTCTATTTAAAAATTTCGGTTGTCTTTTTTTCCTTGGGTCGATGGTTGCATTGTTCATCATCTTCTTCATCCCTTGTTTGTCTTCTTTTCAAGACCATTGAACTTGGGAAAGGCTGGCTTGGTGAGGGCCAACAAGGACTGAACACCCATCATAGGCAGTGGGCGAGGGCCGCCAAGCCCTCTCCAGATCTAGCAAGGGTGGCCTCGGCGGCGACAGGGACCAGCGCGTAGTTCTCAATTCCGCTAAGCAATGGGGCACCAACAACACGCACCAGCTTCACATTCAAAACAAACTTTGCTCAAATTCTTCACGGTAATGCCAATCGAAAGCCGAATCACTCGACCTCCTTATAAATATCGATCCTGGTCGCATTCGCTTCGTTCACCAGGACAGCGAACACCCTCTGGCCCACCTTGTTCACCCGTGGATCGATCTTCACGAAGTGGAACCACAGCAGGTAATCCAGCTTGGCGTCCACCTCCAATTAATACTCCAGGACCCCCATTTGATCGGTCGTCACTACGGTCTAGTGCAATTTCATGGGGAAATAATTGGGCTGCTGATTGGTCCCCGCGATGCTGCTCGCGATCGAGATGGCGTCAATGATTTTACGAGTGGCGACGGTCCAGGCGTTGTAATCCAACTTGCCCGGGACTAGCCGAAGTAGTCGCGTGGTCGCTGAAACCCAGCCCCCACTGACCGGCGCCACAGTCTAGTCTCCCGTAGTTGACCGGGATGAAATCGCTGCCCCACAGACGCGAATAAGACAGCAGATCGACCTGGACAAGCGACAGGGATCCGACCACGAGAGGGGGGGGTCGGTGGCAATGCTATAGAAGCAGACGTCGGCCTCACCATCGTGGACAAAGGCGAAGAGGTCGGAGTAGGCGTCGACGGCGCTAGCGAGGTCAAGGGAGGGCCAGGGGGAGCGCCAGCTGAAGACAAAGGTGCCCTCGACGGAGGCGTCGAAGCTCGGGGGGTGGGACTTGCCATCTTAGTTGTCATAGATGATGAAGGTGCGGAGGAAGTAGCGGCTAGAGGGGAGGCCGGGGAGGACGTAGCAGTTCTTCTTGCCGGAGGAGAGGGCGAAGTAGCGGAACGTCTTCTCTTGAGGCTGGTGGAAGCGGAGGGGCTCCAAGACGACGTCGGTGGCGCTGCCGGTGAAGTAGCAGTCGGGGAGCCATGTGGTGTTGAAGGAGTCGACGGCGGGGGGGTGGCCGCTGCAGTTGATGTGGCACGAGACGTTGCCGTACGGATGCGAAGAGCGAGCGGTGAGGAGAGGGAAGAGGAAGAAGAGAGAGAACATGCTAGCTCCTCGTCGCTGCTTCCTTTCTCTCTCTATGACTCGGCTTTGCTGGGGATCGCGAGAGATGAACAATGCAACCACCGACCAAAAAAAAAAAAAAATAACAGGACATCCAAAAAATTTTAAAAGAAATGGACAAAAATACCCCCGATCAAGCCATCGGAATATGAATCGGAAATGCATTTGTTCACCGGCCGACGAGTGAGGTCCTTTTTTGAGTCTAAATGACCACTTTAGGTCCTTATTTGAGACAAACTTCACTCCATGTCCTCTTTTGAGAAAAAGAAGGCACTTTGGGTCCTTATTTGGAATTTTCCCTTAAAAATAAGATTAAATTAAAAAATTAAATTGTTATTTTTTGTTATTTGAACTTATTATATTAGAATTCAAATGTTTTTTACATTCAAATTTAATTTTAATTTTGTTAATTTAAAGAGTTTGTTATCCAATAAAAATAACTGTCTTTTATGGATATTATAAATCATGTACACATTTATCACACCTCCCTTAAGATAATTTTATCCAACTAATATATATTTATATCCAACTTTATCTAGTCTTGAGTAGACATCAAACACAAGAAAGAATAAATTTTATTATATCATGAATTTTATCATGACTACGAAACGTAACATTGTGTTATCATCATAAAACAACGTGGACTTTAATCGAAAAACCAATTATTTGACTTTACACCAGTAGAGTTCTCGAGATATGAGGCAACGCTATTATAATCAATATAGAGATACGGTGAAACACAAAGGAATTGAAGGCCTCCTTGTCAGAGAATTAAATGTTAATCGGAGAGTAGACATTTTTAATTACATGGCATTGTTTTTTTAATTTTAATCGTGACGGAATCTCTTCGAGAAGATAAATTAGGAACCGATGATTTTGGAACCTGACACTCTTTCTTTTCTTTTCTTTTCTTTTTTTATGGCTTTTTGCCAAGAAATCGCAATTATAAATGAATTGGTGAAACAACTGTCATTTTTATGACCGTTTGGTTTTTGCTGATCTACACTATTATGTAAAGCAAAAAAAAAAAAAAAATCTCCGAAAGGGATCATTTCACCTAAATTATCCTCAATAAGTTACTTTGTAAATATTTTACAGATGGACAGATGCGTGAATCAACAATACTACTTTATCTCTCACGTTTTTTTTTTTAATTATTATTTTTAACATTCAAACATTTTGTATCTTATAAACAGCCCTACTATATAAAAAAAAAAATCAAATCTATACACATTTTGCATTTTCCATAGACACACATGTGTGTGTACAATTCTTGCATACTTTGTCAATAACTTCTTTTCGTTAGTTTCTAATTCACATCGTTTATGGTAAAGGCGAATTCACAAAATCTTTTGAATGTCAATTTTTGTGCGCAGGCACAACATGTGTATTTTTGCTATTATACAATAAGATATAACACACTAGAACGAGAAGTGAACTTACGTTGTGTTTGGAACTTTGGATTAGGGGAAAATTCCTAATAAGAATCCGAAATTGACTCATTTTTTCAAATAAAAACCCGAAGTATATTTTGTTTTAAATAATGATCCGAAGTGCATCAATTATCTCAAATAAGGACTGGAAGTGAACTTTGTGTTAGATAAGGACCAAAGTGATCAAGTTGATCTCTATTAAGGACCTCAACTGACTAGCAAACATTTTCTGGCAATTAAAATAGGGGCAATTTTGCCCGAAATTTATGATTGGAAAAAAAAATTCCAAATGAATTAAGTTTAGGTTATTCACTTAGACGTTTACCTTTTCTTCTTTCTTCTCCCCTATTGTTCCTCAACCAGACCGCTGCTTGGTCAGCGCTGCGACTCGATTCCAGTCGCTCCTCACCTCACTCGATTCTCATCGTTTCTCGCCTGCTCCTTGCTAGCATCGATCTATTGTTCACCGTTGTCTCTTCTTTCTAGGGTTTCGGTGTCAGCAAGCTTCAAATTTGTCATTCAAGTGCACCGCTTGGGTGACCACGGCGGCAAGGGGTTGTCTCTTTGGGAGGTGCCTCCGATGGTAGCAATGGTCGGCGACCAGGTAAGGTGACCAAATTTTAGTCACATCTTGCTCGTCAATCTGTGTTGTGAATGCTTTATTTAATCAGATGGTGTGCTTTTTTGTTCTTGGAACTTTGGAGTTCTTGAGAGCATTCAATGCTTTAATGCGTCGTCGGGAGGGACATTCTGCCTTGTATTTTGGTAAATTTGACTTCTGTTAGCAATACAAACATTGCTAGTTCATTGGAGCTTGAGAAGGCCGAGCTATAAATGTTGTTGTTACCAAGTAATGATATTGCTGAGAGAACGGGGTCTGCAATTGATTCGTGATATTATAAATGAAATCAAAACTCTGGCTGTCTGTGGTGATTACTTGAGAATTCAACAAGTATTGGCTGATTTCTTGTTAAATATGGTGAGGCATGCTCCATCTCCAGAGGGTTGGGTGGAGATTCACGTTCATCCAAGTTTGAAGCAAACTACTGAAGGACTAACTCTTGTGCACAAGAAATTTAATATTCCTTTGATAGATTTATATCTATTTTGAGTTTGTGCTGTGGATAACGCATTGTCCTATTTTGAGATGGTTACATGATGCGGCTTGCTTTCCAAAATTTCGTATTGGTTAACTCTAAAGTGCCGCTCGATACTATCAAAAAGAGTTCTTACGCTGAGCTCGAAACTTATGATACTAATGAACCAAAAAATCCAAGGAATGATGTTACTCTGATCGAGAAGACCTCTGTAATCAATTTCTCCCTCAAATCCTTCATTTCTCTGGTTTTTAAGAAATAATTTGTGACTTCACATAAAAAAATTGAGCCTAATTCAACTATCCTATTTTTTTAGGTGATATAATATTCATTGATGAATGATCAGGAACTATCTTCTCATCACTCATCGGGGTTCTCTATTTTTATGAATTTAGGCTTATGTGACGCAAGATGACGTGTCGATCTCAATGCTACTGTGAGAGAAGCTATTTACTGCACAGCTCAGCTACCATTGCCAAAGGGCAAAAACAGCAATAAGGGCAATGGGATTGTAAATGCCATGGACACAAGAGTTAGAGGCTAAGGGACCAAAGGACAAAGTGATGGTCAAAAGAGAAGACTTGGTATTTGCCCGAAACTAGTCAGCTTCTCTTCCTCGACGAAACCAACAGTTGACTCAATGGCGTAACATCCTATTATGTCATGAGTAGAATAGCCATCTTTGACCAAAGAGATGGAATCAAAAGAACTATAATCGCATCAATTCATTAGTTCAGTAGTGAAGTCTTTCAACTTTTATTGGGTGCTTTAGATTGGTCGAAGTAGAGGATGGGATGTGATAACTGCATATGATAATGGAAGGTTGTTTTGTAAATTCAATTGTTTCTTCTCTTTCTTGTAATGTTGTGCGCGTTATATGCACACATATGAAAGTTATAAACTCATATTTTCTTATCTCTTTTTGTAATGGAAATATTGATGTTCAATTAACTCAAGAGTTCAATGATGAATTAATGATGATGCTTTTTGGTACTATAAGCTATATTTGGTTTCATTTAAGTCGGATATTCTATATTTTGTTGTGTACAGAGCTCAAGCTTTGACAGAAACCATTGACATTCTATGCTTTTTTCTTTGGCCTATATTACAGTGCATTTTAACTTGGCGTGTTCTTGGACTGTTGTGTTCATTGTTGTTTTTTTTTTTTTTTTGCTGCTCTTTTATATTTTCATTTTTCCCGTTGGACTAATGAGTTCATTTAAATTTGTTGTCAGTATCACCATATTACAATGAATTGCTAGGACATTCCACGGCAAAGTAAATAGCACTAGATAAACTTGAATTGAGACATCTCAACACAAGAAATCTTCTCAACAAAATTTATCTACACATACTTTAACTTTAAGAAACCATTGATGGTCTATGTTTTTTTCTTGATTGGGTAATGTTTCACCTGGAGTTTCAAGTGGATATAAATTATTTTTTGCCCATTTAAGGATTGGATTATAAAAGGGGAAACAACAGGTTTTTTTTTAAGGAGGTGAAGAAGGAGGTGTGGGCAGTGAGGCTAGAGATAATTGTGGTGATTATGCATGTACAGGTGATGGAGGTAGGGCATAGGAAATCATGAATTGGAATTGATCACATTCATCGAGAGTATCAATAAAGAAATCTCCATTCAAATACTTATGGTGTAAACCATCTTTAGCCTTTTCTGGGCTTTGCAGTTGGGTCCACTTCATTAGGAGAATTTATACAATAAGAACACTTAGAAAGCATCCCAAAAATAATGGCCATAACTAGGGGTGTGCATGGTCCGGGCGGGCGGTTCCCGACCTAGAACCGGAACCGCCCCGCTAAGGACCGGTTCCGAAAAATTGGAACTGGGATCCACCCGTTTATTGCGTGGATCCACCCGGGAACCGGACCGCCGGTCCGGTCCGGTTCCCGGGTGGATCCATGGAACCGATTTTGACGCGAAAATTTTTTGGTTTTCAACAAAAAAACAATTACGTGACATCAAAGCAAGCCAAAGAAAGAAAAATTAAATTTAAGTACGTGGAACAAATATTTATTTGTTGTAATTATAAATGTATCTCGTAGATAAAAAAAAACGCGAACAAATGGAATGCAACATTCTCCCATTTCCTACTTGCAAACAACCATAGATGGTTCAATTTTCTTTGACCAAAGGTAAAGGTTCCCTAGAGAGTGAGATGAGATGTAGGGTTTCTCTTAGTAATTTTTTTTTAATATTAAAAAGGTTCCGGTCCGGTCCGGGTGGGCGGATCCGCCCACGGAACCGGGAACCGGACCGGTACCCACCGGTTCCAATTTATTGGAACCGGGAACCGGACCGGTTCCCTCAAGACCCGCCGGTTCCGGGCGGTTCCGGTCCGGTTCCGGGCGGATCCTGGGTATTTTGCACACCCCCAGCCATAACGATCTTTGTAATAATGGACAGGATTTCCATTACTCTGGAAGTATTTGACAAGCTTTTTGGATCTGGCTCGGGATCGATTCTGGAACGCAAGGCTCGATCATAAACAAGGTTTGGACAATGGAGGGACTTTCTTCCTTTTTTTGCCAAATTTGATGGCAACAATGCCATCCTTTTTCCTTACAAATTCAGAATCTGAAGATTGAAGAGGCTTATTGTTTTGATGTAGCTTTTCATAGTTAGTGATCCAAGTCTCTGGGAGAAGCTTGGCCAACTTTTCTTTGGGGATCTAGGAACATGGATGCATGAAGACTAATCATTTTGCATAGAGACAAATAAGGCATCTTCATTTCCATTCTAGAAATTAAGATCAAGGATATGGTTCCGCACTCGATAGACCATCTGGTAATGTAGGGTTGCGTCAATGGAATCGGCAGTCAAGGGTGCTCCAAGAAGCTAAATTTGAACCTTCAAGAAGGAAAGCAACTAAGGATAAGAAAGAGCAATATTGAAGTTTGGATACGGGGTTACAAAGATTGTCCCGGCATTCTAAATATTCTGGATAGTGCCAATAAAGCATGCTAGTATTCTAGGGACTAAGTGTCCAATAGGACCATCCTGGACACAACTGACAAACATTTTCGGCCATGGAAAGCGAGTGCGAGTCATACAACTCCATAGTGAATATGAGAGTATCCTTATTAGATCCACTGTTTAGGAAATCCCAGAGGGATCTAGAGAGTAACAAAGTACTCATTTTCAGTGGCTGGAATAAGATGCTAATCAAACTTAGAGGACTACACGTATTCTTTCACTTCTTTGGGAGTTTGGCGGATAAGATGTCAAATAGAACAAATAGGAGAAAATGATGAAGAGGGTTTAACAAAAGTAGAATATGGATTTCTAAGAGGAAGCTTAGTTTTAGAAATCTTTATGTTATTGTTAAGAGAGACATCATAAAGATAATCAATTTTAAAAGCATCTGAAACACAAAAATCTGAAAGAGATGAGGAGGATGGAGATGGGGTAAGAGTAACTGGTGTGTTGAGTGTTTCAAGATCGGTCATGATGATGAGAAGGTCTTCTCAACATTGGATTCACCATCTGAGCGTGTAGAGCTAACCAAGTTACAAATGAAACCATGGCTCTGAAACCAACGTTGGGATCTATACTTTGAACCAAGGATAATGAGGTCAGTTATAGCATATATGCTATCACCAAGTCAACTGTTTCCAGCAAAAATTGGTCGAAGTACTACATCGAATTCCATGCAAAAGGTTAGCGCTAAATTGACAAAATTGGAGAGTTTGAGACTAAATTGGCATCCCTATAATAAGATTAGGATTGATTGGACAATTTCCCCTTTTGGCATTGAATAAGATTTTTGAATCCATATTGTAAATTTTTACATTAAGATGAATGATGGGAATGAAAACAATAATAACACGTGGTTTGGATACGAAATGAAAACTCCCTGAAAAATCCATGATAAAAAGGACTTTCCACACGGGTTAGAATAGTCCACGCCACCACCAATTTATCTGTTTATCCTTTCTCGCTCAATACTTTATTCATAATCTCACTGCACAAAAAATTAATTAGCGAATAATCTGTCGAAATTAAGAATAGATGTATATTTGACAAATTTGCAATCTCTTTTTTCTTGGAAAGAAATTTGAACTCTCTCTGCCTCGCAGCCCTGGGTCGATTTGTAATGTCGTACTTTTTCCATTGACGTCCATCAACAAATACATATTCTTGATAAGTTATAATCATACCAGCATATAAATGCTTTATAATAATCATGGTGCAGAATTATTTGTGATTTGTCTTAGTTGCTTTATGGTGGGCCAATCTGGTCCATTACCCGTCGATGATTTGATTGATTAGCGTCTTTATATTGAAACTGTGTTAGTGTAGAATTCAGTTCGATTTCCCAACATCACGGTGAATTTACATGTTCTAAGGTAAAATCTAAAGCAGACGATTATTTGTAAAGATACGGGGTTGAGAGAATTTTCTATTTCATAAAGATTTTTTATGTTCACGACATATTTTTAATTAGTCGTATAACCCATGCAATGCGAAGGATTTTTGATTAAGCACTACGTTTAGCTATACTATCAACTACCTTGAAACTTTTACTTAATTAATTAGGTTAGAAATACGTTCATCATTTATATTTGTTATTATCTCTTACTCGGCATGAAAAATCAAATAACGAAATTGCATGTCCCTAAAAAGTTACCCTCGGCTCTTCAAAGAATTTTCTCCATTAATGTATATACATACATAGCCACTGACTATGAATAGCCAAGATAAAAATGGCAAAAAGAAAGAATAGATAAGAATAGTCATTGCATAAACAAGAATGGCTCAAGACTCATTAACTAAAGTTCTCAATTAATAGGCCTCATCAATTACCAAAGTCAAGCACTTCTTGAAAGCATTAAGACTCGTTTCATCATAATTAGGGAACGAGTTACCACAATCAAATCATATGTTACATTGAAATGGAGAAAATTTAGGATCAACCGAAAAAAAAAGCCCTCGGCGAGCAACCTAGCGATTATTTCCAATATCAAGAATATCTAAAAAAAGTCAAGATCCGTTATTACCTTATCAAGATATGTAATAACTTGGCATCCTGTGAGATCCAAGATGATACCAATAAACAATTAAATCTTTAATTTCCTAAAAAGTGTGGACTGGTTACTTCTTCACCCCTCTCTCTCGTCTATAAAAGTTAATTAGGATATAGAGAAATTCTGGAAATAACTCTCAAGAACGTTGACGAAGCCATCGAAAAAGAAGGTAAGTTCCTTCTTCGGTGAATTCTATAGCGACAGCAGCAGTTGTTTCTTTAGTGCTCCCTTTGCTTCTTAATCTGTTTATGGCACTTAATTAATTGATTGTTGTGTGTCTTGGTTAGGATTTGTAAACGGTAATTATACTCTTCTTAATCATTCCCTTTTTCCCTCTTTCTCTTCTCCATAAAAGAGAGGTCGACTGTCCATTAATGTGCCGCTGAGTTTCCTTCTCACCATCGTTGTCTGTTTTTCATTGATAAATTTGACATGATGATTAGTTGTGAATATCAACTTCTTTTTTCCTCCCTATGATAGCAAGAACTCTTGCCCCAAATATAATAGTTTCTTGCGTCTTTATTTGTGGGTATGCACTTTTTTTTTTCCAATTTTGGTTAATTCTTTTTTTTTTTCTATTTTGTTGTAAAATTTACACACGGAAAGAAGGTAGAATTCAAGAAAAATTGAAGATTCTCCGACATGGGTCGTGGCAAATTGGCTTTAGAGCTGATCCCCAAAGAGAAAGCGCGAAGGATCACCTACGAGAAGAGAAAGAAGGGCTTGATGAAGAAGGCCCAAGAGTTCACCACCTTGTGCGGCGTCGACACGTGCATGGTCATCTACGGCCCGGCGGGGTCCACCGCCACCACCGAGCCTGAGGTATGGCCTGCGAGTCCGGAGAAGGTCAAGCTTGTCATTGAGCGGTACAGGAATGAAGGCGCCGACCGCCGAGCCAAGAGGACGATTGGGCTGCCTGAGTTCTTTGCTAACCGGAAGAGGAAGGTCGACGCCGAGCTTGCCAAGGCACGGCTAGCGAACTGGGAGGCCAAGTACCCGGTCTCGGAGGCGCTGATCGAGGGCTTCTCCGAGGAGGACCTGAGGAGGCTCTTGGGCTCTCTAGGGCACAAGCTCGAGGTGGCCAAGGCGAGGCTGGCCGTGATGAAGGAGGACGCAATGAGGAGATCATCCAGCCATGTGTACGATCATCACATACATGCGAACGATCATGTCTATCATCATCATCACATGCAGGGCATGTTTCAGGACCATATCATGCCTGTCCCAATGAAGCAGTCACCAACTGATGTAAAACCACATCTTGACTTGCCATATCATATGCAGCAGCAGCAGCAGCAGCAGCAACCCCTGTTCGAACCAGACTGTCTCAATTCTTCAATCCCGATGCCAAGTGAGTGGTGGGCGCAGAAGAACCAATATCTGAACCACATCCCACCCGTGCCGAGCGGCTGCGGCGGTACTGCACTCGTCAACAACTTCCACCACTCAGTCAGCTTTCCCACAATGCAGAACTACCAGTTTGCCACCCTGGAAGGGATGATGCTCTCCGAGATGTCGGCATACGGCCCCATCACAGGGAACATGTCACTGGGAGGCACTGCCTCGAGCTCTGCGGCGTGCTACAACAACACGCAGTTGGTCCAGCCAGCCCCGCCACCCGTGCCCCTCTCAGTGATGCAGGGCGATCCAATCCCGACCCAGATGAAGCAGGCTTCTACGCAGTTTCATGAATATCGCTGATCCTTTAAGGAAGAAGAGCATAGGGAGTCAGTTTCTTTAAGCATTATTGCGTGATTTTAACTTTCTTCTACTGGACGGTTGGATTTCATGTGTTGATGTGTCGATCGCTAAGGTTGTTACTATTAGTGGTCAGATTATTTTTAGCGGAGGCCAGAATAACTTAACAGTGACTAGTGGTGCACAGTTAGGCCCCGTTTGGTTCAGCATTTAGAAGGGGCTTTTGGCCTCTAAAGGGGTTTGGGCAAAAGCGGGTGTTGTTTGGTTCAATATTTTGGGGACTTTGAAGAGATGCAATTGCATCTCCAAGGGGCTTGAAGGGGCTTTAGGGGAATGGAGGGGGAGAGGTCCATTGGGAAGTTGCATTTTCGAAATGCAATTTCTACTGTTCATCTTCATCGGAGAGAAGCCGATTAGAGGCCGACGACCGCCGACCAAGGGGTCGCACGCGCCAACAATGCGCCGGCGACCGCCCGGCCAAGGGTCCCCCAACCCGGCGACCGTAGCCAAACCTCGGGCGACGCACAGGTCGCGCGAACTAGGCGGCCGTCGCTGAATCGCTCGACCCAAGCGGCCGCCGAGTCGCGCAACCTCGAGCGGCGGTCGCCGAGTTCGGGCGGCCCCAGCGGCGGTCGCCGAGTTCGGGTGGCCCCGGGCGGCGGCCGCTGGGTCGCGCGACCGCGAGCGGCGATCACTTGGGTCGCTCGACCCGGCGACGGCCGATTGGGTCACGCCTAAGGTCACGCGACCCAAGCGGCCGAGATCTAGCCATCCGGCCATCCGGCCGCGGATCATTGTTCACTTGGATCCGTGATTCAGTGGCCGAACTTCAAAAAAAGAAAATAGAATTCTTTTTTTGTTTTTAATTTAATAAAAGTCATTTACAAATACAAATTTTACCAAATGGTATTTTGGCCAAAATTGTATTTTAATGTAAATTTTACCAAACGGTATTTGCATTTCGAAAAACCCCATTCAGCTAAAGGTATTTGCATTTTAGGCAAATGCATTCCCCAAAATTCGAACCAAACGGGCCCTTACTCTAATAGTTCTTTCAAAGATTAAATTTGATCAGATGGGCAAGTAGTGCCGTAATTTCTTTTAGGATCGGTCTTACTTCCAAAAAGGTGGGAAAAGAAAAAAAAAAAAAAAAAAAAATCAAATTTCCCTATTTGCCGTTTGACCGCAAGAATCCGCGCCAGGATTTGAGGAAGTTGTGCTTTATTGTTTATGTATTCATTTTTAAGAAACAGCATTCAACGTCTTCCTTGTTGCACTAGAATTCTTCATGCGTCCAAAATACTGGAGCGGAAACAACGGAATGGATGCGGTAAAATTAGCCGTTCCATGTCGCACTTCAAGCGAATAATTATTTGGCAACCATTTAGGGGAAAGAAGGATAACCACTAGAGTATTAGAGATGTTGAGTTAAAATCAAGTACCCCGGTAATCTCTGTGTTTCCTTCTTTTTCGTTTCTTAAATCCTTTTTCCGCACCAAATACCAAAAATCTTCCACAAGTACAAGCACAGAACTGAGGAATTGGCAACAGGACATCTGTCAGACGACTTGCTTCAGAACCCCAAATTCAGAAACATATAGATAGATATGTAAGGCTTTCAAGGGATATTAGAAAGCCACCATCATGGGTTTTTACATCTCGAAGGGTATATTGTCTTACAACAGAACAAAGATAAGCATAACACTCTCACGGAGTAGTCTTCAAGCCACGGAGGTTCCTTATTAGGTTGGCGCACGCGCCATTACCTAGTACTCGACACCATCCATACACTCACTTTCCAAGCTTACGCTCTTTGGAAAATTTGGTCAAAAGCCCACACACACTTGCACACTCCCACACACAGCTTTCACGCACCATAGAAACGCCCACGCTTCCATTTTTTTTTTTCCCCCTTTTTGTTTACCATGCTCATGATGCAGATCCCGCTTGTTCGCACAGGTCTAGTAAGTTGAGGGTCTGCAGAAAAAACCATCCAATGATGATAAATTATCAGTTTGCTTGCATACAGAACCATAGCCAAGAACTAGCTAATTAATGACTACTAGTATGTGCAAAAGGACATTCGAGATCACAGAAACAATGCATACCTCCGGAACTGAGAGCTCGAGACGAAACTTGGGACCATCATAGTGATGCAAGACTGGCCTAAATGAATCTTCCTCCAATGCTTTGCAGAGTTTCCTAATGCGAATCCTCACCTGTTGAATTCAAGCAGAAAGAAAAGAGAGAATGAGATGCTGCAGCGAAAGCAGCTATCTTCCTAAGATGAGAAGCAAATGAGTATGCAAAGTGTAAGTCTGACCTGAGCAGGAAACCTTGATTCACCTTTACATTTCTTATCCTCCCATGCAGTGGGGTCGATATTAGAACCTCCAAAGCTTGATGCCTGTCGATTAGAAGGGAACAAGCGTTAAAAATGCAACAGTGAGGACGGTCTATATTATCAACCTTTACCCCCACAAAAGACTGCAATTTTGGAGAATAAGACTTCTCATTAATATTAGAGACAACGGTAATGCCCACGAAACCAGCAAGTGTCCCATGTACAACAGAAAAATAAACATCCCAGGCACTGCAAAACCAGTGACATTCACCTCCAACACTAATATTTATCTTCTACTATTTTAACTGGAAAGGTGCAGCGACAAAACAACCAAGAACATTCAGGATTCAAATTATTGGCCATCCAAGAAAGCAGAGACAGTGACATTCATAAAACAAGAATAAATTTGCACAGAAGGCCATCCCACTAACCTCGAAAATACCATGCAACTGATGAGTAGTATAATTATAGAGAAACAGAGGTAGGCCTGGTGTAATTGCCCGCACAGAATCTCTGTATCTTGGTGGTAAACCTGCAAGATGAAAACATAACCGGCAGTTAAACTTGTTTTCTCAAGTAAAAGGTCAATTGGTGTAACAGATAATCTAGTTCAAACTTCACGCACGTAATTATAATGTCCCATAAGAAATTGTAACTTTCAGAAGACACATCGAGCCTTCAAAGAGCCTAGAGTCCAAGACACCCAAATGCCGATGCTAACTGATTCAGAAACTGCAGTGCGCAACTAGTACCTGTCAGCTAGGGCTTCCAAGTCACATGAGGACATTTGACTACAATTCCCCAAAATAAACATTGTTACTTGCAACAGTAAGGTCTGGTGAGTCCCATATTGCCAGGCATTTCTCAATTCAAGATCTTTAGGGTCTAGACAAGCACTAAATGCACCACCCAACTAGCCAGCCTCCAAACTTAATTTCCACTCCTTCCTGCTTTACTTCACACAAACTGCCCCCAAAATAGAGTCACTTGTTCAAAAAAATAAGTCATTTGAATTGCTGTATTACGCTCGGTACAAAACTAACAATTGAAAGCAAGAGAAAAAAGGCTTTCCACCACCTCAGCTAATGCAAATTCCAAGCTTTAGAGAATAATCAGGAGAGAAGAACAATTTGTACCAAAAAGCTGACGCTTGAGGTCCTCCTGCATAGTGTCATTGTTACACACAAAGATGTATCCTCCAAGCACTTCATTTCGAGGAGAGTTTCTGATGCAGGAAGAGTCTTGAACCTTTTGTCTACTGCATTGTTTGCACTGCAATTCTCACTGTTGGCAGCAGAGGCAGAAGCGTCCTTGTTAAAGTGATTACTGCTATACTTGTTCGAAGCCATGCTTCCAATACTGTTCAGATTGCTTTTCTGGCACACTGCATTTGTCTCATAAATACCGTTCCTGAAGCAACTTTTGCTCACATTTTCCGTCATCTTTGACTCCATGTTCAACATATTAAAGTTGAAGCTCTCAAATTTGTTGTCTTCCTGGTAACTGATCTTATCCCTCGGCCTAATTTCTGCTGGACCCTTCAAAATGTCGGCGTTATTCATGCGTTCACTCTTACACATCGTCTGCTCAGCCAATTTGGAAGCAACCATTAGCCACTTGTGATCTTCCGAGACTCTTGATTGTCCACGTAGCTCATCACCCAACTGCCAAAAGCTATGCATGTTTTCCATCTTGCAAACGTAAAGAGATAACA
Source organism: Eucalyptus leucophloia subsp. euroa (assembly GCA_017140325.1). Classification (NCBI taxonomy): domain Eukaryota; kingdom Viridiplantae; phylum Streptophyta; class Magnoliopsida; order Myrtales; family Myrtaceae; genus Eucalyptus; species Eucalyptus leucophloia. The sequence goes on from CM029470.1 coordinate 52,310,995, forward strand.
TGCGTTACACTTTAGATTAATGCAGTATCAGGAAGATAAGGAAAAGATATGCTACTTTATTTAGATGGTTAAAGTAAAGGGATGAAGGGATGACTCCTACTTGGTAAAGGCATGGTGCGGATAGCAAAACAAAATCATTATGCTACAACAACCAAGCATTAAGGAGAATCACACAAATAACCATGAAGACCAAATGTCAAATTTATCATGCAAAAACAGAAAATCAAGCAAGGTTATTTATCAAACAAAAGAACTTGTATGACTAGAGATTTATATATATTTAAGACAATGGATAATTAGTTCCTTTCTAATTTTAATCGCAGATTGTATGAGGAAAAGTTTAATAATTCCGAAAAGGCTTTTGTACTTTAAGGAATCACATTCTGCAAAACAAGGCTGGCCAATCACATCACTCAGCTTTCCCTTAAAGAACCGGAAGCAACAAGCGAGTTTAAGGGCAAAGTACATTTTATAAGACTAAGATTTTGAATTATCTCCAAAGCCCATCAACCATGAAAAATTATTCTTCGACAAAAAAGCTGACTTGTTGAACAGTTAATACTTCTATATTCAACAATGAGCAGAACTTGAGAATCATCCCGCTAATTTAAAGAAAGAACCAGCTTAAATCTTCGTCAATGAATTTCAGTTATCACGTTTCCAATTGAATTCCCAATTTAGGAAAAGCAAAAAATTTGCAAAAGCAATTACATCCTTCATAATTTGCCTAAACGTTGCTTTATTACGAGGCTTGGGACAACAAACAGACTTGCTATAGCAACAATATCCTTCAGACCTTGCCTAAACATTGCTTTATTACTTGGCTCGGGATAACGAATAGACTTGCTATCAAGGAGAAATTGGTGAAATGGATGCCACCCTCTACTGTTTGTCTATTATGAGCTAATCCAAATGATATCTTCTTTGAGTGCCCTTTTGCTGTTGAGGTTTGAAAGTAGGTCCTTGATTGTGCATGATTGATAGGGTTGTTGAAGATTGGCGTTTCTACTTATCTAGGCAATTCAGCATTGTAATGGCAAAACCCTTCCTTCTTTTACATATATGTTAGCCTAGAATGCACTTTTACATCATGTTTGGAAAACAAGGAACTCCAAGCTTCATGATACTGATTTTATTCCTAGCTTTGCAGCATCGTACACATGGTAAGTCTACTGTTGGTTTCAGACTTAATACTAAAAATGATATGCCCAGACAAACTTTGATATGCCTAGGACCTTATGTCAAAATTTCAATTGTCCTCCTTACTAACTCTAATATGTCTTTGGGCATGTTAAAGGACGTTGTACCATCCCCTACTTAGGTTATTTACAATCAAATTCTTTAAAAATAGAAGTTAATACATCAACAAATAATGGCAACATCATCATCGTCATTCTTAAAGAAAGTACCGCTTCAATTGACATAGCACTTGACACATCAGTAACTCATTGCAAACAAATTTGATTTGTGTTTTGACATCCTTGCTCGGAAGCAAAGTCAAGAAAAGGAAGAGCTTAAGCGAGGGTACAGTCAGATGAAGGCCGACAAACACCAAAAATGCAAGCAATTTTAGTATATATCCAATCCAGTGCATCTCACTAAATATGAGGGGGTACATGGAGATGAAACCCAATAGAAAAGGATGTAAGATAAAACTGCACTAGTGCCATGTGCTACTGCAGGATAATATTTAATCTAAGAGGAAGGCTCCATAAAGCTGCAAAGCCGATCTGCTCTTGACCTTATGCCACCAACATAAAAGGCCTTCAGTACCAAGATGCGCACAAAATAAGTGTAATAGAAATGAGAATCATTGGAGGAATTAATAAGCAGTAAATAATGGCATGATTGCTCTAGCCTGCGCTGTCTGTTGATCTTTAAAATTGTTGCAACTCACAATACATATTCCCACAAAAGGAAAATGAACATGTCTGAGGAAAATATTCTGTAAAAACATCAATGATGAGATAAAAGAAACTCATGTAAGGCGGTTTAGAGACATGAAATACAATCTTCCATGCTCAAATGAGAGCAGACGGCATTATTTGAGGCACACATCCCAGTGGGGAGAGCTACAAAGGCACTGACACAAATTTTCATAGAAGGGCCTTGAGTATCACAATGAAACTAAAGATGCTTCATAGCACAATGGCGCAAGAGCTCCACCTTGTGATCCATATTACGAGAAAAGGTTTTTCATTTCTTTCATCAGTGAGACAATGTTGTGTAACTGCCACACTGATTCTTTGAAAACTATCTCCGTGTTTAAAGTTCTCTGAGCATCTTTTAAAACTTCCCCCCAGATCTCAAAGGAAGTCTTTATAACTATACAAAACTAGGAATCCTCATCAGACTGCCAACCTGAATCGGAACAACTTCAGAAAATGCCTAGATATCTTTTTTTCCTGGTTAGATGTAATAAAAAAAAGCTATTTTCCCCTATAGCTACTTATACATAAGCACTCCCTAAACCTATATGCTTTAGTAAATCGACTGTACGCTCGAAAACTAATGCTTAAGGGATCAGCAAAGCCCGAAAAAAAAAGCCGAATTTTTCCCAGGTTGTCATCGACACAGCAGCGACAATCGACAATATAACCAGTGGTAGCACTTAGAATCAGCAGGAACAAGCAATTTGCACAACACATCAAGAATGCAAAAGTCAGAGGATGCAGCAACGCTCCCAAAATCGCATCGGTACCAAAACCGCCCAGCACATTCCCGTCGACCCAAAAAAAAAAAAAAAAGTTTCCACATTCCACATTCCCCAAAAGCATTGTCCAATTCAGTCGCAACCAAACACATTAAAAAAAAAAAAAATCCCCATTTCTCGCGGCGCAAGCCTCACAATCGAACAGCATTTTCCACAGATCTACGGCCCCAAATTGCTCGAAACGGAGACCCCCCAAAACGAACAACCGAGGCGACCGCGAATCCCTCGAGCAGCGAAATGCGCGACCCCCACTCCCTCGACGCGGACCTCCCCGAGATTTCCAAACGGACGGAAAACAAAAGGGAGGGGCCGGGGAAGGGGGAATTGAAGTGGCGGGGCGCGAGTACCTGAGCTCGAGTTGCCCCCACTCAAGCTCTGGCGGAGCTTGAGGAGTGAGGAGAGAACCCTAGATTTTGGTGATCTCACAGAGAGGAAGAGGGAGGGAGAGAGAGAGACCTTTGAAATCTGCTTTTGGCTGGGCGTGCCTTGCGAGCCCCGAAAGACACGACAGGGAGACTAGAGGAGTGGCGGAGTGAAGGTGGGTTGGGTTTCTTCTCTCTCTCTCTCTCTCTCTCCCCCCCCGGTGTGTGTTGTTATTTATGGCTCCGTATTCCCCAAAATGCCACTGTTGTTATTTTACTATTAATTTGAATTCATTTTTTTTTCTTTTCTGCTCTTTTTTGTTTCGTTTTGTTTGGCGTTCACCTTATCCCCTTTTTTTCTTCTTTTTTTAAGCTTTACTGATGATGATGATAACAATAATAATTGGAGCACAACTACCTCCAGTTATTCGAATTCAAACATGCACAAATTCGATCAATAGAAGCATAGATCGAGTGCTAGTGGCGCGTCAAAGCAAATTATGACATAACTATTGATTAGTGGCAATTTATGCCACTAACTTTTAGTTACGGCAAAAAGTAAATTTTTGACAATAAAAAATTGATTTAGTTAAAAGATGCATAATTATTTTTTCAAGCATGTCTAATCAAATTCAAACACAAGGAATCCATTAATTGGGACTCAGGGCGGTCTTTGTTGTGGCAATACAAGAAAAACCATTCCTTAACTTGATGATAATTAACCTTTGATTCTTCTCTTCTTTGTGAAGTTGATAATTTGTCAAAACTTATCTTTACATTGATAATGCCCATATGCACCGATTTTCCAACCATCAGGAAAATTGTGAATATAACTAGATATATGATTTGTTCGGAATATGATATATGTTTTCTAAAACATATATTTATTTACCAATTTACCCCATTAATCATTTTCACGTGGTGTCTGCCTCACAGCCGGCATTCACCTTCCGCTCCAGTCCCACATTGGATCAGGTGTTTCTCGATCTAGTCAAACAGGCTCTCTCTTTTTTTTTTTTTTGTCGTTTCGAAATATTTGAACGGGTGATAATTATTATTTCCCGAGTTGGTTGGCAAAAAGTCGGTTCATTCCCGTTGAGTCTTTCTAAGGGCAAGCGAAACGACGACGTCGGCATGTCGTTTTGGTCCCCAGTCCCGAGACCGTACCTCCACCGACAACTTTAACTACAGTCACCCCCGACTGGTAGATTCCTGGGGAAGATTCCTCACCTGAAAAATAAAGAGGCATGAAATACGAAATTTCAAAAATTGCTTATTTCGCGAAAAAAGTAATGATTTGAAAAATATTTTCTCAAAATAATTATTTGTACTGCTCGAAAATTTAATCAATGGAGACATTATTTTTCGTTTATTTTTATAAATTATACAAGCAATCACTTTTAAAAAAATATTTTTTAAATAATTTTTTTTTCACGAAACAAAGGCAAGTATCCACTTTCTTTCTAAGTTTTAATGGTGAATATAAGCAATTTTTTCCCTCCGGATCATTATAGTCCGACCACATATATTTACATAAAATTCATCACATTAATCTACACTAATGGCCGCAATAGGGCAAATTAAAAAGGATGATGATCAAAGAGTAGAAGAAATTTTTATCAATAAACCACAAGAGAGATCCACCAATTCCTACTGCTCAAACTATTAATCAATAAAAATATTTTTATTATCGACATCAATTTATTTTTAATTATTTTCCCAAACAATGGAAATATCTTCTGGTTATTTATTTTTATAAAATATACAAGTAATTACTCATACAAAAACATTTTTCAAATCGTTTATTTTTTTTATAAACAAAAGGAAGTATCCACTTTCTTTTTAGGTTTTAACGGTGAAAATATGCAATTATTTCCTCTGGGTCATCATGGTCCAACCACATATATTCAACATAAAATTCATGACATTAATCATGAACTAATGGCCGCATTAGGGCAAATTAAAAAGGATGATGATCGAAGAGGCAGAAGAATTTTTCATCAATAGAATGCCAGAGAGATCCACCAACTCCTCCCATCGAACTTTTACGAAAGATGGTTGTGCATTCAATTGGGTGTATCCCTCTAATCTAATCAATTTAATTCCATGGAAGAAAATTCTTTATTACGATTGAATGGAAAAGTGCCGCGTGCCCCTTTACGTCCTAATTTTTTTCTTCCCTCTTTTTGCTAATTTTTTTTTTTTGACAAACTCTTTTTGCTGATTTAGAAAACTCTAAAAACTAACCCGAGGACTTCAAGAGTCGCCAGCTTTCTGATGTTTTTGATGGAGGGCTTTGGACTTTGGATGCATTTGGTTAGAGGAAAGCTTCTGGAAATATGCAAAAAAAAAAACTTTAAGTTAAAGAAATTTTTTAAAATATAAATTGCGTTTGATAAATTATAATTTAAAAGTCTATTGAAAAGTACCTTTGAAAAAATAGTGTTTAGAAAATTTTATATTTAAAAAAATTATATTAAAAAAAAGAAAAAAAATAGTTGGCTAGTGAAGGGTAGGCAACCATTGTTGCTCAAAATCTATGGCCAGTAGCCAACATATCAAGTTGCAAGATCTTAGGCTACGTTTGATCGTCCGGATTTCTAATCGGGATAGGATTGGATAGAATAAGATATGAAATCACTAGAATTTTTTTATGTCCCAGGTGTTTGGTGAATCACATATTAAAGTCGGATATATTTCACACAAATGTACATTTTTATTTTTTTTATATAAGCGGTATATCATTATAAATGAACCTAAATGTTCATAAATGAAAATGGTGAAAATATCTCGTAACATTATTCCTTAATTTATTTATTATTTATTATTTATTTTATTTTTCCTCTTTTTTATATTATTTTCATTATTATTTCTTTTTTTCCCTTTCATCATTTTTTAATAAAAATTTATCAAATAGTAAAATGTACTAACGTATTTAAAATACAAAAATACCTAAAATATATAATAAATATAAATATTTAATTTATAGATTGAATGTTTATTATAAAATAGAATTAAAATAAGATTAATTAAAAATAAATTTTTATTTTTGTTTTTATTTTATTAAATTAGAATTCAAATATTATTTATATTGAAATATAATTTCAATTTTGTTAATTTAATAAATTTGTTATTCAAGAAAAATAACTTTCCTATTATGGACGTTAGAATTCCTATCCACATTTATCCCACCCCCATGGGATAATTTTATCCTGTCTATATCTCCCTTATATCCGACTTTATCCTATCCCGAGTGAGCACCAAACGTAGGATAGGATAAATTATATCCTATCCCGAATTTTATCCTGACTGCCAAACGCAGTAGGCAGTTGCCAAGGACAACATCTTCTCCTCCATTTTCTTCTCCACCATCTCAATTTCTCTTCTCGAGGACCATGAAGAAGCAAAAGCTCGGCAATCCCAATCTTTGGAGGGCTTCGTCCTCTTCGACCTCCTATCCGAGAAGATCGTGCTCTTGATCCTCGACTTCCTCGACTAGGACCCGCTTTCGACCGCAAGTCCTCCTCGTTGCCACTTCTTCCACATCGACGAGTCCCACCATTGCAAGTTCCTCCATCCTCTCCGCATCAAGCACCTCCCCATTGCCCTTGCTTGCTACCCTAGTGCTACCACCCTCAACGTCTCCCTCTACCCCTGCGTCACTAATCTCCCTTGCCGTCGTCGTTGCTTGAGGATGCCCTCTGCTCCCTTACCCTCCGCGTCACCAATTCTTCACTACTACCAGATTGATCTAAGTCACGACAAACCTAAATCTGGTCGTTGTGAACCCAAATTTGGGTTACCTAAGTCGCCACGACCCGGATCTCGAGTTCTTGTGACCTAGATTTGGGACCCCGCGAGTTGCGGTGGTCGGTGGCCCCTCACCATGGTCGCACGATGACTCAAATTTGAGTCACTGCAACTCGCGGAGGTCACTTGATGCTCTGGCAACAATCGCCTAGGTTGTCACGACCACGCCAACGTCTCTCTAGCCGTTGCCAACCCCTTGTAATCAAGTACAAACAAGCCGGCCGCCCTCAAGTGAGAAGATGAACCACATGACAAGGGTAAAAAAAAAAAGAAAAACAAAAAGTTCATGAGGACAATTTTTGGGAAAAAAAAAAAAAGATTACACAGTACCGGCATGGATTTTTTGAGAAAGTTGATAGTTCAAGGTAGCCTAGGACCTCCTTGGTCTTTCAACCTTATAAATGACCACTTTTCTCCAATTTTGCCAAACTTTTGCCAAACATCCAATATTTGGCCCGAAGGATTTTGGTGTCTAAAGTCCTTTTGAGATGCTACTCCCAAACACACCCAAAGTATCTTCTAGATTGTCATGGGATACATCCCATGCATAGATGAAGGAAGAATCACATGAAATATTGTCACAGAAATTTTCTTATTAAAGAATATTGTTAAAGATATTATTAGATACTATGAATAATATTTTAAATTTTGTTATTCTCTGAGATAACTAATTGTATTTTTTATGCATATTTTTCGAGTATAAATATCGTCTTTTAATAATTATAAAGTTAAGTCAATTGTGTAAAGATGTAGTTTTTATCCATATTCTCTCATGAAGATTTTATATTATTTACCCACTGCATGGAGAGAATTTTGCATTGAGAGTTTTGTGTCAAAAGAGCCATACCTATGACAAACAAAAATTTGTTCCTCTCACGTTGAATATATTTTTCCATTAATAATATTTTTAAGGGATTAATACAACAAAAAATTCTAATGATAATTTTACTTAAAATTAATTTTTTTATTAATAAAAACCCCAAACTAGTAGACTTATAATAAATTTATCCTAAATTGATAAACCTTAAACTGATCATTTGTAACAAATTCACCCTTCATTAGTTTTTGTTAAATTAAGTTTATACAAAGGCTAAAATCCTAAATTAATATACACATGTTATCAAAATCAGTAATTTGATGGAAACTAATGGATGACAAATTTATCATAAATATATTAGTTTAAAATTTTTAATTTGAAGTAAATTTGTTAAAAATGTATCAATTTGAGGTTTTTTTTTTAATGATATTAATATTTTTTAAGTGAAGTCTATGTTATCAACAGAAACTTCTGGTATCAGACCCGAGCCAGGACTTCCCAGAAACATCCCCGCCGAGGAACGGAGAGAACATCGACTCCCAAAACGACATCGCTCTCGTCGCTCAACGGCCTGCTGCAACTGCAAAGCGACAATTTTTCATCTCCCTCGCGCCTAGAGAGAGAGAGAGAGAGAGAGAGAGAGAGAAATGGCAGTCCAACTGCCGGTGAAGAATTTCCACGGCGAGCGATGCGGAGCTCTGTCTTTCCTCAGCTCGCGCTCGGCGCCGGAACACGTCGGCACTCCTCATCGGAGCCGCTTCTGCTCCGTCGTCTCTCTCGCGCCGGCGAGACGCTTCAGAGTCGTGTCTCTCGCAGCGAAGAGAAGCCCCAAGCGCCTCAAGTACGCCACCCCTCGCTTCGCCAAGGTGATACCGTACAGACGCCTCTACTCTGAATTTGTCTTATCGATTGACGTGGGTCTCAGCTCTTTTTGTTTTCTTTCCTGGGTATTACTTGAGAATGAAAGGCTGGTTTAGAATGGATTCTACTCAGAATGCCTATGACATTGCGTTTGCACCGCATGATTTTATCGTATGGGTGTAATTTTTGCAGGAGGGCGGGCTGCTGTATGTTGAAGTTGATACCTTGGGGGGAGACAGTTGGAAATTGGATCCCGTGGTTGATCTTCTGAGAGAAGGAGCTGTTGGGGTGATTCCTACAGATACAACGTATGTTCATTGTTCGCCCTCTCTCTACTTTTAATCCACTCGATGTTGTGTTCTTCCTTTCCGCAATTTTCTGGTAGGAACTTGGTTTCTTTTTGGTACTGGTAAAGACTTGTTCTTCCTTTAGTCATTGATGTGTCGACGCGTTTCCTTTTACATACTGCTAAATGTGTTGTATCCTCTAATCCTGCTCTTCATATCTCGCATTAATCAAGCAAATTTTTTGTTGGATAATGTCCGACACTTTCATTGCATAGAATCATAAAGGGAGAACCCTCTTTGTGAATTGACTTTCTCAGCAGAATTCAACTATGGTGGACGGTTACCCAATTATCCTTTTGGTTTCATGCTCAAACTTATGTCCTCATTTTATTTCACCATCCTTGTCTTTCATCTCTGTAACAGAATTGGAATTCTAAATCTTATTGAGTAGTCTCTTAATGATAGCTGCTATTTGGGAAATGACTCTTAGTTACCATCTATCGAGCTTTTCTCTCGATTTTGGAATCAGGGCTGTATATCTTCTATATTATTATGATATCCAATTAAATTCTCTGGTTTGGTCCTCCAAATTATGATGATTTCTGTTTACTAGTGTAGGTCCCAAAGGATTCCTGTTGATAATATGTAGACAGACATGCTATTTCCTTCTGCATGAGGCTCTTTCAGTATTATGTTGTTATTCGAGATTTAAACTAAAAAAAATTTCTTCTTTTTTCGCATTTGAATACTCTTGGCCTCCTTGAAGCGGTTCCTCGACTTGTTCTATGACAATGCAACTGGCTAAGTCCTCTTGTTCTTTTAGAACTTTTGTTGGTTAGAGGTTGTTTTCCGCAATCTTCATAATGGAAAAGCCTATAAATTGGAGTTCTTGTATTGCCTCTGCAATTAAGATGAATGTAAAATGGTGTACAATGACTCTTTCAACCCATCCTTAATAACTGAGCTTTCAAGTAGTGATTACTTGTCCATTTACCGTTTGCATGAGCATGAGGATCCTGTATGCATGAGATAATTAACTATGAAAAGCTTTCTGAATATTTCTTGTATTACTAGATACGCCATAGTTTGCGACTTGAAGAGCCATTCAGCAATTGAAAGACTTAGGAGGTATTGGCATATTCTTGTAAATTAGTTGAAGATTGTTTTAATGTAATACATTTCCTAGTCATTATAATTTTTTTTTTTTTTTTTTTTATAATCATTATGATTGCAGAATCAAACACATAGCTCCTTCCAAGGTACGGAATATTTGTGGTTCTGTTTTGTCAGTTCAGTATTGCTGAATAATACCGTAGGCCTGAGAATATCATGTCACATCCTTGAAGTAGAAAAGTGATAATCTAAGAAAGTCATGCAGATCAGAATCAGTCTTCCATCTAGAACACGTCTACAGCAAGATCCTTCAATCATGTCATCTTTTGTGTGATTAATGCTTCTTGCTATCACGTGTGATTGTGCAGCCTCTTAGTATATTGTGTGACTCCTTCCACGACATAGATACATACACAATGGGATTCCCGCGTGGTGATGGTCAAGGACATATGAACATATTTCGAGCTGTGAAACATTGCTTACCTGGTCCTGTAAGTTTCTCACTTTATAATGTTCTTTCTCTTCGAGGAACCCAAGGTTCATGCTGTTGGCATGTTAAATCAATGTATTTGACATGATGCAGAAAAGACAGGGGAACCTGAAAACTTGATTGTACATTATCATTTAGTTTGCTTTGGCCTGTGGATCTCCTACTTATGTGAAGGAGGAAATAGCATTGTTTTATTCAGCTCTTTAACCCTTGGTAATAAGTTAAACAGCAAAAATGAATTGACTACCGATCATCGAGTTTCTTTTTTTTTTGTACATGGTATAGGAATATCACTATGAAATGTAACATTTGTTTTGTATTCTGTATGGTTGCTTGTTACTGTGGCTTTTTAACCCTGGGGACAACAGATCTGTCAGACATTGTTATATGAAGTTTTCGGTGCCCAATTCTGTTAAGAAATTTCTCATTTTGCAGTATACTTTCATTTTAACTGCAAGCAAAGAGTTGCCAAAGCAATGCACTAGGTATGGGACTACAGCTGCTAAATATGCTCACAGGAAAAGTGTTGGCGTCCGAATTCCTGATGATGCCATATGTCAAGCTATATTAGAGAGGATGGATTCACCCTTAATTTCCACCAGGTTGAATTTTTGTGTCTGTTCATGTTGTGTATCATGCTATGGATGGCAAGCATATCTATACAAATTAAGAAGTATCCCTTACTGGTTATCCTGCTTTCTAGTGTCAAAGGGCCAAAAGATGACGAGTGGATGATAGATCCAGTTGTCATAGCGGATAGTTATGGACCAGAGGTATGTCTTTTTTCTAGTAAGTTGGATTCGCTGACTAGTTGAGATTCATTTTTCTTGTTCATCACAAAACTGTGGCACTCTGAAGTGAACTTTAGCCATGCCTGTGCATTAAACAAATGTATGAATTTCTGCTAGAGATACTGTTCTAATATTGACTGTTTTCAGAACAATTACTTGGATGAGGTGCTTCTTCTTAATCTTTGATCCCTTGTTCAGCTTGTGGGTTATGAACTAAAGGATTTGAACAGTTTGACAGAAAATGAATAGGTTCTGAATTAATTTTTCATGCATCCCCCTTTTACATGTTTGTCCTAAAATCCAGCTATTTAACTCCTTTTACACGGAAATCCTTGAAAATCTGCATTTGGATGCATTATTGTGGTCGTATTTGCTCAGATTGTAGAGAAAGAGACTAATCTCAAATTCTGGTACATGCGTTAGTCGTCTATCTGTGGGATCAATAGAGACAAAAATGATGTTTTCTGTGTTCTTTTTCTTCTGTTCCTTATTGCATGCGTAATCAGGGCCTTGACTTTGTGGTTGATGGAGGCATCAGGGTGGCTGACCCATCTACTGTGGTTGATATGACGGGACGTTACCCAAAAATCCTACGGCAAGGGAAGGTAGGCTGCTATCAGCATCATTTTGGGTCCGTATGTGCATAAATAGTATCATCATATAAGAGTTTGGAAGGAACTATCTCTTAAGCGATTGCTTGTGTAATGTGTTATGATTTACAGCCCGAGACATCAGGTGACTTACCTTCTCTTTAACCGTATGCCGTAGGTTAAATGTTCTGCACAGATGACTTAGTAAAAATGGGTAAATAGTAAGCGTGTTCCTGTTCATAGTGACATCACAATTGACAACAAAGCTTTAGTCGAGCTAGCTAAGAAGAAAGTGACTGTCAGCTGTCGCCGCTTTCTGGGTATAGACCAATTCTCTGATGATTGGGTGTTGTGAAATAATTTTAGGGACCTAAATTACCCTGGATGGAGGCTGAAGATGATGACGAAGCTGCGAGCAGCGAGAAGGATCTCATTGCTGGCGCTACTTGATCTGTGCATCTTGACCGACGGTCTGTATCGGTCCTAATGCACACCGGGGCCATCAGGAGTCCTGATCATGTGTGGAAAGAAGGCCTCTATTGTACAGGGAGACCGAAGCAACAAATCTATGATTGCTGGTGTAAGCGAGAAGAACGACAGCGATTGTAAATATTGTTTAACCACAAACAGCTGTCCTTAAAAGGGTATTTCGATCCTTTGACTTTTTGTCCAAAGCATGCATCTTCGCCGGTGTTCCGGCCATTCATGGAAAGCGAGAAGGAGACGGAATCATCCGCAAACAAAGAAGAAATTTCTAGGATTATATTTTATTTCCTTCTCTCTCTCTCTCTCTCTCTCTCCCCTGCCGACTGCCGCGGGTTCTTGTCAGTCGCGTCATTCCTTCTGTCAGCAGCAGTTATCTTCGTTCGCCATTGAAGACTCCCCCTCACACTACTCTTCTCTACCTAATCCACAAAACAATGAGTGAAGGAGCTGAGCTGTTTTAAGCTTACGTGCACAAATGAAAGAAGCTCGAGGCATGGGCACGCGGCATCAACCATGACGAGCCGAGTACTTCGGTGGATAATATAACCCTTCGATAACACAATCAGCAATCGATTCTCCACGGCCTGCTTCATTGGCTGAATGTCACGTCAAGGTAAACCCTTGCCCTAACTAACTACTTGAAAAATCATTAGAAAATTAATTTATTGGATCAAAGGGCAGGTGAGCTCTCCCCATCACGATGTTCCGCATATTGTTTGGCGAAACTGGGGAGTGGGACGGTTTGCGTGGTTGACTTAGCTGTGAAGTTTCGTGAGAATTTAACCCAAAAAAAAAAAAAGAGATGTCTTGCAATAATAACTTAATTTGATGCTGGGGATGATCGCATTAGGGATCAAATTTAAAATGAATGGAATTAATAAGATTGGCTCATGAGGGGGGAGAAAAACGATGTTTATAATATTGTCTTGCTAAGTCTATGGAGTGCTCGAACGTGCTTGATTCGTTCTAATTCGCGTGTCGCGAAATTTGTCGGACCAGTTCCAGAGTCTCCCTGCCGTTGCTCTTTATTCAAAGGCTTCATAAATAAGGATGGCGCAAGAATATTCTTAGGAGCGCCGTTACCACGATGCTTCCTGGCTGGACTTGAGGATCAGTGGAGACCAAGTGCTCGGTTCAAAAGAAGACGGCCATGTTAGGTTGATTTTCGAGGTTATTTGTTGAAGTTCCAAGTTGCTTTTTAGTATTTTAAGTTTTAATTGTACTAGATAGAAAAGAGCTACCTGGGCGGCGTTAATAGATGAGAAAAATTTAGGTGGCTAGAACTTTCTATGGGAATTCATAATTCATATTTATTTCTTGAAAGCTCAAAAAAAAAAAAAAATATTCCGACTTCAACTGTACTGTCCATCAAACGTTCCATGAGTTAAAAGCCTGGAAAATTTAACCAAAATTTGCCATCTCATCACTTATGATAGCTAAAATTACTCCTTATAAGATGGATACCCTAGCATTCGCGAGTTATGTTCGCGTCTATTAGGTAGGTCTATCTCAAAACACTTTAGATGGGCGAGCGAAGCGAAACAATGATTGTAAACCAAGAATGTCTCTAATAATACTTATTTAGTCTTTGTAAAATTTTGATTAGTTGACCTCGACTAGGTGCACATGATGGCAAACCGGCCATGACGCCCTTAGCTGTCCATAGGCCATAGCAATATAAATCCTTCTATAGCTTTCATTTCCATCTCTCTTCCGATGACCGAATCACCATATAAAACCGACGAGACAGAGGCTGATGCCATTTGCATATAAATTAAACATCAGAAACGAATTCTTCTAATTCGAATGAGTGGGAAAAAAAAAGAACAATACTTAGACTAAATCCGAGTGAACAAGAAGCCCGGAAAGAAGACAAGTGCTTGAAGCAAGGGGCTGCGGAACGCACTTGACTATTCAAACAACATGCCAAGTAATTAAATAAGTATAATTAAATGGCTAAGTGGAGCTTTTTATATGTCTCTTTCGGATGCTTAGACCAAGTACCAAGAGGGCAACTTGTCCATGCATGCACATACAGACACGCCACACTCGTTATAAATGCGTGCGAAGAAGTCGTGTTGTTGGGTCCAGAAGAAAACGTTGTAGGGAAAGAAGACAGGAGCTTCTTGCTTCTCTGGGTGGTTGGTGAGGGAAGAATTTTGCAAACTAGAGGGGAAGGACATGGAGAGGCCAATGGCGAGGAAATTAGGACTTTGGTTGGTGGTGGTTTTTGCGGCGGCCGCAGCGGAGGTGGGAAGAGCGCAACTGAAAGAGGGTTTCTATGGCCAGACCTGCCCAAACGTCGAGAGCATCGTGAAGCAGGTGGTCACGACCAAGTTCGGCCAGACCTTCGTCACCATCCCCGGCACGCTCCGCCTCTTCTTCCACGATTGCTTCATCCAGGTGAATCCCTTTTCCTCCATGCATGCATTTCCGATCATGCTGCCTCCTCCTCCTTTTTCAGTTTCATCTGATTAATCGCACATACATAACCCTGGCAAGTAATAGCCTTTCGATCGCAATTCCAAAAGCCCTGAATCAATTGCTAATCCATTCGATGAACTCTCATTTCCACAATCTTTCGGATATTCGTCCAGTCTTACACCGCAAAATTTTCTTTTTCGGTATATCTTCATGAATATTTTTCTTTAAGTAAAAAGGGAATTAGAATGTACATGGATTATCGTTACTTCTTCCACAATGTTACCCATGTTTTCTAGACGGTCAAAATTGCCGCTCGTTCTTTGCTTGAGCTGAGCCGGGGTTTGAACATCTGGCGAGGTTCTATCCTAACATCGTACAAATTATATCAATTATATAGGGGAATCATAAGGAACAAGAAGTTGACTTTGGAACACATGTTTTACGTTTTCAATCATTTCATGGACAAAATGAGACGTTTTCATCTACCCCAATATTTTCCCGACCAAAAAAAAAAAAAAAAAAAAAACTGCCCCAATATTTTAACGAGCTTTCTCACAGAGCCCCAACCACGCAATTTGTCGAAATTAATTGTGAGAACAATTTAATTAAGGGAATCAAAAGTATTCCGAGTGAAATTGCCAAACAGATATATTTTTCCAGGGGGCAGGTAAGTGCGTAACTAGTTGCACAAGACAATACAAGAACAATTGAAAGAAAATGAAATTGAATCACATGGATCAACAATCGCGTTCACATTCACTCGTTAATAAGTCTTGGCATATGAACAAAACTCTCATATATTCGAGTTAGCACTAACCCTTAAACGGGCATCGTTGTGTTGATTTTCCTTATCTTGGACTTAATTGTGTGATGATTCGTCAGGCTTGGTCACGCATTAAACTAGGAGATATGTAAAAAGATTAGAAACCTTAAATCTACTCCGCGAACTCGCTTTTCAGGGTCCGATCATGTTCATAAAATATGTCCTGGGAGGTATGAAGTAGTTCAGGATTACTTTAGATAAGAAACGCATGTTATGAATTTTCATTCAATCACGGTTTCGGCTAGTTAATTTCGATGTTGTTTTTCAGGGATGCGATGCTTCGATTTTGATCTCGTCGCCTAACGGGGATGCTGAGAAAGACGCTCCGGATAATGAGTCTCTAGCCGGAGACGGGTTCGACACTGTTATCAAAGCGAAGCAAGCTGTTGAAGCTAGTTGCCCTGGCGTCGTGTCATGCGCGGACATCTTAGCCATAGCTGCTCGAGACGTAGTTGTCCTGGTAAGCAAGAACCTCCGTGGACAGTTCACCCTCGCAGCTCAATGTCGAGTCAAATGACTGTCATGCTCCAAGTCTTAACGTTTTCTCACTCGTTCAATGTGCATGAAAAATCTCAGGCCGGAGGTCCATCCTTCAATGTCGAGCTTGGCCGTCGTGACGGTCTCATCTCCAAAGCATCTCAAGTAGCCGGGAAGTTACCGGAACCGAACTTCGATCTCGACCAGCTCAATGCGATTTTCTCCCAACACGGCCTCACGCAATCCGACATGATCGCCCTCTCGGGCGCTCACACACTCGGCTTCTCCCATTGCGACCGCTTTGCCAACCGTCTCTACTCGTTCTCCTCATCATCTCCGGTGGACCCGACTCTCAACTCGACCTACGCGGTGCAGCTGATGCAAGAGTGCCCCCAGAATGTGGACCCGCAAATAGCAATCAACATGGATCCCGTGACTCCGCGGACGTTCGACAACATGTACTACAAGAATCTGGTCCAAGGCAAGGGCCTGTTCACTTCGGACGAGACGCTCTTCACCGATTCAGCGTCCAAGCCTACCGTGCAGAACTTTGCTAACAGCCCCGGCAGCTTCAACCGGGCCTTCGCCACCGCGATGAGGAAGCTCGGGAGGGTGGACATCAAGACCGGAAGCCAAGGAGAGATACGAAGAGATTGTACAGCTTTCAATTCATGAATTACAGTCATTGCTTGAAGATTTAGACATGGAATCAATAAGCAGTGTGCACTGTGCAGTTCTGAATTATGAAATAAAAAGTACCGCCCCATTTGTTTTGCACTGGACTGTTCGAGCAAACCAAGTCTCAGAAATTTTTTGATGTAATAATCGTCATTTTACAACAATAGAAGCCATCAGGGAACTGATAACTTAAAACCTTTCATGGAAGCAGATGAAGATGTAAAAAGGTCATATGCACCACGATGACAACAGACAGAACCATTTCTAAATCCATGCTGAACAGATGACAAAGTAAAGAGCAGGGATATAGCACACTTCTCGCAACTTGCAACCCGAGAATCATACATATACATCAACCTTCTACGGCACATGTCACTACCAAAACGTCTTTCTAATTAGGCTCACGACACGAGCGAGGGAGAGTTCACCCACATTTCTCATAATGCAGCAGCACTTCAAGAAAAGCACGGTCTTATGGCATTACTATCTGAAAAATTCAGTCTCTTAACATCGCTTCTTAAGGGATGGACACAGCTCTGACCCCATCATATAATTTCAAGTGTGAGATTTTCCATAGAGATGGGCATAAACAATTTTAGTCCGGTAGACAAGGATCATGCTCAAGGTCACCGCGATGATGCAGAGTCCTGACATAATCATTGATGTCAGGAAAAAGCATATAGAACCTTCGCATTTCAGCGGTTCATCCACAGCAAGCACAGCTGAAAATATCGACCCCCAGCTTCGCGGATGATGATGGTGAATGCGATGATGTGCTTGCTTCTCTGCTTCATAATCATATATACTACTTGCAATTACACCAGAGAGGACTAGCGAACCCGCAGGGTTAGCCAAAGTAAGGAAGTTGTATAAAGCACCAAATTTCTTCAACCCAAACAACTCTGAGGCCACAGCAGGCATAATCGCCCAGTGAGCCCCATAACCAAGCCCGATCAAGAGGGTACCAATGTGCATTGCCCCGGGCCATCCCATGGCTAAGAAAACATGCCCGATAGCCATAATGAATTGTGCCACAGCCATTGCTGCTGGCCTTGGATAAGCATGATTCCTGTTGGGGCAAAAGAAAACATTGTGGTCAATAGTGATGCTAAAACAGAGGTTCTTGGGTAAGAAAATCACCATTGCGGAGGAAAGCAAATAAACTCCTTACTTTACAATGATTTCAGAAAAGTAGCCTCCACCAACACGGCCCAGGAAATTCCAAATGCTGATCATGGACACAAATATATGCGTGTTATCGTACCCCAGAGATTGGCTCAGCTGGCCCAGATTATCGATAACTGTCAGTCCAGAACCAGAACCCAGTAGAAGTGAGAAAAAGATAAGCCAAAAGTCTGCCTTAATTAAAGCCTGTGTCAGAGTGAAGTCCTCTCCTCTATGTGGGCCCTTCCTCCTCTTTACTCTCACCGCACCTTCGGCGGCGGCTTGGAACAGTTTCGCCTGCAACTGTGCTATTCGCTTATGCCTCTCTTGTGCTGGAAGCAGGTCCACCTCCTTTGGCTTTTCATCTTCGACTTCACTGAATATGACCTCATGTCCATCCTGCTCAGATTTGCTTGTTTCTTGTTTCTGTGGCTCAGACAGAAGAGGTTCTTGACTCGGTGCCCTTGAGTCTAAGAAGAAAGTCAATGAAACCGGTACCACTATTGGTAGCAGAAGCAGCACGAATAGAATTGACGTAAGAATCGTGATCACTGTCCGATTCAAATCAACTAGATCTTCCACGACCATGACCCCCATCAAGTATGCTGCCAATAGAAGGCATATGCTATAGATAAATGTAAAACTGAGTCCATCAGATGGCTGTACTTGCCTATGACCTCCAACTGGTCGGATGATGAACATCAGGGCAATAATGACCATTGCTGGACCAACAGCAATCATGAATATGAGATTCGCATGATCAGGGGAGTGGATCATCGCATAAATTTGTGTCAAAATAGCACCACCAAGCCCGGCAAAGCCTTTCAGGATGCCCACGACAGGACCCCGGCTTTTTGGGAAATTTTGCACGCAGGAAACAAGAGCTACTGTATTGAAGTAGGTCTCCCCATTGGTTCCAATGAAGATAAGAAGGCACATCTACATAAACCGAAAGGAAAGGAGCTCTGTCAATAAGCACTCTTGACTTTGTCTTGCAAGCATGCTGAGATGCAGGGATACAGGAAATATAGGGTAATAAGTGCAAAGGGATCAGCAGAATACTAAATGGTCTTGAGAGCTGAACTCCAAACAAGCAACTCCTAGAACCCCAACCTTATAATGATGCATAAGAAAGAACTTAAGAGCTCTCTTAGTTTGGGGAATCTAAATTGTTTGTTCCCTCGCAGGAATGAATGCACATCTAAAATAATGGCGAAGGAATACTAGCCAAATGTCTTGTTTCTTCTCATGATCACAAAATGAAGGAAGAACAGAACTACAAGAACAAACGCAAATGATCATGAAGGATCGGTACAAAAAATCTTTTTATGCAGTCAAACACAGTTAATCTGCTTAATGGACAATTAATGGGTGCTATCATCAAAAAACAACCAGCAACTGCCAGAGGACTAAATTAATTTGACGAGATGCATATGCTGAAATATTCTAACTTGTCACAGATAAAAACAGAGAAATTTGAGATCTGGAGCTCCAAATACTGCCGCACAAGCCATGGACTCAGACTGCCAAATTTCAGCGGAAAATCATCGCTCTGATCAGGTTATGATGCAGCCCCACCATCATCCTGACTAAATCCATCTCCTCAGAAAATTAAGTCATTATCACAGAAATAGTTAAGAGAAGTTCTGGTCTACATTTCCTAAATCCTACATGAATTTCTACTTCCCCGATTAACATCCCAAATGTCGATCAGCATAATAAATAACAGGGATGCGAAAGAACAGATTTCGCCAAGTCCTAAACATATGCATCACCAAACACACACACATAACATAAATCTTATAGCTTCTGTTGCATCGACGATACTCACGGCCCACAAAGGAAGAACTGGAGCTTGGCCGGTGACGATGAGCCAAACCCAACCATACCCAACAAAGTTCTGCAGAGCACCAACAAGCAGAGCACCCCACATGGGCAAGACCTCACACAAGCTCCCAGCCAAGAACCCAACACTGTCCCCAAGATCCTTGGCCACGCCAAGCCTCGCGATTTGCCGCTGATTGTAGCTCAGCGAGCTCTTGATCACCGGCGATATGCTCCCGAACAGGTACCCAATCCCCGCGCACGACTGTATCCACATTGCGGCCACGAACACCAGCCATCTGTTGTTGACCAGCGCCCCGAACTTCTCCCCCAATCGACCCATCACCAACCGCCGCTGCAAGCCTCGAGGACGACCCTCGATGTCAATTCCGATTCTCGAGATGGGTTCGCGAGATCTCTTGCGGAAGAGGAGAAAAGCCTCGCCTTTTCACCGGGCGAGCTCGTGGGTGAGTTGGTGCGGGCGGGGTCATTTTATTATGCGGGAAAGCGGAGCCAGGATGAACGGACAAGGATAATGATGACGACGACGACAAGGGGGCATTGTTGGCTTTTCAATTACCTTTTTTGTTCTCTTGCTGTAGGCCTAAAATTAGATTCCCTTTGTCCCTCCCGCGCCGGCGTGGCGATCTTGGATCGCCGATCTCGAAGCTGAACTTGCTGTCGTCCTGTCGCGCGGGGATCCCCCCACGTATGAAAAAATTCGCGCGTTTCGCTGTCGCGCACGGACGACGACGACGACGCCGACGAGGAGAGTGATCATCATGCGATAAGACCCGAAGCGTTCTTCTTCGCGCGGATGTCGACGAGCGAGCGGGGCAGGCGATCGACGTGGAAGCGACATCCCGGCCTCCGTCGCCATCCGAGCGACAGAGTGGTGCTTTGCTTCTCGTTAGCGGTTATGCTTGCTTGAAACGAAAATTTTCCCTTTTTAATCCTTTTCTTTTTCCCTTTTTGGGACGATATGTGCAAAAAATTTCTTTGAATTTGAAATTCGTTAACGGAAAGCTAGCCCCTGTGAGGGAGATAGATCACGATTTCCATCAAATTCGCATAAACTTTAATCACAACATAGAATAGGGAATAGGCCTAATTGTATAATGAATTTTTTTTATCTCATAGAAAAATTTCCAACTTTAGATCCAATCCCAATTGTATAATGAATTTTTTTTTTTGTCTCATATAAAACTCTTGACTTTAGGGCATATTACAATTCTACCATAAACCTTTTTTGACCTATTAAAAAACCCTTCAACTTTAAGTTTTGTCCCAATTTTATTGTCCAATTTCAATTTTACCCTAAAATTTTTACTTGACTAATAAATCTACTCACGTTAATCTTCCATCCAAAATTTTTCACTAACAACTAAGAGATGGAAAAATCCTAAGCATGAGCTATTTGAGCATCTTGACTGTGAGAGATGGAACATTCCTAAGCATAAGAGATTGGTGAGTGCAAGATTACTAGAGGCGATTTTGATGAAGGGTTAATAGAGAGCAAATTTGAGACTCTAGTAAAAGTTTCTGATATATTATGAAACAAAAGAAAAAGGATAAAATTGGGATTTGATCTAAAGCTGATGGTTTTTTATGAGACAAAAGGTAGAATTGAGAAAAGAACTAAAATTGAAGGTTTTTTACGGTATTAAGCCCCTAAAATACAAGCCGCGGCAAAAATAGCTTGCGAATGAAATCAATTTCACTCAAAGTGCCGAAAAGAGTCAAACTTACGATCCGATTACAATCCACACCCAAATCTCGAAGCTTGCTCTTTGAAGACTATTTTCATTACTAATATTAGAAATGGAAATTCCTTTAAAATTTCAAGGATGCGTCTCATATTATGGTCAATAGATGGAGACGAAAAGCAAAAAAAAAAAAAAATCGAAAGCCGTCATCACCTCTACAAAAAACAAATTTAATAAATTGCAATTTTTAATGCGCAATTTTTTTCCATATTAAATATAATTAATATTTCGAAATCGAGATATTTCGGGGTCACCAACCGACACCATTGCTATCCTTTTATTGTCTTTTTGCCCATATTTTTCAGAAAAAAAAAAAATTGGGGCCCAACAATCAAATTTCTATGTGAGATTTTTTTTAGTAGGCTTGTGGCTCAAATGTACCATCAGTTTTGGTTAAAGACTCAAATGTCCTCTCGTAAAATATGTATCCACACACATATACGTGCATATCAAGCATTGGATTTTATTTATGGCATATTTTCCTCGTGGATGCTACGTGGGACCGATGCCCAAAAAGTGATGGCTACGTATGTATTCTTGGATCTTCGCCAAATCCAAGAGGAAAAGGCCTCGTCTCCTTTTAGCAAAATCCAAATCCAATTATAATTTTACTGTATGGAAATTCCATATTTGGCACCGCCCCATCATTTTCAAGCGCAATTGGGGGAGTAGAAGATCAATTTCCAGCTCCAATAATTTCAGTGATGGGGACGTCAAATTCATTTGCTATCACGCCAGGAGTGGAATAACCATTAACCACGCATGCAGTACGACGGAAAAGGACGTTGAGAAATAATTAACAAAAAATAAAGGGAGAGAGCGAACTAGAAAAGGACGAGTTCTTTTTTTTTTAAGTAGCTACTTCTCGTCCTCACGAGGTAAAAAAAAAAAGGCCAAGAAGGGCGACCAATCATGAGAGTTTTTATGCCTAATATTAAATGTCTTATTAAAAATCATACGAGAGTTATACCATACATTTTCTTGATAGCTAATTATTAGGGTTTATCCAAATGACCATCTTTTCAATTTGAAAAGGAGAGGTGAAGGATTCGAATTCTCATCTTCTCAGGGGTTGAGGTAAGAACGATTTAATTTCGAGCGTAAGTTTTAATTCCTACGCAATGTAAAGAGGCATGACAAAAGTCTGAGAGTGACAAAAAAAAAAAACTTCTTGATAGCTTGATGGTTGCAATGATTCTTATTTTATATCGCGAACCAACACATATATGGACTTGCCCTCCCGATATTTCTGCTTTTACTTAATATTTACTGAAGGACCATGATAAATGAGAGGATTAATTTCGGAGCGTGAGTATATTGGCATTATGTACTCAGACAAGTGAGACTCCGTATAATGGAAAGTAAAGGTTGGACGGAACAAATACGCACGTGATGGATTGACGTGATTTGTTCCTTTTATTTCACGTTTACGGCTTTTGCTCATGCATGCAAGGCAAAAGCAAAGTATTATTTAATGAATTGACAGCTGTCGCATGACAACTTTTCTTGTCTATATCAACTGAATAAGATATATGTCAATATATCTTAAAAGATCGTATTGACATTTCAATGCCGTGTCATAGCTTTCTTCTGGCCTCTATCCATTAATTGAATCGAGCATGCAGTCGTGTTGCAATTGAGTCTTGGAGAAAGCAAATGGTCGGATGCCTAGCTCACACACGTAATATGTACTGGGGCCAAACGTTGAGTCATGGGGCTCGCTAAAGCGTGTTTCTTTTTTTCTTTTTCTTTTTTTGGTGGCTTTTTTTCTTTAATCTCCTAGGTTTTTTCCTCTATTGGTAGATGTCAAGTAGACCTATCAAACGGAAATCAAGTTTGGGCTTGATTGAAAATAGTTTGACTCAATCAATATCTAACATATACCCGATTTGACTCATATTGCTTTATATCCAAACTGCTAAAAAAAAATGCGGAATGAGTGAGCATAGGATCGATTTTGGATAGAGAAAGTAAAAAGAGAGTCGTGGAAATGGATTGGATCTTGTGAATCTATTTAATGCTTATTTTATTGTTGGTTTTACCATTCTAAACCTATTTATGTCACATTTAGAGCATATAACCCCATCTTTCAAATATGAGTTAATAAATGAGTTTTTGGCTCATTTTAACAAGTCTAATCTCAACTTATAGAACAACCACTGATCGATCAGTGCATGAGGGGTTAAGATGGTTGTTATTAGATTAATATGTCTAATCTCAAAGGAGAAGTTACTGCAAGGTGAAATGAACCATAGATCAAGATTTTCATTGAAGTTTCTATGTAGAGGCTATTTTTCGATAAGTTTGCGCTATAGAAAATTATTGCCCGTGAACTGAAATTTCTCAATTTGGGAGACATCTGATCATTTCTTGCATCGATCGACGCAAGCATGACTTGTTCACTTCTTGTAAATTTTTTACAAGTGATGGACCCCGAAATTGAAAGCTCTTAACGAGTCATGAGTAACCTTTTTTGAATACATTCCATCCCCAAAATCTCGAAGCTCGCCCACGATCTTGGATCAACATCTACAGCTCCATTTATTTAGTAAAAAAACAAATGATTTAAAAAATATTCTCCTAAAATTAATTGCTTATATCTCTTATCAAAAAATGAATGAAAAATATCATCATCATCTATAGACATAAATTATTGACAATAATGAAAATATTTTTCATTAGCTAATTATTTTAAATAATACAAATAATCATTTTTAAGAAAATATTTTCAAATCATTTATTTTTTACAAAACAAACGAAGCCTACGTATTACTATGTTTGGTTGAAGATCTTCTTTCCCTAACACAATTCTTTAGATTTTGAACGGACCACGGAGATTGTCTTCATGATCTTGGCTAAATCGGAAATGGAAATTCCCCTGAAAATTGAAGGAATCAAATAAAAAATAATTACAATTGTTGATGCACTATTTTTTTTTTTCGTGTCAAATAAAACCAATATTCGGAAAATTGAGATATTTTAGGGACGCTGGCCGACACCATTGATACCCTCTTGTGTTTTTCAAATTTATTCAAGTTTTTTTGAGGCCCGACAATCAATTTTCAATGGGCCAATTAACTTTCGTTAAAGACTCAAATGTCCTCTCCCAACAATCAATTTCTATGTGCCAATTAATTTTGGTTAAAGACTCAAATGTCATATATATAAAGAATTGGATCTTATATATCGCATTTATTTTGGGAGATCGATAGTGGAAAAGTGAGGCAATGTATACGTTCTCGGAGCATCCCCAAATTCCAAAGGGGACGTATACGTTCTAGGAGCTCCCCCAAATCCCAAAGGGAACAAGTTCTCATCTCCTTTAAGCAAATCAAAATCAAATTTAATTTTACTAAATAGAAATGTCATAATCAGCTTCTTCCCATCATTTTCTTAAGCTCAATTAAGAAAAAAAATTATTTCTTAGCTCCAATAATTTTAGTGACGAGGGACGTCATAATCAGCCTTTATATAATGAAACAATATCCTCACGAGAGTGGAACAACCACACATGCAGTACGATGGAAAAGGATGTTGAGAAATAATTAACAAAAAATAAAAGGAGAGAGTAAACTAGAAAATGACAAATTCCTTTTTTTAGTTTCTACTTCTTGTCCTCACGAGATTAAAAAAAAAAAAAAAAAAAAGGGCCAAGAGGGGCGACCAATCATAAGAGTTTCTATGCCTACTATTAAATGTCTTATTAAAAATCCTACAAGAGTTATATTGTATATCTTCTTGATAGCTTGATGGTTGCAACTATTCTTATTTTATATCGCGAACAAGCATTTATTTGGACTTGCCCTTCCGATATTTGTGTTTCTACTTAATATTTACTGATGGATCACGATAAATGAGAGGATTAATTTCGGAGTGTGAGTACGCTTGTCGTATGTACTCAGACATGTGAGACTCCTTATAATGGATAGAAAAGGTTGGACGGAACAAATACGCACGTGATGGATTGACGTGATTGCTTCGTTTTGCTAGCACACCCTCCCCTTTTTTCCTTTTTCCTTTTATTTCACGTTTATGGCTAAATCAAGTAAAACAAATTATTTCACATTAAATCAAATAATTTAAAAAAATATTCTCCTAAAATTAATTACTTATATATATTATCAAAAAATAAATTAAAAATATCATCATCATCTATAGACATAAATTATTGACAATAATGAAAATATTTTTCATTAGCTAATTATTTTAAATAATACAAATGATCATTTTTAAGAAAATATTTTCAAATCATTTATTTTTTACAAAACAAACGAAGCTTACATATTGCTATGTTTGGTTGAAGATCTTCTTTCCCCAACACAATTCTTCAGATTTTGAACGGACCATGGAGATTTTCTTCACGATCTTGGCTAAATCGGAAATGGAAATTCCTAAAAAAATTCAAGGAATCAAATAAAAAATAATTACAATTGTTGATGCACTATTTTTTTTTTCGTGTCAAATAAAACCAATATTCGGAAAATTGAGATATTTTAGGGACGCTGGCCGACACCATTGATACCCTCTTGTGTTTTTCAAATTTATTCAAGTTTTTTTGGGGCCCGACAATCAATTTTCAATGGGCCAATTAACTTTCGTTAAAGATTCAAATGTCCTCTCACAACAATCAATTTCCAATAGCCAATTAATTTTGGTTAAAGACTCAAATGTCCAATTCTTATATATCGTTTTTTTTTTTTGGGGGGGGGGGGGGCAATGTATACGTTCTAGGAGCTTCCCCAAATCCCGAAGGGAACAAGTTCTCATCTCCTTTAAGCAAATCAAAATCAAATTTAACTTTACTAAATAGAAATGTCATAATCAGCTTCTTCCCATCATCTTCTTAAGCTCAATTAAGAAAAAAAAAAAATTATTTCTTAGCTCCAATAATTTTAGTGACGAGGGACGTCATAATCAGCCTTTATATAATGAAATAATATCCCTAGTGATAATTAATTGTTATTACGCTGGGAGTGGTATAGTGACTCGTGCAACAGAAAAGGACGTTTAGGTAAAAAAAAGATGAAGAAGGGAAGAATTATAAAAAGAACAAATTCATTTACTCAATTTTTTTCATCTCGAGAAAAAAAAAAAGGACAAAATTTTCCCCGCCCATTGTAAAAAAATCTTATCAGAGTTATATGGTATTGCCTACTTTTAGCTTGATCGATACGGCGATCCCGATTTTGTCAATACCAATCACTTTTAATGCTCATGAACTCGAGCCTATGAACTTGCCCCCTAATTATTCTAGTTTTGATTTATGCTTGATAAAGAATCGCAATAAATGAAGGTGTATTGAATTTGAAGTGCAAATATATTAAGGGTGCGTTTGTTTGTGTTTTGTTGAAAAGTGTTACGGGGAAAACGAGAAATAAAAAAACTATTTATGTTCCGAGAAATAATTTTTGACTAGAAAACGCATTTTTCGAGAATAAATAAAAAAATAGAAACATATTTGGTAAATTTGGGCGCGTTTGATAATATTTATGTTTAAGAATTGTTTCGGGGAACAAAAATAGAAAAAAGTGTTTATGTTCCGGGGAATAATTTTTGAACGAAAAAACGCATTTGGAAAACTTGTTTCGGGAATAAAAAATGAACAAAACATGTTTGGTAAATTTGTATAACTTTTTTATTTCTTTTATTTTTTAAATATTTTTGTTTTATTTTTTCTATTTTCTTTCTTATTTTTCTATTTTCTTTTACCTTTTTTATTTTTTCTTCTTTTGGTAGGTCACTAGCTTCGCCATGACCGGCGACCGGCCGACGAGGGTCGACGAGGCTCGGCCTCCCGAGCCACGCCAAGCAACACCGGCACTGGCGGTGGCCTAGTGAGGCGGAGCCTCGCCGGCCCGGCCGGGCGAGCTTGGCCTCGCCGGATCTGGGTGAGATCGAGCTCGCCCGGCCCCGATGCGAGGTTAGTCTCGCCTTGGCTGGGCGAGCCCGACTTGGCGGTGGCCCAATGATGCCGAGCCTCGTCAGTCGCTAAGCGAGCTTGGCCTTGCCGGATCTAGGCTAGCTCGAGCTTGCCCGCCAAGGCGAGGTCGAGCTTTGCCGGAGGCCGGCGGCGCTCGGCCTCGTTGGATCCGGGCGAGCTCGAGCCTCGCCGGGCCGGCACGTTCCGGCGAGGTCACCGGCCCTCGATGGCCGGTCGCCGGCCCTGGCCGAGGCCAACGACCGGCCAAAGAAAAGAGAAAGAAAAGAATAAGAAAAGAATAAGAAAAAAGAGAGAAGAAAATGGAAAGTGTTCCTAAATTTTGTTCTAGAAACAAGAAACAACTTTTTTTTTTTGTTTTTTGTTTATGTTCCAAATATGTTTTTGGGAATAAAAAAATAATTTTGGAACAAAAATGCAAACAAACGCATTTACGTTCTTTTTTGTTCTCGGAACAAAAAAACAAAAAAAATTGTTTAAAAACAGAAAAAAAAGAAATCAAAACAAATGCAACAAATTTGTGTTCTTTTTTTTATTTCTTTTAATTTTTAAATATTTTTATTTTATTGTTCCTTTTTTTTTTTTTTTTCTTTTTTCTTTTTTTTTTTTTTCTTCTTTTGGCCTGTCGTCGGCCTCGGCCATGGCCGGTGACCGATCAATGAGGGGCGACGGCCTCACCCGGACACTGATCGCCTGGCGATGGCCCGACCTCGCTGGTGGCCGGGTGAGCTCGGCCTCGCCGGATCTAGCCAAGGCGAGGCTGAGCCTCGCCAGGGGCCGGGGACGCTCGGCCTCGCCGGGGGCCGGCGACGCTCCAGCGAGGTTGCCGGCCAAAGAAAAAAGAAGAAGAAAATAAGAAGAAAAAAAAGAAAAGAAAAGAAAGAAGAGAGAAAATTTGTTCTTAAAAATTGTTCCAAAACAAGAAGTAAGTTTTTTTGTTTTTGTTTTGCTTCCAATTTTGTTTACGGAACAAAAAAATAGATTTGAAACAAAAATGCAAACAAACGCGTTTCTATTCTTTTTTTTGTTCCCGAGAAATAAAAAAACAAAAAATCTGTTCTTGAACAGAAAAAAAAAAAGCAAAACCATGCAGACCCTAACATTTTCACTTGATGTACACTGAAACATGCAAGACTCTCAAAAGGTAAGGAAAAATTTGAGAAGAAACACATATACACATAATGAATTGATGTAGCATATGATATGCATGCTCATCCCTTTTGCTTTTCATTTTTTTAATTTTTTTGGTTCATGACTTTTTGCTCGTGCTCGCAAAGCATAGCAAAGCAAAGTGCGACTTATGGACTAAATAACTGTTGTTGCGACACAAATTAGATTCAATGTAACATCACACTCCATGAAGATTTTCTCCATTGATATATAAATTAAATAAGATTATATATATATATTGACACTTTCAAATGCCGTGTTGTAGCTCTCTTTTGTCCTGTCTATATCAATTGAATTCAATGGAATCATGTTGCAAATGTGGCTCTTGAAGAAGCGAATGGTCGCCAGCCAAGCTAGAACACGCGACATACTTGGGCCAAAGGTTGAGTCACGTGGGGGTGTTTTCTAATTTATTCATCCGTCTTGATGAATGTCAAGTTATAGGATGACCACTAATTTGTCGGTGCAAGTGGGTTTAAAGATGGAAATCGATGTAGATCTGAAATGGGCATGCTCTCCATTTAAACGGGACCGCTGGTTAGTCTTTGTACATCATTAATTCCCAAAAGTTGTGCATTGGTGTTTTTCTCATGAACACCTGGACACCTCATTTTCTTTTTAATCTCGTTTCAAATCCATATGAGGAACAATTGAGGGTCCCGGACTTCGATTACAAGTTCATTTTTTTTTTTTTGGGTCAGAAACAGAAATATTTTATTTACTAAGCAAAGGTGAGAGGCTCTGTAAATATATATCATTACATAAAAGGTCCAACAAAATTTGAGGAGGGGAGAAGACCCAATTCAAAGATAAGTAATTTTTCTTGTGGGTTTTGCCTACCCAGTCTGCTATCCGGTAGGCCTTTTTACAGTGGTGGACAATCTTTAATATTTGAGAAAGCCCGTATTTTTTCCTTGCACTTACTGACAAGAGATTGAGTCTCCCAACTTAACTCTTATGAACTGTTCATAGCTTTAACTAGTTGCACATTGTCTGAGCTCTTCGTATCTTTTAGAAAAGAAGTAATTGAGGGCTTCCCATAAAGCTAGGGTTTCAGCCATAAAGGGAGAGGATGCTCGAACCGATTCGGCCGTTCCTTCCACCATCCTCCCACCCGAATCCCTGAAATTGGAGACAATTGTTGTTATTGGGCTAATGTTTCGGCCCAAAGAATCTCAAAGGAATTGTTATCACGAGATGATATGAACTGTAGATCAAAATTCGTTGACATTTGAAAAGATTTCTTTGTTTGGAAAATCACCACCCACTGATAGTTCTCATTTGAGAGATGCTCGATCTCTTTGGTATCGATCAATGGAAGCATGACTCGTTCACTTTGTGAAAGTTTCCACAAGCGAGGGGACCAAAAATAAAAGCCCTCAACGAGTCATGAATAACCTTTTGGAATACTTTTGGTACATTTTCTACCGTCTTAATTGCTTTTTGCCTTCCCACGAGAACGCAGGAGATGATGTCTCCAATCGTGGGGCTAAATCGTGCTTCCTCTTTATATCCTGTTCAAAAAGGGTGATTGACAAAATAAAAAAGCACTCTTTGTAAATTTATTCTTGTCTGTCACAGCACTCTTGATCAAGGAGACAAACCAATCACTTTTGTTTTAGAAGTTTCTTAATGCTTTTCTTTTGAGATATTCCCACAAATGATTTTTGAACTTTAATCAAATGTGTAATGCGGTTCTTAAATTTTAGCTTAAATGTGTAATGTTGTCTCTAACACTTGTATTATTTAGCCTTTCTTTTTTTGGATAAAGGAGTACTCGAGACTCTTTATAAGCGCTTCATTTGAATCCAAAACCGGTCGTCTTGTCCACGGGTACACATACAGCCTGTACAGGGCAGGTACGTGGTCCGCCGGGCAGCCCTGAGAAGCAGATAAATGCGACGATGAGGCGGAAGAACCTTGTTGTTATTTTATTTATATTATTATAGGTCGCCTATTAGCATAAATAGTCGATATGTCCGAGTGGTTAAGGAGACAGACTTGAAATCTGTTGGGCTTCGCCCGCGCAGGTTCGAACCCTGCTGTCGACGCTTTTTCCTCCTCCTCCCTTCATTCATCTGCGCTTTTTATTTATTCAATTTTTGCCTCGTTTTCTCTCAAATTATTATGCTAAACTTTCGCTCGACAAATTTCGAATTATTATACTAAAGGCACATTTTGGTATTCTTTCAATAGCATAGGAAACATATATTAAAAATTTTAAAAGTAAATTGAGAAGTAGAAATCAGTCGTCATACTATAACAAAAATTAAGTAATTTCATTGAGTGCATTTTTTAGGGGATGTGGCTAGTTTGCTTCTTGCCTTTTACCATTCTATCTTTTTCTTTGACCGATTTTGGTTTTGTACAGTGAGAAACCTGAGTGTAAGATAAGATGATGTTCTAGCTTAAATATACGAACATCCTTCCCCCTTTTCTTGTGACATCATTGTTTTAGTGCTATTTATTGCAAGGATTCTTTTTTTTTTTAATATACATTCTAAACAATTCTTTCTTGTTATCATTGTTTCTGAACATGACAAAAGAAATTATCACATTATTTTTTTTTCCACCAAGATGAAGATATAAGGTACATGAAATCTCATATTTCATAAGGCATTTGATGCATTAACTATAGGACGTGACGATGACACATGATGCGCCGGGAAGTGTGCCAACTACAAAAATGAGCGGTTCTCGGGGAGTCAAAACACAAAAGCAATGAGAAGTTATTGCATGGTTTATATATAATGCAAGTTACTATCATTCGCATCATTAATTAAGTAGATCATACACTGAATTTCATATGATTAGCAGTTTCTTTTTTTCGATTGAAATATGATTAGCAGTTTGCTAATATGATTAGCCGTTTGAGTGCCGTTGATCTGCATGATTTAAGGGTCGGGTGATATTTTGTTCGTGATCGATATTCATATCATGCCGGCAGTATAATTAGCCCGGATGATTTCCCAATGGTTTTGGGCCTTATATGGAATTTTTAATTTGCTTGGGTAGGCCGAAAGCACTACTCGAGCGAACTTGGATTTAGTCCGCCCATTGGTCTCAGGGTCATTGCGGTCCTTCTTGCTTCCCCAGGGGTGAGATAGAATTTCTATTTTATTTTCCCTATTCGAATTTAATCGATCGGAGACGAGCTTTGCAAAGACAGAATAAGCTAAAAGTCTAGAAGTCAACATTCCTACTCCCCCATCTTCTTCCGACGAAATGCCCAGCGTGATGGTTGCTCCAAGTTAGGGGCGATAATATTATGTCCACGGATTGCATTCATATGTACAATTATGAAAAAAAAAAAAAATGCTGTTACAGAAAAAAAAGAGAAACTTCAATATGTACAACTAAATAGTCTAGCCAACTGCACCATCAATAAACAATTTAACACCATCACATTTTCAACCTAGACTTAATATCACAAAAAATTCCAAATTGATATATCCGTGATAAATTTATCTCAAACTCATATTTTAATTATAGAAAATCTCAAACCGATATATACAAATTTATTTTAAACTAATTATTTAGCTATCAAAAATCCTAACGAGTACATTTGTGATATGTTTACTTTTCATTAGTTTCAGTCAAATTGAATTAATATTATGAAAAATTATAAACTTATACCTCAAATAAACGGAGAGTAAAACCTAGACTATTATATACGATAAAACTCAAACCCTCGAAGTTGAGCCCACTGGCTAGGGGTGAGCGGTTCCCGGTTCCTTACAGGTTCCGCTTGGAACCTGGAACCTACCTCTGGGTACATGGTTCCTCATTTTTGGAACCAGAACCTACCCGTCGAAGCAAGAACCCTGAACCTACCCTCACAGGTTCCGGGGTCGGTTCCAGGTTCCAACAGGTTCTTTTTTTTTTTTTCATTTTCAGATTTGAACCATAACAAGAAGGAAATAGACAAACCAAAGAGAAACCAAGCAGACTAAGAAAAGCTCTCATCAAGCACTATATCATCCATAAGTAAACAGAACCCAAAGAAACCTTTTGCAATAAAAAACAACTGTAAATAGTTTCTGAAGCAAGAGATTTGACTCCCCAATCCCGACATAAAGAATTACCACATAGGTAAATGAAAAGGACAGATCACATCCAGCAATGAAGAAGGAGGGTAGTAACCTTGCCAAAAGGCCATAGGAACATAGATTTTCAAGTTTACAGGTGAAAATCTAGTTAAGAAAGATGCATATATTCAATGACTTCCTTTTCTCCCAATATTAGGTAATCTCAACGTATGAGAAAAGTAAAAGTTATTGTAAAAGAGGAAATTTGTTGTCATTCAATATTATCGATTGTTGTGAGGCAATGACAAATGAAATTTACAAATTCAGCATTAAGCAAGTTAACTAATTAAAGTTGGATAACATCTTGGGACAGACCTTGTTGAGATAATTCATTTGGGTAACTACACATGTAGCCACCACCAACATAAAGAACCAATTCTCCGGATAGATCAACTGATTCTTCCCCTCAAAAGTCAACTTCAAAGAAGTCCCATGGGCTTTCGCACTCATCACCTGCAGATAGATCATACAACTTATGAAAACTGAGAAAGAAAAAATACCCATATGCAGAAGTAATTTAGACATGTCCCCACGACAATTATTGTAACTCATTAACTTTGTTTTGACAGGACAAAAAGAATCAGAAAAGAATACAATTTGTCCCTGGTGATGAGCCTCCCTGCACCCCGAATCAATGATCTACCTAAAGCTAACGATGCAAGGTCAACTCTTGTGTTTAAGTGGAGCTTCCAACAATCTGGTTGGCGTAAATAAACTAAAGTAGGTTGGAAGGAAGAAAAAATCCCAAAAGATGCAAAAGCAGTTGATTTACCGAGAGAGAGCCCATTAATGAGCAGATGCCAGTGTAAACTAGCACATCCGTGTGCCCACATCTAGATGAAAAATGGAAACCAAGATGAACACCAACATGATTACCAAGTCGACGTAAAGCAGAAAAGCTAAAAAAGATATGTAAATGCAGTCAGTTATCAGCAAATCAGTGATCGTATAAAGAACACATAAACCAAGCCTGAAGACTGACCTGGTTGAGTCGCCATAATCCATATTTCTTGAACAGAAGTAATGGGACTTTCTTGCGGTGCGTGGATGACAATTATGACAAAACCAACAATGCACATCACACAGCCCAACATCCCTAGCTTGTGTAGTTTCTCCTTCAAGATGAAGTGCGCCAGTACGGCACTAACCAATTGATCCAAAGTACAGTAACGACTCGGTTAAGGGATGCCCAGAAACTGAAGCATAAAGTTAATGGGTCAATTTCTTGGCTTCTTCTATATTATGATTATCACTTTGTTTCCTATAAAAAAGAACGCAACATGAAGCAAAATAAGCCATTTTAAAACTAACTATCGAAGCCAAAAAAGCAATGCACATGCTCTGAGTTCATTAGATAACCTCGACTTCAGTAGTTAGAATTGATTTAGCGAGCTCTTCAAACCGTAGCGTTACCGGCATTGTTCTCCTCGATAAAGCTAATAGTGGAGTTTATAAACAGAAGAGTGACGATGCCTATGAAATCTTGCCAATCTGGAGGCTTGCCCTGCAAAGGAAGAATCAGAAACAAATGGATACCATCTTTCACAAAAACTCAAATTTTACCCTAAAACAGAAAGAGAGACAGAACAATAGAAAAAAAATTCACCAACCTCTCCATTTGTAAGTGCAATGGCCATGATAGCAGCAAGCTCCATGACCCAGGACAGGGGATTCCACATGAACCCTAAGAACTTCGAGGGTGTCGAGGAGGTTGGGCGACTGCGAGCACGCAGCGGCGCGACGGCGAAGAAGACATGAGTCTCACGGCACCAACGGCGGCACGGACGGCGCGGCGAAGACGGCGGCGGTCGCGGCTCAACCCACGGCCAAGGGGGGAAGAGATCGGTTCTGGCGGAGGCGGTGGTGGTTCTGAGCAACAACGGCCCGAACGGCCGAGAGAGCGGTGGCAAGAGGTGGTGACAGTGGCTTGGGTACGGTGGCGGTGGCTCACGGTGGTGAGGGGCGGCGCGAACGGCGCGACAACTCGTTGGGCTCAACGGCGAGACGGCTCGTCGAACGAGCGTGGGGCGGCGGGGTGGTGGTGGTTCGGTGGCCAAGAGGTGGTGGTGAGTAAAGAGTGTGGGGGCGGCAGTGTGGTGGTGGGTGAAGCAACAGCGAGCAAGAGGAAAGGAAGAAGAAGAAGAAGAAGAAGAAGAAGGGGGGTTTCGGCCGAGAGAGGGGGAAATGAGGAGAGAGAAGAAAAGAAAAAAGTTGGGGGAGGAAGTGACGTGAGAGGAAAAAGTGGAGAAAAGAAAGGGAGAGAGAAAAAGAAAGGGGAAGAGGGGGAATCACGTGGGGGGAAAAGAGAAATGATATGTTATAAGATTATTATTTTTTTTTTTAACTTTGACCGGTTCCGGTTCCTTCGGTTCCGGTTCCCATAAGAACCGGAACCGGAACCTGAACCGCCGGTTCCCTGAAAAAGGGAACCGAGAACCGGAACCGGTCTCTTTAGAACCGGAAACCGAACCGGAGCCTGCGGTTCGGTTCTCCGGTTCTCGGTTCTACCCGGGAACCATGCTCACCCCTACCACTGGCCCTGCTTTCAACGTTGTATTTTTAACACCTGCCTACTCTTAAAAAAAAAAAAAAATAGAAATCAAAGAAGAGCGTACGGTCTGCCCAAGAAGGCCGAAGCGTTTCATCACGGCATCACCAGAGAAGAAGGGGCGCAAAGTCAAAAAGTCTACGGAGACCTCCGACTACGAACCTTCCATGAACGCAGCAGAGCCAAGCTTCGATCCGAAGAAGAAAGAAGAAGATCAGGCTCGCCCAAGCTCACTCCACAAAACCCCAACGAGACTCCATCGTCCTCAGCGTCCCCGTCAAGAATCCGAATCGCCCAACACAGCAAATCCAATCTCTCCATCCCTCGCATAAACTGAAGGAAAGATGGCCGCGACCCCTGCCCCGCCCGACTTCAAGAACGCCGTCGCGGCGGCCAGGGCGGTTATGTCCGCCGCGGCCTCCGTGACGGCCGCCGCGGTGGTGGTGCAGTCGGCGGTCCACACGATCGTCCCCCGCAGGTTCCGGCGCTTCCTTCTCTCCGGGATCCGGGGCTTCCTGGGTCGCTTCTCCGACGAGATGACCATGGTCATCGGGGAGTACGACGGGTTCGTCCAGAACGAGCTCTTCGAGGCGGCCCAGGTCTTCTTGGCCGCCAAGCAATCCCCCTCGACGCGGCGCATCCGGGTCACCAAGCCCAGGAAGGAGACCCACTTCACCCTGGCTATCGACCGGAATCAAGCGGTGGTGGATACGTTCCGGGGGTCGAGCTCAAGTGGGTGTTCGCGTCGAGGCAGGTCGACTCGGGCCACCGGGTTCATCAGGGCCGGAGCTCGACCGCTCAACACGAAGTTCACTACTTCGAGCTCACCTTTTGCAAGAAGCACAAGGAGATGGTGCTCGAATCCTATCTGCCCTTGGTCATCGGCGAGGCCAAATCCATTAAGCAGGGGAAGAAGACGCTGAAACTACACACGCCGAGCTTCGGCCGCGTCTACGGCGGTAATTATCCTCGAATATTCAGTTGGAATCGACTGCATAATCTGTAAAGATATTTGCTTCTGCAATTTGATGTGTGGAAAGGAGTAGAAATACTAAAATTCACAAAACTTTTCAATTCAATCACATTTGAGGTAAAAAAATCCACCGGAACCAGTCCCACACCTTCTTGTCTACTACGACTCTGCTCTCGATTTCTTCAACAGGAAACGGAATTTTGTATCTGCATCACAGATTTTTTCCTCTACAGGTCCTCTCTCGGATGCGTGGGCCTCGGTGAACCTCGACCACCCAGCGACGTTCGAGACGCTGGCGATGGACCTAGAGCTCAAGAAGACGATAGTAGACGATCTCGAGAGGTTCGTGAGGAGGAAGGAGTACTACAGGAGAGTCGGCAAGGCGTGGAAAAGAGGGTACTTGCTGTACGGACCCCCTGGCACGGGGAAATCCAGCCTGGTCGCGGCGATGGCCAATTACCTGAACTTCGACATATACGACTTAGAGCTGAGCGGGCTCCGGAGCGACTCGGAGCTCAGGAGGCTGCTCGTTGCCACCGGGAATCAGTCCATATTGGTGGTCGAGGACATCGATTGCACCATTAAGTTGCAAGATAGGACGTCCCAAATCCGAGCGGCGAGCGTGAATACTATGCCAATCGGTTATCCGCAAGAAGATCGAGTACCATTTTTTTTTTCTTTTGGCTCTCTTTTTTAGTATAAGGTTTTACTTCAATTGTTGCATTCTATGCATGTGATCTGTCCTTGATATTTAACTTACGTTTTTACTCCAGAATTAATCTTTTCTCATGGAACAGGGAACATTGTCTGGATTCCTCAATTTCACTGACGGACTTTGGTCGAGCTGTGGCGATGAACGGATCATAGTCTTCACTACGAATCACAAGGAGAAATTAGACCCAGCCTTGCTACGCCCAGGGCGCATGGATATGCACATTCCCATGTCCTATTGCACCCCATGTGGGTTCAGGCTTCTTGCTTCTAATTATCTCAGGATCGATAGTCATGAGCTCTTTGATCAGATCGAGAGTTCGATCACGACAGCTAGAGTCACTCCAGCCGAAGTAGCTGAGCAGTTAATGAAGAGCGACGAACCAGAGGTTGCTCTCCGGGACATGGTTTCCTTCCTCGTTAATTACAAGAGGAAAGAAAATGAAGAAGTCGTTGAGGAGGAAGTTTGTTAGTGCCAATTGATTAGAGAAAATGGAGGGAGTGGAAAGGAGAACGGAAATTGCGAACTAGTTGACAAATAAATAATAAATATAGACTCTGTTGGTATTTTCCGGTTGATTTTATTCAGACTATATACTAAGAAAGATGATATGCGCTGACACTGCAAATATTTCAATTTGATTTACTTGCCTTACTATGTTTCTTCTGATTTTTATCAGGTTTAGCCAGTTCCACCTGGTTGAAAGGTCGCAACATGTTTTGAAGATCCAAGGGATCTTACACCTAAGGCAATATTTAAGAGAATTATCGAGTTTTGACGTGCTAGAGCTTGAATTCCGACATGAAAGATTTACGATGTGTGTCGACGTTCCACAGGTACAGTGACTCAATAATTCAGTATCGACCATCCCATCGAATGATGATGTTTTCATAAATAGCAGGGGACCTCTTTTGTTTTCTTCCTCTGGTATGCAACGATCGTTTCCGTTCCCTTTGGATCCTAGCAGCATCTGTCATTGTCAAGATTATGTCCTCTGGTTCCAGGATTTCCTTTGCTAGAACCATGATATTGTTTTGCCTTCTATAAGGACGAATCTTCCATGCAAGTAATAATTTTCGGATCCATTCAGCCAGTCCACAGTAGCATCCTCCTACAGGATGTCGGCAGCAGTTTCGGGAGTTAATCTCCTCTCGCTGTTGACCTCGCTGCCGGCACGGTCTCTAATTCTTTCCCAGTTCTTCAGATGGAATCTACTGCTGCTCTGTCATTTCCTAGGGATAAACAAAATCCTTTCTCTTATCATGGGCAGTGATGCTTGGCATCATGTTCAATCTTTTAAGCTCAGCTTCCGAAGCCAAGATGCGCTCCCGCCCCCTGCTTCCTTAGTTATAATCCGTAGTGCTCAATCCAATCTGGCGATCGAGGTAAATCATCATCGCTTGGTGCTGTCGCAGCATGTAGAAACACAAGGTAAACTCTTGCCTTAATTCTGATACCATCATAAATCCACAGTACAGAAATCAGCGAAAACATACATGGAAGATTCAAGATACCCGTTGACTTGTAAGATTCAAGATACCCGTTGACTTGTATCTGATGAGGTGATTGCGCAAAGTAGTTTTCTATGAGAAAAGCCAATGATAGAATCAATTTTCCATCATGATTTCTCCGGCCTTTGCATGTGGCCTTCTATTCGCATGCATCATCCGTTAGTTCATCCAGAGGACAATCTAGGCCCACCATCTATATATATATATATATATATATATGAATTCCCCTGGCGCATGCCTAATTTCATGCGCAAAGTTACGCATAGCGCATCCCCATCAGAGGCCCCATCACAATCAGTATTAGAACAGAGGGAACTGTAGCACCTCTAGAATGTCAAACAAAACGAGAAGTCCACTGTAACCGTATGACATAATCAGAAAAGGATGGCTACGGAAGGAGAAGGAGAAGGCGAAGACACAGATGACTATCAGCTGCACTCGACGCGCTGAACTGATCACTCTGTTCCAGAGGGGAAGGAACAAGAGGTCACAGAAGTGATAGGATTAGGAACCATCATCATCAGTGGAGAATGTAATCTCTGCTTCCTTCTGCAGATTCTTAACTGACAGAATCTACGACAGATTCGCAGCCATTTGTACCTAGGGACACCTCTTTCGAGAGACTACTTCCCCTGGACAACGAACTAATCCTACCCTTTTCATCCGGGTGAATCTTGACATACAAAATAGGTTGAGCCATATCCTTGAGGTTCCTTTTGCTATTCTTTCAATAACACACACCCACAAAACAAATTCACAAATTAAGGAAGAAGATGAAATCGGTTGTTGTACTGTAGAGATAATTAGGGAATTGCGTGCATTTTTTATTAGTGGAGAGAGGGCAGTTAAGTTCTTGCTATTTAGAATTTTATCTTTTTTTCTTTAGCCAATTTCACAGTTTTTTCCCCTCTCTTTAACACTTAATTGCATTATAGTATTAAAAAAAGGCGAAGGTTATGGCAAAATGAGAAACTTGCGGTAAGATAAAATGGTGTTTTAGCCTGTACTTAATAGATTTTCTTACCCCTGTTCTCATACATTATCGTTATGCTGTCACTTATTTTTGAGAATGTTTTGGACAATTTAAACCGATTGTTTTTCGTTACCCTGTTTTCTGAACATAACAAAGGGAATTACCGCATTATTTCTTTTGCACTTATCTTGCACATGGAATCTCATTTCGTGCATTAATTTTACGACTTGACCATGATGCATGGGGAAGTGAGCCAACTATCTAGATAGTGATTATTGAAGATTCCAGCACAAAAATGGTCGATGAGAAGTTCTCATATGATTTGCCAGTTATGCGAGGTTGTATCATCCGAATCATTAGGTCATATGATGAATTTTATATGAATTCAGCCTACCTAATCTATGTACTCTTTGATAAATGCCGCTCGAATCATTAACTACTTCACATGATCAACAATTTAAATGAACTCGGTCTGCATAATCTATGTCCCCGTTGGACGTATACCGATTAATTACTCGAGACACGCGGCGCTCTGGGGATGGCCTCAAGAAAGCGAGCACAGCTGGCGGTTCTAATTGAATTGACTAGCGATGAGGACAGATGAGGTTATTAATTGCTTAACTTTTCTAGGGTTTTTTTAAAGAGCACGGACGAACTTTGCGAAAGCGAAACAAGCTAAAGAAAAGGTTCCCAGCTTGGCAAAAGGACCTTTTCCCTAATAAATAGAGCGAGCTTGGATCAAAGTCTGGAAGTCAAACACTCCTTCTCCATCTTCTACCACGAAATCCATACAATCAACGATTCCATCTCGCGGTTTTCTCCGGCTGATTACCGTCTACCACCAAACTGCTTAGATGACGACCCCGGCTCTGCCAGACTTCAAGAACGCCGTCGCCGTGGCCAAGGTGGTACTCTCCGCTGCAGCCTCCGTGACGGCCACGGCCATGGTGGTGCAGTCCATGGTTCACACGATCGTCCCCGTGAACTCCAGTACTTCCTCTTCTCCAGGATCCACAGCTTCTTCTCACGCTTCTCCAATGAAATGACCATGGTCGTCGACGAGTACGATGGGTTTGTCCAAAATGAGCTCTTTGAGGCGGCCCAGGTTTTCTTGGCTGCCAAGCAATCCCCTTTGACGACGCGCATCCGAGTGTCCAAGCCCGCCAAGGAGAACCACTTCACTCTGGCTATGGACCGAAATCAAACGCTGGTGGATACATTTCGTGGGGTCGAACTCAAGTGGGTTTGCGCGTCGAGACAGGTCAAGTCGGGCTACCAAGTTCATCACGGCCATAGCTCGAGAGTTCAGTACGAAGTTCAGTACTTCGAACTCACTTTTCACAAGAAACACAAGCAGATCGTGCTCGATTCCTACCTGCCTTTTGTCGTCAGCGAGGCCAAGTCCTTGAAGCAGGGGAAGAAGACGCTGAAGCTACACACTCCGAGCTTCGACCGTGTCTATGGCGGTAAGTATCGTTGAACGTCAAGTCCGAATCAAAGAAATTATCTGTAAAGATGTTTAATTTTGCTCTTAAAAGTGTGAAAAGGAGTAAAAATACTAAATTGACAAAACCTTTTAGTTCAACCGGACAAGTCAGAAGGTACCATGGACATTGTCATTTCCAAAGATAAGCACTTGCTACAGAAAAGTTCATATGCGATATCCTAGGGAACATTAAGATCAAAATTCGCTAGACCCAGTCTTGCATCTTCTTACCTACTATTATTCTGCTCTCAATTTCTTCATCGGAAAACTGAATTTTGCATCTGCATCACAAGTTTTTTCCTCTACAGGTTCTCTCTCGAATGCGTGGGCCTCGGTGAACCTCGACCACCCGGCGACATTCAAGACACTGGCCATGGACCTAGAGCTCAAGAAGGCGATCATGGACGATCTCGAGAGGTTCGTGAGGAGGAAGGAGTACTACAGGAGAGTCGGTAAGGCATGGAAAAGAGGGTACTTATTGTATGGACCCCCCGGCACAGGGAAATCGAGCCTGGTTGCGGCGATGGCCAATTACTTGAACTTCGACATATATGACCTAGAGCTGAGCGGGCTTCGGAGCAATGCCGAGCTCAGAAGGCTGCTTGTCGCCACCACGAATCAGTCCATATTGGTGGTCGAGGACATCGATTGCACCATTGAGTTGCAAGAAAGGAAGTCCAAATCGCGAGCTGCACGCAAGAATACGATGCCAACCGATTATCCGCGAGAAGATGTACGATTTCTTTTCTTTATGGCTTTCTTTTTCTGGTAGAAGGTTAACTTCGGTTTGTTGCATACTATGCATATGATCTGTCCTTGACATCTAACTTATGTTTGGTTCCAATGACATTAATTTTTGTCTCACGGAATAGTTGACATTGTCTGGATTCCTCAACTTCATCGATGGGCTTTGGTCGAGCTGTGGCGATGAGCGGATCATAGTTTTCACGACGAACCACAAGGAGAAGTTAGACTCGGCCTTATTGCGCCCGGGGCGCATGGATGTGCACGTTCACATGTCCTATTGCACCCCTTGCGGGTTCAAGCTTCTTACTTCTAATTATCTAGGGATCAACAGCCATGAGCTATTTGACCAAATTGAGAGTCTGATCACTATGGCTAGAGTGACTCCGGCCGAAGTAGCGGAGCAGTTGATGAAGAGTGATGAACCGGAGGTTGCCCTTCGAGACATGGTTTCCTTCCTCGTTAATCACAAGAGGAAAGAAAATGAAGGAGTCGTTGAGGTGAAAATTTGTCAGTGTCAATTTGTTCAAGAAAATGGAGGGAGTGGAAAGGAGAACGGAAGTTGCGAACTAATTGAAAAATAAATAGTAAGTAACGAATGTGTTGGTATTTTCCTGTCGATTTTATTCAAACTTATGTACTAAGAAAGACGATATGCGCCAACTTTGTATATATTTTAATTTGATTTGCTTAATAATTTCTTTTGATTGTTATCTAAGTTTGGCCAATTCCACCTGGTTGAAAGGTTGCAACGTGCTTTGAAGATTTAATAGATCTTACACATAAGGCAATATTTATTAGAATCATCGATTTTTGACGTGCTAGAGCTTGAACTCCAAGATGCATTGACGTTTCCCAGAGACAGTAACTAAGTTTTCAGTATCAACCACGGAATGATGATTTTTCATAAATAGCATAGCAGGGGACCTCTTTCATTTTCTTCCTCTGGTATAGCAACAATCATTCCCGTTCCCTTTGGATCCTAGCAGCATCTGAGGGAGACAGCACAGAACTCAGATGCCTTAATCTGTCACTGTCAAGAAGAATATGTCTTCTTCTCGTTCCAGGGTTTGCTTTTGCTAGAATAGAATGCTTCCCATGATGTGGTTTCGCCATTGAAGTGGATGAGTCTTTTATGCAAGAATATGTCTGCAGTAGCGTTCTCCTCCATGATGTTTGCGGCAGTTTCAGGAGTTAATGTCTTCTCGTCGTTGGCCTCACAGCCAGCATGATCATCAAATCCCTGCATCTTGTCGGATGATACTTCAATGGCAGAAAATAATGATGCAATGCGCCATTTTCCGCATTCGTTGTGTCATCGCTTCTAATTTCAATTCTTTCATAGGAAACTTTCTGAGGAACTTCCTACACAGAACCTACTGCCCGGTTCTTAGGATTGGATCCACCGCTACTGTGTTGCCTGTCGGTATCTAGGGATAAATATAACGAATTCGGACGATGGAAATTGTTCACAGGAAGGGCATTAAACCAGTCTGAGGGGAGTCACAAGAAGCTGAATCACGATGAAAGTGATGAAAGTGACAAGTCAACTGACGATGAAAGTGGGGGCCATGGAGAGAACTCAACGTGTGCGATGATGCTTGGCATAATGTCATCAATCTTTTTAGCACAGCTTCCGAAGCTCAGATATGCTGTTTTCCACAGCTTTTCTAAGTTATTCTTGGCAGTACTCAATCCACTCTGGCAATCAAGGTACATCATTGTCGCATAGGACTGTCATTGGCTTTTCTCTTAGAAAACTAATTACGAGCATAATGTTTTGTCCGCCCTTTGCACGCGTCCTCCATTCACATGCTTTATTCAATAGTTCATCCAGAGAAAACTTAAGCCCACCATCTATCTATGTCTAGATGAATTCCCCCGACCCACGGCTCATTTCATTTGCGAAAAGTGGGCATATTGCATCTATTGGTTTGCACATCGCAATCAATATGAACAAAGAGGGGGACCTGTGGCATCTTTAGAATGTCGACCAAACAAGAAGTTTCACCGTCACTGTATGATAATCAGGAAAAAAAGATGGCTATGGAAGGGGGAAGGACGAAGGCGGAGACGCAGATGACTCCTCGCTGTCTTCGACACGCTGAACCATTGCTGTGCTCAGGAGGAGGAGGAGGAGAAGCAGGCGGAGGAGAGCGTGAGGAGCCACCATCATAAGTGGAGATTCGTAATCTCTGCTTCCTCTGCAGATTCTCGATTAGCAGAATCAATGGCAGCATTTATACTCCTGAAGTTCCTTTTGCGGCTTATAGCAGCAATTCCGCTCGGCGGTTCCTCAACCACGCGCCGTCGTCTGCCAAGTTCACATCATGGCAATGCCAATCAGCTGGATGATATCTTCTATTCAAGGCTTGTACATGTTAGAATTAATAATAAAATTAATAATTTTGATTGGGCGACGAAATAAAATACTCGACTCGACATCTTTTCGTTTCTTTTTTTTTTTTTTCACCCTGTACGAATTCTTTTCGAGAAAGCAAACACCAAATGAACCTTTTGATATTCTTTCAATAACAAAAAATAAAAACAATAAAAAACGTATGTTCACAAATTTAAGAAAGAAATGAATCGGTTGTCGTACTGTAGAGAGAGTTAAGAAATTTCTTGCCTTTCCTAGTGGAGCGTTGAGTAGTTAACTTCTTGCTTTTTACAATATTATATTTTTTATATAGCCAAATGTTATATTTTTTTATTTGTTTGATTTGGAAATTTTTTTGATATGAACATAAACGCTGTATAAAAGTTATATCACTTATAATGGTATATTTACCGATTATACTATTATTTATTTTGAGGACATTTTTGACATTCTAAACTTTCTATTTCCATTATTTCTGAGCACGATAGAAGAAATTACCGCATTATTTCTTTTGCACTTATCTTGCCTATGAAATCTCATTTCGTGCATTAATTATGCAACTTGACCGTGATACATCGAGAAGTGAGCCAACCATGAAGATGATGATTATTGAGGATTCCGGCACAAAAAATGATCGACAAGAAGTTGTCATATGGTTTACACACTATGCAAGATGATATTATCCAAATCATCAACTATACAATTCATATGATAAATTTCGCATGATCAACAATCTAAATGAATTCGGCCTACATAATTTATGTACCATGCAATAAATGTCACTCGAATCATTAATTATATGGATCATGTGATAAATTTCATACTATCAACAATCTAAACGAACTTGGTCTGCATAATTTATGTCCCCTGTGGGACATATATTAGACATATATTGATTAATTACTCAATACACGCGGCCA
The DNA here is from genome assembly GCA_017140325.1 of Eucalyptus leucophloia subsp. euroa. Classification (NCBI taxonomy): domain Eukaryota; kingdom Viridiplantae; phylum Streptophyta; class Magnoliopsida; order Myrtales; family Myrtaceae; genus Eucalyptus; species Eucalyptus leucophloia. The sequence goes on from CM029470.1 coordinate 52,355,914, forward strand.
TTGGGGATGGCCTCGAGAAAGTGAGCACATGCGGTGGTTTTAGTTTAATTGACGAGCGATAAGGACGGATGAGGCCATCGTTCGCTTAACTTTGCTAGGGTTTATTTTAAAGAACACGGATGAGCTTGGCAAAAGCAAAACGAGCTAAAGAAAAGGTTCCCAGCTAGACAAAAGGACCATTTCTCTAATTGAATATAGAGCTCGGATCAAAGTCTAGAAGTCAGACACTCGTCCTATTCCATCTTCTAAACGAAATGCAAAGCTTGACGATCACTCCCAGATGTCCCAGGATCATTTTCAAAGATCGCCGGGGGAATTAATGGCAAAACCGTAATTAGAGAAATAGGTCATTCTAAATATTACCAAATTTATGAAATTGATGGCTTGTAAGGATCCCACAATCTCTATAGTTACAAACTACCGAATAAAAAAAAAAAAAATTCTAACTCGAAAGTCACTTGCAAATGAACGGCCAATCGAAATATAATGTGCCATGTATATGCGGTTTCACCTTACATTGAAACACAATCCTCATATTAGACAATTTCACGAGATCGGTGCATATGCTCTTTACACAAATGCGATCAAGATAAACCTAAGGATTTTTTTTTCTCCGGTTCGAAAGATTAACCTAAGTTCGATGCGCCTCGTCTTAATGGTGTGTTGACATTTGCCACCACCCAAGGAGACGAGAAAAGCGTAAAGGTCGGTGCGGGGAGACCGAAAACATCACGGCAGTAGGAAGGGCAAAGTCAAAATCTACGGAGACATGGACTCTGAACTGTCGATGAAGCAGCTTGGTCAAGAAGGCAACCCCACCAAATTTTCCAATAATTTGTACTTTGGTTGCACTTTGGTGCCCCTCGGTCAAGCCTTCCTTAAACATAGAGACTACCGACACGTCATTTCTCAAAAGGGAAAATGTCACAAATAGTCCCTATATTTTCACTCAATGTCCAATTTCGTCCCTGAACTTTCGATTAGCTCAATTTGGTCCCTGAACTATTGATAAAATGTCCGATTTAGTCTCTGAACTTTCGAATGACTCAATTTGGTCCATGAACTATTAATAAAATGTCCGATCTAGTCCCTGAACTTTCGATCGGCTCAAACTGGTCTCTTAACTATGATGAAATGTCAAATCTAATCCTTCGTTACTGTTTTTCTCTTTTTTTTTCCTTTTTTTCCTTTTTTTTTTTTCGCTTTCCCCGGCGGACGGCCGGCGTCCGGCGAGGGCCCCTCGCCGGCGTCCCTCGCAAGCCGGGCGAGGGCTCTCCCTCGCATGCCGGCGAGGGGCCGTCCTCGCCGGCGTCGCGCGGGGCTCTCCTCGCGCATCTGCGAGGGAGAGCCCCCGCCCGCTTGCGAGGGACGCCGGCGCGAGGGCCCTCGCCGGATCCGGCGAGGGAGCCCTCGCCCGCCCCGACGCGGCGAGAGGGCCCCTCGCAGACGTCGGCGAGGGGCCGTCCTCGCCGGCAGCGTCGCGCGGCTCTCCTCGCCGCATCTGCGAGGGAGAGCCCTCGCCCGCTTGCGAGGACGCGGCGAGGGGGCCTCGCCGATCCGGGCGAGGGAGCCCCTCGCCGATCTTGCGAGGGAGCCCTCGCCCGACGCCGGCGAGGGGCTCTCCTCGCAGATCCGGGGCGAGGGGCCGTCCTCACGGCGTCCCGCGAGGGAGAGCCCCTCGCCGGCGTCCGGCGCAGGGCCCTCGCCGGCGTCCCGCAAGCGGGCGAGGGGCTCTCCCTCGCAGATCTGGCGAGGGAGAGCCCCGCGCAGACGCCGGCGAGGACGGCCCCTCGCCGGCATCTGCGAGGGAGAGCCCCTCGCCAGTGCTTGCGAGGGACGCCGGCGAGGGGCCCTTGCCAGACGTCGGCCGTCCGCCGGGGAAAGCCAAAAAAAAAAAAGGAAAAAAAGGAAAAAAAAGGAAAAAAGGGAAAAAAGGAAAAAAAAAAAGAAAAACAGTAACGAAGGATTAGATTTGACATTTCATGATAGTTCGGGACCAATTTGAGCCGATCGAAAGTTCAGGACTAAATCGGACATTTTATTAATAGTTCAGGACCAAATTGAGTCATTCGAAAGTTCAGACTAAATCGGATATTTTATCAATAGTTCAGGGACCAAATTGAGCTAATCGAAAGTTCAAAGCGACGAATTTGGACATTGAGTGAAAAAATAGGGACTATTTGTGACATTTTCCCTTCTTAAAAAAAGAAGTTACTCGATATTCCCGATACGTTATATATTAAATAAATATTTTTATATATACATGATTAATTATTATATTTAAATTAATTTATTCAATTCATAAGTAAATAAATAATAATAAAGAGCCTATAATAAATCTATACTAATAACATTAATAAATTTATTCATAAAAAATTGGAAAGACATTTTTTTACTTTAACAAAATTTATTGATGAAATAAATAACTAATGAGAGATTAGAGTCAAAATAAATTTATATTTTTCTACAATGATCAAAATTTATCATTATTTAATATTTAGTGTTTTTATTTTTTGAAATAACTTTTTAACCCGTCTATTTATTTATTTTTTAGCCTTATCATGTATTAATAAAATTATTTAATGTTCAATATTTCTTTTTGGGGTTAAATGGGTCCCACCCATTTATTTTAGCATGTGTTTTCTTCCCCCACCCCCACCCACCGCCTGTCACTTCCTCTACATGAGGCTTTCTTTCCCTAGAAGCCGTTGATGCTTTGTCTCTCTCCTTTCTCTTCTTCCTAAAAACAGCCGAAAGGGCAAAACCCTAGCAATCACCTTCTTTCTCCTCTCCCTTTGCTCGGTCTCCACCTCTCTCGCCGTTGCCTCGCCTCCGTGAGGCATGTTCACCTACCTGTGGGCATTACACCCACCTTCACTCACCCCAGGCTTGGGAAGCTACTATACTTGCCTACCTGTTGGTAGCCAGAACTGAAGTCCTAACGTAATGTCTACACTCACCATTGTGAAACTCCCTAATTCCTTGTCCATATTTATCTTCGCGACAAAGAGGAAATAGGAGGACAGTGCGGGGTCTCCCACCCTGGGGCGGTTCTCCCGCTTGTTTCCTCCTAGGCCTTTTAAGGATAGGCTTAAGTCCGAAATCTTACGAGGCGTTCCCCCAGTTGCTATATTTTTCAAGGCATGGGAGCTGCCTCTACCCCCTTAGTTTAAGGTCAGGGGGCCCCTGCGTAGCAGGGTGACCCTGCTCGGATCAGATGCAAGCCCCCCTTAGGGCTTGCCCGTCATTTTCAAGGGAGCAGTTTAACGAGCTGCTCAGCTCGAGTCTTATGGGGGAGTTCTCCAATCGCTATATTTTTCAAGGCATGGGAGCTGCCTTTACCCCCCTTAGTTTAAGGTTAAGGGGGCCCTTGCAGAGCAGTGCGAACTTGCCTGGATCAGCTGCAAGCCCTCCCATAGGGCTTGCCCATCATTTCTGAGGGAGCAGTTTAATGAGCTGCTCAAATTTCGAGTCTCTCTTCTTTATCTTCTTCCTAAAAACAGCTCAAAGGGCAAAAGCCCTAGCAATCACCCTCTTTCTCCTCTCCCTTTGCTCGGTCTCCACCTCTCTCACCGCTGCCTTGCCTCCGTTCCCCCCTTTGTTGTTGTAGCCTCGCGTTTAGCCCTCCATCGCGACATTGCGATTTTCCATCTCGGTGTTGCAGTCGGCGGTCGCAACCGACCAAGATGATCGAGAAGGCTTCTCGCGTAGTTAGCGGTCGTAGCCTTCTCCATGTTGCGTTAGCGTTCGGTCCGCGGCCGTAGCCCTCTCTCACCGTCGCTCACAGCATCACCTTGGCTCCCTCACCCTTGCCTCCACCCTCCATCACCTTCTTTCCTTCGCACCTGCAGATCCACCCACAAACCTCAGGACATGCTCCGACGTGTGTGTCGGAATGAGTTGACCACGTGTCGGAAACTTCGACATATGTTGACCGCGTGTCCGAGTGTGTCCAATTGTGTTCGAGCGTGTCAGACACGTGTCGGGGTGTTTGACACGACACGGAGGCCCTTTGAATGTGTCCGTGCTTCTTTGGTCCTACCCTTATCAACAGGCTGAATCTTGACGTACATAATAGGTTGAGCCATATTCTTAAAGTTCCTATTGCAATTCTTTCAATAACACAAAAAAAAAAAAAAATCATAGATTCAAGGAAGAAGATGAAATTGGTTGTTGTACAATAGAGATAATTAAGGAATGTCGTGCATTTTTTAGTGGAGAGTGTGGGTAGGTAACTTCTTGCTTTCTACAATTTTATCTATTTTCTTTAGCCAAATTTCACTTCTTTTTTTCCTCTCTTTAACACTCAATTGCATTCTAATATTAAGAGAATGTGAAGATGAGGGCAAACTGAGAAACTTACGGTAAGATGAACTGATGTTTTAGCCTGTATTTATTGATATTCCTACCCTTTTTCTTCGTGGCACTATCATTATGGGGGAGAATTACCAAAAAAGTCCTAAATTTATTATAATTATGCCAGTTTAGTCATAAACTTTTTTTGGGGGCTAATTTAGTCTTAAACCTTTTATAATTATGCCAATTCAATCCATTCGGTCAAATTTGGCCGATCGGCGTTGACGTGGATGCCGACGGTGAAGCTGATGTGGCAATTTTTAAAATATTTTTAATTTTTTTCGAATTTTTTTATTTTTTTATTTTTTATTTTTTCCCCTTCTTCTCCTTCCTCTGGCTGGTAGGCGCTGGCTCGAGGCGAGGATCGATGAGGTCCAGCCTCGCCGCCACTAGCGAGGCTTGCCCCCATCGGCCACTAGCAAAGGCAAGCCTCGCCTCGCCAGAGGAAGGAGAAGAAGGGGGAAAAAATTCAAAACAAATTCAAAAATTCAAAACAAATTCAAAAATTCAAAAAAAATATTAAAAAATATTTAAAATTTGTCACATCAAGATTCGCTAGCTAAATGTCCTCGATCAAGATCCACGTCAACGCTACTACTAATACAATTTTGGCCGGTTGGATTGAATTTGCATAATTGTAAAATGTTTAGGACTAAATTGGTAAAAAAAAAAGTTTATGACTGAATTAGTACAATTGCAATAGGTTTATGACTTTTTTGGTGTTATCTATTTTGAGGACGTTTTTGACATTCCAAAACAAATTCTTTTCCATTCCATTGTTTTGGATACAACACAAGGAATTACCATAGTATCTCTTTCGCACTTATCTTGCCCTTGAAATCTCATTTTGTACATCAATTATACAACTTGACGAGTATACACCGGGAAGATAGCCAACTATAAAGATAGTGATTATTGAGGATTTCGGCATAGAAATGATTGATGAGAAATTACTATATGATCTTATTTTTTAATTATTTTATGATCCACAAATTAGGTGAGATGACGTGATTTGAATCATTAATTATACGGGGCAAATAATAAATTTCTCGCAACTGGCCTGCATAATCTATGTACCATGCAATAAATGCCACTTGCATCATTAATTATATGGGTATATTATACGGGTCAAATAATAAATTCCTCACAACTGGCCTGCATAATCTATGTACCATGCGATAAATGCCACTTGCATCATTAATTATATGGGTATACGATAAATTCCACATGATCAACAATCTAAATGAACTCGGTTTGCATGATCTATGTCCCTCTCCTCAGACACGCGGCGCTCTGGGGATGGCCTTGAGAAAGCGAGCACGTACAGTGGTCCTAATTCAACTCGATTTACATGATTTACCAACCATGCAATCTTTTCATGATCAAATATTCAAATCATGCTAATAGTATAATTTGCTTTATATAGTTATATCACGTCAAGGACACATAATGTGGCACATAAGTTTTCTCATAGTTTGGACCTTCCACAGAATCTCGAATATGCTTGGGTTGGCTGAAAGCATTATTTGTCTGAGCTTGGATTCTAATTCAATTGGACTCAACCTAATTCTCGAAGGGTTCCTAGTCATCCGTTGCAAGAGTCATCTCATGGGTACATGCTTCTTTTCCCAGGAACATGACAAGTTTCGCAAAAGCAAAACGAGCTAGGAAAGGTTCCCTACTAGCATCGGTCGTATTCGCATCGTGCTGTGGGATTTAAGTAGATCATCCTAAAATGAAGCTAACTTACTTCGAGATGCGACCATTGAATAAGATAAATGCACGGGGTTGGTCGATCTGATTTGAATATTTGCCGCCACTCCGCCAAAAAAAAAGGCCAGGACCGGCGCCCCGTCTGGGCAAGAACGAAAGCCTACCAAGGCTTGGACTAGGAACACTCCAGGCCAGGAACCGGCTCAGTCAACAAGGAATCCATGCATTTGTAGAGTTCATTGTTGATGCCCATTCACATCCCAAAATTCTACAATAACGGGTCGATCTCCAATTCTCTTATTCATCGCCACTTTCATCTCCTGATTTCCTCCGGTCATATACCGTCTGTCCCCATAGATTGAACTGAAAAGAGTGGCGACCCCTGCTCCAAACGACTCCAACATCGCGGTGGCCAAGGCTGTGCTGTCTGCCGTGGCCTCCGTGATGGTGTAGCAATCCGATGGTTAACCTTAAATCTCTCCGAGTTCCAGGGCTTCCTCTTCTCCAAGATCCATGGCTTCTTGTCTCGCTTCTGCAACGAAATGACCATGGTCATCGAACAGTACGATGGGTACAGACAAAACGACCTCTTCGGGACGGCCCAGATTCTCTGTACCAAGCAATCCCTTTCGATGCAGCGCGTGCGACTGACCAAGTCCCCGAAGGGGAGAACCACTTCACTCTGGCTACGGACCGGAATCAAATGCTGGTGGATACGTTTCACGGGGTCAAACTCAAGTGGGTTTTCGTGTCGAGACAGGTCGACTCGGGCCACCAAGTCCATCAAGGCTCCACGGTTCAGCACGAAGTTCAGTACTTCGAGCTTAGTTTTCACAAGAAACACAGGGAGATCGTGGTCAAATCCTATGTGTCTTTCCTCATCGACAAGGCCAAGTCCATAAAGCAGGGGAAGAAGACGCTGAAGCTATGCACTCCGGGCTCCAACGCCAATTATCTTTAACTATGTTCAATTCTACTATTAGAATTTAGGAGTGAAAAGCTGTGATGCTAAATTCACAAAAACTTCGTTCAGTCGGACTAAGTCGGAAGTATCATATAAAGTCCAGCCAAAAATAAGTACTAGCTACATAAAAGTTAATCAGTAACATCCTAAAGCACATTAAGATCAAAATTCACTCGAACCAGCTCGCACCTTCTTATCTATGATTATGCGCTCAATTTCTTCAGCAGGAGACTGAATTTTGTGTCTCCACATCGCAATTTGTTTCCTCGAGAGGCCCCTTTCAGGCACGTGGTCCCCGGTGAACCTTGACCACCCGGCGACATTCCAAACACTGGCCATGGACCTAGAGCTCAAGAAGATCATCGGCGATCTCGACAGGTTTGTAAGGAGGAAGGAGTACTACAGGAGAGTTGGCAAGGCGTGGAAAAGAGGGTACTTATTGCATGGACCCCTGGAACAGGGAAACCGAGCCTGGTCGCCGCAATGGCTATTTACTTGAACTTCGACATATACGGCCTAGAACTAAGTGGGCTCCATAGCAATGCGGAGCTTAGGAGGCTACTCATCGCCACCATGAATCAGTCCATATTGGTGGTTGAGGACATCGATTGCACCATTCGATTGCAAGATAGTTTTACTACTGGCAGGTGGGGCTTTCACTTGGATAAGCGCGCGATCCATTTGAATGAAGGTGAAGGTTGGCAGGGAAAATTAAGTGTGGCTTCAGAGGTGGTGGATCTCCTAACTCTTACGTGTCACCCGATTCTGGGATTTACGGCTGCCGAGAACAACGAGTCGGTTCCTCTAGCACAAAAAAAAAAAAAAAGGATAGGAAGTTGGAAACATGAGCCACGGGCATGAATTTGACATCGACAGGTTATCGGCGAAAAGATCAAGTACTACTTTTTCCTTTTGCTTTCTTTTTGAGTAAAAGGTCTAGTTCATTTGTTGCATACTATGAATACGATATGTCCTTGACATTTAACTCATGTTTGTCACTACATTAAATTTTTTTTTTTCGTGGAACAGGAGACATCGTCTAGATTCCTCAACTTCATCGATGGGCTTTGGTCGAGTTGTGGCGATGAGTGGATCATAGATTTCACGACGAGCCACATTGAGAAATTAGACCCAGCCCTCTTGTGCCCAGGGTGCATGGACTTGCATGTTCCTATGTACTATTGCACCGCTTGTAGGTTTAGGCTTTGCGCTTCTAATTGTTTTGGGATCGATCGCCACGAGCTCTTCGACCAGATCGAGAGTGCGATCACAACAGCTACAGTCACTTTGGCCGAAGTAGTAGAGCAGTTGATGAAGAGCGACTTGAAGACATGGTTTACTTCCTTGCAAATCACAAGAGGAAAGAAAATGAAGAAGTCAATGAGGAGAAAGTTTGTCGGTTCCAATTGGTTGAAGAGAATGGAGGGAGTGAAGAAGAAAGTGGTGAGTGCGAACTAATTGAAGAATAAACAACAAACACCGATTATGTTGGTACTTTCCATCGATTTTAACTTAAGAGTGTTAAAAAAATCTCGATTATTATGGATTCAATCACAAAAGTGATTGATCGAAAGTTATTTTATCCTCATCCAAATTATTAATAATTTGAGTCAAATGATAAAATCACGTGATCAAACAGAATAAATGAACTCGGTTTATATGATCTACAAGCTATGTGATATTTTTTAATGATTGATATTCATATCATGCCGACGGCTTCTTGTAGTTACCGCGGCAACAACACATAATCAGACACTAACGATAGTCTCATGTTTTGGGCCTTCCATGAAATATTGAATTTGCTTGGGTCGGCTGAAAACATTAATTACTTTAACGATTTCTAGACCAACCATTGGGGTCAAGGTCATTTCGGTCTTTTTCTTCTCTATGGGGCAAGATAGAAAATTTCCTTTTCTCTTTTTCTATTAATATTAAAGAAGGTTTGGACTTATTGGAGCATTCAACTAATTGTTATTTGATATGATAATCATCCATGCAGGGGGGATTAGCAAAAGCAAAAGCAAACGAGGGACAAAAGGCATAGTACAGGGCAAGTTAAGGAGAGATACGAGAAAAATATACTGCAAATCTTAAAACTTATTATAAAAGTACAATTGAGTCTTAAAACTTTTAAAAAGTGTAATTAAATCATAAAATTTGTGGAATTGGTGTAATCGAATCGTTCCACTATGGAAAATGCTGACTTCCCTCTTACATGGTGTTAACGTAGTTAAAATGACGTTATTTTGGTTTAAATTTGTTTTTAGACACAGATTGTATTTAAATTAAATTAAAAATTAAGATTTTTTTTTTAAATAAGAGCAGAAAGGGCGGGCAGGGTTGGTAACCCTTGGGGCTGGTGCCCTTGCCGACCATTCCCCATCCCTGTGATTTAGGATGGCAGCGACGAAAAGGTTGCAAACCATTGCCCGCCTCTTCCTCCTTTGTTTTTTCCCCAAAGTTTTCTTATTTTTAATATAATTAAAATTAAATTAATATTAAAAAATTGAATTTGGAGTAACATGATGTGACTTTAGTCATAATGGTGCAAAAAACCACATCATTGTTTTTCATTACTCAAATGAGATAGAGTTAATATAAATGACGTGATTGCACCACCTTGATAAATTTTATGAATTAATAGTACTTTTTAAAAATTTTAAAAATTAATTATTTTTTTGATAAATTTTAAGATTTTTATTGTATCTACTGATCGATCATTCTAAATATAACTGATTTATTAGAAATGTGATCTTAAAATAGTGGACGCGAATCAATAAATGAGTTTGTACTATCTAATTAAATTAAATTGAAGCGGAACGTGGGTGGTTTTGCTTTTACCTCGAGATGCAATCATTGAATTGGGTAATTAGATGGGATTGGTCGATCTGATTGTAACGTCAAAAGCAACGGATACGAAGATCTGGACTAAGAACAGTGCATGCATCAGCCTAGTCGAGAAGGTAACACGAAAAGCATCAGGCGTGGTTTTGTACCTTTGTGCTTTCCAGCTGGGACTTCCAGTGGGATGTCGCTAGCCCTCCCTTTTAAATCCAAGAGCGACTCTCGTTGACAGTAACGTATCCATCTCCGATTCTCACATACCATCTTATTACCAAACAGAGTAAACCGAAAAGAATGGCGACCACGCCGGCTCCCGACGACTTCAGGAACCCCATCACGGTGGCCAAGGCCATGCTGTCTGCTGCGACCTCCGTGACGGCCACCTTGATGGTGGTGCGGTCGGTGGTTCGACCGTTCGTCCCCCGCGAATTCCAGGACTTCCTCTCCTCTGGGATCCGCAGCTTCTTGCTTCGCCTCCGCAACGAAATGACCATGGTCATTGAACCGTACGATGGGTTCGCCCAAAACGAGCTCTTCGAGGCGGCCCAGGTTTTCCTGGGCGCCAAGCAATCCGTTTCGGTACGGCGCGTGCGAGTGACCAAGTCCACGAAGGAGAGCCACTCCACTCTAGCTATTATTGACCGGAATCAAATGCTCGTGGATACGTTTCACGGGGTCAAATTGAAGTGGGTTTTGGTGTCCAGACAAGCCGGCTCGGGCAACCAAGTTCATCAAGGCCGGAAATCAGCGGCTGAACACGGGGAGCAATACTTCGAGCTCACTTTTGACAAGAAACACATGGAGATCGTAGACAAATCCTACCTGCCTTTCGTCATGGACGAGGCCAAGTCCATAAAGCGGGACAAGAAGACGTTGAAGCTATACACTTCGAAATGCATCGGTAATTTTTGCAGAACATTATGTTGGAATCATCGGAGTTATCTTTAAATATGTTCTGTACTACTATCAGAAGTGGAAAAAGGTGATACTAAGGCTTTCATTTCACAAAAAATAATTTCCACAAATTCTTTTTTTTTCAAAATTTTCGATGTTTGATTGGTGAAAAATAAACTAGTTAAGAAAAACATTTTATGCTATTAAAAAAAGACCTTTAAGAGTAGGGAAATTTTTTTTGAATTTTTTAGAAAAAGGAAAAATATTTTCCATAATTTCTTTTACCTTACTTTCTTTCATCAAATGCATTTTCCTTTTATTTTTATGTTTTTCTTTTAAAAATCGAGTTTTTAATTTTTTTATTATTTTTCCTTTTTCTTTTTCTTCTTCCTTTGTTGGTTGCCGGCCACAAGCTAGTTTGAGCCTCACCACGGGCGACAAGGCTTAAGCTCGTAAAAAACTGACCAAGTTTGAGCTTGCCAACCTATGGTAAGGCAATTCGGCTAGTTGGAGCTCGCTTAAGGCTAGATCCGGTGAGCCTCGAGCTCGCTTGACTCACCTCGAGCTTGCCTAGATATGGCAAGCCATGAACTTGTTGGCTTCATGGAGCTTGGGCTTGCCTGGATCAACCCAGCCTTGAGGTCTCCAACCTGCGTCTTGGCTAGTTGCCAAGTAGCTTCCAAGGTACATGCCAGGGGATGAAAGAGGAAGGAAAAGAAAAAGAAAAAAATAATTCTATTTTTTGAAAATAAAAATAAAATATTCATTTTTTAAAAAAGTAAAAAGATTAACATTAATTTTTTTGGTCAATTAAAAAATAAAATTTGATTTTTTTTTTTGGTGATCTTTTTTTTTTCTAAAATTCAAATGAGATATCGGATGGTAAAAAATGTTTTTCACTTCATTTTCAAGTTTTAATAGAATACCAAAAATTATTGTCATTTTTTTGGAAATTAACTTTTTTGAAAAATATTTTTAGAAAATATGATAATTTTTCGGAAAACGAACGGAACCTAAATACACAAAAAAAACTTTTCAGCTCAATTGGACTAGGCAAAAGTATCATATAAATTAAAGTCCTGCCCAAAAATGACTACTTGCTACAAAAAATTTCTTTAAGTGAAATCCTAAAGAACATTAAGGTCAAAATTCACTAGAACCAGCCCTGTACCTGCTTATCTACTGTGATTCTGCCCTCAATTTCTTCAGCCGAAGACTGAATTTTGTATCTCCATCACAATTTGTTTCCTCTAAAGGTCCGGGCCCGGGCCCGTGGTCCTCGGTGAACCTCGACCACCCAGCGACATTCCAGACATTGGCCATGGACCTAGAGCTCAAGAAGAAGATCCTCGACGATCTCGACAGGTTCGTGAGGAGGAAGGAGTACTACAGGAGAGTTGGCAAGGCGTGGAAAAGAGGGTACTTATTGTACGGACCCCCTGGAACGGGGAAATCAAGCTTGGTCGCCGCGATGGCCAATTACTTGAACTTCGACATATACGATCTAGAACTGAGCGGGCTCCACAGCAATGAAGGGCTCAGGAGGCTCCTCGTTGCCACCAAGGATCAGTCCATATTGGTGGTTGAGGACATTGATTGCACCATTCAATTGCAAGATAGGAAGTCGGAAACACAAGCCGCCTACATGAATCGGATGGCGATGGGTTATCAGCAAAAAGATCGAGTACCACTTTTTCCTCTTGCTTTCTTTTTTAGTATAAAGTCTAGTTCAATTGTTGCATACCATGAATATGATTTGTCCTCGACATTTTTCTCCTATTTGTCACTACAACATTAATTTTCTTCTCATGGAATAGGTGACGTTGTCCGGATTCCTCAACGTCATAGACGGGTTTTGGTCGAGTTGTGGCAATGAGCGGATCATTGTTTTCACGACGAACCACATTGAGAAGTTAGACCCAGCCCTATTGCGCCCGGGGCGCATGGACTTGCACATTCCCATGTCCTATTGCACCACTTTTGGCTTTAGGCTTCTTGCTTCTAATTATCTCGGGATCGATCACCACGAGCTCTTCGACCAGATTGAGAGTGCAATCACAACGGCTAGAGTCACTCCGTAGAAGTAGCGGAGCAGTTGATGAGGTGCGATGAACCAGAGGTTGCTCTTAGAGACATGGTTTTGTTCCTTGTTAATCACAAAAGGAAAGAAAATGAAGAAGTCATTGAGGAGAAAGCTGGTCAGTGCCAATTGATTCAAGAGAATGGAGGGAAGAGAATGGAGGGGTGAAGAAAAAGCAGCGAGTGTGAACCGTTTGAAGAATAAACAATAAATATCGATTGGGTGATATGTTTCCATCGATTTTAACTTAGATTATTATAAAGATCTCGATTGTTATGGATTCAATCATTTGTGATTGATGGAAAGCTAGTGTATCATCATCCGAATTATTAATAATCTAAGTAAAATGGTAAAATCATATGATCAAATAGACTAAATGAACTCAATTTATATAATATATGAGCCATGCGATATTTTCTAGTGATTGATATTCATATCATGCCGACGGTATAATTTTCTTCATGTAGTTATCGCGTCAAGGACACATATTCAGAAATATTGAATTTGCTTGGGCCTTTCATGTCTTGGACACTAATGATAATCTCATGTCTTGGGCCTTTCATGAAATATTGAATTTGCTTGGGCTCATTACCTACCCGATTTAGACCAACCAATGGGGTCAAGGTCATTACGGCCTTTTTCTTCACTATGGGCGAAATAGTAATTTCCTTTTCTCTTTTTCTTTTAATATTAAAGAGGGTCCAGACTTATTTGAGTATTCAACTAATTCTCATTCGCTACGATAATCCTCCATGCAGGGAATTAGCAAAAGCAGATGAGGGATAAAAGGTTCCAATTAGCGCTGGTTATTCATATCGTGCAAGGGGAGTTAAGGAGAGATAGTAAAATAAATCATGGAATAAGTGTACTAGAAGTTCTCAAATATGTTACGAAAATATAATCTAGTTTTGAAACTTACAAAAAGTGTAATGAAATCCTAAAATTTATTAAATTGGTGCGATGGAATCACTTCAATATTGCCATCCAATTTGAATAATGGAAAATGCTGACTTTTCTTTTCCGTGGCAATAATGTAGCTATGACATTATTTTAGTTCAAATTTGATTTTAAATACAAATTATATTTAAATTAAATTTAAAATTAAGAAAATGTTAAAAAAAAAAAGAAGTAGAAAGGGCAAGTGAGGATTTGCAACCAATGGGGCCAGCATCTCTTGCCGACCATTACCCATCCTGGTGATGTAGGACAGTGGCTACAAAAGGGGCTACAAACCTTGCCTGCCTCTTCCTCTCTCTTTTTTTTTTTTTTCCCCGAAAGTTTTCTTATTTTTTATAAAATTCATATTAAAAAATGAACTTGGAGTAACATGACATTGTTTTAGCAACGAGAGCGCCACCTAGGAAATAGAAAGTAATAAAAAAAATCACATCACTATTTTTCATTAATTAAGTTAGATAGAGTTAAGAAAAAACTTGATTGCATTAATTTGATACATTTTATGATTTAATAGCACTTTTTTTAAAAGTTTTAGAATTCAATTACACTTTCATAATAGGTTTTAATATTTATAATGTACCTATCACATAAATCATTCTAAATGAACCTATTTATTCTAAATTTGATCTTTAAAATAGTCCACGTGGGTCAATAAACGGGTTTATACTATCTAATTAAACTGAATTGAAGTGGGACGTGCGGGGTGTTGCCTTGCCTCGAGATGCAGCCATTGAATTAGATGATTGGATGGGAGGTCGATCTGCTTGTAATGTCAAAATCAAAGGGTACGAAGACCTGGACTAAGAACAGTGCATGAATCAGCTTAGTCGAGAACGTAACACAAAAAGCATCAGGCGTGGTTTTGCAACTTTGTGCTTTCCAGCTGGGACTTCCCGTGAGGGTGTCGCTGGCTCTTCCTTGTAGATCCAAGACCGACTCTCGTTGACGGTAACATATCCACTTCCAGTTCTCCAATTCTCATATACCATCTTAATACCAAACAGAGTAGACTGAAAAGAATGGCGACCCCAACTTCGAACGACTTCAGGAACCCCCTCGAGGTCGCCAAGGCGGTGCTGTCTGCGGCAACCTCCGTGACGGCCACCTTGATGGTGGTGCGGCCGGTGGTTCGACCGTTTATCCCCATGAAGTCGAGTACTTCCTCTTCTCCAGGTTCCGCGGCTTCTTGTCTCGCTTCTGCAACAATATGACAATGGTCATCGAACCGTATGAAGGGGACGCCCAAAACGAGCTCTTCGGGGCGGCCCAGGTTTTCCTGGCGACCAAGCAATCCGTTTCCATACGGCGCGTGCGAGTGACCAAGTTCACAAAGGAGAACCACTCCACTCTGGCTATTGTTGACCGCAATCAAATGCTGGTGGATACGTTTCATGGGGTCAAACTCAAGTGGGTTTTCGTGTCGAGACAAGTTGGCTCGGGCAACCGAGTTCATCAAGGCCATGACTCAACGGCTCCACGCGAAGATCAGTACTTCGAGCTCACTTTTGACAAGAAACATATGGAGATCGTGGACAAATCATATCTGCCTTTCGTCATGGACGAGGCCAGGTCCATAAAGCAGGGGAAGAAGACGTTGAAGCTATACACTCCGCGCTCCGACGGTAATTATCTTTAAATATGTTCAATTCTACCATTAGAAGTGGAAAAGGAGTGATACTAAATTCACAAAAAAAACTTTTCAGCTCAATCAAACTAGTCAGAAGTATTACATAAATTGTAAACATACAATTTAAAAAGTACAGCCAAAAATAACTACTTGCTACAGAAAAGTGCATAAGCAAAATCCTAAAGAACATTAAAGTCAAAATTCATTAGAAACAGTCTTGCACCTTCTCATAAATGATTCTGCCCACAATTTCTTCAACAGAAGACTGAATTATGTATGTCCATCTTTGTTTCCTCCACAGATCCATTCCCGAGCCCATGGTCGCCGGTGAACCTTGACCACCCAGCGACGTTCCAGACACTGGCCATGGACCTAGAGCTCAAGAAGAAGATCATGGATGATCTCGACAGGTTTGTGAGGAGGAAGGAGTACTACAGGAGAGTTGGCAAGGCGTGGAAAAGAGGGTACTTATTGTACAGACCCCCTGGAATGGGGAAATCGAGCTTGGTCGCCGCGATGGCCAATTACTTAAACTTCGACATATACGACCTAGAACTGAGCGAGCTCTGGGGCAATGCGGACCTCAGGAGATTGCTCGTCGCCACTGCGAATCAATCCATATTGGTGGTCGAGGACAACGATTGCACCATTCAGTTGCCAGATAGGAATTCAGAAACACGCGCCGCCAGCATAAATTCGATGTTAATCGGTTATCAGCGAAAATATTAAGTACAATTTCTTCTTTTTTGCTTTCTTTTTAAGTATGAGGTGTAGTTCAATTGCTGCATACTATGAATACGATTTGTTCTTGACGTTTAACTCATGTTTGTACCTACGACAATAAATTTTTTTACTGATGGAAGAGGTGATGTTGTCTGGATTTTTCAACTTCATCGATAGGCTTTGGTCAAGTTACGGCAATAAGCGAATCGTAGTCTTCACGACAAACTACATTGAAAAACTAGACCCAACTCTATTGCGCCCAGGGCGCATGGATTTGCATGTTCCCATTTCCTATTGCACCCCTTGCGGGTTCAAGCTTCTTGCTTCTAATTATCTCAAGATTGATCATCACAAGCTCTTTGACCAGATCAAGAGCGCAATCGTGACGGCTAGAGTCACTCTGGCTGAAGTAGCGACGCAATTGATGAAATGCCACAAATTGAAGGTTGCTCTCAGGGACATGATTTCCTTCCTCACTAATCACAGGAGGAAAGAAAATGAAGAAGTCATCAAGGAGAAAGTTCACCGGTCTAGCGAAGAAGAAAGCAGCAAGGGCGAGCTGATAGAAAAATAAATAATACATATTGACTGTAATGGTATGTTTCCATTAATTTTATTCAGATTATTAAAAAGTTCTTTGTTTTCAACATGATGACATATGACAACTAGAATCGTCATGTTGACGAGTTAGGTCGGTTCGAATCGGATCGAAAATAGTCGGACCCTAAAATGCAAATTTGGCAACCCATGTTCAATATGACTCAAGATCTACTTTTAGCAATTTTTTTCCCTTAAATCGTGGTCTTTGAAGAATAGGCGTCTCCATGGACCAACTTGTTAAGTTAGAGAGGGAGCTCAGAGTTCAGTTATAGACGATAGTGTTAAAATGGTGGTGAAAGTCTGGCCTAGGCCATCTATAAATCATGAAACAGGTTCGGCTTTTGAAGTCATTTCTAGTAATTTGTAAAATTTTAAATGACCATATGCAACTAGGCCCATAGAAAGTGAATTGAAGAAGAAGTTCACATCCTTATGTCTTGCTCTAATGCAACTTGTCTTTATGGGCATATTAAACTCCTGAACCAGTAGCTGATTAGTAAGATTTTCTCCAAGTCATGAAGAATGAATTATTGGACTTGAGTAGGTCCTTAAAAGGCTCAAGGAAAAAGAAACAGGCGGGAAATTCATTTTGGCATAAGAGACCCTGCAATGTCACCTCCCATATTCTCACTCATTCTAGAAGACAAGCCTGACTGGGAATCAAGGGACCCATCGGTGGTGGAGATAGACACCACGTTCGTATCTCAGTTCAAGCTACCATTGAGTAGGAGAGTATAATAGCTCCTTAAACCTGAGGTGAGGTAGGGTGGCTTCAAAAAGCACTGCTCAAGCCTATCAACTGGCTGCTCACCTCGTACCCTTAGTTAATAGGTGAGCACGCCACAACAGCCGATGATTGGCTTAAACGTTTCTCTTCCTCACGCTCTAGTAAGAGACAAATTAATATACATGAATGTGCCAACTGGTCAAAAAATTGAGCCAAATTGATGGATTAAAATGTTTAAAATAGCTGCCAAAATCCAATCCATGATTTGGCCATAATTCAAAGCGATTAAGTAAGCAAATTGTGGACACACCATATCCCACTTAGCTCCCAATCAGCCTAATCTCTGGCTAAGAATGCTCTCATTAAGAGTGCAAATGGACAAAATTGGGCTAGGGATGAGTTGCTGAAGACATGTGAAAATCGTAGCCAAAGTTGTTCACTCAATAGCTGCAAAAGTTTGAAGATTTCACATTAGGGGAGGCGATAGAGCAACTCAGTTGGCAAGCTTGTCATGTGGGTATGACAAGCAAAAGGTTGCTTAATTCAGCAAATAATCTCTCAAAAGCAAGCTATTTTGAGGCATAAAGGTTGGAGATAAGAGAGAGCCCACAATTGTCCCCAAAGGCACCCCCATGAGGAACTCAAAAAGGACCTTAACCTAGAAATTTCAGAGAGACCCTCGAGAGAAAAAAAACAAAATTTTCATGAACTTCCAGCTAAAACTAGCCAAAACCCTCAACTAGAGAGTGAAATTATACTCAAATATCTTTCCAATCATAGGTTACATGTCAAAAATGATTGTCAGGAAGGCACTCAAAAGCCTCTTGAAAATCGTGTTACTTTCTAGGAGGGGTGGACACCCAGAAATTTTTATAATGTAATAGGTAGATGGTTACTAGCGAGGCAAAACAAATGTTTTTGAGGAAAATAAGGGACATTTGAGGCAAAAGTTAATTTTAGATTAAACTACAATACCTATAGTTGGAGTAAATGTCAAAGGAGTTGACAAAATGGGTCTTCAAACCTGGTCATGGTGGCTAACCAAAGCCTTTGCTGTTGGTTTTCATCTCATGGGTCTCATTTTCCAGCTCAAGGCCAACTTCCAAGTGCCTTTAGAGGACAATTTTTTTGCTTCGTCGGTCAAGAGATACTTCACACAGAAATTAGGAAGAAAGGTAAGGCCCCTAGATGAGTTTTTGTTCAATGTAGACCATGGTTTGACCATGGGAAATCGAGAGGAAAGCCAGCCAGGCAAACTAATTTCTGAGGCTGGAATTTTCCCAATGTTGAAGCCTCTTCCAAAAGCCATGCATTTTTGACTTTGTACCCCACTTTGCATGCATTATCTGTCTTTGTTAGCTTGATGAATGTTATAAGTAAGTGCAAATGATGCTTGGGTCAGCTTGATTTGGTCTTTAAATCTCCATGTGAACCATGAGAGTGTTTAGAATTTGAACTAAAAGCTTAGCCGGTCCACATGAGTTCATGGCTGGCCAATGTGGAAGGTTACTTTGAAAGGTTGGTTTGATGTGCGTATTTGACCATTATTTGATGTATTAATCATGTTTGAAAATTCATGTTACCAAATTTCATTCGGATCGAGTGTATTTTCCCATAAGTCGTGTATGTGATGAGTGCCAAGGCTTGAATTTGGGCATGCAACTTGTTTACTTGACCTGAGTTCAAACCCAGCTTTACAAAAATTGGTTAGACCCACACATTTAAGGCTAATTGCAGTTGTGTTATTGTGTGGTTTGGGCCCTAAATTCTATCTAATATTGTTCTTTTAATGTATTAGTATAATTTTAATGCTTTAGTTCCATTTAAGATTGCACATGGGTCGAGATTGAAGGCCATGAACATTGCTCAAGGAAGCTATTTGAGGCAATTTAATGTGCACCAACTGTTCGACAAATGCCCAAATCAAGTTTCAATCTTGAGATGGTCAATTGAGCTTGGTTATTGTGATATTCATATTATGAGTTGATCAAACATGGATCGGCTCATTGAATTGATCTTTCTTCCCCTTTTTTCTAAAAAAATTGAGAATCCATAACGAAGGAGAATATATTTAGTAGTTTGTAACCACCGTGTAGGTAGGCTTAGTCAACTCTACTCAAAAGATGACACGTGTCCTCTGACATGGACAAGGATAGGTATGGAAAATAAAAATTAAAATCGAAGCTTTCTTTTCTATGACCGACGGACAAGCGGTGAGATGAAAATGGACAAAGCTATAAATGCTAACATTTAAAGGTAAAATAGAAATGCAAAGGGAGAGAGCAAGTGAAGAAGCCCTTGGAGATTGAAAAAGAAAAAGAGAGTTTTAGAAACGTAAAAGGAAGAGGAAAGGGGGGCATAAAAGGTAGAAGCCCTTAAAAATTGAAAAGAGGGAGTGAATTAAGCAGGTTTTTAGCTATTACCATATATTGTATCATCCTTTTTCACCTCCCTTGTCGAGAAAATATTAGGTACCTTAACAGCTCTACGTCATTTTTACTTTGAACCACTTAGTAGCCGATAGCTGTTCGGGTAGGTCCATGTCGTCCCGCCTCAAACCGGTGCGGGCAAAGGGGCGTAGAAAGTGTTCTCTTTCCTCTTTTATCTTCTCCTCCTCTTTACCTGCTCTCTCTTCTTCCTCCTTCAATGCTCTCTTTGCACTTTACCCCGACGCACTAAACCTTCCCGTCTAGTGCTTCCTCTGATGACCGTCGCTCCCTCTCGATGACGGCCTTTCTCTCTCCACTAGACGGCCTCATCCTCTGGGCTGCATTCTCTCGGGTGCACTCTCGTGACCTCTTTCTTCCCAAATCGCGCTTTCTCGATGGCCAATTTTGCTCGCCTCTCTTCTACCCCCCACTTGTGACCGAGAAGCAATCGCTTTGCCCTATCATCTAATCTTCCGTCAACGACTTCCTTTCTCGCTTTGCTCAAAGTGGTCCTCGAGAAGCCTAAATGCGACCGCAAGTCAAGTTCGATTTTTATTTCCCTGGTTTTTATGTTCGCATATTTGTTTTGGGAGAAAAAGTACTTAGAAGCTCGTTGGTTTATTGCTTCTAATTCTAAGCACAGCAACATGAGAAAGCTTGGCCTCTCCTACATAAGCCAACATTTTATGGATGAAAGGTCCTTAGATTATTCATTTATTTTCTGTTTGACTCTTTGTCTATTGATTATGGATCTAGATGAGGTTGATTTTTTCTTGTCTTAAACTTATTTATGCCTGTAGTCTTCAACCAGGTTAACATCCTTATGTCTCTTCTTTCTACTAAGTTTGCAAATATATTTCTTCCACCAATGGCATCTTTTTAAATCACTTCTAGTTTTTCCTTAGCCTATTTTGTAATGTCATTTCTAGTGTAAAATATGACCGTTTTTCTTAAGGGATTGGGTGTGTTAACATACATATATATGTAAATATGATGCAGATGGGCCTCTTTAAGTTTGTGCTACAATTTTTGGACACCTAGACCCTTGGAGTGCCAAAGTTGGCACAAAGGACACTAAGTGCCAAGAGATTCATGAAAGTGATACTTAAGTGCCAAAATTAGAGCAAAATAGATCACTTAAGTGTCAATTCGGCCAAAATGCGGACATGTCAATTTTTTCCGGCAAAATAAGTGCAAAACGGCGTCATTTTGCATGCCGATGTGGCTAGACAATGCAAAAAATGACGTCGTTTTTTAGCGCCGAAGTGGTAAAAAATTAATATAAAAATTAATTAAATTAAATTTAAAACTAAATTTATTTAAAACATTTATAAATATAAATATAAATATTTAAAAAAATTTAAAAAAAAGGAGGGGGTAGCTTAGGGCTGAGCCGAGCTCGCCATTGCCGCCTTCCCTCCGCACCCGGAAAGGCGGCGAACGAAGGGGGAGGGTCGGGCCGGGGAGGGCCTCGTGAGTCCTTGCTCGTATCCGGCGAGGGTCGTGACCCTCACCGGCCGTGTCGAGGGCGGTGGGCCTCGCCGCCGGGCCAGGGCCATCGTCGATTGAGGCGACCCCCGGTGGGCGGTGGCCTTGGCCGGCCGGGGGCGCGGGGGCCGCCGACCCTCGCCAAATGCGGGGAGTGTCGCGACCCTCTCCCTAGATCTAGGCAAGGGCATGTTGGCCATTGCTGTCGGTCGGCCGGGGTTGCTGGCCCTCGGCCGGGCTCCGTGGGTCTCCTAGACCCCCACCTTCCCGGTGACGGCGGGAAGTGGCCGGCGGCGACGCAGGGCTAAACCCTCGGCCCGGCGACTGTCCTTCCCTCCTCCCTCCTCCTCCTCCTCAAACTTTTTTTAAATTATTATTATTATTATTTTTTTAGGATTTAATTTAATTAATTTTTATATTAAAATTCAAATTATACCAAACCGCGTCATTTTGTTTGTGTTTTGCTAAGTCGGCCTTCCAGCGAGCCACGAGCGAGAAAATCAATAAAAAATGCCACATATTTCCGGCGAGGTTCAATCGGATGTGACACTCAAGTGTCTCATTTTTTTATAAAAAGTAGCACTTAAGTGCCACTTTTGTAAGTTTTGATACTTAAGTGTTCCTTTGTGCCAACTTTTGGCACTTGAAGTATTCTTTTTGCCTAATTTTTTGTGTAGTGTGTCTTGTTTACGCTTTTTATTTATTCTTGGGCTATTCTTTGTTGATGTGTTTGTCTTCATTTCCTGAATAAGGGCAACTTTTTGGTCTTTAGAGTTGTGTTTTCACGGCTGTTAGCGTGATCCCTTGACTAGATTCATGCTAGCGAACTCTAATGAGTAAATCTGTTTTATATTTGTTTCACAAGCATTTCAAAGTGTTCTTCTATCCTATCATGCTTCTCTTCTTTGGGTGGGTGTTGCATTTCGTAGTCTCTCTCTAATTTGTTTCTCTTGCTTCATGAAATTTGTGGTTACAATTTGTTTCTCTTGCTTTATGGAATTTGTGGTTACGTACCAATGATGAGATGATTCTTTTGCTGCATCTTAATGTAGGTTCATGAAATAGCCATGGTCTTAGCTCCAGCTTAAGCTTGAAGAAAATCATGCTTTCCTTTTGCCAATCATCCCGCCTACCACAACAACAAAGCACCCATTAGAAACCAGGGCTGGAAAAAGTGGAGATAGCAATTTGGGATATTCTATAATTGAATTACGATTTACAACCTTCTATACTTTCAGCATATAATCATCAAAACTTCTATCCCGAATAGCCGAGGATCATTGCTATTTCATGAACCTACATTAAGATGCAGCAAAAGAATCATCTCATTATTGGTACGTAACCACAAATTCCATAAAGCAAGATAAACAAATCGAGAGGGAGGCGGAATGCAACACCCACCCAAATAAGAGAAACATGATAGGATAGAAGAAAACTTTGAAATGCTTGTGAAACAAATATAAAATAGATTTACTCATTTGAGTTCGCTAGCATGAATCTAGTCAAGGGATCACACTAACAGCTGTGAAAAACACAACCTAAAGACCTAAAAAAGATGCCCATATTAAGGAAATGAAGACAAACACATCAACAACAAAGAATAGCCCATGAGTTAATAAAAAGCAGAATCGAGACAAACTACACCAAAAAACTATAGCACAAACTTAAAGAGGCCCATCTACATCATATTTACATATATATGTATCTTAACACACCCACTCCCCAAAGGAAAACGGAAATAATATTTACACAGAAATGACATTACGAGAAGAGGTTGAGGAAAAACTAGAAGCCATTTAAAAAGATGCAATTGGTGGAAGAAATATATTTGCAAACTTAGTAGAAAGAAGAGACATGAGGATGTTACCCTTGTTGAAGACTAACACAAATAAATAAGTTCAAGACAAGAACAAAATCAACCTCATATGGATCCATAATCGCCAGACAAAGAGTCACGAGGGCCAAGTGGAAGAATCTAAAGAATTTTTCATTCATAAAATGTTCGCTTATGTAGAAGAGGCCAAGCTTTCTCACGTTGCTTGTGCTTAGAATCCAAGCAATAAACTAGCGAGCTTCTAGCAATTACTTTCTCCCAAAACAAATATGCGAACATAAAAACCCGAAATAAAATCGAACTTGACTTGCGGTTGCAGATTTAGGTCTTCTTGAGGGACTTGTTTCGAGCGGAGTGGAAAGCAAGTCGTTGACGTAAGATTAGACAAAGAGGGAACAATTGCTTCTGCCGCGAGTCGGGGGACGGAGAGAGGCGAGCGAAATCGGCCGTTGGAGAGAGCACGATCTAGGAAGAAAGAGGTCGCGGAGTGCGCGAGAGAATGCAGTCTAGAGGATGAGGCCATCTAGTGAAGAGAAAGAGACGCATCGTCGGGGAGGGAGCAACGACAGGAGGAAGCGCTTAGACAGGAAGGTTTAGTGCGTTGAGGTAGAGTGCGTAGCGTGCCAAGCATTGGAGGAGGAGGAAGAGAGCGGTGTGTAGAGGAGAGAGAACGCTTTGCCCTCCACCCGCGGTGGTTTGAACTGGGACAACGTGGATCCGCTCGGACATGTTGTCAGCTACTAAGTGGTTCAAATAAAAATAACATGGAGCTGTTAAGATATCTAATATTTTTTCCTCACGAGTCTGTCTACATGTCATAGAAAAGACAATTTCAGAATTTAATTTTTATTTATCATCCATGTCCATGTTTATGTTAGAGGACAAGTGTCACCCTTTAAATAGTGTTGACCAAGCTCATGCACATCAGATGGGCTGGTGACGTGCAAGTAACCACATAATATTTTCTACTTGAAGATGTTGGGAAAGGGACGATAGAAAATCCTTCCTTTCCCAAAGAAGTTGCCAACAAGATTGGCCTATATGAAAATTTGATTCTTTGTCTAAGCACTTCTCTTTTCTCTAGGTTTCTCTTAGGCTTAATCTTGATACGAGTCAATAGTTATATTTAGGAATAATGACTAGACGGGAACATCCTTACACTTTCTTTCTAAGGGAAAGACTAGAGGCCATTGCATAATTTGAGGGTCCAATAAAACACTACAGGCAATTTTATAATAAGAGCCACTCAAAAAGGGTATTAACCATAACTACCACACTAAACTACAAGAAAACTAATTTCGAATCATAAGTATTGTATTAGAAGTCTGAAAATCTTTCCCTCGTTTTTTAGCTTCAGACATGGGAACTTGCAAGGTTCACATTCAAATTAAGAAGGAACAAAACTTTCATAAATCTCTGTGTCATTTGGTTGCTTAACTTGTTTGTACACCAAATGCACGCCCATAGCTTCTTAGAATCCCCTCTAATGCTTGAAACAGTACTATCAATTGACTCCAATGATTCAGCAATTTGGCATCAATCCCCATATCATTCACCATGGAACGTATAAAAGCCATATGAGGTCAGACTCCAGTGAGGAAAACAATCTACACAACCATAAGTTTCTTGATTGTCGACAAACAACTAGATCTTGCATGAAATACTGGCTTCTTCATATTAGCAGAATCAATAATGTGCAAAAGGCCAAGCCGGCTATGTCACAATATGATTATGAAGATACAGGAAACCTTAAGAGTCCTCTCATGCTTTGATGGACAAACCACTTCGGGATCTTGCTTCCAGGATGAATTATGTCAACCTGACTCTCTCTTGGCAATCCTAGCTAGTCGGAACCTTTACACTTGAGACACAAAGATGAGAGAGAGAGAGAGAGAGAGAGAGAGAGAGAGAGAGAGAGAGAGAGAGAGAGAGAGAGAGAGAGAGAGAAACTCAATTGACAGCACATTGCAATTGCTAGGGCATTGATCCTAAATCAGCTGATGACAGCCAGAAAGTCAATTTGTTTGAGCCAAGGTGATTTATCTTGATTATATCGTAGCATGTGTGATAAGTCCACACATATTTCTAGCAATTCATAATCTTTTGCAAGTAAAATGTTATGTTCTCTGGGAGAGCTGGAATCTCTGACTGCATGCAACATGCCAAAAGAAGCCGTTGCAACTTAGTAAATTGATTGATGCATGCGGGAAGTTTGACAATTTGCTCTCCGACAGATCTAAAATTGTCAAGGAGGACAGACAATGAAGATTTTGCAAGAGCTAACCTCTAATAAGTTGCATCTTTGCATATTCAAGTAAATTATGCTCAATAGGGCTAATGGGAGAGAGAGATTGGTATAATCATTTGATCTCCACATAGGTTCCACGAACTTGCTAAGTTGTGAGCATCCATCAATAAAAATATGCACAAGATGCCGCAATGTATAGATGTTACAAGGAAGCCTTTAAGGTCCACGGTCCCTTATATACAACTCTTGTTGATGTATCAAGGATTGCACCATACGTTTTCTTTGTTTTGTTTAGTCAATTTGTTGGTGTCATGTTTTCTAGGAGTTGGTTAATTGTTGTTTTACTTTGTCAATCTTATCTTGCAGGAGCAATTAGCTGCACATATTTTAGCTATTCTGGTTTGTTGCTGGTTTTGTGGACCAAGCAAGCTGTTAGTGGGCAACGTGGGTTTATGGTTAAGTTCTAGTATATATTTTTTTGAACAATTTTCAGTTTTCAAAAAAGACACATAGCTTTTGCTGTCAACTCCTTCTTTATTCTTTTGAAAACAACACTCGATATCGTAGCTTTCTTGATCTTAAGGGGCTGCTTGAGTGACTTGTGAGATTGATTGAGATGTGTATACGCATCCATGGAAGTTAAAAGCAAGATAGAGGTAGGATCGAGTGGTCTTTCAACAATGGCTCCACCAAATAGCGTTGATGGAGAAAATTATCAAGCCTGGGCAAAGAGAATGCGAGCCTATCTAGAGGGTTGTGATTTTTGGGAAGTTGTGGAACAAGATTATGAAGTTGCTCCCCTTCCCCGAATCCAACCGTCAATCAAATCAAGTTTCACAAGGAGAGGACAACAAGGAAAGCAAAGGCAAATTCTTGTTTATGATGTTGTCTCACCTACCATTTTTTAGCGTAGTTATGGCTTGTGAATTAGCCAAAGCTATTTGGGACTTCCTCAAAGCTGAGTATCAAGGAGATGAGAGGATCGAAGCATGAAGGGGCTAAACCTGATCATAGAATTTGAGAGACTGCAGATGAAGGAGTTTGAGACAATTAAAGAGTATTTTGATAAGTTGATAAGCATTGTAAATCAGGCAAGAGTTTTAGGCACTGACCTCTCTGATAATAGGCTAGTGCAGAAGATTCTTGTCTCCTTGCCTAAAAGGTTTGAGGCAACCATTGCCTTTTTGGAGAATACCAAGGATTTGTCTCAGATCAAGTTGACAGGGATTGCTAAAATGCTCGCAAGCACAAGAGCATAGGAAGTTAATGAGGCCGGAAGGAAGTACAAAAGGAGTTTTGCTGGCCAAAGAACAACATAATGTAGGAGGAAAAGTCAATAAGTGGAAAAAGGGAAGAAAGGAAATGGTAGTAGTGGTTCGAGAGGCTGTTGCAGAAAGAGCAGTGCGGGCAACTCCAAGAACAATTGGGAAGCTATTCCTTATATCAGCACCGTGGAAAAAGAATCATCCACACTTTAGGTGTTGGAAGATGCGAGATGTAAGGTGCAGAAAGTGTCATAAGCTTGGACACATTGAGAAGTTTTGCAAAGAGAAGAGAGATCGGCGAAATAGGTGAGGTACATGCTTTGCTCTCCGCAAGAGGTAAATCCAACTAGTTGTTGCCTCTTGTTTTCTCCTCTAATACTCCATACTGACAGTTGGCTGTGAAAGCTAGTACGAGCACCTAGAGGGGGTGAATAGGTGCGAAAACAAATTTTGCAGAGTAAAGTATATAATTTTACTTTTAAACCAACTCTGTTTAGCAATAGATTATGAAAAGGAAATTAGACTCTAATAATCAAATAGAATTACGATCAAAGTAAAAGAGATTAGGGAAGAGAATAAGAACACAAGGTTTATAGTGGTTCGGCTTAATCCAAGCCTATATCCACTCTTCCGCACTGACAGCCCACCGGCTAGATTTCACTAAGAATCAAAAGAGTTGTTACAGTATAGCTCTTCTTGATTCCACAGTGTAGAGACTCTGCTACACTTCCTCAAGGTCTCACAAAAGTATAAACTCTCTTTTGAGTACAAGTTTATGCTCAATAATTGAATTGACGAAGAACAAGGAGCTTCAAACTTTGGAATTTCTCTATCGTGCACACACTCGAATAACTAGAACATCTTCCTTATATACTCCTTCATGCCATCATACCCATTGGCACTTACCAAAGGAGTTCTTCCAATCTACCCGTTGGACAAAATCAATTAGGGAGATTTCGAGTTATTTAAGGAATATGACGATAGCCCACCAATCCTGCTCGCCCATACAATCAGGATCTAGGTTTCCATAAGTAGAACCTTCCAAGTATACTTTGCCAATCAACGGATCCAAAATATTTGAATCAATCTCAAGGTGAATAATGGATTCTGATATGCTATATCCAACCAAGAGATCTTCTTTAGTCGATAGAATCAAATTCTTAAAGAAATACTTAATTCTAGATAAGTCTTCTTCGACGGTCTAGAAGCTATCAATGAGGATAGACTTTAGATCTTGAGTCTGGTGGTTTGGCGGTCTTCAGACTTTGACGAAAAAGTCTGCAAGTCTTCAGACTAGACTGATGAAAACGTTTTGTCAACTTCAAAACACTCAAGGAAGTTTTCTCCAACAATCTCCCCCTTTTTTATGGTGACAAAACTTTCCTGCATATTTGGATATCTTTGACTTGCAAAACAATACTCAAGCAAACATGGATATCTCACAAAAGATAATTGGCTTAGTAAAGACAACATTAAATCTGCATCCACAGAAATAAGTTAGTCTTGTAAATAAACAACTATCTTTGCCATGAAATACCAACAGTGCTTAAAATAAACAAACGATCAAACAATCCAAATCCAAATCCAGTCACAACCAAACAACCAAACAAAAGTAAAGTCAATAAAAAAAAATAAAAGTTTAAATCTCAAATCTCAAATCTGCAACATCTCTCCCCCTTTTTGTCAGCATTAAAAAGGTAGAGATGAAAAGAGAATGGAATTAGGATTGCTTTGGAACACGAACAAACTGAAAATCTCCCATTGACTGGATAATCTGTTCCAGCTTTTTCAAATCCTCCTTCAATGGAGACACATCTTCTCCCTTGGTATTTGCTTGAACTTGAAGAGCAAGGGCATGAATTTGATCATGCAAAGAAATTGAAGAGGCTTGACCTACATTCTGCAAGTTCTGAACTTCGCATCCCAGAGCATAAATTTGGCCTCGCATCTCCATAAGAACATCAAGCACTCTGCGAAAGTCTGCTGAATTATCAGTCTGAGTACTAGCTTCTGCACAATCAGTAGGTGTATTGGCAGATGATGGCAAGTCAGCATGATCACTCAAATTTGGCGATGAAACCTCATGACCTTCCTCAAGGAATTGAGAGGCATAGATGTCTTCTAGATCTGCAGGTGAGTGACTAACTCCTTCACTAGTAGCAACAATTGAAGATGTACCTCTTTTCTCAGCAACTTCCCCCGTTTCATTGCCTTCAGGCGGTGAGAAGTACTCTTCATGCCCTGTTTCCTCTTGTTCACTTCTACCTTCTTCTTCTTCTTCTTCTTCCGCAATCCTTTCTTCTCTCTGCTTCTTTTCCATTGATTCTCTCTCTCCACTCCTTTGTTCGATCTCTTCTCTGTCTTGATCCTATCTCTCCTCTATCTCTGGAATAGAACGATGTAAGTTTTTCAATGCAAGAGCGGAAATTGTGATATCATCCTCATCCTCTTCATCCTCCAAGATGAGTGCTCTTCTTTTCTTGGATGGAGCAACCATGGGCTCCTTCCCTTTCCGTTTTGCAGCCAAAGAGACTGGGTGAGTCTTGACAGGGGTTTTCTCCTTGAATCGCTCCAAAGCCTTGTTAAGTTCCTTCAGACGCATTTTGGAAACCATTTTCAGTCCCACCACCATTTGATCGCATGTTCGAACACATAGAATCCTAGGAGGCTGAATGTTCAAATGTCTGAATAACTTAGTGACAAGTGCTGAGTAAGGAAGTTGGCCTTGTCTTTCACCATCGTTTTGTACATGTGGAACATGATAGTGTGTGGAAGAGAGAACTTTTTGCCAGCGTTAATGGCATACATCAGCTTTGCCTCCGAGTTTGAAACATCAATCTTCGAAGTCGATTTGGGTCTGAGGCAATTGATCACTATCTTGTGAAGCAAAATATTTGAGGCATTCATCCTCGAATATGAAATTCGTCCTTCCGCCATTCCATCTCGAACAAGCTCTACCATCGCACGTCCAATAGACACACTAATTGGTTGGAATTTCCCTCTTTCAACCCCAATCACATCAGCCAATGTATCCATGTCAACTACATAGTCTTGATCTCGAACACTAAAAGAGAATCTATTCGCATCCAAGAAACTTAGATTAGAATAGAAGTAAGCAGTGAGTTCAGCATGAGCCTCTGTTATTTCAGAACAAAACCGTTCTAGTTGAAGAAGATTGAATTTCTCTCGCAGCTTAACATTCAGAGAATCAAGAAAATCAAAATCCACACTTCTAGGGTTAATCACTCCACGCTTTAGCAACTTAGAGTACAGTCGCTTGTGTTCCTCCGAGCGAAACAAATCTGTCCTTTTGCTTCGAATTTTCGCCGCAACACCCATTCTAGGCTTAAAATGAGTGTACATCTTATCATCATCATTCCCATCAGGTTGACTCAGCCCTCCAACACGTGGATCGCTTGGGATATTTGCAAATGCTTCTTCTGCTGACCCCGCATGAGCAATTCCCAATCGTTCCATTGTGCGTAAAAAGTGGGTTTCATTTCGATACCCTTTCTCTTTCAAGAATTCATCAATATAGTTCAAGGGAGTACCACCCTTCTTCAAAGCACAGTAAAGCTTAAAAATAAAAGCGGGCTTTTGAGTTCTTACGGGTTCTGCATCTTCGATGATTTCTTCATCTTCTCGATGTTCAATATCTTGAGGTCTAGATGGAGGAGATGGACGCTTGTTGAGAATGTTGTGGGCTCTGCTGCTGTCTAGGAGATTCTTCTTCCTCGGTGAGGTCAAAATGCATAGGACCCTCACGCATTTGTTGTGGTCCCCTGTTCGCGATCCTTGAAGACTTTCTTTGAGATGACATTCTTCACAGTCTTTGAGAGATTCCAAGCTTGTTTCACAAGAAAGGTGAAAACTTTTCGAGGATTAAACAAGAGAAGAAAAGAGAAGTTGAAGATTTGTGCTTTCTTAGGGTTTTGTGAGTAAAACGAGAAAAAAACAACCAATAGTATATAAAGCAGTCGAAACGAGGCATATGGAACGACGCAAAAGGACAAAATAAAAATGCATTTTCAAAAATAACTGCCTTTTTGAAAAAAATAGATAACAGTAATTTCAAAAGATAACTTCTTTTTCGAAAAGGAATGATTGCAATAATCATGAAAACTGGGGAATATAACATCAATCAATAACGGATTAATAGATGATCGTACATTTTCGAGATTTTATCCAAGAGATAAATTCTAAAATAGAAATAACTTACGTCGTGAGATCTTGATCTTTTGAGTCTAAGTGTCTTTAGACTTTTAGCCATGAGTCTTTACTTCCTCAGACTTTAAGATATTGAGTCTGGAACGAATAACTTCAAATTGATTTTTCTCCAAAGGCTTTATAAAAATGTCCGCTACTTGATTCTTTGAATCAATAAACTGAATCAAGACTTTTCCATTTTGCACATGATCTCTAATGAAATGATGTCGAATCTCTGTATGCTTTGCTCTTGAGTGAAGAATTGGATTCTTGGTGAGATTGATTGCGCTGGTGTTGTCACATTTGATCTCAGTGCATGAATCTTCAATTCCAAAGTCTCTTAGCTATTGTTTTATCCACAGAATTTGTGAACAACAACTTCCAAGAGCCACATACTCTGCTTCCGTTGTAGAAAGGGCTACGATACTTTGCTTCCTTGAAAACCAAGATATTGTCTTGTTACCAAGTAATTGACAGGTGCCCGAGGTGCTCTTTCTATCAACTCTGCATCCTGCTAGGTCTGCGTCTGAATATCCAAGAAGAGTAAAGTCTCATTCTTTAGGATACCAGAGACCTAAATTAGAGGTTGAAGCAATGTATTTGATGATACATTTTGCAGCACTTAAATGAGATTCTTTGGGGTTTGATTGAAATCTGGCACAAATACAAACACTAAACAGAATGTCAGGTCTAGAAGTAGTAAGATAAAGAAGTGAACCAATGATACTCCTGTATAGCTTCTAGTCAACTTTCTTTCCTCCTTCATCTTTGTCCAGCTTCAAGGAACTTGACATTGGTATATCAGTCTTTTTGCAATTCTCCAATCCAAACTTTTTGACAAGTTCTTTAGCATATTTTTCTTGGTGAATAAAAGTTCCCTCCTTCAGTTGTTTCACTTGAAGCCCAAGAAAGAAGGTTAGTTCACCCATCATGCTCATTTCAAATTCATCCTGCATAGACTTAGAGAATTTCTTGCACAAATTTTCATTAGAAGATCCAAAAATAATATCATCAACATAAATTTGAACAAGTAAAAAGTTTTTGCTTTCTCTTTTGATAAATAGTGTAGTATCTACTTTACCTTTAACAAAGCCATTTTGGATTTAAAGCTTAGTTAACTTGTCGTACCAAGCTCGACGGGCTTGCCTTTTTTAGTCTGAATACAGAGTCTGGTTTCCTTGGGTCTTCAATACCTAGAGGTTGTTGCACATAAACTTCCTCTTGGATAAATCCATTTAGGAAAGCGCTTTTGACGTCCATTTGGAATAACATGAAATTCTTATAACAAGCAAAAGCAAGTAATAATCTAATTGCTTCTAACCTTGCTACTGGTGCGTAAGTCTCATCATAGTCTATCCCTTCTTCTTGCGTATATCCTTTGGCCACGAGTCTTGCTTTGTTCCTTATGACTTTTCCTTTCTCGTTCATCTTGTTCCTGAAAACCCATTTAGCTCCAATGATAGATTTACCTTTTGGTTTAGGAGTCAATTCCCAGACATCATTGATACTTGAATTGCCTGAGTTCTTCTTGCATAGCTTCAATCCAGCTTTCATCAGTTAAAGCTTCTTCTATGCTCTTGGGTTCTATTTCAGAAATAAGAGCCACAACACTAGACTCTTCACGCCTTTTGGATCTTGTGCGAATTCCTTCATTAATGTCACCAATAATGAGTTCTTTGGGATGACTAGACTTGTGCTTCCAGTTGCTGGTTGATTTGTCAGACTATTGATCTTTTTCTTCATTTGATTCTTCAATGATCATTTGTTGCTGGTCTTTTGAAGTCTGAGCTACTTCTTGAGATTTAGACTTTGTAGAGTCTAGAGCAGGTTCAGATTCTTCAGGTTGAGTCTGAATCGATTGATTTTGCATAAAGTCTTGAAATTTGACATTCATCGATTCCTCCACAGATTGAGTCTTTTTGTTGAATACTCTATAAGCTTTGCTGGTGGTTGAATATCCAAGGAAGATGCCTTCGTCTGATTTTTCTTCAAACTTACCAACTCGATCATTTGCATTTTTCAATATAAAACATTTGCATCCAAACACATGAAAATATGAAACAATTGGCTTCTTTCCTTTGAATAACTCATAGGAAGTTTTCTCCAAAATAGGCCTTAAGAAGACTCTATTAATAATATAGCATGCTGTAGAAACTGCTTCAGCCCAAAAACGAGAAGAAATGTTACTTTCAATTAAAAGAGTTCTAGCCATTTCTTGCAACGATCTATTCTTCCTTTCCACAACTCCATTTTGCTCTGGAGTATATGGTGAAGAGAACACATGCTGAAAGCCAGATTCATCACAGAATTTAGCAAAGTCTTGATTTTCAAATTCACCTCCATGGTTTGTCCGTATAC
This sequence comes from Eucalyptus leucophloia subsp. euroa, assembly GCA_017140325.1. Taxonomy (NCBI): domain Eukaryota; kingdom Viridiplantae; phylum Streptophyta; class Magnoliopsida; order Myrtales; family Myrtaceae; genus Eucalyptus; species Eucalyptus leucophloia. The sequence goes on from CM029470.1 coordinate 52,389,227, forward strand.
TTGAAATAACATACCCTTTCTCATTTTGAACTTTCTTAGCAAATTTTATAAAATAAGAAAATGTTTCAGACTTACTTGCTAGGAAATATACCCAAGTGAATCGTGAATAATCATCCACAATTACTAGGCAATATTTCTTACCTCCAATGCTCTAAGAGTTCTGGTTGGTCCAAAGAGATCCATATGCAAGAGCTGCAGTACACGATTAGTGGACACTTGATTAATTGGTTTGAATGAATTTCTTACCTGTTTTCCCAACACGCATGGTGTGCATAGATCAGACTTTTGGTATGTCAGTTTGGGTAGTCCACGAACAAGCTTCTTTGCTGAGATTTTGGCTATTTGCTTCATGTTGATGTGCCCAAGTTTTCTATGCCATAAATTTGCTTCCTCTTGAATTGAGATTAGACATTGGGATTTTTCTGGTTTGATATCCAAGAGATAGATATTCCCATGTCTTCGCCCCGTGAAAGTATGAGAGGAGTCTTTACCAGTTCTTGAACATATTCCTTTTTGAAAGTTGATTTTCAAACCAGTGTTGGACAGCTGGTTAATACTCAGCAAGTTGTAGTTGAGTCCTTCAACTAAGGAAACATTACTGATCGTGAGACTTCCAATCTTTACGGTTCCGTATCCCACAATTCTTCCTTTGCTATTTCCTCCAAAAGAAACTTTTCCACCATTAACTTGCACAAGTTTTATGAAGCAATTTGAGTCTCCTATCATATGTCTTGAGCATCCACTATCCAAGTACCATTTTACATTTTTCTTGATAGTGATTTGCATTTGAAAAAGAAACTCAAGCTTTCTTTGATACCCATATTTTCTTGGGTCCAATGGAGTTAGTGTGATATATAGTCTTTGCACAAACCTTCTTAACAGGTTTCCAAACCATAAGACGTTTTTTTCTCAAAATGTTCTGAGTTGTTACACTTAGAACATTTAAGAGCATTGCGGCCTACTGGTTTTACAAAACTTTTTAGAAATGATTTTTGTAAGAGTCTTTTGTAGGTCTTTGTTTAATTCTTTCCTTTACCTTAGGAAAATCAATTAGAGGAATGGTTTCAGCAATCATTCCCAAACCTGATTTGTTGAAGTAAGGTCTTTGTGCTGAAAGAATCTTTTCTAATTTCTCAGATCCTATAGAAAACCTTTTAGAAATACTTGAGATATCATTTTTCAAAAATGCATTTTCTTTTGAAAGATTGTTTGCATTTTCTTTCAAAGTAATAACATTTTTATCTAAACTTTCGACATTTTCTTTCCAAACAATCTCTTGTTGCTTTAGTGCAGAATTTTCCTTTTTAAGTTCGGAAATCCTCTTGAGAGAGGTTTTGAGACTAAGACACAATTCATCAATATATTTAGAGACTTTAGTAGAAATTTTTAAATTACTTACCTCGATTTCACTGTCTAAGTCTAAGTTTGTTTCAGAGTCTGAACCTGAGTCTGATTGTGCCATGAGACAAATATTGGCATAATCATCATCACTATCCTCACATTCGGTATCACTCCAAGTTTCTGCTTTAAGTGTTTTTTGATATTTCTCAGCTTTTCCTTTCTTTCTCTTCAGCAGGGACAGTTAGGTTTGATGTGTCCCTTTTTCTTGCATTCAAAGCAGATTACATCTTTGTTGGATTCATCATCCTCAACTGATTTATTTTGTAGCTTTTGAGAACTTTGTTTATTTGAATTGAATCTTCTTCCCTTTCTATTCAATTTTCTGTTCTTATCATGAGAGCAAGCTTTTTATCGTGCATATCGTCTTCAGAATCTGTGACATCAGAATCATCATTAGATTTTAATGCAATGGATTTCTTACCTTTGGGATCTTCATCTTCATTGATTTGCTCCACTTCATAAGACTGAAGAGTGCCAACCAATTCATCAATAGAGAGTGGCATGATTCTTTGTGTCTCCCTTATTGAGGTCTTTATGTGATTCCAATCTTTGGAAAGTCCACGCAGTAACTTGTTAACCTTCATGGGTCCAGAGATTGGTTGACCTTGATACTCAAGACCATTCACGATTTCTGTAAAACGACTAAACATGTCAGTGATAGATTCTCCTAGGTTTCATCTTGAATGCTTCATATTGACCGAGCAGAATATTGATTCTGGTTTCTTTCACTCGATCGGTTCCTTCATAGGTGATGTGCAATCTATCCCAAACTTCTTTAGCTATTTCACAAGAAGATATTCTGTTATATTCAGTAGGAGATAATGCACAATATAAGGAATAAATTGCTTTTGCATCAAGAGCTTGTCTCTTGGTTATCTCTTCTTGAGTCATTTCACTTGGACTCAACAACTTCTTTTCCTCTTTTTGAGACTGTTGCAGCTTTAGGAATGATTCCTTTGTCTACCACGTCCCATTCCAGAGGATCTTTTGATCTTAGGAATGCCTTCATCTTGTTTTTCCATATGTTGTATTCCTTTCCATCAAAATAAGGCGGTCTAGTATTGCTTTGCCCTTCAACCAGACTTGGAGCCAACATACTAGCCATGGATCGTTAACTCTAAAGTAAAAACACTTCAACTTAAATGAGTACACAAGCTCTGATACCAATTGTGAAAGCTAGTACGAGCACCTAGAGGGGGTGAATAGGTGCAAAAACAAATTTTGCAGAGTAAAGTAATATTTTACTTTTAAACCAACTCGTTTAACAATAGATTATGAAAAAAAATTAGACTCCAATAATCAAATAGAGTTACGATCAAAGTAAAAAAGATTATGAAAGAAAATAAGAACACAAGGTTTATAGTGGTTCGACTTAATCCAAGCCTACGTCCACTCTTCCGTACTAACAACCCACTAGCTGGATTTCACTAAGAATCAAAAGAGTTGTTACATTATAGCTCTTCCTTGATTCCATAGTGTAGAGACTCTACTACACTTCCTCAAGGTCTCACAACAATATAAACTCTCTTTTGAGTATAAGTTTTCGCTCAACAATTAAATTGACAAAGAACAAGGAGCTTCAGACTTTGGAATTTCTCTATTGCGCACACACTTGAATAACTGGAACGTCTTCTTTATATATTCCTTCATGCCTTCATACCCATTGGTACTTTCCAAATGAGCTCTTTCAATCTACCCGTTGGACAGAATCAATTAGGGAGATTTCAAGTTATTTAAGGAATATGTCGATAGCCCACCAATCCTGCTCGCCCATACAATCAGGATCTAGGTTTCCATAAGTAGAACCTTCCAAGTATACTTTGCCAATCAACGGATCCAAGATGCCTGAATCAATCTCAAGATGAATAATGGATTCCGAGATGCTATATCCAGCCAAGAGATCTTCTTTAGTCGATAGAATTAAATCCTTAAAGAAATACTTAATTTTGGATAAGTTTTCTTCGACGGTCTAGAAACTGTCAATGAGATAGACTTTAAATCTTGAGTTTGGTGGTCCGGTGGTCTTCAGACTTTGATGAAAGAGTTTGCAAGTCTTCAAACTAGACTGATGGAAATGTTTTATCAACTTCAAAACACTCAAGAAAGTTTTCTCCAATTATCCAGTCTCGAGTGCATCCTTTACATGATCAATCTGAAGTGTATTGACAGATGATGGCATTTTTGTATGAGCACCCAACTTTAGCGATGAAACCTCATGACCTTCCTCAGGGAATTGAGAGGCATAGATGTCTTCTAGATCTGCAAGTGAACGACTAACATCTTCACTAGTAAAAGCAATTGAAGATATACCTCTTTTTTCAGTAACTCCTCCTATTTCATTGCCTTCAGGCGGTGAGAAGTACTCTTCATGCTTTGTTTCCTCTTGTTCACCTTTGCCCTCTTCTTTTTCTGCAGTCCTTTCTTTCTCTGCTTCTTTTCTCAATTATTCTCTTTCTCCACTTCTTTGCTCTGACTCTTCTCTGTCCTGATCTTGTCTCTCCTCTGTCTCTAGAATGTAACGACGTAAGCTTTTAAGTGCAGAAATTGTAATATCTTCCTCATCTTCTTCATTCTCCAAGATGAGTGCTTTCCTTTTCTTGGATGAAGCAACCATGGGCTCCTTCCCTTTCCGTTTTGCAGCCGAAGAGACTGGGTGAGTCTTGACAGGGGTTTTTTTCCTTGAATCTCTCCAAAGCCTTATTAAGTTCCTTTAGACGTATTTTGGAAACCATTTTTAGTCCCACCACCATTTGATCGTAGGTTCAAATAGATAGAATCCTAAGAGGCTGAATATTCAATTGTCTGAATAACTTAGTGACAAATGCTGAGTAAGGAAGTTGGCCCTTGTCTTTCATCATCGTTTTGTACATATGGAACATGATAGTGTGTGGAAGATAAAACTTTTTGCTAGCGTTAATGGCATACATCAGCTTTGCCTCCGAGTTTGAAACATCCATCTTCAAAGTCGATTTGGGTCTAAGGCAGTTGATAACTATCTTGTGAAGCAAAATATTTGAGGCATTCATCCTCACATATGAAATTCGTCCTTCCGCCATTCCATCTCGAACAAGTTCTACCGTTGCATGTCCAATAGACACACTGATTAGTTGGAATTTCCCTCTTTCTACCCCCAATCACATCAGCCAATGTGTCCATGTCAACTACATAGTCTTGATCTTGAACACTAAACGAGAATCTATTCGCATCCAAGAAACTTAGATTAGAATAGAAGTAAGCAATGAGTTTAGCATAAGCCTTTGTCATCTCAAAACAAAACCATTCTAGTTGAAGAAGATTGAATTTCTCTCGTAGCTTAACATTTAGAGAATCAAGAAAATCAAAATCCACACTTCTAAGGTTGATCACCCCCTACTTTAGCAACTTAGAGTAAAGACGCGTGTGTTCCTCCGAGCGAAATAATTATGTCCTATTGCTTCGAATATTCACCGCATCACCCATTCTAGGCTTAAAATGAGTGTATATCTTATCATCATCATTCCCATCAGGTTGACTCAGCCCTCCAACACGTGGATCGCTTGGGATATTTGCAAATGCTTCTTCTGCTATCCCCGCAGGAGCAATTCTCAATCGTTTTATTGTGCATAAAAAGTGGGTTTCATTTTGATACCCTTTCTCTTTCAAAAATTCATCAATATAGTTCAAGGGAGTACCACTGTTCTTCAAGGCAAAGTAAAACTTAAAAATAAAAGCGGGCTTTTGAGTTCTTACGAGTTCTTCATTTTCGATGATTTCTTCCTCTACTCGATGATCAATATCCTAAGGTCTAGATGGAGGAGATGGACGCTGTTGAGAATGTTGTGGGCTCTGCTGCTGTCTAAGATATTCTTCTTCCTCGCTAAGGTCAAAATGCGTAGGACGTTCACGCATTTGTTGTGGTCCCCTGTTCGCGATTCTTAAAGACTTTCTTTGGAACAACATTCTTCACGATCTTTGAGAGATTCTAAGCTTGTTTCGCAAGAAATGTGAGAACTTTTCGAGGATTAAACAAGAGAAAAAAGAGAAGTTGAAGATCTGTGTTTTCTTAGGGTTTTGAGAGTAAAATGAAGAAGAACCGATAGTATATAAAGCAGTTGAAACGAGGCAAGCGAAACGACGTAAAAAGGAAAACTAAAAATGTCTTTTCAAAAAAAAAACTGTCTTTTTGAAAAAAATAGATAACTGTTATTTCAAAAATAACTTCTTTTCCGAAAAAGAAATTATTGCAATAATTACGAAAACTAGGGAAGATAACATCAATCAATTACATATTAATAGATGATCGTACATTTTCGAGATTTTATCCGACAGATAAAATTCTAAAATAGAAATAACTTACAGTCGTGAATCTTAATCGTTTGAGTCTAAGTATCTTTAGACTTTTAGCTCTGAGTCTGAACTTATTCAAACTTTAAGATGTTGAATCTGGAACAAATAAACTCAAATTGACTTTTCTCCAAAGGCTTTATAAAAATGTTTGTCAATTGATTCTTCAAGTCAATAAACTGTGTCGAGACTTCTCTATTATGAACATGATCTCTAATGAATTGATGTCAAATCTCTATATGCTTTGCTCTTGAATGAATAATTGGATTCTTGGTGAGATTAATTGTGCCGGTGTTGTCACATTTGATCTCATTGTGAACGGCAATTTCCAAGAGTCATATACTCGGGCTTCGCTGTAGAAAAAGCTACGGTACTTTACTTCTTCGAAAACCAAGATATTGTTCTATTACCAAGCAATTAACAGGTGCCCGAGGTGCTCTTTCTATCAACTCTACAACTAGCTAGGTCTGCGTCTGAATATCCAAGAAGAGTAAAGTCTTATTATTTAAGATACCAGAGACCTAAATTAGAGGTTGAAGCAACATATTTGATGATACATTTAGCAGCACTCAAATGAGATTCTTTAGGGCCTGATTGAAATCTGGCACAAATACAAACACTAAATAGAATGTCAGGTCTAAAAGTAGTATAATAAATAAGTGAACCAATGATACTCATGTATAGCTTCTGGTCTACTTTCTTTCCTCCTTCATCTTTGTCCAATTTCAAGGAACTTGACATTGGTATATCAGTCTTTTTGCAATTCTCCAGTCCAAACTTTTTGATAAGTTCTTTACCATATTTTTCTTGGTGAATAAAAGTTCCCTCCTTTAATTGTTTCGCTTGAAGCCCGAAAAAAGGTTAATTCACCCATCATGTTCATTTCAAATTCATCTTTGCATAGACTTAGAGAATTTCTTGCCTGATTTTCATTAGGAGATCAAAAATAATATCATAAACATAAATTTGAACAAGCAAAGTTTTGCTTTCTTTTTTGATAAATAGGGTAGTGTCTACTTTACCTTTAACAAAGCCATTTTGAATTAAGAACTTACTTAACTTGTCGTACCAAGCTCGAGGAGTGCTTGCTAAACCATATGAGCGCCTTTTTTAGTACGAATATAGAGTCTAGTTTCCTTGGGTCTTCAAAACCAGAGGTTGTTTCACATAGACTTCCTCTTAGATAAATCCATTTAGGAAAGTACTTTTGGCGTCTATTTGGAATAACTTGAAATTCTTATAACAAGCAAAAGCAAGTAATAATCTGAGTGCTTCTAACCTTGCTAATGGTAAATAAGTCTTATCATAGTCTATCCCTTCTTTTGCGTATATCCTTTGGCCATGAGTCTTGCTTTGTTCCTTATGACTTTTCCTTTCTGTTCATTTTGTTCTTCCAATGCTCGAGTTCGCTTGGTCAAAGAGATCCATATGCAAGAGCTACAGATACACGATTAGTGGACACTTAATTTATTAGTTTGAAAGAATTTCTTACTGTTTTCCCAACACGCATGGTGTGCGTAGATCAAATTTTTGGTATGTCAATTTGGGTAATCACGGACAAGCTTTTTGCGGGATCTTGGCTCATTTGCTTCCATATTGATGTAGCCAAGTTTTCTTGCCATAGATTCTCTTATCTTTGAAATTAAGATTAGACATTAGGATTTTCTTATTTGATATCCAAGAGATAGATATTCCCATGTCTTCACCCCGGAAACCAGAGGAGTCTTTATTGGTTCACAACATAGCCCTTCTTGAAAGTTGATTTTGAAACCTATGTCTTGCACAGCTGAAGTGATACTTTAGCAAATTGTGGTTGAGTCCTTCCACTAAGAAAATGTTACGATCGTGAGACTTCCAATCTTTACGGTTCCGTATCTACAATTCTGCCTTTGCTATTTCCTCCAAAAAGAAACTTTTCCACCATTAACTTGCATAAGTTTTGTAAAAAACTTGGTCTCACGTAATATGTCTTGAGCATCCACTATCCAAGTACCATTTAACCTTTTTCTTGATAGTGACCTGCATTTTAAAAAAAAATCAGTTTCTTTGGTACCCATACTTTTTTGGGTCAATGGGTTAGTATGATATCTAGTCTTTTTAAAACCTTCCTCACGGGTTTCCAAACCATAGGACATTCTTTCTCAAAATGTGCTGAGTTGTAACACTTAGAACATTTAAGACCTTTACGGCCTACATGTTTTACAAAAACTTTTTGAAAATGAATTTTGTAAGAATCTTTTGTAGGTCTTTCTTTTAATCTTTCCTTTACCTTAAGAAAATCAATTAGAGGAATGGTTTCAGCAGTCATTCCTAAACCTTCGATTTGTTGAAGTAAGGTCTTTTGTGCTAAAAGAATCTTTTCTAATTTCTCGATTCTACAGAAAACCTTTTGAAATACTTGAGATATCATGTTTCAAAAATGCATTTTCTTTTGAAAGATAGTATGTATTTTCTTTCAATGTAATAACACTTTTATCTAAATTTTAGACATTTTCTTTCCAAACAATCTCTTGTTGCTTGATTGCAGAATTTTCCTTTTTAAATCTGGAAATCCTCTTGAGGAGGTTTTGAGACTAAGACACAATTCATTAATATATTTAGAGACTTTAGTAGGAATTTTAAAATTACTTACCTTGATTTCCTGTTTGAGTGGAGGTCTGTCTTAGAGTAAGATCGATTCTGATTGTGCCATGAGACAAAAATTGGCATAATCATCATCATTTCCTCACATTCGATATCACTCCAAGTTTCTACTTTAAGTGCTTTTCGATATTTCTCAACTTTTCCTTTCTTTCTCTTCGTATGGGATAGTTTAGGGTCGATGTGTCCATTTTTCTTGCATTCGTGCATGATTACATCCTTGTTGATTCATCATCCTCATTTGATTTATTTTCAAGCTTTTGAGAACTTTGTTTATTCGGATTAATCTTCTTTCCTTTCTATTCAGTTTTTTGAACCTTCTTATCATGAGAGCAAGCTTTCATCATCCATATCGTCTTCAGAACTTGAACATCATAATCATCATTAGATTTTAATGCAATGGATTTCTTACCTTTGGGATCTTCATCTTTGTTGATTTGCTCCACTTCATAAGATCAAGAGTGCCAACCAATTAAATCAGAGTGGCATGAGGTCTTTATGTAATTCCAATCTTTGGAAAGTCCATGGAGTAACTTGTTAACCTTCATGGTTCTATAGATTTGTTGACCTTGATACTCAAGACCATTCAGATTTTGTAAAATACTAAACATGCCATTGATAAGTTCCTGCCCATCTTTAATGCTTCATATTGACTGCACGAATATTGATTGATTTCTTTCACTCGATCGGTTCCTTCATAGGTGATGTGCAATCTATCCAAACTTCTTTAGCTATTTCATAAGAAGATATTCTTGTATATTCAATAGGAGATAATGCACAATATAAGGAATAAATTACTTTTGCATCAAGAGCTTGTCTCTTGGTTATCTCTTCTTGATCGTTTCTTCGGACTCAATAGCTTCTTTCCTCTTTAGAGGCTGTTGACTTTTAGAATAGTTCTCATCTACGTCCATTCGGAGGATCTTTTGATCTTAGGAATGCCTTCATCTTGTTTTTCCATATGCTTTGTATTCCTTTCCATCAAAATAAGAAGTGGTCTGTGTTGCTTTGCCTTCAACCAGACTGGAGCCAACATATTAGCCATGGATCGTTAATTTTGAAGTAAAATACTTCAACTTAAATGAGTACACAAAAAGTTCATACCAATTGTGAAAAACTAGTACTTGCACATACGGGGTGAATAGGTGGGAAAACAAATTTTGCGAGAATAAAGTATAAACTTTTGCTTTTAAATTCAACTTTCTGTTGTAATGACTATGAAAAGAAATTAGACTCTAATAATCAGATAGAGTTACGATCAAAATAAAAAAGCTTAAGGAAGAGAATAAGAAGACAAGGTTTATAGTGGTTGAAAATCCAAGCCTACGTACACTCTTCCGCAGCGACAGCCTCACCAGCTTGATTTCACTAAGAGTCAAAAGAGTTGTTACGATATAGTTCTTCCTTGATTCCACAATGTAGAGACCTATTACACTTCCCCCAAGGTCTCACAGAAGTATAAACTCTCTTTTGAGTACAAGTTCCACTCAACAATTGAATTGGACAAAGAACAAGGAGCTTCAAACTTTTTGGAATTTCTCTATCACGCACACACTTGAATAACTAGAACACCTTCCTTATATACTCCTCCATGCCATCATAACCGTTGGGACTTACCAAATGGCTCTTCCAATCTGCCCATTGGACGCAATCAATTAGGGAGATTTGAGTTATTTAAGGAATATAGGACGATAGCCCACCAATCCTACTCGCCCATACAATCAACGGATCCAAAATTCACAAATCAATCTCAAGATGAATAAAGGATTCAGATGCTATATCCAGCCGAGAGATCTTCTTTAGTTGATAGAATCAAATCGTTAACAAATACTTAATTCTCGATAAGTCTTCTTTGACGGTCTAGAAATTGTGAATGAGGATAGACTTTTTGAATCTTGAGTTTGGCGGTCCGCGGGTCTTCAGACTTTGACGAAGAGACTACAAGTCTTTAGACTAGATTGATGAAACATTTTGTCAACTTCCAAAACACGCAGGGAAGTTTCTCCAACAAAAAGCTTATAGGATCTATCAACCCGCAGTGGGAAGGTGATCACTAGCAAGGATGTTCAGTTCCTAGAAGATGAGATATGGGACTAGATAAATGAGCCACAAGGCAACACAAAGAGGTCTCATTGGAACTGGCCAGCTGGTGGATGATATTCCGATTAGAGGTACGAGATCTTTGGTAATGTATAAAAGTGCAATGTGGGCATTTTAGAGCCTGGAGTTATGAGGAAGCTAAAAGCGATCGAGAGGTGGATGAATGCAATGAAGGAAGAGTTGGCTATGATGAAAAAGAACCAGACATGGGAGCTAGTGGAGAGCTGAAGATGGGAGAGTGATTGGAGGTAAAATGGTTTCGGGACAAATTTAATCCTAATACGCTCAATGAATAAACATAAGGCGAGGTTAGTGGTGAAGGGATATGCACGGGTTTGGGAGTTGATTTCTCAAAAATTTTGCTCCGTGGCAAGACTTGATACAATTAGAATGATTCTTGCTTTGGCAACTCAACAAGGATGGAAGGTATATCGGTTAGATGTGAAATCTGCATTTTGAATGGAAGTGCTCTGGAGGAGATTTATGTTGGCAAGCTGACGGGCTTGCTTTGTCACACTAGGCTAGGAGGAGAAAGTTTATTTGCTGAGAAAGGCTCTCTATGGCTTCAGGCAATCTCCCAGAGCATGGTACAGTAAAATGGATGAGTTCTTGCTGGGCCTAAGTTTCAAGAAAAACCTCAGTGAATCCACTATATATGTCAAGAAGTTAGTATCCGACTTAGTGGTGGTGTCTCTTTTTGTGGAAGATATGCTGGTGATGGGAGGTAATAGTGCTCGAGATTACTGCATTTAAGCAAGAGATGATGAAGATGTTCGAAATGACTAATCATGGTGAGATGTCATATTTTCTAGGAATGGAGGTTAAGCTTCTCGAATGGAGGTCATAATGAAGTTTTTATCTGCTCCCAGGAAAAGTATTTGAAGGAGATTTTAAGGAGATTCAACATGGAGGAGTGCAAGAGTGTGAGTACTCCAATGGGTCATAAGGAAAACTTCAAAAGAAGGATGGATCGAACTTTGAGATGAAAGAGTTTATAGAAGTTTGATTGGTTGTCTTGTATCTCACCGCAACTAGGCCGGACATCATGTTTTTCCCTATAAGTGTCTTATCTAGATTTCTCAATTGTGCAAGTGAGTTGCATGTGGTATCTACAAAGAGGGTGTTGAGATGGCAAAGGTACTCTTTCATATGGGATTAAGTTTTGTAGAGTTTAGGAGTTTAAGTTGCATGGGTATTTTGACGGTGATTAGGCGATTAGTGGATGATATGAGGAGCACTTCAGATTATTTCTTTACATTTGGGTCGGCATGTTTTTCACGGTGTTCGAAGGCGCAGGAAATAGTGGCTCAATCAACTAACGAAGTGTTGAGTTCACTGCAGCTGCGGAAGCCGTGAATCAAGCATTATGGTTGAAGAAGTTGATGGATGATCTGCATATACAAAAGAAGAAGAAGACATAGAAGTGTTTGTGGATAATCAAGCTACTCTGATCATTTTTAGGAATCTAGTATTTTATGGAAGAACAAAGCATTTTAAGGTTAAAAGTTTTACTTCTGTAGAGAAGTACAAAAGGCTGGAGAGATGAAACTAGTGTATTGCAGTTCGTAAAACCGGATTGGGCGAGATATATTCATGAAGTCATTTCATGTTGGTCGATTTAGACTTCTCGGGGCAAAGCTAGGTGTGTGTAGTACTTGATCCAAGGAGAGTGTTGATGTATTAGACTGCACCATCTGTTTTTTTCTTGTTTTGTTTAGTCAATTTGTTGATGTTCGCTTTCCTAGGAGTTGATTAATTGTTGTTTTACTTGGTCAATCTTATCTTGTAGGAGCAGTTAGCTGCATGTTTTTTAGCTGTTACACGTAGTTTGTTGCTGGTTTTGTGGACCGGAAGCAAGTTGTTAGTGGGCAACGTGGGTTTATGGTTAAGTTCTAGTATGTATTTTGAACATTTGCCGTTTTCAAAAAGACACACAGCTTTTATTGTCAACTCCTTCTTTGTTCTTTCAAACAATAACTCTTGCAAACTTGATGAGATTGGCTTAAGAGGTAGCTCTTCAATGGCTATCTCATAAAGTGCAAGTGTTCTCAAATGTTTCACCGGGTACAAGAATATCTAGAAACCTTGAAAGCTTTAGCAACCTCTAAAGACGATTTTCAAGAGATATCGACTTGATCGCTGGGGGAAATGACTAAGATTGGACCAATTCATAAAGTTCAAATATATGATCTTGTCAAGATGCCAAAGAGACTATGAACCTTAACAAGATTGGTGCACCCTTGGAGATCCAAACTCTCAAGATTTAGCAAGGATGATACATCGGGAGTTTCACTTAAGAATTTACAGTGGTTGAATAAATAATGATATTTATAATTAGTTATTTCAAGATCTTCACGATTATATCTTTTATCTTGATAGGAGAATATAGCAAGCATGTACCTTGAATTCCTTCCCCAATATGCGGATGCTGCTTTTCTTTTGAGTCTAAAGCCTACAAGTTTCTTGAGTTTGTATTGAACAGCTGCACTATGGAGACTAATCGGGCCATTGGAGCCATCTTAATTTAGCTTTAAAGTATATAAGATCCCTTAAATGGGAAACATTGTGAGCTAAGAAAATTCTGAGCTTTTTCATGTTTGTGACAGATGAAAGACTTTGTTGATAACTAAATTTTTGTCCAAAAATCATTTTTAGAAAATGGAAACTTGTTTCTCACAAAATATTTCATGTCTAATTCTTGCACATAGATTATCTAGGCGTTTATTATATTTTTTTAAAAATGGAAGATGTTTTTGCGATAAAAAAAAGGAAAGAAAGAAAGAAAAGAAAAAAAAGAAAAAAACAAGTTGTGGCCAATAATCTAAATGTGACTAGCCAAGCCTAAGGGAGGTTCGGATTGGAATTAGTAGCAAATTGGAGCCACAATGCAATTTCCAAAGTTGAGAGACCAATTGCCAAATTTTGCAAAATTTCCCGCTCGAGCCCTTAAATCATCATCTTGGCCCCCAATTGAGTTGAAATTGAACTTGGGTCAGGTCTTATTAATCAATCGGGCAAAGGATCAAATTGCATTGAATTAGGCATTCTCGGACAAAGAAATGGCTAATAAGAAGAACTCTTGCAAAATTGGGTGGAGATAATTGCGAAAAATGGATTTAGATTTTTAAACTACTATACATGAGCTTGTAATTGATAAAAAACCAAAGCCAAATTGATGGATTAAAGCACTCAAACTAGCTAACAAAACCCAACCCATAGTTAGGTCTCAATTTGAAGCTTCTAAGTAAGCAAATTGGTGGCCCCCATCATATCATACTCAGCATCCCAATCAGCCTAATCTTTGCACTTGATAGAAGAACATAATTAGTAGTGCAAGTGGACCAAAATTGGCTAGGATAAATTGCTGAAAGCATGGGAAAAATCGCAGTAAAATCCGCTCGCTCAACAGCTGCAAAAGTTGAAAAATTGGCTAATTCAGAAAGTGGGTGAACTAGCTCAACGGCAAACTTGGTAGGTGGACAAAGGACCGACCAAAAATCCCTTAATTCAGGGATAAGATCACTGAAGCAAGCTCTTTGAGGATGAAAGGTAGAGACAAGGAGGAGAGGAGAGAGCTCACAATTGTTCCCAAAGACACCCTCAAAAGCAACTCCGGAAAAGCGAAAACCAGAGATATTCTAGACCGACCTCGACAAAGAAAAAGTGAAATTTTCACAAACTTGTAGCTAAAATTAGTCAAAACCTTAAACTAGAGAGGAAACTTTACTCAATGATATTTCCAACCATAGGTTACACGTCCAAAATGGAGATAGGGAAGGTCTCCTAAAGCCCCCTGAAATACCCTCCCGGCGGGTCAAGAAATACTGAACTTTTCTAAGTGTTAAGCACGGTTAGTCACGGAGAGGAAAGTGAGTGCTTTTGAAAATTGAGAGACAAATGAGGAAAACCATGAGTTTTAACCCAAACTATGATATGTATAGTTTTTTTTTTTGTTTAGTTTTTCCAACAAAAAGTCGTGGAGTCTGGTTTTGGGAACCAATAAAAACCTTTGTTATCAATTCTTTCTTTGCATATCTCATTTTTCAGTTGTATGACTTATACTCTCTCCCTTGAAGAAACATGCTATGTCAAGAAAAATATCCTTCTCATAATCATCTAAAATATCAAAGCTCATTCTCAACACACTGAAGATTTCTCCATTGAAAACTCTCTTCAATTCATCTAATGTGTTTTTCCATTGGAAAGAGCTTTTACCTCGAATAAAAAGAACCCAAAACTTTAATAGCTAATGGAAGACTCTTGGTGTAAAGCACTACGCTATATGAAAACTCTTCATAATCAGGAGGAGGAGAAATATCCTCGAAAGCAATTAAAGTGGAGACAATACAAGCCATTAAAAGATCTAATGGTTGAACCTTTTATGTACTATGTATGCCATGAGCAACCAGAAAATGTTCATCTCTAGTCATTATGATGATTCTACTTCCACAATCAAACCAATAATGTATTCCAACTAGTGTTTCCAATTGGTTCAACTGGTTCACATCGTCAATGAAAATGTGGACCTACTGTTTAGCATGCTTGTACCTCTGTGGACATTGCCAAGCTTCAGATGATCATCCCACGTTACCTGAGAAATAAGTGTCTCTTGATGCTGAGTAGGCCGTCAGCAGATTTTTCACAAGTCTCTCTAACATTGAAAAGAAAGCTGCAACACTCAAATTTGTGCGAAAAAAACATTATAAGTAGCTCTGGAGATAGTAGTCTTCCCTACTCCTCCAAATCCACAAATTCCGACCATGCGAACCTCGTTTGATTCCATGTCTAGCAAAGTATGCATATGGGACACATATGAATCCATGGCAACAACATTTTCAGGGACCGGTAATTGATCACGATTCAGCTCAGCCCATATACTCTTGACAATGCTGTGAATGACATTAGACTCCCGGCTGGTGGATTCAAAGCATAGGGCCAATTGAGAATACTTTAGGAGATTCAAAGATGCTTGATACAATGAGTACTAAGTCGATCTCCAATAAGATCGAGCAGCAGTCAATTTCTCAAATACTAAGGACCAGATTATTGTTCAGTTTCTAGCAATAAAAATTCAATCAGCCTTAAGTTCAATCATATACAGATCACTCAAATGCCATCATGTTTATTTACTCAGAGCAGGACAGAAAGACTGTTAGCTGCCGTAGTCAGTGCTTCTCTCCACCTCTTCACCTTCTCCAAATCGCCACCGTTCGACTTCAACCTCTCCTCGTGATTGATTTAGGGCTCATCCGTACCTCCTCCTCTGCCTCCTCACCTCCGACGGATCCACCTTACAGAACACCGGCCACACGATCTGCCTCATCATATCCCTGCACTACACGATTCTCATCAGCTCATCCAAGCACCAGCCAGAGGACGCGTAGTCCTCTGAGAACAGGATGATCGAGATCCTCGATTCCCCGATGGCTCTGAGGATCGCCGGCATGATCTCCTCGCCCTTCCGGAGCTCCTCATCATCCATGAACGTGTCAGTCCCTCCCTGGTCCAGTCTCGCATGGAGGTGGCCAGCGAAGTCGCTGGGCGTGTCCACGCCACAGAAGCTCTGGAACACGTCGTATCTGTATAGACGGCCGGACGCTCCGACGGTGGCTCTGAAATTCTCCTGCATGATCATCTCTACGGCCTTCCTGAGCTCCTCGTCGTCCATGAACGCGGCTATCCATGCACGGTCCTTGAAAGAGGAGCTTAGTAACACTTCGTTTTTGTCTAGATCGTCCCAAGGCATCGTGGTACAAGCAGTAGCGCCCTCGGTTAAGACAGTGGAGTCGTCCTCATCAAAGTAGCTCAGTGACACTTCTTCTTCATCAAGATTGCCGGAGCGGTTTGGGATCCAAGAGGTTATCTCCTTCCATCGGATCAGCGACCTGACCGGGAATGGCCTCGCCTGTTGGACTGAAACTGGTTGATTTATGGCCGGCCATCTCTCAATGGAATGTATCAGTGTAGGGAACCGTGGAGCTTGAAGCAAAGTAAGACTCGTTAGGGATTTATACATGTGCCCAGAAGGAAATTGATAGTTAAATAGACATTTTCTTTTTATAAATGCCACGTCATAAAGAAGGCGTAACATGGAACGCTCAGTGCACGGAACCATACGGAAATATAATCTCTATTTGGGTATGCTCGAATGATCCAAGAACGGAGTAAAGATAAAGCGTGCGTTTGTCTCACAAAAACCTTTATAATATATTTTTTTTAAAGAATATGACTAGTTTTTCTTTGTTTTATTTGGTGATATATAATTGAAAATGCTTTCGGAAGTTTGGATCTCATTAGAAAATATTTCAATCTCATGACTTTATTTTAGGAGAAAATTTTAATTTTTTAAATTTATTTTATTTTTAAAAAATTGCATTTATAATTATTTTTAAATTTTATGTTTTCTCTTTTTTCTTTTCTTTCCTTATAAAAAATTTTATATTTTTAAAAAGGTTTAGCTTATTTTACAATATTCCAATTGGGTTACATGATGTTAGCTCTAGGGATGGGATCTTCTCAAGTGGCTTGAATATTTTATAAAACTCTTTAAGCCCCGAATTTGGTCAAAAATAAGGTATTTGTCCTTTTCCTTTTATATAAAGAAAATGTAAAAGAGAGTTCATTAGAAGCGTGACCATTAAGTTTTTTGACTTTCAAATTAGTGATAAGGGCATTTTTGTGACATCCTCAGTATGTCATGGTTGACGTAGTTATCCAATTCTTTCCATTTTTTTTGGCATGCGGAAGTGTCTTTTTTCTAGTAATAATCGAAAACATGGGAAACTTAAAGAACACACACGTAATATACACCAGGCTCATACATTTCATTCCTTATTTATTTACTTTAGGTGACATGATTGGTGTATTGGGAATTTAAAAAAAAAAAAAGGGTTATCCCAAAATACATGTCACGCCCCAACCCTCAAGCGTGCAGCATCCCTCGATCTCTTCGGTCATGGAATTGCGACATCGCAAACGCATCGCCAACCCATTCATTTTATCTTTTGATTATATGCAAGTGGAAGCAGAACAAACATCTCCCAACCATTAACAAACAATAGGGATAGTAAAAGGTATACATCAGAACGTCAAACCAAATACTTTCTTTACAAATTTACTGTTAACCCTAGGAAGTTTAGTGATTACAAACCTTTATACTGGCAACTTCCAACCAACCAACAAAACCAACAGTGGGTCAGGGTTAACCTAAACTTCACTAACGCTAGGCCAAACTCTCATCTCTAATGTAGCCTCAAACTGAACATGATGGTTCTTCATACTATGGGCCTGAAAAATGTTAAACTACGAGGAATGAGTTCGACAACTCAATAAGTAAATTGCCTAAACCCCAGATAGGCAGATGCCTCATTTTGGATCCTACGAACTCGACGCCCACTTGTTGATGGCAGATCAATAGCAAAACCTTTGCTTTGTCTTAACTATAAACATGAAGGAAAATCTTCCTCTACCTAAACATCCATCCTATCAAGAATCTACAATTTATCTCATACTCATGAAATTTCTAAGCATGCCAATTAATGACTTCAACCACATACACGGTTCCTTGAGTCCTTCATAATAGCATAAAAATTCACACATGCTACATATCGTGCAATAAATAGCCAATAATACTCCCATGTATCACATATCATTTTCTGAAATATCACCATGGCCTTCAAGTCTCAAACAATGACTTCCAAAACATTCACGTGCCTCTCTCATCCCAAATAACAATTATAACATGCATGTAAATTTCAAGTCACTAAAATGACAATTAAATTATGCAAGTGTCTCATGCATCTCATATAAGGCCATGTCAAACATGCACGAGCCACAAAACAATTTTCAAGGTATGCACATAACATTCAAATGCTTTGCACATATTTAGCACCTCGAGAGTCACATGGCATCCCATACTACCATGCTATCTTGAGATCAATTATTAATCACACATAGCCGAAAACCTCTGGCTCTTCTGGAAACATCCGGGACAATCATCTCACCCCATCGAGCACAGCATCCGAACTCCCGTCGGGCATACTTTCGGGCATCGTTCGATGTAACACATCCTGCGAACGACATCCTATTGACTAGGGGGCATTCGAACTTAATTAGGTATCGTCCCGCATAAACACATCAGGACTGATTCACTACCCCGCATAAATGCATCAAGGTCTTTAGGTGATCACATGAGCATACCATCACTCAAGTCCACTTTTTTCTTTCTCATTAGCCAAGTATGAATGTCTCAATGGTGTGCCAGGTGGAGTGTGTTGGAGAAATCTTCGTGAAGTGTTTTGAAGTTGACAAAACGTTTCCATCGTCTAGTCTGAAGATTTGTAGACTCTGCTATTTAAAGTCGAAGACCTCCGGACAGCCAAACTCAAGACTCAAAGTCTATTCTCATTGATAGTTTCTAATCCGTTAAAGAAAGGCTATCCAACCGGATGTTTCATTAAGGATGTGACCTTATCGATTGGAGAAGATCTCTTGGCTGGATATGTCATAACATAATCCTTTATTTGATCATGATTGATTCGGAGATTAAGGATCCGATGATTGGCGAAATATTCTTGGAAGGTTCTACTTATGGAAACCGAGATCCTGATTGTATGGGCGAATAGGATTGATGGGCTATCGACATGTTCCTTTAATAGCTCGAATGATCTTCCTAATTGATTACGTCCAACGGGTATATTGGAGGAATTCCTTTGGTAAGTGCCAACGGGTATGATGGCATAAAGGAGTATATAAGGAAGATGTTCTAGTTGTTCGAGAAAGTGTACGATAGAAGAATTCCAAAGTCTGAAGCTCCTTGTTTTTAGTCAATTCATTTGAGCGGAATCTTGTACACAAAAGAGTGTCTATATTCCTAAGAAACCTTGAGGAAGTGTGGTAGAATATCTATACTGTGGAATCAAGGGAGAACTGTGCTGTAACATCTCTTTTGTTCATAGTGAAATCCAGTCAGTGGGCTGTCAGTGCAAAAGAGTGGACGTAGGCTTGGAATAAGCCGAACCGCTATAAACCTTGTGTTCAATTTTCTCTTCCCTACTCATTACTTTACTTTGATCGCAATTCATTTTGTTAATCAAAAGAGAAGTTCCTTTCTATCGTCTGCCTAGTATCGTTGTCGTATCTTGAGAAATTGTTTTTACATCTATTCACCCCCTCTAGGTGCTTATACTATCTATCTCAATTGGTATCGAGCTTGTGTACTCACTTTGTTTGAAGTGTTTTACTTGAGTTAAAGATCCATGGCTAGTATGTTGGCTCCAAGGCTGGTAGAAGGGCAAAGCAATACCGTACACCTTACTTTGATGGAAAGGATTACAACATATGGAAAAACAAGATGAAGGTGTTCCTAAGATCAAAGGATCCTCTGGAATGGGACGTTGTAGAAAAAGGAATCATTCCTAGAGCTGCACCTGTCTCAGAGAGAGGAAAAGATACTGTTGAGTCTAGTGAAATGACTCAGGAAGAGATAATCAAGAGACAAGCTCTTAATGCAAAAGCAATTTATTCTTTATATTGTGCTTTATCTCCTACTGAATATAACAGAATATCTTCTTGTGTTACAGCTAAAGAAGAAGTCTGGGATAGATTACATATTACCTATGAAGGAACTGATCGAGTGAAAGAGACTAGAATCAACATTCTCCTTGGTCAATACGAAGCCTTCAAAATGAAATCAGGAGAATCTATAACTGACATGTTTAGTCGTTTTACAGAAATCGTGAATGGTCTTGAAAATCAAGGTCAACCAATTTTTGATCCCATGAAGGTAAACAAGCTACTGCGTGGACTCTCCAAGGATTGGAATCACATAAAACCTCAATTAGAGAGACCCAAAGAATCATGCCACTATATGTTGATGAGTTGGTTGGGACTCTTCAGTCTTATGAAGTGGAACGAATCAATGAAGACGAAAACCTTAAAGGTAAGAAATCCATTGCATTAAAATCCAATGATAATATTGATGTTACAGATTTTGAAGATGATATGGATGATGAGGAGCTTGCTCCATGATAAGAAGATTCAGAAAGCTGAACAGAAAAGAAAGAAGATTCAATCCAAAGAAACAAAGTTTTCAAAAGCAACAGACTAAGTCTGTTGAGGATGATGAATCAAACAAAAATATAGTCTGCTTTGAATGTAAGAAAAAGGGATACATCAGACCCAGTTGTCCTCTTCTGAGGAAGAAGAAAGGAAAAGCTGAAAAGTATCGAAAGGCTCTTAAAGCAGAAACTTGGAGTGATACAGAGTGTGAAGAAAGTGATGATGATTATGCCAACATATGTCTAATGGCACAATCGGATTCAAATTCAAACTTCGAGACAGAATCGGATTCAGACAGTGAATTTGAGGTGATAACTTCAAAATCCATATTAAAGTTTCTAAATACATTGATGAGTTGTGTTTTAGTCTTAAAACTTCTCTTAAAAATATTTTCGAACTCAAAAGAGAAAATTCTGCTCTAAAACAACAGGAAAATGTTTTGAAAGAAAATGTGAAATGTTTAGACATGAATGTTTCTTCCTTTAGAGAAAGTAAAGATAATCTTTCAAAAGAAAATGCATTCTTGAAAAATGATATCTCAAACATTTCTAAAAGATTTTCTATAAGATCTGAGAAACTAGAAAAAATTCTTTCTGTTCAAAACCTTATTTCAACAAATCTGGTTTGGGAATGAATGCTGAAACCATTCCTTTAATTGATTTTCCAAAAGTGAAAGAAAGAATTAAGCAAAAACCCACAAGAGATGCCTACAAAAATCATTTTAAAAGAATCTTTGTAAAACCAAAAGAGGTCGCAATGCTCTCGAGATGTTCAAAGTGCAATAGTGCGAGATCATTTTGAAAAAGAATATCCTATGGTTTGAAACCTGTTAAAAAAGTATGGGCAAAAACCGCATATCATACTAACTCCAATGGACCCAAGAAAATATAGGTACCAAAGAAAGTTTGAATTTCTTTTTAAATGCAGGTCACTATCAAGAAAAAGGTAAAATGGTATATGGATGGTGGATGCTCAAGACATATGACAGGAGATTCAAATTGCTTCATAAAGCTTGTTCAAGTGAATGGTGGAAAAGTCTCATTTGGAGGAAATAACAAAGAAAGAATAGTAGGATTTGGAACTGTAAAGATTGGAAACCTCACAATAAGTAATGTTTCTTTAGTTGAATGACTCAACTACAATGCGCTTTCGATGTCGATCAGGTGTGTGATACCGGTTTCAAAATCTATTTTCAAGAGGGAATATGTTCAGGAACCAGTAAAGACTCTACTCAGTTATTCATGGGTCGAAGACATGAAAATATCTACCTCTTAGATGTGAAACCAGATGAATCGCAATGTCTAATCTCAATTCAAGACGAAGCAAGCTTATGGCACAGAAAGCTTGGGCACATTAATATGAAGCAGATAGCCAAAATCTCAGCAAAGAAGCTTGTTCGTGGTCTACCCAATTTATCATACCAAAATTCTAATCTATGCACACCATGCATGTTGGGAAAACAAGTAAGAAATTCCTTTAAACCAATAAATCAAGTTTCCACTAACCGTGTACTGCAGCTTCTGCATTTGGATCTCTTTGGACCAACCAGAACACAGAGCATTGGAGGTAAGAAATATTGCCTAGTAATTGTGTATATTTCTTGGTAAGTAAGTTTGAAACCTTCTCTTATTTTGAAAAATTTGCTAAAAAGGTTCAAAATGAAAAAGGGTATGTTATTTCAAGTATAATAACAGACCATGAAGGTGAAATTGAAAATCAAGATTTTACAAAATTTTGTGATGAATCTGGTTTTCAGCATGTGTTCTCCTCTCCATATACTCTAGAGCAAAATGGAGTTGTGGAAAGAAAGAATAGATCGCTTCAAGAAATGGCTAGAACTCTTTTAATTGAAAGCAACATCTCTTCACGATTTTGGGCTGAAGCGGTTTCTACACTTGTTATATTATCAATAGAGTTTTTCTAAGGCCTATTCTAGAAAAAACCCCTTATGAACTATTCAAAGAAAAGAAACCTATTGTTTCATATTTTCATGTGTTCAGATGCAAATGTTTTATATTGAAAAATGCAAATGATCGAGTTGGCAAGTTTGAAGAAAAATCAGATGAAGGAATCTTCCTTGGATATTCAACCTCAAGCAAAGCCTACAGAGTTTATAACAAGAAGAGTCAATCTGTGGAGGAATCAATGAATGTCAAATTCCAAGATCCTATGCAAAATGAATTTATTCGAGACTCATCTTGAAGAGCCCGAACTCGCTCCGAGACTCTACAAAGTCTAAATCTCGGAAGCGCTTAGACTTTGAAGGACCAGCAACAAATGACCGTTGAAGATTCAAGTGAAGGAAGTGACCATCAATCGACAAATTAACCAACAACTGGAAGCATAAGTCCAGTCATCCCAAAGATCTTATTATTGGCGACATCAATGAAAGAATTCGTACAAGATCAAAAAGGCACGAAGAGTCTAGTGCTGTGGCTCTTATTTCTGAAATAGAACCCAAAAGCATAGAAGAAGCTTTAACTAATAATAGCTGGATTGAAGCTATGCAAGAAGAACTCAGGCAATTCAGCATTAATGATGTTTGTGAGTTAACTCATAAACCAAAAGGTAAATCTATTATTGGTGCTAAATGGGTTTTCAGGAACAAGATGGACGAGAAAGGAAAAGTCATAAGAAACAAAGCAAGACTCGTGGCCAAGGGATATACGTAAGAAGAAGGGATAGACTATGACGAGACTTACGCACCGGTAGCAAGGTTAGAAGCAATTCGTTTATTACTTGCATTTGCTTATCATAAAAATTTCAGGTATTCTAAATGGACGTCAAAAGTGCTTTTCTAAATGGATTCATCCATGAGGAAGTCTATGTAGAACAACCACCTGGGTTTGAAGACCCAAGGAAACTAGACTCAGTATTTAGACTCAAAAAGGCCTTATATGGTTTAAAACAAACACCTTGAGTTTGGTACGACAGGCTGAGTAAGTTTTTGATTCAAAACGGCTTTGTAAAAGGTAAAGTAGACATTACTCTGTTTATCAAAAGAGAAAGCAAAAGTTTTGTGCTAGTTCAAATATATGTCGATGATATTATATTCGGATCTCCTAATGAAAGTCTGTACAAAAAATTCTCTAAGACTATGCAGGATGAATTTGAAATGAGCATGATGGGTGAGTTAACCTTCTTTCTCGGGCTTCAAGTGAAACAACTGAAGGAAAGAACTTTTATTCATCAAGAAAAATATGCTAATGATCTTGTCAAAAAGTTTGGACTGGACAATTACAAAAAGGCTGACATACCAATGTCAAGTTCCTTGAAGATAGACAAAGATGAAGGAGGAAAGAAAGTCGATCAAAAGCTATATAGGAGTATCATTGGCTCATTTCTTTATCTTACTGCATCTAGACTTGACATTTTGTTTAGTGTTTGCATTTGTGCCAGATTTCAAGCAGACCCTAAAGAATCTCATTTAAGTGCTGCAAAGCGTATTATCAAATACATTGCTTCAACTTCAAGCATCGGCCTTTGGTATCCTAAAAAGGGAGACTTTACTCTTCTTGGATATTCAGACGTAGATCTAGCCGGATGCAGAGTTGATTGAAAGAGCACCTCGGGTACCTATTAACTACTTAGAGGCAGGACAGTGTCTTGGTTTTCAAGGAAGCAAAGTACAGTAGCTCTTTCTATAGCAGAAGCAGAGTATGTAGCTCTCGGAAGTTGTTGTTCACAAATTCTATGGATAAAATAACAGCTAAGAGACTTTGGAATTGAAGATTCATGCATGGAGATTGACTGCGACAACACCAGTGTAATCAATCTTACTAAAAATCCAATTCTTCACTCAAGAGCAAAGCATATAGAGATTCGACATCACTTCATTAGAGATCATGTTCAAAATGGAGAAGTTTCGATTCAGTTTGTTGACTCAAAGAACCAACTGGCGAATATACTCACAAAGCCTTTGGAGAAAAATCAATTTGAAATTATCCGTTCCAGACTCAACATTTTGAGGTTTGAAGAAATTAAAGTCTAGAGACTCTCAGACTTAGACAAACAAGACTTTGACTGTAAGTTATTCTCTCTTTCAAATCTCATCTTGAAAAGGTACGATTATCAACCGTGTTTGATTATTGCTATCTTTAATTGAAGTGATTATTGCAACGTTTCATTTTCGAAAAAGAAGTTATTTTTGAAATGACTATTTTCTCGAAAAAGACAGTTATTTTTTGAAAATGCATCTTTTTACTTTCTTTTATGACGTTCCATATGCCTCTTTTTAACTGTTTATGCACTGTCGTTTCTTCTTCACTTTACCCTCAAAAAACCCTAAGAAAGCACCGATCTTCCATTCTTATTTTCTTCCCTTGTTTAATCTTCGAAAAAGTTGTCATCTTTCTTGGAAAAGTCAAGCAAGGAATCTTTCAAAGACTGAGAAAGATGTCGTCTTCAAGAAAGTCTTCGAGGATCGCAAGCAGGGGACCACGGCGAATGAGTGAGGGGCCTACGCACTCCGATCTCACCGAGGAAGAAGAGTCTCCAAATCAGCAACAGAGCCCACAACATTCTCAGTAGCGTCATTCTCCACCAACTAGTCCACAGGGTGATGGTCTTCAATAAGAGGAAGAAATCATTGAAGACGCAAATCCTGTAAGAATTCAAAGGCCCTCTTTTATTTATAAGCTTTACCGTGCTTTAAAGAAGACTGGTACTCCATTGAACTACGTCAATGAGTTTCTTAAGGACAAAGGATATGGGAATGAGTACATCTTTTTGCGAAAAATGGAAAGTTTGGGAATTGCTCCTAAAGGGGTGGCAGAAGAAACCCTTGCAAATATCTCAAGTGATCCGCGTGTTGGGGGATTTAATCCGATAGATGGGAATGATGATGACAAATTGTACAGCCAATTTCAACCGAGAATGGGTGTTGTAGCAAAATTCAAGGAAAAAGGGAGAGTTGTTTAGATCAAAGGAACAGAAGGTTCTATACTCCAAATTGCTGAAGCGTGGGGTGATAAACCCTAGGAGTGTGGATTTTGATTTCCTTGATGCTGTAAATGTCAATTTGAGGAAAAAGTTCAGTTTTCTTCAACTTGAGCAGTTCTGTTCTGACACCACAGAAGCCAATGCTGAATTAATTGCATACTTCTATTCGAATCTTATCTTCTTGGATTCGAATAGAATCTCTTTCAGTGTCCGAGATCAGGACTTTGTGGTGGATATGGATATGCTGGCGGATGTGATTGGGGTTGAGAGAGGGAGATATCAACCGATCAATGTTTCTATTGCTCGTGCCACATTGGAACTTATTAAGGATAGAAGGACAGAGGAAAAGATTTCCTACTTGAGGATGAGTGCGTTTAACATTCTGCTTCACAATATTGTGATCAATTGCCTCAGATCAAAATCAACTTCCAAGACTGATGTTTCAAGTTCAGAGGCAAAGCTAATGTATGCCATCATCACTGGGAAAAAGTTTTCTCTTCCTCACACTATTATGTTCCACATGTATAAAGCAGTGGTGAAGGACAGAGGTCAACTTCCTTATCCAGGTCTTGTGATGAAGTTATTCAGACATCTGAATATTCGGCCTCCACAAATTCTCTATGTTCGATCGTGTGATTATATGGTGGTAGGATTGAAAATTGTGACTAAAATGTGTCTAAAGGAACTAAGCAAGGTGTTGGAGAAATTCAAGGAGAAGACTCCTGTCAAAACTCATCAAATCTCTTCTACAGCAAAAAGAAAAGGGAAGGAGCCCATGGTTGCTTCATCCAAGAAAAGAAGAGCTCTCATCATTGAGGATGAAGATGATGAGGAAGACATCACCATTTCTGCAATGGCATTGAAGAACCTAAGCCGTTCTGCTCCAGAGAAAGACTCAGAACAGAGGACTCGAGAAAGAGAAGAGAAAGAAGTAGAGGAGAAAGAAACAGAGAAGAGAGAAGCTGAAGAAAGGGATGTTGAGAAGGAAAGAGTTGAAAAAGAAGAAGAAGAGAAAAGAGATCGAGAGGAAGGAGAACATGAGGAACACTCTTCTCCACCTGAAGGCATGGAAACAAGGGGAGACCAAGAGAAAAGAGGAATGTCCTCATATCCTGCTACCACTGAGGGAGTTAGTCGCTCTCCAACAGATTCAGAGGACATTTATGCCTCTCAATTTCCTGAGGAAGGACATGATATTTCATCGCCAAATCTACGTGATTATGCTGATCTGCCATCGTCTGCCTTTACTCCATCAAATCGTGTCGAAACCAAAGACGCAGACCGATAATTCAGCAGATTTTCGTAGAATTCTGGATGTTCTCTTGGAAATGCGAGGTCAGATATATGCTCTAGTATGCAAAGTTCATAATTTGCAGAATGCAGGTCAAGCTTCTTCAGGTTCCTTGAATGATCAGATTCAAGCCCTTTCTCTTTAGATTCAGGCTAATGCTAAGGGTGAGGAGGTTGCACAACTGAAGGAAGACTTGAAAAGGTTGGAAGGCATCATTTAGTCAATGGGAGATTTCCAGCTTGTTCGTGTTCCCAAGCAATCTTGACTCTATTTTCATCTCAACATTTTTTATGCTAACAAAAAAGGGAAGAGATGCAAGATTTGAAACTTTGACTCTACTTTGATTTTTTAGTCGTTTGGATTGGTTGACTTGGAGTGTTTTGATGTTTGACTTTACTTTTGTGTCTAGATGAGGACTGAATTTGGATTTGGATTTGACTACTTATATCTTATGGATGGCTTTATCACAAGTCTAACCTATTTTCTATGGTTGCAGATTCTAGTGTTATCATTCATTAAGCCATTTATCTTTATAAGATATCCACATTTGTTTGAGTAATGTTTTGCAGGTCAAAGTTATCCAAAGCTGCAGGAAAGTTTTGTCACCATAAAAAAGGGGGAGATTGTTAGAGAAATCTTCGTGAAGTGTTTTGAAGTTGACAAAACGTTTCCATCAGTCTAGTCTGAAGATTTGCAGACTCTGCTATTTATAGTCTGAAGACCTCCGGATAGCCAGACTCAAGACTTAAAGTCTATTCTCATTGACAGTTTCTAATCTGTTGAAGAAAGGCTATCCAGAACTGGATGTTTCATTAAGGATGTGACCTTATCGACTGGAGAAGATCTCTTGGCTGGATATGATATAACGGAATCCTTTATTTGATCATGATTGATTTAGAGATTAAGGATTCGATGATTGGTGAAATATTCTTGGAAGGTTCTACTTATGGAAACCGAGATCCTGATTGTATGGATGAACAGGATTGATGGGCTATCGACATGTTCATTTAATAGCTCGAATGATCTTCCTAATTGATTCCGTCCAACGGGTAGATTGAAGGAATTCCTTTGGTAAGTGCCAACGGGTATGATGGCATAAAGAAGTACATAAGGAAGATGTTCTAGTTGTTCGAGAAAGTGTACGATAGAAGAATTCCAAAATCTGAAGCTCCTTGTTTTTAGTCAATTCATTTGAGCGAAATCTTGTACACAAAAAAGTATCTATATTCATGAGAAACCTTGAGGAAGTGTGGTAGAATATCTACACTGTGGAATCAAGGGAGAACTGTGCTATAACATCTCTTTTGTTTATAGTGAAATCCAGTCGGTAGGCTGTCAGTGCGAAAGAGTGGACGTAGACTTGGAATAAGCCGAACCTCTATAAACCTTGTGTTCAATTTTCTCTTCCCTACTCTTTACTTTACTTTAATCGTAATTCATTTTGTTAATCAAAAGAGAACTTCCTTTCTATCGTCTGCCTAGTATCACTGTCGTATCTCAAGAAATTGTTTTTACACCTATTCACCCCTCTCTAGGTGCTTATACTAGCTATCTCAGAGTGTATCTCATGATCTATCGAAACTACATACATAAATATGCCAAGCACGAAACGAGAGTCCGTGGTTTGACTTGTTACGTTGAGCACTTACCTAAGTTCAATTCGGATCGAAAACGATAAGCTTTGATATTACACCGAGACCAAGAGAGGACAAGTCCGTCGTGACATGATCACCATCCTAGTACCAAACTTGGCTTGGGAACGATATGTCTTAATATCGCACCAAGACCAAGAAAGGACCGACCCATTGTGATATAATCACCGACTTAGTATCAAACTTGGCTCGGGAACGATATGCCTCGATATTGCCGATCCAAGAGAAAGACTCGACCCGACGTGCTTCCACGAACATCCAAGAACCATCACAAATCTCGTCTCGAAGGCTCGGGTGTTCTCATGCATTGACCATGGACTATGAACATATATAAATATAAGGACTACTTCCAATGAATACATACAAAACATTGCCATTAATATTAAACAACATCATATAGAACAAGCACATCCAATAATATCACAAGATCTCAAACTAACTCATCCTAAGTTATAACATAACAAGATTTCATATTAGAACAACGCTTTCTCAAACTCAAATTCGAGTATGAACATCAACAAGTCATTTCCAATAACAATATCAAATCAAGCAACCTTAGCAATAACTAAACTTTCCTTGTCAACCTCAAACCTCAAATCCAAGCAAACCCACGAGCAAACTATACAAAATTAACACATGGTTCTAACCTCTCTAGGATAGCTTGATCCTACTCCTAATACAGGTAAAATCAACCTAAATCCAAGAAACGTAACACAACGGCCTAGCTAGCATTTAAGGGATTCACTTATAAACAACCAAGACAAGGATGAGGGGTGGTCGGTGGTGCTAGACAGTGGACAGCAAAGTGGTGATGAGACGGCGTGAAGACGATAGTGCAGCGGTGGTAGGACGGTAGTAAACCAAAGGGAAAGAGAGAAAGAGAGAGAGTGAGTGAGTGAGGGGGTCGGCAAGTGGGAGAAATGGAGAGAAGTGGTTCTTCAAAGTATCAAATGCAAGGCTAATTTATAGAACTATGCTCATGATGGCTTCTTGGCTTGGAGAGTAAGAGTGAATCTCCAACATACAATTGGCTAAACTTGGGGAGCACACAATTGACTAAAATTGGGGAGCAAGGAGCAATCTTGGCCATCCAATAGTCTAAGCTTGGGGAGTAAGGGTTGACCTCATCCATGTAATTGCCTAAGCTTGTCCTCCAAGATTGGGCGTGTGGTCCTCCCCCTCCAATGTAAAGAACAGTTTCGAACAACTTTTGAAATTAATATCATTACCTTATCAAATGGATTCAAAAAATTATGAAAGTTTAATATGTTGTAGAAAATATCTTATTTTCAACGGAGGAAGTCAAGGCCAACTCATTCTGTATAAAGAGTAGAAAATCACCAAAGACAACCTAACATTTCGTCCGTCGGACAGATTCAACGTCCGCAGAAGAAAATTCATTTCGACATCCAAATATTCATAAAACACTTTGAAATTTTAGTATGTTATAGATATGGATGTTCTCTACAACTTTTGTGAAGAAATAATTTTCAGATTCTAAAGGACAAATTTTATAAAAAAAAAAAAAACGAGAAGACAAACAGGTCACCGTTTTTACTGCACTAAGCAGTTTTCACACGGTAAAAGAATAGGCTTTCGTATCAACCATTTCACCTCAAAAAAATATAAAATTAAACTATATTATACATCAAGATGTTTTGAACGACTTTCATGAAGAAAGTTTTTCGAAATTCAAATCACAAGAAGTTCTATAAAATAAGAAACAGTGATGGTCCAGGAATTTCAAAAATTAGAATCAAAGTAGAATTTAAGAAACTAAAGGTGGCAAGTCTTCTTGCAAGACCAAAGTCTTGGTCTCTTGTAATCATTGCTTCTAGAGGTCATTAATGAACCAAGACTTTGAAGACAAGCCTAAAACTAGGCTTCTAAAGGCTAGATTATTATTCACATGAATTACTATTCACTGGATTAAACGTCGGTTAAACCGATTAGGGATGTTTTCTAATTATCCACAAGGGATACCCATAACCAGACCAAGGTTCATGGCTAAATTTGATTGGAAATGGCTTTAATGGGCCCTATATGAATTGGGGGGTCTCTTGGGTATTGCTTACACAACCTATGATTGATTCCAAACCAATCCATGTTTGAGCCTAATCTATCCATGGATAATCCTCGGTTGTCATGTAATCAAGCGAGAATCGATTTACTTACTTTGGTTCACGATCACTTAGAATCAATTTAGGGTTGTTCAGCATTAGTATAATGATTGTGCAGAGTCGCTCAATTCAGCTATATATATACTTAGGCTGAGTCGATCTATAATCGTGCATTCATTGATTCGTGCTGGTGTAAGGTCGTCTCTCATCGATTCTTATGGTCGAGCTATCGTTCCATGGTCAAGTACTCTAGTTGAGTGCATTTCTCAGTCCACAATTACCTCTCCCAATTAGATAGTTGACTTATAAATGAGACTTAAATCAATCGATAGTCTATTCCCATTAAGGGCACATCGAAGCATTAGACCATTCCTTGAGTCTAGGATAGGGGTCAAATTTGAGGATGTCACAATACATCACACCCTATGATACTATCTCGACCTTGCAATTGCCTGTACATCTCTCGCCATATGACATCCTAGATTTTCGACTCTACTTTCAATTCAATAAATCGAGCATTTCATCGACGTGCCTATAGGGCTATTCTCAGAGCTTATCACTTTTGAAATAACTAGACTATCTAGGAAAGTCACTAAGGATTTTAAGGCAAATAGACTTGAGGATTCGATTAGGAATCGACTGCTTGATGGTGTTCATCTCCCGAGATCATTATGGCATAGACGTAAATTGATTAGAGATCAGAGATAGGTCAGTTCGACTGAGATGAGTGGTTAGATGTGGGTGATCCCACTAAATTGCAAAATTCTCATCGACTGGCACTAGTTTGATTTTTCATTGGTTTTGGTACCCATGTCTGTATTTGAAACCTCGAGATTTTCACAACAATCGAGAGCCGTCAATGTGTCGAATAGGTTCATTGTGGCTTGAAGAAAATCGACCACGGGTCATTTGCCCTACAAAGTTCTAAAAGTTACCTGATAACCTAGGTCACGCTAAAAACGCGTCGGAGTAAAATTAATTGCTAATTTGAATCCGATTTCAGAAATTGAAGGTTTTGTCATGCCACAATAAATTCTAGGAATGTCGACTTAGTCTCAGAAATTTTTTCTGCAAACCGAGACATTTTGGGAAAAAGTCGTCCTAGGGCCGTTTTTGTCCATTAAAAGCTGGGGATTGTTTTTGATCACGCAATTGGGATGCAATATGGTTCAATTGGTGAGGAAAAATATCAATTTGAGTATTGACTCGATAATGGAATTTATTAAAGCCGATTTATGACGAAACAAGTAAGAACAAATGTCCAATTGGAGGAAATAGCAAGCAAATTTGTATGCCCCCATTGCCTAGTCTTTTGGACCACTTCAAGGGTTGTGAGGAGTGCATGGGTGGAGGAATGGCAGCTAAGGAAGCCATACGTGGCTGTGGTTGAAGAGTGGGGAACAAAGGAGACAAGCTTGTGGAAAAATTGGCATGTGGACCCCCTCTTGCCCTCTCCTTGCTCCTCAAGCCAACCGGACAACCATCTTCTCTCCACCCTCTCCATTTTTTCACACCAGTAGCCAACAAGAAGCCAGCAACATTGTCGGAATAGCCAGCAAGTCGAGGAGCCGCCTCACACCGCCGTTCGCACCACTGCACGCTATCCTTGCCCCCATGCGTGCCACCGCCCAGCCGTGTGCGTTCCAGCTTGTTCTGCCATCGTCCTCGCCTCCAGCAAGCTGTTGTGGTCGTCCAAGCCACCGCTGAAGCCCATCGGAGCTCCTACGATCGCTAGTTACCTAGCGAAGTCATCCACCGGTCCACCGTCGCCATTCCCTCGCCAAACCAGCTTTGTTTTCTTTGTTTTGTAGCTCAAAACAAAGAGGAAATTTTTGGGTTTCCACCAAGCTTCAAGACTCATTTTAAGGTCAATCCCGACCTCGAAACCTAGTCCCACTTTGGAGAGAAGCGACCCCCGCGACATTCTCATCGGTTCGAACAGACCGGCTCACCAAATCAAGTGAGTTTAACTCACTAAGCCTTACTTAGTAGGTTAATTATGCTTAAGGGTTATTTAGATTAGCTTAAGTATAGATTAGTGATAAGTTAGGATGGTTAGATTAGCCTTAGAATGGATTAGTGCAACTTAATTAGTGAGATTTGTATAATTGATGATGGATTAGTCGAATCCAGTGAAATTCCTGCAGTTTCGATTTCTGGATCCTCGTCATTTGTCATTTTTTTAAATTGAAACGAGCTATGAATTTGAGGTTGATGTCTCTTGAGAAATG
Source organism: Eucalyptus leucophloia subsp. euroa (assembly GCA_017140325.1). Lineage (NCBI taxonomy): Eukaryota > Viridiplantae > Streptophyta > Magnoliopsida > Myrtales > Myrtaceae > Eucalyptus > Eucalyptus leucophloia. Next base: position 52,421,985 of record CM029470.1, read on the forward strand.
TTTTAGACATCCTCAGCAAACAAAATATATTTTTATCAATATTTTTGGGGACTTAAAAGAAGGAGATATCAGCTCCGTCATTTTCAAACAGAACCTCATTTTTTGCTGGAATTGATGATCTTTTAGGATTCTATGGCCTTTTATTAAATCTTAGGGTTCGAATTTCAAAATGGTTTCTTCACAAAAGTTATTTTTTAAATCTTCTAGTTTAACATAGTCAAATTTTAGATCAAATGGACATGTTTTGAATCTTGAACTAAACTGACTTCCGAAAACAGACCTTCTGAAAACAAACCCAGTTTTGGTGCTGGATTGAGCAATTTACTAGGACAAATCTAGAAGGATTTGGGTTAATTTGTCTTCATGAAAAATGTTCATTTATGTGTTTATTATAACATATTCAAATTTGGAAATTTTCCAAACTTGTTTGGTTAGATTTCTGGATTTAAACTTGGAGATGCACAAGTGGGCCTTTTCTGTCGGGTAGGGCCAGTTATGATATTACGGTGTTATTGGTGCAATGATTGCTGGTTTGTACATATTTGACGATATGATTGGCTTATGACATGCCTAGAGCTTATGTTTGATGATCGTGTGATGATTTATAGTCATGGCAAGGTGACTATTGAACATTGGGGTGATATGTGTCGTGTTAAGGCAACCCGATGTGTTGTGAGCAAGTAAAGGACTAAGTACTACACAAGGACGAGACTTAGTGTGGGTTACCTCTAGAGCCTTATGCTATTGCTTATATATGTAAATAGGTTGTAAATAGGTAAATGGCTAAGTACTCCATGATAGCGAGACTATGTGTGAGTTACTTCTAGAACCTTATACTATTATTTATTGTAACTAAGAGGTAAGTGTTACATGACGACTTGAGTTGCATGGGAATTACCTCTAGAGCCTTGCAGTATTGTCATGCATGGTCAAGGGCTAAGTACTACACGATATTGGAACTGCTGTGAGTCACCTCTAGAGTCTTGCACTTTTGCTATATGTGGTCAAGGACTAAGTACTACACGTTGGCGAGACTTCGTGTGGGTTACCTCTAGAGCCTTAGACTATCGCTTATTGTAATCAAGAGCTAAGTGTTACGTGGTGACTTAAGTCGCATGGGAACTACCTCTAAAGCCTTAAGTTTGTTTACTGAATGGGGATGTTGGGTGAAAATTGATCAGGTATGATAAGAGTTGAGAATAAATAATCGAAATGACCAGGTGATGGTCTCGATGACATGTAATCGACTGAGTTAATTGATCGATGGTTTGATCTGTTGGATTGAATGATATTTTTATTAAAATCTGTTATTTGAATTGACTTGTAGGAAAGGAACTAAGGCCAAGGTAAGCCTTCTGACTCATGGTTGTACTTAGGCAACCCTTAAGGCATATTTTCTTCCTAATCGGGTCTTAGGAGTAGAACTTGTCGAGACATTGTCTCACTAGTTATTGAATAACCATTTTCAGGTCCTTAAAGAAAGTTAGTGGAGGACCGGAAGCCCCGAAGTTTGGAAATGTGGAGATTAAAGAATTGGTGAACCTGTCTGATTAGGGATTTATAGAGCAATTCCCTTTTGTTAAGCCGAGATTTTTGTAAATTGCCTAACATTGTATAGAAACCTGTTCGTTTATAAAAAGGGTTGTTTTGATTTGAAAAAGATTGGCCCTGCTTTTCTATCCCATTGAATTGTTGTATGGGGATTTTATATATATGCTTCTACATGCGTATTTAAATCAATGGGTCGGTGATGCGTCCTAAGACATCGTTATTTTATCGACCAAGCAGGGATGGGCATGGGCTTGGAGGATCGGGGCATGACATCCCTTTTTTTGTGGTATCAGAGCGGGTCGATAGTTGGAGTAATAAGGTGTGATGAGTTATGGGATAGTTAGTAGGAATGGCCTTTAATTCATACCGGTGCATGTCTGTGATAGCTTATTTGTAGCTTATTTGTGGGTCACTCGAATTCTAATATGGTATTAGAATTAGAATACAGGTTTCTATAAAGATCCTGTAGTATGAGTGATCAGGAGTTGAGGACTCCTAGTAAGTGGACAGTAGCCTCTAGAACTCGGGAAAGAATGCCAACAAGGATCGGTGCCCGAGGTGGTTGTGGCAGAGCACTGACTTAGGCCAACACGACTGTAAAAGTATCGTCGTAGGTCGGTACTAAGAGTGTAGCAGCACCGAGCAATCCTAAATTCGACGGGATCGTTCAAGCGCTAATGTTCCTTGGGAACTTGTTGAGTCGGCAAGTTCAGGATCAAGTCACCGTTGTTGCTGCTGTCATTGTCGTCGCCAATGTCGTAACCATTGTTGTTGCCAAACCTGCTGAGGTCCAACCTGGATTTGCAATTGGGAGCAAACTACTACATCAAGGCAAGGTTTAGTCAAACAGAGATGGAAACCGATTTGGAAAGGAGCTTATGACCAGAGAAAGGTATTTTATTCCCTTTATCAGGAGAGGTGGGATAGACAAACCATCATCGAATTAGAATGTCGTGTGTCGTGGAAGATGACATGAATCGGCCCCATGCTATTTTAAGACGGGTGGTTGTTCTAACTGTGACCAATAGGGTCACTTGGCAAGAGACTATTCCAGAAGGTTGATGGGACCATAGCAGTAGTTGTCGTCACCACTGATGGGATCGCAAGTGCCATCGCTGTCGATAGGACAGATCAGTGGGAGTGCACCATAGAACACCCACGGGGTTTTTGGAATGGGCCATCGTCAGAGAAATAGATAGAAATTGCGATCGAGCGAGCACCCAAGACAAAGCCACTCTCTAAGGCTTCTTACCAGTTGCCGTTGTCTGAATTAAAAGAAATGATGGCACGGATGCAAGAATTACTAAATAAGGAATTTATACATACTAGTACCTCACTTTGGGGAACACCAGTTTTGTTGGTGAAAGAGAAAGATGGTTCGTTGCAATTTTGCATTGACTATCGTCAACTCAATTAGGTGAGGATCAAGAACAAGTGTTCATGACTGAAGATCAACGACTTATGTGACCAGTTACAAGAGTGTCGATATTTTCAAAGATCAACTTGAGAACAAGGCATCATCAATTGAGGATCTGGAAGAATGACATATTGAAATTTATATTTAGTACTCGAGATGGTCTTTACGAGAGTATTGTAAGGCCATTTGGTCTGATGAACACTCCAGCTGCTATCATGGAGTTGGCAAACTGAGTGTTCAAGGAATATCTTGCTCAGTTCGTAGTTGTGTCTATTAAGGATATTCTTGTGTATTCAATGAGTGTTGAGGATCACGAGAGTCATTAGAGAATGGTCATGGGATTTCAGGTGAAGGGACCTCCGTGGACCCAGCCAAGATCGAAACAGTTATTAGTGGGCTAGGACCGACAACAATGTCGGAGATCAGAAGCCATATGGATTGGATAGATTACTACAGAGGACTGAGTTGCGTGCTGATGCAACATGATAGGATTGTTGCATACACATCCCGCCAGTTGAGACCTTATGAGTTGAACTACCCAATGCATGACTTGGAACTCACAACAATAATTTTCGCTATGACGATTTAGAGACATCATTGATATGAAAAGAAATTCCAGATCTTCGTTGACTATTAAAGTCTCAAGTGTTTATTCTCTCAAAAAGAGTTGAATATGAGACGTTGTCATGAATCAGAACCTTGGAAGGACTAGGATGGTGATATCTGGTATCGTCTTGGAAGAACAAAAGAAGTCACTAAGGCGTTGAGTCGAGAGTTTCAATTGTGCATAGGCTGGTTAAGGTATAGACCTTACTTGAAAAGGGTTCGAAATTCGGTTTTCAAATTTGAGATAAGCCATCTTTTGAGTTTTATAGCCACCCTCAAAATTGAATCGGATATTTATGTTAAAAATTAGATGCTTCAATTGACAAATCGGGATGTTAAGAAGATCTTGCAAAAGGATACTGATAAGAAATAGTCTGACTTTCAGATTTCTAAGATGGAACACTCTAGATCCGAGAGTGATTGGGTGTACTTAACGATGTAGTACTCAAGTAAGAGACCTTGTCAAAAATTCACTATAGTCATTGGAGTATTTGACCAGGCAGCACAAAGTAGGTCAGAATAGGCGTTCAGTTCGTTTGGTAAACCGATAGATAGTTAGATATCGCCGGACAGGTTGCAAGTGTTAAATGTGCTAATAAGTAGAAGTGTAATAATGCAAGCAGGGAGGACTTTTACAATCACTCGAGAGTCCCGAGTGGGAATAGAAGCATATCATGATGGACCTTGTGACGAGCTTGTCAAAAGAATCGGAGAGGTAATGTTTCCAATTGGGATAGTGGTCAACAGATGGATGAAGCCGACTCACTTCATTGCTGTATGAAAGGATCTTGATTTGAACAGACACGAAGAAGTGTACATGAGTCAGATAGTTCGTCTTCGTGGAGTACTAGTGACGGATCTATATCAGATTTAGAACTGAGGATTCCCAATTTCAGTAGACCAGTTAGATGGTTCCTTCTGAAGCATTGCATAGCAGAGTGTGTAGAACCTCAGTTGTGGGAACGAAAATAAGCGAAGAAAGATCACAGTCCCAAAGTCAGTTCAACAGTTAGTGATTGCAGTTGTTGTCAGTTGAATCGTTGAGCATTGAAGGCCCTTAGAGTTCCAAATTTGTGGTTGCATCTTTCTAAAGGTGTCACCAATGAGGGATACCTTGCACTTCAACAATGAGGAAAAACTGAAACCAAGGTACGTAGGTCCCTTGAGATTCTAGAGAAAGAATTAGGATCCCAACGTATTATCTTGCATTACTGCCAAAGTAAGCGTGAGTGCATGACGTCTTTCACGTGTCAAGATTGAGAACGTATAAGCCTAACCCGACCCATACGTTAAATCTTGAAGAATTAGACGTGGACGACCGAGTATCGTACGTGAAAAGCCCAATTCAGATCGTGAATTAGAGAGATCGGATTCAAAGAACCAAGATAATCCCCCTAGTCAGAGTGGTTTGACAACACCACGGGACTAAAGAAGTAACCAAGAAAAGTGAGACTCGTTGAGATGACGATACCCCCACCTTTTTGTTTAAGGATTGGTAAAGGTTTAAATTTTAAAGACGAAATTTTTATAAGAAAGGAAGAATTGTGACATCCTAGATTTTCGACTTTGCTTTCAATTCAATAAATTGGACATTTCATCGATGCGCCTATAGGGCTGTTCTCAAAGTTGATCACTCTTGAAATAACTAGACTATTTGGGGAAGCCACTAAGGATTTTAAAGAAAATAGACTTGAGGATTCGACCAGGAATCGGCTGCTCGACCGTGTTCATTTGCCGAGATCATTACGACACAGACGTAAATTGATTAGAGATCAGAGATAAATTGCAAAATTCTCATCGACCGGTACTAGTTTGATTTTTCTATCGTTTTGGTACCCCGTGTCCGTATTTGAAATCTCGAGATTTTCATGACAACCCGAGAGTCACCAATGTGTCGAATAGATTCTTTGTGGCTCGAAGAAAATCAACCATGGGTCATTTGCCCTACAAAGTTTTGAAAGTTACCCGATAACCTAGGTCACGCTAAAAACGCGCCGGAGTGAAATTAACCACGAATTTGAATTCAATTTCAAACATTGAAGGTTCTATCATGTCACAATAAATTCTAGGAACGTCAACTCAGTCTTAGAAGATTTTTCTGCAAACCAAGACCTTTTTGGAAAAAGTCATCCTAGGGCTGTTTTTGTCCAGAAAAAGCCAAGAATCAATTTTGATCACGCAATTAGGATGCAAGATGGTTCAATTGGTGAGAAAAAAATACCAATTTGAGTATTGATTCGATAATGAAATTTATTGAGGCCGTTTTATGACGAAACAAGTAGGAACAAGTGTCCGATTTGAGGAAATAGCAAGCAAATTCGTATGCCCCCCATTGCCTAGTTTTTGGACCACTTCAAGGGATGTGAGGAGTGCATGGTGGAGGAATGGTAGCTAAGGAAGCCATACTTGGCTGTGGTTGAAGAGTGGGGAACAAGGGAGACAAGCTTGTGGAAAAATCGGCATGTGAACCCCCTCTTGCCCTCTCCTTACTCTTCAAGCCAACCGGCTAGCCATCTTCTCTCCACCCTTTCCATTTTTGCACACCAGCAGCCAACAAGAAGTCATCAGCATCGCCGAAACAGCCAGCAAGCCGAAGAGCCGCCTCAAGCCACCGTTCGCACGCCGCACGCCGTCCTCGCCCCTGTGCATGCCACCGCCCAACCGTGTGTGTTCCATCCTGTTCCGCTGTCATCCTTGCCTCCAGCAAGCTGCTGTGGTTGTCTAAGCCACCACCGAAGCCCACCGGAGCTCCTACGACCGCCGATTACCTTGCCAAGTCATCCATCGGTCCACCGTTGCCATTCCCTCGCCAAACTAGCTTTGTTTTCTCTATTTTGCAGCTCAAAATAGAGAGGAAATTTGTGGGTTTCCAGCAAGCTTCAAGACCCGTTTTGAGGTCAATCCCGACCTCGAAGCCTAGGCCAACTTTGGAGAGAAACGACCCCCGCGTCGTTCCCGTCGATTTGAATCGATCGGCTCGCCAAATCAAGTGAGTTTAACTCACTAAGCCTTACTTAGTAGGTTAATTATGTTTAAGGGTTTTTAGGTTAGCTTAAGTATGGATTAGTGATAAGTTATTATGGTTATATTAGCCTTAGAATGGATTAATATAACTTAATTAATGAGATTTGTAAAATTGATGATGGATTAGTCGAATCCAGTAAAGTTCCTGCAATTTCGGTTTCTGGATTGTTGCCATTTTCCATTTTTGTAAATCAAAACGAGTTATGAATTTGAGGTTGATGTCTATTTGAGAAATTTTTTAAACATCCTCAGTTATAATATATATTTTTCTCAAGATTTTTGGGGACCTAAAAGAAGGAGATATCAGCTCCGTCATTTTCAAACAGAACCTCAGTTTTTGCTAGAATTGATGACCTTTTAGGATTCTATGAGTTTTTATCAACTCTTAGGGTTTGAATTTCAAAATCATTTCTTCACAAAATTTGTTTTTCATATTTTCTAGTTTAACATAATCAAATTTCAGATCAAATAGACATGTTTTGGACCTCGAACTAAACTGATTTCAGAAAACAAACTTTCTGGAAACAGACCCAGTTTTGATGCTGGATTGAGCGATTTATTGGGCCAAATCTAGAAGGATCTGGGTTATGGTATCTTCATGAAAAATGGTCATTCATTTGTCTGTTACAACATATTCAAATTTGGGAATTTTCTAAACTCTTTTAGTTAGGTTTCTAGATTTAAACTCAGAGACGCGTGAGTTGGCCTTTTCTGCCAATTAAGGCCGGTTATGATAATGTGGTGTTATTGGTGCAATGCTTGCTGGTTTGTGCATATTTGATGATATGGTTGGCTTATGACATGCCTAGAGCTTATGTTTGATGATTGTGTGATGGTTTATAGTCATGATAAGGTGACTATTGAACGTTGGGATGATATGTGTTGTGTTAAAGGAACCCGATGTGTTGTGAGCAAGTAAATGACTAAGTACTACACAGGGACAAGACTTCGTGTGGATTACCTCTAGAACCTTATACTATTGCTTATATATGTGAATAGGTTGTGAACAGGTAAAGAGCTAAGTACTATACGATAGTGAGACTACGTGTGAGTTACCTCCAGAGCCTTATACTATTGCTTATTGTAACCAAGGGCTAAGTGTTACATGACGACTTGAGTCGCATGGGAATAACCTCTAAAGCCTTGTAGTATTGTCTTGCATGGTCAAGGGCTAAGTACTACACGATATTGGAACTGTTGTGAGTCACCTCTATAGCCTTGCACTTTTGCTATATGTGGTCAAGGACTAAGTACTACACGATGGTGAGACTTCGTGTGATTACCTCTAGAGGCTTAGACTATCACTTATTGTAATCAAGAGCTAAGTGTTACGTGGTGACTTAAGTCGCATGGGAACTACCTCTAGAGCCTTGAGTTTGTTTACTGAATGGGGATGTTGAGTGGAAAATTATCGGGTATGATAAGAGTTGAGAATAAATAATCGAAATAACCAGGTGATGGTCTCGATGGCATGTAATCGACTGAGTCGATTGATCGATGGTTCAATCTATTTGATTGAATGATGTGATTGTTAGTATCTATTTTTTCAATTGACTTGCAAAAAGAACTGAGGCCAAGGTAAGCCCTCTGACTTGTAGTTGTGCTTAGGCAATCCCTAAGGCATATTTTCTTCCTAATCGGGTCTTAGGGAGTAGAACTCACTAGACATTGTCTCACTAGTTATTGAATAACCTTTTTCAGGTCCTTAGAGGAAGTTAGTGGAGGACCGGAATTCCCAAAGTTTGGAAAGGTGGAGATCAAAGAATTGGCGAACCTGTCTGATTAAGGAGTCATAGAGCAATTCCCTTTTGTTAAGCCGAGATTTTTGTAAATAGCCTGGCATTGTATATAAACCTGTTCGTTTATAAAAGGGGTTGTTTTGATTTGAAAAAGATTGACCTTGCTTTTCTATCACATTGAATTGTTGTCTTGGGATTTTATATATATGTTTCCGCATGCGTATTTAAACCAATGGGTTGGCAATGCGTCCTAGAATATCGCTATTTTATCAACCAAGCAAGGATGGGCACGGGCTCGGAGGATTGGGGCATGACAGCCACCTATCTTCTTATGCTAGCACGTCCAAAAAAGTCGTCGCTTGGATCCAAAATGTGGCTTCACCTTCCTACTCCTACCCTAGTCGACCGTACTAGTACCATTGTCATCTCTATCATCCCCAAGGTGTGGGATTGGCCCCATAAGCTGTCCTCCTCCTCAAACATAGACCATGAGGAAACCCATGAGATTGGTACTTGCTAGGACCCCTATGTTTATGGTCAAAAAAGCGATGCACCAAATGAAGGTAATGTCCAAAAGATCCGGATCCATGAAGTCGGAAAAGCGCCAAGTGAGGTCCACGAGTACCCCATAACTAATGTAAGTTCAGGAAGGATCAACATAATTACTATTGATATGAAAAAGTAAATTCAACAACCAATTAGGGCGCTTTTGTTAACGATTCTGTTCCCGCGAGCTGATTCTGATCAGAACTGATTCTTTTTTATTCTGTTCCCGGGAACTGATTTTAAGCATTTTAAACCGTTTGGTAACTGTCCAAAATTTCTGATTCTGGAATAGAATTGCGTTTGGTACCGTGTTCATTAATTCTGTTCCAAATCAATTTCTTTTAATTTTTAAATAATTTTTTTACTTTTTTCCTTTGTTTTCTTTTCTTTTTTTTCATTTTTTCATTTTTATCTTTTCATTTTCCTTTTTTTCTTTTTTTTCCTTTTTTTTCTTTTTTTCTTTTCTTTTTCTCATCTTCTTCTTCTTCTTCGGCGGCGACCTCACCGGAGCGTCGTTGGCCCTCGTCGGGCCGAGCCTCACCGGCAGCCGGGCGAGGCTCGCTTGGCCGGCCGAGGCTCGCCTCGCTAGATCTAGTGAGGCCGAGCCCCGCCGGTGGCCGGCCGACCTCGTCGAGGTTGGGCAAGGCACCGCCCGTGCCACCGGCGGGGCTAAGCGAGCCTCACCGGAGGCTCGCGAGCCTCGCCGTCCGGCCACCGGGGGCTCGGCGTCGTGAGACTCGGCGAGGCCGAGCCCCGCCGGTCCGGTGAGCGGGCCTCGCCCGGCCCCGCAAGGCCTCGCCCGCCCCGCGAGGCCCGCCTCCACCGGTGGCTAGGCAAGCCTCCGGCGTGCTCGGCGGTGGCTAGGCTTGCCTCCGGCGAGCTCACCGGACCTCGCCCTGGTTTGGCGAGCCTCCAGCGAGCTCGCCGGACCGGCGGCCGGCGGTAGCGGATGGCGGCCGGCGGCGGTGGTGGACGGCGGTGGCGGACGGCGGACGGTGGCTGGTGGTGGTGGACGGTTGTCGCGAGATGGCCGAAGAGAAGAAGAAAATTTATTGATTTTGGTTCTCAAATTCGTTCCCGGAACAAGAATCAACTTTTTTTTGTTCTTGATTCTACTCCCAATCTGTTCCCGGGAACAAAAATTTTACCAAACGCGATTCTAGACCGAAACTGATTCCGGGAACAAAGAATCAGAATTTGGCCCTGTTTGGATGGTTACCAAACAAGGCCTTAGTCTAAACCCAACAAATAGAAAGTCCACCGGTTTATATTACATAAACCAATCGCTGTATTGACAAGGAAAGCCTCAATATAAAGAATATGGAATCATTTTCAAATCAACTTGCTTGAGAACCTTTTTCAAAATCAACCTAGCGGATCCTAAAGATAAGTAACTTTTTCAAACAAGTAATCAATAACTCAAATGGGATTTAAAGATACTAAGATTATATTCAATATGAATTCATGTTGCCACCATTCTCCGGGAACCTCGTTACCCTCTAGGCATCTCGCACCCATCTAGTATCGTGAGGATATTTAGGGGAACCATGTTACACCCCACAGGCATCTGGAGGAATTCAGTTACCCTTCGAGGCATCCCTACTACTTGTCGGGGTATCATCATTCCAAGGAGTGATGGTATTCTCAATCACACATCCATACCATGACACAACAATTCCATAATTCAATTTAAAAGGCACTGACGTTATTACTACCAAGGAAAATCAAGAGTGAATCCAATGAATCCTCAGTCATTTATACTCCCCCTACACTAATATAAACTCACTCGTACCTACATCAGACGGATAGCAAGAAGGATTCTATATCATAGTCCCCAAATTCACCCTCAATCTTCAATAATTTACAACCAAAATCAGAAACCGTATCAACTCCTATTCACAAATTAAATCACATAATCTCATGATTCGATATATATCAAAACACCTTTTATAAAATATAGTTATAAAGCATGAATTTGTGATTCTTTCATAATAGGCTTCGCAAATCATTCACAAGTAATCAGCTCAAATGGTAACCAGCAATGCCTTTCTATTTCAAATAAAAAAATGATAGTAAATGCTCGATCTAGATTTTATACAATAAACATGCTATTTCGTATAACTCATAATATATCTAATCCATATTGTTTTCAAAATATGAATTTACAAACTCGAAAAAGAGATAGTATCACTCACCTAAGAAATTTAAAAAGTGACTTATGGAGATTACTCAAGTCAACGCACTCATATTCCCATCAATTATTCAAAAAACATATGCTATTCTAACGAATGATACGATTAAACTATACTTATCTATTGATAAAACAATTTCTATGCGCTAATTAAGAGATTCGTTAATGAATGCTCATCTTTATTTGTTACGCATATTATTCACTCCACAAAACTTGAATGCGAAAGTTCAGAATTTCGTTCCAATAAAATTGTAACTTGTAATTTATTTTCATCAAACCTCTCCACAATGTCTTTATCTACTATTTCCACATATATCTTAAGCTCAATAGCTCCTCAACTGAACCTCACAGTTCAACTTTCACATAACTCTAGATTTACGACCTAACTTTGAAAATTACTCCAATTAAATGAATGATAGGCTCGAATAATTATAAGGTGTTGCAATTTTCGGCTGATTATGCTTGTTGGCATGTCCGAATCGCCTACGCTTGAAACTTTTTCTCTTTTTCCTTTTTTCTCTTCATGAACGAGCTCAACCTCTCCTCCTTTTTCTTTTTCTTTTTCTTGTTTATCCGCCGCTTCGCACGCTCATGCACAAATCCGTTGAAGGAAGAAAGGAAAATGGGTTGGGCTAAGGGCTTGGACTTTAGGCTTGGCAAACAAAATATGGACGGAATTAATTGGCCATACATTACACTTAAAAGATACGAGCAATCATACTCAAAGTGAATCGGAAACAAGGCCAAAGGAAACACGGACTATATAGCTGAACATGGCGTGAGCTGACTGCACAGCCCATCCTCCATTCTTGTGACTTCAGTAGCTGCCGATCTATGTTGAAGCCAAGATCAGAACAGGGCAAAAGATAGGGACTGACATATTCATAACCTCACAGAACCAAAATCATGGAATTTCTTGCAGAAAGATTTGGGCCAAGTTGGAAATTATAGTTCTTTGTTTAGAGCCTTTCTTCGTTTTTTGGGGTTCTCTTTTTTGAGCTCGGCCATGATACAGGTCGACAAGAAAATTGAACATCCTTGCACTTTGTCAGTGAGGGAAAGATGGAAGATGATCACTGGGGGTAAAGAAAAACACAGCAGCTAGTTTATTTTTGCTATGAGGAAACACACGATCAAAGCCGCTCAAAAGGGTATTAATATAACTCCCCACACCAAATTACAAGAAGCTAAGCTTGAATCATAGTTATTAAGAGTCTGAAGCTAATCAATATAACTTCCTTTTGTGGGTTTCAACATAGGAACTTGTAAGGTTCGCATTAGAATTCTGAGGATCGATGCTTTCATCAATCTTTGTGTCAATTTGGTTGCTTACCTTGTTTGTAAACCAGATGCACCTCACAACTTCTTAGAGTCCCCTCCGATGCTTGAAACAGTACTGCAAATTGACAGTGGTTAATCACCAAGTTTGCATCCAATCCCCACATCATTCACCGTGGAACTATAGAACCCATACATGGTCTAACTCCAATGAGGAAAAACTATCTACACAACCATAAGTTACTTCATTGTTAACAAACAACTGGATCTCACATGAGATAGTGGCTTCCTTCTGATTGGTTGAACCAACAATAGCACAAAATGCCAAGCCAGCTATGTCACAGTATAATTCTGAAGATACAGGAAACATTATGAGTCCTTCAATGCTTTGATGGACAAACCGTGTTGGGATCTTGCTTCCTGGATGAAAAATGTCAACCCGAGTCTCTCCAAGCAATCCCTGCCATTTGGAACATTTTACATTCGACACACAAACACACATACACTTGCAGAGGGGGGAGAGAGGGAGGGAGAGAGACCTCAATTGACAACATATTGCAATTGCTGGAGCATTGATTTTGTATCAGCTTATGACAGCTAGAGAAGTCAAATCTTCTGAGCCAAGGTGATTCATCTGAAATATATCGTAACACATTTGACAAGTCCGCACATGTTTCCAGCGATTCAAAACCTTTTGCAAGTAAAGATGTTATGTTTGGCAAGGGAGCTAGAATCTCTTGCAGCTGCTTGCACTGCATCAAAAAAAGCTACTGCTACTTTGTAAATTGACTGATGCAGGTAGGAAAGCTCACAAATTTGTTCTCCAATAAATCTAAAATTATGCAATGAAGATTTTTCAAGAAACTAAGCTCTGATAAGCTGCATCTTTGCACATTCAAGTTACTAACACTCGGAAGGGCTAATGGGAGTGAGAAATTGGTGCAATCACTTGAATCACACAAACATTCTGGTAGCTTGCTAAGTTGTGAGAAACCATCAACCGAAATACGCTCAAGATGCTGCAGTGTATAGATGCCACAAGGAAGGCTTTTAAGGTCCGTGCAGTCTTCTAGATACAACCCTTTTAGTCCAATGAGATTCGCGACGGAAGATGGCAATTATCTAATGGCAGTCCCATGAAGCGCTAGTTCTGTTAAATGTTTCATTTATACAAGAATTTCTGGAAACCTTGAAAGCTTTGAGCAACCACTAAATTAGATTTTGAAGTGATCTTGACTTCCGATTTCTTGGGAAACGGCTAAGATTGTAGCAATTCAAAAAGTTCAAATCTTCAAGTTTGTCAAGATCCCCAAGAGACTGATGAACCTCAACAAGATTGATGCACTCTCGTTGATCCAAACTCTCAAGATTTGGCAATGTGATACATCGGGAATTTCACTTAGCAAAGCACAGTGGCTAAAATTAACAAACTTTAAATTTCTACAAAGCTGCATAGTAAACAGATGATATATGTAAGTAGTTTTTCAATATCTTCGTAGATTCATCTTTTATTTTGACAGGCGAATATTGCAAGTACGTACCTCAAATGTCTTCCCCAATAGGCAGATGGTCCTTTTACTTAGGTCTAGACCTACAAGTTTCCCGTGGCTTGTATTGAATGGCACTGATGTTGGATAATAATCGGGCCATTCTAGCCATCTTAATTCAGTGGGAAAGTATACAGGATCACCCGTATGGTATACATTGCGAGCTAAGAAAATTCTGAGCCTCCTCATGTTTGTGAAAGCTTGAGCACTAAAGTGTACTTCTTCAGGAGCAGCCAACTTGATCATTATTGCTTCTACTTTACTTGTTCCCTGGCAACACATATATGAATAGATAAAGTAAGTGCAAAGGTGTCTAGGTTATTAGAGGTGGCAAATGGGTGGGTTGGGTCGGGTATGGGTCGGGTCGAAAATGGGTCGACCCATATTCGACCCATTTAACCCGTTTTGACCCATATTCTTGTAATGTAAATATAATGACCCATACCCGACCCGACCCATACCCGACCCATACCCAACCCGACCCATATTGCTAAAACTTACTAATATTCTAAAAAAAAAAAAAAAAAAAAAAACCACGCTCACTTTAAGCTATATGCTAATTGGATAAAAACCTCAAATTAAATTAAACATAGTAAATAAAATAAAAATTGTTAAAAAACCTATAAATTGAAATATTTATGAAGAATTGGACTATACACATGCTTCTCTTATTCAAAGTAAGCATACTATTGAGGTCAAATTATTTACTCACAAATGAGTTCATCATCTTGATTAAGATATGAAGCTAACATTTCTAGTCTTTTGAGTAAGAAATTCGTATGGTGACCATACAAAGGAATGATTCTTCAGCACTGTAGAAAGATAACTTCAATGTTTCCCCTCAATAAGACAGCTCCAAGACACAATTCTCAGCAACTCTACCAAGAACCAAATTATCTACCAAATAATAGATTACCCCAAAACATAAGAGGCTTCAAATGCAGTACTGTTAAGACATTCCACATTCAAAACCAAGCAATCGATTGAAGTAGCACCTACTATGTGCTTTTCAGCTTGTATGAGCTTGTCCATGACAAACTGAGGACTCCCGAATTCGCCAAGGCTGGCAAGACGAACTGGACTCACCACCACTCCCACATTGTTGCTCCCCTTGGTTGGCTCCTCAAATAGCACAATCGCCGCTGCTTTATCCACCTTCAATTACAACAAAAAACTAAACCAGCCAAGAATCTCCTCTTGGGGAATCTCCTTAGTGGTTGCTGACAGACTGAGACCTGCAAAATAAGGGGGAATACGTCATAAACAGTGGGAGGGAAAACACACCTTGGTAAAAAATGAATGGTTGGCCACATAAGAGAAAAAAGAGTAAGCCAGCTTTAGGCTAGTGCAGCAAAAGACTTGGTTCAAAGGCAAATTCAGGCAAGAACAAGAGACATCATCTTGAAGATTGTCACGAGACGGACAATCCATAAACCATAGGCTAAGATCCAGACAGCAACATAAAAATCTCCAACTCAACCGAGTGACAAATATGACATTGAACAACATCAATGCAGGAAATGAAAGATTGCCAAGAGAACCCAAAAAAATAAAGATAAAGCTCTGAAAAACAAACTCAATCTGATTATATGACTATGAAACAGTAAATTCATTGCGATCGAAGCTTCCCTTCACATGGCTACTAAAATAGATAGATTAACATGATATTTTCACCTGGAAAACACCATGCCGGAGTTGATCATATGAGTGTGCATACATCATTGTAGCAGAGGCCACTGCATGTACCCAGCATCACTTGTATTTTGATTCAATCCCGTCACTCCAAAAGAGTTCATAATAGCACCGAGAAGGAGGCATATAGTTAAGTGAAGCTTGAGGCCTTGGCATCGACCAAGTGGAGTAAATCCAGCATCAAAATGCCCAAAAGGATGTTGAATCTTTTGCATGTTGAAGGGCACCAAACCAAAACTTTGACCAGCGGGAACATTCCTAACATACATGTTCCAAAGTAAGGAATTCATCAAACAAAACTTTAATATTGAGATGGCATTGCATAATGCCATGTTGCCGCTACACAAAAACATATTTTTGGGACAAGGGAGAAGGCTAAGCAAAAAAAGTGTCATTGTAACAGTTACACAGCAAATTGACAGCATATGCCTGTAAATAACTTTAACAACAGCTTTTCACGACAAAGTGATGAGTACTAAAATATGTCACCACTTTTGCTATGCTTCTTATGATAAATTGTTTTGAATGAGAAGTAAAACAGTTGATCAAAGGATTAAATCGAGGCTGAGATCAACTCCGGTCACATTGATCTCATGCTCAAAAAGAAGAATACCAATGGAACAAAAAAGACCATACCTTTCATAACTCCGATCATAATCTGGGTCAGAACAATCTTTTTCTTTGTCTCTAAGAATGGCTACCCTAGATTGTGTGCTACCATCTCTAATGCTTGTATTCATGTCAACATCCACCATGGGAATCCTGCACACTTCATTATCATCTCTGTTCGAGAGATATATTCCTCCGGTCGTTGAGGTCCGAGAAAATGTATCATCGAATCGAACCACTTGGGCTACTGAAGATACGAGCACGTGCTCTATCATATTCCTCCTTCCTCTCTTCCACACTTCGCACTAGGCTTCTTTTCATCCCTGGTCATTGGCTCCATTAGCAGATGCTTTACTAGGTCAAGGCCTGATAACAAACTTAACTTTGTTCAGCCTTATCATCTTCCAACTATTTGGCAGGGTAAAGATAGTGCGATAAAGTATCTTAATCTTATAGTATCATCAGGAATTGCATTGAAAACTTAAGTAACACTGATACTACAATTATTTTTTTCAGTAACCGATTGTACTTAGATGCATCAGCATTTAAAGTTCGGATATATATATCCGTGCGCACACACACACATATTAGCACATTGTTAAGAACCTAAAATATTGCAAGAACACAAAAACCATTTTAACATGCTAGTCTGAATCTGGAGACAAAAGAGATAATTTAATAGTGAGCTTTACAAATAAAAGATACTACCTAATGCAAATAGTCTTGGAAGTCGACAATGAGAGGCTCGTCCTCAAGATCTTCCTCAGGCGGAACTCCAAATAACCAATCTCTGGTGCATAACTCAGCCTCCACATTTTCAGGTGAAAGAGAACTACGATATTTATTTAGGATGCGTCCTCCAATGCTAAAGGCTGACTCTGAGGCAACAGTAGTGATAGGAATACTCAATATATCACGTGCCATGAGAGATAACTCGGGATATCGATGTGAATTAGCTTTCCAATAATCAAGGACATTAAGATCAGGGAATTTTTTTCTATCAACCCTGGGCTCCTCTAAATACAAATCCAATTGTGATTTAGTAGATTGCGAGCCAAAGTGTTCACTCTCAAATGCATCATACTCATCAAGATTGTCCCCAATGTTTTCGACAATGTCCTCAACTGAAATGTTACCTCGACTAATTGAAGATCCAAAGCGATCATCTCTCGATGTAGAGGTCACATATTCATCAAAAAGCATATAAAGCTTTTCTCGAATGCTCCGTACAAATTCCACATGATCATCCATCTCCAACTTCGAATAGCAAAATTCTAACAAGTGTAGCTTATAGCGAGGATCTAATATAGCAGCAAAAGATAAGACAATACTTTGTAACACTTCCAATATTTTTCAAACTTCTTTAGCATTGCCATAGCCATAGATCTAATAGCTACATCCTCACTATTCCTTGCATTTATCAAACGAAGCTGAATCTGCCATACTCCATAGAAATATAAATTCGCTGTGGGATATCTAACTCCGGAGAAGAGAGTAGTAATATCATAGAAAGGTTGCAACAAGAATGCAATTTTCTTGGCTCTAACCCAATCCTCAGGTGATGGACATGTAAGAAAGTTAAAATCAATAAGCTTCAAATGAGAAAATGCATGTTCAAAGACCAAAGCACCTTCAAGCATTAAGTACGTGGAGTTCCATCTAGTTGCCACATCTTGACGTACCTTTTTACCCGTCTTCAAGCAAGACTGTGTTATACACTCAACAAATTTTGCTCTCCTCCCTTGTGTAGCTCTCACATATTTGACAGATTCTCTAATATTTTGCAACAATCCATCAATCATCTTTAAACCTTCTTGAACAATAAGATTTAGAATGTGTGCACCACAACGTACATGAAAAAACTTCCCATCACACAACAAAGAGGATCTCATAGAAGGTGTACTTTTCCAAATATCAACCATACTGTCATTGTATGATGCATTATCCAAAGTGATACTAAAAATTTTCCTCTCAATGCCCCACTCTCTCAACAAAGTCAGCAATTTTTCCAATAAAATGGCACCATTGTATGGAGGTGGCACATAGGAGAAGCACAAAACCTTTGCATGCAATTCCCAATTCTCATCAATGTAATGGGCAGTGATGGTCATATAATGATCAGTTGTCACAGAAGTCCACAAGTCAGAAGTTAAACATATTCTGCTAGAAAGTGACATTATATTTGATTTCAAATTTCTCTTCTCCTTCTCATAAACTTTCACCACATCACTTTTTGCTGTATTCCTCGATATGTGCTTCACATTGGGATTAAGATAACTAAGCAACTCTCTGGTAGCCTCATGCTCTACAAAAGAGTATGTGTAATTGTGTTTGACTATTGCTTTTGCTAGCTTGCTTCTAAACACAGTTTGATCAAACTGTTCTGTGGAATCATCAACATTGGCCTCTCGATTGGGACAAGTATGTAAATGACGCAACAAATTTTTTGTCCCATGGCTAGCCATGTAAGCTGATTTGCACCATTTACACTTGGCTTTTTTCTTGCCATCTTCATCTGTGAATTTTTCAAATTCAGACCATACAGTAGAAGTGCATTTTTTCGATTGTTTAGAGCAAGTAGAGTTATCTTCCACATCCTCATGAAGTGAGGATACAACTCTACGCCTCTTAGACCCTTCGTTGTTGAATATTCTTCTTGATCCTCATTAGATCTTGACATGTCAACTAATTTGTTAAAGAAAACGTGAATTAGAACAAGTCATTTACTCAAAGAGAATGACATGTTATATTTCTATTTAACACTAAAAGAAAACATCTCCAACTTGTGGACTCAAGATGCACAATTCAAGTCTTCAATGCGAATCACGACAAGCATTGCAACAATGCAGAGAACTGTTCTTGTACTTGTGGACTCAAGATGCACAATTCAACTTTGTTTTAGAAAAACATAAGCTATCTCAATCATATGACATCGGGTTTGCAGAAGCCCTAGCCTTGTGAAATGCATATTCCAAAATGGGAGACAGGGTATTACAATATCACAAGAAGATAGTGCCTTTTAGATCTTTTAGGAACAACCAAACCCAGAACCCACAAAATAAAAAAAGCAAAAGAGAATTTCTCCAAAACTGTTAACATGTTATTACTTCCCACGACTGCAAGGTCGAGAACAAAGGAACAAACTCGTAAAACAACCTCTTTCTCAGGTGGCAAATATGCCAAAAAATCTGTCGACTATCAAAAACATTTACTGATTTGGTAGAATACATATGAGATGATGTTTCTTCTGCACAAATTAGTAGCATATGTCTAATAATGGCTCCATTTTCAGATAAGCCAAAGAAGATTATGGATAACTACTCAATTCTTCCACAGGCAACAACCACTACGATTTATTATTTCAAGAGATAAACAAGGAACTTCGCCACTGTCCAATCACAAGTCTCTTGAATATAGCAATGATATTTAGAATGTTGATCTTCAAAAATAACCAGAACTACTCCGAAAGTATCACTGCTAATTTAGGAAATTCCACCTTTAAATGACAGTCGATATGAGTCAAAGCTCTATTTGTTCATGGACAAGTACATCTGTAGGAATTGACTCGGTAACAAAACTAACATAGATTGTGGCTTTATGGTACCGATGACTAACCTTTGAATTTTGAAATAGCTTGCCAATCAATGATATCAATATCAACAATGGCAACAGCAATACAAAAACACCCGAGGGCAACCACGGGAGACGCCTCAAGGGGCACCGCAACCGGAAACAGAATTTCAGAAACCAAATAACATCTGCCTATGGGAACTATCGGATTACCATCCGCAATTATTGCCTGCGTTAGAATAGCAAACAAAAAAAAATTAATGCACGCTTGTTGAGTCATGATGATAAAAAAAAAAAAAAACCAGCTACGCACACAGCTGAAAACGCCTCATTTTGTCTCAATGATCGGTCGCTACATCTTCTTGATGAGCAACGATTCAGGATACCCACATCGACATGAACCAAATGCCGCTTAATTCCAACATCCCCGAGACGAGAGGGTAGTACAAAGAGCGAATAGAAAGTCCCCCACCCGCACCAACGGAAAGGAGGAAAAAAAGGGTTACCGATTGGTAGGCGGATTCGAGAGGGTGAGATCCGACGATCTCGCTCTTGACGCCATGGAGGCCGAACCACGGGGTGTCGGCCTGGACACCTCCGATTTTGTGGGTGAGCCGCGAAGGCGAGCGGCGGAGGTGGGTGACGAAGCTCGTCGACCTTCGAGGGAGCGGCGGAGGCGACTCGGAGGCGAGCTGCGGCGGTGAGTGGCGGAGGTGGCTCGGAGGCGCTCGGAGGCGAGTGGCGGCGGTGAGTGGCGGAGGCGGCTCGAAGGCGCTCGGAGGCAAGCGGCGGAGGTGGGTTGAAGACTTGAAGGTGAAGGACTGAAGGTCGAAGACGAAGAGGAAGACTCGACGTTTTTCTGGTTTTAAAAATGGGTCGAAAATGGGTCAGAGAGTGTGACCCATTTTCGACCCATATAAAATTGAACTAAAAATGGGTCGAACGTGGGTTAATAGTTGTAATGGGCTATTAACCCATATTCGACCCATATATGAAAAATATGGGTGCAAAATGGGTTCATGACCCATTTTGCCACCTCTATAGGTTATACAAGGACTTAACTAGTAATAATAAATAAGATTTGGTGTGCTTCGGGTGCCTTTTGCTCTTAGCTTTCAGAATTTGCTTTTGCTTCCGCATTTGACACGTTAGTCTTATAAGCACCTCAAATCATTGAAGAAACATATCATTTAAGTTCCTGGTATTTTTCATAGTTTAAGTTTTTGGG
Organism: Eucalyptus leucophloia subsp. euroa; assembly: GCA_017140325.1. NCBI lineage: Eukaryota > Viridiplantae > Streptophyta > Magnoliopsida > Myrtales > Myrtaceae > Eucalyptus > Eucalyptus leucophloia. The sequence continues at coordinate 52,442,983 of CM029470.1, forward strand.
GAGAGGTCAATAGCACAAACCTTACATTTTAGGTTGGGATGTGGAAAAAAAAAATATTGTTATGAGACTATCAAGCCATTATCTAACTTAGCATAAATATATTCACACGCTTCTTCATTATAATGTCCAAAGTACTTTTTAAGAGGCTTTAACCCTACCAAACATTGTCAAAAACAAAAGATCATGATTCAGTGCATTCCGTGCCTTCTGTTAGAACACGAAGCACATCCTTATAGAACCACAATCTGCTGCACTCCCCCGGCTCTTTGGGAGATTCCTTCCGAACAATTTCTCTTCCCATTTCTTGAATCATATCATGCATTTCCAGCTTGCCATGCTCAATAGTGACGAGTGACTTATCTAATAGAACCTCAATTCCAACATCTAGGTAGAGATCACAACTCTTCAAGACATTTCTCACATAACTTTTATCCTTTCCCTTGAAGAAACATGCAATGTCAAGAAAAATATCCTTCTCATAATCATCTAGACCATCAAAGCTCATTCTTAGCACACTGAAGATGTCTCCATTCAAAACTTCCTTCAATTCATCTAATGTGCTTTTCCACACAGATAATTTTTTACCTCGAAGAAAAGAACCCAAAACTTTAATGGCTAATGGAAGTCCTTTGGTGTATTCCACTATGTCATAAAAAAGCTTTTCATGATCTAGACATGAAGAAGAATTTGGGAATACAATTGTCCTGAAAAGTGTACGAGCCGTTAAACGATCTAATGGTTGAACCTTGTACATACTTTCTATGCCATGAGCAGCCACTAAATGTTCATCTCTAGTTGTTATGATGATTCTACTTCCACAACCAAACCAATCATGTCCTCCAACTAGTGTTTGCAATTGGATCAATTGGTTCACATCATCAAGGACAATGAGGACTTTTTTTGCAAAGTCTAGTCTTTGTCATGCTCATACCTTCGTCGACATTGTGAAGCTTCAGACAATCATCCCACTTTACCTCATAAATAAGTGTGTCGCGACCAAATTTTCGGGTATGAACGCACCTAAGATTTGGTTAATGGATTGTTAAGCCTAAACTTAACTCGGACTCTCCCAAGCCCATACCAATTCGCGACTTAGGTTCACGTTCTTAACATGTAAATTTTTTAATTAGGAGTCGCCACTAATCTATCTTTGGTGGGTCGATTAGAAACCCAAGTAAAGTAACGGGAGATTTACTTTACTCCTACGAACCAGAGATTGTAAGTTTGGGGACTTGGTTACGCTAGATTTCTCTAATGCCCTTTCGGTACCTTTCTCTTTTATTTTGAAAAATGTTTTTGCAGGCAGCTTGAATTGATTTTAATTTATCTCCCTAACATGTGAGATTATCATGCGGGTGTGCAAACCACCAATTTAACACCCAAAAAAGCAAATGAATAAATTGCAAAATTTACCTTATAGCAACGAAAGCATCTGTAATGTTAAATCAATTCACATCAACAATCCTAGATATGATTTCTAATTAACATACAATTACCCAATTTTTGTTTTCGCTTTTCTTAATGAGGATCTAATCTATATGCAATGCAACGTTACTAATCTAACATGTAATGATATGTTATGGTAATATAACTTAAACTATATGACATAAATAAAATGCAATCTATCCTAAAAAATGAAATTGATTAATTCTAAGGCAATTTTTGTACTTTCCATGAAATTCGAAATTAGAAAAATGCAAAGATTATCTAGCTAGATTAAGATTCCATTCAATTTGTATTAGGAATTATGTTAAGCCAAATCCTAATTTGAACTAGAATCTTATCTTAACTAAGTAATCTCTAATCTAAAATGCAATCTATTTAATATCTAAATTTATAATAAATTAAGGAAAATATTACCTAGAATTAAACTTAATGCAATTTTACCCTAATAGGCAATGACGTACAAAAAGATGCCCTAACACTACATGACATATGCATGATGATTTTTTTGTGTTTTTGTTTTATTAGTTTCGAAATTAAAATTGACAAATAATTAAACATGCAACTTAAATTAAACAAAAATTAGCATCCTAAATGACTGCATTTTTTTGGATTTTTTATTTAACAAAATAAAATTGATTCAACCGACATGATAGCAAATCAAATGAGATAAGATCGATATCCACAAATTGGTGAAACATATCTCACACATAGATCGAGTTGGCCAATTTTTAAATAAATCGCGAATCGAATCTCGGGCGGGAGATCGGATTGGTTTTCAAGCGATTGAGATTGCGAGTTGGATTTCGGGCTGGAAAATCGGACTGTCAATCTCAAATTTCAGAAGCAATTTCATGTCAGGCAATCTCAATCTTACATTACGGAATAATTATACTAAAAAGAACAAGTAAAATAAAATAAATAGAAAACTACCTAATCTGATTTTTCTTTTTTGTTTGTTTTTTCCTTTTTTCCTTCCCCAAGCACGGTTCGTAGGTCTCCAAAGGGCAGCCGGCCGTGGTGGTAGGTCACCCAAGGGCTCTAGTGAGAGTGATGGGCACGGTCGTCGGAGCTCCGGTGAGGTCCGGTGAAGGTAGACCTGCAACAAAATAGGGGATCGCTCGGGCAATAGCTGATGGCGCACCGAGGACAGTAGTAGACTTAGATCAGGGGTAGCGGCTCGTCGCTCGGCGGCAGGTCACCGCGGATCGGCACGATAGGGCAGCGGTGTGAGCTCGGGGGCAAGGGAACCCTGGAAGTGGAGTCGCGAGCAGCAAGCAGGTCACGGCTCAATAGAGCTTCGGGTCAAGAATCTCGGCGGCGCAGCGAGCGAACCAACAGATGTCAGCGACAAGGCTGGGTTGTAGATCGCAGTGGTACGACGTGCAGGTGCAACAGCGGTTGCGGTGAGGGGCGGCCCCCATGCTGCAGCGACGATGATGGACGCGAGGTGCACAGCGCGGCAGGGGAGGTGAGCAGTGGAGATGTTGTACGGGGGACAGTCACGGCAGCAGAGCTTCGGATAGCTACCGAGCGGTGCAAACGCCAATGTGGCGAGACGGCGGCGTCCAATGAGCAGAGGGTGAAACGCGGGTGGACGGTAGCAAGCACCACCAGAGAAGAAGAAGTCTTCTTCTGCTTTAATTCTTTCTCTCTCCTCCAATCTGCCTCACTTTTTCTTTTCTGACCTACTACTCTCTTTTCTCTTTGCCCTACCGCACGTATGTCCACTGTCTCTGCAGAAGCAAAAACTTTTCTCCTCTTCCCCAAAAAGCTTTCTTTTTTTCAAAGGAACGAACGGAGACTTCTCCTTTTCATGTTGAAATTTGTTTTACCTAAAACTTGAGAGAAACCCCCTTAATGTGGCCGTGTATTCAATGTTTGCCCTCCCTAAACCCTACGTATTTTTACCTATTTATAGGGCATGGATTAGGGTTTTTAAATTTTCCAAATTCATATCCACGAAGATTTCTTTTTTCCAAATGCAATATCCACTTTTCACATCTGCCCTATTTGAAAAATTCATCATATCCCAGAAAATTTCAAATTCTTATCTTCTCACAAGATAATTTCCAATTACTTAAACAAAACGGGTTTGGGCCAATTTGCTCGCTTCCTAGGCTTAGTCCGGCCTATCAATTTAAAGCTCATAACCACTAATTCAAATCCACCCATCACCAGTCCAATAAATAAATGCAAAACATGTAAATTAAAAATAAATGCACCTACATCTATATGCTATGCAATTAATATTTTTTTCAGGGATAAAATTAACCTCTAATTTTCTATGTAATAAATGACCAAACGGGTCACCAAAATTTAGGTGTCAACAGCTGCCCTTCTTTGAAGGTGAGCTCGTAGAGGTTTGCTTCAAAGATAAATTGAGACCTAAATTTTGACAACACACATGCACTAAACGATTTTTTTTTTTTGAAAAATGAACTCCATTTTAAAATGCAATTTAATGATGCATGGAAATGCTAATGCAAATGATAAATGAACCTACCTAGAATAACTTACCTTCAAAGAGGATAGAGTAGTTCAAGGTAGTTGGTGTTACATGTCCAGGACTCGTACCATTCTATAGTTGCCTAGAATAGTAACACGACTTCATGAAAAGACTGCTTTCCCAGGACCCGTACCATTCTACGGTCGCCTAAACAGGGATTCATTTTTCTAGGACCTATACCATTCTACGGTCGCCTTGACAGGAATTCATTTTCCAGGACCCGTACCATTCTATAGTCGCCTAAACGGGGATTCACTTTCCAGGACCCATACCATTCTACGGTCGCGTGAATAAGGAATAGGTGCTATCAAGGACCCGTACCATTCTACAATCGCCTTGATGGAAAATTGATTTTTTAGGACCCGTACCATTCTACGATCGCCTAAACGGAGAAATTGCTTTTCCAAGACCCGTACCATTCTACGATCGCCTATTAGAGCAATAAATGTTGTTTAGGACCCGTACCATTCTACGGTCACCTAAACAAAGATTCACTTTCCAGGACCCGTACCATTCCACGGTCGCCTGAATAAGGAATAGGTGTTGTCGAGGACCCGTACCATTCTACGATCGCCTTGACGGAAAATTGATTTTTCAGGACCCGTACCATTCTACAGTCACCTGAATAAGGAAATTGCTTTTTTAGGACCCGTACCATTCTACGGTCACCTGTTAGTGCAATAATTGTTGTTTAGGACCCGTACCATTCTACGGTCACCTAAACGGAGATTTTGCTTGGCTAGGGCCCGGACCATTCTTCGGTTGCCCAACGTGGCAACACAGATCATCTGACTAGGAACCGAACCGTTCTTCGGTCACCTTAATCAGACTAAACCTAGAGAAAAAATCTTTGGGGGACAACTCCATTGAGTGTCGGTGTAAAGGGACTCTGGGTTACGAAAGCACGCCAAGTCGATAAAAGAAATTCGGGCTACAAAAGCACGCCGATTCAATAAAATGGACTCTAGGCTACGAAAGCATGCTAGGGCAAGAACTCCGGGCTACGAAAACATGCTGGGTCAATGAATGGGACTCTGGGCTACGAAAGCATGCCAAGTCGATATAACTGGACAGCTTGACCAAGCCAAGTGTCGATGCACTTGAGAGAGAATACTTGCACAATAATAAGTATTTTAGAGTATGGTAGAGATATACTTACCTAGTGATATCTCTGATTCTTGGGGATATGTCTTTTGGAATTTAGATATCTTGTGGGGGTCTTTCACCTCATGGTGGAGGTTTCTCATCTCCTAATATCATGAAACATTCTGAAAGGAACTTGAATTACCTGTCAGACATGATTTAGAGCAAAAACTGATATGCATTCATCAAAGAGATAGACAATCTAAGCTACTCTAGAATGCACATTTCAAAATTCAATGAGATTTTCATCAACTCAATCGGGGTTCATGCATAACGACTTTACCATATTTGCATCACCCAAATTTCCACATGAGATAATTATCATTCAAGATAATGACATGGATTTCTTAAAAATGCTAAATGAGAGACTTTCAGTTAGAAAGGACTTTCACTCCCTCTCATTCAAAAGGGCTATTTTATGAGAATTACTCAATCTCACGATCATCATACCAACAAGGGTCTAAGTATTCTCACAAGCGGTACAACCTTACCAATCTGAGAGGTCTTTAATATGGATCGTAATGTGGGGCTTGGTCAATGGCTTAACAAAGGGACTCTTTGAGTCAATGCAATAGAAAGAACAATTCTATAATCATCTCCGGGTTTACAAGTCAAGAACCCTGCAAAATGAGAAAGAAATAATCTTGCTCGCACTTCTTCTAGCGATGCTTATAAACATACGAACTCCTGTGTTAATCAACTACCATAATCTGAAGAGACTTTGTAAAAGACATAACGTAGGCTGGATTCATGGGTTGAGAAATGAAAAGATCATTAGGCTCAAAATGTGTGTGAATGGTGAGAGTTGGTGATCATCTTGGCATTACCACTAGTTTTCTTTTTCATCATCAGGGATTGTCTTCATGAAATGCCCCATTGATTGCAAAAACTCAGCATTGGGATTCAACCTTTTACAATTGATAGTCACCTCTCTTGACTCTCTTTTTTTTTTTTTTTTTCATTTTCATCTATAGGCATCGGCCTTGCTTTTACCCGGCACATCGCTTTTTCATGCCCCTAGTTTTCATGCATTTTTTCTTCACTTCTTTTTCATGGGCATTGGCCTTGCTTTTATCAGGCACATTGTTTTTTCATGCCCCTTAATTCTATTTTGATTTCTATGCATGCGTCAAACAATGACACTCGAACTTTCAAGGGTCTTCATCTGCATTTTGCCTTGCCCTAGTGTGGGGATGATCACCAACTGGGTTTAATGTGAAATGAATTCACAGGCTCAAATGGGCTATGCAATGGATAAAAGTGTGTACGGTAGAGAAAGAACTGCTCTTCGTCATTCTAAGGCACTTAAATTACCACATGAATTCAATGTAATAGCATGATTAGAAGATTGATGCAAGTGAGAGCAAGAAAATTTCAATCCATTTTATTCACCTTATGATGCTATCTTGCTCTCCAATTTGCTCCAATGTGGGGTGGTTCTTGACAGGGGTAATTTGAAAGAATTTCCACAAATGTATGGGGCTCAAAGAAGTTAGGCAATGGATCACCTGTAGTGTTTAGGATAGAGAAATGAATTGCCCCTCATCATTTCGATTATCATACCTTTTGCGAGAGAACTCTTTACCTTGCGGATATGGAACTTCCTACACTCTCACAAGTGTATCAAGTGTATAAGTATGGGACTGTGTATAGGATAGGGCTTGCCTTTCATCATCTTGATATGTCTCATTAAGCATTCTTAAGCATTGAAGTCACTCCATTGAGTTGTCTATCTTGACAAATCTCCACATGAAATTGGTGAGCTAAATCAATATGAAAATTATATTTTCAAAAGAGTCCAGCAACTTTAAGCATGAAAAGCGTTTGTGACTTCAAAACAAAAAATTTATTGCATTCAAAACATGGTTTTAAGCATTCATTCAAGGAATTGCTCCACAAAGGGATTGCCTCAGCAATGGATGTCCTTGGATTGTCTCTATTAATCAAAAGTGAAAATCCATTTTTGCCCCTGCACAAAAGAACGTACATGAATAGGATACTATACAATATCAAAGTAAATTCAAATTGCACATCCATTTTGGCTCGGATCGAGATTTTGTCTCATTCATGTTACTACTAGAATCTGTAGTGCCCCAACTCGTCATCTACAAGGAAAAGAACAGAGTGTCATTTCCAAAATTAATTATATTCATGAATGCAATGTATCCATTTCATCCAAGACGGATGATCCTCTTTCAACTTGTCCTATCATTTTCTCATGGAAATGAGAAACTTCATTTGGCTTTCAAGAATGACATCTCATACAAATTGTAATGAGATGTGCCACACATCACACTTTGGAATCAAGATGATCTTCTTTTGACTTGCCCTTGGTTTCTTATGATGTGTAAGGAAATTACTCGGAACAAGTAAGATGATAAGTAGTGCTTAATGTCTTCTTCGCTCTTGGGAGATGTCATCAAGATCAGTTAGGAAATGATCCTTTGCCCCCACATCTATTTTTTCCTTTGGATGTATGTTCCCAAATCAATAGGCCTGCTATCACTGGAAATTGACGCGTTATTTTCAAACGCCTCTCTGTTATGCTCTGAGACATGAAGTGAGTGAGTTAGAAAAACAAACAAGGGTGACCTAATGCATGCTTTTGGAAATGGCTTCAAAAATGAATTTTTTTTTTTTTTGACGAGGAAGCATGAATAAGCCCAGTCCTCAGAATTTCTCCATGGATGATATTTTCTTTTCATTGTTGGATATCGTCGCCGGGCTAGTTTGGTGTACCCCATCATGTCCTCAAAACAAAACTTGTAATTTTATTGATATTCATCAATCGAATTACATTTATTGGAATGTGATGTTCAAGCACAAAAGAAATTGAAATCAATCCCTAAAAAGCAATAAGAATTCCCACGCAGGGGAAGGTGCATGCCCCTAATTAAATGAGGAAATCGAACTAGTTAGGACCATGAATCATGTGTACTTGAATTCTTCACCCTCCTTGATCTTGTGATACGAACCCTTCAGGTGAGATACTCTTCCGTCTAGATATATCACTAGTCTATTCATAATGGCATCAAATTTGGGTACCTTAGGAAAATGAGACAGTTCAAAAAGTCTTCTTGGCTCACTCCTTGGAGTCGTAATCTCTCATTGAAGATAGATCGCAGCACTTTCACTTGACGAGATAAGCTCTTTTTGATCCGTCATTTTAGCTCTCGATCATGATTGGATGGGTGAGCGGAATCACTCCATAATCACCTAAATTAAATGAACGGGAACATATAAGCATGAGGTGTGAATAGAAAGTCAATTCATGACAATGATCTAATTGATTTTTCCATTTTTTTTATTTATTCATGAAAAGTTCATACAAGAACGGCATTTCCTAAAAATGGACTAGGAAAATAAAAATAGACACCCTAGCAAGACTAAATTCCCTAGACATGAATTGAAAACAAATTCTGCAAAGTTTTTTTGCAAATGATTCATTACATGCAATTTCCTCATTTCATTTATAATTGACAAATTAATTAGATCAAATGTCTAACCTAGATTGTCATGGATAGACCAAAAGCATGACAAAATAAATTGCATGGTATAGGGACAGAAGACTTACTTCACCAAGGAGAATCAATGGCAATCACATAGACATGCGCATGGTGAGTGGCTCGATTTCTAATCTATAAGACTTATCAAGGTGGAGCCACAAGGATGATCAGACTAGCCATGGGCGTGTGGACTATGTTGGGTCCTCATGACTCCGGCTTGGTCAAAGAGCCGACCCAAGTCACGGGCATACGGACCGAGGTGGATACTCTTGACACCATGAAAGAAACTTCGGGATTGAGATGGGTGACTCGTACCGCGAGCGTGCGGTCGGAGTGGTATCCATCTCAACATCATCCTAAATGATCCTATGCGGCCCAAGTCCGACGGTAGGTTGTGTGTGCAAAAGTGTAGTGCAAGATGCAAGGCATGCATAACAATTTAAATCAAACAGCACTTCAATAACTTGAATTTAAAACATTCATCCTTAATTCCAACCTACAAGACAAGGGTTAACAATCACTACTCCCCTTATACCTTCCAATCTGCAAAAACATTTAACACCTAAATGTTAGGGATGTACTTGGAATCCTCGCTGCCAAACAAAACATTTTTCAAAAAAAAAAAAAAAAATTGGCCTAAGTCCACTAAGTGTTTTAACTCAAGTCCCAAATGGAGTCGCCAAGCTGGTGCGACCAAATTTTCGGGTATGATTCACCTAAGATTTGGCTAATGGATTGTTAAGCCTAAACTTAACTCGGGCTCTCCCAAGCCCATACTAATTCGCGACTTAGGTTCACGTTCTTAACATGTAAATTTTTTTATTATGAGTCACCACTAATCTATTTTTTGTGGGTCGATTAGAAACCCAAGTAAAGTAACGGGAGATTTACTTTACTCCTACGAACCAGAGATTATAAGTTCGGGGACTTGGTTACACTAGATTTCTCTAATGCTCTTTCGGTACCTTTCTCTTTTATTTTGAAAAATATTTTTGCAGGCAGCTTAAATTAATTTTAATTTATCTCCTTAACATGTGAGGTTATCATGCGGGTGCGCAAACCACCAATTTAATACTTAAGAAAGCAAATGAATAAATTACAAAACTTACCTCATAGCAACAAAAGCATCTGTAATGTTAAATCAAAATTCATATCAACAATCCTAGATATGATTTTTAATTAACATGCAATTACCCAATTTTTGTTTTTGCTTTTCTTAATGAGTATCTAATCTATATGCAATGCAATGTTACTAATCTAACATGTAATGATATGTCATGGCAATATAACTTAAACTATATGACATAAATAAAATGCAATCTTTCCTAAAAAATGAAATTGATTAATTCTAAGGCAATTTTTGTATTTTCCATGAAATTCGAAATTAGAAAAATGCAAAGATTATCTAGCTAGATTAAGATTCCATTCAATTTGTATTAGGAATTAGGTTAAGCTAAATCCTAATTTGAACTAGCATCTTATCTTAACCAAGTAATCTCTAATCTAAAATGCAATCTATTTAATATCTAAATTTATAATAAATTAAGGAAAATATTACTTAGAATTAAACTAAGTGCAATTTTACCCTAATATGCAATGGCGTACAAAAAGATGCCTTAACACTACATGACATATGCATGATGATTTTTTTGTGTTTTTGTTTTATTAATTTCGAAATTAAAATTGACAAATAATTAAACATGCAACTTAAACTAAACAAAAACTAGCATCCTAAATGAATGCATTGTTTTGGATTTTTTATTTAACAAAATAAAATCGATTCAACCAACATGATAGCAAATCAAATGAGATAAGATCGATATCCACAAATTGGTGAACTATATCTCGCACATGAGATCGGGTTGGCCAATTTTTAAAAAAATAGCGAATCGAATCTTGGGCGGGAGATCGGATTGGTGATTTTTCAAGCGATTGAGATTGCGAGTCGGATTTCGGGCGGGAAAATCGGACTGTCAATCTCAAATTTCAGAAGCAATTTCATGTCAAGCAATCTCAATCTTACATTACAGAATAATTATACTAAAAAGAACGAGTAAAATAAAATAAATTGAAAACTACCTAATTTGATTTTTCTTTTTTGTTTGTTTTTTCCTGTTTTCCTTCCCCAAGCACGGTTTGTGGGTCTCCAAGGGGCAACCGGCCGTGGTGGTAGGTCACCCAAGGGCTCCGGTGAGAGTGATGGGCACGGTCGTCGAAGCTCCGGTGAGGTCCGGCGAAGGTAGACCTGCAACAAAACAGGGGATCGCTCGGGCAGTAGTTGACGGTGCACCGAGGACAGCAGTAGACTCGGATCAGGGGTAGCGGCTCTTTGCTCGGGCGGCAGATCATCGCGGATCGGCACGACAGGGCGGCAGTGCATGCTTGCGGGCAAGGGAACCCTGGCAGTGGAGTCGCAAGCAGAAAGCAGGTCACGGCTCGACGGAGCTTTGGGTCGGGAATCTCAGTGGCGCGACGAGCGGACCCACAAATGTCGACGTGGTGCGATGTGCGGGTGCGGCGGTGGTTGCGGTGAGGGGCGGCCCCGATGCTGTAGCGACGATGATGGACGCGAGGGGCGCAACGTGGCAGTGGAGGCGAGCAGTGGAGATGTTGTACGGGGGACAATCACAGCAGCGGAGCTTCGGACGGCTACCGAGCAGTGCAAGCACCGGTGTGGCGAGACGGTGGTGTCCGGCGGCAGAGAACGAAACGCGGGTGGACGGCAGCAAGCACCGCCGGAGAAGAAGTCTTCTTCTGCTTTAATTCTTTCTCTCTCCTCCAATCTACCTCACTTTTTCTTTTCTAACCTACTACTCTCTTTTCCCTCTGCCCTACCGCACGCATGTCCACTGTCTCTGCAGAAGCAAAGACTTTTCTCCTCTTCCCCAAAAAGCTTTCTTTTTTTCAAAGGAACGAACGGAGACTTCTCCTTTACGTGTTGAAATTTTTTTTACCTAAAACTCAAGAGAAACCCCCTTAATGTGGCCGTGTATTCAATGTTTGGCCCTCCCTAAACCCTACATATTTTTACCTATTTATAGGGCATGGATTAGGGTTTTTAAATTTTCCAAATTCATATCCACGAAGATTTCTTTTTTCCAAATGCAATATTCACTTTTCACATCTACCCTATCCGAAAAATTCATCATATCCTAGAAAATTTCAAATTCTTATTTTCTCATGAGATAATTTCCGATTACTTAAACAAAACGGGTTTGGGCCAATTTGCTCGCTTCCTGGGCTTAGTCCGGCCTATCAATTTAAAGCTCATAACCACTAATTCAAATCCACCCGTTATCGGTCCAATAAATAAATGCAAAACATGTAAATTAAAAATAAATGCACCTACATCTATATGCTATGCATTTAATATTTTTTCAGGGATAAAATTAACTCCTAATTTTCTATGTAATAAATGACCAAACGGGTCGCCAAAATTTAGGTGTCAACAAAGTGCCTCTTGAAGCTGAAGTAGGCCACTCTCTGCAAATTTCTCGCAAGTTTCTCTAACGTTGGAAAGAAAGCTGCAATACTCAAATTTGTGCACAAAGGCATTGTAAGTAGCCTTGGCAATAGTTGTCTTCCCTATTCCTCCAAATCCGCAAATTCCAACCATGTGAACCTCATTCGATTCCATGTCAAGCAAAGTACGCATAGGGTGCATATGCGAGTCCATGGCAACCACGTTTTCAGGCACATATAACTGCTTGCGATTCTTCAGCTGAGCGCATACTCTCTCGACAATGTTCTTAATGACATAAGACTCACGCCTGGTAGATTCAAACACATTGGATAAATAAGTACTAAGCTGATCTCCAATAAACCGCAGTCAATATCTCAAGCACAACAGGCAAGATTAAATTCAGTTTCCAGCAAATTGACATCTAATGCAAAAATGGGCTTGTGGAGGGACGCGGTCCACCTGCTTGTTTATGTACTCAACTCACGAATTGCTCAGTTGCTTGTCAAGAAAACTAATACATAAGCTTTCCTGCTTCGATTAGCGTGAATGTTTTTTTTTCCCCATTTTATGCATAAGCATTCCCATGAACCTATTGCCATGGAAATTAGTGAAATTCCTTAATCAACAGTTTTTTTCATTTTGTTTTGCCACGGAACAAACGGTAAGCAAACTGAGAAAGGAGTAAATGAGAGAGCCTTACTCGTCAACCAAATGCCAGCCGGAGATGTTAGCTGCAGCAGTCAGTGCTTCTCTCCACCTCTTCACCTTCTCCGAATCACCGCCGTTCGACTTCAACCTCTCCTCGTGATCGATTAGCGCTCGTCCGTACCTCTGCCTCTGCTTCCTCTCATCCGAGGGATCCACCTTGTAGAACACCGGCCACACGATCTGACCCATCTTATCCCTGCACTCCACGATTCTCACCAGCTTGTCCAAGCACCAGCTAGAGGACGTGTAGTTCTCCGAGAACACGACGATCGAGATCCTCGACTCCCCGATGGCTCCGAGGATTGCCGGCGCGATCTCCTCGCCCTTCCGGAGCTCCTCCTCATCCATGAACGCATCGATCCCTCGCTGGTCGAGCACCGCGCGGAGGTGGCCAGTAAAGCCGTTGCGCGTGTCCTCGCCATGGAAGCTCAGGAACACGTCATATCTTTATGGACGGCCGGACTCCCCGTTGGCTCCCCAAGAATCCTGCCACATCTTCCGGAGCACCTCGTCTTCCATGAATGCCCCGTTCCCTCGCTCGCTGTCCTCAGCAGGGAAGTCCAGATGCAGTTCGTGTCCATCTGGATCGTGGGCCCAAGTCTCGAACATCTCAGATTGGGCCTCGGCCGAGGAGTCCCCAGGCACCCAGTCAAGGGAGGCCCCACTGTGGAGAGTTTGGGCGAGCGGTTCGGGATCCGAGAGGCCATCTCCTTCCATCGGACCAGCGACCTGACCGGGAATGGCCTCGCCTGTTGGACTGAAACTGGTTGATTCACGGCCGGCCATCTCTTAATGGAATGTATCAGTGTAGGGAACCGTGGAGCTGGAAGCAAAGTAAGACGCGTTAGGGATTTATACACGTGCCCAGCAGGAAATTGACAGTTACATAGACATTTTCTTTTTATAAATGCCACGTCATAAAGAAGGAAGGCGTAACATGGAACGTAACAGTGCACGGAACCATAGGCAAATATAATATCTATTTGGGTATGCTCGAATGATCCAAGAGCGGAGTAAAGATATAGCGTGCGTTTGTCCCACGAAAAATTTAATAATAGAATTTTTGTTTTCAAGAATATGACTAATTTTTCTTTGTTTTATTTGGTGATATATATCGAAAACGCTTTCAGAAGTTTGAATCTCATTGGAAAATATTTTTAATCTCATGACTTTATTTTAAGAGAAAAAACTAATTTTTTAAATTTATTTTATTTTTTAAAAATTGCATTTTTAATTATTTTTAAATTTTATGTTTTCTTTTTTTTTTTTTCTTTCCTTATAAATTTTTTTTATATTTTTAAAGAGGTTTGGCTTATTTTACAATATTCCAATTGGCTTACATGATGTTAGCTCTAGGTATGGGATCTTCTCAAGCGGCTTGAATATTTTATGAAACTCTTAAATCCCCGGATTTGGTCAAAAATAAGGTATTTGTCCTTTTCGTTTTGTATAAAAAAAAAATGTAAAAGAGAGTTCATTAGAAGTGTGACTGTTAAGTATTTTGACTTTCAAGTGATGAGGGCATTTTTGTGACGTCCTCAATACATCATGGCTAACGCAATTACCCAATTCTTTCCATTTTTTAAGCACGCGGAAGTGTCTTTATACCAGTAATAATCGAAAACATGGGAAACTTAAAGAATGCATGAATAATATAAACCAGGCTAACACATTTCATTCCTTATTTATTTACTTTAGGTGACATGATTGGTGTATTGGGAATTTTAAAGAAAAAAGGGTTATCCCAAATTACCATACCCCATGGTACTATCTCGATCTTGGAGTTGCCTGTACATGTCTTGCCACCTATCTTCCGATGGTAGCACATCCAAAAGTCATCACTTGGATCCAAAATGTGGCTTCACCTTCCTACTCCTGCCCTAGTCGACCATACTATTACCTATGTAGCACTAACACGGCGACACGGACATGCGACACGACACGACACGACATGACACGCAACACGTCATTTCTCGAAAAGTAGAGAATTTCGACACGTTCCGACACGTTAAATATTAAATAAATATTTTTATTTTTAATTAATTTGATTCAAATTCACAAATAAATATATAAAGAGTTTACAATGAATTTATACTAATAATATTAATAAATCTTACATTTTTTTATTTCATTATCCTAAATTTACATTTATTTTTCGAAATTCCCCCTCCCCCAAATTTACTTTTATTTTTCGAAACCACCCCCCCCCCGGCCAAACTTCCCTCATCTCTTTCCCCACCAAATTTTTTTCACTTTTTTTCCCTCCCCACCACCTGATAGCCCATTACTTCCCCCTCCCTCCTATCACTTTCCCCTCCCTCCAACATGCCAAGTCTTTTTTTATTCTTTTCAAAACCCTAGCAGCGCGGCACGACGCCTTCTTCTCCTCCTCCTCGCATCCTTTTTTATTATTTTCCTTCTCAAAAGTTCAAAACCCTAGCAGCGTGGCTCCTTCTTCTCCTCCTCCTCGCCTCTTCCTCCTCGCCACACGTCGCCTATCTCCGAAAGCATCGAAGACTCGATCAAGAAAAGCACCAGCATTCGCCAAAGGAGCAGAAAAGGGAGTAACTCAAAAAAAGTTTCAGCGAAAAGGAATCGGAAAAAAAGGCGGAACGCACGATCCCTATGCGCCGAGAGGCTGCACACCGCTGTGAACTCGTCGTCCTCCTCCTCCTCCCCCTTGCCGCTGCCGCCACCGCCCCACTCAACGACGCCGCCCTCCCCCGCGCGCGCCTCCCTCCTAAAGTTTCTCCTCACGGCCCTCGCCCTCTTTCTCTGGCCGTCTCTCGCCGTCACGGGCTCGCCTTCGCTCGTAGCCTCATCTCTACTCCCTTGCCCTCGCCTCCACCCTCCATTCTCTTTCGGACACGCGTGTCGAAGCGTGTCGACAAAAGTTGACCACGTGTTGACAAATCCGACACGCGATCAACGCGTGTCCGAGCGTGTCCAAACGTGTCGACGTGTCTAACACACTCCGACACGTGTCGGACACAACACGGAGGCACATGGAATGTGTCCGTGCGTCATAGACTATTACCATAGTCATCTCTATCATCCCTGGGGTGTGGGATTGGCCCCACGAGCTATCCTCCTCCTCACGCGTAGACCATGAGGAAACCCATGAGTACGGGATTTGCTAGGACCCATATGTCTATGGTCAAAATGGCGATGCACCAGATGAAGGTAATGTCTAGAGAATCCGGATCCATGAAGTTGGAAAAATGCCAAGTGAGGTCCACGGGTACCCCATAACTAATGGAAGTTCAAGCAGGAAGGATCGCCATAATTACTATTGATATGAAAAAGTAAAATCAACAGCCGGTGAGCATATACCCAACAAATAGAAAGTCTACTGGTCTATATTACATAAACCAATCGCTGTATTGATGAGGAAAGCCTCAATATAAAGAATATAAAATCATTTTCAAATCAACTTGCTTGAGGACCTTTTTCAAAATCAACCTAGCGGATCAATAAGATAAGTAACTTTTCCGAACAAGTAATCAGTGACTCAAATGAGATTTAAAGATACTAAGACTATATTCAATATGAATTCATGTCGCCACCATTCTCTGGGAACCCCATTATCCCCCAAGCATTTCGCACCCATCCAATATCGCGAGGATATCTGGGGAAACTGTGTTACACCCCACAGGCATTTGGAGGAACTCAGTTAGCCCTCGAGGCATCCCTACTACAAGTCGAGGGTATCGTCGTCCCAAGGACTGATGGTATTCTCAATCACACATCCATACCATGACACAACAATTCCATAATTCAATTTCAAAGGCATTGACGTTATTACTATCAAGGAAACTCAAGAGTGAATCCTATAAATCCTCAGTCACTTATACTCCCCCTACACTAATATACACTCACTCGTACCTACATCAAACGAATAGCAAGAAGGATTCCATATCATAGTCCCCAAATTCACCATATATGGTGTTTTGTAGTCTTTGGAAACAGCAGTGGTTGCTTAGGTAAATGCATTTCAAAAATTATGAAATTTTAACATAAGATAGACAAGATCCAAAAGGGCATTTTTCATGAAGAAATCGAAATACAATTCATTTTATATGACACTATATAAATTTTTGGAAAACCAAACAAAAACAGTAGGTCTTCTGATAGATAACGGGATTAAAAAGAACATTGTTTCTCTGACTAAACGATATCAAAGAATTCTGAAATTTTTATATGTGATATTTTGGGATGTACTCTACAACTTTCATGGAGGAAACTGATTAAAATTCTTGCTCAAAAATTCTGTGGAAAATGGAAAGCAGAGAAAGGTCGGTTTTCAGGAGAGAGGAAAAAGAAGCTTCAGTAGAGAGAGAGAGGAACCGAGAGTTTTTGGGAGAGAGGAAAAAGAAGAGAGAGAGAGAGAGAGAGAGAGAGAGAGAGAGAAAAAAGAAACAAAGAAACAAAGAAAAAAAAAAAAAAAAAAAAAAAAAGAAAGAAAGAAAGAAAGAAAGAAAGAAAGAAAGGAAAAAGAAAAGAAAAAAAGAAAAATGAGGAGATAAAAGGGAAAGAGATAAGGAAAGAATGAGAGAGAGGGACAGCAGAGAGCTCGCACAAAGAAAGAAAAAGAAACAGAGAAAGAAGAAGAAGAAAAAGAAGGGAAAAAAAGAAAAGGGGCTTCACACGTTCTCGCCATGGGAGCCTTGTCAAGCCACTTCAACTAAGTAACACAACGCCCGGTAAGTGCTCACGCTCTTGTTCAATCGGAGTAGTTTCGGGCTTAAGGATTGAAAATCGGAATTTTGGGAAAATCGAATAGCGAAATTCGATTTTTGAGTCATTGAGATGCGTATTTTTATAGAAAGGATAGTTTAGGATTTTGTGGAGCTGTAGGATTTTACGGATCGTGAATTGAGTTTACGGTTTGCCCAAAACAAAATTTTGAAGTTTATTGTGCGTGATGAACAGTGCGCGACCAGGACTTCAGGGCCATAATTTGTTGGTTTTTGGCTTGATTTTGGATCGAATAAATTAGGGTTCTTGTATTATGTTAGAAGGGCTTTATATTGACTATAAGTACGCTTGAAACGGGGTTCGATGGAGAAAGTTATGACATGACCAAGTTCTGGGCTTAAGTTCCGCATTGCGAACGGCTTAAATAATCGCTTTGGATATGCGGTTATTAGCGCGTAGGTGTCGTTTTACTGATGAATAAGCATAATTTAGTCAAGTCGTTATTTGGAGAGTAGCATATTACTTGGTTTTAATATCGTTTTTGATTTATTGATGGGAATATGAGTGCGTTGGCTTGAGTAACCACATATGTTGTTTTTCAGCTTTCCTAGGTGAGTAGTGCCTTTTCTTCTAAGAATTTGTAAGCTCATGTCTTTTAAATGATAAATGATATTGATATTTTATGAGGTATGAATAAGTATGTTTATTCTATAAAATTTGGATCGGGCATTTACTACATTTTGGTATTTGAGAATAACGTGAGGTCTTTTGGTGAAAATATATACTCTGTTTGATAAACGAAGTTGAGAAATGTTACATGTTTTGGGTTTGTGAAACCTTTTTTTAGGAAAAGCTTGGCTTGGAGATAGTTTATGGAATGTTATATAGATATCGATTTGTGAAAAGCTTTTTGAAATATATTTGATTTGATTCGATTTGTAAAATTGATTTATGAGACGAGTCTTGAAATTATTTGAGAATATTCTATGAAAAGTATTTTGGCGGATGAGTTGAGTTGCGAAATCTTTTGATGATATATGAAATGATTTATGGATTTGGTTTGTGAATTATGGATAGTGTTGTTCTGGATTGATATTGATGTTCAATATTGCTGTGAGCCCAGCAAGGGGCTTGTGGGTATGCGCATACTATTCTAGGATATCCTTATGGGCTGAGCCATCGGCTAATAATAGGTGGAGACATTGTAGAGGGGGAATCTTGATCGCCTTGTCACTAAGCGTTATATCGTGACCATGGTTTGATATTGAGCAACTGGTTAGTCAACGGAGTGGATCATTGACATGTGATATGAGTTTAGTCAATGGAGTGGACCATTGACATATGATTTGAGTTTAGTCGTTAGAATGGACTATCGACGTGTGATTTCATATTAGATGAACCAATGGAATAAACCATTGATGTCTGGCATGAGATTAACCAATGGGATGGATCATTGGCATGTGACTTAATGAAATTGATCAATGGATTTAACCATTGACATTTGTTTTGATGTCATTGTGAAATGAATGTAACTATTCTTAAGTATACGTAACTTATCCTTTTATTATTTGTTTGTTATATTATGGATTTGGGTTAAAAGAGTTATGGTTTTGTGTTGTAAATATGCATAGTGGGTGCTCGATCCGCTTAGAAGAGATGTATTACTCACTAAGCCGTGGTTGCTCACCCTTCTATTTGCCAATCTTTTTCAGGTTCCTCAACTAATCATAAGTAGTACGAGAGTGATACCGACGATGGGACTTTTAGGAGTTGGATTTTGGGAGCTTTGAGGCTGCTGGAAGGACGGCCGTGTCATACTCCATCCATGATGGTTTCGGGGTGTGACATGTAATATTTTTAGTAGGTCAAAGTGGGCCCCAAGAAAAAAGGAAAAGGAAGAGATATTTAAGGGAAAGGGGGATGCAGCCGAGAATGGCGAACGGGAGGAAGAAGGAAAAGAGGAGAAAAAGGAAAGAAAGGGGAGGAAAAAATAGAGAGAGAGAATCGCGGACACATCATGGAGGCTTTGTCTAGTTGAATCAATTAGGTATCGCAGTGTCCATATTCAAGCCCTTTGTTTGTCTAACCGGAATAGCTTTCCGAATTAGGGCACAATTTTGAAGTTCCATGAAATTTCGCAAATACAACCTCGTCCAAGGAGCTCAATGACACTTCTTCTTCGTCAAGATTGCTGGAGTCCCCGGGCACCGGTGAAGGGAGGCCCCACTGTGGACTATGAAGCACGAACACATAGCCCGTGCTTCTGTGTCGTGTCCGACACGTGTCGGAGCGTGTCGGACACGTTGACACGCTCGGACATGGTCGGACACGCAATCAACGTGCATCGGATTTTCTGACACGTGGTCAAACACGTTTTGACACGTGTTCGGAAGATGGAGGGTGGAGGCGAGGGTGAGGGAGCAGAGATGAGGCCGCAAGCGACGGCGAGCCCGTGACAGTGAGAGACGGCTAGAGAAAGAGCATAGACTGAGGCGAGGGCTGCATCTTTGATGCTGCAATGGATCGGAAATGAGGCTGCAGCTTCGAGAGAGAAAGGGCCGAAGGCAAGGCGGTAAATGAGGACCAAGAGCAAGCAGAGATCGAGAGGAAGAGGAGAGGAAGACGGTCGTGTGGCGCGGAGGAGGAGGAGAAGGATCAAGAGGAAGAGGAGAGGAAGGGGGTCATGCGGCGAGGAGGAGGAGGAGAAGGATCGAGAGGAAGCGGAAAGGAAGGGGGTCGTGCAGCGAGCGGCGAGAAGGAGGAGGAAAGGGAGGGCGCTAGCTAGGGTTTTTGATAAGAAAACTCAAAAATAATTAAAAAAAAAAAGGAGATCTGATGGGTGATGGCGTGACTTTTAATTTTGGGGGAAGGGGAAGTGACAACCTGTCTATCACGTGATGGGGGAGGGAAATAAAAGTGAAATAAATTTGGGGGTGGGGGGAAATGGACCAAGGAAAGAAGGGAGTGGGGGTGGACCCCAGTGGGGACTTTTTTTTTAAATGGAAAAATAAATAAATGAGATCAAAAAATAATTTCAAAAAATAAAAGTACTGAATTTTGAATAGTGATAAATTTTGCTCATTGTAGAAGATCATTGATTTATTTAAATAAATTGATTATAATTTCTTATTAATCATTAGTTTCATCGATAACTTTTGTTAAAGTTAAAAACATATTCCAAACATGGATACGCATTAATTATGAATATGTTTTTTGAATTTCCAATAAATTGATTTATTAATATTATTAGTGTAAATTCATTATAGGCTCTTTTTTTAATTATTTATTTATTTATGAATTTGAATCAAATTAATTAAAAATAAAAATATTCATTTAATATACAACGTGTCCCAATGTGTCGAAATTCTCAATTTTTGAAAAATGACGTGTCGTGTTGTGTCATGTCGTGTTGTGTGTCGGTGCTACTTAGACTATGGAGAGTTTGGGCAAGCGGTTCAAGATCCGAGAGGCCATCTCCTTCCATCGGACCAGCGACCTGACCGGGAATGGCCTCACCTGTTGGACTAAAACTGGTTGATTCACGGCCAGCCATCTCTCAATGGAATGTATCAATGTAGGCAGCCGTGGAGCTGGAAGCAAAGTAAGACTCGTTAGGGATTTATACATGTGCCCAGCAGGAAATTGACAGTTAAATAGACATTTTTTTTTTTTATAAATGCCACGTCATAAAGAAGGCATAACATGGAACGTATCAGTTCACAGAACCATAGGAAAATATAATATCTATTTGGATATGCTCAAATGATCCAAGAGCAGAGTAAAGATAGAGCGTGCGTTTATCCGACAAAAAATTTAATAATAGAATTCTTTTTCTATGACTAGTTTTTCTTTGTTTTATTTGGTGATATATATCGAAAACGCTTTTGGAAGTTTGGATCTCATTGAAAAATATTTTCAATCTCATGACTTTATTTTAAGAGAAAAAACTAATTTTTTAAATTTATTTTATTTGTTTAAAATTGAATTTTTAATTATTTTAATTTTATGTTTTCTCTTTTTTCTTTTCTTTCCTTATAAAAAAATGGGTTAATACCCTGAAAAACTCAAAACAGGTACACTTGTAACAAATTTACCCTAAACTATTTTTTTGACCATGAAAAACCCTAAATTGATACTTCGGGACAAATTTACCCCGACTGATTATAAAAAAAAAAAAATTCTAAACTAGTACATTTATGATAAATTTACCCCAAACTAATATATTCGACCGCAAAATGCCCCAAACTGGTAAATTTGTAACAAATATACTCTTCGCTAAATTGGATTAATACTACAAAAAAAAATCAAAAAAATCAAAAAAAAATTGTAAACTGTGACAAATGAAATGTGTCGCGACCTCCCCGAAGCGGGTTGGACCACCTAAGGGTTTTGGCTAATGGATTGTTAAGCCTAGACTTAACTCGAGCTCTCCCAAACTCATACCAATTCACGACTTAAGTTCAAGTTTTTAACATGCAATTGATTTTCAATTAAGAGTCGCTAATCTATTTTTGGTGGGTTGATTAGAAACCCAAGTAAAGTAATGTGAGAATTACTTTACTCCTACGAACCAGAAATTATGAGTTCGGGGACTTGATTACACTAGATTTCTCTAATGCCCTTTCGGTATCATTCTTTTTTATTTTCAAAAATGTTTTTGCAGGCAGTTTTGGATTGATTTTAAATCTATTTCCTAACATGTGAGGTGATCATGTGGGTGCGCAATCCACCAATTTAGCACTCAAGAAAACAAGTAAGAAAAATGCAGAACTTACCTCATGGCAACGAAAGCATCTACAGTGTTAAATTAGAATTCACATCCGCAATCCGCAATCCTATGATATGATTTCTACTTAACAATGTAATTTCTCAATTTTGTTTTCACTTTTTCAATGAGAACCATGCAGTGCATCTAATCTAACATGAAATGGCATGACAATGTGTTCTAAACTACATGACATGAGTAAAATATTTTTTTTGTGTTTTCTTAATGAACATGCAATAATTAAATATGCAAATCAAAATGACCTAATTATAATGACGGGCAATTTTTAATTAAATGAGCCTAATTCTACATGACATACATTTTATGAACCTAATCCCACATGACGTGCACATGATTATTTATATTCCTGCAATCTATCCTAAAAATTAAAACTAAACTTAAAATGAGACACGCAATTCTATTCTAATATGCATGATTTTTTTTATACATACCAAATTCGAAATTTTAAAAATTTGCGCACAATTAAACATGGAACCTAAAAATTTAGCATCCTAATTTAATTAAATTTTTTTTTGGGATTTTTTTTTGTTATAAAAATTTGAAGTAAAAGTCTAATTCTAGATTGACACGTGCAATTCTAAAAAAACTAAGAAAACTAATATCACAAATGAACGCCTTTTTGGATTTTTGTTATTTTATTTTTTTTATAAAAACTAAATATGCCAACCCTAGACCTAATCTAACTTGCATTTTTTGAATTTTTTTTTTTTGTAAGAGCAAAAGCTAATTCAAATAACACGATATCTAATCCAATCAAAGATAAGATTAATATCCAAAACTAACGAACCATATCTCATGCATGAGATTGGGTTGGTCAATTCTAAATTAAATCGCGAATCGAATCTCGGGCATGAGATTGGATTGTCGATTTTTGAAAGAGATTGTGAGTCAGATTTCGGACGCGAAAATCGGACTCTTAATCCCTAATTTGAGGGGTTATTTCACATTAGAATTTCGATCATGCATTGATGAATAATCACACTAAAAATATATAAAAACAAACTATAAACTATATAAAAAATAATAATAAAATAATAATAAAAAACTACCTAATGTTCCCCTTTTGTTTTTTTTATCTTTTCCTTTCCCACGCACAGCTTTGTCGTGGGTCTCCGAAGGGAAACAGGTCGTCAGTCCGGGGGGGCAGCTCCAGCGAAGGTGAACCGGCAACGACTGGTGGACTGACGGCGAAGGAGCGGGCAGCAGCAGCTTCCGGCAACGGTCGCGGCGAGAACGGCTTCTAGCGTTGCGGAAGGCTCGGGCGTAGCTGCTGGTGTCGAGCAGAGATGGCGGAGTTGCCGCAGGTGTCGAGGACGGGCAGGGGCACGGGATTGCAACGGCAGCTACGTGCTGAACTCGCCGGAAGGAGGAAGGTAGCGGCGGGGGTTGTTGCAGCGTCGACACTCGGAGCTCACCAGCAGGAGGGAGACGATGGCGCGGTGACGGTGGTGCAGGCGGGGCAAGGCGTCGAGCTGAGGCGTTGGGCGGTGAGCAGGATGGAGCTCGGGGGTTGCTGGTGCGGGCGGTCAGAGGCGCGACTGTGGGTGTGGGCTGGAGGGTGCTCGCGGCGTCAACAGGAGGTGCAGGTGCTGGCTGCGGGTGCAGGCGTCGGGGACGGTGGAGCGCAGGGCAGAGGGGTGGTGATGGGCTCGGAATTGGCGCGGTGGTGCGGGCTGCAATGGACGTCGGGGCGGAGGTCGATGGGCGAACCGACGCGGGCCGCAGGCGAGGATGGGCGCTGCGGTGGTCGGCGGCTCCGCGATTTTTTTTCGGACGGGGTAGAGGCTGGCGGAGGCGCGATCTCGCTGGCCATGGAAGCGCGGCGCGGAGGTGCGGGCGCGGTAGTGCGCGGTGCGGAAGCTTGGGCAGCAGGGGTCAACAGCAGAAGAAGAACTTGCAAGGAAGAAGATGAACAGTGTTTTTTCCTTTTGTTTTCTCTTCTACCGCATGCCCCCTCTCTGACTTCACTTTTTTTTCTCTCTGATAGACTCTCTATCTCTCTTCTTTTTGAACGAAGGAGAAGCCCCCCCTCACCATGAAATTTTCTCTTTTCCGTTCCCCTAACAAACCTCTCGAATAAATTTTTTTCGTTCCTCCCCCCCTTGACGCGGCTTCTTGTGGTCTTATTTATAGGCCATCCATTGCCTCTTGAAGTTAGCCAACTTTATTGTGACAAGATGCAGCCGCAACTTTTCCAGAATTTAAGCTGAACTTTGCCCTTTTTTAATCTTCTCCAGACCTTTCTTTCGGCCACCACTCCGCTCTTCCGCAAGGAAATCTTCTTGTAGGCGCCTGTAGGATTTTTACATCCCCCATTTCGTGCATGTATGCGCATGCATTAATGAGGAGGTTTCTTCTTCAGCGAATTTTCATTGTGTCACTAAAGCTGATATATTATATAATATTGTGGGCATATTATAATAATATAATATGGGCACATTATACAATATATTATGGGCTGCTTTTGCTTCTTTGAAGATTTCTCCAGAATCCGCACGCCCGCCGAATTTGTGCAGGCATATGCATGCATTAATGAGGAATAGACAATGGACGGCCGGCCACCCCAGACAGTTTGCCACTGTCCGGGCCTCGTCATTTCCCTGAACCCAGCCTAGTATGCTAGAAGAAGAGCTTCACGGAGATCAGAGGTGGGTCCCTTAACCTGTAAAAGGCTTGGCCGAGATACTCAATGGGACCGTTATCCCATACTACTCCCTCTCACCTGCCTTAAATGGCTTATGAGGGGGAGTCCTCCCGAGATAGTCATTTCAGGAGGGAACCTTTTAAGGACATGTTCAGGTCCGTGCGAGAGCTTCTTTCCTCATTTCATTTTTTTTTTTTTTTTTGCATTCTCTCTTGTGCGTGTTCAGACTAGCGAAAGAGATACCATCCTTTTGTGCATGCAATTGACCACGAGCCCCTGCTTCTTGTTGTCCTCTTAGTACCGATGGAAATGCGACTACATGAAATACAATTTTACTATTTTTTTCTTAGGGGTTAAAGATTAATCCCTAAATTTTCATGCAATTAATTACTAAATGATTAGTCAAAATTTAGGTGTCAACAAAACGTAAAATCCCAAATTGGTATACTAGTCAACTGTTACGTGTCATTTAACTTAATAATTTGACGATAAAATTTAACGAAAATTAACAGCGGGTAAATTTGTCATAAGTGTACCAGTTTGGGGTAAATTTGTCAAAGGTATACCAGTTTTGGGTTTTTGGTAGCCAAAAAAATAATTTGGAGTAAATTTGTCACAGGCGTACCAGTTTTTGGTTTTTCAAGGCATTAACCCTAAAAAAATTTATATTTTTAAGAGGTTTAACTTATTTTACAATATTCCAATTGGGTTACATGATGTTAGCTCTAGGTATGGGATCTTCTCAAGTGGCTTGAATATTTTATAAAACTCTTAAATCCCCAAATTTGGTCTAAAATAAGGTATTCGTCCTTTTCCTTTTGTATAAAAAAAATGTAAAAGACAATTCATTAGAAACGTGATTATTAAGTTTTTTGACTTTCAAATTAGTGATAAGGGCATTTTTGTGACGTTTCCAGTATGTCATGGCTAACGTAGTTATCCAATTATTCCAATTTTTTAAGCACGCGGAAGTGTATTTATACCAATAATAATCGAAACATGGGAAACTTAAAGAACGCACGTGTAATATAAACCAGGCTAGCACATTTCATTCCTTATTTATTTACTTTAGGTGACATGATTGGTGTATTGGGAATTTTTTTTAAAAAAAAGGGTTATCCCAAAATACATCATACCCCCATGGTACTATCTCGACCTTGTAACTGCTTGTACATGTCTCGCCACCTATCTTCCGATGCTAGCACGTCCAAAAGTTGTCACTTGGATCCAAAATGTGGCTTCACCTTCCTACTCTTGCCCCAGTTGACCATACTACTACCATTGTCATCTCTATCATCCCCGGGGTCTGGGATTGGCCCTACGAGCTGTCCTCCTCCTCACGCGTAGACCACGAGGAAACCCATGAGTACGGGACTTGCTGGGACCCCTATGTCTAGGGTCAAAATGGTGATGCACCAGATGAAGGCAATGTCTAGAAAATCCGGATCCATGAAGTCGGAAAAACACCAGGTGAGGTCCATGGGTACCCCATAACTAATGGAAGTTCAAGAAGGAAGGATCGACATAATTACTATTGATATGAAAAAAAAAAATCAACAACCGGTGAGTCTAAACCTAGCAAATAGAAAGTCCACCGGTCTATATTACATAAACCAATCGCTGTACTGACAAGGAAAGCCTCAATATAAAGAATATGGAATCATTTTCAAATCAACTTGCTTGAGAAATTTTTTCAAAATCAACCTAGCGGATCAATAAGATAAGTAACTTTTCCAAACAAGTAATCAGTAACTCAAATGGGATTTAAAGATACTAAGACTGTATTCAATATGAATTCATGTCACCACCATTCTCCGGGAACCCCGTTATCCCCTAGGCATCTCGCACCCATCCAACATCGCGAGGATATCTGGGAAAATTGTGTTACACCCCACAGGTATATGGAGGGACTCAGTTACTCCTAGAGGCATCCCTAATATAAGTCAGGGTATCGTCGTCCCAAGGATTGTTGGTATTCTCAATCATTCATCTATACCATGACACAACAATTCCATAATTCAATTTTAAAGGCATTGACGTTATGACTACCAAGGAAACTCAAGAGTGAATCCAATGAATCCTTAGTCATTTATACTCCCCCTACACTAATATACACTCACTTAGGGGTGTCAAAAATCGAACCGAACCGAAAAATTCAGTTTTTTTGGTTCAGTTCTCATTAAAAACCGAAATTTTTGTCATCGGTTTGGTTTTTATCGGTTAACCGAACCAAACCAAACCAACAAACTAATAAGAGCTTATTTCTTGGAAATGAAAAATATATACAACAGAAAAAAAATGAAAAAAAAAACAAATGCAAAAAGTTGAAAACCAAAAACCAAAAAACCGAACCGAACTTCGGTTCGCATTCGCTTCGGGTCTCATTCAATTCGGTTCGGTTCGGTTTTTCAAAAAAAATTGGACCAAACCGAACCATTGACACCCGTACACTCACTCGTACCTACATCAAACAAATAGCAAGAAGGATTCCATATCATAGTCCCCAAATTCACCATATAATGGTGTTCTGCATTCTTTGGAAACAGCAGTGGTTGCTTAGGTAAATGCATTTCTAAAATTATGAAATATTAACATAAGATAGACAATATCCAAAGGGACTTTTTTCATGAAGAAATCGAAGTACAATTCATTTTATACGACACTATATAAATTTTTGGAAGACCAAACTAAAACAGTAGGTCTTCTGATAGATAACAGGATTAAAAAGAACATTGTTTCTCTGACTAAACGATTTCAAAAAATTCTAAACTTTTTATATGTGGTATTTTGGGATGTACTCTACAACTTTCATGAAGGACACTGATTAAAATTCTTCCTCGAAAATTCTGTGGAAAATGGAAAGCAGAGGAAGGTCGGTTTTGTGTCCGTGAAAACAGATCCTGTACTAAATTGTTTTTCATATATATGTTTGTCATAAAAACTCCAAAAAATCTGAATTTAAATTATGTTGTATAAAAGCCAATGAGGGATGACTTTCGTGAATGACATCCTGTGGAATTCGTATCACACAAGTCAATACAAAATTGGAAAAATCAGAGGCCTTGCAGGAACCAACCTGACTTAGACCCCTTCACTAATTTAACTCAGGCTTTTGGCATTTCCAGCCCTAGCATACACTAGACATCAATAGACCGTACTCCTATGATCCAACCACGAACTCAATATTTTAGCTAGGTAACTTGGTCGAAACTTCCAACTAGACAGGAATCTAAGCAACGTTCATGGAAATTTATAGGAAACGAATCTCGCCAAACATAATCGATCGACATAGGATAGAACGGAGGATATCCACTTACCTTGGGTCCTAAAGGGTTGTGGTCGCGGCTCGGCAGGGCGAGGGCATGGCGGTACACGCGACAGCTTGGGTGAGGCGTCCCTGATGTCGACTTGAAATGCTAAGGTTGCTTCTGGCTCACACGGATGAAAGCTGAAGAGGGAAGTGGGAAGCTTGCTTGCTGACTTTGGTGTTTGTGGCAGAGGAAGTTTGCGGTGCAGATAGAGTGGAAAGCTGCAGTGAAAACGGAAGAAACAGGAAGAACTTCGGCGTGAAAGCAGGAAGAAAGCGAGCGGTTTTGTCCTTCTCTTTTCCAACTCAGCCTTCACCGTTCCTTTGCTGCTGAGGTGTCGCCGTTTAAAGAGAGCTGTTGAGGAAGGTGACACGGAGTTAGTCTCCGTTGCTGACCCCAGAGGAGATGTGGCAAAGCGCTGGAAGTGTAGCGGCATGAAAAGTGAACGAAGGAAAGTTGCAGCGAGCAATTTCGATGACTGAGGAGGCGGCTTTGTTTATCTCTTGCTCAATCCTCGTTTTTCAATCGTTGCGGTCACTATTTTTGACTCTGGCCCCCAGAGCTCTTGACTGCTGGATGAAGAGGTGGCTGAATTCGGTAAAACGGTGAAAGTGGACGAGGTGGACTTCTGGTTGTGCTTCTTGCTAAGCGACTCATCACGGAAAATGGCGCCAGCTGTGGAGACGTAGCCGTGAACGGAGAATTGGGTGGCGCGGCTCATTGAAGGCCGAGTGCGGCAGCTTGATGATGGTGTCTTGGACGGTTAGGCATTTGGGCTCGCAATACGTTGAGCGAAAAATCCAGATGTCACAAGTTTGGACTATGCACATATGTTTTAGGGTTTTTTTTAAGGAAGATTATAAAGGATGTGCTTAACAACACATTTAAGACCTTGGCCTCTTTTGTTTTTCCTATCTTCTTTTTGGATCTTTGAATCTTGTGACTCACCAAGTGGTTTTTTGAGATTTTGGTTGTATCTTGTACTTGTTGAAGAAAGTGAAATCCCTCTCTTCTCGAGATTTTCCCATCTTGGATTATCATGTATATCTTGTGTTTTGGGTGATCTAGATTTTTCTTTTATCCTTCACTATTTGTGCTTCAATTGGTGTATCTTGTGGCATTTTTTTTTCCAACAATAACAATGAGGGATTTGCAATTCTTGCGATTCAAGCATCATTGCCACATCACTTTTGATGTTTACAGTTCTAGGAAGAAGTACACCCTAAGTCACTTTTTCATAAAATTGGATACTTAAATGCCAGCTCCAGTAAGATTTACCAGAAATCCGATGTGCTGTTATTTTATTAATAAAAACGTCTAGTGGCTTGCCGAAATATCTACTCAGCAATCCTTGTCTCAAAACAACGTCATTTTGCCCCCAAATTTGATTTTTAATATAAATATTTATTAAATTTGATTAAAAAGACTAAATTTAAATAAAAAAAAAAAGGGAAATCAATGAGGGCCTCCACGACTCTCGCTGCCGCTACCCCACCATCACCGGAAAGGGTTGGTGATGGTGGGGTGAGGGCCTACACAGCCTCGCCCAGATTATGCCAAGGGCTGTCGCTGGTGGATCGAGCCGCAACTCCTCACCCCAAATCTAGGTGAGGGCGCGCAAGCCCTCGGTTGTAGTCGGCCAGCCACTAGTCGGGGCTTAGCAACCCAAGTCGATCCTCGCCCCATCATCACTAGCCTTTTTCAACAATGGTGGGCTGGTAGCAGCGGCGAGGGCTGTGGAGATCCTTGCTATTTTCTTTTTTTAATTTAATTTAATTTAATTTATATTAAAAATCAAATTTGCACCAAAATGACATCGTTTTGGACTTATCTAGCCACGTCAAAGCCACGTGAATAAATCTTTTTTAAAGCAATGTCACACCATTTAAAATTCTCGCCAAAAAATGCCACGTCAGTTGTTTGGTCAGAAATTCTCGCGTTAGCGCTTAAGTGTTCATTTCTTCTGTGATTTTGGCACTTAAGTGTACTTTTTGGAAGTTTTGGCACTTATATATCCACCAATGCTAAATTTTGGCACTTGGGTATACACCCTTCTACAATTCTATGTTAAATTTTTAGAGGGATGACAAATTCCTTTTGAATATAATTCATTTTATGTTGCAAAAATTCAATTCATCGATGATAATAACGTTTCGCATGCCAAGGGTATAATTATTGCTGGACATTGCATGTGTGAAACAAGTCAAGTAATATGTTCTATCCTATTGACCAATCTTGTGCTTAAGTATCTAACAAGATCACGCATAACATATCGTGACAAAGACGAACAAATTTCTCCTATTATCCGGCCCTCCATTTATATTGCTAATGGCTGGCCTATAAGAATATTCTAAAACTAGTATGCATATCCACAAACTCCTCAATGGAATCATAGAGACACTGAACAAATCCATCAACATCAATCTTCATTAACCCACAACCAAAATCAGAAACCATATCAACTCTAATTAACAAACCAAATCATATAATTTCACAATTCAATATATATGAAAAACACCTTCTTAGAGTTCCCTCCAATGCTTGAAACGATATTGTAACTTGATTGCAGTGATTTAGCAATTTCGCATCCAATCCCCACATCATTCACCGTGGAATGTATAGAACCCATGTGTGGTCTGACTCCAATGAGGAAAAACAATCTACACAACCATAAGTTTCTTGATTGTTGAAAAACAACAGGATCTCACATGAAATACTGGCTTCCCTTTGATTAGCTGAACCGACAATAGCACAAAAGGCCAAGCCGGCTATGTTGTGGTATGATTTTGAAGGTACGAGAAACCTTATGAGTCCTCTTGTGCTTTGATGGATGAACCACTCTGGGATCTTGCTTCCTGGATGAAAAATGTCAACCCGAGTCTCCCTAAGCAATCCCTGTCCTGCCGAACATTTACACTTGAGAGACAAACACACATGCCCCGGGGGGGGGGGGGAGAGGTTGGAGAGAGAGACCTCAATTGAGAACATATTCCAATTGCTGGAGCATTGATGCTGAATTAGCTTATGACAGCCGGAGAAGTCAATTCGTCTAAGCCAAGGTGACTCATTTGGATTTTAACGTAACATGTATGATAATTCCGTGCATGTTTCAAGCGATTCATAACCTTTCGCAAGTAAATATCTTATGTTCGGCGGGAGAGCTAGAATCTCTCGAAGCTGCTTGCAATGTGTCCAACAAAGCTGCTGCAATTTAGCAAATTGACTTATGCATGTAGGAAGGCTGACAAATTTGTTCTTCGACAGATCTTAAACTGTCAGTGAGGACATGCAATGAAATTTTTTCAAGAAACTAAGATTTGATAAGCTGCATCTTTGCACCTTCAGGTAAATTACACTCGGAAGGGCTAAGGGGAGAGGGAAATTGGCATAATCACTTGATGCCCATAAACAGTCCGGGAACTTGCTAAGTTTTGAGCAACCATCAATTAGAATGCGCTTAAGATGCTGCAGTGTATAGGTAGGAAGCGTTTTAAGGTCGGTGCAGTCCTTAGATTCAACTCTTTAAGTTCAATTAGATTAGCAATAGAGGATGGTAATTCTTCAATGGCAGTCTCATGGAGTGCAAGTTCTTCAGGAAATTTCATTTGTACAAGAATATTTGGAAACCTTGAAAGCTTTGAGCAACCTCTAAGAATCAAACATTAAAAAATTGTGACTTCAGACTGCTTGGAAAATAGCTAAGATTGCAGCAATTCAAAAAGTTCAGATATACGAGCTTGTCAAGATGCCCAAGAGACTGATGAACCTCAGCAAGATAGGTGCACTCTTGGAGATCCAAACACTCAAGATTTGGCAGTGATGACAAATCCGAATTTTCACTCAGCATTGTACAGTGGCTGAAATTAATAGACCTCAAATACCTAAAAAACTGCACAGCAAATGGATGACATATATAAGTAGGCTTTTCAAGATCTTGGAAGTTTTAAATTTTAATATATATGTAGGCTTTTCAAGATCTTCGAAGTTTTAAATTTTATCTTGACAGAAGAGTATGTTGCAAGTACGTACCTTGAATTCCTTCCCTAATATTCCGATGCTGCTTTTACTCAGGTCTAGACGTACAAGTTTCCCGTGGTCTGTATTGAATGGCACAAATGGTCGAGAGTAATCAGGCCATTCCAGTCACCTTAATCTAGCCGGAAAGTATATGGGATCACCTAAATGGTATGCATTGCGAGCTATGAAAAATCTGAGCCTTTTCATGTTTGTGAAGGCTTGAGCACTAAAGCATACTTCTTCAGGAGCAGCCAACTTGAGCAGTAGACAATTTTAGTGCAAAGGTGTATAGGTCATGCAAGGACTTAACTAGTAATGATATATAAGATTTGGTGTGCTTTGGATGCCTGTTGCTCTTGGCTTTCAGAATTTGCTTTTACTTTTGCATTTGACAAATTAGTTTTATAAGCACCCTAAATCATTAAAGAAACACATCCTTTAAGTTCCAGGGGATTTTTTCATAATTTTCTTTCTAGGGAGAGGTCAGTAGTACTAACCTTAGATCTCAAGGTGGGAGGTGGAAAAACTAATTCTTTTCCAATGCTCAGGCCATTCTCTCAATCGGCAAAAAATTATTAATACATTCTATTTTAGCATACAATTAAAGCAACTTTTCAAAGGCTTTAACCCTCCCAAACGGGCAAATATATTGTCAAAAACAAAATATCACAATTTATTTTATTACCATGCCTTCAATTAGCACACGAAGTGATAACTCTATTTTAGATAGAGTATTTTTACTAATTTAAGTTTGATATTTGCTAAGTTTTGATGAATTTTGGGTGAATTTATGTGCTACTCATGTAATTTTATTGAATTTTGTAGGAAACACAACTTTTGGATTTATAAGGGATTGGCGTATCATTTGCTAAAGACGTGAGGACCAATGCGCAATTTTCCCAAGTCTATGCTGAATTTGCAAAGTAGTCCCCGCACCTCAATAATGTCCAGAATATTTGAATGTCTCCAAGGATATTTCAATATTTTTAAGGATATCTTTATATCTTTAAAAATATTTAAATATTTTCCAGAATATCTTATCTTGAAGAAAAAGCAAGCAAAGACCAGTGGATTTGACCATAATTGACGCTAGGTTCAAAGAAAATCAAGGATATGAATCTCAAGAAGAAAATCTCCTGATTTGATGAGGAGTCCTATTTAAGACCTAATGGGAGGCTGACCTAGAGTAGATTTTTGGAAGCCTATATAAACCCCTATTATGCTACATATTGGAGATGGGAGGGGAGCCTTGGAGTCGCCACCAAATTTTAGGTTTTTTAGTTAGCTTTTATGCTTATATTTTATTAGTGGAATTGATGCATGTCAAGGAGAGAAGAAGGAGGCAAACCCAAATCTATTGACGACTCAAATTAGTGAATTTGTTTTAATTTAGTATTATGTTATCTTTAATTTTTGTTGTTAGCTTAGCTTTAATTATGTTCTAAATTTCTTTTGTTAGAGCTACATTGGATCTTACCCATGATTAATTGATTTTCATGACTTGTTCATGCAATATAATTGTTTTATTGTGGTGTTCTCTATCATTACATTAATGCTTTTAGAAGTTTGACCAACTTTTAAATGATTTTTGATATATACATTATGCCGCGTGGAGATTGCATGCATGAGCACTAGTGATATTGAACCATAAATTAAATTTAGATCAAGGTATACTGGATTGTTTGTGTGGTTGCGGTAGTAGATCTAGGTTGGGACTACTTAGATTAAATCCGGGCACTTCCACAAGAACATTAGTGTGGGTTAACATACCTAATTAGGGATTATTAGACCAAAGTGGCTTGTAATCTAACTTAGGGAAATTTCACCAACACAATTGGAAATTAATTTGTTGAATGACAAGTTAAGAGAATATTATGATTGATTAAGTGAAGTTGGATGCTCTAACGCTTTGTGATCTTGGTTAAAATCTTGAAATTTGCCTTGTTAATTTTCGGTTCGCTTTAGATTAGGTGTATTTTGCAATTTTAATTAGCTTTTGAATTTTTTAAGTTTCAGCTCTTTTATATTTTAGTTCTTTAATTGGTTTAGTTCACTTTTTACTTGCCTTTTTGAATTAGATAGTTAAATTTTTGGATTGATCATCTTTGGTAAGTAATTGGATAATTAGAGACAATCCTGGTGGAAACGATACTCACTCATCACTTTATTATTTGTAGATATTGTGCTCTTGCAATTTACCTAACATGAAGCAAATCCTCAGAGGACCACAATCTACTACGCTCCCCTGGCGCTTTGGGAGATTCTCTCCAAACGATTTCTCTTCCCATTTCTAGAATCATTTCAAGCATTTGCAGCCTATTAGATTCAATAGTGATGAGTGACTTATTTGTAAGAAGCAATTCCAGCATCTAGGTAGAGATCACAACTATCCAAAATCTTTCTCACATAAATTATACTTTCTCCCTTGAAGAAACATGTGATGTCAAGAAAAATATCCTTCTCATAATCATCTCGGTCATCAAAGCTTATTCTCAGCACACTAAAGATTTCTCTGCTGAAAACTCTCTTCAATTTGTCTAATGCACTTTTCCATTCAAGTAAGCTTCTAGCTCGAAGAAAAGAACCCAAAGCTTTGATAGCCTACCCTTTATCATGCTCGAACCTCTGTGGATATTGCCAAACCTTAGACCATCTCCCACATTACCTGAGGAAAAAGTGTCTCTTGAAGCTGAAGTAGGCCAACGTCTGTGGATTTCTCGCAAGTTTCTCTAACATTGGAAAGAAAGCTGCAACACTCAAATTTGTGCGCAAAAGCATTGTAAATAGCTTTGGTGATAGTTGTCTTCCCTATTCCTCCAAGTCCATAAATTCTAACCATGCGAACCTCATTGATTCCATGTCCAGCAAAGTATGCTTGCGGGGACACATGCAAATCCATGCTAACAAGACTTTCGGGGATACGTAATTGATTGCGATTCATCTCAGACCATACTCTCTTGACAATGCTCCGAATGACATTAAACTCGCGCTTGGTAGATTCAAAGCATAAAGCCAAATGTGGATACCAAAGGAAATTCAAAGACATTTGATGCAAGGAGCACTAAGTTGATCTCCAGGAAGTTCAAGCCGCGGTCAATGTCTCAAGCACAATAGACCAGATGCATGACTTGCTTGTGAAAAAAATTGACACAGGAGCTTTCCTCCTCCAATTAGCGTAAATTGATTTTTTCCCCTATTATGCATCAGCATCACCATGAATTTATTGCCAATGAAACAAGTGAAATTCGGTAATCAATAATTATAATGCAAATTTTGTGAAAAAAAAAAAAAACAAACAAACAGTTAGCATCCTCAGAAAGGATTAAATGGTAGCCTTACTCATTGACCAAATGCCAGCCAAATATGTTAGCTGTTAAAATTATGTCTCGAGTTTGAGCTCAATATAAGATTTGATGCACACGAGGAGCATTTATTGATCATTGATCAAAGTGCGAGTACAATATGATCAAAGAGATGTTACAAAGTTGATCTTCCTTGATTTCTAGGTGTAGATGATCTACCACACTCACTCAAGATGTCACCAAGTATAAACACTCTACGTATACAATTTCGCTCAGTCTCAACTAACAATCAAGTCTTCGGACTTTTTTTCTATCGATCACTTACTTAAAAACAGCTAGACGTCTTCCTTTTATACTCCTTCATGCCATCATAGCCGTTGGCACTTACCAAAGAATTCCTCCAATCTACCCGGACGGAATCAATCAAGAAGATCATCCGAGCTATTTAAGGAATCGATGATAGCCCATCAATCACTGTTCGCCCATACAATCGGGATCTCGGTTTCCAAGAATAGAATATTCCAAGATTGTTTAAATCTCTTCAATCGATCTTAGATAAAATTAAAGAATCCGAAATGATTATCAACCAAAGAATCTATTCAGAAGATAGGATCGAATCCTCAACCATAAACCTCGGTTTTGGATTTCCTTGTTTTGGATCGAAGGCGCGAGAATAGACTTAAGTCTTAAGTCCTGAGTCTTAAGTCTTTGAGTCTTGAGACTTGGGTCTTGAGTCTTGAGTCTTGAGAGAACAAAGTCTTCGGACTTTAAAGCGGCGGTTCCGAACATCCAGACTTTAGGCGAAAGAAACGTTTGTCGAAGCTCCAACAATCTCCCCCTTTTTGATGGTGACAAAACTTTCTTGAAGATTTGAACAACTTTGACCTGCAAAACATTTCTCAAGTAATATGGCTAACTCATAAAGATTAATAAAACAACCAGACTCTGCATCCACAGAAAATTGGTTAGTCTTTCATGAGAAACACCACATAACAACATAACAACACTTGAATAAATGCAACCAGTCAAGTTCATAATCAAATCATGTCAATTGACATAAACATAACCACAAAGGTCAAAGATTAAAAAAAATGAAAGTTCAAATTGATTCTCCCCCTTTTGTCAGCATTGAAAAGGGTGAGAAAGGAGTCATGTCTCGGGAATGCGCACGATCGAAATCCCCAATGGACTGGACTACTCCTTCAAGCTTCTTCGGAGTCTTCTCGCGGGCGAGCTACCTCTTCTCCCTTGGCATTGGCTTGGAGTTGCTTTGAGCGAGGTCTTTGAATTTATCTTCCGAGAGAGACTGAAGATTCTTGTCCAGCATGCTTTAAAGCTTGGATTTCACATCCAGAACATATGTCTGTTACGCATTTCGAGCAGATCCGTCCGTACATTGACTTTCTCGGCAGGGATGGCGCTTACGTACGATCCGGCAGATTTCGAATCGGCGTATTCACCTTCTTCGGCAATGGAGAGACCGAACTTCTTCTCGGGTCTTCCGGAGATTGTCGTAGATCTTATTTGACATGAGGTGTAGACCTCTCTTGCTCACTAACTCCCCTTGTCACTAGGACATCGAGAGGGGAAGAGTGATGATCATGCTTTTGAGTTCCCTTCTCTCCGTTGTCGTGAGTGTTGTTCTTTTCTTCTTCTCCTTCTTCCTCAACTTCTTTCTCCTTCTCTTTATTCTTCTTCTTCTCTCGCTCTTCTGCTGAAGTTACGCAGACACGGAACGTCTTGTTCTTGTCGGTCGGGAATAGTGGGATCTTCATCATCTTCATCTTCATCCTCATCCTCCAGGATAAGAGTTCTTTTTCTCCTTTTCGATGAGACACCAATGGCCTCCTTCCTTTCCTTTTTGAAGCGGTTTTGGACTGGAGATTTCACCTTGAATTTCTCCATTGCCTTAGAGAGTTCTTTCAGACGCATCTTCATTAACATTTTCAACCCTACCACCATCTTGTCACAGTCGGAACACAAAAGTATGTAATATTTCGGCACAAATTGACAGGCGCAAATTGCCAATGAAGAAGCAAAGCATGAAAGCCCTCTGCACGTGTATATTTGTCAAAGATGTGCGCGCCTCCCAAGTCCATTTTCTCTTCCTCTTTAATTGCATGCACATGGATGTGCGTGCATGGCCATAAATGGGCGTTGAAGACTAAGGCCAAGGTACAAAGTTGTGGGCTTGTTTTGTCTTCTTTCATTAACTCCTTGTTTCTTTCCTTTGCTATTTCATCAAGCTGAAGCCGACAAAAGGAAATAAAGGGTAAATCATTAATTAAAGGAGTTGAACGTCATGGACATGATCTTGGAAGACGGCAGCCCAACCTTTTTTTTTTATTATTATCTTCAAAGATTATGGGCACATGTTTTCTGCCTCATTAAATGCATGCATGCATGCCAATGAATTTTGGTGGGCGTCGGTGCTGATTGTGGGCGCCTGAATGAGTTCATATTTTTTTGTCTTGTTTCTCCTGTTAAAGGAGGACCGCATAAGACAAATAAGATAGAGCAGGACGAGAGAAGTCGTGGGAGCCTTCCTGGAGAAAAGGCAGAAGCTCTTGGCAAAGAGAAATTTTTCTCATTGTAATTACATCAAGTAGTTTTAGCCAATTAAATTATTGTGAGTAGAATTTGTTTAATTCATTGAGTAAGGTTTCACTAGAAATTGAGAGGGGCTAAATAATGTGTAAGTTATTAAATGAAATTTGGGCTGGGAAATATTGAGAGTGTATTTGAGCGCTCAAGTGATTGTAATATCCGGTGTATCGCTTATTTCTATAGTTGGAATTTCGTACTGCTCTCCCCGTGAACATAAGTTCCAATATTATGACCGAACCATGTAAATGCGGTGTCCGATTCCCTTTCCTTCCTTCTAATTGATTTTATCTGATTCGCTTGTCTATATTCCGCAACAAGTGGTATCAAACCCCGGTTTGGCTGACTTGAAGTGAATCGGTAACGATGGAAGAAGGAAAGGTGAGAATTGACTAATTTGATGGGAAGGATTTTGCCTTTTGGAAGATGCAGATTTAAGATTATCTATACAAAAAAAAATTTGCACTTGCCCTTATCTAGGGAGAAACCAGACTCGATGAAGGATGCTGAGTGGGAATTGATGGATAGACAAGCGGTGGGTGTTATTTGGCTGACATTGGCTCGTAACGTCGCATTTAACATTGTGAAGGAGAAAACCACTGCGGGACTGATGAAAGCCTTGTCGAATATGTACGAAAAACCTTCTGCGATCAACAAGGTTTACTTGATTCAACATCTATTTCACTTAAAAATGGGCGAAGGTACATTAGTTGCTTAGCATATCAACAAATTCAATGAGGTCATTAACCTATTGAGTTCAGTTGAGATTAACTTTGAAGATGAGGTACATGTGTTGATTCTATTATCTTCATTGCCTGATAGTTGGAATACTACTGTTACCGCTATTAGTAATTCCTCTAGGTCAAGAAGCTTGACATATGATAAGGTTCGTGATTTGATTATGAGTGAAGACGTTTGTAGGAAAGAATCTGGTGAACCTGTACTTACTATTTTAGTAGGTGAAAGTAGAGAAAGAATTAGTACTTGTGTTAGCAGGAACATGAACAGACGAAGTTAATCTAGGACCGGTAGGGTTGTCTGTTCGAATTGTAGCAATAATGGGCATCGTAAAAGAGATTGTTTTAATCTGAAAAATGAAAATGGTAAGGGAATTAGAGTTGAGTCTATAGATGATGTTGCGGCTGTAGCTGAGAATGATTTTGATGGTGTCAATTGTGTCTTGTCTATCACTGAGGATTCATCATTTGACGGATGGATAATGGATTCTGGTTCTTCATTTCACGCTACACCAAATAGGAACTAGTTTATCATTTGTCAATGCATGGGTAGCGGTAAAGTCCAGTTAGGGAACAACGTTGAGTGCGATGTTATGGATGTTGGTGATGTTAAAATCAGAATGCATGATGGTATTGTAAGGACATTGACTAGAATAAGGCGTGTTCCAGAATTAAAAAAGAACTTAATTTCCTTGGGTGCCCTAGATTCAGCTAGTTGCAGGTATTCTTTAGAAGGTGGAGTTATGAAGGTTGTTCGACGTGCCCTAGTGATAATGAAAGGAATCAAGCACAGAGGCATATATAAACTTCAAGGTGAGATAGTGACAGGTTTCACCCCAGAGACGTTGGATGCATTTGTTCAAGAGTCTATCAACTGCTCGAGGAAGACCTGGGTGTTTGTGCCGATGCACAAGTTTAATGCTAGTGTCAAGATCATGCGGTCGAGAGCTTTGATTGAGATGGAGACTAGTAAGTTGATCAAGCATGTGCGGACTGACAATAGCATGGAGTTCTACTCTGGGTTGGTAAATAAATTATGTATGAAAGAGGGCATAGTAAAATACCGCACTAGTGCCAACAATTTGCAAAATTGATGAGCAAAACAGTACTAGAGACGACCCGTAAAATGATTTCTAATGCTAGTATTGCTATGAGAATCCTAGCTGATGTGCTTAGTATGGTAAGCTACCTGGTGAATAGATCCACATCGACTGTTTTTGAATGGCGAACTCTCGAGGAAGTGTGGTCAGGTAACGTTGCTGGTTATTCTATTTTTAGAATGTTTGCTTGCCCGTCTTATTTTCGAGTGAGTGATGGTAAACTCGATAGGAGGGCAATATGCATATTCCATGGCTATGCACAAGGTGAGCAAGGTGATTAGTTGTGATGCTAGGATATAAATTCACCTGTTGACAGCAAAGAAGTTACCATTGACGAGTCTCCGGTACTTCTGGCTATGAGTGTTTATGGCAGTGTTAATACAGATCTGGACGGTGTTTAGCTCAAGGTGGAGTTGCAACCAGAAACTCCTGAGGTACTGGGTACTAGTAGAATAATCGACATGGATGATGCTTGTAACGAGGTGGAGTCGGTAGAGCCAATGGTTGCTGTTGTTGACACCTAAATTTTTGCCCAAAAATCATTTCCAAAAAATGGGAACTTGTTTTTCCACAAAAAATATTTTATGTCAAATTCTTGCATATAGATTATCTAGGTGTTTAATATAGTGTTTTAAATGGAAGATGTTTTCCTTAAAAAAAAAAAAAAGTTGGGGCCAATGATCTAAATGTGACTAGCCAAGCCCAAGGGTCAAATTGGAATTAAAATGGTAAATTAAGGCCAAAATGCAATTTTCAAAAGTTGAGGGACCAATTCACAAATTTTGCAAAATTTCACCTGAGCCCTTAAATCATCATCTTGGCCCCAATTGAGTTGAAATTGAACTTGGGTCAGGTCTAATTAATCGAATTGGGCAAAAATGACCAAATTACATTGAATTGGACATTTTCGGGCAAGAGAATGGCCAACTTTGAGAGACTCTCTCGCAAAATTGGGTGGAGACAATTGCAAAAAATGGTCAAGATATTAAACTACTATACATGAGCTTGCTAATTGATCAAAAACGCAGCCAAATTGATGGATTAAAGCATTCAAATCAGCTACCAAAACCCAGCCCACGGTTAAGTCTCAATTCAAAGCTGCTAAGTAAGCATATTGATGGCCTCACCATATCCCACTCAGCCGCCCAATTAGCTTGATCTTTGCACATGATGGAAGACCGTTATTGGTAGTACAAGTGGAAAAAAATTGTCCAGGGATAAGCTGTTGAAAGCACGGGAAAATCGCAACAAAATCTGCACACTCAACAGTTGCAAAAGTTAAAAAATTTAGTTAAGTCAGAAAGTGGGTGAACTAACTCAGTTGGCAGGCTTGGTAGATGGACAAAAGACCGACCAAAAATCCCTTAATTCAGGGGATAAGATCACTAAAACAAGCTCTTTTGAGGTAGGAAAGGTAGGAGACAAGGCAAAGAGGAGGGAGCTCACAATCGTCCCCATAAAAGAAAACCCAAAAATTCCTAACCGACCCTTGCAGAGAAAAGTGAAATTTTCAAGAACTTTTAGCCGAAATTAGCTAAAACCTTCAACTAGAGAGTGAAACTTCACTCAAATATCTTGCTAACCATAGATCGCACGTCCCTAATGGAGATCAAAAAGGCCTCCTAAAGCCCCCCGAAACAATACCCTCCTAGCGAGCCAAGAATTATTGTGATATTTATGTGCTGTGTTATTCCATCTTAGCAGAGATCAGTTTAAAGAATTATTATTAATATTTTTTAAAAAATAATAATAAAGGGAAAAATCTGAAAATTTCAAAAATATAAAAAAAATGTTAGATAATATCAAATTAGGGCATAAATGACATTTATGAGATTTTCCTAATTCTATAAAGTTGTTGTCCTAACTTGATGCTATTTTGATATTCTCTAATCATTTTTTGTAAATAATCTATTTTGCATAGATTAAAATTATTGAGAGTAATTTCATGCATTTAGAGTAATTTCATGCATATTTAAATTACCATTTTGCTCACGGGGGTCCTGTCCCGGCTGTGATAATAAGGCCATGTAATATTATTTGCCCGACTTGTATCGGGTCTTTCTTTTCTGCATTACTTTCAAGTCCTTTCAATTTTTTGGATGTTTATTTACCGCACTGTTTTTCAATAATTTGAGTGTAAATTTCTTTTCTAAATTATGTTACATTAAAAAAAAAAACTACAAAAACATTTGTATGGACACTTAGTGGTTTCATAAATATCATAATTGGTAATTAAGATTATGTGGCCATTTAGATAAATAATCTTCCAAGTTAGTGGTACCGTAAGGGCCCTAATAGAAACATTGGCATAAAGAAGTCCCCGTTCCTAGAAATCTCCGGTTGCTTAGGACTCGAGACAAAATTCCCCCGTCTTGATTGGTTTCTAGCTGACCCTGATAGGCTAGTGGCGACTCCTAAAAATACATAGGTTGTTAAGAACTAAAAAACAAAATCCAACGTCACGCAAGATATGGGCTTGGGAGAGCCCGTGCCTAATTCAGGGCCATTGATCCGCCTCTTTAGGCAAATTCCCCTAAACCTCTTCCTTTTTCCCCCGGACGGAAAAAGAGAGGTTGTGATAGCTGTAGCTGCTAAATTTGACAAGGTGCGTGTTCGACCTTCTGTTAGATATGGAAGTAATGATGGTTTTGTTTTATATGTGATACAAGAGGTTATGCCGGAAAATTCTTGTGGAGTAGCTAATTATGCAGGGGAGTTGGTGTCTTGATGAGGTCCACAATTATGAGAAAGTTCAAGCGCAGCTTGAACTTGGAAGTTCTCTGTGGCGGTTGAGCCCACTTGGGCTGTGAGAGAATAGTAGCGAGGTGTCCACTGAAGCGATTATGACTTGACTCAAATGTCGAGTCAAGTTGGAAATTGTTAAAATTATGTCTCGAGTTTGAGCTCAATATGAGACTCGATGCACACGAGGAGCATCTATTGATCAAAGTTCGGTGCAAATTGACAATGAAGAAGCAAAGCATGAAGGCCCTCTGCACATGAAGAAAATATTAGGTATATTTCAATTGTCAGTGTGGCAAATGAGAAGGGCCTCTAAAACGCAACACGTGTCGCGATGGGCCCAAATTGTCAAGTGAACTCTTCTCTCTCTTCTTTCCACTCTCTCTCTCTCTCTCTCTCTCTCTCTCTCTCTCTCTCTCTCTCTCCTCTCTGCATACACTTTCTACCTCCTGCACATTCTCTCTCCTCTCTCTTCTTTGTCCCCATTCTCTCTCTCTCTCTCTCTCTCTCTCTCTCTCTCTCTCTCCCCATTTTTCTCTCTCTTCTCCTCTCTCTCTCTCTCTCTCTCTCTCTCTCTCTTTTTTGCCTCCTTGCATCCTCTCTCTTTTCTCTTCCCAGCACACTCTCTCTGCACTGGCATGGATGACCAACCGACCACCTCAACCTCCACGGCGAGCACCTCCTCCGACATGTCCAGGAAGGTGCATGAGTGCTCGATTTGCCATAAGAGCTTCCTCACTGGCCAAGCTCTCGACGGGCATAAGCGATGCCACAACAAGGCCCTCACTCCTACCTCCTCGGCCGCTGCCGTCGCCACCACCTTGACTGCCAATAGGGTGAGCATCTCGGAGGGCGTGGGGTCCACTCACACGCAGAGCCAGGGGCAAGTTCGATCTGAACATCCTGGCACTCTTGAAGTTCTCCACCTAGTTCGCGGTCTCCAGCAACTACACCTTTCCAAGAAGCCTCGATTCCTAGCGTCGATGAAGACAAAAGCAGCCTAAAATGGGTCACATCGAAAATGCATAGAAACCCACACAAAAAAAAAAAAAAAAAACCAGCAATTGGAATTGAAGTGGGAAATTGATCGAGTTTTAGATAGGAATAGAGACGATTGTTTTTGTTCGTCTTTCTGTTTGTTGGGTGATGCTGGGGTTCTTTTTGATGGAGAGAGGGAGGTGTACAGGGGAGAGAGGAGAGAAAGGAGAGAGAACGTGCATGAGTCATGAGAGAGAAATGGGACAGAAGAAGAGAGAGAAAAGTGGGGCTAGAGAAGAGAGAGGAGAGAGAGCGCAGGAGGCAAGAGAGAGAGAGCACGTGCAGTGAGGAGAGAGAGAGATGACAGAAGAGAGAGAAGAGTTCGCCTGATAATTTGGGCTCACCGCAACACGTGTCACATTTCCAAAGCTCTTCTTATTTACCGACATACCTAATATTTTTTCCTTCACATGTATATATTTGACAAAGATGTGCACGCCTCCCAAGTCCATTTTCTCTTCCTCTTTAATTGCATGCACGTGGATGTGCATGCATGGCCATAAAGGGACGTTGAAGACTAAGGCCAAAGTAAAAAGTTGTGGGCTTGTTTTATCTTCTTTCATTAACTCCTTGCTTCTTTCCTTTAAATCATTAATTAAAAGAGTTGAATGTCATGGACATGATCTT
Source organism: Eucalyptus leucophloia subsp. euroa (assembly GCA_017140325.1). Classification (NCBI taxonomy): domain Eukaryota; kingdom Viridiplantae; phylum Streptophyta; class Magnoliopsida; order Myrtales; family Myrtaceae; genus Eucalyptus; species Eucalyptus leucophloia. Next base: position 52,487,358 of record CM029470.1, read on the forward strand.
GGAAGACGGTGGCCCAACCTTTTTTTTTTTATTATCTTCAAAAATTATGGGCACATGTTTTCTACCTCATTAGATGCATGCATGCATGCCCACGAATTTTGGTGGGCGTCAATGCTGATTGTGGGCGCCTGAATGAGTTCACATTTTTTGTCTTGTTTCTCCAATAAAAGGAGGATTGCAAAAGATAAATAAGATAGAGCAGGATGAGAGAAGTCATGGGAGCCTTCCTGGAGAAAAGGCAGAAGCTCTCGACAAAGAGAAATTTTTCTCGTTGTAATACATCGAGTATTTTTAGCCAATTAAATTCTTGTGAGTAGAATTTGTTTAATTTCTTCAGTAAGCTTTCACTAGAAATTTTGAGAGACAAAATACTGTGTGAGTTATTGGATGTAATTTGGGACTAGAAAACACTGAAAGTGTATTTGAGCGCTCAAGTGATTGTAATCTCTAGTGTATCACTTGTTTCTATAGTTGGAATTTCGTACTGCTCTCCCCGTAAATGTAAGTTCCGATATTCGAACCGAATCACGTAAATCCGGTGTCCAATTCCCTTTCCTTCATTCTAACTAATTTTATCCAATTCACTTGTCCATATTCCGCAACAAGCTGTTTTGGTCAGTGCTTCTCTCCACAGCTTCACCTTCTCCGAATCGCCATCGTTCGACTTCAACCTCTCCTCGTGATCGATTAGGGCTTGTCCGTACCTCCCCTTTTGCTTCCTCACGTCCGACGGATCCATCTTGTAGAACACTGGCCACACGATTTGCCTCATTGTATGCTTTGCCCTCGAGGATTCTCATTAGCTCGTCCAAGCACCAGCTGGAGGACACGTAGTCCTCCGAGAACACGACGATCAAGATCCTCGACTCCCAATGGCTCCAAGAGTCACTAGCGTGATCTCCTTGCCCTTCCCAAGCTCCTTGTCGTCCATGAATGCAACGATCCCCCGCTAATCTTACTTGTGTCCTCGCCACGGAAGCTCAAGATGCATCGTATCCATACAGGCGGCCGGGGGAGAAGGACAAAGGCGGAACGTCACCGGAGTCCTTTCGGCTTAGGCTTAGGCTTGGCCTCGACATGAGCGATGGGAGAACAAAGGAACGACCTCCTTCCATCAAGACAGCGATTGGACCGTAGGAATGGCCTCGCCAATTGGACTAAAATGGGTTGATTCAACGCCCACCATGGCTACGCTGGCGAACAGCTCAAGATGAGAGACGTGGTACATAATAATTACTAATCAATAATCGGGAAAATTCCAAATAAAGTCCTGAAATGCACTCATTTTCTCAAACAATAGCATGAAATGGACATTATTTAAAATAAGGGCATTGCTCTTATTTTATCAAATAAGAACCTAAAATGGACCTTATTTTAGATAAGGTCCTCAAGTATAAATATCAATTTTAAAGAAGGGCTGACTAAATGTAAAGGGCAATTTTTTCTTTTTAATTTTTTAAAATTTTCTTTTTTTTCTTTTTTCTATTTTTATTTTCAAATAAATAAAAAAACTATATATATAAAAAAACACAGGTGCAAGGGTGCTCCCTCCGGCTTGTGGTCGCTACCCCATCATTAGTGGGGCGACAATGAAGGCTGGCAAGGTCACTGGCACCTTGAGGAGGGCTAGCAACCCTAGCCAACCAAAGGTGAGGCCCGATAGGCCTACGTGATGGTTAGCAACCCTCACCCAAACTCGGCAAGAGTGGGCGAACCTCGCCTAGATTTGGAAGAGGGTTGCCACCCCCTCCCACCTCTAGTGAGGGTTGGTCGGCCAGGGTCGCCGGCTTGGCCAACTGGCCCTCACCCAAGAGCCGTTGACCTTATTGACCTTCACCGTCATCCACCAGTGATGGGGCGGCGGCCACAGCGAGAGGGAATGCCCTCCCGCCAGTGTTTTCTCTTTTTTATTTTCCTTTTTTCTTTTAATTTTTTAATTTGTAATCTAATCTAATTTAATTTAATTTTTATTTGGACGAAAATACCTTTAATTGGTCAGAATTTTTTGTTGGTTGGCAAGTCGGCAGGGCTAGGCCCTTATTTGAAATGACTATAATCACTTCAGGTCCTTCTTTGATATTGATATAAGCATTTTGGGCCCTTATTTGAAATAAGATCCACTTCAAACTCTTATTTGAGAAAATAAGAACACTTTGGGTATTTATTTGGAATTTTCCCTAAAACTTTATATGTTTCTAAAATAAAAAATATTTTTATTTTTCTGAATAAATGGACATTTACTATCCATATTAGTTTTTCATGCTTTTCAATATTAAAAATTAGCAAGCATTATAAAAATTACTAAGCACATAAAAGTTATTACTTCTTATAGAAAGTAATGTTACAAGGGACTAGAAAGTTTCTCACCATGTTACATATAATTACTTTCTATGCCGAGATTTACTTTGTATAAAAAAGTTACTTCGATTTGAAATAAAATTAGCGGTAACATATGGATGTTATGGTAAATGAAAAGCTACAATTTGTGTCGTTCCTACATCGAAAGCTACTTAAAAGTTACCTAGGTGTTATAATAAAAATTATTTTCACAATCATGAAAGCAAACTTGCTGCTATAAGCAATTTGTATTTTCCTAGACTTTTTAGTAATTTTGTGTCAAAGACCCCACTTTAGTAAAGAGAAAATTAATAGATTCTTAGAAACGATTCTCTACAAGTTAGCATTTTATAAAATCGATAGGAAAAAGTGTCATAAAAGTTCTAAACACCAGACCTTTTGAAAATTAAATAAAAATATTTGAAATTTTATTAAAATATTATTAAAAGTTATCTACATTAAAGCTAGTCTCTTGTGTTATGTAAGTTGGCCAGCATCCACATCAGCAATATCTAGCCAAAATTAGTCAGAAAAGACTCAATTGACATTAGGTCAAAAGATTAGTGACTAAATAGGCACTAATAAATAGGTTTATGACTAAATTAGCACAAGTAATAGGTTTATGACTTTTCCAACAATTTTCCTCATCGATTTTGTATATTGCTAACTTGTAGAGAATTGTTTCTAATGAAGTAACTTAACTTCACTAGTTCTTGTGTCTAAAATTCGAGTTTGAAAGAGAGAAGATTAATAGATTTTAACGGAAGTTAAGTTACTTCATTAGAAACGATTCTCCGCAAGTTATCATTATATAAAATTGGTGCAACAGACAAGATAACTAGAAGTTTCCAAGGAAAATATTTTCATCTTTAAATCCTCTTCCCTTAAATTTTATCTTCTTGACGGAACATTTTAAGTGCGCGGACTTGAATTTTAAGCTTGCCACAGCTACTCCTCTTTCCCAAATTATAGTTTTAGAAAACCTGATCTTCGTTCTTATGGTATTTTGAATAGAACTGGTTCATTCCCTTGACAAGGGATCTTGTACACATTTTCTAAATGCATCTTTATAAATCAAGAAGGACATGAACAAGTCCTTAAAAGGTTCCCTCCTGAAATGACCATCCCGGGAGGACCCCTCCTCATAAGCCACTTAAAGGCAAGTGAGGGGGTGGTAGTATGGGATAACGGTCCCATTGCGATACCCGACCAAGCCCTTTACGGGTTATGGTCCACCTCTGATCCCCGTGAAGCCTTTCCCTGGTAACCAATCCGGGACGTGATTCAGGGACATGACGAGGCCTAAGCAATGGCACGCTGCTCGAGGCGGCCGGAATCAAGAAAATTAATTTGAGATAAATTTGATACGAGTTTATTAATTTAGGATTTTTTTTCTTTTCAGTGTGAACCCTATTCATTTGGAGTGCACGTGGATCACCTAGGAAGGATCCATTGAAGAAGGGCAAAGAGGCGCAGAGAAGTTAGCTGCAGATTTCCAATGTTGACCCAGGACTTCGCCCTAGGAATAAGACAAGACATCAGGGAGCGACCCCCCTTTTTCCGAAGGATGGCGGGAGCCGGTGCATTCGTCGTTTTGCGTCCAGTTGTCTGCCACTCCGGCTCTATCTTGCCAGTAAGATCTCGTCCTAATCTAGTACGAACCAACAGCATCATCGAGCGATTCATGTGTTCAAAGGGCGCATCGAATGTCAGATGAAAGTCTCTCGAGGCAGACTTTTGAGCAGAACACCTGACTTAACCTCGGTCGTCAAAGGTCTCTTTTAAGGGCGAATCGGCCCACTCATTCAGCTCGAACCTGCTGCGCATCTCGTCAAATGATCGAGACGGAACCTCGGCCCCCACAGTCTCGATTCATTTTCTTCGGATCTTAAATCCTACGTCATGACCTATGATGTGTTTCCGCATTAATTTTTATGACGTGAAAATTAATTGAAAATTAATGTGGTATGGTATTAACACCTAAATTTTGATAACTTGCTTAGTCATTTATCGTATTAAAAAATTAAATATTAATTTTAACCCCTATATAAAAATTAATTAATTGCATAGCATATAATTTTAGATATATTTATTTATTATTATTGCATTTGCATTGGGCTAATGACAAATGGATTCGAATTAGTAGTTCTGAGTTTTAAATTGACAGGTAAGACTAAGCCCTCGAAATGAGCAAATTAGCCAAAATCCCTTTTTTTAATAATCGAAAATTATCTCATGAAAAATAGAGATTTGAAATTTTTTCGATATATGTTGACAAAAAAAATATTGCGAGCTCATCTTTGCAGGGTTTGAAATTTGAAAAAAAAATCCTTTTGCAATTCTAAATCGTATCAAAAGTAATATTGCGTGTGAAAAAGAAATTTTCGCGGACGTTGATTCGAACAAGAAATTCTTCGCCTGTAAAAAGTGGTGCGCGTATGTTTTACCGGGGGCTTTTTCTCTCGGTTTCGAGGTAAAAAAAACAAAACAAAACAAAACAAAAGGGAAAAATTCTTTTCTTTGGGTTTTCCTTCTGCTTTCTTCGAAGTCAACAAAGGGCGGGTGAAGAAAGTACAAAGAACAGAGAGAGGGAGACGTGAGGGAGACGTGCAGCAGGCCAGCAGGGAGGAAAAACTGTTCATCTTCTTCGCGTCGACGCCGCTGCCCGTCCGCGCCGGCCACTGCCGCCCGTCCGTCTCGCTCGCAGCTCTGCCAGTCACCGCCGCTCCGCCACCGCCGGCCCTGCCTCGCCATCCGACCTGTCCGCCGCGCCTCTGTAGTCGCCGAAGCCCCTCACCGCGCCTCCGCCACCGTTTGTTCCTCGCGACGCCGCTGCTGCTCCTTCTCTGCCCGTTCGCTCGTCCCCGTGTCTGCCGTCGCTGACCCTCGCCGCGCCACCGCTGTCCTACAGCAGCCGAGCCTCCGCCCGTGACGTGCAGCTCTGTCGCGGACCACCGCAGCCGCTGCGTCGCTCGCCCGAAGCTCCGCCCCGCCGTCGCTGCTTCCGCGCCTTCTGCCTGAGCTTCTGCTCCGCTGGTCACCGTCGTTCCTGCATCCGGCCCCGACGTCAGCAGCCACGACCCAAAACCGACGCCTGCTGCAGCCACGACCCAGCGCCTCTGCCTGCGCCTCCGCCCAGCTCTGCCGCGTCGACGCCGCTGCCGCGACTTGTGGTAACCCACGAGCACCGCCGCACCTCCGAATCGCTGCCGACGCCCGCAGATCCCGAACCGGCCGTCGCCCGTCTCTCTCGCCGCGGCTCGCCGTCTCTGCCCGTCGTCCGAACGCCGGTCTCCTGCACGCCGGTCCGGGCCACCCCCTCTCCAAGTGACGCCAGCTACTGCCTGCCCTCCGCCCGAGCGCCGCTGCTGCTCCGCCTCGCGTGCGACGCCGTTCCCTGTTTGTTGCTGCTCCGCCCGCTGCCGGTCCGCCCTCGCCGGAGCTCCGACGACCACCCCCACTCTCAACGGCTGTTCACTATCACCGGGACACATCCTCTTGCCGAGCCACCGTCACAAGCCGTTGTTCTTTAACCCGGATTTCTAAATTGGTAGTTTTATTTATTTATTTTATTTTTTTGTTTCTTTACTTGAAATATTCCTAGATGTAAGATTGAAATTCCCAACATAAAGTAGCCTCTTAAATTAGGGATTGACAGTTCAATTTTCACGGCCAATATCCGACTCGCAATTGCCTGAAAAATCGCCAATCCGATCTCACGCTCGAGATTCGATTCGCGGTTTATTTAAAATTGACCAATCCAATCCCATGCGCGGGATATGATTCGTTAATTTTTAGGATATCAATCTTATCTTGCCTGATTTGCTGTCGTGTCGTTTGATCGATTTTGTTTCATAAAAAGAAAATTAAAAAAAAAAATTGAGTTAGATTAGGTTTATCATCTTAGGGTTATCTTGCATATTTAGAATAGGGAAAAAGCCACGAAAAAGCCACGAAAAACTTTGAACTTTGCCCAAAGTGACACATTTACTCCAAACTTTTTTTGTGATGTGAAAAACCGCAAACTTTTCAAACTGTGACACATTTACCCCACTAAGGGCATTTTTGTCTTTTAATTTTTTTTTCTTTTTTTTTTTTTCTCTTCTTCTTCCCTCCGCCGGCCATGGCGAAGGGAAGACTGCATCCAACGAGGGTCGCCCTTGCCGGCGTCGGGCAAGGGCGGCCCTCGCCGATGTCGGGTGACGGCCTCCCTCGCCAAATTTGGCAAGAGCACCCCTTGCCCGACGTCGGCGAGGGCACCCCTCGCCAGACATAGGCAAGGGCAGCCCTCGCCCGCGTCGGGTGAGGGTGTCGAGCGAGGGTAGGGACACCCTCCCCGACGCGAGCGAGGGTGGCCCTCATCGACGTCGAGCGAGGACGGGCCTCACCCGTTTGGTGAGGGTAGGGACACCCTCGCCCGACGCAAGCGGGGCCGCCCTCGCGGCGACGGGGAGGACGATCCTCGCCCGGATCTGCGAGGGCACCCTAGCCCGAACACAGGCAAGGGGCGACCCTTGCCCGATGTCGCGAGGGCCGCCCTAGCCCGACGACGGTAGAGGGAAGAGAGAAGAGAAAAAAAAAATTAAAAAATGAAAAGACCAAAATGCCCTATAAATTCGGGTAAATGTGTCACATAACAAAAGTTTAAGGTTTTTTCTGTCACAAAAAAAGTTTGGGATAAATGTGTCACGGTTGACAAAGTTCAGAGTTTTTCACGTCACAAAAAAAAAAGTTTGGGGTAAATGTGTCACTTTGGGCAAAGTTCAGAGTTTTTCATGGCTTTTTCCTTTTAGAATATGAGTTTTATTTCGAATTTTTTTAAAAAATAAAAATCCAAAAAAAATCAATTTAGGATGCTAGTTTTTTTTTTTTTAACTTAGATTGCATGTTTAATTGTTTGACAATTTTTAATTTCGAATTTTATAAAAAAAAACACAAAAATCATTATGCATATGTCATTAGGGCAATCTTTGTACATAATTGCATATTATGATAAAATTGCAAGTTTAATTTTAAGTTTAGATAGATTTTTTTTATTAAATAGATTGCATCTTAGGTTAGAAATTATCAAGTTAAGATAATATCCTAGTTTAAATTAAGATTTGGCCTAACCCAATTCTTAATATAAGTTGGATAGAACCTTAGTCTAGCTAGATAATTTTTGCATTTTTCTAATTTCGAATTTCATCGAAAATACAAAAAAATTGTCTTAGAATAAATCAATTTCATTATTTAGGATAGACTGCATGCTTATATTTTATTTATATCATATAGTTTAGGTTATATTACCATGTCATATCATTTCGTCATAAGGTTAAATTGCATTGCATAAAGCATGATTCTTATTAAATAAATGAAAAAAAAATTACATGTTGATTAAAAATCATATATAGGACTGTCGATGTGAATTCTGATCTATTCGTTGCCATGAGGTAAGTCTTGCAATTTATTCACTGTTTTATCTGGGTATTAAATTAGTGGTTTGCGCACCCGCATGATAACCTTACATGTACATGTTAGGGAAGTAAATTGAAATATTTTTTCAAAATAAAAAAGAAAGGTACCGAAATGGCGTTAGAGAAATCTGGCATAATCAAGTTCTCAAACTCATAAATCTCTGGTTCGTAGGAGTAAAGTAAATTTCCCGTTACTTTACTTGGGTTCCTAATCGACCCACCGAAAAATAGATTAGTGGCGACTCCTAATTAAAAAATCATTTGCATGTTAAGGATTTGAACATAAATCGTGAATTTGTATAAGCTTGGGAAAGCCCGAACTAAGTCTAGGCTTAGAAATCCATTAGCCAAATCTTAGGTGATTTACCCGAAAATTTGGTCGCGACATACGGAAATATCAATTTAAAGTTTTTCGAGACAGGAAAATCAAATAATTTGAAAAAAAAAAATGATCCCATTACTAGTTTGGGATTTTTGGTGATACTAACTCACCACAAACGCTTATCTTATATAAAACTGGTTACAGGAAAAAAAAAGAACAGAAAAAAAAGCTTAGTGCAGACTAAGAGAAAAAGAACACCAAGAGCACTTTCTTACCGTGGAGACGAAGGAAAGAAACTTCAACATATATACTAAGTATGAGCACCTTTGACACATAAAAAAAAAAAAAAAAAAAGAAGGGTTTATTGATTGGATTCAGTCCCTTCAGTTCGGATACTCTCTCTAATTATGCAGAGGCTGCATTATGCGATCTGGGTCATAGCAGCACCATATAAGAGAGAACAGAGCAGAAGCAGCAGCATGGAAATTTTAGGGCGTCAGTCCCACTGCTTGCTCCCACAGCTGACTTGTGTAATCACTCCAACCACAGGACTTCTCGATCAGATCCTCCAGCTCAAAATAGATTCCTGTGTCATCCATTGCCAGTTCTTTTGCTTCTACATCCATCGCATCATCGCCCATGACCACGTTGTCTCCGAGGAGCTTCTCCGACATCTCATGGAAAACCGAAGGCAAATCTGACGGACTAGCTCCGGCCTTCTGATCAGGTGTCCGACCCTGCACAGCCCTGAAATCTCCGCCACTTATAGGAGGAGGCCATGGGTTGTGCATCTGAACGGTCTGAAAATCCGCTGGCGCGACATTGTTCGGCCAAGACTCCATCTGTCCCGGATCATCGCCAACTCTTGGGCAATCAACGTTCGGGCTTTGAATCTTGTGATCCATTACTTCGAGCAAGCATTTGGTGGCTTCGCTATCGAGACTAAGCAATTTGTTCTTCTCGCTCGATTCACAAGCCTCTAATTCTCTCTTCTGCCTCCTCTCTTGGATTAAATGGACAAAGTTCGGGCTTTCGGTTGCTTTGGAGAGGAGGAGGAATATTTGCCGACACCTGCACTCAGCATAGCGAATCCGCTCAGCGACCTGATTGATCTCATGCTGCGAGTGCTCCCGCTCTTCTCTTAGTTTCAGGATCTCGGTCTTCAATACTTCCTGGTCCTTCTTAAGCATTTCAAGTTCAGCTTCCTTTCCAGCCTCTGGGTAATCCGAAGCAACAGTGCGACTCAATGTTTTCCGGCTGAGTTTGCGTCTCCTCCTTATGTTCTTCAGCAAGTGCTTCTTTCCTTTCTGAAAACTTCGGTTCGCAAACTCCCATTGATCTGTGTCCATCTTCCTAAAACCCTGCGACATATCTTGGATCATGATGCATGAAGAATAGGAGGAAGCTGGGTTGAGCAGTTTAAATTGAAACAGAAGTCCCAAAGAGGGTATGGACAAATTTAATGACTCGATATCAATCCGTCAACCTCATAAATACGAAGACAAAAGTGCAGAACTATGCTTTTGGTCTTGCCCAAAAAGGAGAAGTGTCAGAAGGCTTTACCAAAACGTCGGATAGAAACAAAGCGATGGCTCAAAGAGTCTCATCTTCAGCTAGAAAGTGCATAATGGAGCATCAACACAGTAGTGCATTTCTAATCCAAATGAAAATTTAACATTTGAGAAAAGCACTCAAACACAAATCCGGTGAGAAGATAAATCTTTAATGGGTATCCTGACATCTTCGTTGACATGGTAGTTTCTGCAAACTACCATAAAAAGCATCATCACTTGAATATGATGACGGGCCATTGGCCCCTGGCCGCTGGATGCAAATTTTAGTGAACATGTGCCTCGTGATTCATGATATTTCGCATAGAATCGATGTATCTCACCTGCCATTCCAAATTTTTTCGTTCCTCGTCCCCTAATCTAGGTAAAGCACAACTAATAACCGAGCAAGTGGGTAAAACTGAATCTCAACACAGGAGCAAAACGTGGCGAGTGGGTTCCCTTAGAACCTAGCTACTTTGCCCCGGGGACTATCCGTTGGGACAATGAGGAGTAGCTGGATGCCCCCAAGAGGATCACACTCTGAACGGCAAAAAAGAAGAAGAAAAAGAGCCGAAACAGAGGGAAAAATAAAAGACAGAGCTGAAACACAGTCAAACCAAAAAAACATAGAGACATTTTACGCATTTGTATCAATAAGTGTTGAGCTGCCAAGGGGTAAGTTTCAAGCAAAAACATGGACAAAAAACACAATCCCGTTCGAAGGGAATACCCACGTAAGTGTTAAGCTGCCTGATGAAGCTGGAGAAATTGGAGTGCTTGAAGTATCGGGGCAGGAGCTGCTTCGAGAACTCGTGCGGGTTCCAAACCACGATGCTTTTCCGGCTGGAGCTCCACGACACCACCGGGTCCGTACTCGGGTCCGACACCATCTCGTACGTCTTCTTCAGGAAGGGCGCCGGCCCCGCCTCCCCTAGCCCCTGCATCGGTCTCGCCACTTCGTCCGCCGGTGCCTGCAAGGAGCACGACGGCGATCCGGCGGCAGCGTCCCTTGGATCAGCAATGATCGCCACCTCATCATCTTCCTCTTCCTCTTCGATCTTCACCACCTGCGTGGCCAGAGCCGGTTGGGGTTCGGGCCGCGTCAGGCACGAACGCAAGAGCGGCCCGGCATCAATTTCGCCGTCGGCGATGGCTAATTTTGGGAACGGAACCGAATGGGGAAGCGACCCTAGGTCGCCGGGGACACCACCGCCAACAGCAGCAACGGACGCGACCTCTTGTCGCGACCTCGCGAAAGGTTCCGCCTTTTCTAGCTCAACACTCCACTCTCGAAAGAGGGTGTCGAAAAACGACGCGCACAGTTCATCGGTACGGCCGCCTCCTGGGGGCGCCGTCGTCATTTTGACCTCGAGTTCGAGGTCCCAAGGCGGAGATGGCATGAGAGAATTTCGAGCGAATGAATGCACATGGCGAGCGAATATCCTATTTTGAGCGAGGGAGACAGGCCTCGAGACTGTCGAGTGTCTGAGTGACAGGGGATAACGATTACGGACCGTTGATCTGACGGGGGGGCGCCTTTTCGTCTCGTCGGTGGGTCCCGTGCGGGATGCCACGTTTCAATGTGCTGCTTGTCACGTTTCGATGTGCTGCTTGTTTATCTAAGCAAATTTTAGTTGGCTTGTGTGAACGCCGTTTTCATAGTCCATGGCATACGATGCATCGACCATCGAATTGGAACAGCCGGGACAGCGATGCTTTGCATAATTTTCCATGGCCTCCATCGGAAAAATATTGAGAGAGATGTACCATTTATATAATTGTCAAAACATATTGTTTGTGTTTGTGTCAACACGTTTTTAAATAATATTCATTTTCAAAAAAATAATCATATACATTATGAAAAGAATTTCAAACCTTTTCTTATCTAGCGATTAGAGCTTTTTATAATATAGGAAATAAAAAGGAGGAGTGCCTTAAAAGTATTCACGAAGTATATTCTTTTATCATTGTCATTAGAGTTTTCGATAGAAACATTTGTTATTGTTTGGCAAGGATTAATGTAGGAAAAACATGTTGGGGAGCCAAATGTAACAAAGTTGTGTGAAAACTAAATGTTGAATTACAAGGATTCCGTGTCAAAAAATGTGAAAGAGAATTTATTACAAGTATAACAATGATGAATTTGCGAACTTCGGCATTTAAGGATAATACCACTCAATAATTTAGGATTTCATGCAAAATATTTAGAAGAACAGCTCATTTTCCATCACAAAAGTCACTTCATCAATAACAATTGTGTTACACATGCCAAGGCAATAGTTACTGTCATACGTCACGTGACAAGAGAAAGATAATATTATCTAATCAATTCTTATCTTATTGCTTTCTCATTAAGTACATGAATAATTTTCTTTGGTTACTTATCTATTTTTAGATCCCTAATTTGGGTTTCCTATCTATAAAAGTATTTCATATTGCTTGTTAATGGAGTTTCAATAGACGTCATACATGTGATTGTTCACCTATCAATTTTAACTTTTTAGGTTGAGTTTTTGATACGGTGTTAGAGGCAGGTTCTGCCGCAATTTATTTCACTTATACAAGTATCCCAGCGCTTGCCCATGGAGTTTAATGCACGTTGTATTCACATTGCAGGCCGCCTTTTATCGGTTTAAACTTTCGGCGGAGGCTTTTTTTTTTTTTTTTTTTTTTGAAGTTGTCTACCACATCGTCCGAGGTCAAAATGAATGACGAATGTCGGGTTGCTGAACTTTTATGTGATCCGATGAAAGAGAGTGAGGGAGGGGGAGACGCATGAAGACGGGAGTGTAAGTTTGCCCCGTGAGCGAGCTCAAGAGGGTACATTTGTAGGAGAACTAAAAGAAAAAAAAAAAGACCACAATGGTTGGGCGAAAGGAACAGTTGCAAAAGTTGTTGAATAGTGCGGCATGACTCTTGATAGCATTTGTTGAACTTCGCAGAAGTGTGATTATGATAAACACTTTCTTAATATTATTAAAAGTGCACTCAAGTGCACACTCATACTGTAGACATAACTCTATCTAACACTCACTGAGCTCTTTACTTTCCCCTCCACACTCTTCTCATGCCACACACTGCACGCTACACACGCCATCACTTCTTCACATGTCACTCACAATACCACACTCTCTTACACCACTCACTACTACACAAAACCCCTATCATTTTACACTCACGCACATTTTATACAACACTTTACACTCCACACACAAGGGGCAAGAGCCCTTATTTATAGGGTATAAAGTCGGTCAGTGAACCTACTTCCACACCAAAGTATCTCCTATTGTGACCTCTCTTTTTCCATTGGGGAAAGGGAAGAGGTTTAAGGGTATTTGCCTAAAGAGGCAAACCAACGGCCTTAAATTAGGCGCGGGCTCTCCCAAGCTCATATCTTGCATGACATTGGATTTTGTATTTTAGTTCTTAATAACCTGAGTATTTCTAGGAGTCGCCACTAACCTATTGGGGTCACCTAAAACCAACCGAGACACAGGAGTGTTGTCACGACTCTTACGTAATCAAAGATTTCTAGGGATGGGGACTTGTTTACACCAATGTTTCTATTAATGCCCTTACGGTACCATTAACTTGGGAGGTTGCTTATCTAAATCACCACACAATCTTGATTACAAATTATAATCCTTATCAAAGCCAATAAGTGTCCATGCAAAGGTTTTTGTGGGGGCATTTTCCTTAATGTCTAGACTAATCCTAATCTAATCTAGAAAAAAAAAAAACTTATACTCAAATTATCGAAAATTGGTGAGATAAGTAAACATCCAAGAAATTGAAATAACTTGAAAGAAAATGTGGAAAAGAAAAACCCAATACAAGTCGGATAAATAATATTACACGGCCTTATTATCACGCCCCGGGACAGGAGTGCCATGAGCGAAATGGGAATTTAAATATGCATGAAATTACTCTAGATGTGTGAAACTACTCTAAATAATTTTAATATATACAAAATGGATTTTTTTACAAAAATGGTTATAGAATACCAAAATAGCATTAAGTTAGGAAAACGACCTTATAAAATTAAGAAAATTGCATGAATATCATTTATGCCCTAATTTGATGCTATCCAACATTTTTTTAAATTTTTTTTTTGAAATTTTGAAATTTTTCTTTTATTTTTATTTTTATTTTTTAGATTCCCTAGACCGGTCTATGCTTGATTTACATGAATATTAACTACTCAGAACATGAATATCACAAGAACCGAGCTCAAATCGACCTTTTCAAGATCGAAGCTTGGTTTGAGCATTTCGTCAAGCAATTGTTGTGCATCAACCCATCTCAAGCAGATTCCTTGAGCCTTGTTCGTGGCCTTCGATCATGACACATGAGCAATCTTATGTGAAACTAAAATATCAAGATTATACTACTACATGCAAAGAACAAGTTTAACTAGAAATCACAGCCTAAAACACATAAGAACCAAACTGAAATCAGCTTCCAATATGCAGGTTTGAGCTGTTTTTGCAAATCTGAGTTTGAACCCATGTCAAATAAACATATTGCATGCCCAGATTTAAGCCTTGACACTCATTACATGCGGGATCCATAGGAAACATCACTTCATCTGCATAAAAATAGATAACATGTACTTTTAAATGTAACAAACATCGCAGAGAATGATCAACCAAGCAATCGAAACGAACTCTCCAAGAAGCATACATGCATGACCTACACTGACCAACCATGTCTCAATTGGGATTGGTTTGGTTTTTGGCTCAAGTTATAGATGATCTCATGATTCACACGGGGGTTCAAAGACTAAACCGGACTAACCTAAACAACATTTATACTCTCATATAACATTCATCAAACTCGCGAAGACAAGTAATCCATGAAAATGGGCATAACATATCAAACAAGTAAGACTCTTGAAGAGACTTCCAACACTTAGAAAGATTCCAGCCTCAGAAATCAATTTTATGGACTGGTTTTCCTCTTGATTTGTCATAGTTGAAACATGATCAAAATTGACCAAAAATACATCTCGGATTCTTACCTTGCTTTGTAGTTTCTTTTGCAAGTGGCTCTCAGCCGAGGAAACCAAGAAATTATCCTCTGGAAACACAGGGAAGTTGGTTCCTTCAAATTGGAAACTAAGATCTACAAAGGAACAACTGACAAGGAAGGTTTTTTGTAGGTCCCAAAACCGGACTCCAGGACTTCTTTTGTTGCCCAACTTTATCGTGACATCCTGAATTTCAGGTTCTGTTTTCGATTAAATAAGTTGGGTTTTTCATCGACACATCTATAGTTCTTTTCCCAGAGCTGATCACTTACGGGATAACTAGTCTACCAGGTGAAGCCGTTAAGGAATCTAAATACAATAGACTTGAGAATTCGATCAGGAATCGGCTGTTCGATCGTACTAATCTGCAAGGGTCATTACAGGATAGTTAAAAATCGATCATAGACTAGAGATAGGTCGATTCGACAGAACCATGTAATTAAGTATGGGTGATTCCACCTAATTGCACAATTCTTGTCGATCAACACTAAACCGATTTTTCTGTTGTTTTGGTTCCTCGTATCTGTATATGAAACATCGAGATTTTCACGACAACCAAGAGTCACCAATGAGTCGAAGGTGCATGTTGTGGATCGGAAATGATACCACGGGTCATCGCATTAAAAATTCATAAAAGCTACTCGGTAGATTAGGTCACGCGAAAATCACGCCCGGTTGAAATTAACCTCGAATTTGAACCTGCTTTCAGAAATTGAAAGTTCTGTCATGTCACAGTTTATTTTAGAAACGTCGACTCATCCTCCGAAGATTTTTCTATAAACCAAGATTTTTGGCGGAAATTCAAAGTAAGGTTAAATTGAACTGGGAAAATTCGAGGGACCATTTTTTAGCGCAACCATGGCCATCAAATTGGTTCAATTGATAAGTAAAAATTTTGAATGGATGTCAAATTGAATCCAATTAGAAAAGAATTGAAGGGGAATTGAATGAATTGGAGGGCAAAATGTACAAAATTCATAGGCCTTGTGAGGTGCAACATTTGGGACACCTTGAGAAGCTTGTTGGGGAAGATTGGAGGGCTAGGGGCTGCTGTGGATGAAGCTAAAGTGGTGGGGGCAGCCACTTGAGTGTGTGGGCATGTGTTGAAGGCTTAAGAGGCCATTTGGGGTCGCCCCCTTCAGCAGCCACCATCTTCTTCCTCCTTGCTCCTCAATTTCTCCATTGTTGAAGCCTTTTGAGAGCTTGAGAGAACCAGAGAAACCTACCCTCACGTCTCTCTCTCTCCCCTCTTCAGCCCCAAGGAATTCGCAACCCTTTCCTCCCCTGTTTTTCCTGCCTTCCTGTTTTTGCTCCAGCTGACCTTTCGCTAAAAACTTGAGTTAAAAGTTGACTTTCTGTGAGAATCAGCCTTCGTGTCACCCACCATCACGCTCAAAAGGCCCAAACCGTTCAAGAGGACCCGGCCACTCGCCAAACGGAGCCACCCGCCAACCGGAAGAAACCATTCGCCGGTCCATCACTCTGCCTGGTAGCCTGCACTACTTCGTATGTTTCGCCCGTTTTAGTCATTTTCCTCCCATTTCGACCCAGCCTCCACCCATCCTAGCCACTAACAAGTCCCCCTTGACCCCCAAGTGCCGCCAATCGACGGCCAACCCCTCGCCGGAGCTTCGGCCAAGCCCGTTTAGTTCTGTTTCTTCTCCGGCGGTGTAGTTTTCTAGAGTTGCAAAGGGAGTCCGAGTTTGTTGCTGCTATTTTGAGCTTAGGACCACCTTGGATCATCGTGGTAGAGGCTCTCGAGCGTAGCCTCCATCATCGCCGCTGCTCGTGTCTTCGGCTCGTTTAACGGGTGATTTGGCTCATAATCCTTCGATTAGTGCCTAAACTTGCTTAGAGTTGGTTTAATTAGATTTAATTCTAGTTTAGGTGATTTAATTAAGTTGTATTAGTCCTAAGATAGATGGTTAGATGAATGGTTAAGATTAGTTTAGCTTAATCTTGCTTTGTTTGCTTAATGTGACTTATGTGTTTAATTAAGCATGTTTAGCTTTAATTGATTGGTGGTTTACTTTAATTATTGTTTTAATGATTTATGAATTTAATTTATTATTTATTTAATTCTGAAAATTTACTGTTCATGCGACATTGTTCACAAATACTGTTCATATGCACTGTTCATCCAGAATGCGAAAAGTGTCTAAATTCATATGTTTTAAATCTTATGAAGTGAATGGATGAGTAAATGCATGAGCATCCGCATGAATCGAGTGATTTTCACAAAAAGGAAATAATGGATTGTCCGAGGGACATTGGAAGTGAACCGCTTTTAAGAGAAAGGAGAGTTGTGGTGGTATGTTTGCATGATCATTAAGTTGAATCTGTCACCCGTTATGTGTCGGGTAGATCGTGCCTGTGTGGCGGTAATCAATGGGAACGCATGATAAGTCATGCCTGTGTGGCCGTATTTCTATATGTCGAGTATCATGCCTGTATAGCTGTAATTAATTGGAATGCATGAGTGGGTCATATTGTTTGTGGCACGCACGCGTGAACTGATAACGTGCAGGGTGTGGCAATGGCCAGGTGAGATCACTTGTGACACGACTCATATGTGATTGATGAACTGCATCATCTAATGGCCATGTGCATTGCGTGTATCATGCTGAGATTCAACGTGCAGGGTATGACATACCGGGTAAGGTTGCATGCGAATCGATTTGTTGGTTGTTAGTCTTGCTTTGCTTGTGGGGTGGTTCTAGAGAGATATCTTGAGTTTGGTGTATTAATCGGGGCTTAGGGCGTGAACTCGCTGAGATTTATATCTCACCCTATCGTGGGCTCATTATTTTCAAGTCCTTAGATGGCAATTGTGGAGGAACCGAAGCTTCGGAGTTTGTGGAGGTGAAGACCGAAGGATCGTTGAACATGTCTAACTAGTTGGTCATAGGACAATTCCCTTTTTGTTGAGCTGGTCTTTTGTAGACAGCCTAGTATTATATATAAACCTATGTGTTTATAAAAGGCTTGTTTTTGTTATGAATTGTTTCCTGCTTTCCTATCCCAATGCTATGTGGTGTCAGGGGATTTGTTTCACTTCCGCATGCACAATAAAATGAATGGATACCATCGCCTATGGTGGCTCAGTTGGATAAGCACTCCCGTGACGTCTACCCAAGATGGAGGAGTTCGAATCCCGCAGGTCGCACAAGATCTTAAGTGCGAGGTCGAGGTGGTGGGTCTTCCGCTAGCGTCGCTCCAAGGTTTACCCGCTGGCTGCCGGCTGTACGGGGTTCCCTGGGTATCAAAAAAAAAAAATGAATGGGTCGACAGCGTATCCTAGAATATCACTTTCTATTGAGCAAGGAAGGGGATGTGCGCACCCTTGAGATTCGGGACGTGACATCCTCTAGTCTTTCACTTTTCTCAAAGAAAACACTCGGTTTCCCTTATCCGTGACCAACTAGGCTCAACAACACCTAGAAAAATTTTCAAACTTTCCTAGCTTGTTAGGAGGGTATTTTTCAGGGGGCTTTAGGAGACCTTCCCGATATCCATTTGGGACATGTGACCTATGGTTGGAAAGATCTTTGAGTGATGTTTCAATCTTTAGTTTAAGGTTTTGACTAATTTTGAATGGAAGTATGTGAAAGTTTCATTTTTCTCTCCAACGGCCAGTCTAAAATTTTCTGGGTTTTGCTTTTCTTAACTTATTGAGTTTGGTTGAGATTAACTTTGAAGATGAGATACGTGCATTGATTTCATTATCCTCATTGCCTGATAGTTGGAATACTACTGTTACTACTATTAGTAACTCCTTTGAGCCAAGAAGTTTGACATTTGATGAGGTTCGTGATTTGATTCTGAGTGAAGACATTCGTAGGAAAGAATCTGGTAAACCCGTGTCTACTGCTTTAGTAGGTGAAAGTAGAGAAAGAACTAGCACGCGTGTTAGTAGGAACATGAACAGACGTAGTCAATCTAGGACTGGTAGAGTTGTCTATTGGAATTGTGGCAATAGTGGGCATCGTAGAAGATACTGTTTTAAGCTGAAAAATGAAAAAGGGTAAGGGAATTAGAGTCAAGTCTACAGATAATGTTGCAGCTGTAGCTGAGAATGATTCTGATGGTGTAGATTGTGTCTTGTCTGTCACTAAAGATTCGTCATTTGACAGATGGATAATGGATTCTGGTTGTTCATTTCACGTTACACCAAATAGGAATTGGTTTATCACTTATCAGTGCATGGGTAGTGGTAAAGTCCAGTTAAGGAATAACGCTGAGTGCAATGTTGTGGGTGTTGGTGATGTTAAAATCAGAATGCATGATGGTATTATGAGGACATTGATTGGAGTAAGACACATTCCAGAATTGAAAAAGAACTTAATTTCCTTGGGTACCCTAGATTCAGCTAGTTGCAAGTATTCTTCAGAAGGTGGAATTCTGAAGGTTGTTCGAGGTGTCCTAGTAATAATGAAAGGAATCAAGCATGGAGGCCTATATAAACTTTAAGGTGAGACAGTGACAGGTTTCGCCACAGAGACGTTGGATGCATCTATTCGAGAGTCTTTTGACTACTCAAGGAAGACCTAGGTGTTTGTGCCTATGCACAAGTTTGATGCTAGTGTCAGGATCACGCGGTCAAGAGCTTTGATCAAGACGGAGACTGATAAGTCAATCAAGCATGTGCGGACTCACAATAGTATGGAGTTCTGCTCGGAGCTGGTAAATAAATTCTGCATGAAAGAGAGCATAGTGAAACACCGCACTAGTGCCAATAAACCACAACAATTTGCAGAATTGATGAGCAGGATATTATTAGAGATGGCTCGTAAAATGATCTCTAATGCTGGTGTTGCTAGGAGAATCCTAACTGATGTGCATAGTACGGTAAGCTACTTGGTGAATAAATCCCCATCAACTGCTATTGAATGGCAGACTCCTGAAGAAGTGTGATCAGGTAACATTGCTGGTTATTCTATTTTTAGAATGTTTGGTTGCCCGTGTTATTTTCGAGTGAATGATGGTAAGCTCGATGGGAGGGCAAAGTGCATATTCCATGGCTATGCACCAGGTGAGTGGGGCAATCGGTTGTGATGCTCGAATATAAATTCACTTGTTGGCAGCAGAGAAGTTACCTTTGACAAGTCTCCAGTACTTCTAGATAGGAGTATTTGTGGTAGTGTTAATATGGATCTGGACGGTGTTCAGCTCAAGGTGGAGTTGCAATTAGAAACTCCTGAGGTAGCGGGTACTAGCGGAATAATCAACACGGATGATGCTTGTAGCAAGGTGGAGCCAATAGAGCCAACGGTTGCTGTAGCTGCTGAATTTGACAAGGTGCGTGTTCGACCTTCTATCAAATATGGAAGCAATAATGGTTTTGCTTTATCTATGATACAGGAGGTTATGTCAAAAAATCCTTGTGGAGTAGCTAATTATGCAGGTGGAGTTGGTGTCTTGATGAGGTCCATGATTATGGGAAAGTTCAAGCATGGCTTGAACTTGAAAGTACACTGTGGCGGTTGAGCCCGTTGGGGCTGTGGGAGAGTAGAAGCGAGGTGTCCACTGACGCGATTATGACTTGGCTCAAATGTCAAGCCAAGGTGGAGATTGTTAAAATTATGTCTCAAGTTTGAGTCTAATATGAGATTTGATGCACACGAGGAGCATTTGTTGATCAAAGTTCGGCGCAAATTGATATGCGCAAATTGACAATGAAGAAGAAAAGCACAAAGGCTTCTGCACGTGAATGTTTGTCAAAGATATGCACGTCTCCCAAGTCCATTATTTTTTCTACCTCTTTAATTGCATGCACATGGACGTGCATGCATGGTGAATGGACGTGGAAGACTAAAGCCAATTGTGGGCTTGTTTTGTCTTCTTTCATTAACTCCTTGTTTCTTTCCTTTGCTATTTGTTTATTCAGCTGAAGCCAATAGAAGGAAAGAAAGGATAAAATATTAATTGAAGGAGTTGAACGTCGTGGAGATGATCTTGGAAGACGACGGCCATCCTTTTTTTATGCTTATCTTCAAAGATTATGGGTGCATGTTTTCTGCTTCATTAAATGCGTCCCATGCAAAGTGTGCATGCATGCCCGTGAATTTTTGGTGGGCGTCGATGCTGATTGTGAGCGCCGAATGAGTCCACATTTTCTGTCTTGTTTCTCCTATAAGAGGAGGATCGGAGAAGAGAAGCAAAGTAGAGCTAAAGAGCTGAAGAGAGAAGTCGTGAGACTTTCTAGAGGTATAAGCTCTCAGCAAAGAGGATTTTCTCGTTGTAATTATACCCGAGTGTTTTAGCCAGTTAAATTCTTGTGAGTAGAATTTGTTTAATTCCTTGAGTGAGGTTTCACTAGGAATTGTGAGGGGCTAAACACTGTGTGACATCCTCAAATTCGAACCCTATAAGGGATGAATGAATGTGAATTTTGTCAATGCATTGTTAGTTGATCTCACTCGGAATTGATCACTCCCGAAATACTGACCTTTGAAGGGAAAGGCTAATGAGAACAAAACTCGTGCGACTAAAGGACTTGACCTGGGAAAACGACTTGATCGTGAAATTTACGTGAGGACGATCCTGTAGATAGACATGCCGATTTCAAGGACAACTAGAAATTGATTCGTGGACAGAATATAATGGAATGACGGGTGATTCCGTTTACCGTTATCGAACTTGTGAACGACCCTATGTCGATCCTCAATAATCGTATACTTTGAAATAAGAACCTATCCTTCGTAATTCATGCAGTCAAGGATGTCCATGTGTCGAGATGTCTTGAACGTGGTTTGGCACGAGTCGGTCACGTGTGAATCTTCAAAGCCACCTGCCAATCTGAGTTATAACCAAAATGGCATTTGGTGAAATTGACATAGCAAGAGAACTTAGGATTGGACTTCGAATCGTTAGGAATGTCTGGGACGGATTTGGATGAAGCTACATCAAATAGTCGACAGAGTCAGTTAAGCCGAGCAATTGGAAAAGGGCTTTTCAGATCGAGAAAGCAAGCCCGTGAGGATGTGGGCCGGGCCAAGCTAGTGTGGGCCTTAGGCCCAAGTTGGGACAGCCACCAAATGGGCCTAAGTCAAGCAAATGAGCCCATTGGGCCAAACCAACTATTCATCTTTTAAGCCCATGGGCCAATTCTTGGCCATTTCAAGCCCAACCATTTCTGTCACGCCCCGATCCTCGAGCGCATGCCCATCCCTCTCTGGTTGATAATCGTTATGTGACTTCCCAGGACGAGTTGCCGACCATTTTATTTTTTTATTGCACATGCGAAAGCAAATAACAAATCTCCTGACAGTAACCATCTCGGGATAGAAAAGCAGACATCACATTCACAAACAAACCACACTTTTATAAACATATTGAGTCTTTTACACAAGTCTATAACCAAAAGACTAGTTCTAAAAAAGAGACTGTCCTATTTGACCTACTCTTCAAGTCACCTCCGCTCAACTCCAAGTCCTCCCTCTACGGCCCTGAAAATTTTAAGCCAACGACGGGGTGAGATATAAATCTCAGCGAGTTCACGGTCTAAGCCCCGATTATGAGAGAAATACACCTGGAAGTGTCCGAACCACACAACCACTCAATTGGCACAGAGGACTTACCTTGGCTCAGTTTCCTTCCTGCACGTTAGTACAGTTCATATCGCAATGCATATAATCAATGTACATAACAACTGGAACACCTCATCAATTCAATTAATCACAAGGGTCCTGTTCCATGCCACACAGTTTTGTCTCATAATTAGGCGCATCAAACTCAGACCATCATGTGTTCCAATTGTTAATTAAGCCACTCAAGCCACTGCCGAAATCCATGTTCGGCAATCTACTGGCATAGCCATGCATCGTCTCTTCCCCATAGAGCACGACTACGTCTCATTGACGGCTTTCCTCGAAGGCGCATAGATTCAGAATCTACTGCGACCCGATACCCTAATACATGGGTAACCCGAAAAGAGATTTAGCAATGTCCGGTGTAATTGCACGAGACGGTTTCTCTTAACCAACACATGACCAATCAATCTCGGCCTTAAGGACTATGCATTGCACTTAGATGTCTCAATTAAAATAGTGAACCTAACCTATTTTCTTCGTATTAGAAATATACGGTAAAATAGTCATGTGTGGGTACACGGTCAGATTGAACCAGAAAATTCATAATCTTCAATTTAAAATCCCACTATTTATATATTATATAAAACCATTTTCGGTGTTAAAATCCGACACTTGGGATTTTTGAATAAATAATGAATTTCATAAATTTTGGAATTAAATACTCAAAATTCCAACTAGCACTCAATTTGCACAAATTAACATTCAATTGCATAAACCGAACACACCATTGCAATCAAGACAAAATTCCGTCACCTGACTATCCTTGGTCTAATTTTCCGGAAAATAATTAATAATTAAATAAATTACCGAAAAGTAAATAAATTACAAAATAAATAAATTTAAAGTATTTAATTAAATTAACCTAAACTAACTAAACTAAATAATCTAACTAACAATTAAATCTAACCATCCTATATAATTTAATCTAAGTACACTAATTAAATAAACTAACTAATTCCTAACTAATCCACCTAACTAAACTAATTAAACTAACTAAATACTAACTATTCACTTAATCTAACTAAGCCATCCTAAGCCTAATTAACATAATTAATCCACAAATTAGCTAACTAACACACCTCTAAGTGTCATTAGCCCACTAATAAAGGATTAGAACGCAACTCACCGGTTAGCACGAAAATCGGCTCATGGCGACGGCGGTGCAATGACGGCCGAGACTTAAGCTCACGGCGAGGTCAAAGGATGCTCGGACCGACTGAAAACAACCAACGAACTTGCTGTTCGAGCTGATAAAATCGGCACAAAAGATGCTGGTTTCGATCTTGAGTTTCGAAGGGCTGAAACGGCTTTGAGTGGCTGGCTTCGACGGGTGTTGGGCTGCTCGATTGTTGCTGGACGTGTGGGTTTTGAAGTCGACAATGGAGGCCTTCGATTGGGGTTTTGACCGAAGAAGATGGAGCTTCGGTCTTCGATGGGAGGAAGTGGTGTATGTGAGTGGGGGAAGGGTTTCGGTGGAGAGTGGGACGGTGGTGTTGGCGTGAGAGGAGAGTTCGGTGGGTGGAGGATGAGCTTTAGTTGAAGAGAAATGAAAGAGATGAAATTTGCAGAGGAAAATGAAATGAAAAGTAGAGCAGAGAGAGAGAGAGAGAGAGAGAGAGATCGAGCGAGAGAAAAGAAGGCCGAAGGAGGGAGAGGCGGCGTCGAACATGATGGGAAAGCCACAGCTGGGGCCAAAAATTCAAGCATTTTATCTATTCCATTTAATGCTTGTCCCCTAAATCTTTATGCATAAATATCCCAATGTCTCCCCATAATACTTTCTTGTAATAAAAATCCACAATTTATCCAATTTTGGTGCCAAAATGCAGCCCTCCTCTCTTGATCCGAATATACTCAACTTTGGTTTCAAGTTCATCCCCAAATTCTCAAATTCGAAGTCCAATTTTATCGAAGAAAAATCCCACACATGTCCATAAATTCACCTCACCCAGTAGCTCGGCTAGGACATCAAAATTTCCTTCAAATGAGCTAAACCAAATTTCCGTTCGTTTTCCGAATTGATTTTCCGTAAAATTCTTAGAATCTCCGAAAATTTTCGGAAGATAAGCCGACGTTTCTAAAATGAATCGTAATACGACCGAACTTTCAATTTCTGAAACCGAGCTCAATTTTGCGGTTAATTTCAATTCGACGTGATTTTAGCGTGTCCCAATCTACCATGTAACTTTTAGGAATTTTTAATACAATTGACCCATGATCGATTATTTTCGAGCCACAATGTATATTTTCGATACATTGGCGACTCTCGATTGTCATGAAAATCTCGAGATTTCAAATACGGACACAATGTACAAAATGACAGAAAAATCGGTCTAGTGCCGTTCGACAGAAATTTTGCAATTAGGTGGAACCACCAACGCACTAATCACATATCTCTATTAAATCGACTTATCTCCGGTCTCTAATCTATTTTTACGGTGCCGTAATGACCCTTGCAGATTAGCACGGTCGAGCAGTTGATTCCTAATCAAATTCTCATGTCTATTGTATTTAGATTCCTTAACGGCTTCACTTGATAGGCTAGTTACCTCGTGAGTGGCCAACTCAGAGAAAAAGGCTATAGACACATCGATGAAAAGCCCAACTCGTCTCATCGAAATCAGACTTAAAAATCAGGATGTCACAATTTCCCAAGCTCATTCCTATTCATGGCCAAGCCCAATCCTTAGGCCCATCCACCAATTTTAGCCCAAGGACAGAATGGTAATTGTGCAAGGTGAAATGACCAAAATACCCCTAGTTGTAGGGAGAAAAAGGCTAGAGAAGAGAGAGAATGTGATGTCATCTTGCATGGGGAATTGAAGTGGCCATTTAATGGCTTTAATGAGGAGTGCAATAGCTCTCCCATCACCCTCTCTCTCCCCCATTCGGCCCCCAATCGGATGAGCTCCTCTCTCCCTCGTTCTCCCTCTCTTGCAGTTTTTGCTCTAGCTGACCCTTCAGTGAATAATCGAATCACAAATGGTCTTCCTAGATGAATCAGCCAACATGCCACCTATCACCGTGACCGGGAGAGACAAACCATTCCAACGAGCTCAATTTCTTCTCAAACGGAGCTGGCGGCCATCCTGTACGGCCATATCAAGACACCGTTCGCCGGACCGCCTGGTTCCACCCTGCTTCACCTGTTTCGATTTTGCAGCCCGTTTTCTTCCATTCCAGCCGTTCCTTTGCTCATCCCAACCTCCAACAAGATTCCTTAGACCTCCTGGTGTCGCCGGATGCCGGCCAACCCCTTTATCAGAGCTCCGACCAAGCCGTTTATCTCCGTTTCTCCTCCGACAGGGCTGTTTTTCAGTGTTTTCAGTGGGAGTCCAAGCCGTGGTTGTTGTGCAGAGCTTGAGACCACCTTGGATCATCATGGTAGAGGTCCCGGAGCGTCGCCTCTATCGTCGCCGCCACATCGGTGTTTTCGGCCCACTTAATGGGTTAGTTTAGCTCCTAATCCTTCGATTAATGCCTAAACTTGCTTAGGGTTGGTTTAGTTAGATTTAATTCTAGTTTAAGTGATTTAATTAAATTATATTAGTCCTAAGATAGGTTGTTAGATTAATGGCTAAGATTAGTTTAGCTTAATTTTACTTTTATTAGCTTAATGATGCTTATGTGGTTAATTAAGCATGTTTATCTTAATTTAATCATTGTTTTAATGATTTCTGAATATAAGTTATTAATTCTGGAAATTTACTGTTCACGTGCACTATTCACGAGATTGTTCACCAAGTACTGTTCACGAGCACTGTTCATCCAGAATGTGAAAAATGTCTAAAATTCATATGTGTTGATTTTATGAAGTAAATTGATGTGAAAATGCATGGCATCCTCATGAATTGAGTGATGATTTATGCAATAGGGTGGTGATTGGAAATTATGGATTTTATTGAGAAAATCCCGGGTGTCGGGTTTGGATACTGAAAATGAATTTTAAGTATTATATCAAACAGTGGGGTTTGAAAAGGAAAGTATCGGTTTTCTAGTTCGAATTGACGTGTACCCACGCACAATTACTTTCTCGGATGTTTTTAATACGAAAGAAAGAGGTCAGGATCACTGTTTTAATCGAGGCATATGAGTGAAATGCAAAGTGTCATGGGCCGATAATAAATTGTCGTGTGTTGATTAATGAGGAACCGTCCTGAGTTGTTGAGCTGGACGTACCCTATATGGGATACCCCTATATGGGAGGCCCCACATCAACGGGCTCGGCTCGCAGTTGATTCTGGGCCTATGCTCCTTCGGGAATGCGTCAAGTGGTGACAAAGCCGTGCTCCGCGGTGGGGAGACGATGCCTAGCTAAGGGCCAGTAGATAGCCGAAATGCGAGTAGGCTATGCCCATGTGTGGCAGTGAATAACAATTGGAATGCATATTGGGTGTTGATTGACGCGCCGGATTATGGGACGGAATTGCGTGGCACAGTATGGGACGTGTCATAATGATTCGATGTTATAATCAGGACTCCTGTGATTGACTGAGATGAATGAGGCGTTTCAATTGTTGTATGCATTGAGTAAATGCATTGTGTTTTCGAACTGTGCTAATGTGCAATAATGCATGAGAATCATGGCATTTGTGATTTCGGTCATACATTAGTTAAGCATATTGTTTATGGCACGCACGCATGAATCGATAACATGCAGGGTGTGGCAATAGCCAAATGAGATCGCTTTCGATGCGACTCATATGTGATTGATGAAATATATCATCTAATGGCCATGTGCTTTGTGTGTATCATGCTAAGTGATATCGTGCAGGGTATGGCATATCAGGTAAGGTTGTATGCGAATCGACTGTTGGTTGTTGCTTGTGGTGGGGTAGTTATGGATAGATACCCTAGGTTGAGTTGGTGTACTAACCAAGGCTTAGGGGTGGAACTCGCTAAGATTTATATCTCACTGGTTATTGAATAACCATTTTCAGGTCCCTAGAGTGAAAAGCCAGGAGCTTGAAGCGGAAGGGTCAGGAGCATAGTTGGCTCAGTAGTTCTTTATGACATAGAACTTTTGTATAAGCTTGAAGTGTTTATAAAAGTGTATTTGATTTGAAATTGGTTGTCCTGCTTTTCTATCCCATGTATGTCGTTGTCAGGGGATTAGTTAATTCGCTTCCGCATGTGCAATAAAATGAAAAGGGTCAGCGACAAGTCCTGGGAACATCGCGAAATTCTATCGACCACCGAGGGTTGTGCGCATGCTCAAGGTTCGGGGTATGACACACTGTGTGAGTTATTTGGGTGTAATTTGGGGTTGGGAAACACTAGAGTGCATTTGAGTATTCGAGTGATTGTAATCTCCGATGTATTGCTTGTTTTTATAGTGGAATTCCGTGCCGCTCTCCCCGTGGACGTAGGTTCCGATATTCGATCAAACACGTAAATCTGGTGTCCGATTTCCTTTCCTTCATTCCAACTATTTTATCCGATTTGCTTGTCCATATTCTGCACACGCAACGCAGACACCCGAGAGATTGATGCACCTCAACAAGATTGGTGCACTCTTGGGAATCCAAACTCTCAAGATTTGGCAGTGACAATACATCAGGAATTTCAGTTAGCAATGTAGGGTGGCTAAAATTAACAATCCTCAAATTTCCAAAAAGCTGCGCACTGAATGGATGATACATATGAGTAGTTTTTTCAGCACCTTCACAATTTTGTCTTTTATTCTTGACAGAAGAGAATAATGAAAGTACATACCTTGAATTCCTTCCCTAATATTCTGATGCTGCTTTTACTCAGGTCTAGATATACAAGTTTCTTGTGACCCGTACTGAATGGCGTAGATGGCATAGAGAAATCAGGCCAATCCAGCCATCTTAATTCAGCAGGAAAGTATATGGGATACCCTGAATGGTATTCATTGCGAGCTAAGAAAAATCTCAGCCTCTTCATATTTATGAAGGCCTGAGCACCGAAGCGTACTTCTTTAGGAGCAACCAACTTGAGCATTATTGCTTCTACTTTATTAGTTCCCTGGCAGCAGATATATGAGTACACAATTTAAGTGCAGAGGTGTATGGATTATGCAAGGAATTAACTAGTAATAAACAAGATTTGTTGCGCTTCGGGTGCCTTTTGTTCTTAGCTTTCAGAATTTGCTTTTACTTTAGCATTCGACAAGAGTTCTATGAACCTCAAATCGTAAGCAAGCATAGTATGGAAGTTCCTGGAGATATATATATATTTTTTTTTGGTAATTTCCTTTCTAGGGATTGGTCAGAAGTATAAACCTTAAATCTAACAGAGGGATATGGAAGAAGTGATTCTTAAGGGACCGTCAGGCCATTATCTTACTTAACAGAAAAATACTTATGCACGTTTTATTTTAGCAGAAGGCCAAAAGGACTTTTTAGGAGGCTCTAACCCTACCAAACGGGCATGTATATTGTCAAAAGCAAAAGACCACGATTCAGTTTATACCATGCCTTCTGTTGGCACATGAAACATGTCCTCATAGAACCACAGTCTGCTGCACTCCCCTGGCTCTTTGGGAGATTCTCTCCAAACAATTTCTCTTCCCATTTCTTGAATCATATCATGCGTCTCCATCTTGCCACTCTCAATAGTGATGAGTGACTTATTTATTAGAACAGCAATTACACTATTTGGGTAGAGATCACAGCACTCCAAACTCTCTGTCACATAACTTTATGCTCTTTCCCTTGAAGAACATGCGCTGTCAAGAAAAATATCCTTCTCATAATCATCTAGGCCATCAAAGCTTATTCTTAGCTTACCGAAGATATATCCAATGAAAACTCTCTTCAATTTATCTAATGCGCTTTTACATTCAAGTAAGCTTCTACCTCGTAGAGAAAACCCAAAACTTTTACAGCTAATGGAAGTCCTTGGGTGTAATCCACTACATTATATAAAAGCTCTTCATAATCAGGAGGAGGAGAAATATTCTCGAAAACAATTAAACTTCAGAGCATATGAGCCGTAGAACGACCTAAAGGTTGAACCTTGTATATATTTTTTACTTGATGGGCATCTAGTAAATGTTCATCTCTTGTCATTATGATGATTATACTCTCACGACCAAACCAATCACATCCTCCAACTAGTGTTTCCAATTGGATCAACTGGTTCACATCCAAAATGACAACAAGGACCCTTTTTTAAAAAAAAAAAAGTCTACTCTTTATCATGCTCATACCTCTGTGAACATTGCCAAGCTTCAAATCATCATCCCACATTTCCTCAGAAAGAAGCGTCTCTTGAAGCTGAAGTAGGCCACCATCTGTGGATTTCTCGCAAGTTTATCTAACATTGGAAAGAAAGCTGCAACACTCAAATTTACGATAAAAAGTATTGTAAGTAGCTTTGGCAGTAGTCGTCTTGTCTACTCCTTCAAGTCCGTAAATTCCAACCATTCGAACTTCCTTTGATTCCATGTCTGGCAAAGCAAGCACATGGGACACATGCGAATTCATGGCAACCGCATTTTCAGGAACGTATAACTGCTTGTAATTCAGCTTGGCCAATACTCTCCTGACAATGCTCTGAATGACAATGGACTCACGCCTCGTAGATTCAAAGCATAAAGCCAATTGAGAATACCCAAGGAGATTCAAAAACACTTGGATACAAGGAGTGCTGAGTTGATCAATAAAGATCAAGCCGCGTTCAATATCTCAAGCACAATAGACCGGATTAATTTCAGTTTCTAGCATTTGACACCTATAAAAGAAATGGGCTTGTAGAGGGACATGGTCCCACCTGCATGACTATTAACTCAATGCATGACCTGCTTGTGAAGAAAACTAATACATCCTGCTTCAATTAGTGGGAATTGATTTTTTCCCCTTTTATGCATAAGCATTACCATGAATTTGACAATAAATTCGTGATCGGTTAGGGCTGGTCCGTACCTCCCCCTCTGCTTCCTCACATCCGGCGGATCCACCTTGTAGAACACTGGCTCTGGATTCTGTTCACTTTGATATGCATAAAATTACTTTATTGTACACAATAATTACTAATCAATCTTTATACGTTTCTAAAATAAAAAAAATATTTTTTTTATCTTTCTGAATAAATGGACATTAACCGACCAAAAAAAAAAAAAACCAAAAAAAAGAATAAATGGACATTTACTATCCATATTAATTTTTCATGCTTTCCAATATTAAAAATTAGCAAGCATTATAAAAATTACTAAGCACGTAAAAGTTATGACTTCTTATAGAAAGTAATGTTAGGGGTGATTAGAAAGTTACTCAACATGTTACATATTATTACTTTCTCTGCCGAGGTTTACTTTGTATAATAAAATTACTTCGATTTGAAATAAAATTAGTGGTCACATATGGATGTTATGGTAAACGAAAAGCTGCAATTTGTTTCTTTCCTACATCGAAATTTACTAAACGTATTAAAAGTTACTTGGGTGTTATAATAAAAATTATTTTCACAATCATGAAAGCAAGCATGCTCTTATTAGCAATTTGTATTTTCCTAGACTTTTTAGTAATTTTTGGGTCAAAAACTCCACTTCTATAGAAAGAAAATTAATAGATTTTTAGAAACGATTCTCTGAAAGTTAGCATTTTATAAAACCGATAGGGAGGAGTGTCAAAAAAATTCTAAATACTAGACCTTTTGAAAATTAAATAAAATAATTTGAAAATTTATTAAAATATTAAAAGTCGTCTATGTTAAGGCTAGCTCCACTTGTGCTAGATAGGTGGCCAAAGTCCACATCAGCAATATCCGGCCAAAATTAGCTGGAAATGACTCAATTGGCATTAGGTCAAAAGATTTAGGACTAAATAGGTACTAATAAAAATGTTTAGGACCAAATTAGCACAAATGCAATATATTTAGGACGTTTTTAACACTTTTCCCGATTGATTTTATAAAATGCTAACTTGTAGAGAATTGTTTCTAATGAAGTAACAGCTGGCTTTTGGGGTGAAGGTTTCTTTTTAGGTGAAATATATTAATTTTCTCTTTCGAAGTGGAGTTTTTGGCACAAAAATTAGTGAAGTTAAGTTACTTCATTAGAAGCGATTTTTTGCAAGTTAGCATTATATAAAACCGATGCAGCAGGCAAGAAAATAAAAGTTCCCATGAAAAAAATTCTCATCCTTGCGTCTCCTTCCCTTAAATTTTGTCTTCTTGGCGGAACAGTTTAAGCGCGCTGACTTAAATTTTAAGTTTGCTGTAGCTACTCCTCTTTTTCGGACAATAGTCCTAGAAAACTTTATTTCCATTCTTGTGATGTTTTGAACATAATTGATTCATCTCGTGACAGGAGATCTTGTACACATTTTCTAAATGTATCTTTGTAAATAGAAAATTAATTTGATATGGGTGCATTAATTTAGGAATTTTTTTTTTTTGGCAGTATAAACCCTATCCATACCAACACGAAAAGCCCGTGGATCACGCAAGAAGGGCAAAGACGCGTAGAGAAGTTAGCTGCAAATTTCCGATGTTGACCCGGGACTTCGTGCTCGGAATAAGACAAGACGTCAGGGAGCGACCCCTCATTTTGGGAAGGATCGTGGGAGCCGGTGCATTCGTCGTTTTGCATCCATTTCTGTGCCGAGCCGGTTCTATCTTATCTAGTAAAGGTCTCGTCCAAATCTAGTACGAACCAACGCGTCATCGATCGATTCGCGAGCTCAAAGAGCGCATCGAAAGTCTCTAGGCAGAATTTTTAGCAGGACACCTGGCTTAACCTCGGTCGTCAAAGGCCTCTTCTGAGGGAGAATCGGGCCCCCACAATCACTTCGAGCCTGCTGCAGTGCACATCTCGTCAAATGATCGAGGCGGAGAGTCAGACTTATCATCCACTTTCCCCTAGACTTGGGGAGCATATTAAAATTACCATATTTGAACAGATGCCACAGCCTCGATTCATTTTCTTCGGATCTAACTTGCTCGTGACGTCTGACCTAAAAATCCCACGAAAATTAATTTGGAATTAATATAATACGGGAGTGTCAATTTAAAGTTTTTTGAGAAAGGAAAAATAAATAATTTGAGAAAAATATGACATAATATACCAATTTGAAATTTTTAATTATATTAACCTTATCATAAACGGCTTCTTTTATACATAACTGGTTACAGAAAGAAAAACAGAAAAAAGCTTAGTGCAAACTAAGGGAAAAGAACACCAAGAGCACTTTCTTACAGCGGAGACAAAGGAAATAAATTCCAAAAGATATACTAGGTATGAACATTTTACCTTTGACACACACACACACACATATAAAACCAAGTTTATTGGTTGGATCCAGCCACTTCCCTTCAGATACTACCTCCAATTATGCAAAAGCTGCGTTCAGTGATCTGGGTCACAGAAAATAGCAGCACCATATAACAGAGAGAACGGAGCAGGAGCAGCAGCATGGAAATTTTAGGGCGTCAGTCCCACTGCTAGCTCCCGCAGCTCACTTGTGTAATCACTCCAACCAAATGACTTCTCAATCAGACCCTCCAGCTCAAGATAGATTCCCGTGTCATCCATTGCCAGTTCTTCTTCTGCTTCCACATCCAGCACATTGTCGCCCACGACCACGTTGTCCCCGGGGAGCTTCTCCGACATCTCATGGAAAACCGAAGGCAAATCTGACGAACTAGCTCCGGCCATCCGATCGGGTGTCTGACCATGCACAGCCCTGAAATCTCCACCACCCATCGGAGGAGGCCACGGGTTGTGCATCTGAACGGTCTGAAAATCCACTGGCGCGACATTGTTTGGCCGAGACTCCATCTGTGCCGGATCATCACCGACTCTTGGGCAATCAACATTCGGGTTTTGAATCTTGTGATCCATTACTTCGAGCAAGCATTTGGTGACTTCACTATCGGGACTGGGCAATTTGCTCTTCTTCCTCGATTCACAAGCCTCTAATTCTCTCTTCTGCCTCCTCTCTTGGATTAAATGGACAAAGTTCGAGCTTTCAGTTGCTTTAGAGAGGAGGAGGAACATCCGCCGACACCTGCACTCGGCATAGCGCATCCGCTCGGCGACCTGATTGATCTCATGCTGCGAGTGCTCCCGCTCTTCTCTTAGTTTCAGGATCTCGGACTTCAATGCTTCCTGGTCCTTCTTAAGCATTTCAAGTTCAGCTGCCTTTCCAGCCTCCGGGTAATCCGAAGCAACAGTACTATTCGATGTTTTCGTGTGATCGCTGAGTTTGCGTCTCCTCCTTATGTTCTTCAGCAAATGCTTCTTCCCTTCCTGAAAATCTCGGTTTGCAAACTCCCATCGATCCGTATCCATCTTCCTA
This sequence comes from Eucalyptus leucophloia subsp. euroa, assembly GCA_017140325.1. Lineage (NCBI taxonomy): Eukaryota > Viridiplantae > Streptophyta > Magnoliopsida > Myrtales > Myrtaceae > Eucalyptus > Eucalyptus leucophloia. The sequence continues at coordinate 52,520,914 of CM029470.1, forward strand.
AAACCCTGCGACATATCTTGGATCATGATGCATGAAGAATAGGAGGAATCTGGGTTGAGGATCTTAAATTGAAACAGAAGTCCCAAAGAGGGTATGGACAATCCGTCAACTTCATAAATACGAAGACAAAAGTGCAGAATTATGGTTTTGGTCTTGCCCATAAAGAAGAGAAGTGTCAGAAGGCTTTACCAAAACATCGGATAGAAACAAAGCGATGGCTCAAGGAATCTCATCTTCAGCTAGAAAGTGCAAGCATCAAAACGGAAGTGCATTTCTAATCCAAATGAAAATTTACCATTGGAGAAAAGCACTCAAATACAAATCCAGTGAGAAGATAAATCTTTAATGTGTATTCTGACGTCTTGGTTGACATGGTAGCTTCTGCAACCTACCATCACTTGAATATGATGACGGGCCATTGTCCCCTGGCCGCTGGATGCAAATTTTGGTGAACATATGCCACATGATTCGTGATATTTCGCGTAGAATCCATGTATCCCGCCAGCCATTCCAGATTTCTTCGTTCCTCGTCCCCTAATCTAGGTAAAGCACAACCAATAACCGAGAAAGTGGGTTAAATTGAATCTCAACACGCGAGCAAAACGTGGCGAGTGTGGTCCCTTAGATCCTAGCTTCTTTGCCCGGGGACTATCCGTCGGGACAATGAAGAGTAGCTGGATGCCCCCAAGAGGATCACACTCTGAACGACAAAAAAAGAAAGAGAGCCAAAACAGAGTAAAAAAAAAAGACAGAGCTGAAACAGAGTCAAACCAAAATAAACATACATAGACATTATACGCATTTATACGAATAGTTTGCTCTTACCTATGGGGAAAGTTTCAAGCAAAAACATAGACAAAAAACACAATCCCGTTCGAAGGGAATACCCACGTAAGTATTGAGCTGCCTGACGAAGCTGCAGAAATTGGAGTGCTTGAAGTATCGAGGCAGGAGCTGCTTCGAGAACCCGTGCGGGTCCCAAACCACGAAGCTGTCCCGGCTGGAACTCCACGACACCAACGGGTCCGTAACCGGGTCTGACACAATCTCGTACATCTTCCTCAGGAAGGGCGCCGGCCCCACTTCCCCCAGCCCCTGCATCGGTCTCGGCACTTCGTCCGCCGCTGCCCGCGACGAGCGCGATGGCGATCCGGCAGCAGCGTCCCCTGGATCAGCAATGATCGCCACCTCCTCTTCTTCCTCTTCCTCTTCGATCTTCACCACCTGCGCGGCCAGAGCCGAACGGGGTTCGGGCCGGGACAGGCATGAACGCAAGGGTGGCCCGGCATCAATTTCACCATGGCCGTTGGCTACTTTTGGGGACGGAACCGAATGGGGAAGCGACCCTAGGTCGCTGGGGTCACCACCGCCAACAACAGCAACGGACGCGATCTCTTCCCGCGATCTCGCGAAAGGTTCTGCCTTTTCTAGCTCAACACTTGACTCTCGCAAGAGGGTGTCGAAAAACGACGCGCACGGTTCATCGGGAAGGCTGCCTCCGGGTGGCGCCGTCGTCATCTTGACCTCGAGTTCGAGGACAAAGGCGGAGATGGCACGAGAAATTTTCGAGCGATTCTACTAAGGGAGAGAGAGGGAGACAGGCGTCGAGACTGTCGAGTGTTGAGCGACAGGGGAGGGGATGGGTATCCGGCATTATATACGTGGGAAAAAGTCCATGAAGTGTTGCCACGTCTCTCCTCTTTTTGGCTTCTCCGCAAGTTTTGGGCTCCTACTGTAACGATTACGGACCGTTGGATCTGATTCAGAACGAACCTGGTCCGAGGAGGGGGGACGCCCTTTCGCCTAGTGGGTCCCATGGGCGAGTGCCACGTTTCGATCTGCTGCTTGTCCGTCTCAGCAATTCCACTTGGCTTGTGTGAATGGCCTTTTCATTGCACATGACATACAACGCATCGACCAGCGAATTGGCACTGGAGGGATAGCGATACTTTGAAAAATATGGAGCTAGATGTACCATGATGAAGTTGCAAACGTAAACACTGACGTTCAAGGGTTCCCGGTCAAAAAAATGGGAAAGATAATTTATTAAAAGTAAAACAATGAGAAAGTTGCCAACCTCAAAATTTCAGGATAATACCATACAACATTTTAGGATTCCATGTAAAAATATTTAGAAAAATAATGAATTCCTTTTTAAAATAACTCATTTTTCATTGCAATATTTGTTTCTTATGGTTACCATTAGGCGTCGTATGACGAGAGAAATATTATTACCCTATCAATTATTAACTTATTTCTTTCTCATTAAATAAATAAGTAATTTTTTTTTATAATTTATCTATTTTTAGATCCCTAATTTGGCTTTACTATTTACAAAAAAATCTCATATCATTTGTCAATAGAATTTCAATGGACTTCATACTTCATGGTATCGATTTAAGTTTTTGACTTGAACTTTTTAATGCGGTGTTATAGTATCGAGTTTTCCCTCATTTTATTTTGCTTGTACAAATATACCAGCACTTGTCCGATGAGTTTTAGTGCACACCATATCCCCGTTGTGGCCCGCTTTTCATCGCTTGAAATTTTGTGCATGGCTTTTTTCCTTCTAAAACGATCTATGGCATCGTCCGAGGTTGGGTTGAACGATGAATGTCGGGTTGCTAACGTTGATGTGGTCCGATGAAAGAGAGCTAGAGAGAGACGCATGAAGATGGGATCAAGCCGCCCAATGAACGAGCTCAAAGGCGGTGCATTCGCAGGAGCACTAAAAGACAAAAGATCCAAAGGTCGGGCAAGGAACAGTCGAAAAGCAGTTCCTTCGCCAAGGTTTTCGGGGAAGGGAGATGGACGATGGGATCAAGCCGCCCAATGAACGAGCTCAAAGGTGGTGCATTCGCAGGAGCACTAAAAGACAAGAGATCCAAAGGTCGGGCGAGGAACAGTCGAAAAGCAGTTCCCTTTTTCCTAAGATGTTCCCCAAGGTTTTGGGGGAAGGGAGATGGACGATGGGATCAAGCCGCCCAATGAACGAGCTCAAAGGCGGTGCATTCGCAGGAGCACTAAAAGACAAAAGATCGAAAGGTCGGGCAAGGAACAGTCGAAAAGCAGTCTTCTTTTTCCTTAAGATGTTCGCCAAGGTTTTGGGGGAAGGGAGATGGACTACTGGTACCGGTTTGGATAGCCTAATTAGCACTTTAATGCGCGCTATCCACACGTGGGCCAATCATCATCTGCTTTCGTTGTCACTTTGATTTGTCTTTTGCTTCACTTGCGTTCTTGCATTGACGTGACAACCAGAAACCCTCGGAAAAAACTACGATTACTTGCATGTGGTCAAGCTTTCTTAAAACAGACGATCAATCCCACATAAGGTGAATTGAAAACAAAGGTCAAAGCAATCCCTAATATATCATAACCTCATAAAACCAAAATCGTGCACTATCTTGCAGAAAGATTGGACCAATTCGGAAATTTCAATTGTCTGTTCAAAGCTCTTCTTTGTTCTTTGGTTTCTCTTTCATGAGTTTGGCCGTGACGTGATAATGCTTAGCGAGAAAAATTAGGAATATTGACAAGACAGTAACATCCTTGCACTTTCTTCGTGTGGAAACGATGGAAGCAAGCTTATTTTCGCTACAAGGAAACACTCGGTCAAAGCCATTCGAAAGGGTTTAATATAACCCACAATCTAAATTGTAAGAAAGCTAATTTCGAAGCATAGTGTACTCGATTAGGAGTCTGAAAATCTTTCCTTCCTTTTGCGGCTTCAAACATGGGTATTTGTAAGGTTTGCATTCGAATTCAGAGGATCTTCTTTGTGCCATTTGGTTGCTTACCGTGTTTGCACACCAATGCACCTCGCATATTCCAACATTTCCCTTTGATGCTTCAACCGGTATTGTAGATTGATTGTAATGATTCAACAATTTTGCGTCCAGTCCCCACATCATTCATTGTGAAACTTATAAAATCCATGTGTGATCAACAATTTACGCGACCATAAATTTCTTGATTGTTGACAAACAGCTAGACTCACATGAAATACTGGCTTCCTTTCAATTAGCTAAACTGATGATAGCACAAAAGGCGAAGCCAATTATGTTATGACAATATATTTCAATGTTTTTAGTGCTTTGATGGAACGTGTCATTATGTGATATTTAGATAGCACTTCAGTTGTCGCAATAATGACTTTTCCGCTATTACGACACACTCCAATATCTTCTCGTAGCTATTACAACCATAGTAACTATGATGTGATATTAGCAATAGCTTGATATTCTATTTTTGTACTAGAGTGACCAACAATAGTCTGTTTTCTGCTAGACCATGAGATAAGTGAGTTTTCAAAAAGAAATAGCAGTTCATAGTGGAGCAACAATTTTGAGGATCGCTACCCCAGTCAATGTCATGATAAGCTATCAAATCCAAGATAGAAGGAGTAGAAAATTGAAGGTTGTGAAATAATGTATCCATGACATAGCGAAGAATTCAAGGACCACAACAAAATGGGTTGCGCGGGGCGCGGTCATGTACTGACTAACATATAAACAACATGGGCGATGTTAGGTTGAGTGAAACTGAGATATAAAGACCACCAACCGACTGTTGATAGAGTGTAAGATTCTAAAGAGGAGTCTCCATGTTGGCATCAAACTTGGTTTTTGTCCCAATAAGAGTTGTAGCGACTTTGTAGTCATTAAGTGTGGCTCGAGAAAAAAAAAATCAATTGCATATTTTGCTTGCGAGAAATAATTACTAGAGAAATCCAAATTAACCTCATGCCTAAAAAGTAGTTGAGTCACCTAGAGGTGATCGGTTCTAGGGTGGGATGGTTCCAAAGCTAGAACCTGGAACATACTCTGTTATAACTGGTTCTTAATTTTTTGATCTTGGAACCTACCTCGTTTGCTTGGAGCTATATTTGGAACCTGTCTTGTTTTTTGGGTCTCTCATTCCAAAGTCCACCCAAGAGCCTATGTTTTTTTTTTTTTTTCATTCCTTTTTTTTGGTTCATTTTTTTACAACAAAATCATATGAGGTAATAAGTGACAAAATGATTCAAAGTGATAGATGAAAAACAAAAATCCCTATCCGCAAAAAAAAAAAAAAAAAAAAAAAACAAAAAACAAAAAAAAAAAAACAAAACAAAACAAAACAAAACAATAATCTATAAGATGAACATGTAGTCACATACAATTATAAACAATAATTATTCAAACATGTAACATAAAACACAAATTAGGGAAAATTGTCCAAAAAGTCCTAAACCTATTGCACTTTTGTCAATTCAATCATAAACCTTTTAACTTTGTCAATTGAGTCATAAACATTTTCACTTCTTGACGAGTCAGTCCATTTGACCAATTTTGACCAGAAATGCGGTGCCACGTAGGACTCCGAGCCGACGTGGACAATTTTAAATATTTTGTTAATAATTTTTCAATTTTTTTTATTTTTTATTTTTTATTTTTCTATTTTTCCCTTTTTTTTCTTTTCTTTTCTTTTTTATTTGGCATTCTTGGCCTTTTTCGGTGGCCGCCACCGCCACGCGCGACGGCTGGCCACCGACCACGGCTAGCCGGTTGGCCTCGCCCGCGCGACAAAGCGAGGCCCGGCCAGTGAGGAGGAGCCTTGACGAGGGAGCCCTCGCCCGGGCGCAGCCCGCAAGGGTCGCGTGGGCAAGGCCGACTCTCGCCCGGCCAAGGTGGCCTCGCCGGCTCAACCGAGTGACGGCAACACCAAGCGAGGCCGCCCGGCCCGGGCGAGGGCCGGCCTCGCCCGGATCCGGGGGGAGCCCTCACCGAGGCTCACCCTTGCTTAAGCGAGTGTCGGCCTCACCTGCACCAGATCCGGGCGAGGCCAGCCCTCGCCCCCGGTCGAGCGACGATGACGCCGGCGACGAGCGAGAGCGGAATCATCGACGAGCGACGGTGACGCCGGCAACGAGCGAGAGCGGGAATCGTCGTCGAGTGACGGCGATGATTTTGCATTGAGCAGACAATGACATAGGGCTAGGGATCGAGAAGTTACCGACGAGGAGGGTGACGACGCCGATCATGAACGACAAGGAGAAGAAGAAGACGACGGGGAAAAGGAGAGCCGGAACAATCGGTGCGACGGACAAATTCCCGCTCTCACTCGTCGCCCGGCCGGGGGCAAGGGCGAGCCCCGCTAGGGGCAATGGTGAGCCCCGGCGAGGGCTCCTCGCCGGATCCGGGAAGGCCCGCCCTCGCCGGATCTGGAAGGTTGGCCCTCGCCCGAGCCGGGCGAGCCCGCGAGGGCTCCCTCGCTAGATCCGGCGAGGCCGGCCCTCGCCCTGCCCGGGCGGCCTCGCCCGACGTTGTCATCGCCCGGCCGATGCCGGCGAGGCCACCGTGGCCGGACGAGGGTCGGCCTTGCCCAAGCGACCCTCGCCGGCCACGCCTAGGGAGGGCTCCTCGCCGAGGCTCCTCCTCGCCGGCCGAGCCTCGCCTCGTGGCGGGCGAGGCCCGGGCCACTGGGGCGTGGCCGGTGGCCGACCGTCGCCCGTGGCGGTGGCCGGCCACCTAAAAAGGCCAAGAATGCCAACTTAAAAAAAAAAAAAGAAGGAAAAAACAGAAAAAAATAAAAAAAATTCAAAAAATTATTAAAAAATATTAAAAATTGTCCACGCGCTCCGACAATCCTATGTGGCACCGCCGGCGTCCATGTCAGCATTTTTAGGCCAAAATTGGCTGGATGGACTAAATTTGCAAGAAGTGAAAAGGTTTAGGATTCAATTGGGAAAGTTAAAAGGTTTAGAACTGAATTGGCAAAAGTGCAATAGGTTTAGGACTTTTTGGACAATTCTCCCCACAAATTATGAAACTATGTTGCACATTCATCCATAAAGTTTAGGGGAAGGGGAAAACCAACAGGGAGTTCTGAAGAATGACAAATGACGAATGAGTGGTGAAGTTAGAATTTAGGGGAAAAAAATTAGGGTTTTAGCTTTTTAACTTATAAAACTAAATCAAAAATTGGTTCCAAAGCAAGGTGGTTTGGTTCAACTCCTGGATGGGTATTTACTTAGAACCTACTCCCGAACAAGTTTCAATTGGTTCCAAAAATTTGGAAACTATTCCCAGACCGGTTCCAACGAGATTCAAATCCTAAACTTGTTTTTTGTGCGGTCCGTTCTGGTTTGGTTGCTCACTCCAAATTATAATAAAAAATATTTTCACAATTATGAAAGTAAGCTTGCTCTTGTAAGCAATTTGTATTTTCCTAAAATTTTCGCTTCAAATTTGTCGCACATCTTGTCAAATGAAATGACGGGACTTTGGAATTATTCATATCACCAGAGACTAGGGAGAATATTAGTTCTCTTAAAAGATTTACTTGGAAAGCTGAGAACGCACTTATTTCATGAAAATAAATTATTTAAAAATATTCTTTTTTTTAAAGATAATCACTTTTGTTGCTTGAAAAAAAAAAATGAATGAATGCTAAATATTCTCTTTATTCACGAAAACATCTTAATATAAATTATAATCAATAATGAAAGTATTTTTATTGACTAATTACTTCAATCAATACGAATGATCACTTTTAGAAAAATACTTTCAAATAATTCATTTCTTTAGATAAATGAATCCTAAGAATCACAATGTAAATTAGTAGCTTCATATAAGCCAATGTCGTGTCGTATTCTAGCATTGTTTTGAGGGATTAAAACTTCAATGCTAAAGCATATGCCCTTCATCTAATAAACTCTTTAGCTTCGACCAATTGAATGATTACCACCATTGACTAAGTAGTGTTGTCATGAAAAGGTTTCAATCACGGTGTACCATCAATCAATTATTAAAAAAAAAAAATCAACTTCTCCCTTCTTGACATGTGGAAGCTGATGAAGCTAGCAAATATCATCTAGAGGAGGGGGGCGGGGGGAGAGTAAATAGGTGAATATATGAAATCTTGACAATTTAAAGCGGCATAGAACAAGTTAAGATTAAAGTTTGATCAAATGTTAGATTTTGAAACACAGTTCAGAATATGTTATGCAGTAAAATAGACTTTAGAAACATCTAGCGAGTGTGCAATAGATTATAGCAATGAACAATAAGAGTTTGGGGAAGAGAGAAATTGCAAAAAAGATTTATGATAGTTTGGCCTAAATTAAGCATACATCCACTTTTTCACGCTACAGCTTACTAGTTAGATTCCACTAGATGATCAACAAGAGATTACAATATTGAGTATAAGCACTCAGTGATAGATCATACTATCTAACTTGGTCACTCTTTTTATATTTCTTTCACAATCACCAAATTGAAGCTCTTGAAAGATAAGTGCATGATCGAAGTTTACTAAGACTTTGAAATTCTAGATTCTAGGCCTCATCTCTTACATGCTACTTGGCACCTTGGTCTCCTTATATACTCCTCTACATCCAAACTGGCCGTTGGACTGTCTCTAGAAGATTGTCTTTCTATCTTCCCGTTGGGCAGATTTGTATAAAGGAGATTGGGTGGGCGTTGAGTGGCAAAAACTAAATCCCCACTTGATTCTGGTCGCTCATACAAATAGAATTTTTGTTTTCATAAGTAGAGCTTCTCCGTTTAGACAGAACATGTCTCGGTATTGATTTTCCAATCAAATAAGATTGAGTCAATCAAATATTTTTAGATGCGAAATCCAAATCAGATCACTAGCCATTATTTATCCTGAACTAGTCACGTTTTGGACCTGTCACATTCTGGGCTTACTTCATTCGAAACTTGTCACATTCTAAACTTGTTGTGTTATGAACTTGCGTCAAGATGGGAATGAAAGTAATTCTCTTAGTCTTTATCTTCAATAAAAGATCTAGATTTAAGTCTGAGTTTATTTCATCTGAAGTAGATTTTGTAATTTGTACTAGATCGATTTCCTAGATCAACATACTTCAAGACAATTATCAAACTTAAAATTTTATGGACAATTTTGTCAACAAAATCTACTAGGAGTTTTCTCAACAAAAACTTGGCATAAAAACGCATTTAATATTGGGTGGGGGTGGACAACTTGTAACTTGTGGTTAGAATTTGGTCAAGTCAAACATTTCGAAAAGCTCCTTTCATTAAATTGAGGGTTAATATCTCTTAACATTTTGAACTGGTACAATTGTGACACATTATCTTAAATTAATTTTTATGATGTATTCATGCCACATTTATCCAAAATTAATTTTTGTGTGAGAAAAAAATTCCAAGCCGGCATACCCATTATACTACCAAAATATTGAAGTGAAATTGGGACAAGCGTAGGCATTAACGTGAGAGAGCTCTAAGAATAAAATTAGCATATCTTACCAAATTCTGCAGTCTCGATTCTTTTTCTTCATATTTAGCTTTCCCATGATGACTTTTTTTTTTTTCCAGATAAGAATAATGTTGTTCACAGGACCCATTTATGTTGCATTTACACATTGGATCCACGTCACAGCGATCATCCAACTTGTTTGAGATGTTTTACGATATAAAAATTAATTTGGAGTACATGTGATATTAGTGTATCAGGTTGAAATTTTTTAAGAGAAAAAAAATAATTGGAGAAGGATGTGGCACGATGTACATACAGTATGGCGATATTAACCCTTAAACTGAAATTGAACTCGGCACTATAAACAGCTACTCTTGTACATAACTGGTTACAGAAAGAGAGACAGAAAAAAAAAAGCTCAGTGCAAACTAAGAGAAAAGAACCCAGAGAGCACTTTGTTACAATGGAGACAAAGGAAGGAACTGCAACATATATAATAAGTATGAGCATCTACCATTGACGCATAAGTTCATTGGTTGGATTCAGTCACTTCACTTCAGATACTCCCTACGACTATGCGAAGGTCGCATTATGTGATCTGGGCCCCAGAAATTAGCAGCACCATATAACAGAGAGAACAGAGCAGGAGCAGCAGCATGGAAATTTAGGGCGTCAGTCCCGCTGCTTGCTCCTACAGCTCACTTGTGTAATCACTCCAACCACGACTTCTCGATCAGACCCTCAGCTCAAGATAGATTCCTGCGTCATCCATTGCCAGTTCTTCTTCTGCTTCTACATCCATCGCATAGTCGCCCACGACCATGTTGTCTCCGAGGAACTTCTCTGGCATCTCATGGAAAACTGAAGGCAAATCTGACGAACTAGCTCCGGCCATCTGATCGAGTGTCTGACCTAGCACAGCCCTGAAATATCCGCCACCCATCGGAGGATGCCACGGGTTGTGCATCTGAACTGTCTGAAAATCCACTGGCACGACATTGCTTGGCGCAGACTCCATCTGTGCTGAATCATCACCGATTCTCAGGCACTCAAAATTCGGGCTTTGAATCTTGTGATCCATTAATTCGAGCAAGCTTTTGGTGGCTTTGTTATTGGGACCAAGCAATTTTCTCTTCTTGCTCGATTCACAAGCCTCTGATTCTCTCATCTGCTTCCTCTCTTGGATTACATGCTGGACGAAGTTCGGGCTTTTGGCTGCTTTGGAGAGGAAGCTAAGCATCCGCCAATACCTGCTCTCGGCATAGCGAATCCACTCAGCAACCTGGTTGATCTCATGCTGCGAGTGCTCCCACTCTTCTCTTAGTTTCAGGATCTCGGCCTTCAACCCTTCCTGGTCCTTCTTGAGCATTTCAAGTTCAGCTTCCTTTCCAGCCTCCGGGTAATCAGAAGCAACTGTACTACTCGATGTTTTCGTATGATTGCTGAGTTTGCATCTCCTCCTTATGTTCTTCAGCAAGTGCTTTTTTTCCTTCCTGAAAACCTTGGTTTGCAAACTCCCATCGATCCATATCAATCTTCCTAAAACCCTGCGACATATCTTGGATCACGATGCATGAAGAATGGCAGATAGGAGGAAGCCAGGTCGAGGAGTCATATTTAGTCCCATATAGAAAGAACCCGGGTTACAAAGCATCTCAAGGACAGATCGTTTGCAATGATTCAAACACCAGTACAAAGAGTGTATGGACAATTTAATGACTCAATATCAATCCGTCAACTTCATAAATAAGAAGACAAAAGTGCAGAATTATGCTTTTGGTCTTGCCCAAAAAGAAGAGAAGTGTCGGAAGGCTTTACCAAAACATCGGATAGAAACAAAGCGATGGCCAAGGAATCTCATCTTCAGCTAGAAAGAGCAAAATTGAGCATCAAAACAGTAAAAAGCAAAATATTAACAAAAACTGCTGTAGTGCATTTCTAATCCAAATTAAAATTTACCATTTGAGAAAAGCAGTCAAATACATATCCGGTGAAAGTATAAATCTTTAATGGGTATTCTGACGTCATGGTCGATATGGTAGTTTCTGCAAACTACCATCAAAAGCATCATCCCTTGAATATGATTCGTGATGATTCACATAGAATCCATGTATCTCGCCCACCATTCCAGATTCCTTCGTTCCTCGTCACCTAATCTAGGGTAAAGCACAATTAGTAACCGAGCAAAACGTCGTGAGTGGGATCCGTTGGATCCCTCTTTGCCCCGGGGACCATCCGTTGGTCCAAGAGGATCACACTCTGGACGACATAAAAAGAAACAGAGCCAAACCAAAAAAACAGAGCCGAAACAGAGTCAAACCAAAATAAACATGCACAGACATTATACGTATTTATATGAATAGTTTGCTCTTACCAATGGGGAAAGTTTCAAGCAAAAACAAAGACAAAAAAACACAATCCCGATCGAAGGAGTACCCACGTAAGTGTTGAGCTGCCTGATGAAGCTGGAGAAGTTGGAGTGCTTGAACTATCGAGGCAGGACCTGCTTCGAGAACTCGTGTGGGTCCCACACCACGAAGCTGCCCCGGCTCAAACTCCACGACACCACCGGGTCCGTACTTGGGTCCGATACCATCTCGTACGTCTTCCTCAGGAAAGGTGCTGGCCCTGCCTCCCCCAGCCCCTGCATTGGTCTCGCCACTTCATCCGCCGCTGCCTGCAACGAGCACGATGGCGATACGGCGGCAGCCTCCATGGGATCAGCAATGACCGCCACCTCCTCATCTTCCTCTTCCTCTTCGATCTTCACCACCTGCGCGGCCAGAGCCGAATGGGATTCGGGCCGGGTCTGGGACGAACGCAAGAGCAGCCCAGCATCAATTTCGCCATCGCCAATGGCTATATTTGGGGACGGAACCGAATGAGAAGGCGACCCTATCTCGCCGGGGTCACCACCATCAAGAACAGCAACGGACGCGATCTCTTCTCGCGATCTCACGGAAGGTTTCACCTTTTCTAGCTCAACACTCGACTCTCGAAAGAGCGTGTTGAAAAATGATCCGCCTCCAGGGGGTGCCGTCGTCATTTTGACCTCGAGTTCAAGGTCAAAGGCGGAGATGGTATGAGAAATTTTCGAGCGATTCTAATGAGAGAGCGAGGGAGACAGGCGTCGAGGCTGTCGAGTGTTTGAGTGACGGGAGGGGATGGGTTTCGGGCTTTATATGCGTGGGAAAAAAGTCCATTAAGTGTCGCCACGTCTCTCCTCCCTTTGGCTTCTCCGCAAGGTTTTGAGTTCCTCACTCTGTGTGAATAGCGGGATCGAGAATGAACCTGGCACGAGGAGGGGGCGCCCCTTCGCCTGGTCGGTCGGTCCCATGCGCGAGTGCTACGTTTCGATCTGCTGCCTGTCCATCTCAGCAATTCCGCTTGGCTTGTGCGAACGGCGTTTTCATTGATGCATCCACCAGCGAATTGGAACTGCGGGGATAGCGATACTTTGAAAAACATTGAGCTAGATGTACCATGATGAAGTTGCAAACCTAAACATTGAATTACAAGGATTCCCTGTCAAAAAAAAGGGGAAAGAGAATTTATTAAAAGTATAACAATGGGATAATACCACACAATATTTTGGGATTCCATGCAAAAATATTTAGAAGAATAATGAATTCTTTTTTAAAATAACTCATTTTCCATCGCAATGTTTGCTCTTTACCGTTACCGCCGGATGTCACATGACGAGAGAAAGATATTATTACCTAACCAATTATTATCTTATTTCTTTCTTATTAAGTACATAAATATTTTTTTATTAATTATCTATTAAATTTGGCTTTTCTATCTATAAAAGAATCCCATATCGCTTGTTACTGGAGTCATGTCTATTCACATATCTATTTAAGGTTTTAGGGTTGAACTTTATAATACAATGTTAGAATTAGGCTCCACCTGGATTTATTTTGCTTGTATGAGTATCTCAAGGCTTGTTCGTGGAGCTTTAATGCACATCATATTCACGTTGTGACTTGCTTTTTATCAGTTTAAATTTTTGGCGGGGCTCTTTTCCTTCTAAAACTTTCTATGGCATCGTCCGAGGTTGGGTTGAACGACGAATGTCGGTTGCTAACGTTGATGTGGTCCGATGAAAGAGAGAGAGAGACCCGGGGGCGGGGGGGGAAGACGGGACTACGAGCCGCCTAATGGACGAGCTCAAAAGCGGTGCACTTCGTAGGAGCACTAAAAGACGGAAAAAGATCCGGGCAAAGATCCAAAGGTGGGGCAAGGAACAGTCGAAAAGCAGTTCCCTTATTCTTATGATGCTCGGCAAGGTTTTGGGGGAGGGGAGATGGACCGCTGGGACCCAGGTTTTGATAGCGTGATTGTCGATTTATCACTTTAATGCGCGTTATCCACACGTGGGCCAACATCATTTGCTTTTGTTGCCATCGATCTGTCTTTTACTTCGCTTGCGTTTTTGCCTTGACGTGACAACCGAAACTCTTGGATAACTATGATTACTTGCATATGGCCAAGCTTTCTTAAAACACACGATCAATCCTACTTAAGGTGAATTGGGGACAAAGATCAAAGCAAACCCTAATGTATCATCAGAAAAATTGGACCAATTTGGAAATTCCAGTTTTCTGTTCAAAGCCTTACTTTGTTCTTTGGGTTCTTTTTCTTGGGTTTGGCCGTTACGTGACATGCGTCAGCAAGAAAATTTAGGAATATTGACTAGAGAGGAGTATCCTTGCACTTTCTTAGCGTGGAAATAATGGAAGCAAGCTTATTTTCACTACCAGAAAACACTCGGTCAAAGCCCCTCAAAAGCGTATTAAAATTACAAAAAAGCTAATGTTGAAGTATAGTGTACTTATTAGGAGTCTGAAAATCTTTCCTTCCTTTTGCGGCTTCAAACATGGGTATAAGGTTCGTGTTCGAATTTAGAGGATCAACGCTATTGTCGTTCTTTGTGTCATTTGGTTGCTTTCCGTGTTTGCACGCCAATGCACCCCGCAAATTCCAACATTCCCCCTTTATGCTTGAAACGATGTTGTGGATTGATTGCAATGATTCAACAATTTTGTGACCAATCCCCACATCATTCTTCGGGAAACTTATAAAGTCCATATGTGGTCAGACTCCAATAAGGAAAAACGATTTACATAACCATAAGTTTCTTGATTGTTGACAAACCACTAGATCTTATATGAAATACTAGCTTCCTTCCGATTAGCTAAACCAACAATAGCACAAAAGGCGAAGCCGGTTACGTTATGACAATAAATTTCAATTCATTTGGTGCTTTGATGGAATGTGTCATTATGTGATATTTAGATAGCACTTTGGTTGTTACAATAATGACTTTCCAGCTATTACAACACTCTTCAATATCTCCTAGTAGCTATTGCAATCATAGTAACTCTGATGTGGTATTAGCAATAGCTTGATATTTTTTTTTTTTTTTTACTAGAGTGACCGACAATGGTTTGTTTTCTGCTAGAACATTAGATAAGTGAGTTTTTCATAAAGAAATAGCAGTTCATAGTCGAGCAAAAATATCGAGGGTCACTAGCCCAGTCAATATCAGAATAAGCTATCAACTCTCAAATAGAATGAGTAGAAAATTGAAGGCCGTGAAATAATTTATTCATGACATAGCAAAGAATTTGAAAGACTAAAGCAAAATGGGTTGCACGGGGCGTGGTTATGTACTAACTAATGATGTGAACAACATAGGCGATGTTAGGTTGAGTAAAACTGCGATGTATAAGATTGCCAATCGACTATTGATAGAGTGTAGGATACAAAAGAGGGGTCTCATCTTTGGCATCAAACTTGGCTTTGGTCTTAAAAAAGAGTTGTAGCAACTTTGTTGTCATTAGGTGTGCCTCGAAAAAAAAAAAAAAATCAGCTGCATATTTTGCTTGTGACAAATGATAACCAGAGGAATCTGAATAAGCCTCATGCTTAAAAAGTAGCAGAGTCACCCAGGGGTGATCAATTTTATGGTGGGTAGGTTCTAGATGTGACATCCAGAATTTTTGTGACTGTAATACTATACTATTTGGAAATTAGCTTTATGATAATGATACTTAGATTATGAAGGTAAGTATTATTTGTTTTAGTATTCGGACGAACATGTGGAAACCTTAGTCAAATCGTAAATTTCGTGGGATGTAGTGGATAATTTCTGTAAACGTGAGTCATCCTGAGTCCGACTTGTGAATTGAATTATGTGTGCGCTAATAGTAGAACAATATTAATTAAATTATTGTCGTCTTAATAGTTGACAAGTATTATAAATTGTGTAAATTTTAGTTAATTATTAATAATAGTGGTTAACTTATGCTAATGAATGTTGTAAGAATAGGATTACGTTCCTCTTGCTATATTTATCTTACAAAATTTATTAATTAAAATTATAAGTGCCACATGTCTTTATAAGAATTCTTGCATGGCCATGTGTTTCGTCAAAACAATATTTTTTTAACACTAATTTTGACACCTAAATTAAGTGATGATTACTTCAAATTAAAGCACTCCTTGCATTTCCCTTGGCCACATGCAAGAATTTTACATTGCATTTGTGCCATATCAAATTGGTGATTAGCATGCATAGTTACACTTAGCAATGAAAGACATCAAATTATATTCATTTTGATCAAACTCTTTCTATCTTGCCGTAGAGCCCCCTTTCAAGTCTCTAAAGTCTAAATAGAAACTTGAATGTATTATTTTCACTTTTCAATCCAAGAATTTAGAGAACAAAACTTCATATTCAAGAGCTATTAAGGTGATGAAGGCAATTGGTGGCTGGCAGTTTGCATTCGTTGGAGGTAAGTGAAGTTTCTAGACATTAAGTTGGTTCAATCTTCTTAAAACTTCAACTTGGTTGGTTGGTTAAAATGGTGAAACTTTGATGTATATGTACGGATATGGTTGTTGTTGAATAACATTTATGACATCTTGCATGTTCATTTTGCCTTTTTTTTCTTCGTTCTGGGTAGTTAGAATCCGGTCGTTCTGCCATATTTATTTTGATAACCCATTGCATGTTCGTTCTGTTTCTTTTTGCTTCATTCTAGGTAGTCAGAATCTAGTTGTTCTGCCATATTTATCTTGATAATCCGTTTCATATTTGTTCTTCTTCTTTCTGCTTGTTCTGGAAAATCAGAATATGGTGTATATGCTTAAATTGTTTGTTTATTTGTGTGAAACATAGTGTGTATATGCATGAGTCTTGATGGACATATTGTTGGTTGACAATTTCTGTGATAAATGAACATGGGAAAAATAAAGTCTACTTATATTTTTATCACACTTACTGGATGATTATGCATTCACTTTGTGTATAATAGGTGAACTAGTGAGATGATTTTTTAACTTAAAACTAGAGATTTCATTTACTTGACTTTAGCTCATTTCTTTTATTTTTCAGATGTGTAGGATGGACACCCCTCAACCTTGCGCTATGGGGTCCCATTGCATTATGAAGGTCTTTATGAAAGTGTGCTTCAATCAAAGTCTGGAATAATATATACCAAACGTAGTTCTATTGTGTGGCTTGATGTAGAAGGTTTCACGAAGTGGGTTCTTTTTCGGTTCGTTGCCTAGTACAAGAACCTTGATTGAGAGTTAGTCGGTCCGTTGAGGGGCTTCGATCTTGATGATGGAGACGCAGCAAATGGAGAAATTATTGACCCGTGACTTCAGTACGAACGTTTATATAAGCAGACTTTTGAAAATATAATATAGTACCGAGATAGGTCTCCTTAACCCTACCTAGACTTTTGTCTTTTGCTCGTAATGTAATGAAGTTATGAACTTAAATGTGGTATAAATAAAAGAAGCATAAGTATGTTGATTATTCTTGTAAGGATTTAATTGTTAAAGGAATATTTATAAATGTTTGATTACGCTTCCGCATGCCAAAAGAGAGTAATAATATAAGAAATACGTGTTGGGTGACGTTCTAAGCGTCACACTAGAGTTAGAACATGGACCCTATTATAACCAGTTCTCAATTTTTGGATCTTGGAACTTACTCCATGTTCTTGGAATCGGTTCTCGAGCCTACCCTGTTTTTCAGGTCCGGAGCCTACCCTGTTTTTAAGATCCGGTTCCAAAGTCTACTCGAGAACCTATTTTTTTGTTCCTTTTTTTTTTGTTCTTTTTTTACAGCAAAATCATATAAAATTATGAGCAACAAAATGGTTCAAAGTAAAAAATGAACAACAAAAATCCCAATTCACAAAAAAAAAAAAAAAAAAAAAAAAAAAAAAAAAAAAAAAACAACAACAACAACAACAACTTATAAGATGAACACATAGTCATGCACAAGAATAAACAATAAAATGTTCAAACACATAACATAAAACATAAATTATGAAACTATGTTTTCCATTCATCCATCAAAGTTTAGGGGAAGGGGAAAGACTAGCAAGAAGTTCTGATGAATGACAAAGGACTAGTGAATGCTAAGGTTAGAATTTAAGGGAAAAATTAGGTTTTAAATTTTTAACTTGTAAAACCGATTCCAAAACTATTTCTAAAACAAGGTGGTTTGGTGAAGGGTATTTACTCAAAACCTATTCTCGAATCAATTCCAACGGAAACCGGTTCTTGGACTTGTTTTTTGGGTAGTTTGGTCCGGTTCCGTTCGGTTCCCAAGTAGAACTAGTCCGGTTGCACACTCCTAATTATAATAAAAAAAATATTTTTACAATTATGACAGTAAGCTTACTCCTATAAGCAATTTGTATTTTTCTAGTATTTTCACTTCAAATTTGCTACACATTTTGTCAAATGATATGACGGGAGTTTGGAATTATTCATTTCGCTAGAGACTAGGGAAAAGATTGGTTCTCTTAAAAGATTCACTTGGAAAGCTAAGAATGCACTTATTTCATGAAAAATATATTTTTAGATAAAATATATTTTTTAAAAGATAATTGTCGCGACCAGATTTTTCGAGTGTGAACTAACTATGGTTTGGCTAATGGATTGTTAAGCCTAGACTTAACTCGAGCTCTCCCAAGCTCATACAAATTCGCGACTTAGATTTAAATTTTTAACATGCAATTGAATTTTAACTAGAAGTCGCCACTAATCTAATTTTTGGTGGGTCGATTAGAAACCCAAGTAAAGTAACGGGAGATTTACTTTACTCCTACGAACCAGAGATTCATGAGTTCAGGGACTTGGTTACACCAGACTATCCTAGTGCCCTTTCGGTACCTTTTTATTTCATTTTCAAAAAAAAAATGTTTGGCAATTGAATTGATTTTAATTTAACTTCCTAACATGTGAGGTGATCATACGTGTGCGCATATCACCAATTTAACACTCAAGAAAGCACTTAAATAATGCAGGACTTACCTCAAAGCAATGAAAGCAAGCATCTGCAGTGTTAAATTAAAATCCATATCAACAACCTTAGATATGATTTCTAATTAACACGCAATTACCCAATTTTTGTTTTCGCTTTTCTTAATGAAAATCATGCGATGCATGCTAATAATCTAATATGACATGGCAACATGACCTAAACTATATGACATGAAGAAATGCAATAATTAAATGCAATCTAAATGACCTAATTCTAATGACATGCAATGCGATGCAATGACATACAAAATTATTTAAACTAAAATGACACGCAACAGAAAATTTAGTATGCGGGTTATATGTCATGCGACATTTATTAAATGACTTAGTCTAATGACGATGAAGTTCTAATTAAATGAACCTAATAAAAACTAAATTACGTGCATTTGATATTTCTATGCAAAAATGATCTAGCTAGATTAAAATTCTATCTAATTTAAACTAAGGATCAAGTCACATTAAATCCTAATTTAAACTAAGATATTATTTTAATCTAACATGCAATTTATCTAATATGCAATTACGTGCAAAGAATGCCCTAATTCAACATGATATATGCATGATGATTTTTTTGTGTTTTTTATATTAATTTCGAGATTAAAATTCCACATGCAATTCAAATAAAAAAACTAACAACCTAAATGAATCACTTTCTTTTTTTGATTTTTTATTTTTAAATTCGGAATAAAATCCCTATTCTAGATATGCAAGATAACAAGAAATATTCCAAAACAAACTGAATCCTAATTCAAATATTTTTTGGATTTTTTTTTAGTGATTCTCCAAAGCAAGCAATTATCAACTAAACATTAAATCTAAACAATCAAGATATTCAATCAAATAAAGGATTAAAATAATCGAAAAAACAATCGAAAAAATAACCTGTTGTCTCACAGGTCAAATTAACGATTATCCTAACGCTAATTATCACGACAAAGAGTTCAAAATAATTAAAAATCTTATTCGAATTCTTACGAATCAAATTAATAATTATATTGATTCAACACTTAAAATGCTATCGACAAATCCCAAGAATTAATATAATTAAAAAAAAAATGATCCGACATCTTACGGATCAAATTAGTAATTACAATAATTCCGGGGAAGACCCTGTGGATAATGCCTACAAAATTCATGAAATGAAGATCACTTCAAATTTACACAATAACAACTAAACTTAAAAGAAATAGATAAAATAAAATTAATAGAAAAAGAAAATAAAACTACCTAATTTCCCTTTCTTTTCTTTTTTTTTTTTGTTTTTCTTTTCCTGCTTTCTTCACCCCACGGCTTGCTCGTGCGGCTGATCTCCGGGCAGCGGGTTCTAAATCGTCGGAGGGTGTCGCAATCGGAGCTCCGGGCTAGGAAGCAGGCCCTCGAGCGGAGATGCGAGCGCGGTTGGTCGTCACTCGGGCTTGTGGGAGCTCGGACCTGATCTTGGCGTCGCGGGTCTTTGGCTCCGAACAGCAGGTGTCGCGATTCAGGCGAGGCCGGGAAGCAGTGTTCGGTTGCTGGTGCGGGACCGACTCAGGCGAACGGGGCCGTCAAGCTTGGCTGCAGAGGGCTTTGCATCGCGGCTCCGGCGGCAACGAACAATAGGATCTTGGGTCGGCGCGGTACGGGGAGGCGTTGGGCAGCAATGGGTCACCAGAATCGTGGGTCAACGCCTAGGTCGTCGTGGGCTTCAAGCAAAAATGGCGTGGGTACAGGCGGATGCAGTGGATCAGCTTCGATGGAGAAGAAGAACAGCTTCTTCTTCCTTTCTTTTTTTAAGTTTTCTCTCTCCTCCTGTCTCCAGACGTCCCTTCCCACTTTTCCCTTCAATCTCCTCTCTCTGCTATTCACTTTTTCCTTTGACTCTTTTTTTCGCAGAATCCCTCCCATCCGAGCCACAAACCTTCCAATAGCCCCCCTCTACCGAAGGAAGAGAAGAGTTTTCTTTCATGCTTTTATTTTCTCCCCAGGAACAAAACGGAAGAAGCCCCCCCTGCTTTACCGTACACGGCCCTTTTATAAGCATGAAAAAATGTGATCTTCGGATATTTCGAAGATTTCTATAACCTCTTGATTACAAAAATCTTTTTATTCTCCTTATCTCCTAAATATTTTCTACTGATTTTTAAAGATAAGATCACAATCCGATTTTCTCAAATTCCAAAAAGATCCTCATTTCAAATCTCAATTTCAGAAAATGGGCTTGGGCCAATTTGTATTCTTTTGGGCTTAGTCCGAACTGTTAATTTAAAATTCAAAACTACCAATTCGACCCATCCGCCACCGGTCCAATAAACAAATGTAAAAAATGCAAATTAAAAACAAATGCACATAAATCTATATGCTATGCAATATATATTTTTTTAGGGATAAAATTAACCCCTAATTTTTTAATGCGATAAATGACTGAATGGATCACCAAAATTTAGGTGTCAACAGCTGCCCCTCTTTGAAGGTAAGCTCGTAGAGGTTGCCTTCAAAGATAAATTGAGACTTAAATTTTGACTATGCACATGCACTAAATGATTTTTGTCGGGAAATGTATCCCATTTTTTTAAAAAGAAAGCAATTCATATGGTGTATGGAAATGCTAATGCAAATGCATGATGTCAAAGGAAATAACGTACCTACAATTACTTACCAATTAGTGCGGTAAAGCATCTTGAGGTACATGATAAATCCCTATTTACTCCACAAGTACCCAACTCTCACTTAGGTTCCTTGAAAAGCGTAACAGGTAAGAACATTCACATCCAAAGTGAAATGTTCAACGGAAAAAATTGAGACATCTAGATCCAGACTGAGATGTCAAGATTTTTGAAAATCTCAAAATACCTAAATCCAGACTAAGGTATAATGAGAAGGATTGACAAACATTCACATCCATAGTGAAATGTTTGAATGAAAATAATCAAGACATCCAGGTCCAGACAGAGATGTCACGATTTTAGAAGCTCGAAATACCTAGATCCAGACTAAGTATAACGAGAAAGGTCGAAAAAAAAAAAGCATTCACATTCAAAGTGAAATGTTTAGACGAAAATAATCAAGACATCCGGTCCAGACAGAGATGTCATGATTTTAGAAGCTCGAAATACTTAGATCCAGACTAAGGTATAACGAGGAAAGTCGAAGAACATTCACATCCAGAGTGAAACATTCAACGAAGAGAATTGAGACATCCAGATCTAGACTGAGATGTCGAAATTTTGGAATGCAATTTGTATGCAAATGATAAAGGAACTTACCTAGAATAACTTACCTTCAAAGAGGGTAGAGTGATTCAAGATAGTTGGTGTTACATGTCCAGAACCCGTACCATTTTACGGTTGCCCAAAATAGTAACATGGCTTTGTAAAGAGACCGCTTTCCTAGGACTCGTACCATTCTACGGTCGCCCAGTATGACAGTGTTTGGTTGTGTCTAGGACTCGTACCATTCTACGTTCGCCTAAACGGGGATTTACCTTTTAGGACCTGTACCATTCTACGATCGCCTGAATAGGGAAATAGGTTTTGTCTAGGACCCGTACCATTCTACGGTCGCCTAAACTGGGATTTACCTTCCAGGACCTGTACCATTCTACGGTCGCCTGAATAGGGAAATAGGTTTTGTCTAGGACCCATACCATTCTACGGTCGCCTAAACAGGGATTCACTTTCTAGGACCCGTACCATTCTACGGTCGCCTAAAATAGGGAATAGGTGTTGTCGAGGACCCGTACCATTCTACGGTCGCCTTGACGGAAAATTGATTTTTCAGCACCCGTACCATTCTACGGTCGCCTGAATGGGGAAATTGCTTTTCCAGGACCCGTACCATTCTACGGTCGCCTGTTAGAGCAATAAATGTTGTCTAGGACCCGTACCATTCTACGGTCGCCTAAACGAGGTTTTGCTTGGCTAGGACCCGAACTATTCTTCGGTCGCCTAGCGTTGCAATCTAGGAAAAATCTTTGGGGACAACTCCATCGAGTGTCGATTAAAAGGGACTCTAGGCTATAAAAGCACACTAGGTCAATATAAATGGACATCGGGCTACGAAAGCACGCCAGGTCAATATAAAGGACACCTGGGCTACGAAAGCACGCCAGATCAATATAAAGGACATCGGGCTACAAAAGCACGTCGGGTCAAAAAAGAGGGACTTTGGGCTACGAAAGCATGCCAGGTCAATATAAAGGGACTCTGGGCTACGAAAGCACGCTAGGTCAATTTTAAAGGACACCGGGCTACAAAAGCATGCCGGGTCAATAAAGAAAGGAATTCTAGGCTACGAAAGCACATATGTCAATTTAAAGGGACATCAGGCTACAAAAGCACGCCGAGTCAATAAAGATGGGCCTTGGGCTACAAAAGCACGCCAAGTTAATATAAAGGGACTCTAGGCTAAGTCAAGTGTCACGCACTTGGAGAGAATTTAAAATGACAGCTTGATCGAGTATTTGTCGAGAATGGGTAGAGATACACTTACCTGATGATATCTCTGATTCTTTGGGATATGTCTTCTGGAACTTAGATATCCTGTGGAGGCCTCTCACCTCCTGAATATCAAGAGCTCTTGGGTCTTTGAGAAAACATTATCTGTCATACATGATTTAGAGCAAAAACTAATATGCATTCATCAAAGAGATAGACAATCTAAGCTACTCTAGAATGCACATTTCAAAATTCGGTGAGATTTTCATCAACTCAATCGGGGTTTATCCATAATGACCTTTGCATCACCCAAATTTCCATTGGAGAAAATTATCATTCAAGACAATCTTCACTCATGACATGGATTTCTTAAGAATACTAAATGAGAGACTTTCGATTAGAAAGGACTTTCACTCACTCTCATTTAGAATGTCTATTTTATGCGAATCATTCAATTTCATCATATCGACATGGGTTCGAGTATTCTCGCAAGCGGTACGATCTTACCAATCTTAGAGGTCTTTAACAGGGACCATAATGTGGGCTTGGTCAACGGCTTAACAAAGGGACTCTTTGAGTCAAGGCTATTGGATGAACAGTCTTGTAATCATCTCCAGGTTTACAAGTCAAGAACCCTGCAAAATGACAAAGAAATAATCTTGCTCGCACTTCTTTGAGCGATGCTTATAAACATATGAACTCATACGTTAATTCAAATGCCTTAATCTGAAGAGACTTTGTAAGGGACGTAATGTAAGTTGGGTTCATGGGTTGAGAAATGAAAGGATCATTGGGCTCAAAATGTGTGTAAAAGGTGTGAGTTGATGATCATCTTGGCATTGCCACCAGTTTTCTTTTTCACCATCGGGGATTGTCTTCATGAAGTCCCCCATTGATTGTAGAAACTCGGCATTTGAGTTCTTTGACTATTGCTCCATTGGGATTCAATTCTTGTAATTGACAGTCACCTATCTTGACTCTTTTTTTCATCTATGGGCATTGGCCTTGCTTTTACCAGGCACACTGCTTTTTCATGCCCCTAGTTCTCATGCATTTTTTCTTCACTTCTTTTCATGGGCATCGGCCTTACTTTTACCAGGCACACTACTTTTTCATGCCCCTTAATTTTATTTTGAATTCAATTCTTGCGCACAATGCATGTGTCAAGCAATTACACTTTGAATGACACTCGAACTTTTCAAGAGTCTTCATCTGCCTTTTGCCTTGCCCCAGTGTGGGGGATGATCATCAACTGGGTTTAAAAGAAATGAAATTGTAGGCTCAAGTGGGCTATGCAAAGGATATAAGTATATAGGATAGAGAAAGAAATGCTCTTCGTCATTCTAAGGCACTTAAATTAACACATGAATTCAATGTAATAGCATGACTTGAAGATTGATGCAAGTGAGAGCAAGAAAATTTCAATTCATTTTCCTCACCTCATGATGCCATTTTACCTCCCAGTTGCCCCAATGTGGGGTGATTCTTGACAGGGGTGATTTGAAAAGAATATCCATAAGTGTATGGGCTCAAAAGGGTTAAGCAATTGATCACCTGTAGTGTTTAGGAAAGAGAAATGAATTGCCTCTCATCACTTCGGTTGTCGTACCTTTTGCGAGAGAACTCTTTACCTTATGGATATGAACCTTCCTACACTCATCTCACAAGTGTATGAATATCGGACTATGTATAGGATAGGGTTTGCCTTTCATCATCCCGACTTGTCTCATTTAGTATGCTCAATCAATTCCACATCATTCATTAAATTAGTCCATCTTGATGTTCTTTAGTGGAATTGACAGATAAAATATGTAAGAGTCATCATGCAAAACCCTTTTTTTAAAAAAAAAAAAAAAAAAAACTCAACAGCTTTAAGCATGTCAACTTCAAATAGTTTTCTATATTGCAAAATGGTTTTAAGCATTCATTCAAGGATTCCTCTACAATGGGAATTGCCTCAGCAGTTGATATCTTTGGATTGTCCCTATCATTCAAGACTGAAAATCCACTTTTGCCCCTACACAAGAGAACATGCATCAGTATGATACTATGCAACATCAAAGTAAATTCAAATTACACATCCATTTTGGCTCGGGTTGAGACTTTATCCCGGTGGGTCACTACCAAAACCTGTCATCCCCCCAATTTGTCAACTCTTCCACCAAGGAATGATGGTCCTCTTTTACTTGCCCCAAATCTGTTTTTTAATTGCAAGTGCGCTCTAAGCCCGTTGATCACAAGTCAAGTTTATGATCGTTGAAACTTGATACGCCATTTTCAGATATCCCTTGTCATAACAAGTTATAGAATTATGCACTGAGACAAGAAGCAAATGAGTCAGAAAAACAAACAGGTTTAATCTACTACAAGCTTTGGGAAAAAAATTTTTTTTTTTTTTTTAGCAGTGAAACGCTTTTGTTTTCAAAAAAGTTTTTGGGAGGAAGCATGAGAAAGTCCAGCCCTCAGGATTTCTCCGTGGATGATATTTTTCTTTTTCATGATTGGATATCGTCATTGGACCGGTTTGGTATACTCCATCATATCCTCAAAATTGGAAATAAATTTGTAATTTCATTGAATAGAATCAAATGAATTACATTATTGGAATGGAAATTGTGATTCCTAAACCCCTAAAAAGAGAAAAAATCGAAAACGATTCTTAAAAAGCGAAAACAAATTCCTAAAAAGCAATAAGAATTCCCATGCAGGGGAGGTGCAATCGAGCAAGTTACTCTTACAGGCTAACGTCCATGTCTTCCGAAGGTCCTTTGTCATTGGCTCCTATGAAGAGGTCATCGAACAGACCTGTGATTCCTTCCAAGGCGTCATTAGAGTTCTCTGTCTTTGGAGACATCAGATCGTCCATGTCATCCCATCCACTTGGAACTATGTTGCGGGAGTCAAAGTAAAAGCTGGGAGAAGCCGAATACTTCACCAAGTAATCAAACTTGCCACTAGGCTGCCTCAGAGTGTCCATCACTTCCACTTCATCTTGCCTCATCTTAGGGACATTGTCAAGTTTAGTTTTTTCGGCAGTAACCAACAGTGGGTCATCTTCTAGGTCAGCCATGTCACCATTGCTCATTTGGGTCTTGCTTGACTGCTTCAGGACTACTGTCTCAGGGAGAGCAGGTGCAGGAGTCAAATCCATTCGGAGTGATTGGATTTGAGCTATCATGAACTGCATAGAGGCGAGCAACTGTTGGAGTTGGTCTTCCATAACGGAGATACAATCACGCATTTCGGTTTGGTCAGCCATTCTAGTTCTTGATCGCCTAATGATGGGTGAACGTGAAGGATCCGTTATCACCTAATTCAAATGAATGAAAATATATAAGTATAAAGAATCAACCCATGACAATGATCTATCAACTTTTTTTATCATTTTTTTTTTTCACAAAAAGCTCTTACAATGAGAGAATTTCCTAAAGAGAGCTAGAAAAATAGACACCCTAGTAAGATCAAATTTCTTAGACATGAATTGAAAACAAATTGTCCAAAGTTTTTTTTTAATTTTTCCGAATGATTTATGGCAATTTCCTCATTTCATTCTTGAAAGGAATTAAATCAAATGACTATCCTAGATTGTCATGGACAGACCCAAAGCATGACAAAATAAATTGCATGATATAGAGATAGAAAACTTACTTTACCAAGAAAAATCAACGGGAATCACATAGACATGCACATGAGATGTGAGGCTCGATTTCTGTCTAAATGGCTTAACAAGGTGGAGTTAAGAGGATAATCTGACCGTTGCAGTCTCGCATTAACGTGTCAAATCCCCTAACTCTGGCTCAGTCGAATGGAATACCCAATAATCACGCAGTCTCACGGATATGGACAAACACATTCGACACCATGAAAGAAATTTCGGGGAAGAGAAGGTCAACCTCTACATAGCAGTCTTGCTTCGGAGGAAGTATCCTTCTCAACACCATCCTAGAAATCCTATCGCAGCCCAAGTTCGACCGCAGGTTGTGTGTGCAAATAGTGTGGTGCTAAAGCAATAAAGCATGCACAACAGTTTAAATACAAACAACACTTCCATAATTTTAATTCAAACATTCATCCTTAACTCCAACTTGAAAGACAGGGGTTAGCAAAGACTACTCCCCTTATACCTCCCATCTGCAAGAACATTTAACACCTTACGAATGTTAGGGACATACCTGGGATCCTCGCTGCCAAACAAAAATACTTTTTTTAAAAAGAAAAATTGGCCTAAGTCCACTAAGTGTTTTAACACAAGTCCCCAGCGGAGTGGCTAAGCTGTCGCGACCAGATTTTTCGGGTGTGAACTACCTATGGTTTGGCTAATGGATTGTTAAGCCTAACTTAACTCGGGCTCTCCCAAGCCCATACCAATTCGCGACTTAGGTTTAAATTTTTAACATGCAATTGAATTTTAACTAGGAGTCGCCACTAATCTATTTTTGGTGGGTCGATTAGAAACCCAAGTAAAGTAACGGGAGATTTACTTTACTCCTACGAACCAGAGATTCATGAGTTCGGGGACTTGGTTACACCAGACTATCCTAGTGCCCTTTCGGTACCTTTTTATTTCATTTTCAAAAAAAAAATGTTTGGCAATTGAATTGATTTTAATTTAACTTCCTAACATGTGAGGTGATCATACGTGTGCGCATACCACCAATTTAACACTCAAGAAAGCACTTAAATAATGCAGGACTTACCTCAAAGCAACGAAAGCAAGCATCTGCAGTGTTAAATTAAAATCCATATCAACAACCTTAGATATGATTTCTAATTAACACGCAATTACCCAATTTTTGTTTTCGCTTTTCTTAATGAAAATCATGCGATGCATGCTAATAATCTAATATGACATGGCAACATGACCTAAACTATATGACATGAAGAAATGCAATAATTAAATGCAATCTAAATGACCTAATTCTAATGATATGCAATGCGATGCAATGACATACAAAATTATTTAAACTAAAATGACACGCAACAGAAAATTTAGTATGCGGGTTATATGTCATGCGACATTTATTAAATGACTTAGTCTAATGACAATGAAGTTCTAATTAAATGAACCTAATAAAAACTAAATGACGTGCATTTGATATTTCTATGCAAAAATGATCTAGCCAGATTAAAATTCTATCTAATTTAAACTAAGGATCAAGTCACATTAAATCCTAATTTAAACTAAGATATTATCTTAATCTAACATGCAATTTATCTAATATGCAATTACGTGCAAAGAATGCCCTAATTCAACATGATATATGCATGATGATTTTTTTTGTGTTTTTATATTAATTTCGAAATTAAAATTTCACATGCAATTCAAATAATGATAAAACTAACAACTTAAATGAATGCATTTTTTTTTTGTTTTTTTGTTTTATATTTTCCTAAATTCGGAATAAAATCCCTATTCTAGATATGCAAGATAACAAGAAATATTCCAAAACAAACTGAATCCTAATTCAAATATTTTTTGGATTTTTTTTTAGTAATTCTCCAAAGCAAGCAATTATCAACTAAACATTAAATCTAAACAATTAAGATATTCAATCAAATAAAGGATTAAAATAATCGAAAAAAAATAACCTTGTCTCACAGGTCAAATAAACGATTATCCTAACGCTAATTATCACGACAAAGAGTTCAAAATAATTAAAAATCTGATTCGAATTCTTACGAATCAAATTAATAATTATATTGATTCAACACTTAAAATGCAATCGACAAATCCCAAGAATTAATATAATTAAAAAAAATGATCCGACATCTTACGGATCAAATTAGTAATTACAATAATTCCGGGGAAGACCCTTGCGATAATGCCTACAAAATTCATGAAATGAAGATCACTTCAAATTTACACAATAACAACTAAACTTAAAAGAAATAGATAAAATAAAATTAATAGAAAAAGAAAATAAAACTACCTAATTTCCCTTTCTTTTCTTTTTTTTGTTTTTCTTTTCCTGCTTTCTTCACCCCACGGCTTGCTCGTGCAGCTGATCTCCGGGCAGCGGGTTCTAACTCGTCGAAGGGCGTCGCAATCGGAGCTCCGGCTAGGAGCAGGCCCTCGAGCGGAGATGCAAGCGCGGTTGGTCGTCACTCGGGCTCGTGGGAGCTCGGACTGATCTTGGCGTCGCGGGTCTTTGGCTCCGAACAGCAGTGTGTCGCGATTCGGGCGAGGCCGGGAAGCGTTGTTCGGTTGCTGGTGCGGGACCGACTAAGGCGAACGGGGGCGTCAAGCTTGGCTGCAGAGGGCTTTGCATCGCGGCTCCGGCGGCAACGAACAACAGGATCTTGGGTCGGCGCGGTACGGGAGGCGTTGGGCGCAATGGGTCACCGGAATCGTGGGTCAACGCCTAGGTCGTCGTGGGCTTCAAGCAAAAATGGCGTGGGTACAGGCGGATGCAAAGTGGATCGCTTCGATGGAGAAGAAGAACAGCTTTTTCTTCCTTTCTTTTTTAAGTTTTCTCTCTCCTCCTGTCTCCGACGTCCCTTCCCACTTTTCCCTTCGCCTCTTCTCTCTCTCGCTATTCACTTTTTCCTTTGACTCTTTTTTTCACGAACCCCTCCCATCCGAGCCACAAACCTTCGAATAGCCCCCTCTACCGAAGGAAGAGAAGAGTTTTCTTTCGTGCTTTTATTTTCTCCCCAGGAACAAAACGGAAGAAGCCCCCCCCCCCCCGCTTTACCGTACACGGCCCTTTTATAAGCATGAAAAAATGTGATATTCGGATATTTCGAAGATTTCTATAACCTCTTGATTACAAAAATCTTTTTATTCTCCTTATCTCCTAAATATTTTCTACTGATTTTTAAAGATAAGATCACAATCCGATTTTCTCAAATTCCAAAAAGATCCTCATTTCAAATCTCAATTTCAGAAAATGGGCTTGGGCCAATTTGTATTCTTCATGGGCTTAGTCCGACCTGTTAATTTAAAATTCAAAACTACCAATTCGACCCATCCACCACAGGTCCAATAAACAAATGTAAAAAATGCAAATTAAAAACAAATGCACATAAATCTATATGCTATGCAATATATATTTTTTTAGGGATAAAATTAACCCCTAATTTTTTAATGCGATAAATGACTAAATGGATCACCAAAATTTAGGTGTCAACAATAATCACTTTTGTTGCTTGAAAAAAAATGAATGAACATTAAATATTCTTTTTATTCACAAAGATATCTTAATATAATGGAAATATTTTTTATTAACTAATTATTTCAATTGATAGGAAGATCACTTTAAGAAAAATACCTTTCAAATAATTCTTTTTGTTTGGGATAAATGAATCCTAAGAATCACAATGTAAATCAGTCCAAAAAAAATTTATATAAGCCAATCTCGTGTCGTATTTTAACACCGTTTCGAGGGATTAAAACTCCAATGCTAAAGCATATGCCCTTCGTCTAATACTCCTGTAGTTTTGACTAGTTGAATGATTACCACCATTTACTAAGCAATGTCGTTATGAAAAAGTTTCAATCACGGTGTACCATCAATCAACTTCTCATTTGAACAAAACAAAAATTCAATCTCTCCCTTTTGACATGTGGAAGTTGATGAAGCTAGCAAGTATCACCTAAAGGGGGGATGAATAGGTAAATCTATGAAATCTTGACAATTTAAAGTGGGATAGAATGAGTCAATATTAACGTCTGAACAAAGGTCAAATTTTGAAATAAGGTTCAAAATCTATTATGCCGTAGAATAGACTTTAGAAACACCGAGTAAGGGTGCAATAGATTAGAGCAATAAACAAGAAGAGTTTAGGGAAGAGAGAAATTGCATACAAGATTTATAGTATTGGGCTCAGATCAAGCCTATATCCGCTCTTTTATACTGATAGGCTACTGGCTAGATTTCACAATATTGAGTGTAAGCACTTAGTGATAGATCATATATCTCACTCGATTACTCTTTTTGTATTTCTCTCACAATCACAAAATTGAAGGTCATGAAAGATAAGTGTATGATCAAAGTTCACTCAAACTTTGGAATTCTAGATTCTAGGCCTTGTCTCTTACATGCTTCTTGGCACTTTGGTCTCCTCATATATTCCTCCACTTTCAAATTAGTCTTTGGACAATCTCCAGAGGATCGTCTTTCACTCTATTCGTTGGACAAATCTATATCAAGAAGATTGGGTGGCTGTTGAGTGACAAAAGTTAAATCCTCACTTGATTTGGGTCACCCTTACAATCAGAGTCTTGATTTTCATAAGTAGAACTTCTTGATTTAGAAAGAACTTGTCTTGGGATTAATTTTTCAATTGAATAAGATTGAATCAATCAAATCTTTCTAGGTGTAAAATTCAAACTAGATTACTAGTCGTTATTTGGCCTGGACTGGTCACGTTCTAGACTTATCACATTCTAGACTTGCTTCGTTCTGAACTTGTCACATTCTAAACTTGCTATGTTCTAAATTTGCATCAGGATGGGGATGAGAGTAATTCTCTCAGTCTTTATCTTCAATAAAAGATCTAGATTTAAGTCTAAGCTTGTTTCATCTAAAGTAGACTTTGTAATTTGTACAAGATCGATTTCCTTTGATCAACATACTTCAAGACAATTATCAAACTTAAAATTTTATGGACAGTTTTGTCAACAAAATATACTAGGAGTTTTCTCAATAGACGCTTGCAATATTAACACAGTTAATATAGAAGAGAGAGAGATGTTTCTCTATAGAGAATAAATGGACAGCTTATAACTTGTGGTTAGAATTTGGTTATGTCAAACTTTGAAGCTCCTTTCATTAAATCGAGGGTTAATATCTCTTGACATTTTGAATTAATACAATATGACACATTTATCTCAAATTAATTTTTATGATGTATCCATGCCACATTTATCCCAAATTAACTTATTGCATGAGAAAAAAATTTCAAACTGACATACCCATGATGTTACCAAAGTCTTAAAGTGAAAATGAGACAAGCTTAGGGATTTTAGCAGACTTTTGAAACGTGAGAGAGCTCTAAGAATAAAATTAGCATATTTTATCAAATTTTGCAATGCCAATTCATTTTCTTCATACTCAGCTTTCCCATGACGTCAGTTTTTTTTTTTTTGGGTCACAATAATGTCGTTTACGGAACCCATTTATGTTGTATTTCCACATCGGATCCTCATCACGCCAATCATCCGAGTTGTTTGAGATATTTTATGACATAAAAATTAATTTGGAGTGCATGCGAAATGAGTGTACCAATTTGAAATTTTTTAAGAGAAAAAAAATAATTGGAGAAGGATTTGGCATGATGTACATACAGTATGGCAATATTAACCCTTAAACTGAAATTGAACTCGGCACCAGAAACAGCTACTCTTGTACATAAGTGGTTAAAAAAAAAAAGAAACAGAACAAAAGGCTTAGTGCAAACTAAGAGAAGAATCCAGAGAGCACTTTGTTACGATGGAGACAAAGGAAGAAACTGCAACATATGTGCTAAGCATGGGCATTTACCATGGACACATAAGTTCATTGGTTGGATTCAGTCACTTCATATACTCCCTCCGACTATGCAAAGGCTGCATTCCGTGACATGGGTCACAAAAGATGGCAGCAGCATATAACAGAAAGAACAGAGCAGGAGCAGCATGGAAATTTTAAGGCGTCAGTCCCGCTGCTTGCTGCCCCAGCCCACTTGTGTACTCACTTCAACCACAGGACTTCTAAATCAGACCCTCCAGCTCAAGATAGATTCCTGGGTCATCCATCGCATCGTCGCTTACGACCATGTTGTCTCTGACGAGCTTCTCCGACATCTCATGGAAAACTGAAGGCAAATCTGACGGACTAGCTCCGGCCATCTGAGCGGGTGTCTGACCCTGCATCACCCTGAAATCCGCACCACCCATCGGAGGAGGCCACGGGTTGTGCATCTGAACGGTCTCAAGATCCACCGGTAAAACACTGTCTGACCGAGACTCCATCTGTGCCGAATCATCACCGATTCTCAGGCACTCAAAATTCGGGTTTTTAATCTTGTGATCCCTTACTTCGAGCAAGCTTTTGGTGGCTTTGTTATCGGGACCAAGAAATTTACTCTTCTTGGTCGATTCACAAGCCTCTGATTCTCTCTTCTGCCTCCTCTCTTGGATTACATGCCGGACAAAGTTTGGGCTTTTGGCCGCTTTGGAGAGGAGGAGCATCCGCTGAGACCCGCTCTCGGCATAGCGAATCCGCTCGGTGACCTGGTTGAGCTCATGCCGCGAGTGCTCCCACTCTTCTCTTAGTTTCAGGATCTCGGCCTTCAACGCTTCCTGGTTCTTCTTAAGCATTTCAAGTTCAGCCTTCTTTCCGGCCTCTGGGTAATCCGAAGCAACAGTACTACTCGATGTTTTCGTTTGATCGCTGAGTTTGCGTCTCCTCCTTATGTTCTTCAGCAAGTGCTTCTTCCCTTCCTGAAAACCTCGGTTCGCAAACTCCCATCGATCTGTATCAATCTTCCTAAAGCCCTGCGACATATCTTGGATCATGACGCATGAAGAATAGGAGGAAGCTGGGTTGAGGAGTTTATATTGAAACAGAAGTCCCAAAGAGTGTATGGACAATTTAATGACTCAATATCAATCCGTCAACTTCATATACGAAGACAAAAGTGCAGAATTATGCTTTTGGTCTTGCCCAAAAAGAAGAGTTTATAAGTGTCAGAAGGCTTCACCAAAACATCCGATAGAAACAAAGCGATGGCTCGAGGAATCTCATCTTCAGCTAGAAAGTGCAAAATTGAGCATCAAAACAGTAAAATATTAACAGCTATGAAGGAACTGCTGTAGTGCTACAAATTAAAATTTACCATTTGAGAAAAGCACTCAAGTACAAATCCGGTGAAAAGATGAATCTTTAATGGGTATTCTGACGTCATGGTTGACGGGGTAGTTTCTGCAAATTACCATCAAAAGCATCATCACTTGAATACGATTCGTGATGATTCACATGGAATCCATACATCTCGCCCACCATTCCAGACTTCTCCGTTCCTCGTCCCCTAATCTAGGGTAAAGCACAGTTAATAACTGGTCAAAACGTCGCGAGTGGAGTCCCTTGGATCCCAGCCTCTTTGCCTCGGGGACTATCCGTTGGTCCAAGAGGATCACACTCTGGACGACGTAAAAAGAAACAGAGCCGAAAGAGAGTCAAACCAAAAAAACAGAGCCGAAACAGAGTCAAACCAAAAAAACAGAGCCGAAACAGAGTCAAACCTAAATAAAAACCAAAATAAACATACACAGACATTGTACGCATTTATACGAATAGTTTGTTGTTACCAATGGGGAAAGTTTCAAGCCAAAAAAAGGACAAAAAACACAATCCCGTTCGAAGGGAGTACCCACATAAGTGTTGAGCTGCCTGATGAAGCTGGAGAAGTTGGAGTGCTTGAAGTATCGAGGCAGGATCTGCTTCGAGAACTCGTATGGGTCCCACACCACGAAGCTGTCCCGGCTCGAACTCCACGACACCAACCGGTCCGTACTTCTGTCCGATACCATCTCGTACGTCTTCCTCAGGAAGGGCGCCGGCCCCACCTCCCCCAGCCCCTGCATCGGTCTCGCCACTTCGTCCGCCGCTGCCCGCGACAAGCACGACGGCGATCCGGCGAAAGCATCCCTGGGATCAGCAATGATCGCCACCTCCTCATCTTCCTCTTCCTCTTCTATCGTCACCACCTGCGCGGCCAGAGCCGAATGGGATTCAGGCCGGGTCAGGCACGAACGCAAGAGCGGCCCTGCATCAGTTTCGCCATCGCCGGGGTGACCACCGCCAACAACAGCAACGGACCCGATCTCTTCTCGTGATCTAGCGAAAGGTTCCGCCTTTTCTAGCTCAACACTCGACTCTCGAAAGAGGGTCTCGAAAAACAACGCGCATGGTTCATCAGTAATGCCGCCTCCGGGTGGCGAGGTCGTCATTTTGACCTCGAGTTCGGGGTCAAAGGCGGAGATGGTATGAGAAATTTGCGAGCGAGGGAGACAGGGCCCGTCGAGACTGTCGAGTGTTTGAGCGACGGGGGAGGGGATGGTGTCCGACTTTATATGCATGGGAAAAAGTCATGAGTGTCGCCACGTCTCTCCCCACCGCGAGGTTTGGGGTCCTCACCGTGTGTGAATAGCGGGACCGAGAGGTTGATTCGGAATGAACCTGGTACGAGCAGGCGGCGCCCCTTCGCCTGGTCGGTGGGTTCCGCGCGCGAGTGCGTTTCATCTGCTGCTTCTCCATCTCAGCAATTCCAATTGGCTTGTGTGTACGCCGTTTTCATTGTACGCGCCATACAATGCATCGACCAGCGAATTCGAACTGCTGGGATAGCGATGCTTTGCATAATTTTCCCTTGGCCCTCCATCGGAAAATTGTTGAGCTAGATGTAACATTTATATAATAGTCAAAATATATGGTTCGTGTTTGTTCATGCTAATGCAGTTTTTAAATTATATTCGTTTCCAAAAGAAATAATCATGTACATCGTGGAAAGAATTTCAAACCTTTTTTATCAAGTGATTAGAGGCTTAAAATTATTGAGCCAAAAGAAAGACGAGTGTCATTAAAGAATTCATGAAATACATTATTTTGTCATTGTTGTAAGAGTTTTTGATAGAAACATTTGTTGTCATTTGGCAGGGATTAGTGTAGGAAAAACATGTCGGGAAACCAAATGTGACGAAGTTGTGTCAAAACCTAAACATTGAATTAGAGGAATTCCGTGTCAAAAAAAATGGGAAAGAGAATTTATGAAAAGTATAACAATGAGGAAGTTGATAATAACACATAGTGATTCCATGCAAAATATTTAGAAGAATAATGAATTCCTTTTAATATAACTCATTTTCCATCACAAAATTCACTTCGTGCCGTTACCGTTACACGTCATATGACAAGAGAAAAATCTTATTACCTAGATAATTCTTATCTTATTTTTTCTCATTAAGTACATAAAAATATTTTTTTTATTAATTATCTATTTTTAGATCACTATTTTGGCTTTGCTATCTATAAAAGAATCTCATATCATTTGTCAATGGAGTTTTAAAGGACTTCACACTTCATAGTCGTGTCTATTCACTTATTTGTTTAAATCTTTTTGGTTGAACTTTCTAATACTTTGTCATGATTAGGCTCCGCCTAGATTTTTTTCACTTGTACAAGAATCTTAGGACTTGTTCGTGGATCTTTAATGCACATCATATTCAAATTATGGTCCACTTTTTATTGGTTTAAATTTTCAGGCGGGGCTTTTTTCCTTCTAAGACTGTCTTCGGCATCGTCCGAGGTTGGGTTGAATGACGAATGTCGGGTTGGTGACGTTGATGTGGTCCGAAGAAAGAGAGCGATAGAGGGAGGAGACGCACGAAGACGGGATAACGAGCCGCCCAATGAACGAGCTCAAAGGCGGTGCATTCGCAGGAGCACTAAAAGACAGAAAAGATCCGAAGGCCGGAAAAGGAACAGTCGAAAAGCAGTTCCCTTTTCTCTATGATGTTCGTCAAGGTGGGGAAGGGAGATGGACTGCTGGTACAGGTTTTGATAGTTTAATCATCCGCTTTAATACGCGTTATCCACACGTGGGGCAATCATCATGTACTTTTCCTTACTATCTCGATCTGTATTTTACTTCCTTTGCGTTCTTGCCTGGATGTTGACAGCCGAAAGCTCTCGAAATTATATGATTACTTGCATTTGGTCAAGCTTTCTTAAAACACACGAGCAATCATGCTTAAGGTGAATTGGAGACAAAGGTCAAAGCAAACCTTAATATATCATAACCTCACAGAACCAAAATCGTGCAATTTCCTGTAGAAAGATTGAACCAATTTGGAAGTTCCAGTTCTCTGTTCAAAGCTCTCCTTTGTTCTTTGTTCTTTGGGTTCTCTTTCTTGATTTTGGCTGTGATGTGATACGTGTCAGCATGAAAATTTAGGAATATCGACTAGACAGGAACGTCCTTCCACTTTCTGCGTGTGGAAATGATGGAAGCAAGCGTATTTTGCCTACAAGGAAACACTCAGTCAAAGCCATTCGAGAGGGTTTTAATATAACCCACAACCTAAATTACAAGAAAGCTAATTTCGAAGCATAGCGTACCAATTAGGAGTCTGAAAATCTTTCCTTCCTTTTGCGGCTTCAAACATGGTTATTTGTAAGGTTCGTGTTCAAATTCAAAGGATTGACGCTGTCGTAGTTCTTTTTGTCACTTGGTTGCTTACCATGTTTGCACACGAATGCACCCCATAGATTTCAATATTCCTTCTCTACTGCTTGAAACGTTATTGTAGATTGACCGCAATGATTCAGGAATTTTGCAACCAACCCCCACATCATTCGCTGGGAAAATTATAAAATATATACATGGTTAGACTCCATAAAGGAAAAATAATTTATGCAAGCATAAGCTTCTTGATTGTTGACAAACCGCTGGATCTTACATGAAATACCGACTTCCTTTCAATTAGCTGAACCAACAATAGCACAAAAGGCGAAGCCAGTTACTTTATGATAATTTATTTCAATATGTTTGGTGCTTTGATGGAATGTGTCATTATGTGATATTTAGATAGCACTTCGATTGTTGCACTAATGACTTTTCCGCTATTACAACGCTCTCCAATATCTTCTAGTAGCTGTTGCAGCCATAGTAACTTCGATGTGGTATTAGCAATAGCTTGATATTCTGTTTCTGTACTAGAGTGACTGACAATGGTATGTTTTCTACTAGACCATGAGATAAGTGATTTTCCCAAAAAGAAATAGCAGTTCATAGTGAAGCAAAAATATTGAGGGTCATTATCAAATAAGCTATCAAATCTAAGATAGAATGAGTAGAAAATTGAAGGCTGTGAAATAATTTATCCATGACATAACAAAGAATTCGAAAGACTATAGCAAAATGGGTTGCATGGGGCATGGTCATGTACTAACTAACAATGTGAACAACACATGCGATGTTAGGTTGAGTAAAACTGAGATATATAAGACTGTCAACCAGCTGTTGATAGAGTGTAGAATTCAAAAGAGGGGTCTCGACTTTGCCATCAAACTTGGCTTTGGTCTCAATAAGAGTTGTAGCGACTTTGCCTCACTCAAAAAAAAAAAAATTCAGTAGCATATTTTTCTTGTGACAAATAATAACTAGAGGAATCTAGATTAATCTCATGCCTAAAAAGTAGCTAAGTCACCTAGGGGTGATCGGTTTTAGGGTGGGTAGGTTCTAGAACTAGAACCTACCTCCCTTGTTATAATTGGTTCCCAATTTTTAGACCTTGGAACCTACCTTGTTTGCTTGGAACCTACTATGTTTTTTAGGTTTGGTTCTATAGTCTACCCAAGAACCCTTTTTTTTTTCTTTGGTTCCTTTTTTGGGTTCATCTTTTACAGTAAAATCATATGAGGTTATGAGCAACAAAATGGTTCAAAGTAAAAGATGAACAACAAAAATCCCTATCTGCCAAAAAAAAAAAGAATCTATAAGATGAACACGTAGTCACTCACAATTATAAACACTAAAAAGTTCAAACACATAACATAAAACATAAATTATGAAACTTTGTTTTCCATTCATCTATAAAAATTTAAGGGAAGGGGAAAGACTAGCAAGGAGTTCCGAAGAAGGACAAATGACAAATGAGTGCTGGGGTTAGAATGTATGGGAAAAAAAAAGTTACGGTTTGAACTTATAAAACCAATTTCAAAACAACTTCCAAAACAAGGTGGTTTGGTAATGGATATTTACTCAGAAACTACTCTCGAATCAGTTCCAACGAGTCCCAACTCTGGGACTTGTTTTTTGGGTGGTTCGGCTTGGTTCTAGTAGAACCGGTTTGGTTGCATACTGCTAATTATAGTGGAATTTATTTTCATAATTATGAAAGTAAGCTCCCTTTTGTAAGCAATTTGTATTTTTCTTCTGTAAGCAATTTGTATTTTCTTAGACTTTTTCACTTCAAATCTACTACACATCTTGTCAATTGATGTGATGGGACTTTGGAATTACCTACTTCACCAAAGACTAGGGAGAAGATTAGTTCTCTTAAAAAATTCCCTTGGAAAGCTAAGATTGTACTTATTTCATAAAAAATAATTTATTTAGAAACATTTTTTTTAAAGATAATCACTTTTGTTAATTGAAAAAGTAAATAAACGATATATATTCCCTTCATTCACGAAAATATCTCACTATAAATTGCAATCGATAATGAAAATATATCTTATTGACTAATTATTTCAATCGATACAAACGATCACTTTTAGAAAAATACTTTCAAGTAATTCATTTTTTTAATGAATCCTAAGAATCACAATATAAATTGGTAGAAAAAACTTTGTATAAGCCAATGTCATGTCGTATTTTAACACCATTTTGAGGGATTCAAACTTTGATGCTGAAGTATATGCCCTTAGTCTAATAAACTCCTTTAGGTTCAACCAGTTGAATGATTATCACTATTGACTAAGCAGTGTTGTCAAGAAAAAGTTTGAATAACGGTATACATCGATCAACTTCTCATTTGAACAAAAAAAAAAATCAACTTCTCCCTTCTTGACATGTGGAAGCTGATAAAGTTAGCAAGTATCACATAAAGGGGAGGTGAATAGATGAATCTATGAAATCTTGACAATTTAAAGCAGATTAGAACAAGTTAAAATTAAAGTGTGAACAATGGTTAGATTTTGGAACAAGGTTAAGAATTTGTTGTGCAGTAGAATAGACTTTAGAAGCAACCAACAAATGTGCAATTTATTATAGCAATAAACAATCAGAGTTTAGAGAAAAGAGAAATTGCACACAAGGTTTATAGTGGTTTAATTTAAATCAATGTTACGTCCGCTTTTCCACGCTGACAGCTTACTGGCTGAGTTCCACTAGATGATTAATAAGAGATTATAGTATTAAGTGCAAGCACTTAGTGATAGATCGCACTATCTCACTCAGTCACTCTTTTTGTATTTCTCTCACAATCACAAAATTGAAACTCACAAAAGATAAGTGTGTGAGACTTTGGAATTCTAGATCCTAGGCCTCATCTCTTACATGATTCTCGACACCTTGGTCTCCTTATATAGTCATCCACCTCCAAGTCATCCATCTCCAAACTAGCTGTTGGATTGTCTCTAGAGGATTGTCTTCCAAATGTACTCGTTTGACATATCTAAATCAAGAAGATTGGATGGCCGTTGAGTAGCAGAAGCTAGATTCCCACTTGATTCTGGCCATCTGTATAGCCAGAGTCTTGATTTCCATAAGTAGAGCTTCTCCATTTAGAACGAACTTATCTCAAGATTGATTTTCTAATCGAATAAGATTGAATCAATCAAATCTTTCTAAGCGTGAAATCTAAACCAGATCATTAGCTGTTATTTATCATGGACTGGTCACGTTCTAGACCTGTCACATTATGGGCTTGCTTCGTTCAGAACTTGTCACATTTTGAACTTGTTGTGTTCTGAACTTGCATCAAGATGGGAATGAAAGTAATTCTCTCGGTCTTTATCTTCAATAAAAGATCTAGACTTTAAGTCTGAGCTTGTTCCATCTGAAGTAAACTTTGTAATTCGTACTAGAGCGATTTTCTAGATCAAGATACTTCAAGACAATTATTAGACTTAAAATTTTATGAACAATTTTGTCAACAAAATCTATTAGAACCTTATTGATTGAGAATAGTATCCGTGGCTAGTTTTCTTAGCATAAGCTTGCAATAAAACACATTTAATATAAAGAGAGAGAGAGATGTTTCTCTATAGAGAATAAATGGACAACTTGTGGTTAGAATTTGGTCATGTCAAACATTTTGAAAAATTCCTTTCATTAAATCAAGGGTTAATATCTCTTAACATTTTGAATTGGTATAATCGTGACACATTAATCTCATATTATTGTTATGATGTATTCATATCACATTCATCCCAAATTAATCTTTGCGTGAGAAAAAAAATCCAAATCGGCATACCCATGATATTACCAAAATCTTAAAGTGAAATGGGGACAAGCTTAGGGATTTTAGCAGATTTTTGAAACGTAAGAGTACTCTAAGAATAAAATTAGCATATTTTATCATATGCAATCTTGATTCATTTTCTTCATACCTAGCTTTCTCATGACAATGTTATTGTTGTTGTTTTTTTTTTTTTCCAATCAAAATAACGTCATTTATGAGATCCATTTATGTTGTATTTCCACATTGAGATCCTCGTCACGCCAATCATCCAACTTATTTGAGATTTTTTTATGACATGAAAATTAATTTGGAGTGTATGTGACATGAGTGTACTGGTTTGAAATTTTTTAAGAAAAAAATAATTGGAAAAGGATGTGGCACAGTGTACAATATGGCGATATTAACCCTTAAACTGAAATTGCACTTTGGCACTATAAACAGCTTCTCTTATATATAACTGGTTACAAAAGGAGAAACAGGAAAAAACAAAAAAAACAAAAAAAACTTAGTGCAAACTAAGAGAAAAGAACCCAGAGAGCACTTTGCTACGATGGAGACAAAGGAAGAAACTACAACATATAGACTAAGTACGAGCATTTACCATTGACACATAAGTTCATTGGTTGGATTCAGTCACTTCAGATACTCCCTCTGACTATGCAAAGGCTGCATTCCGAGACCTGGGTCACAAAAGATAGCGGCAGCATATGACAGAAAGAACAGAGCAGGAGCAGCATAGAAACTTTAGGGCGTCAGTCCTGCTGCTTGCTTTCCCAGCCCACTTGTGTACTCAGTCCAACCACAGGACTTCTCAATCAGACCCTCCAGCTCAAGCTAGATTCCTGGGTCATCCATCGCATCGTCGCCCACGACCATGTTGTCTCCGAGGAACTTCTCCGAAATCTCATGGAAAACCGAAGGCAAATCTGACGGACTAGGTCCGGCCATCTGATCGGGTGTCTGACCCTGCATAACCCTGAAATCCGCACCACCCACCGGAGGAGGCCACAGGTTGTGCATCTGAATGGTCTCAAGATCCACCGGTAAAACATTGTTTGGCCAAGACTCCATCTGTGCCAAATCATCACCGATTCTCAGGCAATCAACATTCGGGCTTTGAATCTTGCGATCCGTTACGTCGAGCAAGCATTTGGTGGCTTCGTTAACGGGACCAAGCAATTTGCTTTTCTTGCTCAGTTCACAAGCCTCTAGATCTCTCTTCTGCCTCTTCTCTTGGATTACATACTGGACAAAGTTTGGGGTTTCGGCTGCTTTGGAGAGGAAGAGGAACATCCGCCGGCACCTGCACTCGGCATAGCGAATCTGCTCGGCGACGTAGTTGAGCTCATGCTGCGAGTCCTCCTGCTCTTCTCTTAGTTTCAGGATCTCGGCCTTCAACGCTTCCTGGTCCTTCTTAAGCATTTCAAGTTCAGCTTCCTTTCCAGCCTCCGGGTAATCCGAAGCAACAATACTACTCGATGTTTTCGTATGATCGCTGAGTTTGCGTCTCCTCCTTGTGTTCTTCAGCAAGTGCTTCTTCCCTTCCTGAAAACCTTGGTTCGCAAACTCCCATCGATCGGTATCAATCTTCCTAAAACCCTGTGACATATCTTGGATCACGATGCATGAAGAATAGGAGGAAGCTGGGTTGAGGAGTTAATAGTGAAACAGAAGTCCCACAGAGGGTATGGTCAATTTAATGACTGAATATCAATCCGTCAACTTCATATATGAGAAGACAAAAGTGCAGAATTAAGCTTTTGATCTTTCCCAAAAAGAAGAGAAGTGTTGGAAGGCTTTACCAAAACATCGGATAGAAGCAAAGCGACGGCTCAGGTAATCTCATCTTCAGCTAGGAAGTGCAAAATTGAGCATCAAAACAGTAAAAGGCAAAATATTAACAGCTATAAAGGAACTACTGTAGTGCATTTCTAATCCAAATTAAAATTTACCATTTGAGAAAAGAACTCAAATACAAATCCGGTAAAAGGATAAATCTTTAATGGGTATTCTGACGTCATGGTTGACGTGGTAGTTTCTGAAAACTACCATCAAAAGCATCATCACTTGAATATGATGATGAGCGATGATGAGCCACTGTCCCCTGACAGCTGGATGCAAATTCTGGTGGACATGTGCCACGAGCAAACCGCCGTGAGTGGAGTCCCTTGGATCCTAGCCTCTTTGCCCGGGGGACTATCCGTTGGGACAATGAAGAGTAGCTGGATGCCCCAAAAGGATCGCACTCCGGACGACATTATAAGAAACAGAGCCGAAACAGAGTCAAATCAAAATAACAGAGCTGAAACAGAGTGAAACCAAAATAAACATACAGAGACATTATACACATTGATACGAATAGTTTGCTCTTACCAAGGGGGAAAGTTTCAAGCAAAAACAAGGACAAAAAACACAATCCCATTCGAAGGAGTACCCACGTAAAAGCTGAAGAAGTTGGAGTGCTTGAAGTATCGAGGCAGGACTTGCTTTGAGAACTCGACACAATATTCTAAGATTCCATGCAAAAATATTTAGAAAAAGAATGAATTCCTTCTTAGAATGACTCATTTTTCATTGCAATATTTGCTTCTTAACGCCACATGACGAAAGAAAAATATTATTATCTAATCAATTCTCATCTTATTTCTTTCTCATTAAGTACATAAATATTTTTTATTATTATCTAGTGGTTTTCCTATCTATAAAAGAATCTTATATCACTTGTCAATGGAGTTTCAATAGACTTCTTACTTCATAATCATGTCTGTTCATATATCTATTTAAGTTTTTGAGTTGAACTTCAAGTGCAGTGTTATAGTCGGGTTTTGCCTCAGTTTATTTCGCTCGTACAAGTATCTCATTGCTTGTCTGATGAGTTTTAATGCACACCATATTCTCGCTGTGCCCCGCTTTTCATCGGTTTAAAATTTCGAGCGGGGCTCTTTTCCTTCTAGAACTGTCTACGACATACTCCAAGGCTGGGTTGAATGAAGAATGCCGGGTTGCTAACGTTGATGTGGTCCGATGAAAGAGAGCGAGGGGGAGAGACGCAAGGAGACGGGATTGCGGGCCGCCCAATGAATGAGCTCAAAGGCGGTGCATTCGCAGGAGCACTAAAAGACAGAAAATATCGAAAGGTCGGGCAAGGAACAGTGAAAAAGTTGCCTTATTTTCCCTACGATGTTTGCCTAGGCTTTGGGGGAAGGGAGATGGACTGCTGGTACGCGTTCTGATAGCTTAATTATCACTTTAATGCGCGTTATCCACGCGTGGGCCAATCATCATTTATTCTTGCTGCCATCTCCATCTGTCTCTACTTCGCTTGCGTTCTTGCCAGGACGCGACAGCCCAAAGGCCTTGGAAAACAATGATTACTTGCATAT
This sequence comes from Eucalyptus leucophloia subsp. euroa, assembly GCA_017140325.1. Lineage (NCBI taxonomy): Eukaryota > Viridiplantae > Streptophyta > Magnoliopsida > Myrtales > Myrtaceae > Eucalyptus > Eucalyptus leucophloia. The sequence continues at coordinate 52,565,244 of CM029470.1, forward strand.
GGTCACGCTTTCTCAAAACACACGAAAAAATCATAAACCTCAGAGGACCAAAATCGCGCAATTTCCGGCCGGAAAGATTGGACCAATTTGGAAATTCTAGTTCTCTTGTTCTTTGGATTCTCTTTCTTAAGTTCGGCCGTGACGTGACGTGACGTGACACGGGTCAGCAAGAAAATTTAGGAACATTGGCTAGACGGGAACGTCCTCGCACTTTTTTAGCAAGGAACGGATGGAAGCAAGCTCATTTTGGCAATGAGAATACACTCAGTCAAAGTCGCTGGAAAGGGTAGTAATATAACCCCCAACCTAAATTACAGAAAGTAAATTATGAACTGTAGGGTACTGATTATGAGTCTGAAAATCTTTCATTTCTTTTGCGGCCTCAAACACGGGATTTTGTAAAGTTCGTGTTATAATTCAGAAGATCAACACTGTTGTTATTCTGTGTCATTTGGTTGCTTACCTTGTTTGCACACCATACACGCCCATGTATTCTACGATTCCCCTCCAATGCTTGAAACGGTATTGTAAATTGACTGCAATGATTCAACAATTTTGTGTCCAATCCCCACATCATTTGCTGTGAAACATATAAAATCCATATGTAAGGAAAAACAATTTACACAACCGTAAGTTTCTTGATTGTTGACAAACAATTGGATCTCGCATGAAATACTGGCTTCCTTCGGATTAGCTAAACCAACAATAGCACAAAAGCAAAGCCATTTATGCTATGTCATTATGTGATATTTATTTAAAGCTACAGTTGTTGCAACTAATGAATTACGATGTAATCCGATATCTTTTAGTAGTTGACGCAACCATAGTAACTCTGATGTGGTATTAGTAATAGTTCGATGTTTGTACTAGAGTGAACGACAATGGTCAGTTTCTTGCTAGACCATGAGATAAGTGAATTGCCCAAAAAGAAATGGTGGTTCATAGTGGAGCGACAATATTGATGGTCACTACTCGAGTCAATATCATAATAAGCTATCAAACCCAAAATAGAATGAGCAAAAAATTGAGGGTCGTGAAATAATGTACCCATGATGTAGTGAAAAGTGACACTAAATAAGATTGTCCAATTTTATTACAAAAATGACACTGAATAAAATTATGTTAGTTCTTGTGGATTTGATAAGCTTTAGAAGATTATATATAATTATATATGAATACACATAGCAAAATAATTAGCGTGCTAGAAATTTGAAAATATATATAGATTAAGAGCACTAAACTCAAACAATAATTTACATGTGATCTCATTTAGCAAGTACTTGTATCAATCAATTCAATGTAAATATCTTTAACAAGCATTAATGGGAACAAATTAACGAAGTCATAATATATTTTAATAGTTGAAAAAATCATAAGATCCTAAACCATGCTCTAGTACCAATTGTTAGCGATGATTTAATTCAATTATGTGGAAATTTAACATTAAAGAATTTTAGATCCTCATGATTTATTCACGATAGAGAGATAAATACACATATATTTATCCATAGTAATAATTTTGAGAAAATGATTGTTGCAAAAATAAGAGAGATAAAGAAATCCAATTTCTCTTCTTTAACCCACTTTTCTTAACGTATTTCATCTGATGAAGGATAAAATACAACTTTAATTGTCTATGTGGGCAGAGAGACAACTAGACTCCTTATATAGGCTATCAATAAATGCATTTAATAAGTGTTTTCCATCAAAGTTCATATGTGACGCCATGGCTAAGAGTGAGCATGGTCCGGGTAGGCAGTTCCCACCTTGGAACTGGGAACCGCCCACTAAGGACTAGTTCCAAAAAATTGGAATCAAGACTTGCCCATTAGTTTCATAGATCCACCTAGGAACCGGACCACCGGTCCGGTTTGGTTCTTGGGTGGTCTATGGAATCGAGCCCCAATTCTTACAAAGCTTGTTCGGCCTTATACTCGGATTTAATTGCAAACCATTGATTTTGATTAAGGATTGAAAACTATAAGGCGGAACAAATGTACAACACTTGTTAGCTAAAAACTTGTTAGCTAAAACCTTAATTTCTTCGAAGGTTGTGGTGTGATCCTTTTAAGGTTTTTCGACACTAGAAACATGTGGAGAATTAGACTCCATGTTAAAAGTCCTAACCTCCATAAAATTTAAACTATTAATTGCTTGATTGCCTTTTTTCAACATCAACCTAATTTAATCATGGGAATGGTTAAGGAGAAACCTAATTATAATCTTAAAACGAGTGGTTGGCTTTTATGGACATATCCAATCGATTCTCTCATTCCTTTACGTTTGTTTATTTTATTTAGGTTGAGAAACAAGTAAATGGATTATTAGAATGGGAAAGAAAAATAGGAGGGTTAATCTTATTACACACCCAAGAGACAAAATTAGTCAATAAGGTCAAATAACTACCAATCTACATAAATATACATATATATTTGGTTGAAAAATTACAAAATAATTAAGTAATTGAGATGGAATTTTTTTTTAAATATATATATCGGTCCGGTCCGAGTGGATGGTTGAGCAGTTCCACGCCTAGAACCGGGAATCGGACTGGCCCCAATGGGAATCACCGATTCCGGCCCTATCCAATCCGGTTCCAAGCGGTTCCTGGTTCTTTGGCACACTCCTATGCATGGCATGTGTTCTTCCCGTTTATACTCGTAATTGTAATTACGCATGTGAAAGCACTACAAAATACATCACAACATACCATACAAGAAAGTCACATGAGTTTAATATATATGCTTCTTCTTTATACAAAAACCAGTACTTATTATCAAAATATATAGTCCTAGGTTGGGTCGGGTCAACTAGCACCACTACTCCCGTACTATTTAACAGGTGAACTACCCTCTAACTTAGAGGCTGATGATTTTAGGCACTGCCTTGTCCCCTCCACCGACGTATCCCAAAGGGACCATCCTACACACTGAAAAATAAAGAGTGAGCCAAAGCTCAATTAATGAAATCTAGGTCTAAGGTAGGAGATGATCTTAATACTCAACCTGGCACCAAATCAAACAACATGTGTTCAAAATAATAATGCATAAAATACACAATATGCCAATAACAAGTCATTAACTATAATGCAAGTTCATATGCTCATAAGTAATCATAGACATAATATTTCACAATACACTAGTATCACCTAATGGTTTAGCACCATACACAAAAATATACATAGGCAAGTTCATACTTATCATGAATTTCACCATCACACACACGCAAAAATCATACTTGTCATGCATTTCACCATTATAAACATAAGTGACTACATACATATCATGCATTTTACCATTATACACACAAGTGAATTCATACATGTCACTAGCCAGGACCTGGACTGAAGAGGCATGTCATACCATGACCATAAAAGCCATGTCATACCATGACTTGAAGAGCCATGTCATACCATGACTATACCATGACCATACAAGCCAAGTCATATCATGACCATAAGGCCATGTCATATCATGACTATAAGAGCCATGTTATACTTTAACTATATAAGCCAAGTCCATGGTATGCCATGACCACAAAGCCATGTCATACCATGACCACAATACCATGTCACTATATAATTTCATATAATATCAACCTTGTAGAGGACCGTTATATGCGGTAAAACATTTGGCTAATTCTAGAGTGTTATCCACATACTCATATAAGGGAATTCGCTCGAAGGCAAGTAGGCCGTGGCAAAGGTTCGAATCATAGAGTATCATTCACAAGCAATTCATATAACATAACAGCTGTCATGATCATTACAATATTTTGCCATTTCTCATGCACTTCAACACAATCTTTCTTATTTTATCTCAACAAAAAATACATTAGTCAAATAATAAAATAAGGTAACAACATGTGATTATATAGTGATACTCATATGCTTACCTTTTTTTCGTTACTTACGCAAACACAATCAATACTAAACAATCAACATGCTCGACAATGGATCTCAACATAATAAAATGATTTGGAACGGGAAAGTATGAACATAAGGAAATGGTTCTGATAGGGAAAGTCTGATCACAAGGAAATGGTTATGATTCGGACGGCTTGAAATGGTTTTGACCGCGACGGTTTGAACGTAAGGAAATGCTTCTAATCAGGAAAGTATGAACATATGGAGATGGTTTTGATCGAAAAAGTTTGAACATAAGGAAATTGTATTCAGACTCGATAAGTGAATATACTCAGAAGGCAAGTCAAACTCAGAGAGGATAACAGACTAAAAAGCAAATCGGCTTAGAGAGTAAATCGAACTCTGAGAGTACATCAGACTCAAAAATGAATTAGACTTGGAGAGCATATCAAACTCAAAAGCGAATTAGACTTAATAAGTGAATATTACCAACGATAGTTAAATTTGAAACTACAAAGATAACACTTCCAAATTCATATTCATATTTACACATACCACATGTCACCACTCCTAAAAGAAACAATCAAGCACGTTCTAGTCATGTATGAAATCCACAAAATAAATCAAACCACCACAACACATTTGCATCCGTATTTCACATACTACACTAAGTTCACACATATCAATCCAAGTCAAAAGCACTTAGTAGATCAATCCAACTTAGCATCTAGGGTTTTCACTTACCTCAAATAGAAGGCTTGAGTAGAATCAAAACTTTAATCACCTTCAAAACAATATAATCAAGAACAAAGGTTAACATTTCTTAATCTTTTATCAAAACTAGTTTTGTAAAAGAGAATAATCCATAAGTTTACCTTGTAAGCTCTTGAAAAATGGAATTTGGAAGCTTTAACACAAGAATAGAATATTTCCTTTCGTACGAAAGATTGGAATGTGAAAATAAAAGAGGAAAGCAACGGAAGATCACTCTTTCTTCCTTTCTTTCTTTCTTTCTTTGGAATTCTCATTTTGCAAGCTTAAAGACATAAGAACGTCTTTTTACAGGGCAAAGGAATTGAATCTAACAAACCAAAGTTAAAAGAAATGATAACTTTGGGAAAAAAAAAATCATTATATTTTAGAGTAGTATGTGTTCCAATAGAAATGCTTCAAGTGGCCCTAAGTAGGTAGCTAGGGCGCAAATGGCCCAATGAAATTTTGCCACAAGAAGATATTTTGATGGAAATGAAGATGAGCTCGTCTTCTATGGCCAAGTGTATGCATGAATCACCAAGACAATCATGAACTATAGGCATGAATCACCCAAAGCATTGATGAACTATAGGGATGAGTCACCCAAAACATTAATGAACAATAGTTGAAATTGATGATTTCATGCATGATGTCAAAACTACCAATTTCAATGTCTCAAACCAAAGTATAGGGTTAAAAATTTTGTTAGAGAAAAGAGAAGTGTGCCAAACGAAGACAAATAGAGATTTAGTTAACCAATATTCATTATGAACATCTAATTCTAAATATCAGTGCATTTGAAAATATTTTAGTTTTGAACATCTAATTCTAAAAATTTGTGCATCTACTAATATTTTTGTTCTGAACATTTGATTTTAAACATTGGTGAATTTGAAAATATTTTGAATTCACTAAAATAATCAATGAAAGATATCAAAAATTAGGAAAATATCAATTCAATGAAATTGAAACTTGAATATCATAAAATATGAAACTCAAAGTACACCGGCCATTCTCTACAACTACTATGGCTGGAATTTAATTACCTTCATTCTACTCACCAACATAGTGATGATATCTATCCTCTTAATCTCAAAGCAAAGTATTCCGGGTGATTGCAGTCACGAAAATCATATTATATTATTGTAGCGCGTACAAAATTCAGGATGTCACATCATAAAATATTATATCTTCATAAAAATTGCAACTTCTCATAATTGCAACTTTTCATAGCCTTTTCAGTATTTAGATAATATCATGTATGCCATAATTATTCTTATATGGTATGCTAAGGCCTATTAGAAAGTGAGATAATTTTGATTAGATCTATGACCTACTTTAGTAAAGAGCGCCTGACAATTTGGAGCTCTTTCATTTTAACCTTCTGCAATATATGTTGCGATGGGGCGAGCGATCGAACAATAATATAGACAGAAAAAGAAAATAAATCGATCACCAGATTTACGTGGTTCAGTCGTAAAGACCTACATCCACGGGGAGAGCAGCAACGAATTTCACTATAGATCAAGCGATACAAGGAGATTACACACTCAAGTCACTCAAACACTCTCTCGGTGTTTCCCAAGCCCCAATTACACCCAATAACACACACAGTGTTTAGCCTAGAAATTCCTCGAGAAATAATCTTTCAATCTCACGAAGGAATTACATGCAAATCTTACCACAAGATTTAATTGGCTTCAACACTAAACCTTCTTGGATGTAATTCACGACAAAGAAAATCCCTCCCAAGCACTCGACAACGAGACGGCGCTTCAAGATCAATTCTTCACGATCAACGGCGGAACACCAAGCACTCACGCGGCGCTTCAAGACAATTTGTGATCCACCCTATCACCCACGGCCTCAAATCTATATATAAGTAAAACCCTTATTCTTTTGCCAACTTCTCATAGGATTTTGTTTCCTATCCAAAACATATATTTTAAACAAAATCCAAGTCCTAGTCAAAGTTGGACTTTCCCATTTTAACAGCCAAACTCTCCAACGCAGATTCAAATTTGGGAAGTTGATCTTCGGATCTTCTTTGCTCGATTTCGAACATCCACAACATATCTAATTAGGAATATTCGTAATTTTGCATTGGGCTTAAACTCGAGACATAGTTTAACAATCTCCACCTTGGCTTGACGTTTGAGCTAAGTCGCAATCGCTTCATAAAAAATTCAAACTCTGCTACTGCTTTCCCCTAGCCCCCAATGGGCTCAACCACCACAGATATTGTGCAAGTCCAAGCTTCGCTTGAACTTCGCCATAACCGAGGATCTCATCAGAATACCAACTCCACATGCACCTTTAACTGCTCCATAACGATTTTCCGACATAACCTCCTTAACCGCAGATAAAGCAAAACCATTGTTGCATCCATATCTGTCAAGAGATCGAATACATACCTTGTTAATTTCAGCAGTTACAGCAACCATTGGCTCTATAGGCTCCACCTCGCTATGAGCACCATTTGTGTCGATTACTTTGCTAGTACTCGTACTCGCTACCTCATGAGTTTCTGGTTGCAACTCCACCTCAAGCTGAACACCATTCAGATCCGTTTGAACACTGCTATAATCACTCCTAGCCAGAAGTACTGGAGACTCATCAAAAGTAACTTCTCTACTGTTAACATGTGAATTTATATCTAGGCATCACAACCGATCGCCTCACTCACCTTGTGCATAGCTATGAAATATGCACCTTGCCCTCCCATCGAGCTTACCATCACTCACTCGAAAATAATACGGGCAACGTAACATTCTAATGATAGAATAACCAGCAACGTTACCTGACCACACTTCTTTAGGAGTCCGCCATTCAATAGCAGTTGATGGGGATCTATTCACCAGGCAGCTTATCGTACTTAGCACATCGGCTAGGATTCTCCTAGCAATACCAGCACTAAAGATTATTTTACGGGCCATCTCTAGTAATGTTCTGCTCATCAATTCTGCAAATTGTTGTGATTTACTAGCACTAGTGCGGTGTTTCACTATGCTCTCTTTTATACAGAATTTATTTGTTAGCTCTGAGCAGAACTCCATGCTATTGTCAGTCCGCACATGCTTGATTGACTTACCAGTCTCCGTCTCGATCAAAGCTCTTGACTGCAAGATCCTGACACCAGCATCAAACTTGTGCCTTGGCACAAACACCCAGGTCTTCCTCGAGCAGTCAATAGAATCTCAAATAGATGCATCCGACGTCTCTGCAGCGAAATTTATCACTGTCTCACCTTGAAGTTTATACAGGCCATCGTGCTTGATTCCTTTCATTATCACCAGGGCACCTCGAACAACCTTCGAACTCTATCTTTTGAAGAATACCCGCAACAGCTGAATCTAGGGCACCCAAGGAAATTAAGTTCTTTTTCAATTCTGGAACATGCCTCACTCCAATCAATGTCCTCACAATACCATCATGCATTCTGATTTTAACATCACCAACACCCACAACATCGCACTCGGCGTTGTTCCCTAACTGGACTTTACCACTACCCGTGCACTAATAAGTGATAAACCAGTTTTTATTTGGTGTGACATGAAAAGAACAACCAAAATCCATAATCCATCCATCAAACAATGAATAATCAGTGACAGACAAGACATAATCAGCATTATTTGCTACAGCTGCAACATTATCTGCAGAATCAACCATAATTTCCTTACCCTTCTCATTCTTCAACTTAATGCAATCTCTTCTAAGATGCCCCCTCTTGCCACAGTTCCAACAGACAACATTAGTAGTCCTAGACTGACTACGTCTGTTCATATTAGTACTACTATTACTCACACGTGTTCTAGATCTTCCTCTATTTTCACCTACTAAAGTAGTAGATATAGGTTTGCCAGATTCTCTTCTACGAATATCCTCACTTAGAATCAAATCTCGAACCCCATCAAACGTCAAACTTGTTGACCCAGAGGAATTACTAACAGCGAACGGTAGTATTCCAACTATCAGGCAATGAGGATAATAGAATCAAAGCACATACCTCATCTTCAAAGTCAATCTCAACTGAACTCAATTGACTAACAATCACATTAAATTCATTAATATGATCAGCAACTGACGCACCTTCACTCATCTTCAAATTAAACAGACGTCGCATCAAACAGACCTTGTTGATCGCAGAGGGCTTCTCATACATATCCAACAAAGCTTGCATCAAACCAGCAGTGGTCTTCTCCTTCAAGATGTTAAACGCGACGTTACGAGCCAACGTCAGCCGAATAACACCCATAGCTCGTCTATCTAGTAAATCCCAATCAGCTTGCTTCATCATCGTTGGTTTCTCCCTAGACAAGGGCAAGTGCAATTTCATTTGATAAAGATAATCTTCAATCTGCATCTTCCAGAAACTAAAATCATTCCCATCAAATCTGTTGATTCTCACTTTTACTTCTTCTGTCGCCATCGATTCGCTTCAACTTAGCCAAACCTGGCTCTGATACCACTTGTTGCAATGGGGCGAGCGATCAAACAATAATATAGACAGAAAAAGAAAACAAATTGATCACCAGATTTACGTGGTTCAGACGTAAAGACCTACGTTCACGGGGAGAGCAGCAGCGAATTTCACTATAGATCAAGCGATACAAGGAGATTACACACTCAAGTCACTCAAACACTCTCTCGGTGTTTCCCAAGCCCCAATTACACCCAATAACACACACAGTGTTTAGCCTAGAAATTCCTCAAGAAATAATCTTTCAATTTCACGAAGGAATTACACGCAAATCTTACCACAAGATTTAATTGGCTTCAACACTAAACCTTCTTGGATGTAATTCACGACAAAGAAAATCCCTCCCAAGCACTCGACAACGAGACGGCGCTTCAAGATCAATTCTTCACGATCAACGGCGGAACACCAAGCACTCACGTGGCGCTTCAAGACAATTTGTGATCCACCCTATCACCCATGGCCTCAAGTCTATATATAAGTAAAACTCTTATTCTTTTGCCAACTTCTCATAGGATTTTGTTTCCTATCCAAAACATATATTTTAAACAAAATCCAAGTCCTAGTCAAAGTTGGACTTTCCTATTTTAACAGCCAGACTCTCCAACGCAGATTCAAATTCGGGAAGTTGATCTTCGGATCTTCTTTGCTCGATTTCGAACATCCACAACATATCTAATTAGGAATATTCGTAATTTTGCATTGGGCTTAAACTCGAGACATATTTTAACAGTATAAATTGACTCTATGGGTCGGTTGTGTCAACTTTATGGTTGCTTAGTTCCCGTCCTATTTGATATTATTCATAGGGAGAATTGTTTGTTTCGACATCCCCTTCAATACGATGATTTGCCTAAAGGGGGATCCTGTCCATTGTCAAACTGCTCAGTAGCGCAGCAGTAGCTACAAAAGAAACTAGCTAAGGAGACTCCAATAAAGAAATCCACATCGGTGATTACGGCTAGAGATGCTGGATATTTTTTCTTTTGTTCACATGCAGCATGACTGAATCAGACTTGTTCGTTTGCAGAGGTGCCTACTTGACATTCTCACAAGGTTGCCCCAGATGACATTTTGCTCGTGCTATCCGCTTGATGGGTATGCGGTGATGAAAGTCACGGATTGTTGGCACATTGTATAGAAATTTTTTTGTGAGATCTAATCTCGAAACTGTAACTTTAGAGAAAGGCTTGCCTCATGCTATCTTTGACGAAGGAGGGCTATACCACTCTGGATGATGCATATGCACTTCACTATGCCTGTGCATACTGTGATGCAGAGACCATGACCGGAACTTCTTGATCTCGGAATTGCCGATGTGAATAGTAGAAATGCAAGAGGCTTCATAGTTTTGCACGACGCTGCGATGAGGAAAGAGCCAAAGATTATATTGGCTCTTCTAACGAAGGAAGCACAGCCGCCTCATCTCACGCTGGATGGTAGAAAATCTCCACCTATGTAAGAGGCACACAAAAGCTGCAAACTGCTTAAAGTCTGTCGAGCAAGAAAGCCTTCACCAAAAGATAAAAATTACAGTCAAGATATTGGAACAGACCGAACGAAGAGAACCATTACTTGGAGAAGCATCCTTTGCTCTTGCTACGGTAGGCAATGATCTGTGAATGAGATTGTTGTATCCTGAAAAACAGAGGTAAGATACTTGGATTCTATTTTTTCCTCCTCAACTTCAGTTGTCCTTTTTAATATGCAGATTGAGAAGCCCGGTTTCTTTTCCTTGCAATACCATCGGTTATTAATAAAAGTGCATGTACCTATGAAGAACCTGTATGTAAATAGCCTCCTTGGATTAATTGCTCTCTCCCAAGAAGTTCTTTGTTTACATAAATGCTCTTTGCAAGCTCTAGCATATTATTTGTTTAGTGCTCTTAGCATTCCTTTGTTGGAGTCAACACCTAATATAATAACAAGAAGCCAGAAGCATGAAGGCCGTGTTTGGTTCAGCATTTGGAATGCTCATTTGGACTCTAAAGGGGTTTGGCCAAATGCTGCGGTGTTTGGTTCATTTTTTTGAGGACTTTAGGGAGATGCAATTGCATCTCCAAGGGGGTTGAAAGGCCTTTGGGAGAATGGAAGGGGAGAGGTCCATTGGGAAGTTGCATTTTCGGAATGCAACTTCCACTGTTCATCTCCACCGGAGAGAAGCTGATCGGAGGCCGACGACCGCCGGCCAAGGGGTCGCGCGTGCCGGCAATGCACCGGCAACCACCGAACAAGGGTCACCCGACCCCGGTGGCCGTCGCCTGAATCGCGCGACCTCATCACTTGGGGTTGCGCGACCCAGGCGGCCAGATCAGAACAATCCTGGACAAAATGTGACAATGACATCAAAACAATTCTTCACCATTAATGATATCCCCTATCACAAATGGCCAGAAAGACTTGAAGAATTTCATACTTGGCTGAATACTCAGTCCATTACCAATCATGATATGAATGATGTCCTTTACAACTTTGTCACAAGATTCACAGAAAGTCTCAAACTTTGGTGGAAATCAGTGTCAGAGCAAGACTAGATTCAGTTTCTCATGTCACCTAATTTCAACCATGCCATCATTCTCTTATATCATTTCTTTGTGGGAAAACTCACTAATCTCATGGAGATGAAAAGAAAAGAATTTTTCGAAAGAAAATGTTGCTTCCTCCAGAAGAAATATCTTGATAAGCATTATCGAGAAATGCTTAAGTTTTTTTACCAGATTGGAGCTGATCCAAATCTGAAGCATGTATTTCTAACTTCCATCTCTAAAGAGCTATCCCAGATGGTTAAAAGATCTTTTTTTGGAAGACAGAGGAGAGTACAGGATATTCCCTTGGGAGAAATATAACAAGAAATCCATCTATGTCTTGAAGAGTTGTGCCTAAAGCGCCAGATGGTCCGCACCTGCATCATAAATGACAAAGGCCTCGAGACAACCTGCTCTCACCATAAGTTAAAAATCAAATGTTCCAAGAAAGACTGTGATGGTACTTGTGGAAAAGCTTCCCGGAAAAAGAAGCACTTCAAGAAGTTCTGAATAAAGAAATCACAAGAACTTCTAAAGATAGAAGGACTTTCTTCCTTTTCCTTGCCAAATTTGATGGAAACAGTTCCATCCTTCTTTCGGACGAATTCAGAGTCCATAGATTGGAAAGGCTTGTTATACTGGTGTAGCTTTTCGTAGTTAGTGATCGCCAGACTTCAAAAAAGAAAATAGAAATTTATTTTTGTTTTTTTTTTAATTTAATAAAAGTCATTTACAAATACAAATTTTACCAAACGGTATTTTGGCCAAAGTTGTATTTTAATGCAAATTTTACCAAACGATATTTGCATTTCGGAAAACCCCCTTCACCCAAAGGTATTTGTATTTTGGCAAATGCATTCCTCAAAAGCCGAACCAAACGGGCCCGAAGAAATCCTAGAACAAGCTGGAGAAGTCTATGTGCATAGAAAACATGTTTCTTCATAAAACTCCAGTTGTCAAGAACTTATTGAAGAAGATAAAAAGAAGTCCAAGAGAGGCTAACACGGTGAAGAAGAGAAACTTGAAGAAAGTCAACAATAGTGGCTGAAGAAGAAAATTGTACATGGACAACAAGAGTACTTGAAGAAGAAGAAAATGAGTTGTCTTGCAGTTGTACCATGGCGGTGAAAAAAGTCAAAATTGTCATGCCTCAATAGGCAGTGAAGCTTGAGTCTATAAATAGGGCTTGGGAATCCAAACGTAAGGCAGGCCACACGAGTTAAGAGAAGAAGAGTTTCAGAGAAAAAGAGAGTTTGTCAGAGAGAAACCAAGGTGTGAGCCTCATGAAGCATTGCAGCTTCAGAGCGAGTTATCTCTATGTGATCAAGAAGAAAAAATAGAATAGTTGAGTGTGCTTGAGTGTGAGTATTTTGAATATGTGGTGTGAGAGAGAAAATATATTGTAATAGTTGTGTCATAGTGCTTATTTTGAGTGTTATACTTATACCGCAATTTTAGTATTACCAGTGTCTTGAGTTATTTATTACAATTTTCTTGTGTAACCACCACAGTGCTTCAGCATATTTTATAAACTGCACACTCTACAATTAATATCAGAGCAAAGGGTTGCATACCCTACATCCTTATGGAGTCATAGGTGGAAGGTCCATTGGCATTGATCTCAGGATGTTCATATCGAAAGAGCAGTGGTGCTTTGGAACTCATTTGCCACTTTCTTCATCAATGGCCATCATCTTACAAATTTGTGGGGAGTGCTTGTGTGCAAACAAGAGAGAGAGTGACTTCTAAGATGAACTTTCTTGAAGCATATCTTATTCAAACAGTCCCTTGTTATATAACCACTAGTCTGGCTGAGGCTCCATTTCTTCCTTTGCAACTTGAAACTTTCTCAATGAAAAATTTCCAGTGTCTAGCATGACAATGATCACATTGATCATATTAGGATGACAACGAAGATCTTGCGAGTTATCCCCCTTTTTAATGTTTCATTTAGATGTTTGCTGAGTTCAATGTTATCGGCTTAGCCTTTTTAGTTGGGTTCCTAGGTTAATCTATGTTATTTTCCTTGTTATATACCGCTTGAGTTTTGTGGCAAATGGATCAGTTGGCAGCAAAGGCATCTGCTAACTTATGTCAGTGCCTCCACCTTTTGCAAGATAAATTTTTCAGATGAACTGGTCGTTCATTTCTCATTTGAAGAACGATCTATGTGATACTGATAGTCTCAAAACTAAGAAGCCATATCCCATCTCTGATTTAACCAAGTTAAATAGGATTTGGGAAATAACTGTCCTTCTTTGCCAAAGGAAATGATGCAACTCAAGCAATTGATATGTTGATGCTAGAGGAAAGCTGATTCTTGTGTTGAAATAAACGAACAAATTGGGTGATTTCCAATCAAGATGCCCAGAGTTTTTATGCACCTATTTGTGACATTCACGCATACTTTACAAAAAAATTGTTCTTGTTTTGTACACACTTACCTGTTTCGGTATTGTTCATCCCCCTCTTTCATCCTGCAACTGATATTGCTAGGAGGCGTTTGCTGTTACACAGGTGCAAAGCCAATAGACAAAAAAAAAAAAAAAAAAATCACAAAATATCCCAAATTATTTTTACCTCAAATTTTTCTTTACGTCATAAAAAAATTCCAACATGATATTATTAATGGATTCCATAGGAATTTGGAAAGCATGGGGATCACATAAGAAGGATCCATCAAATAAGGGTAAAGAGACGCAGATAAATCAGCTGGAAATGTCTGATGTTGACTCAGGATTTCTTGCTTAGATTAAGACAGCACGTTAGGGAGTGACCCCTCTTTTCCGAAGGTTCATGGAAGCTTGTGCATTCGTCTTGTCGGGCCCATTTATCTGCGTCTTTTTCCGCTCTATATAGTGAGATCTTGTCTGAATCTAGTACGAACCCACAATATCTGCGAGCGATTTGTGTGCTCAAAGGGTCTCTCGAATGGAGACGAAAGTCTCTTGAGGCAGGCTTTAACAGGAGGACACCTGGCCTAGCTTGGGTGGTCATTGGTACAAGCCACATCTTCTAGTAAGGTCATATTTGGTAACCATCCAAACATGACCAAATTCTGATTCGTTATTTCCAGAATCAATTTAAGCCTAGAATCACGTTTGGTAAAATTTTTGTTCCTAGAACGTTGGAATAGAATCAAGAACAAAAAAAAAAGTTGATTCTTGTTCTAACGAATTTGAGAATCAAAATCAAGAACTCTCCTATTTCCCTTTAGCCATCTCGTGACCGCCGTCCACCATCGCCTGCCACTGTCCACCATCCGCCGCCGGCCGACGGTCCGGCGAGCTCGCCGGAGGCTCGTCAGACCAGGGCGAGGTCCGGCGAGCTCGCCGGAGGCTTGCCCAGCCACCGGTGAGGCCGAGCCTCGCCAGGGTTGGGCAGGGGCTGGGCAAGCCTCGCGACGCCCGGCCCCCATCGGTGGCCGTGTGAGGCTCGCCGGCCACCGGCGGGGCTCGGCCTCGCCGGTCTGGCGAGGCCGAGCCTCGGCAAGGCTCGGCCGATGAGGGCCGGCCTCGCCAAGGGCCGGCAACGCTTCGGTGAGGTCGTCGGTCCGGCGACCGGCCACAAGAAGAAAAAGAAGAAGAAGAAGATGAAAAAAAAAAAAAAGAAAAAAATGAAAAAAAGAAAAAAAAAAAGTAAAAAATTTATTTAAAAATTAAAAAAAATTGATTTGAAAAAAATTAATGAGTACGGTACCAAACACAATTCTATTCCGAATTAGAAATTTTGGACGCTTACCAAACGGCTTAAAATGCTTAGAATCGCCCTAAGAACGAATAAAAATAATCAATTCTAATCAGAATCTACTTTCGGGAATAAAATCGTTACCAAACACGCCCTAAATAATGTTAGTCAAAGATGCAATGAATGTGGTGGATAAGCTCTCTCTTCGGAGGACACCTGGCCTAACCTGGGTCGTCAAAGGTCTGTCTCATTGGAGGGAGAATCGGCCAAAGCCTATAGAACCAGACGACAGGCTGTTTGTCTAGCGTGTAGAGCGAATCTGGGTCCAAAAAACATCGGCCAGAGCCAGACAGCAGTCAATACAAACAAAAACTACACCAAAGTGGAAGTGGAAGGGCCACTATAGAAGCTAGAAGTAGCCTATAGTAGTATGTCGCAAGGTGCAACAATTCAAAGCAGGAGTTAGGATGCCAAACGTCCGATCTCGTACGACCCCACAATCCAAAACGGGCTTCATAATTTTTCCCCTCAAGCTGTTGTCTTGAATTCCTTCATGCCAAGCTTTTTTGCAATATCTTCAAAAGTCTCCTTTCCTATTGCCTAGCTGTAATCTTGTAGGCACGTAGCCTGGCGCCTCAGGTCCTTGTTGCATCTTATCTCCAACAGGATGATAATCGAGTTCTATTTATCTTGTACGGTAATTGGAAACTTAGTTTTGCTACCATTTTTGTCGTAATATGCCTGGAATTTCAAATCATTATTTGGCGATAGAAAATTTCTCGACCCATGGGAAATTTTAAATGTCAAATGCCCTTCTTTCGGTTTTTCATAAATTGACTCGGAGCATACATTGAAAAATCCTTGATAACTTCCACTTTTGAGCTTTATTGGAAATTACTAAATTTGCTTTGTGTCATTCTCTCCTCCTTTATAGTATCTAACATATACTTCCTCTTGATTAAAAGAAAGTTTCAATTTCTCGCAACTTAAATTTCTAAGAATCATGATCTTAATTAGCAAAAAAAAACTTTACATAATTCATCCCGTATCATATCATAACACTATTAAATTTTGTATGAGCTTATCCTATCATGTTTTAACATTGTTTTGAGGGATTAGAACTCCAATTCTTAAACGTATGCCCTTCATCTAATCTGCTGTAGTTTCAACCAACTGAATAATTATTACCATTGACTAAAGTAGGGTTCTCATTGAAAAGGTCCAATTCCGGTGTACCATCAATCAACTTCTCCCTTCTTGACATGGGGATGCTTGCAACAAGAACCCATGTTGGATATAGAGCATATAGAGTAATTCTCGGTTGAAAACATCGGGGCCAGAGCCAGACAGCAGTCTGTTGCCATGTGTTAACACACTTTTCTTGCAAAAAGGAAGGGGATTTTGTTCACGTTGACTACTTTGATTAATCTCTAATTGAAGCTTTTGCTTTATCTTCTTATGTGCTAAGTGTGAGACCAGCTCCAAAAATTTAACTTTGAGCGTTTGTCACTTCATGATGACATAAAGTATAGTAAATATTTGGGAACCAAGACACTCCTCACTTGCATGTAGTTCACTGCCATTAGCAGAGTCTTTCTCGTAGGGCACAAATAACGTGCCACTTCAATGCATGAAACTGAGGATTATGTTAGCCTAACATGTGTGGGGATACACATACATCATGTGCACTCTTGGTCTCTCCATAGGAAGAATTTGGGATTAGTATCATAAAAAATCCCTAATCGCCTCAAAAAATTCAAATCGATACATATGTAATAAATTCATCATAGATTAATATGGATTTCCATGTGGACTTACCATATCAGTTGAGTTAATGTCACATATCATCTAACTCAGCAATTTTATACTAAAATTTGACATAAATTCATAAAAGGTATATACATCATAAACGTATCAGTTTATGGAGAATTATAAATCAATTTGGAGTAATATTAACTTTGGATCTTTTATGGCATTCATTCAAGAATTTATTAAGAACGGAAAGGGATAGTTGAGAAATTAGCTTTGAAATGTCTAACGCGAACATGAGATGGCCTTAAGAGAGACGTTAAGGAAGTGATGACCTTTTGCGAACATAATGGCGCTGGAGCTTTCATTTGTCTTGGTCCGTCATTCGTGGGTATCCGTTTTATCTCATCACATCTTTGTTCGAATTTGGTAGGAGTCACATCTGTTATGTACTGAAAAGATGCACCAAATATAGATAATAATATTTATTGAGGTGTGCTTTACGACGACACCTGGCCTGATTTCGGTGGTCAAAGTTCGAATGTGCGCATTTTTCTTCCTCTTCTCAATAATGAGGCAGGAACTTTGAAATTGATCCCACTTTTGTCGCAGATTCTCCAAAAGATTCGGTATATAGCCCTTGGAATTGGACGTATTCTCAAAAAGAGTCTTGAAAGTAGGCTTCATTATAAATAAATAACCCTCAGCATCTGCCGGCAAGCATGTGCATGACATGTGACACTTCCCAAGGTCATGATCAGCGGACATTTTCATTATGAGGCTTTTTATTTATTTATCTATTTTTATTGTCTTTCTCTTTCTTTCTTCATCTTCCTCACTACATCTTCTTCATTCTGCTTCACCCCCGTAGTTGACTTCGACACCTTTATCAGCCTCCCTAGTATCGAGAACTTGCGCTTCATGCCCTCGGGTAGACTCTTGTCGGTCTTAGTGACGAACGGGAAGTTTGTTAGGACTTGGAGGTACCATGACAAGATGAATGCTGAGTGAAGTCTTGAGTAGTAGCATACTCAAGAAGAAATAGGCAGCAATACGTGAGGCAATTATCAACAGGAAGTTTGGATAGACTCATAAAATTACTTATAAAAGTAGCTTGTTATATCAACTGAGGAGAAATTTTTTTTTTTTTCATGTGTTTACACAATATGGATTAGGAGACCCAAAGATTTCTTTGATTTAATTTGTGTGTTAAAATGAATAAATAGCTAATTTTGGGGCCTAGAATCTCGAATTGAAAATATGGAGAAAAATCAATTTTATTGTTATCTATGTTATTTGATCAATTAGAAGAAGAGATTATTAACGCATATAACTTACTTTATTTAGGGAAACCTCATCATTACCTTGAAAATTTAATTATATGGACGATCGGATTTCACAGTAATTATGTTCATAAATTCCAACACTAATTGATTTTCTTAGAGATTCTCTAACGATTGACTTGGAGGTTGAAGACTAGGGATGAACGGTTCCAAATTCTGTGAAGATTCCACCTAAAACCTGAAATCTGAAACTTGAAACCTACCAATTGGACATGTTTCGCATTTTTTTGAACCTGGAACCTACCATGCATAATTTAGAATCTGAAACTTACCTTGTCATAGGTTCCAAGGTCGGTTCCAGTTCACCCAAGTTTCACATTTATTATTAATTAAATGATTGTAGCGAATTATCACCTTTAATAATCATATTTTGCTACTATGATTCACTGACCATAACTTATATTTAAACACACGAAAAAAAAAAATATCAACAAAGTAAAAGTCTCTATCTTAAAATGAAAGCTTAGATTAGTGGTTTATGCACTCATCATCCAATGGCATAAAATACAGCAGAATCACGAGAAGACATAAACCAAGAAAAACATAAAAATTTGTTCCAGACTCTAGGTTATAGGTTTCAGGTTCTAGATTTCACCAACTTAGAAGTTAGCACTTACCCGTCGAAACAGATTCCTCAATTTGTTAAACTTGAAACCCACCCTGTATATCTTAAACCTCGAACTGGACAAGTTCCTATCGGCTAGGTTGCACCGACATGAGACACGAACACGCGACACGACATGACACAACATGTCGACACGTCATTTCTCAAAAATAGAAAATTTCGACACGCTGGGACACGTTGTATATTAAATGAATATTTTTATTTTTAATTAATTTTAATCTAATTTATAAATAAATAATTAATTAAAAAACATATGATGAATTTACACTAATCATTCAACACTTTCGGTAAGATTCTAGGTATTTTTTATTTCACTGTCCTAAATTTTCTTTTATTTTTCGAAATCCACCCCCTCCCCCCCCCCCCGCGCCCAAATTCCCTCGTCCCTTTCCCCACCCCCAATTTTTTTTCACTTTTTTTCCCTCCCCCACCACCTGACAGCCCGTCACTTCCCCCTCCCTCCTGTCACTTCCCCCTCCCTCCAACACGCCAAGTCAATTTTTTATTCTTTTATTTTCCTTCTCAAAACCCTAGCAGCGCCTTCTTCTCCTCCTCCTTGCTGCACGACGGCTATCTCTGAAAGCATCGAAGACTCGATCAAGAAAAGCACCAGCATTCGCCGAAGGAGCGGAAAAGGGAGTAACCCAGAAAAAATTTTAGTGAAAAGGGATCGGAAAAGAAGGCGAAACGCGCGGTCCCTGTGCGCCGAGTGGTTGCACACCACTGCGAACTCCTCCTCCTCCTCCTCCTCCTCCCCCTCGCCGCCGCCGCCGCCGCCCCACTAGACGATGCCGCCCTCCCCCACGCGTGCCTCCCTCATGAAGTTCCTCCTCACGGCCCTCGCCTCAGTCTCTGCTCTTTCTCTGGCCGTCTCTCGCAGTCGCGGGCTCGCCTTCGCTCGCGGCCTCATCTCTACTCCCTCGCCCTCGCCTCCACCCTCCATTGTCTTTCGGACACACGTGTCGAAACGTGTCAACAAAAGTTGACCACGTGTCGACAAATCTGACACGCGGTCAACGCGTGTCTGAGCGTGTCGACGTGTCCGACACGTATCGGACACAACACGGAAGCACATGTAACATGTCCGTGCAACCTAGCCTATCGGTTTGCTTCTTAGGTTCTAGGTTCTATCATGAAATTATGCTCACCCCTATCGAAGGCTATATAAAAAGTTTAATACACATTGAATATAATATATAAAACTAAGAAAGTCATGGATACAAATATAGTCACATTCTCTCTATGTTGTGAGCATGATCTATAGTGATATACTCTTTTGAGAGTTGTCATTACTCACTTTAATTTGCAATTTGAAGAGTGTACAAGCATGTGGGTAGAAATTGTTGATTGATAG
Organism: Eucalyptus leucophloia subsp. euroa; assembly: GCA_017140325.1. NCBI lineage: Eukaryota > Viridiplantae > Streptophyta > Magnoliopsida > Myrtales > Myrtaceae > Eucalyptus > Eucalyptus leucophloia. Next base: position 52,585,622 of record CM029470.1, read on the forward strand.
TGGGACCTATCTATTTTGAATAGAAGCAACAATGTTTCATATTAACTACTCACTAAATTATGAGTAGACTCCGGCCTATTGATTGCTATTAGTTTGGGAGAATGGATAGACTTGGCATAAACCAAACCATCATAAAAATCTGAGTGCATCGTGTTCTATTTCTTTACTTATTTTATCATTTATCTAATGGAAGTATCTTGCATCTTATATCATCTACTCTTCCTGCATCTATCAACCTAGATTGAGTAATTCCACAAAAATTTGTTATGTTTTGAAAATAAACTTAGTTGTATTATTAGCGTTAATAGAAAGTGCCACATGATATGCACATGCTCAACGATCGATGATAGTCGGCTAGTAAGCTAGGAGTAATTTTGATACTTAGTCACCCACTTTAGAGACTAATTAAAGAAAATATTCACTTTGAGGACTTTTCTAAAAGAACGACCTCCTTTCATAAAGCTATTTGAAATTTTCACGAAAAGCTTTGCCAACCGTTTTTGAAGGATTAAAACTCTAATGCTAAAGAATATGCCTGTGAAATTTTGTGGGACCACTGTCAATTGTTCTAAAAGCTTAAGCCTCATGGTTTATTACTTAAATTATTCTAACACTCTCTCTCATGCTTAGATTGGTCTTTTTACATTATATTAAAAGTGAACGTATTTAATTGGGAAAGCAAATAAGACTTGTAAAGATATGAATTCAGAATCTCCAGCTTTGATACCATATGAGATTTTGTGGGACCATCGCCAATTATTTTAAAAGCTTAAGTTATCAGAAGAATGTGTGATTTCCAATGCTTTGCATTTGTCTCCTTTAATTTTGAGCAATTTGAATTAGGTCCTCTTGAATAAGTAGTGTCCTTATGAACAAGGTCCAATTATGATATCAATCACATCCAGCAGTGATTGGAACAGCTCGTCGGTCAGATAGATGAGAATAGGACTGGTAAAGAACTCCTTCGCAGGTCAGAGGAAGTAGATCTCCGAGTTAAAGGTAGCCCAAGTCAATCAGTCCATTAGTTAGTCAGTGGCTGAGGCTTGGCTTCGTGCGGTTCATTACACCAAAGCAAAGGCTTTCAGTGAACTATTGAAGCTATCGAGAGAGTACCAAATGCTGACGGTAACGAAGGTTACCGACTTTCGGTGGACGCGGAGTCAACGAGTTCAGTCGAACAGCGTAAGGAGTCTAAGGTTACAGAAGCGTTCGCCAACTTGGATAGGTCTCCCTTCTTGGCACATTGAAGCTTGCAATAAGCACACATATTAGATTCACAAGAAGCACACTGAGTTTAAACAGAAAAGAAAAAAGAAAGAAACATGTCTCCCGGTAGAGAATACATGGACATGTCTTGTAACTTCTGGTTAGCATTTGGTCATGTAAAACATCTCGGAAAGCTCTTCCCATAAAAAGTGAACATGAACTCTTTCGCACAATAAACGCTTTTATTTATACATAACTGGTAACAACACAAGCGCAGAAAGAAAGCAAAAGTTAGTGCAAACTTGAGAAAAGAACATTGGGAGGACTTTTATACAACGATGAAAAAGTAAGAAACTACAACAAATGTACACGAGCATATTCCATTGACCCACCAAAACCTAGTTCATTGGTTGGATTCTTCTTCTTTCCTGTTTCCCGCACATATACCTTCATGCCGTGAAGCGAACGGTTGCTTCCCTCCAGAAAAACTCTCCAACTATGCAAAAGCTGCATTATGTGATCTGGGTCACAAAAAACAGCAGCAACAATGATTCTGATGTCCAGCTTAAAATAACAAAAAGGAACCCAAAAGGGCACGAAAATAACAGAAAGGGCAACGCGGGAGTACATGGAAATTTAGGGCATCAGTCTCACTGCTTGCTCCATCAGTTCCCTCGTGTACCCAATCCATCAATCAGACCCTCGAGTTCAAGATTAATTTCCATGTCATTCACTGTCAGGTGGTCTTCTACTTCTATGTTGTCTGCGTCATCGCCAATAACCACGTCTTCCCTGAGGAGTTTCTCGGATATCTCATGGAATACCGAAGACAAATCAGAAGGACTAGCTCTGGCCATCTGATCGGGCGTCTGACCCAGCGAAACTCTGAAATCTTCAACATCCATTGAAGGCCACGGGTTGTGCATCTGAATGGTGTCAAAATCCTCCGGCATGACCCTATTTGGCCAATGCTCCATCTGTGCCAAATCATCGCTGATTCTCAGGCAATCAACGTTTGGGCTTTGAATCATGTGATCCATTACTTCATTCAAGCATTTGGCGGCTTCAGCATCGGGACCAAGCAATTTGCTTTTCTTGCTGGATTCACAAGTCTCTAAATCTCTCTTCTGCCTCTTCTTCTGGATCAAATGCTGGACAAAGTTGGGGCTTTTGGCTGCTTTTGTGAGGAAGAGGAATATCTGCTGGTTCCTGCACTCGGCAAGGTGAACCCGCTCGGTGACCTGCTCAATCTCATGCTGAAAGTTCTCCCGCTCTTCTCTTAGTTTAAGGATCTTGGTCTTCAACGCTTCCTGGTCCTTCTTAAGCGTTTTGAGTTCCACTTCATTTTCAGCTTTCTGGTAATCAGAGGTGACAGTACTACTCGATGTTTCTCTATGCTCGCTGGATTTGCGTCTCCTCTTTATATTCTTCAGCAAGTGCTTCTTCCCTTTGTGAAACCCCTGGTTCGCAAACTCCCATCGATCTGGATCGATCTTCCTAAAACCCTGCGACATATTTTGAATTATGATGCATAAAGAATAGAAGATAGGAAGAATCTACGTCTATGAGTTCATATTGAACCAAAGGCTAAAGAGTGAAATAAGCAGAATGAAGGCCAAGAAAGTTTCAATGGAAGATGTGCACAAGGGGTATTACTAGGCCAATATAGAAAGAACACGGCTTATAATGCTCGTCAAGGAGAGATCCTTTACAATGATCCAAATACCAGTACAAAGAGTGGAAAATTTTAAGAGTAAAGGCAAACGACTCAAAATCAATCCGGACACTACTACATATAATATGAACACAACAGTGCAGAATTATGCTTCTGGTCTTGCCTAAAAAGAAGAAAGGTATCCGAAGGCTTTACAGAACACTGGATAGAAACAAAGCAATGGCCAAAGGAAACTTATCTTCAGCTAGAAAGTGCAAAATGGACAATTGAAACAGTAAAATGCAAAATACTAGCCACTATAAAGGAACTGCTGTAGTGCATTTCTGAATCCAGTAAGAAGATAATCTTTAACGGGTGGTCTGATAGCATGGTTGGTGGTTTCTGCAAACTACCGTCTAAAGCATCATCACTTGAATATGATGACAGACCGAGGGCTAGTAGGGGCCATCGTCCACCGGCCACTTGATGCAAATTTTTGTGAACATGTGCCGCGTGATTCATGAAATTTCATATGGAATCTGTGTATCTCGCCTACCATTTCAGGTTTCTTGGTTCCTTTTCCCTTATACTAGGGTAAAGCACAAATAGTAACCGACAAAATGGGTTAAATTGAGTCTCAACACCTGAGCAAACCTTTTGAGTGGAGTCCCTCGGAGCGTAGCCTATTGCCGCGGGGACTACCCGCTGGCTGCTGTAAGAAGACCACACTCTCGACGACATCCAAAAAAAGAACCGAAGAGTTAAACCAAAACACACACACACACATACATACTTTATACACATCAATACAATAGATAACGACCGCAACAAATGATAAGGTTTGCTCTTATCCAAACATGAAGAAGTACCCACGTAAGTGTTGAGCTGCCTGATGAAGCTGGAGAAGTTGGAGTGCTTGAAGTATCGAGGCAGGACCTGCTTGGAGAACTCCTGCTCGTCCCACACCACGAAGCTGTCCCGCCTCAAACCCCACGACACCACCGGGTCTGTCCCCGGGTCCGACACCATCTCATACGTCTTCCTCAGGAACGGCGTTGGCCCCGCCTCTCCCAGCCCCTCCATCGGCTTCGCCACACCGTCCGCTACTGCCTGCCACGAGCATGACGGCAATAAAATGGTCGCATCCCTGGGATCAGCAAGGGTCGGGACCTCCTCCTCTTCCACTTCCTCTTTGATCTTCGCCGCCTTCACGGCCAGAGCTGAACAGGGTTCGGGCCGGGTCAGGCACGAATGCAAGCACGACCCAGCTCCAATTTTGCCATCGCCAATGGCTACTTCTGGCAAGTGACCCGAATGGGAAAGCGACCCACAGCATCCTAGCTCGCCTGCACGGGACTTTGATTGTGACCGAGGAGAATCGGTCGACTGGGACCCTATCTCGCCATGGTCGCCACCGTCAAGAACAGCAACGGACGCGATTTCTTCAAGTGATTTTGCGAAAGGTTTTTGCCTTTTCCAGCTCAAGACTTGATTCTTGGAAGAGGGTTTTGGAAAACGACACGCAAGAGCCATTGGTACGGCCGGCGGAACGCCGTCGTTAACTTGAGCTCGAGTTCAAGCTTTTTTTTTTTTTTTTTTCCCGTCAGAAGCTCGAGTTCAGGTTCAAAGGTGGAGATAGCATGAGAAATTTTCAAGCGAGTGAATATACATGGTAGGGTTTCGAGAGAGAGAGAGAGAGAGAGGGAGCTTGAATTGAAAAGTGGAGTGCGCAAGTGACAACGGCGATGGTTGGTGGCCTTATAGGGGAAACGTCGAGGAGCCGCCATGCTTTTGTCTTTTGCGTCTTAGAAATGTTTTCCTTGTGGCTGTTAAGGATTAATATCTTGAAAACTCTCGAATTGATATATATATATTTATAATAAATTTATCTTTAATTAACATTTATGATAAATTTATCATCTATTATCAAATTACTAAATTTGATAATACGTGATGAATGACTAATGTATCAATTTAGAATTTTACTCTTTGTATGTCGCAATTGTGATTTTTTGTGGCATTAATCTAATTTATTTAATGGAATATTTGTCAAAATGTATCATTTTGAGTTTTTTTTGCAATCGAATAAAATTAGTTTTAGATAAATTTATTACAAGTGTATTAATTTTTGGGTTTTTTGTGATCATTTGGGATACATTTATTACATGTGTACTCGGATAAATTTGTCACATGTATATCAATTTACGGTTTTTTAGAATATTAACTCTACTGTGATTCTATCTTTAAGTTTTTTTATATTAAAAGATTCATGTCGGCGTGGTTTAATAATAATCAATTCTATTTTATAAGTTTTTTAAATAGAAAAAGTCACGTGAGCATACTTAATCACGTCCAGTTGCTGTATAAGATTATGCGGACAAAGAAGATAACAGCAGCCATATTTGTTCCACCAACAAGAATAAGTGACTTCCTTTTAAGTATTTTAAAAGTGAGGTCATTAAAGTCTCCTCAAAAAAAGCACGTGATTATGTTTAGAGATTCTGACCATTTATAAACTAACAGTTGTCTTGTAACTACTCTTATCAAATCAAATGACATATGGCATAAATAGCATAAAAGCATTCAAAATTTATCTCAAGTTATTTCATGATATCATTGATGCTTAACAATTAGAAATTGTGACATTTTATGTCAGTTTCAATATTTTGTTTTTCAACTCAATGGGACAAGTTAGCTTAGGCTGATTTGGATGAGTAAGTATAGAAAATTATGCACGAATCGTGCCATCATAGGATAGAGCTCATTCATATCTAGTCTTCAATATATCCTTTCATTAGATTATAATGAGACTATTTATAGTTGTCTAGTGTCTATTCATATGTAAGTTTAAACTTTTCGATTTAATTTTTTAGTACAGTATCGGAGTCAAGTTTTGTCCTCGCTTATGGGAATATTCGCATTACTAGTCCATGAAATTTTATTTAACATTATGTTTATGTACCCTCGTGCTACCTATTAGACTAATTTCTTTTTTTTAAAGGTTTTTTTTTCTTAATTGTTGAAAGTGTTAATCCTTTTCCCCACTAGCAAACGAAAACAGTGAGGATGTAGCTACCGAAGGTCTCGAGAAAAGCTGAGAGTATAAAAGTAAAGACAAGAAGGGGGAAAAGGAGCAGTTGAGAATTTGTTCCTTTTCCCAACGCTTTGGGAGAAGGGAGATGGACAGGGGGCAATGGTACGCGTTTTGATTCCTTAATTATCACTTAATGTGTGTTATAGAAGCGTGGACCAATCATCATTTACTTTCGTTGCCAGCTCAATCATCTTGCTTCCCTGGACATGACAACCAAAATGCGTGTTTGTCGACCTCCCTTTTCGGGCGCTCTTACGTGCGGACGTGTGCAGAGGCTAATGGCTCAACTAAGTATTAGGCTTAATCCGGACTTTTCCCTGTCCATCAATTTACGACTTAATGGTTCGAGTTTTTAACCTACAAGTCAATTTTAAATAAGAGTCACAACTAATCGATTTGAGGTGGGTCGATTATAAATCCAAATGAAATATTGAGGGAAATATTTCACTCCTGTGCAGCTAGAAAAACTAAGAACGTGGACTTGTAATGCCTTTTCGACACCTTACCTTGTTTAAAGCCTGAGGTTTAATTTCTTCTTTTTTTGTTTGTTTTGATTTTCAAGGTTTTTCCATGCATTTGTGGAGACAATTAACCAAAAACTATTTTTTTGACTTTTTCTAATTTTTATAGAAAATATAAAGTTATTTTATTTTTTATTTTTTGGAAAAACATACATATGAAAAAGATAATAATAATATCAATGACCCGGGCTGATCAAACCCGCGACTCAAACTGGCGGATTCCATGTCCAAGATAAACCTGAATCTGTTCAGCACCCGATTCATCTCCGACTCGGCCAACTGCGGGTCGCGCCTCCGATTGGTTGGAGAAGAGTTCCCTCACTTGATTTTTCTATTATTCTTTTCTCTCTTCCTATGGTCTTTTTTTATTATATTTTTTATATTCTGTCTCTCACATTTGTCAGACTAGATGAGAAGGGAGAGACCCCTTTTGTCCTCTTCCACTTTGGTCTTTTAGGGTGCGCGTGATAAAATTTCTACTTCTCTATTTCTCTTTTCTCGTTCCCCCTAAATAGGTTTGGAACAGAAATCCATTTGGTAACGCAATTTGATTTTTCTATTTTTGGAACGGATTTCTATTCTAAAAATAGATTTGAAGAAGAAATCAGAACCTGAAATTTTTAACTTCTCAATTTCTAAAATAGAAATTGAGAAATATATTTCTGGCCAAAAATCAATTTTTGTTCCAGAAATTTTGTCATGTGCACCCTTACTCCTTATGACCTTTTTTCAATTTTTCATTTTTATGTGTCTCGTTTTCTCTCTTTGTTGTCTTGTCCTTTCTCTACTCTACACACGCCAGACTAGGAAAAGAGACGGGGATCCCTTAACCACCCAGCCCGCTTATTGTCTCCTTTCATTTTTATCCTTTCTTTTGAATTTTTTTTTTTCCCTTTCTCTCTCCGGTCTCTTCTTCTTCACGCTGCCCCGAGACCGATCCTAAGCATCCCATGAACCCAGAACGAAAAGAAATAATAACTATGAAGGATCGCCCGATCCTCAACGACCACCAACGGCTACTGGAACGCTTTTGTGAACAATCATTCGAAAGCAGGGTAAAATAAGGGTGAATAAAATAGAAAATAAAACTTAGTAAAGGCAAATAATATCAATATTTAGGTGATGCGAACAATATTTTTGTTAGGACCAAATTGGTCCCTGACTTTTTGTATGAAATTTTATCTTAAAAATTTAGGCAAAATTTATATGTCAACAGTGTTTAGAATAAAAAAAATGTGCATCACAAACTTCATGTTACACTTATGACATAGTTATTTTAAACTTTTTTCTGCGTTGACGTGGTGCGACGCAAGTGCTACATTAAAAAATTTAAAAGAAAAATAAAATCCAAAGTTACTGTTAATCAATTGTCTTCGAAACCCATATTTTCAGCCCAACGACCTCGAATCGTTCAAGACTGTCAATTCTCAAGCCTCCCTAGGTTACAAGCCCTTAGGTCAAGCTTCAAGCTCAAGTGACCACAATGGCTAGATCTGGCTTTGAAGCTCACCGCAGCTAAATCATCGTCAAGGGACTTGCCCCTCCTCAAACACTTGCCTAGATATGAAATTTCAGATCTGCGAGCAAGCGGCGATCACGGGTGATTAAGCAAGGGCTCACCAGTGTCCTTAGAGGTCTAGGCAACTTTGGACATTGATGGACAAGGGACATAGGCGTTTTGGCTAGGCAATCGTGAGCTTGAAGACAATGAACAATAACTTTGAAGATGATGAACAGTAACTTCGCGATAAACTTCGATTTTTTTTCTTTTTTAATTTTTTTTTTTATGATGCCACTCGCCACTTGTCCTTGAAGAAAAATTAATAATGTCACAACAAATTTTTAACAACAATTTTTACCAAAATCCTAATAGAGTATAAATATGTCACTCAACTATAAATTTATGATTTTTGGTGCGATAAATTTTTTTGGGTAAATGTGTCATGATAGACATTGCTTACATAAATTAAGGTTTTTGTGACTTTTAACCTTTGGATTACGGTGATTACTTATGCATGTTTAAGACACATGAGCAAACATAATTATGGCAAATTGGAAATAAGGCCAAAGCAAACATGTACTTCATATCTAATCATTAAGGGTACGTATGGTCACGTTTCTATTCCTTGTAATAATTTCTTTTCAAAAACACTTTTTTCTATTTCTATTCTCGGAAATAGTTTATGAGCATTTAAAAGCGTTAGGTAAATGAACAAAATTTCAGTTCCCGAAAGAGAAATGTGTTTGGTACAATCTCAAATATTTTTGTAACTTAGAATTTCTTTTAATTTATTAATAATTTTATTACAATGTTCTTTTTCTTTCTTTTCTTTTTTTCTTTTTCTTCTCCTTCCTCTAGTCGGTCGCCAGCCTTGGCCATGGCCGACCTGCGACTGGCCACCAGTGAGGTTCCCCCGACCCCGGCGACTTCATCGGCCCTCGTCTGGCCTATCATGGCTCGACGAGGCTCGACCTCGTCCTGGCTAGGTGAGGCGACCTTGCCTAGATCTAGTGAGGCAGACCTCGCTCAACCACCGCGAGGCTCCAGGAGGCCTCGTCAATGGCCAGCAAGCTCAGGGCGACTTCGTTAGGGGCTAGCAAGGCTTTGGCGAGGTCGTCGAGTCTCATCTGGCCGGTCGCCAGCCTCGGTGGGGAAGAAGAGAGAAAGAGAAAGAAATAAAAGAAAAGAAAAGAAAAAACTTGTTTCTTGTTTCTTGTTTCTTGAGTTATTCCCGGAAATAAGAAACAACTTTTTTTTTTCTTGTTTCTATTCCAAATTTATTCTCAAGAACAAATTGTTCCTAGGAACAAAAAAATTACCAAACGCATTTTTGTTTTATTTCTATTCCAGAGAACCAAAAAACAAAAACAAGTATTCCTCGAAGCATTACCCAACAAAACCTGAGTGAACGGACTGCAGAGCCCATCTATTTTGAGGCCCAGATTAGAACAAGGCAAAAGGAAAAAAAAAAAAGTGACTAAAATGTTTCTATGGCTGATATATCATAACCTCCCGAAACCAAATTGTGCAATTTTAGGTCAATTTGAACATTCTAATTCATTATTTAAAGCCCTTATTCTTTCTTGGGTTCTTTATCTTGAACTAAATTACAAGAAAGCTAATTTCAAATTATAGCGTACTGTGTTTGGAGTCTAAAAATCTTTCATTCCTTTTGTGGCTTCGAGCATGAGAACTTGTAACTTTCGTGTTTGAATTCAGAGGATCCATGCTTTCATCAATCTTCATGTCATTTGGTTGCTTAACTTGTTTGCACATTAAATGAATGCCGCAACTTCTTAGAGTCCCCTCTAATGCTTGAAACAGTACCATAAATTGACTGCAGTAATTTAGCAATTTCGAATCCAATCCCCACAGCATTTGCCGTGGAATGTATAGAACCCATATGCGGTAAAAATCCCATGAGGAGAAACAATCTACACAACCAAAAGTTTCTTGATGGTCAAAAAACAAATGGATCTCGCGCAAAATACTAAATTCCTTCTTATTGTTGAATCGACAATAGCATGAAAGGTTAGGTCGGCTATGTTATAGTATGATTCCGAAGACACAGGAAACCTTGTGAGTCCTTTCATGCTTTGACGGATGAACAACTTTGGGGGACTTGGTTCCTGAATGATAAATGTCAACTTGAGTCTCTCTAAACAATCCTTGCCATGCGGAACATATACACTTGAGACACAAACATGTGCACGAGAAGAGAGAGAGAGAGAGAGAGAGAGAGAGAGATCAATTGACAGCATACTGTAATTGCTAGAGCTTTAATCTTGTATCAGCTTATGATAGCCAAAGAAGTCAACTCTTCTGAGTCAGGGTGATTTATCTGGATTATCGTAACATGTGTAATAAGTCCGCACATGTTTCAAGCAATTCACAACCTTTCGCAAGTAAAGAAATTATTGTTGGCGGGAGAGCTAGAATCTTTGGAAACTACATACAACGTTTAAAAAAAAAAAAAAAAAGCTGCTGCAACTTAATAAATTGACTAATGCAAGGCTAACGAATTTGTTCTCCGACAGATCTAAAATTCTCAATGAGGACCTGCAACTTAATAAATTGACCAATGCATGTGGTATGCACTTTGAGGTAGTGATGTCACTGGAATTCTCGGTGACACCCAGAAGGCCTCATGGTCCTTTTGCCTGTTCTTTTTTACTTTATTGGATGCAGTCATCCAGTTCTCTAGCATTGAGCATCGGTGTGATCTGTACTCTGGCTTGTCTCTCTCACAAAAAGGAAAACAAAAGCTTTTTACTTGTTCAAATATATGTAGACGATATTATTTTTGGATCACCGAACTATGCAAGAAATTTTCTAAGTCTATGCAAAGATGAGTTTGAAAATGAGTATGATGGGAGAATTAACATTCTTTCTTGGACTCCAAGTGAAACAAATGAAGGAAGGAACTTTTATTTATCAAGAAAATATGCAAATGATCTTGTCAAAAGGTTTGATTGGAAAAGTGCAAAAGATCGACATACCAATGTCATGTTCTCAAGATAGACAAGGATGAAGAAGGAAGAAAGTAGACCAAAAGCTGTACAGAGCATGATCGACTTCTTTATCTCACTCGCTTCTAGACCTGATATTTTGTTTAGTATTTGCATCTGTGCTAGGTTTCAATCAGATCCTAGAGAATCCCATCTCAAAGCTGCAAAACGTGTTATCAAATACGTTGACTCATCTTCAAGCATCGGTCTCTGTATCCCAAGAAAGGAGACTTTAATCTTCTAGGATACTCAGATGCTCTGCGTAGCCGAGAAAGAGCACTTCAGTGGACTTGTCAACTCGCTTGGAAACAGGATGGTCTTGGTTTTCAAGGAAGCAAAGCACTTTAGTATGTAGCTCTTGGAAGCAAATTTTATGGATAAAACAACAGCTACAAGACTTTGGCACATTGAAGACTCATGCACAGAAATCAAATGTGACAACACCAAAGATCAATCTCACCAAAAATCCAATCCTCCATTCAAGAGCAAAAACATATTGAGATTCGACATCACTTTATTAGAGATCACATTCAAAATGGAGAAATCTCAATTCAATTTGTTGATTCAAAGAGTCAACTAGCGGATATATTCACAAAGCCTTTGGAGAAAAATCAATTTGACTCTATCCGCTCAAGACTCAACATTTTGAAGCTTGAAGAAGTTAAAGTCTAGAGACTCACCAAATTCAAGACTCTAATCTCTCGTTCTCTAGCATAGACTGAAGTTGCTATTTTATCTAAAAGTGTGATCTTATCTCGTAAAGGTACGCTCTTTTATTCGGTGAAATTTGAAAACTTGTCTTTTTTAGAGGAAGTTAATTTTACAGTTATTGATTTTGAAAAGAAGTGTTCGTACACTTTCCTTGTGCCGCAGGCATATATAAATACACAAATATTCTACCCCAATTTTCAAAACCCTAAAAAGCACTCTCCTCCTGAATCGCTTTCTACTCTTTGTTCATCGTCGAGAAAGTTGTCATTTTTCTTGGGAAAAGCAAGTGAAGGAATCTCCAATAGACAAAGAAAGATGTCATTTAAATCATCAAGGTAACCATGGAGAAGGGACCGACTCATTTAGGTCCCGTGCAAAGTCCGATTCGCCCTCCGTCATTCAAGATCTCCCCGCCCACAAGGTGCAAGTCAAAACTGGAAGAAGAGATAATCGAGGATGCCTTCCAAAGACCCTCCTTTATCTATAAGCTTTATCGTGCGCTGAAAAGCACCGTACTCCCATTAAAATATATAGATGAATTCCTTAAGGACAAAAATTATGGAAATGAGTATCTTTTTTTCATGGAAATGGAAGAGTTGGGAATTGCTCCAAAAGGAAGAGCAGAGGAGGCTTTGCGAACATTCCAAGTGACCTCGTATGCTTCCGATTGATGGAACGATTGACAAAATGTTCCTTGAATTTCAACCTAAAATGGGTGTGGCAGCAAAAGTGAAAGGAAATCGGGTGGATTTATTTAAGTCCAAGGATCAGGAAAAAGTGTATTTAAGGCTGTTGAAAAGAGGGGTAATCAATCCTAGAAGTGTTGATTTTGACTTTCCTGGACACCATCAACGTAGAACTTAAGAGAGAAGTTGAATTTGCTTCAACCGAGACTTTTTGCTCGATCCCACTGGATGATGCTCAATCGACAGCCTTATTTCTATTCAAATCTTAGTTTTCTGCGAATAGAATTTTATTTAGTGTACGAGATCAAGTCTATGTGGTAGATGTGAATATGTTGGCATAGTAGAGATCTTGAATAGCAACAATTTCCTTTACCATTTAGGTAACATTCATTTAGGTCCCGTGCAAGCTCTGAATGGTTTTATCCTTCTTCAGATGTTTTGAGCTGATGCAGTGCAGCTTCTCTTTTGGCAAATAGGATGACTCTCTAGATGCTAACTTCTCGTATACTTAGATGGGGCGATTCTTACCCGACCACGGCATGCATCTAACCGAGATTCCCTCTCCGTCTTGTTTCTGATATGATGGTGCAACAATCTCAAATCGCTAGGACTTCAACTTTTTAAATGCCATACTTTGCCAAAGATTTTGATATATGTTCCCTGAGGCATTTACTCGGAGGCTGCTCTTTTTTTCTTTTTCTTTTTTTTTTTTTTTTGTTGGTGGCGTCGGAAAGGGGGCTGCTTCAAGGCTTAGGGTTATCAGAAATTCTTTTTGGTCAAATCCAAGCTTTCCCTTCATTGTGCATCTTTGAGGTTTTATGTTGGGAACTTGAGATACATGTGAGAGATGATAAATTGATTTTCTAAATTTGCTGTCGATAGTATCAAGTATCAACTTGTCCAAAAGATTTTACAGATACATTTGTGCTCTTCTAATCAGTTGCAATCTTAAGAGTGGTGCAGAAGCCTAATAGATATTCTGTTAATTGCTAGTGAGGCCCGTATGTGCGTGTTGTAATTATCCTCCTCTATCGACTTACATGATAATGTAAGCTTACGATGGAAGATACTCTGGGTGTTTATGGAGCTAGAGAGGGCAAAAGCTCTCTTCAAAATTCTCCCGTTCCGCAATTCTCTGTTATGCATATACGTGCACACCTATGCTTGCATTTTCTTTTGTTTTATTTTTATCGTCTTTTGTATCTGTAAGTTACCTTAATTGCTGCTAATGTACATGTTCCGTCATGCGTGACTAGGATATTCTGTGTTCCATTTAGGTATCGGCTTTCGGTTGGCGCTCAACTTCGGATCCCGTCCAACGCATTCTCTTCAGAGCTGGTCGCTGCCTCCTCCACCCATGGCGGCAGTGGGACGCAATGGTGGACCATCCTGTTGATCCCGAGAAGCAAACTGCTTCCGTCAAAGCAGATAATCCACCCCTGAAGATGCAAATATGCTCAAGGCGACGAGACTAGACAGTGAAACTCAGCGGCTGCAATCTCAGTTGCTTTCACTTTTCTGGAGTTCCCTAAAAATATTTTCGCGGAGCGCTTCAGAGAACACATGGCAAAAGACATTGGGAAAGGGACATTTGAAAATCTTTCTTTTTCCAATGAAGTTGCCAACCTTTTGTGAGAAGGAAGATGGACTGCGCAACCGTACCAGGATTTAATTCCTTAATTATCATGTAATGCCTTGTTATCTACACGTACACCTTTCGCAGAGTCTCATTTTCTTCTTTGCCATCTCAATCATCTGACTTCGCTTGCATTCTTGTGACATGACAGCCGAAGCGTTTTTATTTATTTATTAACATTTAGGCTCTGTTTTTTTTTTTAACTGTTTGTTTAATGGAAATAATTTCTCGATTAATGGAAAAATTTTCCAGCATTTGAACCATTTAGAAAAATTAGTAAATGAAAATAGTTTCCTAATTTAATGAACAAATTATGCATAAATTAGGAAAATGGTACGACCACAAAAAGGAAATTTAGAAAATTGATTTTTAAAAATAAATCGAAAATCATTATAAAATAATGACTAGATATCGATGTTTGAATCATAAATTCAATGCTTGGACATCGGAATCTTAACACTCATTCTTAGATACACGTGGCTTGGGCTCATGGCTTGGGCCTATGACCCTGGTCCACCCGCCTAGGACTTGGTCCCTGACGTCCAGATCGAGGTCACCTATGCCCTTGCCTAGGTCTAAGTTGGGCCCAAGTGCTTGGGTCTCCAGCGCTCGTGCCTGAGTCCATTGAAGTCGGGCTTGAGGCCCCATAGCTGTGCTTGTTGCCTCGATACTAGAGCCGGATCCATAAAGACTGAGGGTAGGACCTCAATACCTGTGCTCGGATCCCCTATGCCTTGGCTCAGGTCCATCAAGGAGTGCTTGGGTCCCTAGTTCCCGTGCACAAATTCCATCGTACTTGAAGCTAGGTCCATCAAGGCTGAGGCCCAAGACCCTAGTGCCGATGCCCTGGTCCATCGAGGCTACCCTTGAGTCCCTAGTGCCCATGACCAAGTCCCTAATGCCTGTGCTCAAGTCCATTATGGCCGAGCTTGGGATTTGGTGGCCCAATGCAAGTCCACAAAGGTAGGGCTCAATACCCTAATGCCTATGCTTGGATCCCCCATGCCTGAGCCTAAGTCCAACAAGATCGAGGCCCTAGACCCTGGTGTCTGCATCCATCAAGGCTAGGCTTGGGACCCCGATGCCTATGCTTGGGTCTTTAGCGCTTGAACCCGTGTCTATCGAGACCAAGCTTGGGACCTCGGTACCCATGCTTGGGTCTAACCTCGATGGAGTTGAGCTCGGTCATTGAGGACCCATGCTTGGTCATCAGGCACCCAGGAATAGACAATGGCGTCTCGAGGGCAGCCTCAATGGATCAGGACTTGAGTGTTGAGGACTTGAGCTCAAGCACTGAGGACTCGGGTCATCGGGTTCCTCGCTTGGCCCTTGTGGAACCAGGCTCAGGTACTGGGGATTTGAGCATAGGCACCAGCGCGTCAAGAAGTTGTGCATCGGCATCAAGTTCTCGATTCAGCTTCAATGGATGTGAAATTGGTACCTGCACTCTTGCTTGGGACCAAGTGGCCTTACATGGGTCCCTAGTCCTTGGGTTGGGGTCCATCAAGGTTGGACTCAGGATCTTGGTTCCTCGGTTATCCATGCGCAAGTCACAAGCACCCCAATAGTGTATATGTATTTAGGAAACTCAAATCAGATTTTCTTGTCCAAAATTCGTTTTAAAGATTTTTGTCAAACATTGAAAAAAGTTGCAATTTCCCTAGAAAATAATTTTCCGAAACAAAAATATAACATTTTTTGTGAAACAAATAAGGCCTAAATATCTAACCCCAAAAAAAAAAAAAATATATAGAGCCTAAGTACATTTGGAGTACCTCGATGTCTTATGGTCATGCCTATTTGAAATGTAGTAATATCATAAAAATTCTGCAAACTGATATATTTGCATCATATTTACTTCAAATTAATTGTTATGTCACAAAAAATTCGAAATAGATACAACATTTGCCTCAAATTAATTTTTATGTTAAAAAAATCCAAAATTAGTGTGCCTCTACCACATTTATCCCAAATATATTTTCATGTCACAAAAAATTATACATCAGAACGCAGGTGTCAAATCTACCCTTCCGTAAATTGGGAAATTTGTTAAAATCTGCTAACTTTGCTCTCAATCTCAATTCATTTTCTTCATTTCTGGTTTCTTCAAATCTGCGTATGACGTGATTGGACGAAGACTCGCAAAAGACAGATTTCTGCCAATTGGGAAATTCTAATTGTTTGTCCAAAGCCCTTCTTCTTTCTTGGGCTTGGTCGTGACACGGGTCGACAAGAAAATTTCTGAATGTTGACTTAGACCACATATATTTGAGGGTAGGGTAAAGAAAAGCACGTCGGCAAGTTTATCTTCGCTATAAGGAGACGCAATCAAAGCTATTCAAAAGGGTTTAAACGTAACCCCCTAACTAAAACAACAGCAAAACTAATTTCAAATCATGTTGTGCGGCCTGAAAATCTTTCCTTTGTTTCGCAGCGTCTGTGTTCAAATTCAGAGGACTGACGCATACTTTACCAAAAAATTGCAACTTTTCATAGCCTTTTTCAGTATTTAGATAATATCATGTGTCATAATTATTCTTACATAATATACTAAGGCATACTAGAAGTGAGACAACTTCGATTAGACCTATGACCTACTTCAGTAAAGAGCACCTGACAATTTGGAGCTCTTTCATTTTACCCTTCCGCAGTATAAATTGACTCTATGGGTCGGTTGTGTCAACTTTATGGTTGATTAATTCCCGTCCTATTTGATATTATTCATAGGGAGAATTGTTTGTTTCGATACCCCCTTCAATACGATGATTTGCGGGAAGGGGGATCCTGTCCATTGTCAAACGGCTCAGTAGCGCAGCAGTAGCTGCAAAAGAAACTAGCTGAGGAGACTACGATAAAGAAATCCACATCGGTGATTACGGCTAGAGATGCTGGATATTTTTTGTTTTGCTCACATGCAGCATAACTGAATCAGACTCGTTCGTTTGCAGAGGCGCCTACTTGACATTCTCACAAGGTTACCCCAGACGACATTTTGCTTGTGCTATCCGCTGCACGGGTATGCGGTGATGAAAGTCACGGATTGCTGGCACATTGTATAGAAATTTTTTGTGAGATCTGATCTCGAAACTGTAACTTTAGAGAAAGGCTTGCTTCATGCTATCTTTGACGAAGGAGCGCTATACCACTCTGGATGATGCATATGCACTTCACTATGCCTGAGCATACTGTGATCCGGAGACCATGACCGGAACTTCTTGATCTCGGAATTGCCCATGTGAATAGTAGAAATGCAAGAGGCTTCACAGTTTTGCACGTCGCTGCGATGAGGAAAGAGCCAAGGATTATATTGGCTCTCCTCACGAAGGACGCACAGCCTTCTCATCTCACGCTGGATGTTAGAAAAGCTCCACCTATGTAAGAGGCACACAAAAGCTGCAGACTGCTTGGAGTCTGTCGAGCAAGGAAAGCCTTCGACAAAGATAAAAATTACAGTCAAGATACTGGAACAAGCCGAACGAAGAGAACCTTAACTTGGAGAAGCATCCTTTGCTCTTGCTACGGCAGGCGATCTGCGAATGAGATTGTTGTATCCTGAAAAACAGAGGTAAGATACTTGGATTCTATTTGTTCCTCCTCGACTTCAGTGGTCCTTTTTTAATAAGCAGATTGAGAAGCCCAGTTTCTTTTCCTCGCAATACCATCGGTTATTAATAAAAGTGCATGTACCTATGAAGAATCTGCATGTCAATAGCCTCCTTGGATTAATTGCTATCTCCCAAGAAGTTCTTTGTTTACATAAATGCTCTTTGCAAGCTCCAGCATATTATTTGTTTAGCGCTCTTAGCGTTCCTTATGGAGTCATAGGTGGAAGGTGCATTGGCATTGATCTCAGATGTTCATATCGACAGAGCTGTGGTGCTTTGGAACTCATTTGCCACTTTCTTCATACTATCAATGGCCATCATCTTACAAATATGTGGAGAGTGCATGTGTGCGAACAAGAGAGAGAGTGACTTCTAAGATCAGCTGTCTTGAAGCATGTCTTATGCAAACAGTCCCTTGTTATATAACCACTAGTCTAGTTGAGGATCCATTTCTTCCTTTGCAACTTGAAACGTCTAGCATGACAATGATCACATTGATTATATTAGGATGACAACGAAGATCTTGCGAGTTATCCCCCTTTTTATGGTTTCACTTAGGTGTCTGCTGAGTTCAATGTTACCGGCTTAGCCTTTTTAGTTGGGTTCCTAAGTTAATCTACGTTATTTTCCTTGTTATATATCCACTTGAGTTTTGTGGCAAATGGATCAGTTGGCAGCAGAGGCATCTGCTAACTTATGTCAGTGTCTCCACCTTTTGCAAGATAAATTTTCAGATGAGCTGGTCGTTCATTTCTCATTTGAAGAACGATCTATGTGATGCTGCTAGCCTCAAAACTAAGAAGCCATATCCCATCTCTGATTTAACCAAGTTAAATAGGATTTGGGAAATAACTTTCCTTCTTTGCCAAAGGAAATGATGCAACTCAAGCAATTGATACGTTGATGCTAGAGGAAAGCTGATTCTTGTGTTAAAAGAAACGGACAAATTGGGTGATTTCCAATCAAGATGCCCAGAGTTTTTATCCTACTAGTTGTGTGACATTCACGCACACTTTACAAAAAAATTGTTCTTGTTTTGTACACACTTACCTGTTTCGGTATTGTTCATCGCCCCTCTTTCGTCCTGCAACTATTATTACTAGGAGGCGTTTGCTGTTACACAGGTGCAAAGCCAATAGACAAAAAAGGCAAAAAAAAAAAATTCACAAAATATCACAAATTATTTTTACCTCAAATTTTTCTTTACGTTATAAAAAAATTTCAACATGATATTATTAAATGGATTCCATAGGAATTTGGAAAAGGATCCCTCTTTTCCGAAGGTTCATGGAAGCTTGTGCATTCGTCTTGTCGGGCCCCTTTATCTGTGTCTTTTCCCGCTCTCTCTGGTGAGATCTGGTCTGAATCTAGTACGAACCCACAATATCTGCGAGCGATCTTGTGTGCTCAGAGGGTGTCCCGAATGGAGACGAAAGTCCTTGAGGCAGGCTTTAACAGGAGGACACCTGGCCTAGCTTGGGTGGTCATTGGTACAAGCCACATCTTCTGGTCATTGATGTTAGTCAAAGATGCAATGAATGTGGTGGATAAGCTCTCTCTTCGGAGGACACCTGGCCTAACGTGGGTCGTCAAAGGTCTGTCTCATGGAGGGAGAATCGGCCAGAGCCCATAGAGCCAGATGGCAGTCTGTTTGTCTAGCGTATAGAGCAAATCTAGGTCGAAAAATCATCGGCCAGAGCCAGACGGCAGTCTGTCGCAAGGTGCAACAATTCAAAGGGGCGTTAGGATGCCAAACGGCCGATCTCGTACGACCCAACAATCCAAATGGGCTTCATAATTTTTTCCCTTAAGCTGTTGTCTTGAATTCCTTCATGCCAAGCTTTTTGGCAATATCTTCAAAGGTCTCCCTTCCTATTTGCCTAGCTGTAATCTTGTAGGCACGTAGCGTGGCTTCACAGGTCCTTGTTGCATCTTATCTCCTACAGGATGATAATCGAATTCTACGTATCTTGTACGGTAATTGGAAGCTTGGTTTTGCTACAATTTTCGTCGTAATATGCCTGGAATTTCAAATCAGTAGTTAATGATAGAAAATTTCTCGACCAATAGGAAATCTTAAATGACAAATGCCCTTCTTACGGTTTTTCATAAATTGATTCAGCACGTACATTGAAAAATCCTTGATAATTTCAACTTTTGAGCTTTATTGGGAAATTACTAAGTTTGCTTTGCATCTTTCTCTCCTCGTTTATAGTATCTAACGTATACTTCTTATTGATTAAAAGAAATTTCCAATTTTATTTCATGCAATTTAAATTTCTAAGAATCACAATCTTAATTAGCAGAAAAAATTTTACATAATTCATCCCACATCATATTGTGATACTATTAAACTTTGTATAAGCTTATCCTATCATGTTTTAACATTGTTTCGAGGGAGTAGAACTCCAATGCTTACACGTATGCCCTTCATCTAATCTCCTGTAGTTTCAACCGACTGAATGATTACTACCATTGACTAAAGTTCTCACTAAAAAGGTCCAATTCCAGTGTACCATCAATCAACTTCTCCCTTCTTCACATGGGCCCATGTTGGATATAGAGCATATGTAGAGTAAATCTCGGTTGAAAACATCAGGGCCAGAGCCAGACAGCAGTCTGTTGCGATGTGTAACACACTTTTTCTTGCAAAAAGGAAGGGGATTTTGTTTATGTTGACAACTTGATTAATCTCTAATTGAAGCTTTTGCTTAATCTTCTTATGTGCTAAATGTGAGACCAGTTCCAAAAATTTTAACTTTGAGCGCTTGTCACTTCATGATAACATAAAATATAGTAAATATTTGGGAACCAAGAGACTCCTTACTTGCATGTAGTTCACTCCATTAGCAGAGTCTTTCTCGTAGGGCACAAATAACGTGCCTCTTCAATTCATGAAACTGAGGATTATGTTTGCCTAATATGTGTAGGGATACACATACATCATGCGCACTCTTGTTCTCCCCATAGGAAGAATCTGGGATTAGTACCATAAAAAAAAAATTCTAAATCGCCTCAAAAAATTCAAATTGGTATATCTGTAATAAATTAATCTCCGATTGATATGAATTTTCAGCTGAACTTACCATATCATATGAGTTAATGCCATATGTTATCTAACTCAACAATTTTATACTAAAATTTGACATAAATTTATGGAATGTATATACGTCACGAACATATCAGTTTATGGAGAATTATAAATCAGTTTTGAGTAATATCGACTTGGGATCTTTTATGGCATTCATTCAAGAATTTATTAAGAACGGAAAGGGATGGTTGAGAAATTAGCTTGGAAATGTCTAACGTGAACATGAGATGGCCTTAAGAGAGACGTTAAGGGAGTGATTACCTTTTGGGAACATAATGGGGTTGGAGCTTTCATTTGTCTTGGTCCGTCATTCGTGGGTATTGCTTTATCCCATCACATCTTTGCCGAATTTGGTAGGAGTCACATCTGTACTGTACTGAAAAGATGCACTAAATATGGATAATAATATCTATTGGGGCAGGCTTTTCGACGACACTTGGCCTGATTTCGGTGGTCAAAGTTCGAATGTGCGCATTTTTCTTCCTCTTCTCAATAATGAGGCAGGAACTTTGAAATTGATCCCACTTTTGTCGCAGATTCTCCAAAAGATTCGGTATATAGCCCTTGGAATTAGACGTATTCTCAAAAAGAGTCTTGAAAATAGGCTTCATTATAAATAAATAACCCTCAGCATACGCCGGCAAGCATGTGCATGACATGTGACACTTCCCAAGGTCATGATCAACGGACATTTTCATCAAGAGGCTTTTTATTTATTTATCTATTTTTATTGTCTCTCTTTCTTTCTTCATCTTCCTCACTACAACATCTTCTTCATTCTGCTTCACCCCCGTTGTTCACTTCGACACCTTTATCAACCTCCCCAGTATCGAGCTCTTGCGCTTCATTCCCTTGGGTAGACTCTTGTCGGTTTAGTGACGGATGGAAAATTTGTTAACTCATCAGTAGGTGGCCGTGATGATTTGTGCTTTACTACATCATCGTCGAAGGAACGAGTTTGAATCTCCGATCGCTAACGTCTTAAGTGGGGAGCCCTGATGGTGGGTTCCTAGGCCAGCTCCCCTCCGGGTATAGTCGGTGGTCGCCGTTGGGCCTATCGGGCCCTCGGAGGCCATAAGCACCCTCAAGATTGTGCTAGGTCGGATCTTGGATATGACAAAAAAAAAAGGGAAGTTTGTTAGGACTTGGAGGTATCATGAAAAATGAATGCTGAGTGAAGTCTTGAGTCCTAGCGTGCTCAAGAAGAATTGGGCAGCAATATGTAAGGCAATTATCAACAGGAAGTTTGTATAGACTCAGAGAAATGCTTATAAAAGTAGCTCATTATATCAATTGAGGAAAAAAAGATATTTTTTTTTTCACTTGTTTACACAATTAGGATTAGGAGACCTAGAGATTCCTTTGATTTAATTTGTGTGTTAAAATGAATAAATAGCTAATTTTGGGGCCTAGAATCTCGAATTGAAGATATGGAGAAAAATCAATTTTATTGTTACCTATGTTATTTGATCAATTAGAAGAAGAGATTAGTGTCGCATATAACTTACTTTATTTAGGGAAACCTCATCATTACCTAGAAATTTTGATTATATGGACAATCGGATTTCACGGTAATTATGTTCATAAATTCCAACTACTAATTGATTTTCTTAGAGATTCTCTAACGATTGACTTAGAGGTTGAAGACTCGGGATGAACGGTTCCAAGTTTTGTGAAGGTTTCACCTGGAACCTGAAATCTACCAATTATGAAATATTCCTCATTTTTTGGAACTTGGAACCTACCATGTATAATTTAGAATCTGGAAATCACTTTGTCATAGGCTCCAGGGTCGGTTCCAGTTCACCCAGGTTTAACATTTATTATTCATTAAACAATTGTAGCGAATTATCACCTTTAATAATCATCATTTGTTACTACAATTCACTGACTATAACTTATATTTAGACACTCGAAAAAATTGAAATATCAACAAAGTAAAAGTCTCCGTCATAAAATAGAAACTCAGATTAATTGTTCCAAATTATACATTCATCACGACATAAATCAAGAAAAACATAAAAATTTGTTCCAGACTTTAGGTTATAGGTTCTAGGTTCCATGTTTCACAAATCTAGAACTTAGAACTTACTCGTCGAAACAGATTCCTCAATTTTTTAAACTTGGAACCCACTATGTATATCTTAAAACCTAGAACTAGACAAGTTCTTATCGATTTGGTTCTTAGGTTCTAGGTTCTATCTTGAAATTATGCTCACCCCTATCGAAAACTATATAAAAAGATTAATACACTTTTAATATAATATATAAAACTAAGAAAGTTATGGATACCGATATAGTCACATGCAGCATGATCTATAGTGATATACTCTTTTGAGAGTTGTCATTACTCACTTTAATTTGTAATTTGAAGAGTGTACAAGTATGTAGGTAGAAATTGTTTATTGATGAATAGAAGCAACATGTGTTTCGTATTAACTACTCACTAAATTATCAGTGGACCCTGGCCTATTGATTGCTATTAGTTTGGGAGAATGGATGTAGGCTTGGCATAAACCAAACCACCATAAAAATTTGAGTGCATCATGTTCTATTTCTTTACTTATTTTATCATTTATCTAATGGAAGTATCTTGCATCTTATATCATCTACTGTTCCTGCATCTATCAACCTAGATTGAGTAATTCCACGAAAATTTGTTATGTATTGAAAAAAACTTATTCACCCGATCTGGTTGTATTATTAGCGTCAACAAAATATGCCGCATGATATGCACATGCTCAACAATCAGCGATAGTAGGCTAGTAAGCTAGGAGTAATTTTGATACTTAATCACCCACTTTAGAGACTAATTAAAGAAAATATTCACTTTGAGGACCCTTTTAAAAGAACGACCTCGTTTCATAAGGCTATTTGAAATTTTCACGAAAAGCTTTGCCAACCATTTTGAAGGATTAAAACTCTAATGTTAAAGAATATATCTGTGAGATTTTGCGGGACCACTGTCAACTGTTATAAAAACTTAAGCTATTAGATAAAAGCATAGTTTATTACTTAAATTATTCTAACACTCTCTCTCATGCTTAAATTGGTCTTTTTAAATGTGGACATATTTAATTGAAAAAGCAAATAAGGCTTGTAAAGATATGAATTCAGAATCTCCAACTTTCATATCATATAAAATTTTGTAAGACCGTCGCCAATTATTCTAAAGGCTTTAAGTTATTAGAAGAATATGTGATTTACAATGCTTTCCATTTGATCTCCTTTAATTTTGAGCAGTTTGCATTAGGTCCTCATGACTAAGTAGTGTCCTCATGAATAAGGTCCAATTACGATATCAACCACATCCAGCAATGATTGGAACAGCTCATCAGTCACATAGATGAGAATAGGACCGGTAAAGAACTCTTTGGCAGGTTATAAGAGAGTTGATCTCCAAGTTAAAGGTAGCCCAAGTCAGTCAATCCATCAGTTAGTCAGTGGTTGAGGCTTGGTTTCGTGCGGTTCATTACACCAAAGCAAAGGCTTTTAGTGAACTATTGAAGCTATCGAGAGTACCAAATGCTGACTGTAACTAAGGTTACTAACTTTCGATGGACACGGAATCAACAAGTTTAGTCGAACAGCGTAAGGAGTCTAGGGTTACAAAAGCGTTTGCCAACTTGGATAGGTCTCCCTTCTTGGCACACATTGAAGCTTGCAATAAGCACACATATTAGATTCACAAGAAGCACACTGAGTTTAAACAGAAATGAAAAAAAGAAAGAAACATGTCTCCCAGTAGAGAATACATGGACATACCTTGTAACTTCTGGTTAGCATTTGGTCATGTAAAACATCTCGGAAAGCTCTTCCCCTAAAAAGTGAACATGAACTTTTTCGCACTATAAACGCTTTTATTTATACATAACTGGTAAATCCATAAGCGCAGAAAGAAAGAAAAAGTTAGTGCAAACTTGAGAAAAGAAACATTGGGAGGTCTTTGATACAACGATGAAAAAGTAAGAAACTACAACAAATGTACACGAGCATATTCCATTGACCCACCAAAACCTAGTTCAGTGGTTGGATTCTTCTTCTTTCCTGTGTCCGGCACATATAGCTTCATGCCGTGAAGCGAATGGTGGCTTCACTCCACTCTCTCTCCAACTATGCAAAAGCTGCATTATGTGATCTGGGTCACAAAAAACAGCAGCAACAATGATTCTGATGTCCAGCTTAAAATAACAAAAAGGAACCCAAAAGAGCAAGAAAATAACAGAAAGAGCAGCGCGAGAGTACATGGAAATTTAGGGCATCAGTCTCACTGCTTGCTCATCAGTTCACTCGTGTACCCAATCCATCAATCAGACCCTCCAGTTCAAGATAGATTCCCATGTCATTCACTGTCAGGTGGTCTTCTACTTCTATGTTGTCTGCGTCATCGCCAGCAACCACGTCTTCGCTGAGGAGTTTCTCGGACATCTCATGGAATACTGAAGACAAATCAGAGGGACCAGCTCTGGCCATCTGATCGGGCGTCTGACCCAGCGAAACTCTGAAATCTTCAACATCCATTGAAGGCCACGGGTTGTGCATCTGAATGGTGTCAAAATCCTCCGGCATGACCCTATTTGGCCAATGCTCCATCTGTGCCAAATCATCGCTGATTCTCAGGCAATCAACGTTTGGGCTTTGAATCATGTGATCCATTGCTTCATTCAAGCATTTGGTGGCTTCAGCATCGGGACCAAGCAATTTGCTTTTCTTGCTGGATTCACAACTCTCTAAATCTCTCTTCTGCCTCTTCTTCTGGATTAAATGCTGGACAAAGTTGGGGCTTTTGGCTGCTTTTGTGAGGAAGAGGAATATCTGCTGGTTCCTGCACTCGGCATGGCGAACCCGCTCGGTGACGTGCTCAATCTCATGCTGAAAGTTCTCCCGCTCTTCTCTTAGTTTAAGGATCTTGGTCTTCAACGCTTCCTGGTCCTTCTTAAGCGTTTTGAGTTCCACTTCATTTTCAGCTTTCTGGTAATCAGAGGTGACAGTACTACTCGATGTTTCTCTATGCTCGCTGGATCTGCGTCTCCTCTTTATATTCTTCAGCAAGTGCTTCTTCCCTTCGTGAAAACCTTGGTTCGCAAACTCCCATCGATCTGGATCGATCTTCCTAAAACCCTGCGACATATTTTGAATTATGATGCATAAAGAATAGAAGATAGGAAGAATTTACGTCTATGAGTTCATATTGAACCAAAGGCTAAAGAGTAGAAATAAGCAGAATGAAGGCCAAGAAAGTTTCAACGGAAGATGTGCACAAGGGGTATTAATAGGCCAATATAGGAAGAACACGGTTTACAATGCACGTCAAGGAGAGATCCTTTACAATGATCCAAATACCAGTACAAAGAGTGTGTGGAAAATTTTAAGCGTAAAGGCAAACGACTCAAAATCAATCCGGACACTACTACATATAATATGAACACAACAGTGCAGAATTATGCTTCTGGCCTTGCCTAAAAAGAAGAAAGGTATCCAAAGGCTTTACAGAACACTGGATAGAAACAAAGCAATGGCCAAAGGAAACTTATCCTCGGCTAGAAAGTGCAAAATGGACAATTGAAACAGTAAAATGCAAAATACTAACCGCTATAAAGGAACTGCTGTAGTGCATTTCTGAATCCAGTAAGAAGATAATCTTTAATGGATGTTCTGATATCACGGTTGGTATTTTCTGCAAACTACCGTCTAAAGCATCATCACTTGAATATGATGACAGACCGAGGGCCTAGTAGGGGCCATCGTCCACCGGCCACTTGATGCAAATTTTTGTGAACATGTGCCGCGTGATTCATGAAATTTGATATAGAATCTGTGTACCTCGCCCACCATTTCAGGTTTCTTGGTTCCTTTTCCCTTATACTAGGGTAAACCACAAATAGTAACCGACAAAATGGGTTAAATTGAGTCTCAATACCTGAGCAATCGTTTTGAGTGGAATCCCTCGGAGCCTAGCCTATTGCCCCGGGGACTACCCGCTGGCTGCTGTAAGAAGACCACACTCTCGACGACATCCAAGAAAAGAACCGAAGAGTGAAACCAAAACACACACACATACATACTTTATACACATCAATACAATAGATAACGACCGCAACAAATGATATAGGTTTGCTCTTATCCAAACATGAAGAAGTACCCACGTAAGTGTTGAGCTGCCTGATGAAGGTAGAGAAGTTGGAGTGCTTGAAGTATCGAGGCAGGACCTGCTTGGAGAACTCCTGCTCGTCCCACACCACGAAGCTGTCCCGCCTCAAACCCCACGACACCACCGGGTCTGTCCCTGGGTCCGACACCATCTCATACGTCTTCCTCAGGAACGGCGTTGGCCCCGCCTCTCCCAGCCCCTCCATCGGCTTCACCACATCGTCCGCTACTGCCTGCCACGAGCATGATGGCAATAAAATGGTCGCATCCCTGGGATCAGCAATGGTCGGGACCTCCTCCTCTTCCACTTCCTCTTTGATCTTCGCCGCCTTCACGGCCAGAGCTGGACAGGGTTCGGGCCGGGTCAGGGAAGAATGCAAGCACGACCCAGCTCCAATTTTGCCATCGCCAATGGCTACTTCTGGCAAGGGACCCGAATGGGAAAGCGACCCACAGCGTCCTAGCTCGCCTGCACGGGGCTTTGATTGTGATCGAGGAGAATCGGTTCGGGTTAGGTTCAAGTACAAGGCGACTGGGACCCTATCTCGCCATGGTCGCCACCGTCAAGAACAGCAACGGACGCGATTTCTTCCCGTGATTTTGCGAAAGGTTTTGCCTTTTCCAGCTCAAGACTTGATTCTTGGAAGAGGTTTTTGGAAAACGACACGCAAGATCCATTGGTACGGCCAGCGGAATGATCGCCGGCGCCGCCGTGAGACGCCGTCGTTAACTTGAGCTCGAGTTCAAGCTTTTTTCTTCTTCTTTTTTCCCGTCAGAAGCTCGAGTTCATGTTCAAAGGTGGAGAAAGCATGAGAAATGTTCAAGCGAGTGAATATCCATGGTAGGGTTTCGATCGAGAGAGAGGGAGCTTGAATTGAAAAGTGGAATGCGCAAGTGACAACGGCGATGGTAGGTGGCCTTCTAGGGGAAACGTCGAGGAGCCACCATGCTTTTGTCTTTTGCGTCCTAGAAATGTTTTCCCGTCGCTCGCTGTAATATCTTGAAAACTCTCAAATTATATATATATATATATATATATATATATATATATATATATATATTTATGATAAATTTTTTATAAATTATTTATTTTAAATTGATATATTTTTAATAAATTTACTTTTAACTAATATATTAATGACAAATTTATCCTCTATTATCAAATTATTAAATTTGATGATACGCGACAATTGATTAGTGTATTAGTTTATGATTTTACTCTTCGTATATCATAGTTGTACAAATTTATGATTTTTTGTGGCATTAATCTAATTTAATGAATGGTATATTTATCACAAATATTTTATTTTGGAGTTTTTTTGCAGTCAAATGAGTAAATTTATTACAAATGTATCAGTTTTTGGGTTTTTTGTGGTCATTTGAGATACATTTATTACATGTATACCCGGATAAATTTGTCACATGTATATCGATTTACGGTTTTTCATGATATTAACTCTATTGTAATTCTATCTTTAAGGTTTTTAATATTAAAGATTCATGTCGACATGGTTTAATAATAATAATCAATTCTATTTTATAAGTTTTTTAACTAAAAAAAGGCACGTTAGCATACCTAATCACGTCCAGTTGCTGTAGCCTGTATAAGATTGATTATGGGGACAAAGAAGATAACAACAGCCATATTTGTTCAACCAACAAGAACAAGTGACTTCCTTTTTAAGTATTTTAAAAGTGTGGTCATTAAAGTCTCCTAAAAAAGCATGTGATTATGTTTAGAGATTTTGACCATTTATAAACTAACAGTCCAATATTGTAACTACTCTTATCAAATCAAATGACGTATGGCATAAATAGCGTAAAAGCATTCAAAATTTATCTCAAGTTATTTCATGATATCATTGATGCTTAACAATTTGTCAGTTTCAATATTTTGTTTTTCAACTTAATGGGACAATTTATCTTAGGCTGACTTGGATGAGTGAGTATAGAAAATTATGCATGAATCGTGCCATCATAGGATAGAGCTCATTCATATCTAGTTCTCAATATATTCTTTCATTAGACTATAATGAGACTATTTACATTTACATTTATCTAGTGTCTATTCATATGTAGGTTTAAACTTTTCGATTTAATTTTTTAGTACAATATCGGAGTCAAGTTTTGTCCTCGTTTATGCGAATATTCGCATTACTGGTCCATGAAATTTTATTTAACATTATGTTTATGTAGCCTCGTGCTACCTATTAGACCAATTTCTTTTTTTTTTTGAGGTTTTTTTTTCTTAATTGTTGAAAGTGTTAATTTTTTTCCCCACTAGCAAACGAAAACAGTGAGGAAGTAGCTACCGAAGGTCTCGAGAAAAGCTGAGAGTATAAAAGTAAAGATAAGAAGGGGGAAAAGCAGCAGTTGAGAATTTCTTCTTTTTCCCAACGCTTTGGGAGAAGGGAGATGGACAGGGGGCAATGGCACGCGTTTTGATTCCTTAATTATCACTTAATGTGTATTACAGAAGCGTGGACCAATCATCATTTACTTTCGTTGCCAGCTCAATCATCTCGCTTCACTTGACATGACAACCAAAATGTGTGTCTGTCGGGACCTCCCTTTTTGGGCGCTCTTACGGACGCATGCGGAGGCTAATGGCTTGTCTGAGTATTAGGCTTAATCCGAACTTTCCCAAGCTTATTAATTTATGACTTAATGGTTCGAGTTTTTATGCTGCAAGTCAATTTTAAATAGGAGTCACAACTAATCGATTTGAAATTAGTTGATTACAAATCCAAATGAAATATCGAGATAAATATTTTACTTCTATGCAACTAGAGAAACTAGGAATGTGAACTTGTAATGCCTTTTCAACATCTAACCTTGTTTAAAGCCTTAGGTTTAATTTCTTACTTTTTTGTTTGTTTTGATTTTCAAGGTTTTTCCATACATTTGTGGAGACAATTAACCAAAAATTATTTTTTTTGACTTTTTTCTGATTTTTATAGAAAATATAAAGATCTTTTTATTTTTTTTGGAAAAACATAAATATGAAAAAGATAATAATAATATTAGTGACTCGGGCTGATCAGACCCGCGACTCAAACGGGCGGATTCCATGTCCAAAATAAACCTGAATCTGTTCAGCACCCGATTCGGATCCGGCTCGGCCGAACGCGGGTCGCGCCTCCGAATGGTTAGAGAAGAGAGTTCCCTCACTTGATTTTTCTATTATTCTTTTCTCTCTTCCTCTGGTCATTTGTTTATATTTTTTATATTCTCTCTCTCTCACATTGTCAGACTAGATGAGAAGGGAGAGACCCCTTTTGTCCTCTTCCACTTTGGTCTTTTACTACTTATGACCTTTCTTCAATTTTTGCTTTTTATGTCTCTCGCGTTTTCTCTCTCTCTTGTCTTGTCTTTTCACTTCTCTGCACATGCCAGACTAGGGAAAGAGATAGGGATTCCTGAAAAAATAAAAAAAAATTATAGTAACATTTCTGTTCCTACTGCTCTTTTTTTGTCTTTTTTTTGTCTTTTTTTGTTTCTGAAATAAAAAAATAAAAATTCGTTTGATAAAATTTTTATTTCCGAAAATAATTTTTCTATTTTTTTTCCGAAAACAGATTTGAAATATAAACAAAAAAATTTATTATTCCGAAAATAATTTCTAAAAATAAACTAATTTTATTTTTTATTTTTCTTTTTTTCTCTCTCTTGCCGTTACCACCTCCAATCGCCTAGAGCCACCATCGGCCACTGCCCGTCGGCAGCCGTGAGCAAGAATAAAAAATAAAAAAATATAAAAAATACAAAATCTTACTAAACACATTTCTTTTTTATTTTAAAAATAAAAAATTTATATAATTATAAAATACCTTATTTTACTTAGAAATTATTTTTTAAAATAAAAATAAAAAAGAATTATTTTTAAAAAGAAACTGTTTCCAACTAAGAAGCGTTACCACGCTCTCCCTTAACCACCCAGCCCGCCTATTGTCTCCTTTCATTTTTATCCGTTCTTTTGATTTTTTTTTTTTTCTTTCCCTTTCTCTCTCTGGTCTCTTCTTCTTCACGCTACCCCGGGACCGATCCTCAGCATCCCATGAACCCAGAACGAAAAGAAAATACTAACTATGAAGGATCGCCCGATCCTCAACGACCACCAACGGCTACTGGAACGCTTTTGTGAACGATCTACGCTCGACATAACCTAGTAAGGCCAAACAGAGACAGACCCGACTCCTCCATTGGTCGAAGTCAGCCACGGCGACGCTGGCCAACACGGCCGCGAACGATCGACACGAAAAGGTCTTGGGCCAAGCTGACCCCTAGTTCCCCCCTTGCAAATGCTACCCCTCCACGACCCTGTCACGGCATGAACAAAGGATGCACGAAACAACCAAAATATCCAGAAGCATATCAAATTTAAGAAGATGTTCGCAGATCTAGCTGAGGCATTTCATCGAACAGTTGGAGCATCCTAGAGGTTTCCGCCTTGATCGAGACTCAAACCTGGACCGGGACTCATGACAAACAACAAGCATGGACCAGGATAGCAGCACGTATACAAGCGATCCGGAACTCGCACGAATTGGAGAACGTCAGCCCGGTCCGGCGAGCCCGAAACAGGGCACAAAAGAAAGAAGAACAGGGGTGGCCGGCGATGCCCCTACCTGTCACGGGGACGTCGGACGACGGACAAGCTCGATAAATCGGGCTGAGTCCACCACTCGCCCGCACGTCTCCGAGCCGGGATCCTCGGAAAATCAACCCCAAATCAGAAAAGCTGGGGGGCAGATCCGAATGAAACCTACCGCGGCTTGGACGTGAAGAAACGTGGCAACGGGTCGTCGGCGACGATTCAAGCGTGGTGGCCGACGGAGGCTCTCTTCCTCACACTCTACCCTCGCTCACATCTCTCAAATCTCTTTCTCGCTTAAATCTCACAGATTTATCTCAGATCTCAGCCTCCCTCACCGTCTCTCCTCGACCTTCCCCCAGATCTCACTCTCTTCCTTTCCGGCCTCCCTCCTCTCCGGCTTGCTCACCCTTGGGCCTCCCCCGATGTCTCTCCGGGGAAGTCCTCTGAGCTCGCTGCCCTCTCTGTGTGTCCTTTCTTGGTTCTTGAACGTCCTATTCATAGGCCAAGGGGGGCGGTCGACGGAAGTGGTCCGGTCGCCGGTCCTTGGCGCGCCGACCGGCCTTGGTGTGGCCGAACCGGTGTCCCATCCCGTCTTCTTCGCGGAGGCGTGCTCGGCATTGAAGGCGTCTGCCCAGACATCCCCTCCATCGCCTGTCGACCCTCGTCTCTCTGCCGTAGGTAGCCTGCGCTCGTTTAATCTTCTGCGCAAGGGACTGGGGTTCCCTAAAGCCTACTTTTTTTTTTTTTAATATAATCATTCGAAAGTAGGGTAAAATAAGGGAGAATAAAATAGAAAATAAAATAATTACTATCCTGAAAAATCATAAATCATATATAAATTTACCAAAATTAATTTTTTATCCATGAGAAACCTCAAACTGGTACATCCGTGACAAATTTACTCTGATTGATAATAAAAAATCATAAACCGGTATACTTGTGATAAATTTATTTCAAACTAATTTACTCGACCGCCAAAAATCCTAAAATTTGTAATAAATATATCCTCCGTTAAATTAGATTAATATTACGAAAAATCACAAAAATTGTATAACTGTAACAAACAGATAATAAAATTTCAAATTGATACACTGGATAATTGTCACGTGTCATTTAACTTGTTAATTAAATTTGAAGTTGGGGGCTTTTAGGATATTAACCAAAAATAAAACTTAGTAAAGGCAAATAATATCAATATCAAAATATTTTTGTTAGGGCCAAATTGGTCCCTGACTTTTTTTATACAATTTTATCTTAAATATTTAGTGACAATTTATATGTCAACAGTGTTTAGAATAGAAAAAGGGGCATCACAAACTTCATGTTACACTTAAAACACACTTACTTCAAACTTTTTTCTGCGTTGACGTGGCGCGACACAAATGCTACATTAAAAAATTTAAAAGAAATATAAAATCCAAAGTTATTGTTCATCAATTGTCTTCGAAACTCATATTTTCAGCCCAACGACCTCGAATCACTCAAGACTCTTAATTCTCAAGCCTCCCTCTAGGTTACAAGCCCTTAAGTCAAGCTTCAAGCTTAAGCAACCACAATGGCTAGATCTAGCTTCGAAGCTCACCACAACTAAATCATCGTAAAGGGTCTCGCCCCTCCTAAAACACTTGCCTAGATATGAAATTTTAGATCTGCGAGCAAGCAACGATCATGGGTGATTAAGCAAGGGCTCACTAATGTCCTCAGAGGTCTAGGCAACTTTTGTCATTGACGGACAAGGGACACAGGCGTTTTGGCTAGGCAATCGCGAGCTTGAAGACAATGAACAATAACTTTGAAGATGATGAACGGTAACTTCGATTTTTTTTCTTTTTTAATCTTTTTATTTTATGATGCCACTTTATCGCCACTTGTCCTTGAAGAAAAATTAATAATGCCACATCATATTTTTAACAACAATTTTTACCAGAATCCTAATAAAGTATAAATATGTCACTCAATTATAAATTTGTGGTTTTTGGTGCCACAAATGTTTTGGGTAAATGTGTCATGATAGATATTGCTTACATAAATTAAGGTTTTTGTGACTTTTAACCTTTGGATTATGGTGATTACTTATGCATGTTTAAGACGCATGTAATTAAGAGCAAATTGCAAGCCCAAAGCAAACATGTTTCATATATGATACAATCCAAAATTTTTTTTTTTTTAAAAACACTTTTTTTCCATTTCTTTTTTTTCTATGACTTTATTAATAATAAACAAAATTTTCATTCCCGGAAGAGAAATGTGTTTGATACAATCCAAAATATTTTTATGACTTTATTAATAATTTTATTACATTGTTCTTTTTCTTTCTTTTCTTTTTTCTTTTTCTTCTCCTTCCTATAGTTGGTTGCCAACCTTAGCCATGACCGATCGGCTAGACGAGGGCCAATGAAGTCGTCGGGCTCGGGGGAGCCTCGTCGGCCACTAGTGAGGTCCCCCGAGCCTTGCCATGGCTCGGCGAGGCTCGACCTTGCCCTGGCTAGGTGAGGCGATTTAGGAAGCCTCGCCGGTGGCCGGTGACCTCAAGGCGACCTTGTTAGGGGTCGGCGAGGCTTCGGTGAGGTTGCTAAGCCTTGTCTAGCCGGTCGCCGGCCTTGGCGGGGAAGAAGAGAGGAAGAGAAAGAAAGAAAAGAAAAGGAAGAAAAAAAAAGGCTTGTTTCTTGTTTCTTGAGTTGTTCCAGGAAATAAGAAACAACCTTTTTTTTTTTTATTTCTATTCCAAATCTATTCTCGAGAACAAATTGTTTCCGGAACAAAAAAATTACCAAATGTGTTTTTTTTTATTTCTATTCCAGGGAACAAAAAAATAGAAACAAGTGTTCCTCGAAGCATTACCAAACAACACCTGAGTGAACGGACTGCAGAGCACATCTATTTTGAGGCCAAGATTAGAACAAGGCAAAAGGAAAAAAAAAATGACTAAAATGTTTCTATGGCTGATATATCATAACCTCCCGAAACCAAATTGTGCAATTTTAGGTCAATTTGAACATTCTAATTCATTATTTAAAGCCCTTATTCTTTCTTGGGTTCTCTATCTTGAACTAAATTACAAGAAAGCTAATTTCAAATTATAGAGTACTGTGTTTAGAGTCTGAAAATCTTTCATTCATTTTGTGGCTTCGAGCATGAGAACTTGTAACTTTTGTGTTTGAATTTAGAGGATCCATGCTTTCATCAATCTTCATGTCATTTGGTTGCTTAACTTGTTTGCACACTAAATGAATGTCGCAGCTTCTTGGAGTCCCCTCTAATGCTTGAAACAGTACCATAAATTGACTGCATTAATTTAGCAATTTTGAGTCCAATCCCCACGGCATTTGCCGTGGAATGTATAGAACCCATATGTGGTTAGAATCCCATGAGGAGAAACAATCTACACAACCAAAAGTTTCTTGATGGTCAAAAAACAAATGGATCTCGTGCAAAATACTAAATTCCTTCTTATTGTTGAACCGACAATAGCATGAAAGGCTAGGTCGGCTATGTTATAGTATGATTTTGAAGACATAGGAAACCTTGTGAGTCCTTTCATGCTTTGATGAACGAACAACTTTGGGGACTTGGTTCCTGGATGATAAATGTCAACTCGAGCCTCTCCAAACAATCCTTGCCATGCGGAAAATATAAACTTGAGACACAAACATGTGCACAAGAGAGAGAGAGAGAGAGAGAGAGAGAGAGAGAGAGAGAGAGAGAGAGATTGACAGCATACTGTAATTGCTAGAGCTTTGATCTTGTATCAACTTATTATAGCCAAAGAAGTCAACTCTTCTGAGTCGAGGTGATTCATTTGGATTATCGTAACATGTGTTATAAGTCCGCACATGTTTCAAGCGATTTACAACCTTTCATAAGTAAAGAAATTATTGTTGGTGGGAGAGCTAGAATCTCTTGAAACTACATACAACGTTTGAAAAAAAAAGCTGCCGCAACTTAATAAATTGACTAATGCAAGGCTAACAATGAAAACCTGCAACTTAATAAATTGACCAATGCATGTGGTATGCACTTTGAGGTAGTGATGTTACTGGAATTCTCGGTGACACCCAGAAGGCCTCATGCTCCTTTTGCCTGTTCTTTTTTACTTTATTGGATGCAGTCATCCAGTTCTCTAGCATTGAGCATCGGTGTGATCTGTACTCTGGCTTGATTCTCTCAAGAGATCTTGAATAGCAACAATTTCCTTTACCATTTAGGTAACAATTCATTTATGTCCCGTGCAAGCTCTGAATGGTTTTATTCTTCTTCAGATGTTTTGAGCTGATGCAGTGCAGCTTCTCTTTTGGCAAATAGGATGACTCTCTAGATGCTAACTTCTCGTATACTTAGATGGGGCGATTTTTACAGGACCACGGCATGCATCTAACCGAGATTCCCTCTCCCTGTCTTGTTTCTGATATGATAGTGCAATAATCTCAAATCGCTAGGACTTCAATTTTTTAAATGACATACTTTGCCAAAGATTTTGATATATGTTCCCTGAGGGATTTACTAGGAGGCTGCTCTTTTTTTTTTTTTTTTTTGTGGCGTCGGAAAGGAGGCTGCTCCAAGGCTAAGGGTTATAAGAAATTCTTTTTGGTCAAATCCAAGCTTTCCCTTCATTGTGCATTATTGAGGTTTTATGTTGGGAACTTGGGATACATGTGAGAGATGATTAATTGATTTTCTAAATTTGCTGTCGATAGTATCAAGTATCAACTTATCCAAAAGATTTTACTGATACATTTGTGCTCTTCTGATCAGTTGCAATCTTAAGAGAGGTGCAGAAACCTAATAGATATTCTGTTAATTGCTAGTGAGGCCCGTATGTGCCTGTCGTAACTATTCACCTTTATCGACTTACATGATAATGTAAGCTTACGATGGAAGATACACTGGGTGTTTATGAAGCTAGAGAGGGCAAAAGCTCTCTTCAAAATTCTCCCGTTCCGCAATTCTCTGTTATGCATATACAGTCACACATATGCTTGCATTTTCTTTTGTTTTATTTTGATTGTCTTTTGTATCTGTAATTTACCTTAATAGCTGCTAATGTACATGTTCCGTCATGCGTGACTAGAATATTCCGTACTCCATTTAGGTATCGGCTTTCGGTTGGCGCTCAACCCTCGGATCCCGTCCAACGCATTCTCTTCAGAGCTGGTCGCTGCCTCCTCCACCCATGGCGGCAGTGGGACGCAATGGTGGACCATCCTGTTGATCCCAAGAAGCAAACTGCTTCCGTCAAAGAAGATAATCCACCCCTGAAGATGCAAATATGCTCAAGGCGAGGAGACTAGACAGTGAAACTCAGCGGCTGCAATCTCAGTTGCTTTCACTTTTCTGGAGTTCCCTGAAAGTAATTTCGCGGAGCGCTTCAAAGAACATACAGCAAAAGATATTGGGAAAGGGACATTTGAAAATCTTTCTTTTCCCAATGAAGTTGCCAACCTTTTGTGAGAAGGAAGATGGACTGGGCAACCGTACCAGGATTTAATTCCTTAATTATCATTTAATGCCTTGTTATCTACATGTACGCCTTACGGAGAGTATCATTTTCTTCTTTGCCATCTCAATCATCTGACTTCGCTTGCATTCTTGTGACATGACAGCCAAAGCGTTTTTTATTTATTTATTAACATTTAGGCTCTGTTTTTTTTTTTTTTTTTTTTATTTAACCGTTCGTTCAATGGAAATAATTTCTCGATTAACAGAAAAATTTTCCAGCATTTGAACCGTTTAGAAAAATTAGCAAATGAAAATAGTTTCCCGATTTAATGAAAAAATTATGCATAAATTAGGAAAATGGTACGACCAAAAAAAGGAAATTTAGAAAATTGATTTTAAAAAAATGAAAATCATTATAAAATAATGACTTGATATCGACATTTGAATTAGAAATTCTGTGCTTGGACACCGGAACCCTAACACTCATTCTTAGGTACTCGTGGCTTGGGCTCGTGGCTTAGGCTTGTGACCCCAGTCCACCCGCCTAGGACTTGGTCCCTGACGTCTAGACCAAGGTCACCTGGGCCCTTGCCCGGGTCCAGGCTAGGCCCAAGAACTTGGTGTTGGTGCTTGGGTCTCCGGTGCTCGTGCCTGGGTCCATTGAGGTCGGGCTTGAGGCCCCACCGCTGTGCTCGTTACCTCGATACTAGAGCCGAATCCATAAAGACCAAGGGTAGGACCTCAATACCTATGCTTGGATCCCTAGTGCCTTGGCTCGGGTCCATCAGGGAGTGCTCGGGTCCCTAGTTCCCATGCACAAATTCCCTTGTACTCAAAGCTAGGTCCATCGAGGCCAAGGCCCGGGACCCTAGTGCCTATGCCTCTATCCATCGAGACTAGCCTCAAGACCCTGGTGCCCATGACCAAGTCCCTAGCGCCCGTGCTCTAGTCCATTGAGGCTGAGCTTGGGACTTCGTGGCCCAACGCAAGTCCATAAAGTAGGGCTCAGTACCCGGATGCCTATGGTTGGATCCCCCATGCTTGAGCCTAAGTCCAACGAGATCGAGGCCCCAAACCTTGGTGTCTGCATCCATCAAGGCTGGGCCTAGGACCCCGATGCCCATGCTTGGGTCTTCAGCGCTTGAACCTAGGTCTATCGAGACCAAACTCGGGACCTCGGAACCCATGCCTGGGTTTGGCCTCGATGGAGCTAAGCTCAGTCATTGAGGACCCACGCCTAGTCATCAGACACCTAGGAATAGGCAACGGTGTCTCAATGGTAGCCTCGATGGATTAGGACTCAAGTGTTGAGGACTTGAGCTCAAGCACCAAGGACTCGGGTCATCGGTTTCCTCACTTGGCCCTTGTGGAATCGTGCTCGGGTGTTGGGGATTTGAGCACAGGCACCAGCGTGTCAAGAAGTCGTGCATGGGCATCAGATTCTCGATTTGGCTTCTATGGATGCAAAATTGGTACCTGCACTCTTGCTCGGGACCAAGTGGGCTTACATGGGTACACGATGCTTGGGTTGGGGTCCATCAAGGTTGGATTCGGGATCCTAGTTCCTCGGTTATCCATGCGCAAGTCACAAGCACCCCAAAAGTGTATACATATTTAGGAAACTCAGATCAGATTTTCCTTTCCAAATAATGAAAAATATTTTCCAATTCGTTTTAAAGATTTTTATCGAACATAAAAAAAAGTTGCCATTTCCCTGAAATAGAAATATAACATTTTTCGTGAAACAAAGAAGGCCTAAATATCTAACCAAAAAAAAACACAGAGCCTAAGTACATTTGGAGTACCCCGATGTCTTATGATCATGCCTATTTGAAATGGGTTAATATCATAAAAGTTCTGCAGACAGATATATTTGCATCATATTTCCTTCAAATTAATTGTTATGTCACAGAAAATTCGAAATAGGTACAATATTTGCCTCAAATTAATTTTTATGTTAAAAAAAATCCCAAATTAGTGTGCCTCTACCATATTTATCCCAAATATATTTTCACGTCACAAAAAATTATACACCAGACCTCTGGTGTCAAATCTACCCTTCCGTAAATTAGAAATTTGTTAAAATCTGCTAACTTTGCTCTCAATCTCAATTCATTTCTTCATTTCTGGTTTCTTCAAATCTGCGTGACGTGAT
This sequence comes from Eucalyptus leucophloia subsp. euroa, assembly GCA_017140325.1. Taxonomy (NCBI): domain Eukaryota; kingdom Viridiplantae; phylum Streptophyta; class Magnoliopsida; order Myrtales; family Myrtaceae; genus Eucalyptus; species Eucalyptus leucophloia. The sequence continues at coordinate 52,624,673 of CM029470.1, forward strand.
TGGACGAAGACTCACAAAAGACAAATTTGTGCCAATTGGGAAATTCTAATTGTTTGTCTAAAGCCCTTCTTCTTTCTTGGGCTTGGTCGTGATACGGGTCGACAATAAAATTTCTGAATGTTGACTTGACCGCATAAATCTGAGGGTAAAGAAAAGCACATCGGCAAGTTTATTTTCTCTATAAGGAGACACGCAATCAAAGCTATTCAAAAGGGTTTTAACATAACCGCCTAACTAAAACTACAAGAAAGCTAATTTCAAATCATGTTGTACGGCCTGAAAATCTTTCCTTTGTTTCGCGGCTTCAGACATGGGAACTTGCGTCCGTGTTCGAATTCAGAGGACAGACGCTTTGTCAATCTTTGGGTCATTTAGTTGCTTACCTTGTGCGTACACTATACACCCTACAGCTTCTTAGAGTCCTCTCTGATGCTTGAAACAGTTCCGTGAAATGACTGCCGTCATTCAACGATTACGAGTCCAATCCCCACGCCATATGCGGTCAGACTGTAAAGAGAAAAAACAATCTACACAACCATAAGGCTTGGCCTATATCACGGTATAATTCGGAAGATATAGGAAATCTTATGAGTGCTCTCATGCTTTGATGGACAAACCACTTTGGGATCTTGCTTCTTGGATAAAAAATGTCAACCCATGTCTCACCAAATAGTCCCTACCATTCGGAACATTTCACACCATTTTACACTTGACACAAGCACACAAACACATGTGCGAAGAGAAGGGAGGGGGGGAGTAGGAGGGGGGGGTGCGCAGAGTGGGAGAGAGAGGCCTCAATTGACAACATATTACAATTGTAGGAGCATTGATCCTGGATCATCTTGTGACAGCCAGAGAAGTCAATTTATCTGAGTCAAGGTGATTCATTTGGATTATATCCCAACATGTGTGATAAACCCGCACATGTTTCCCATGATTCACAACCTTTTGAAGTAAAGATGTTATGTTTGGCGGGAGAGCTACAATCTCTCGAAGCTGCAAGCAATGTGTCAAAAAAAAAAAAGCTGCTGCAACTTAGCAAATTGACTGATGCATGTGGGAAGGCTAACAAATTTGTTTTCCAACATATCTAAAATTGTCAATGATGACCTGCAATAAAGATTTTTCAAGAAACTAAGCTCTGATAAGCTGCATCTTTGCATATTCAAGTAAATTACGCTCAGAAGAGCTAATGGGAGAGAGAAATTGGTATAATCACTTAATCCCCACACAAATTCCAGGAACTTGCTAAGTTGTGAGCATCCATCAACAAAAATATGCTCAAGATGATGCAGTGTATAGATGCTACAAGGAAGGTTTTTAAGGTCTGCACAGTCCCTTAAATGCAACTCTTTCAGTTCGACTAGATTCGCAACAGAAGAGTATATTGCAAGCACGTACCTAGAATTCCTTCCCCAATATGCGGATGCTGCTTTTACTCGGGATTAGACGTACAATTTTCTTGTGGCCTGTATATAATGGCACCGATGGTGAAGAGTAACTGGGCCATTCCAGCCATCTTAATTCAACAGGAAAGTATATGGGATCACCTGAATGGTATATGGAAAATTCTGGGCCTTTTCATGTTTGTGAAGGCTTGAGCACTGAAGTGTACTTCTTCAGGAGCAGCCAACTTGAGCATCATTGCTTCCACTCTATTAGTTCCCTGGCAGCACATATATGAGCACACGATTTAAGTGCAAAGGTGTCTAGGTTATGCAAGGAAGTATTAAATAAGATTTGCTGTGCTTCTGGTGTCCTTTGTTCTTAGCTTTCAGAATCTGCTTTTACTTTAGCATTTGAAAGAAGAGTTTTATGAACACCTCAATCATAAAAAACCACAGCATTTAAGTTCCTGCAGATTTTTTCCATAATTTACTTTCTGGGGAGAGGTCAATGTACAAACCTTACATCTCAGGGTTGGATATGGAAAAAGTGACTATTATGGACCATCAGGCCATTATCTTACTTAGCAGAATATATTCACACACTTTTTTAGTATAAGGCCAAAAGTACTTTGTAAGAGGCTTTAACCCTACCAAACGGGTGTTCATATTGTCAAAAACAAAGGACCATGATTCAGGTTATTACCGTGCCTTCTGTTAGCACATGAAGCACATACTCATAGAACCACAACTTGTCGCGCACCCCTGTATCTTTGGGAGATTCCCTTCGAACAATTTCTCTTCCCATTTCTTGAATCATATCATGCATCTCCAGCTTGCCATACTTAATAGTGATGAGCAACTTATCTATAAGAACAGCAATTCCACCATCCGGGTAGAGATCACAGCTCTCCCAAAATTTTCTCACATAACTTATACACTCTCCCATGAAGAAACATGCTATGTCAGGAAAAATATCCTTCTGATAATCATCTAGACCATCAATTTTCAGCAAACTGAAGATTTCTCCACTGAAAACTTTCTTCATTTTTTTTTAATGCACTTTTCCATTCAAGAACCCAAAACTTTAATAGCTAATGGAAGTCCTTTGGTGTTATCCACTACGTTATTTGAAAGCTCTTCATAATCTGAAGGAGGTGAAAGATTCCTGAAAACAATCAAACTCAAAAGCATACAAGCACTGGAATGTTGTAACGGTTGAACCTTGTATACACTTTCTCTGTGATGGGCAGCCAGTAAATGTTCATCTCTAGTCGTTATGAGAATTCTACTTCCACAACCAAACCAATCACGTCCTCCAACTAGTGTTTCCAATTGGATTAACTGGTTCACATTGTCAATGACAATGAGGACTTTTTTTATTTTATTTTATTTTTATTTTTTGGGCAAAGTCTACTCTTTATCACGTTCATACCTCTGTGGACATTGCCAAGCTTCAAACTATCGTCCCATTTTACCTGAGAAAAAAGTGTCCCTTGAAGCTGAAGTAGGCCACCTTCTGTGGATTTCTTGCAAGTTTCTCTAACATTGGGAAGAAAGCTGCAACAGTAAAATTTATGAGCAAAAGCATTGCAAGTAGCTTTGGCGATAGTTGTCTTCCCTATTCCTCCAAATCCGGAAATCCCAACCATGTGAAGCTCATTTGATGCCATGTCTAGCAAAGTATGCATATGGGACGCATGCAAATTTATGTCAACCACGTTTTTGGGAACATGAAACTGCTCATTATTCAACTCGGCCCATACTCTCTTGACTATGCTCTGAATGACATAAGACTTGCGCCTGGTAGATTCCAAGCATAAAGCCAATGAAGAATACTCAAGGAGATTCAAAGACATTTGATACAAGCAGTACCAAGTTGATCTCCAATGAGATCAACTCGCGGTCAATATCTCATGCACCATAGACCAGATTCAGTTCCTAGCAATCGGCACCTAAAAGAGAAGGTAGGGGAATCAACCTTTTGGATACCTAATTAATCAGATAAATACTCAGTCAGCCTTTAGTTCAATCAAGAAACAGATCATTACCCTCCTTTTTGCTAAACCTGCAAACCTCAATGGGCTTGTAGAGGGACATGGTCCAGCTGCATGTTTATTTACTCAATGCATGACTTTTGAAATTCCCCTTTTAGAGTGAAGAAACGATACATAAGCTTTCCTGCTCCAATTAGAGTGAATTGATTTTTTCCCCTTTTATGCATAAACATTACCCTGAATTTATTTCCAAGGAAGTAAGTGAAATTCCTCAGTCAAGTTGGAAAGGAGTAAATGAGAGCCTTACTCGTCAACCAAATGCCGGCCAGAGATTTTAGCAGCTTTAGTCATTGCTTCTCTCCACCTCTTCACCTTCTCCGAATGGCCCTTCGACTTCAACCTCTCCTCGTGATCGATTAGGGCTTGTCCGTACCTCCCCGTCTGGTTCCTCACCTCCGACGGATCCACCTTGTAGAACACCGGCCACACGATCTACCCCATCGTATCCCTGCACTCGACGATTCTCACCAGCTCGTCCAAGCACCAGCGAAAGGACCCGTAGTTCTCCGAGAACAAGAAGATCGAGATCCTTGACTCCCTATGGCTCCATGGAAGTTCAGGAACACGTCGTGCCCGCATGGACGGCCAGAAGGACGAGGGCTGAGCGTCGCCGGAGGCCTCCGGGCTCGAGATCGACATGAGCGATGAGAGACGGAAGGGAGAGCGACCTCCTTCTCAAACAGCAGTCTGACCGTGTGAAATGCTTAGCCTTTTGGACTGAAACTGGCTGCTACAGGGCCGATCATGATTGCACCAGTGAACAGCTTGTGGTGAGAGACGTGCCCACGAATGAGGAATCCTTTTACGTGCATTAAGCATAATTAAAAATAAAAAATACAAAAGTCACAAAAAAATTTCAAATTATGCCCATTACAATTACCCTAAATTTTTTCTTGCTATACACAAAATCCCAAATTTATACCTATATAAAACATTTATCTTCCAAGGTCCATTAGATGGCTAAAACAACAGCATTTTTATTTCACTTAAGCTACATGCGCACCATATCAACAATGTTTACTTTTTGATTTCCACGTAAGCAAATTTTTAATGGTTTATGTAAGAGGTTATTAACAGTTCTCATTAACATAACTTTAATTTAGAGCAAATATGTCACAGATATAAATATTGGATTTTTAATGTCACGGAAAAGAGGTTCAAAATAAATACATCATAATGGGCATGGTTTTTTGGGTTTTTGGTGGCTTTTACCCTAATAAAAATTACTAAGCACATAAAATTTATGATTTCTTACAAAAAGTTACCAAGAAATATCAAAAGTCATTTCAACATTACGGAAATTACCAAGCAAGTTTGAATACTTCGAGTGATTGAAAAATTACTAACCTCATTACATATTTTTTAACCTTTCTAAGCTTAGCTTCACTTAGTATTATTTAAATTACTTCAATTTGAAAATGAAATTATTCATCACGTGTGGATGTTATACTAAACGAAAAGCTATTAATCACATATAATTAATTATTTCCTGTATTAAAAGTTGCTAAACATATTAAAAGTTGCTTCGATGTATGATCAAAAACATTTTCACAATTACGAAAGTAAGTTTTCCCCCGTAAGTGAGATAATATAGGCTAATTTTTTTAAATGCGTTGACCAATGTTATAAACATATGGATGGTATATTTGAATGGACCAGTTACCTATTACCTATACCCTGCAAAATATCAAAGTGTAATGAAATATATTCTCCATCTATATTATTATAAAAAAAAAAGAAGTTTCTGCTATTTTATTTTTCCTCAAGTCGTTTATAAGAAAATATCACATGAGCAAACAAATGTAAAATCACAAACCAATGGCCATAAAATTTTAAGAAAACTCTTGAAAAATCAAAAAGGGCGATTGGCTACTATTTTCTTGAAAATTCAAAAAGGGCGATTGGCTACTATTTTCATCAAGCAGTTCTTCCTTTTTTATTGAAAACTATAACGAGTTATCATTTAGTATCCATCTTGCAAAATTGCTTGCACTAATAAACACGTAATTCAGACAATTTAAAGGATAATGGTTAATAGTTTTTATCTATATTGCCATCCAATTTTATCGTTTCCATTTCATTTTGTAATTCCTTCCCTTTTACAATCTTAATTTTGTAATAATTTGATAATTTTTTTTTTGAAATGTCAGTATCATTTATAATATGATGTATGGGAGCTTAGGGGCATTCCCCAACATTACAAAGATAACTAAGGACATGAAAAAAATGGAGTGAGGGAGTCTCCATATAGTAGTCAATATTTCATTTGTTTGGGAAGATCTAAACTTTTGTAATATGAAGCTTGCCCTTTGGCAAGTTTACAGACTTTAGCCACAGTGATAAAGACATTATTTGACTTGTTTTGGAAACATTTACAGTTATATTCTATCCAAATGCAATATATGGTTACTGCGAAAATTACCCTGAGAAGCTTCGTCGCCAAGTCCTTGCCTTTGATAGCCTTGATTATCCATTGGAGTTAATCATTCCATCCTCCTAAAGAATAACAGATTCTATATTGTGTGAGGATAATATGCCATATGCTTTTAGTTCATGTGCACTGAAATAATAGATGATCTCAATTTTCTAGACCAGCCAAACATAAATTACGATGGATTCTAATGTGATATGATTTCCATTGTTGGTAGTCTATCTCTACAAACTAGCCACCCAATAAAATTGCATTTGTTGACGCTGCCTATCTATATCAGTTGATACCATCCCGCTGTCGATCCCACACTCTTAAGTTCATTGTATAACTCTTTGCAACAATATCTTTGCCTAGACATAGCTTATGCTAAAGCCGGTCTCAATTTAAGAATGCCACGCCAACTCCACGCCATACTACCCTTGATATTTGAGCTACATGATCGAAATGCCTCTACATTTAGTACTGTAGACTAGCTTACTCCATAGGGAAGAGGATGGAAAATTTATAAGGCTAGAGCATTCGGCATAGTAAAACTTTGTTCCATAAATTTAAATTGAGTAACCCTATTCCTCCCTCCCATTTTTGGCAAGCAAAATTTTTTCCAAGAAATTTTATGCGATCTGTGGCATTCCGTATTTCCATTTCCTAAGAATTGCCTAATCTTCTTCTTCACTTCATATATGGTTTGCTTTGGAAGTAAAAACATTTGCATCAAATAAGTACAGATGAAAATAAGTACTGATGGTCAACTATAGATGACTAGGATAGCTAACATGTTGCATGCCCTAGCCTTCTATTCTTTTGAAAATTTTATCAGTCATACTCTTGCAATTTGTGTGCGCTAGTTGCCCTGTGACAAGAGGAACACCAAGGTATCTAACGGAAAGGGTACTTGTGAGGAAAGGTGTGTGATCCAATATAATACCCTATTTTACCTTGGCCAAACAAGAGAAAAAGATTTGACATTTATCTCAGTAAAAATGTAGTCTTATGAGATTTGCAAATTCATCAAGTGTTTTGACAAGGCAAATAATAGAATCGGCATCCCCATGAGCAAGATGAAACAAATCATCGACAAAGCAAAAGTGAGTGATTTTTCTTGTTTGCAGCGCCAATGATACTTGAAAGAAGATACGACCACTTTCTCAATGATAAATCTGTTAAGAATCTCCATAATTAAGACAAACAAATAAGGAGAGTCGGTCGCCTTGCCATAGTCCATTGGTACCAGCAAAGTAGCCAACTTGTTTGCCATTGAGGCTTATTGAAAACCTCGGTGTAGTAATGTATGGAGCAATCAAATCAATCAAGTGCCATGGTGAATTGATAGCTCTTAGAACCCCGAGTATTACCTCCCATTTCACCATGTGAAAAGCTTTCATGAGTTCAATTATTGCCACACATTTACCTTTGTTGCCCTTATGGTAGTTGTGAAGGAGCTCCTGTCAAAGTAGAATATGCTTCGAAATTTGTTGACTCGAGATGAAAGCAGTTTGGTTGAGGCCAACAACCGAAAGAATGATATAGTTGATTCTTTCTGTAAGTAGCTTCAATATGATCTTATATAAAACATTGCAACATGAGATGAGTCTAAAATCTTCCATGCGAGATGGATTCAGGACCTTCAACACAAGGGATATCATAGTAGAATATATAGTTCAACATCCTCCTTGAGGAGGAGAAGTCCATTATAGCATCCTCTATGTCATCCTATGATGGGCCAGGTTTTTGTGTAGAATAAATTGTTATATCCATATGGACCTATAGTTTTTAAGTTGTTGATGCCTTTCAGAACTCTAAGGGTGCGCATGGAATTATTTATGTTCCTTTTTTGTTCCTGGGAACAGAAACAAAAAAAAGTGTTTCTGTTCCGGGGAACAATTTTTGAACAAAAGAACACATTTGGTAACGTTTGGTCCGAGAATAAAAAATAAATAGAAACACATTTGGTAAATTTTATTCTTTTTTTATTTCTTTTAATTTTTTAAACATTTTTATTTTATTTTTCACTTTTTCCTTTCTTTTTTAATTTTTCTTTTTTCGGCCGGTCCCGGCCTCCGGCGACCGGCCGATGGGGCCGGGGCAACCTCGCCCGGCCACGGCGAGGCTCGCCGGCCCTCGACGAGGCCGAGCGTCGCCGTGGTTGGGCGAGGCTCGGCCTCGCCATGGCCGGGCGAGCTCGAGCTCGCCGTCCGGCTGGGCGAGCCTCGCCCGCGCGGCGACGCCGAGCCTCGCCTTGCTCGGCCTCGCCCGATCCGGCGAGGCTCGGGCCGAGCCTCGGCCTCGCCGGATCGGGCAAGGCCGAGCCATGGCCGGCCGGCCGGCGGCCGAGGCTGAAAGAAAAAAAAAGAAAAAGAAGAAGAAAAGAAGAAAAGAAGAAGGAAGAGAGAGAAGAGAAAGAACAAAAACCCAAGAAACATTTCTTCATTTCTGTTTCTGGAGCAAGAAACAACAATTTGTTGTTTCTTTTTTCTGTTCCTATTTTGTTCGAGGAACAAAAAAAACAAAAAAAGAGCAGAAACGCAACCAAACGCGTTTCTGTTCTTTTTTTGTTCCCGGGAACACTTTTCGTACAGAAGTGTTCCAGAAACACTTTTTTGGAGTGTTTCCATGCACACCCTAAGGATCCCAGCTTTTTGAAAGCCTGGTGAAGCTATGAGGTCACTTACATCTTCCAGGAATAAGGAGGCATACCGCTTATAAGGGATATGAATGTGGCAAGAGTTGCCAAGTATGCGATAGTAATAGGAGACAATTGTATCCCTAAGATTCCCCTCATTTGTGATAATAGTTCCATCATCAAGTGAGAGTTGAGTACTTCTGTTATGGGCACTATTACTCATCATGGAGGCAAAGAAATCTAGTTGTCGATGTCCATCTCCTTAAGCCATAGATTTCTAAATTTTTTTCTTTAGGAGAAATTCTTCATGTTTGCTAAGGGTGAGTAGTTGCTCCAATTGTGCCTTTTCTTCCTCCTGAGTGCTCAAATTGTAACAGTCCAATGCAAGAACTTGTTGTTACCATTGTAGGTTCTCCCCGGCTTTCTTGACCTTCATACACAAGTCACCAAATTGAGATTTATTAAGATGATTGAGTTGTTGTTTCAATGCTTCGAGCTTCTTCACCAAAATAAAAATTTTGAATCCTCTAATTTCGGTCCAAAAATTGAAGAATCTAAAAGGTGGGTTCCTTCTCCCAGAGTAGTGTTGAGACATATCAAGCAGGAGGGATGATTTGAAACACCTGGTAGTAAAAATTCTACCAAATAATGAGTGTACCTGTGTGTTGCCAATTTGCATTTAATGAAAACCCTGTCAATCTTGCTCACTCTATGATCATCATTGAACCTTTTATATAACCATGTGAAAAAAGGGGCCTGTGGAATGAGGCTCGATGAGCGTAAACTCCTCAATCGTAGTGTCTAGCTCATTTATTCCAAAAGTCCATCAGATATTAGATCCGATCCGTTCATTTGTATCTCTCGTTTCATTGAAATCACCTATTAGTAGCCAATGCACATTTTATTTATTATCAGTAGAGAATGTGTTAATGTTTAGACACAAAGTAATGTATCCATGAATTGCAGAAAGGAGAAATGGGTCATCTCCTGGATTCTCAACAAGGAAGTGTATGACTTGATTGAAAACTTCCATCATAGTCAAGCTAATAATGGACGGTTTCCACAATATCCATATTCTACTGAGATTGTTGCTTTGATAGTTATGGATGCATTTCCAGCCTCAAAACCTAATTTGACGCTAAAAGAAGTGTTTTGAATTGTATATATTAGTCAGGCATAACATGAAAATACTTATGAGTTGGAAAATTGTAAATATTGGTCTATTTATTTAGTTGCTCAGCAACTAAATTCATTATAAGAACTCTAATAAAGTTGCAAGTTGAAAAAAGTTAAAAAAAAAAAAAAAAAAGGCGAAAATCATAAACCCCAAAACCTTGATTGCGCCTTGACTTCACCCAAAAGAGCGACGATGATTGCACTCGGTTAGCTTTGCGAGTGAAGCGAAGAGAGGAGAAAAAGAACGGTGGTTCAGATTCGCTAAGCGAGATTCGGGTGCAAGAGTCAGCCCATCTATCGGGTCATGGCCGCGGATAGCAAATCTCCTCGCGACGGCATGCATCTAAAAGTATTGGGATGCCACCCTTACCCAAATTAATTTTCGTGCCGGAGAAAATCCCAAACTGATAAACAAGTACCACATCTTTCCCAAATTAATTTTTATATTAAAAAAATCCACTTTGGAAGGGAGAAAATTGATAGATTTTAAGGTAGAAGTCACCAAAAACTCTACACTATGCCAACTGTAGGACATTTACTCCAGATTTTTTTTTTCTTTTTGTGACATAAAAAAATCTCAAACTTATACTTATGTGACACATTTATCACAAACTTATATAATGTGATACATTTAACTCAAATTTCTTCTTGTGACACCAAAAATCCCAAAATTATATGCGTGTGATATATTTATCCAAAAACTTTGGCGTCACATAAAAAAGTTTGGGATAAATATGTCATAGGAGTACAAGTTTTGGGTTTAATAGTTTAGGATAAATGTGTCACAGTGGCTAAAGTTTGGAGTGTTTTGTAGCTTTTTCCCTAAATTTTAACATAAGTTACTTCATTAGAAACAATTCTTTGCAAGTTAGCCTTTTACAAAATTGGTGCAACTGACAAGATAACCAGAAGTTTCTCAGAAAAAATTTCATCCTTGCGTCTTCTTCGCTTTAATTTTGTCTACTTGGTGGAACATCTGAAGCCAACGGACTTGAATTTTAGGCTTGCTGCGGCTAGTCCTTTTCCGAGGACAATAATCCTACGTAACCTTATCTCTGCTCTTGTGATGTTTTGAATAGAACTAGTTTATCCCCTTTTTTAGGAAAAAAAAAATGATAGGGGATCTTGTACACATACTCTAAATGCATCTTTATGAACTTGGAAAATTAGTTTGGAATAAATGTGACATGAATTTATCATTTTTAGGATTTTTTTTTTTTTTTGGTGGTATTAACCATATTCTTTTATAATCTGTGTATAAAACATTCCTTATCATTTGGCAAGGACTAATGCAGGAACAACATGTTGGGTAGCCAAATGTAACTAAGCATTCGCCAGCCCTTGCTTGACCACTTGCCAGATCTAGCCATGACGGCTGCGAGCTTTGAGGTTTAATCTAACTTTTAAGCTCACGGCTGCCGTGGCCGCTCGAGCTTGAAGCTTGGCCTAAGGGTCTGCTTCATGGAGGAAAGTATGTTTTTTTACTTCCTCTTGAACAAGTTCCACAAGCTTTTATGTCAAAGAGGCCTGTTAAGGTTCGGAAGATTTTCTGCTTTATATGCTTTTGACTGGGAGCCACAACAATTTCAGGTTCTCTAATGGGATCCTTTCGATCAGAGACCATACTTTCCTTCTGCACTTCCATCTCAATCCTGATGGCTTCCTTTAGAAGAAGGGTGACACCTTCGATTTTTTCTCTTTCATTTTCATCTTTTTATTTCTTGAACCAGTCGGAAATGGGTCACGAATTTCCATAGGTAGCTTCGAGTCGGATCTCTGGCGGGTGGTCAAGCAGGGGCCGATGAACGCCGCCAGAGGTCTTGGTGGCAATGGGCAGCAATGAACATGCGCCAGAGAGCTTTGGCCGAGCAATCCCGAGCTTGAGGACGATGAATACTAACTTCAAATTTTCTTTTTCTTTTTTTCTTTTGTTCTTATTTTTAATCTTTTTATGGTGTGGTGCTTGCGTGGGTGCCTCTTGTCCTTGAAAAGCACTAAGAATGCACATTGGATCCATGTCAGATTTTTAACATAACCCTAATAAAAGATAAATGTGTTGCTCAGATACAAACTTGAGGTTTTTGGTATTACACCAAAAAATTAGGTAAATGTGTTATAGTTTGAGGTATTTTGTAGTTTTTCCCTAAAAATATCACTGTGCAGATCATGGGTTCCTTTGAGTTCAAAACTAAGGTTGCGTTTGGTACTAGCTTTGGGAAGGGACATTGGGCGTCTAAGGATCTTTGGGCCAATATTGGGGTGTTTGGTAAAAAATTTTAAACCCAACTTGAGATAAAGTTTGCCTTTGAAAAGTTCAAAGCCCAAGGCAAGTCCTAGGTTGCCTTGGGCTTTCAGCCTTCTCAAAAGGCAGGGGAAGTAAAAAAATTTCTTTCGATTTTATCCTCGCTGATTTTTTTATTTTCCGACGTTGTCCTTGTTGATCATCTTCTTCTCCCTAGGGCTGGCCGGCGTGTTTGCTATGACTACGAGGGTTCGGCCATGGGCTAAAGAGAGGCCGGTGACGTTGCGGGGGGTCGCGCGACCGTCGCCGGGGGGTCGCGCGACCTAGGCGAGTGCCTTCTGGGTCGTGCGACCCTCAAGAGACCAACTGAGGTCACCTAATCCAGACAGCAGATAGCCCTCGGTGGTTGTGGGACACTGGCGAGGGGCTGCCTGGTGTTAGGCGACCCGGCCGGCCCTTGTCAGGGTCAAGCGATCACACGCCGGCGAGGGCCTAGGTTTGCATGACCCACCTAGCCCTCGTTGAGGTCGAGTGAGTGCCACCCAGTTGGCTCTCGCTGGGGTCACTCGACCCCGGCAAGGGGTTGCGTGGGTCGCATGACCTAGCTACCCTTCGTTGGAGTTGAGCGACCTCTGCGAGGGTTGTGTTAGCAAGGGTTGCCTGGGTTTGCTCGACCCAAGTGGCCCTTGCTGGGGTTGCCTGAGTTGACCTTTGCCAGTGGTCCCCGGGGGCATACGACGGTCGCCGACAATCCATCGACGAATGATCCGGTTCGTCGATGGCCATCTAGTCTGTTAGGGGCAACTTTTTTTTTTTTTTTTTTTTTTTTTTTAATAACTAAAGTGCTTTGTATGAGTATAATTTTTCCAAACACAACTTAACTCAAAAGTACTTCATAATAGACTTTTAAATTATGATTCAACAAACACAATTTGCATTTTGGAAAACCACTTTAATTTAAAGTCCTTTGCATTTTCCCAAAGGTTTTCCCCAAAAATCCAACCAAGCGCACCCTAAGTACATTTGTTTAGCATATAGAGCGATTCTCGGTTACGAACATCGGCTAGAGCCAGACAACAGTTTGGTGCAAGGTGTATCGAACTTTTTCTGCAAAAAGGAAAAGTATTTTATTTATGTTGGCTAGTTGATTAATCTCTAATTAAAGTTTTGGCTTTATCTTCTTGTATGATAAACGTGACACCAGCTCGAGGAATTTTTACCTTTTGAGATTTGTCACTTCATGATAACATAAGATAATGTAGGGTTTTGGGAACCAAGACACTTTGACTTGCAAGTAATTCACTACCACCAGCAGAGTTTTTCTCATAGGACAAATAACATGCATCTTCAATTTAGAAGTGGGGATTATGTTTGCCTGATTGCTACCTTCATTTGAACAGTGGAACTCGGCAAACACTCCTTCCCCCGATGGTCCAATGTACTCAATAAGATTATGGATGCCAATGATTGTCCTCGGCCGGCATGCCTTGACATTGGCAGTCCGGAAGAACAACTTCTAAAGAGGAGAAGGTTTGCAGAAATTCAAGAGGCCTTTAGCTAGGCTTTCAATGAGGATAAGGACAAGTTCGAGAAATCAAACGTTTCTTCCTCTTCGCCATCTTCATCTTCGCGAGCAACGAGGCCTAAGGAAAAGCTCCATATGAACAACAGATCATTGTAAGATTTCAGAAATGCATGTGCCGTTGTAATAAAACCTTCTACTTTTCTCTTGGTTTTGCATCTGCGAATTTCTGTCTCTGTACCGGGTTTTTTAACAGGTCATTCAAAAAGATAGGGGTGGTGTTATAGTTTCTGTTAAAAGTTCAATCTGGTGAGAATCGCAAGGGTCATTTCTCTCAACATTTCCGTGAACTGGTGTAGGTCTTTCAATTTTTTTTGGCCGTCTTAACAGGAAGTATTGCAAGTAAATGATCAAGTGCATATGGGGTCGAAGAATTGTGTCCCGACTACTTTCGACATGGAATATCACAATTCACAGGAGACTATCTCAGACCAAAATTTGGTTAGCATGCACAGAAAAAGCTTGCAGTTCAATATGCAGAAGTACAGAGTACGTATGGATGCACCTAGATACATCATGCGTACTCTCGTTCTCTCGAAACTCAGAAATCTTATCTGGTGCATATGGAGTCCATAAGAAAAAAAGCTCTATTGAGAACGGAAAGAGACGCTGAGAAATAAGCTGGAAACGTCTGATGTTCACTCAGGAGGACTTCAGACAGACGTCAGAGAGTGATCACCTTTTGGAAGCATTCCAGGGTCGCTGCTGTCATTGTCCTGGTCCATCATTTCTGTTTGTCCACTTTAATTAGTCACTTCCTTGTCCGAATTTGGTAGGAGTCACTTCCTAGTCCGAATTTGGTAGGGAGTCACATCTGTGATGTACTAAAAGATACACCAAATATAGATAATATCTCTTGAGGCCAACTATACAACGACACTTGGCTTAATTTCCGCGGTAAAATTTTTTATTTGAGTGAGGATTGGACCGCATTAACTTTAAATATGCGAATTATATCACTGATGAGATGGAAACCACGTAATTGATCTACTTTGTCAAAGATTCTCCAAGGACTTGGTTAATTTTATTCAAATAGCCCTTGAAATAGAACATTCTCTCAAAAGGTTCTCTAAAATAAACTTCATTTCAAATAAAGTCTATAAGTAAGCAACTTAGTCTTCAATCACCCACAACTCACCCACTAATCAATTCTTTGCGGATGGAGAGGCACGTGAATCTCATGTGACACTAACCAAACCATGACTAAAGACATTTTCATTTAGGATGGAGGTTGATCCATGCCCTAGATGCGAGATCTAAGGCTCAAATCAAGCATAAGCATGTCAAGATTTGACGCTTGTGGTCGCCACTATTTCGTTCTTGATATGACGATGGCTGATGGGCAGGGAGAGAGATGCGCGCGGAAGAGATGGTGGAGAGAGCGTTCATAGAGGGAGACGAGGGTGATGACGGCACACAGAAAAGGGGAAGGGCGGCAACATCAGACGAGGCAACGTAAGATGAGGCAATGCTATCATGGTGATGGCTGCGTGCAGTTGCAAGATTTTGGTGTCCTGGCGACCTCTTGTTGGCTGTCCATTGTGGATCTTGTCGGTAATTTATTTGTAAAACAAACTTGAAAGTTTATTCTCCCGCATGGAATAATTAGAAGTGTGTGTGTGTCAATATATAAGTGTGAAAGCCTCCTACTCTTAGAAGTGGAAACAATGGGTTTAGTGGGCTAGACCCTACAATGCCCACACGCTAGTATGCAATAATTAGGTGCACTTTGCAATTGGGTTACGAAATTTTTTTTTTAATTAATCTTGAATTTGACTCCTAAAGGTTATTTGGCGTCCTGCAATCCTTAAGAGGTAGAAGTTATAAAATTCAGAATTATTATTATTTAATCGGAATTTACAAAATGTCTTTGGAGAAAGCATCTATTCAAAATAATTCTAAAAGACTACTATAAATTCATTGTCTTTTGTCTCATATATTCTTTAGTTTTGCCAATTTTCTTTGAAAAAACTACAACCATTTATTTTAATTGTTTTCTTTTAAGAATTTTTTGAGAAACACCAGAATTGCTATCCGGTAATCTTATTGAGATTTTGTTGTATTGATTTTGTTAAAAAATTATCAGTAAGGTTTGGGGTAAATAATGTTTTAAAGAGAGTGTTATCACGCCTCAAAATCTGACTCCGCTCTTCTCCCCAATCATATTTCTGCCGATAGATCTAGAGGTGGGGAAATGGAGTTCTTGCAAGTGACTCGCTTTGATGGTGTGGACGAAGAACTCAAGGCATTGTGGACACTAGCTTTCCTCTTTGGAGCTCCCGCTTGGCTGCCTATTGAGGTAGACTCTATCAACTGAGCCTTGGAAGTGGCTGCCCATGCTAATAGAAGTGGAAACAATGGGTTTAGTGGGTTGGACCCTACAATGCCCACATGCCGGTATGCAATAATTAGGTGCACTTTGCAATTGGGTTACGGTTGTTTTTTATTAATTAATTTTGAATTTGATTCCTAAAGGTCATTCGGCGTCTTGCAATCTTTAAGAGGCGGAAGTTATAAAATTCAAAATTATAATTATTTAATTGGAATTCCCAAAATGTCTTTGGAGAAAGCATCTATTCAAAATAATTCTAAAAGACTGCTATAAATTCATTGTTTTTAGTCTCATATACTCTTTAGTTTTGTCAATTTTCTTTCAAAAAATTACAGCCATTTATTTTAATTGTTTTCTTTTAAGAATTTTTTGAGAAACACCAGAATTGCTATCCGGTAATCTTATTGAGATTTTGTTGTATCGATTTTGTTAAAAAAATATTAGTAAGGTTTGGGGGCAAATAATGTTTTAAAGAGAGTGTTATCACGCCTCAAAATCTGACTCCGCTCTTCTTCCCAATCATATATCCGCCGATAAATCTAGAGGTGGGGAAATGGAGTTCTTGCAAGTGACTCGCTTTGACGGTGTGGACGAAGAACTCGAGGCATTGTGGACACTAGCTTTCCTCTTTGGAGCTCCCGCTTGGCTGCCTATCGAGGTAGACTCTATCAACTGAGGCTTGGAAGTGGCTGCCCATGCTGATAGAAGTGGAAACAATGGGTTTAGTGGGTTGGACCCTACAATGCCCACATGCCGGTATGCAATAATTAGGTGCACTTTGCAATTGGGTTACGGTTGTTTTTTATTAATTAATTTTGAATTTGATTCCTAAAGGTTATTTGGCGTCTTGCAATCTTTAAGAGGTGGAAGTTATAAAATTCAGAATTATAATTATTTAATCGAAATTCCCAAAATGTCTTTGGAGAAAGCATCTATTCAAAATAATTCTAAAAGACTACTATAAATTCATTGTTTTTTGTCTCATATATTCTTTAGTTTTGTCAATTTTCTTTCAAAAAATTACAGCCATTTATTTTAATTGTTTTCATTTAAGAATTTTTTGAGAAACACCAGAATTGCTATCCGATATTCTTATTGAGATTTTGTTGTATCGATTTTGTTAAAAAATTATTAGTAAGGTTTGGGGCAAATAATGTTTTAAAGAGAGTGTTCTCACGCCTCAAAATCTGACTCCGCTCTACTTCCCAATCATATTTCTGCCGATAGATCTAGAGGTAGGGAAATGGAGTTCTTACAAGTGACTCGCTTTGACTGTGGACGAAGAACTTGAGGCATTGTGGACACTAGCTTTCCTCTTTCGAGCTCCCACTTGGCTGCCTAACGAGGTAGACTCTGTCAACTGAGTCTTGGAAGTGGCTGCCCATGCTGATAGAAGTGGAAACAATGGGTTTAGTGGGTTGGACCCTACAATCCCCACATGCCGGTATGCAATAATTAGGTGCACTTTGCAATTGGGTTACGGTTGTTTTTTATTAATTAATTTTGAATTTGCTTCCTAAATGTTATTTGGCATCTTGCAATCTTTAAAAGGTGGAAGTTATAAAATTCAGAATTATTATTATTTAATCGGAATTCCCAAAATGTCTTTGGAGAAAGTATCTATTCAAAATAATTCTAAAAGACTACTATAAATTCATTGTTTTTTGTCTCATATATTCTTTATTTTTGTCAAATTTCTTTCAAAATATTACAACCATTTATTTTAATTGTTTTCTTTTAAGAATTTTTTGAGAAACACTAGAATTGCTAATCGGAATTCTTATTGAGATTTTGTTGTATCGATTTTGTTAAAAAATTATTAGTAAGGTTTGGGGCAAATAATGTTTTAAAGAGAGTGTTATCACACCTCAAAATCTGACTCCGCTCTTCTTCCCAATCATATTTCTGCCGATAGATCTAGAGGTGGGGAAATGGAGTTCTTACAAGTGACTCGCTTTGACGGTGTGGACGAAGAACTCGAGGCATTGTGGACACTAGCTTTCCCCTTTGGAGCTTCCGCTTGGCTGCCTATTGAGGTAGACTCTGTCAACTGAGTCTTGGAAGTGGCTGCCCATGCTGATAGAAGTGGAAACAATGGGTTTAGTGGGTTGGACCCTACAATGCCCATATGCCGGTATGCAATAATTAGGTGCACTTTGCAATTGGGTTACGGTTGTTTTTTATTAATTAACTTTGAATTTGATTCCTAAAGGTTATTCGACGTCTTGCAATCTTTAAGAGGGAGAAGTTATAAAATTCAGAATTATAATCATTTAATCGAAATTCCCAAAATGTCTTTGGAGAAAGCATCTATTCAAAATAATTCTAAAAGACTACTATAAATTCATTGTTTTTTGTCTCATATATTCTTTAGTTTTGTCAATTTTCTTTCAAAAAATTACAACCATTTATTTTAATTATTTTCTTTTAAGAATTTTTTGAGAAACACCAGAATTGCTATCCGGTAATCTTATTGAGATTTTGTTGTATCGATTTTGTTAGAAAATTATTTGTAAGGTTCGGGGCAAATAATGCTTTAAAGAGAGTGTTATCACGCCTCAAAATCTGACTCCGCTCTTCTTCCCAATCATATTTCCGCCGATAGATCTAGAGGTGGGGAAATGGAGTTCTTGCAAGTAACTCGCTTTGACGGTGTGGACGAAGAACTCGAGGCATTGTGGACACTAGCTTTCCTCTTTGGAGCTCCCGCTTGGCTGCCTATCGAGGTAGACTCTGTCAACTGAGGCTTGGAAGTGGTTGCCCATGCTGATAGAAGTGGAAACAATGGGTTTAGTGGGTTGGACCCTACAATGCCCACATGCCGGTATGCAATAATTAGGTGCACTTTGCAATTGGGTTATGGTTGTTTTTTATTAATTAATTTTGAATTTGATTCCTAATGGTTATTCGGCGTCTTGCAATCTTTAAGAGGCGGAAGTTATAAAATTCAAAATTATTATTATTTAATCGGAATTCCCAAAATGTCTTTGGAGAAAGCATCTATTCAAAATAATTCTAAAAGACTACTATAAATTCATTGTTTTTTGTCTCATATATTCTTGAGTTTTGTCAATTTTCTTTCAAAAAATTACAGCCATTTATTTTAATTGTTTTCTTTTAAGAATTTTTTGAGAAACACCAGAATTGCTATTCGGTAATCTTATTGAGATTTTGTTGTATCGATTTTGTTAAAAAATTATTAGTAAGGTTTGGGGCAAATAATGTTTTAAAGAGAGTGTTATCACGCCTCAAAATTTGACTCCGCTCTTCTTCCCAATCATATTTCCGCCGATAGATCTAGAGGTAAGGAAATGGAGTTCTTGCAAGTGACTCGCTTTGACAGTGTGGATGAAGAACTCGAGGCATTGTGGACACTAGCTTTCCTCTTTGGAGCTCCCGCTTGGCTGCCTATTGAGGTAGACTCTGTCAACTTAGCCTTGGAAGTGGCTGCCCATGCGGATAGAAGTGGAAACAATGGGTTTAGTGGGTTGGACCCTACAATGCTCACATGCCGGTATGCAATAATTTGGTGCACTTTGCAATTGGGTTACGGTTGTTTTTATTAATTAATTTTGAATTTGATTCCTAAAGGTTATTTGGCGTCTTGCAATCTTTAAGAGGTGGAAGTTATAAAATTCAGAATTATTATTATTTAATCGGAATTCCCAAAATGTCTTTGGAGAAAGCATCTATTCAAAATAGTTCTAAAAGACTACTATAAATTCATTGTTTTTAGTCTCATATATTCTTTAGTTTTGTCAATTTTCTTTAAAAAAATTACAACCATTTATTTTAATTGTTTTCTTTTAAGAATTTTTTGAGAAACACCAGAATTGCTATCCGGTATTCTTATTGAGATTTTGTTGTATCAATTTTGTTAAAAAATTATTAGTAAGATTTGGGGCAAATAATGTTTTAAAGAGGGTGTTATCACGCCTCAAAATCTGACTCTGCTCTTCTTCCCAATCATATTTCCACCGATAGATCTAGAGGTGGGGAAATGGAGTTCTTGCAAGTGACTCACTTTGACGCCTCGAGTACACTAGCTTTCCTCTTTGGAGCTCCCGCTTGGCTGCCTATCGAGGTAGACTCTGTCAACTGAGGCTTGGAAGTGGCAACCCATGCTGATAGAAGTGGAAACAATGGGTTTAGTGGGCTGGACCCTACAATGCCCACATGCCGGTATGCAATAATTAGGTGCACTTTGCAATTGGGTTACAGTTGTTTTTTTATTAATTAATTTTGAATTTGATTCCTAAAGGTTATTCGGCGTCTTGCAATCTTTAAGAGGCAAAAGTTATAAAATTCAGAATTATTATTATTTAATTGGAATTCCCAAAATGTCTTTGGAGAAAGTATCTATTCAAAATAATTCTAAAAGACTACTATAAATTCATTGTTTTTTTTGTCTCATTTATTCTTTAGTTTTGTCAATTTTCTTTCAAAAAATTATAGCCATGTATTTTAATTGTTTTCTTTTAAGAATTTTTTGAGAAACACTAGAATTGCTATCCGGTATTCTTATTGAGATTTTGTTGTATTGATTTTTTAAAAAAATTATTAGTAATGTTTGGGGCAAATAATGTTTTAAAGAGAGTGTTATCACGCCTCAAAATTTGACTCCGCTCTTCTTCCCAATCATATTTCCGCCGATAGATCTAGAGGTGGGGAAATGGAGTTCTTGCAAGTGACTCGCTTTGACGGTGTGGACGAAGAACTCGAGGCATTGTGGACACTAGCTTTCCTCTTTGGAGCTCCCGCTTGGCTGCCTATCGAGGTAGACTCTGTCAATTGAGGCTTGGAAGTGGCTGCCCATGCTGATAGGGTTCCGACGTTGAGGCCAAAACCACTATGCACCATTGTCTTGATTGCGCGTGGGGCTTCCTCATGGCAGCTAAGACTGTAAAAAGCAAGCAACGAGCACATCGAAGGCAATCTTATAGGAGATGCTGCAATTGAGGCGAGAGAGGGCGTGAAAGAGGTCATTGAAGGCAAAGAGGGAGGTCTTGGCATGATGTTGCGGAAGTAAGAAAGAAAAGAGAGAAAAGAGGAAAGAAAAACAAAACAAAATAAAACAAAAACAAGGCCTTGTATGAAAATGTCCCTATAATATTTTGAAATTGACAAAATATTCTATTTCTCATTATAATTTTATCGATGCAAATGTTGTCTTATTTCAAGTAATGTTGATATAATAGATGCTCTATCACCATTGATGGAATTTGAAGCATGAAGATTACTAGAAACCAGATGGATCATGATAGAGTATGAACATGTTTAGAAGAATGGGAAGTTCACAAGAACTTAGAGGTATCGTGATAAGGTGAATATTGAGTGAAGTCTTGAACATTAGTGTACTCATGGATAGCAATACACAAGTCGATTGCTGATAGAAACATCTTATCATATCAACTGTGGAGAAAAATATTTTTTCACTAGTTCAAGCAATCTGGATAAGAAGACCAATATTCCTTTCACTTAATTTGCGAGTTAGAAGTTATAAATAGCTAGCTTTCAAGGCTTGGAATCTCGAAGTGAAGATATGGAGAGAAATCAATTTGATTGTTACCTATGTTACTCAATCAATTAGAAGTATAGATTATTGAGGTACATAGCTTACTCTATTTAGGGAAACCTCATCATTACTTGAAAGATTTCATAATAATTGCATTCATAATTTTCAATGGCTAATTCATCCTCTTAAGGATTCTTTAATGATTAATTTGGAGGCTGAAGACTATATAACAAGATTGATTCATGCTGAATAAATTATGTAAAACTAAGAAAGTTGTAAATACCGATGTGGTCACATTCTTTTTATGTTGCAAGCGTGATTTTATTCACTTGTGATCTACTCTTTTGAGAGTTGTCATTGTTCAGTGTAATTTGTAATTTGAGGAGTGTACAAATATAGGTAGTGCTTGTCTATTGATAGTGGGATCTATCAATTTTGGACAGAAGTAGCACGTGCTTCAGTGTAACTACTAACTAGAATATTAATAGATTCTAGCCTATTCGTGGTAAATAAAGATGCAAACTTGTTATAAATCAATCCACCATAAAATCTGCGAGCATTGTATTTTATCTCTTTACTTATTTCACCATTTATCTTATAGAAATATCTTGCATATTATATTATCCATTGTTTTTGCATCTATCAAATCTAGTTTAAGTAATTCAGCGAAAATAGACAAGAAAAGAAAGATAAGTTTTGAAAATCAGCTCATTCACCCCCTTTGGTTGTACCATCAGCCTCCATAGAAAGTGCCACATGAGGTGCACATGCTTAATGAGTGATGATGGTTGGCTTGTAAGCTAGGAGTGATTTGAAACTTAGTCGCTCATTTTAAAGACTAATTTGAGACAATATTCACTTTGAAAACTTAAAAAAAAAAAAAAATGACCTTCCTTCATAAAGGCTGTTTGAAAATTTCTTGAAAAGTTTGCCAACTCTTTTGGGGAATTAAAACTCCAATGCTCTAAAAAAAAAAAAAAAAAACCTTTCATTTGATTTCCTTTAATTTCGAGCAGTTTGAATGATTACCCATGTGACTAGGCATTGTTCTCATGGAAAAAGGACCAATTACGGCATCAATCAACCTCTCACTTCTTGGCATATTGAAGCTTGCAATAAGAACACATATTAGATTCACAAGAAGCACCTGCGATTTAAACAAAAAGAAAAGAAAAGAAACATGGAACATATCTTGTAAGTTATGGTTAAAATTTGGTAATGTAAAACATTTCGGAAAGTTCTTCTCATTAAAACTGAAAATGAACTTTCGCAATATTAACGCTTCTACTTATACATAACTGGTGACCACACACGCACACACGCACAGTCTGTGCTAACTTGAGAAAAGAACACTGTAAGGACTTCGATACAATGGTGAAAAAGATAGAAACTACAACATATGTATAAGCATATTCCATTGACCCATCAAAACCTAGTTTATGAGTTGGATTTTCTCTTCCTTCCCTTTTCCAGCATGTGACTTCATGCCGTCAAGCAAAAAGTCGCTTCATTTCAGTATCTCTCTCCAATTATGCAAGAGCTGTACTATGTGATCTGGGTCACAAAAATTAGCAGCAACAATGACTCCAATGTCCAGCTTAATAACAAAACGGAACCCAAAAGGACAAGAAAGTAAGAGAAAGGGCAGTGCGGGAGTCCATGAAAATTTAGGGCATCAGTCCTCCTGCTTGCTCCATCAGTTCACTTGTGTACCCATTCCATCAATCAGACTCTCCAGTTCAAGATAGATTTCCGTGTCATTCAACGTCAGGTGGTCTTCTACTTCTATGTTGTCCGCATCGGCGCCAATAACCACGTCTTCCTTGAGGAGTTTCTCGGAAATCCCATGGAGTACCGCAGACAAATCAGACGAGCTAGCTCCGGTCATCTGATTGGGCGTCTGGCCCTGCGCAACCCATAAATCTTCATCATCCATCGAAGGCCACGGATTGTGCATCTGAAAGGTGCCAAAATCCTCCGGCACAACACTAGTTGGCCGACACTCCATCTGTGCCAAATCGTCACTGATTCTCAGGCAATCAACTTTTGGGCTTTGAATCATGTGATCCATTTCTTCTAGCAAGCATTTGGTGGCTTCAGCATCGGGACCAAGCAATTCTCTCTTCTTGCTCGATTCACAGGTCTCTAAATCTCTCTTCTGCCTCTTCTTCGGGATTAAATGCAAGATAAAGTTGGGGCTTTTGGCTGCTTTTGTGAGGAGGAGGAATAAGTGCTGGTTCCTGCGGTCGGCATGGCGAGTCCGCTCAGCGACCTGCTCGATTTCATGCTGCAAGTTGTCCTGCTCTTCTGTTAGCTTAAGGATCTTGGTCTTCAACGCTTCCTGGTCCTTCTTAAGCAATTCGAGTTCCGCTTCCTTTTCAGCTTTCTGGTAATCAGAGGTAACAGTACTACTCGATTTTTTTCTATGCTTGTTTAAGTTGTGTCCCCTCTTTATGTTCTTCAGCAAGTGCTTCTTCCCTTTCTGAAAACTTTGGTTTGCAAACTCCCATCTATCTGGATTGATCTTCCTAAAACCCTGCGACACATTTTTAATTATGATGCATGAAGAATAGAAGATAGGAAGAAGCTATGTCTAGGAGTTCATAATGAACCAAAGGCTAAAGAGTAGAAAATAAGCAGAATGAAGGCCAAGAAAGTATCAGTGGAAGATGTGCACAAGGGGTATAACTAGGCCAATATAGAAAGTACACGGATTATGATGCACGTCAAGGAGGATCGCTTACAAATATCCAAATACCAGAACAAAGAGTGCGGAAAATTTTAAGAGTAAAGGCAAACAACTCAAAATCAATCCAGCTACTACTAGATATAATATGAATACAACAGTGCAGAATTATGCTTCTGGTCTTGCCAAAAAAGAAGAAAGGTACTACAAAACACCGGATAGAAACAAAGCAATGGCCAAAGGAAACTTGTCTTCAGCTAGAAAGTGCATAATGAAGAATTAAAGCCCTAAAATGCAAAATACTAATAGCTATAAGGGAATTGCTGTAGTGCATTTCTCAATCCAGTACGAAGATAATCTTTAATGGGTGATCTGATGTCATGGTTGACATGGTAGTTTCTGCAAACTACCGTCTAAAGCATCATCACTTGAATATGATGACTAGTGAGGGCCTAATAGGGGCCATCGTCCACTGGCCACTCGATGCGTATTTTTGTGAACATGTGCCACATGATTCACGAAATTTCTTAGAGATTCTGTGTGTCTCGCCCACCATTTCAGGTTTCTTGGTTCCTCGTCCCCTAAACTAGGGTACAGCACAAATGGTAACCGACAAAGTCAAAGTGGGTTAAATTAAGTCTCGACACCTGAGCAAACGTTGTAAGAGGACCATTCTCTCGACGACATCAAAAAAGAACCGAAGAGTTAAACCTAAACGCTCATACACAGACATACTTTATACAGATCCATACAAAGGATAACGACCACAACAAATAACATAGGTTTGCTCATATCAAAACATGAAGAAGTACCCACATAAGTGTTGAGCTGCCTGACGAAGCTGAAGAAGTTGGAGTGCTTGAAGTATAGAGGCAGGACCTGCTTCGAGAACTCCTGCTGATCCCACACCAGGAAGCTATCCTGGCTCAAGCCCCACGACACCACCGGATCTGTACCCGGGTCCGACACCATCTCGTAAGTCTTCCTCAGGAACGGCGCTGGCCCCACCTCCCTCAGATCCTCCATCGGCTTTGGCACATCGTATGCTGCTGCCTGCCATGAGCATGACGGCGATAAAATGGCCGCATCCCTGGGATCAGCAATGGTCGCCACCTCCTCCTCTTTCAATTCCTCCTTGATCTTCTCTGCCTGCACGGCCAGAGCCGAACAGAGTTCGGGCCGGGTCAGGCATGAGTGCATGTGCGATCCAGCTTCAATTTTGCCATCGCCAATGGCTGCTTGTGGCAATGGACCCGAATGGGAAAGCGACCCACAGCATCCTAGCTCGCCTGCAAGGGCCTTTGATTGCGACCGAGAAGAATCGGTTCGGGTTAGGTCCGGGTACAAGGGCGACCAGGACCCCATATCGCCATGGTCGCCACCATCAAGAACAGAGAAGGACGCGATTTCTTCCAGTGATCTTGCGAAAGGTTTTGCCTTTTCTAGCTCAAGACTTGAATCTCGAAAGAAAGTTTTGGAAAACCATGGGCAAGATCCATTGGTACGGCCGGCAGAACAACCGCCGGCGCCGCCATGAAACGCCGTCATCAATTTAAGCTCAAGTTATGGTTTTTTTCCCTTTTTTTTTGGGGGGGGGGGGGGTCAGGAGCGTCGAGTTCAGGTTCAGGAGGTGGAGATAATATGAGCAAATTTCAAGCGAATGAACATACATGGTAGGGCTTCGACAGACAGTAAGTGAGAGCTCGACTTGAAAAGTGGAGCGGGCGACGGACAAGGGCGATGGCATGTGGACTTATATACTCGTGAGAAAAGGAAATTGATAAGCTGACTGCACCGTCACCCAGGAAGAGTGACGGTGCATTCACCGCCACGTATTTTCCAAGTGATGTGGGCCCCACCAACAGATTTATTGTATGTGCTCCGAGAGCCGGCACGTTTATGTCTTTTGCGTCTCGGGGAGGCTTTTCTGTCCCCATTTTAGCGGCAGATATTTTAAGATTTATTAATTCCATCTTTACGTTTTCTTAATACCAGAAGATTCAGGTGGTTTGAAGATTATTAATTCTATTTTTTGAAGTTTTTTAATAGTGAGGAAGTAGCCACTAAGTGAGTGGAGCTCTCCCAATGGAAGTGAGCAAAAGGAATCGTCCGAATAAGGAATCGCCCAAATGGAACCGAACCGGCCGATTGGCGGTTCTTTAAGGACTGAACCAGTTCCATAAAATTGGAATCAATGACTAAACCGATTATCTGTTTTATTTCTTAAATATTTGTAAAGAAAGGCCCAATTTGTCTCTCATTTTTGTACAATGCTCAAGTGACAAAAAAAAATCATGAATTGATCTTCAAAAACACTAACCGATGGAAAAAGAGTACAAAAACAATCAAACGATGAGAGAGAGAACCATTCTTTGACCCACTTAATAGCGGGGTCTTGGCTATGTGGATGAGGTGTCTATTAAAGATATTGTGCATACAATGACAAATCGAAAAAAAAAAAAAAAAGGATAAGCAACCGGTTTTAATTGGACCATTTGGGAATTGGATCGATCAGTTCAATTTCAAAATCAGATAATTCGATTCTCAATTTTAGATAATTGGGAATTGGTCTCATCTGTCCGATTCTCAATTTCTAATTCCTAGGTAGAAATCGGATAATTTGGGAACTGATCATCCCTTAAGGTATTCGCACGAAAGATAGAAAGACAAAAGCATCAAAAGGTCTCTATATGGGGAAAGGAAGAGTCGAGAATTTGTTCTTTTTCCCAACTTTTTGGGAGAAGGGAGGGACATTCCTTAGTTATGATTGGATGTCTGCTATCGACACGTGGACCAAACATCATGTACTTTAGTCGCCATCTCAACATTTTGCTTCACTGGCGATCGTGTCTGGACATGACATAAAAGCGTGTTTCCATTTTTTCTTTTTTATTTAACTTTTGTCCTATATATTGTTACAAACCTAATTTATATATGCTATTACACATTTGCTCCAATTTTTTTTGCGTTAATGTGGCGTCACGCGAACGCTCATATCAACTCGAGCAATGATCCAAGCATGAGCTAAGCTCAATGATTGTCTTCAACACTCATATTTTCATGCCAACCACCTCCTATCGCTCAAGACTCAACTCTCAAGCCTCCATTTAGATTACAGACTCTTACGCTTGAGTGATTGCTATGCCAAATCTGGCTTCAAAGCTCACCGCAGCTAGATCATCATCAAGAGACTCACCCCACCAGTCTATCTCAATCATCCTAATTGTAAATCTGAAATTTGAGATTTGGGACCAAGCGACGGTCACCTCGCAAGTAGTTAAACAAGTGTTAACGAAGGCCACCAAAGGTTTAGGCAACAGTGGGCATTGACGAACGAGCATCAAAGGAATTTTGGCCAGGCAATCGTGAGCTTGAAGACGATGAATAGTGACTTTAAAGACAATGAACAGTAACTTCACGATGAACAGTAACTTCGAATTTACTTTTTGTTAATCTTTTTCTAATAAGGCCACATCAATGCCACTTCATTGAAAAGAAATTACTAATGCCACGTCGGATCCATGTTAGATTTTTAACAGTGGTTTTTAATAGAATCCTAATAGAGCGTCCATGCGTCACTTGGGTATAACTTTGAGATTTTTAGCATCACAAATAAAATTTTTTGAGTAAATGTGTCAAAATGGACATTATGCTACACAGGAACAACCTAGTTAAATGTTGAATAGCGCTTCCAGTTAAGTACATATCTATTGGGTCTTGTTTTTGTCCTTCTGCAATTTGGAAGAGTAGTAAATTGTTCTCTTCGTTACACGCAAGAAAGTCTACAATTTGAGTCAGTTGCAATGGCGTCCTTGGATTTTTTTCATGTGTTCATTACGTATTTGGAGAAGTAGTAAACTATTCTCTTAGAGTACACTTTGTTTTGAGGAAAGCGGGTTTTAGGAAAACATTTTTCTCATTTTCAAGAAAAACATATTTCTAATTTTCCAGCATTTAATTCATTTAGAAAAATGAGTTAACGGAAAATGTTTTCCTACCAAAACTTAAGTTCATGAAAATGATTTCCCATTTAAAAGAATCGGAAAACATTTTCCAAAATGTTTCCCTACTCTTAGGATTCTTGGTTAATGAAATGTTTATTCTTATAAAAATAATTTTAAAAAATCTAATTTTGAATTATTTTTACAAATTTGATTTTTTATTAGTTTATTTATTTATTTTTATTTTTTTCTTTCTTTTTGTTCCTCCTTCTTCCCCTTCTTGCTCCGCAGGTGGCGATCGCCAAGATGCTAGCGGGCAAGCCGGCCAGCTTGGGCTCGCAAACCCAAGCAAGTTTGAGCTCACCAGCCCAAGCTTCATTGAGGCTAACAAGCTTGCGACTCACTAGATCCAAGCGAGCCTAAGCTTGGCCAAGGCTAGCTGGCGAGCTAGAGGATCCCTAGATCCAGGTGAGCCTGGGCTACAAGGAGGTCGGCAAGCTTGTGCCTCGCCCACTCTTGGCAAGGCGGAGTTGTGGCCATCGCCTGCCAATAGTGGTGGAGGAAAGGAGAAAAAGAAAATAAAAGAAAAAGGAAAGAGAAAAAAGAAAAAAGAAAAAGGAAAATTAAAATAATTTAAAATTCCATTTTTTCAAAAGAAAATAAAAATAAAAAGAGAAATAAAATAATTAAAAATTCGGATTTTTATAAAAAATTAAAGAATTCAAACTTTTTTTTTTTGCGTAAAATAAAGTCATGAAATAGAATATCATTTTCCAATAATATCCAAATAACAGAAAATATTTTTGATCATATATCACCAAACAAAAGAAGCATTTATGATATCATTGAGTTCTTATGATACTAACGCACCCCAAAATGATTTTGGTTACTTATTATAGGTGTGTCTTAGGACTGATTTTACAAACTCAAAAGTGGGACTAGTTGAACACAGGGTAAGGCATTTACAACAAAGGGTGCCAAACTAGTGGGGATAAAAATTAACACCCAATCAGTAGCTCATCTATCAACTGTCATTTTAACTACCGAACTTGTGAGCAAACAACCTATTTTGTGTTATTGTAAAAATATAGTACACTTATTCAACAAAAGCGGATTTGAACACTAACAGCGAATTATCTACAGCAATCAATTGGACAAAAAACTTATTGCTTATTTTAAGTTCACCAAGTCTAAAGCCTCAATGAAGAAATATGAATTTGCCTTTTAGTTGCAGTGATAAACTTATACAAACAAGCACAAAAAGTGATTAATAATGTGGTGTCTTCTCCACACGTGTTGCCACAAGTTCTTCAGTTCGTTTCTCCTAATAGGCTTAACAAGATAGTCAGCAGCACCTCTCAACATGCACCTGTACACCGTCATCCTGTGTAGACATCACTGCAAAATCCCCATAGATGATAAATAAGTCATTGTTGGACCATGACACCAGTAAAGAACATGAATCAGCCATGCATAGATAGGTAAGACGTACTTATGACTGGAATACTTTGCATACGTTATGCTCCATAATTAGAGTAAGAAGAGCATATCAAGATATTGACGACAAATCCACTTCAGTCAATATGAGATCTATGTTGTAGGTCTTTCCTTCCGTAACTCCCACGCCTTCAAAGCATAAGGAATAGCCGCAACTGCTCAACAAAACGATCAAGTCTTTTGCATTATGAAGGTGACACGTTAATGTGCATAAAGGAAAAAGAAGGTCCTAACAAGCATAAAAAGCATGAATTATGTATGCTACAAAAATCGACTTTCATCATTACCATTCCACAACTAAGCTTCCCAAATAGCACAGAAGAAATTCTACCTAAGTGCTTTGATGTTCCAATATAAATTCATGATTATGTTCAGGAACATACTTTGTGGCTTCATAAACGCTAATCTCAATCTTAAATCTAATGAAAGCTCAACAACCACATTTAACTTTAAGTCTTTCATATGTTTTTTCTTGACCAAATAAGTTGATTGTACACCTCTCACAATTACACATAAAAAGTTCATCGACTTATTTCTCATTTTTTTTTGTTTTTTCTAGTCTTAGCCTTCCTCACTCCAAATTTTTTGCCTATTGCATGTGCCTCATATTTATGATATACTTTAAGTTCACTTACAAAAACTAGTTGTTACCGTAAATTCAAAATCTTTTTTCAAATCATGAGTTACATCTGGTAGATATTTAGTTTCATGCTGCAAGTGAAGAACAAAAAGTATTTAATGCAGTGATTTTACAAGAAAAATAGCATCTCATCAATTTCTTGAGAAAGCAAATATATTATAAATAGTATGAGTTTAGGATTACCTATTATTCAACCATCAAATAATGTTACACGTGCGAATTAATTGACTGATTGCAAGCGAACCTCTGTTAGCAGGAGTTTTTGCAGGCAAATCAAGGAGAGATTCCACAAGACGGAGCAATGCATCACCAGCAGTTTAGGGCATGGCCCAATCAAGGACCGACCTTCATGCTCGCGACCAACCTTCTTGCTCGGCCTTTGCGAGCGTGAAGGTCACGACGGTAGGGCTTCTGGAGGAAAAGCCGCCGATGGGGCTCTGGAGGCGGAGGCGAGCGCCTTCTTACTGCGAATCAAGACATCTTTGACAAAAATGAGGTTCCCGTAAATTTACAGAAATTAGTGGCGGAACTACACTATATTTCCCCATGTCAAATAACTGGAACAGCATGTATCCAGACAATACAATAAATTGAAACATGAGGCCTGTTGAATTTATGCAAAATGACACCTTGAAAAAGCACAAGATGTGTGAATGAAAACAAAAATTTAAGTAGAAACATCACAGACCAAAATAAACATCCGAAGGAGTGGAGGTGGGTCAACATGTCAACAATTTCACATAAAAAATTTGAGAGCCCCATGGTTTTGTCCTTTGGCGTATAGGTAAGCACCTTCCCAAGAGGTCACCCATCCTAGGAGAACTCCCTCTTGAGCACGCTTAACTTTGAAGTACCAAAGCTAAGCTTTCAGTTACGTCAAAATGCATCTTCGAGAATTAATTTCAATTTTCACATATATATACTAAAATCGCTCCTCATATTCATTGCACAGTTTGGTTCAATCCCACCCCATTCGCCATCCTAGAAGCCTGCCAGTGTTGATACCTAAATTTTGGCTGACAAGTCTTAAGTTAAAAAAAATAAAAATAAAAATCAAGACTTTGGGAATTTTAATCGCGACGGAACCCTTTTCTTGGCTAAAAAGAGTCGTAGGAGTCCTTAGATGTCGTTTTGCTAAAAAGTCAAAATTTGACTTTCAAGTTAACTTTTTGGTTAAACATGTTAAAAAAAAAAAAATTGGGACCAAGGATTCACATGTGATTAGTCAAGACCTAAGGGGTTATTGAACCAGCTAGTTGGTTCCAAAATGCAATTTTCAAAGTTGGAGGACTAATTCGCAAAATTTAAAACTATGCCCAAGCCTTTAAATTATCATTTTTATCATTTTGACCCCTATTTAAGCTTGAAATTGAACCTGGCCCGGCTTGAATTAATCTAATCAAGCCAAAAGGACCAATTTGAATCAAGTTGGTCATTTTTGAGAAAGAAAATGGTCAATTTTGAGGGACTTTCTTACAAAATTGGACAGAAAAAATTGCAAAGTACCATAAGAGACAAATTAATATACATGAATGTGCCAACTGGTCAAAAAATTGAGCCAAATTGATGGATTAAAATGCTTAAAATAACTGCCAAAATCCAATCCGTGATTTGGCCACAATTCAAAGCGATTAAGTAAGCAAATTTATGGCCCCACCATATCCCACTTAACTCCCAATCAGCCTAATCTCTGGCTAAGGTGGAATGCTCTCATTAGGAGTGCAAATGGACAAAATTTGGCTAGGGATAAGTTGCTGAAGACATGTGAAAATCGTAGCCAAAGTTGTTCACTCTCCAGCTAAAAAGTTTGAAGATTTCACTGTCGGGGAGCTGATAGAGCAACTCAGTTGGCAAGCTTGTCATGTGGGCAAGGCCAACAAAAGGTTGCTTAATTTAGCAAATAATCTCTCAAAAGCAAGCTATTTTGAGGCATAAAATATTGGAGACAAGAGAGAGCTCACGATCGTCCCCCAAAGGCACCCCCATTAGCAACTCAAAAAGGACCTTAACCTAGAAACTTCAGAGGGACCCTCAAAGAAAAAAAAAAACGAAAGTTTCATGAACTTCCAGCTAAAACTAACCAAAACCCTCGACTAGAGAGTGAAATTATTCTCAAATATCTTTCTAACCATAGGTTACACGTCAAAAATGATGGTCAGGAAGGCACTCAAAAGCCCCTCGAAAACCGTGTTACTTGTTGGGAGGAGTGGACACCCATAAATTTTTTTATAATGTAATAGGTAGATGGTCACTAGGGAGGCAAAACAAATGTTTTTAAGGAAAATAAGGGACATTTGAGGCTAAAAGTTAATTTTAGATTAAACTACAATACATATAGTTGGAGTAAATGTCAAAGGAGTTGACAAAATGGGTCTTCAAACCTAGTCATGGTGGCTAAGCAAAGCCTTTGTTGTTGGTTTTCGTCTCCGCAGGTCTCATTTTCCAGCTTGAAGGGGCCAACTTCCAAGTGCCTTTAGAGGACAATTTCTTGGCTTCGTTGGCCAAGAGATACTTCACATAGAAGAAAGGTAAGGACCGTAGATGAGTTTTTGTTTAATGTGGACCATGGTTTAACCATGGAAAATCGAGAAGAAAGCCAGCCAAGAAAACTAATTTATGAAGCTGGAATTTTTCCGAATGTTGAAACCTCTTCCAAAAGCCATGCATTTTTTACTTGATATCCCCCTTTGCATGCATTATCTGTCTTCATTAGCTTGATGAATGTTATAAGTAAGTGCAAATGATGCTTGGGTCAACTTGGTTTGGTCTTTAAATCTCCGTTTCGCGGAAAATATTATGTGAACCATTTTCGAGAGTGTTTAGAATTTGAACAAAAATTGAATTTTAATAGACCAAAAAATATTTTATTTATTTTATATTTTATTAAAATGATTTTTTAATTATATATATTTTTAAAATCGATCCACATAAGTTCATGGCTGGCCAATGTGGAAGGTTACTTTGAAAGGTTGGTTTGATGTGCGTATTTGTCCATTCTTTGATGTATTAATCATGTTTGAAATTTCATGTTACCAAATTTCATTCAGATCAGGTGTATCTTTCCATAAGTCTTCGTAACCATGTGATGAGTGTCCACATAAGTTCATGGCTGGCTTGAACTTTGAAAGGTTGGGCATGCAACTTGTTTATGTTACTTGACAGGTGTATCTTTCCATAAGAGTTCAAACTAAACTTGTTTACTTTTCAAACAAAAAAAATAGGTTAGACCCACACATTTGAGGCTAATTACAATTGTGTTATTGTGTAGTTTGGGCTCTAAATTCTATCTAATATTGTTCTTTGAATGTATTAGTATAATTTTAATGCTTTAGTTCCACTTAAGATTGCACATGGGTCGAGACTGAAAGGCCATGAATATTGATCGAGGAAGCTATTTGAGGCAGTTTAATGTGTGCCAACTGTTCGACAAAATGCCCAAATCAAGTTTCAATCTTGAGATGGTTAACTGAGCTTGGTTATTGTGATATTCATGTCCTGAGTTGATCAAACATAGATCGGCTCAGTGAATTGATCTTTCTTCCCCTTCTTTTTCTGAAAAAAAAAAAATGAGAATCCATAATGAAGGAGAAAATATTTAGTAGTTTGCAACCATCGTGTGACCAACCTATGTGGTGTGAGTGAGCTTAGTCAGCTCTACTCAAAAGATGACACTTGTCCTCTAACATGGACAAGGATAGGGATGGAAAATAAAAAATTAAAATCGAAGCTTTCTTTTCTATGATCGATAGACAAATTGGTGAGATGAAAACAGACAAAGCTATAAATGCAAACATTTAAAGGTAAAATAGAAACGCAAAAGGAGAGAGAGCTTTCTTTTCTATGACCGATAGACAAATTGGTGAGATGAAAACAGACAAAGCTATAAATGCAAACATTTAAAGGTAAAATAGAAACGCAAAAGGAGAGAGAGAGAGAGAGAGAGAGAGAGAGAGAGAGAGCAAGTGAAGAAGCCCTTGGAAGTTGAAAAGAAAAAAGGAGAGTTTTAGAAACGTAAAAGGAATAGGAAGAAAGGGGGGGCATAAAAGGTAGAAGCCCTTGGAAATTGAAAAGAGGAGTGAGAGTTTTAAGTGGGTGTTTAGTTGTTAGCATTTATTGTATCGTCATTTTTCACCTTACCTGGAGAAAATTTTAGGTACCTTAACAGTTCCACGTCATTTTTACTTTGAACCACTTAGTAGCTGATAGCTGTCCGGGCAGGTCCACGTCGTCTCAGTTCAAACCAGCACAGGCAGAGGGCAGAGCACTTTGTCTCCCCTTTATCTTCTCTCTCCTCTTTACCTGCTCTCTCTTCCTTCTCCTTCGATTTTCGACGCTCTCTCTACACTCTACCCTGACGCACTGAACCTTCCCGTCTAGCGCTTCCTCCAACGACCGTCGCTCCCTCTCGACGACGGCCTTTCTCTCTCCACTGGACAGCTTCATCCTCCGGGCTCCATTCTCTCGGCGCACTCCCGTGACCTCTTTCTTCCCAAATCGCACTCTCTTCCGACGGTCAATTTCACTCGCCTCTCTCCATCCCCCCCCCCCCCGTCGTGATCGAGAAGCAATCACTCTGCCCTTTCGTCTAATCTTCCATCGACGACTTGCTTTCCACTCTGCTGGAAGTGATCCCTCGAGAAGCCCTAAATCTACGACCGCAAGTCAAGTTCGATTTTATTTCCTGGGTTTTTATGTTCACATATTTGTTTTGGGGGAGAAAGTACTTAAAAGCTCTCTGGTTTATTGATTTTGATTCTAAGCGCAGCAACGTGAGAAAGCTTGGCCTCTCCTACATGTGCGAACATTTTACGAAGGAAAATTCTTTAGATTCTTTGACTAGCCCTGTTGACTCTTTGTTTGCTGATTATGGATTTAGATGAGGTTGATTTTTTTCTTGTCTTGAACTTATTTATCTGTGTTAGTCTTCAACCAGGGTAACATCCTCATGTCTCTTCTTTCTACTAAGCTTGCAAATATATTTCTTCCACCATTGGCATCTTTTTAAATTGCTTCTAGTTTTTCCTCAACCTCTTTTGTAATGTCATTTCTAGTGTAAAAAATATGATTTCCATTTTTTCTTCTATATATATATATATATATGATGCAGATTGACCTCTTTAAGTTTGTGCTACAATTTTTTGTGTAGTGTCTTGTTTATGCTTTTTTTATTTATTCCTGGTCTATTCTTTGTTGTTGATGTGTTTGTCTTCATTTCCTGAATATGGGCAACTTTTTTAGGTCTTTAGAGTTGTGTTTTTCACAGCTGTTAGCATGATCCCTTGACTAGATTCATGCTAGCTAACTTAAATGAGTAAATCTGTTTTATATATTATTTTCACAAGCATTCCTAAGTGTTCTTCTATCCTGTCATGCTTCTCTTCTTTGGGTGGGTGTTGCATTTCTCAATCCCTCTCTGATTTGTTTCTCTTGCTCTATGAAATTTATGGTTACAATTTGTTTCTCTTGCTTTATGGAATTTGTGGTTACGTACCAATGATGAGATGATTCTTTTGTTGCATCTTAATGTAAGTTCATGAAATAGCAATGGTCTCAGCTCCGGCTTAAGCTTTGAAGAAAATCAGGCTTTTCCTTTTGCCAATCATCTTGTCAGCCACAACAGCAAAACACCCATTAGAAACCAGGGTAAGACACCCATTAGAAACCAGGGTAAGAAAAAGTGGAGATTGCAATTTGGAATATTCTATAATCGAGTTACAAGTTGCAACCTCCTATA
Organism: Eucalyptus leucophloia subsp. euroa; assembly: GCA_017140325.1. Lineage (NCBI taxonomy): Eukaryota > Viridiplantae > Streptophyta > Magnoliopsida > Myrtales > Myrtaceae > Eucalyptus > Eucalyptus leucophloia. The sequence continues at coordinate 52,660,511 of CM029470.1, forward strand.
CTTTCAACATATAACCATTAAAACTTCTATCCTGAATAGCTGAGACCATTGCTATTTCATGAACCTACATTAAGATGCAGCAAAAGAATCATCTCATCATTGGTACGTAACCACAAATTCCATAAAGCAAGAAAAACAAATTGTAACCACAAATTTCATAAAGCAAGAGAAACAAATTAGAGAGGGACTGAGAAATGCAACACCCACCCAAAGAAAAGAAGCATGACAGATAGAAGAACACTTAGGAATGCTTGTGAAACAAATATAAAACAGATTTACTCATTTGAGTTCGCTAACATGAATCTAGTCAAGGGATCACACTAACAGCTGTGAAAAACACAACTCTAAAGACCTAAAAAAGATGCCCATATTCAGGAAATGAAGACAAATGCATCAACAACAAAGAATAGCCTAGGAAAAAAAAAAACAGAAACAAGACAAACTATACAAAAAATTATAGCATAAACTTAAAGAGGCTCATCTACATCACATTTACATATATATGTATGTTAACACACCCACTCCCTAGAAGAAAAAAACGGAAATCATATTTTTACACCAGCAATGACATTACAGAAGAGGCTGAGGAAAAACTAGAAGCGATTTAAAAAGATGCTGTCACGACCTTTTTTTTTTTTTTTTTCAGGCGCCCGCATATGCGCGGGCATCTACGGAGGCTAATGGCTTGACTAAGTCTATTAGGCTTAGCCTGGGCTCTCCCAAGCCTACCAATTCATGACTTAAAGTATGAGTTTTTAATTTGCAAGTTAATTTTAAATAAGAGTAGCCACTAATCAATTTGGGGTGGATTGATTAGAAATCCAAGCAAAATATTATGAGAAATATTTCACTCCCGCGCAACCAGAGAAATTAAGATCGAGGACTTGATTACACTAATTAATCACTAATGCCCTTCCAATACCTAATCTTGTTTAAACCCTAAGGCTTTTTGGATTTTCAAGGATTTTTCCATGCATTTTGTAAAAAAACATCTTTTACACTTTTTCTGCTCCTTTTTTTTTGGAAATGTTGTCGCGACCCGATCTTGCCGCCCTCGAATCCCTCATCATCACGAGGAGAGAAAATGGAGAAAGGTCGAGTTTATGGGTACTTGATCATGAGAGTTCTCTCACGGCTCGCGTTCCAAAAGACGTCATCACCTCGCCTTTCGAATCAAGCCTTTCGTGAGTTTCCTCCACGAGATTGCGAGCTCTCCCAAGCTCGTACCCCGCGTAACAACGGAGTGTCGCGATCCATACCCACACGGGCGATACACCTTAGAAAAAGTGGTGGGGTGTGGATATCGGATTTAAGGGTACCTTTACCATAATAGCCCTCTAGACAGTACGTCTCGCCCATAAGGATGGCATCACTTCATCCTTTGGGGTACTCCCATATCGAGTATGCTAAACCATGGTGAGTTTCATCGAAACTCATACCCCGCGCGGCAGGTTTATTTATACGGTCTAGTTGTCTATAACAACCTAAAAATAATACGGGAGTCACCACTAGCCTCATTTTGGGGGTCAACTAAAAAACCCAATCGAGGGTCAAGAGTGTTCCATCGATGCCTACGCAACCAAATATCTAAGTTCGAAGACTCAGGTTACGCTAATATTTCTATTAGCGCGCTTTTGGTACCTAAACAGTATGTTGTTTTTTCCTAACATGCCCATGCGTTTCTTTTTACATTTTCGAGATCATTAGTCCTAAACTAAGCGATCATGCGTGGTTGGTTATTTTCATTCTATTCTATTTCTAGAAAAACAAGAAAAGAAAGCAATCAATGGAATTGAAATTACAAGACAGTAAGTAAACAATCAAGGAAATCAATAAATCTACCATGCAATCCTAGAAAATATAAAAGAGAAACACAATTGAAAAAGATGAGAGAAAGAGAGAAAATCCGCAACTCGTCGGGTTTGCGGGTTTTATACAACAAATGGAATCCGAGACATATGTCGGGGAAATGAATAGTACATGATAATGGTCGAAAGGGACATCGACCTCCACCGTCTTCGCGCTTTCTCCATCTTCGGGCTCCTAATCTAAACCTAATCTAAGAAAATTATAACTAGGTGCATACAATGGAAAGAAACAAGCATACACATCAAAACAATCAAAAACAAGATATCATGTCGAGATCAATCATTTAAAGGAAGTGCAATACGAAAGCCAAATTTTGGGGCCCCGGGGTCAGCCTTTGTCTTTCATGCAAACGTCCCACTAAGACACCTACCCAATCCTTTTTTTTTTTTTTTGTGACTTATAGCAATTGTTGACCAATTGTATTCTCGCATGGCCAATAACGCTTATAAGTCTCCTAATCAAGTGATCTATGTGATCCCAGGGTTTTCCCTCGATATCATGCATCGACCCTATCATTCATCTAAAAATCACATGCATTGCAAAAATTTAAACATGCATGCAGGTCTTTTGAACATTGTTTCTCAACCAATCAAGCGAGAAAGTGAACCGTCGGCGGGTCACTTATTACCAAGGGCATGCGCCAATCACAAACACAAGCAATTTCTAATGCATGATGAGATTATATGTATGAAGAGTACATGTGATATTTCAAAAATATATCTCGAAATCATTCATGAAAAGTTTTGAGACAAGGTGATGTCTTAGCTATGAAAGGCAGTCAATTGCCAAGGCTAGCCCGGGGCTCGCATAAATGCACTCACAAGCATCGCAGACATTTTGAATACAATTCAAACCGTAACTTTCATGATGTTAAATCAGGATTTTTTAAAAAAGATTTGAAAATATTTAGGATTAGGGAATATCTAGGCTATGGAACACATTCAATTGCCAAGACTAGCTCGGGGCTCGCATAAATGCACTCTCAAGCGTCGCAGGCATTTTGAATATGGTCCAAACCACGATTTTCCTTAAGCCATATTGAACTTTGGAGAATAACTTTTTTAGAAATCGTTTTTGAGAAACATCACATGTACCAAAGCATTTTTTTTTTTAAAGATGCAATTTGAAAATGCCGATTATTTAACAACAAATATCAAAGCATTTAGAACAATTTTCATGGAGATGGCATGGCCTAATTGCATGCACAAACTATTCTAAAAGGTATAACTAAACAGTCACAATCATGTTTATATTAGGAAATTTCAAAACAAACGTGTAATGACAATTTGGCAATAAAACAATTTCCTAACATGCATGACATGATGACAAACAACTTTTGTGAAGAAAGTTTTCTTAAAAAATGTACACATGATTTTACAAAAATCAAACAACAAGCAACAACACATCAGAAATTTGCCAAAACAACAGGACATTCAGCTAATGTCACAAGAATTTTTCCTATCAAAACATGTCTAAAAATCATCAAATTTACACAACATAGCCAACATGATGACAATGCAAGTTTCATTCAAAGGCCAAGTTCATATTCCAAATAGAAAAAATGGAAAAAAAAAATATCAAATGTCTGTCCAAACAAGGGTTAGAACAGGGGTCCGAATTTGATCCCTTATCCAGATTGTAGTATGACTTTGAAAAAATGGAAAATTGGTCCAAATGATGAGCGATTGGCATGAAATTAGCGGCATTAGAAACTTTTAAGCATGTCTTACGTCTTCCTAGAAGAGCTCGAGTCCAAACTAGGTCGATTTGGTATCTTAAAATTGAGATCTTTAAAAGTGTGTGCATTAGTAATTAAGAAAACCAAACATAAGCATTCATTAGAAAACCTTAGAATCACTTAAAGAATGCCCAAATGGCATGAAGAAATCACACGGGACTTAGGATTGGATGCGATGGAAAGTTTGGATAGTCATCTAATCCTAAGTCGGCATGCAAAATGTTATACAATTTAAATGACATTATGAATGATTCATGATTCCTAATGATATACTTGGGAATTCTAAGTGTGATGAACACTTTTTGTGAGACAATTTAATGTGCAAGATGAAACTCAAATGACATGACTTAAACACGTATGCAAACCTTGCAACATGCAGTTCAATCATCAAGAAGGCATGATCGTAAGATTTGATCTTTAGATGACTCAAACAAGCACGGAAATGTGTGCACATATGACAAGGTTTCATTTCAGCATTAAATTTACAGAACAAGCATGATTCCAGCCATCCTCAAGACATGCATAAATCCTACCAAAAATCTCACATATAGAGCATACAATGATGAAGATTTCTCATTAAGAGATCAAAACTCAATTAAGATTACATGAGTCATGGCAAAAATGGCAAAACAAACCAATCTATATGTCTAGCATATATTGCTGCAGTACCTTTTACTCTAATGCATGCAATTGACTTACTTTGCTAATGTAAAAACCTTGCAAGGAAAGTATCAATTGAACATATATATCATGTATTTCAACTCTCATGAAGGATTTGAAACCAAATAGGTACATTTATGGACTCAATTTCATCAAAACAAATCTCGGACTAATGCAGAACGGACTGACCTATGTTTAGATCTAAGCGATTTTGACCTAATTAAACATGTCTAAAAATTTTGAAAAAAAAAAAAAATACAAGACATGCACAACACCTGTACAAGTAACTTTGATACAGGAAAGTTGTTCCAAAACTCAACACAAAAATCGGCAAAAAAATAGCAAAATCAGAGATCGATATGGAACAAATTGACCTAAGCCTAGATCTAAGTAGATTTGACCTAGTTGAACAGATCCAAAAATCATGAAAAAAAAATACATAAGATGTATGAGACGATTTTGAACAAAACTCATGAAGACAATTTTATCAAAAAATGATCATGAAAGTCGGCACAAAAATAACAAAGCCAGAAGGCGGAACAAAATTAGAACCGAAAAATACCTAAACTACTATAGAATCGTTAATCTTCAGAGGTATTTTTCGAGGATCAAATGATGCTCGATTAGGGCGTGCAACCTATCGTTTTGAAGCTTGAGATGTCTACTATCTAATCTTAATAGGACTCGAGCTGAAACGAGGTCGTTTCCGACCTTGTTTTGACCAAAACAGTGACCTATGTACAGGCCTACGAAAATCACAGATGAGGCTCAAAATCATAATCATCATTCAAATCATCAACAAATCATGGCAGCATTCATGCTCATCAATCTTAATCATGTAAAAGCTCCTAATCTTGAATCCTAGCCCCAATCGACTAACTTGATCTCGCTTGATCGGATTCGAGTTTCGAATCGTTACCTTTCGTCGCGATTTTCGTCGATTTTTATCGCGATCAATCGGATCAAGCCGCCGGATCACGATCGGGACTCCAAGAATGTAGATCAAGTCACTACAGCTCGGATCGGGATCAATCAAACCATCGGCTCAAGGAAAAAAGGAAGAACCGGTCCAAAATGGATCGGCCTTGACTCGCCGACGAAGATCGGGCCGCCGATGAAAATTCGGTCACTGATCTAACCTCCTCTGTCCACAGCCAGGTCAAAGACCTCCACTACTGCAGATCATCAGCAACTTGAAGGGTTGGGAGTTACGGCAACCGCCGGTTCGAGCCTAGAATAAGACCGGTCCAAGAGATAAATCGAATCTAGAGAGAGAAAGCGTGCGATCTGTTTGGGCGGGAGTTTAGAGGGAGAAAAGAGAGAGAGAGAGAGAGAGAGAGAGGTTGAGGAGAGAAAATTTTCGTGCAAAATGAACACATTCCTGAAAATAGAAAAGATTTCATTTATATACTCCTATATTAAGCGATTTTAGCCGTCGGTTCGACTGGACGGTCGAAATCTCGATCCAACGGTCAAAAATCCATTTTGAAAACTCCATCATGATCTCGAGATGTTAGGTAATTGATCTAGTGGGTTCAATTTGAAAAAAACCAAGCAAAAATCGAGAACTGCGTAAAAATATCTAATTATGGGTTAATTTGCAATTTGACAAAATTCAAGGACCAATTTGTAAAATTTTGGGAAATTGAAGGTGTAGAAGTGAAATTGGGATTGAGAGGGTTCCAGAACCAGTCGCTAGAGGCCAAGAACCGGCGGGCAAGGGCTTAAACCGGCCAGTCCTGCCGGTAGCCAGTCAGACTGGCCGAACTGGTTCAGTTCGGTTATGCCGGATTTTGACAGGTTTGGTCCGGTTCTTGCTATTTTGTCCACTTGGGACCCTTGTGGGTAAAAAATTTATGCAATTTGACCCCTAAATGACCAAATTGAAAAAGAATTTTATCATTTTTTATGAAAAAATTGACCAATTAAGATACAATTAATCTAATCAAACCTTATGAACGTGATTTAAGGGTCTTTTATTGACCTAATTGAATGATTATCGTGAAAAAAAAAAAAAGTCAAAACCATGAGTGCTTTGAATTTGGCCTAAAGGACCAAAATGGTAAAATTTGCAATTCAATGGGCAAAATTGCAAATTAACTAAAATTAAACTCAATTAGTGTTACAATTACCATATCTAATGAGCTACCCATATGTAAGATCACTTATCATGATTGACCTGAATTGAAGTGCTTGAGCTTAGGTAAAAAATGGATATAAGCCTAATATTAAAATTGGATCTAGATTCATGAAATTAAACCATAGCCATGAATGGATCAATTCAAATTTTGTCGATTGAAGCTTAATTGCTTGATTTTCTAATGCTTAGGAGGATAAAATTTTTCAAATTGATGAGTTCTTGTGTGAATTTTACAAAATCGATCTCGGATTTGTACTTATCTTAAGAAAATGAGTGAGAAACAATCGTCCATTCGCAAGTTATGAATGATTTGATTTTGGTCCCCTAATTAAGGCTCAAAACGGCAATTTGCATTTTGACTCAATAAATTGCGAAATTGAATGCTCAAATAGATTTTAGATAGTCCCTAAACCAAATGTCAGAAAAGGAACTACCTAAATAGCACCGACACGCGACACGGACACGCGACACGTCGACATGTCATTTCTTAAAAATAGATAATTCCGACACGTTGGGGCACGTTGTATATTAAATAAATATTTTTATTTTTAATTAATTTAATTCAAATTCAGTATTTTTTATTTTTTGAAATTATTTTTTAATCTCATTTATTTATTTTTTCAATTAAAAAAAAAATCTCCACTAGAGGCCACCCCACTCTCTTCTAGTTCTTTCCCTCGTCCATTCCCCCCCCCTCCCCCTCCCCCTCCCCCTCCCCCCCCCCCAATATTTTTCTTTCCCTCCCCACCACTGACAAATAGGCTGTCCCTATCTCTTCCCCTCCCCCCAAAAAAAGCGATGGCCCATCAAAAACCCTAGCTTTGCACGACCCACGACCCTTCGTCTTCTCCTTCCTCGCCGCTCGCTGCACAACCCCCTTCCTCCCCTCTTCTCTTCCTCTCGCCTTCAGCCCTTTCTCCCTCATAGCTACAACCTCGTTGGATCCATAGCAGCATTACAGTGGGGGCCGTCTCTCGTCGTTGCTCGCGGCCTCTGCTCCCTCGCCTCCACCCTCCATCAGTCTGCTGAACACGCGTCAACACGTGTGTCAAGAAAAGTTGATCGCGTGTCCGACCGTGTCGATGTGTCCGACACGTGTCGGACATGATACGGAAGCACAAACAACGTGTCCGTGCTTCATAGGGAACTACACCTAATTATAACTAGAATCAAAGTAATTTTGTTTTTGGTCGATTTAGAACCTAAAATTGAAAAATCCAGAAATCAAGGTTCTTAATCGAATTTTGTGAAATTTTTGACACAAAAGTCAAATTGGCATTAAAAGAAATGTATTTGTCCGTTTTTTATTTTTATTATTTTTAGGTCAAAAATTTGACCAAAAGTCAACCATTTAGTTGACTTTTCCTAGAAGGTCGATTTTTTGGTCAAATCTTTGAATTTTCAAAAAATTGATTTGAAAAAAGCGAAATTAAAACTAAATGGATTTTTTTGGGGGTAAAAAGTCAAATTTTGATCTGGGGTTGACTTTTGGTTAAAGGGTTAACCAAAAAGTCAACTTGAAAGTCAATCATTTGACTTTTCGGATTTTTCTTGAAAATGAGTTAAAAACTGCTTCAAAACGACAATGTAAAAGAAAAAAAAATGAAAAATGACACTTTTTGGTCGAGAGATAGGATTTTGTCGCGATCGAAACCTAAATCTTTTTTTTTTTTTATCTTTTAATGATGCATCGACTAAAAATCAGGTGTCCACAAATATAAATCATTTTTTATTTTTTCTGATTTTTTGGGAAAATGTAAAATATTTTTGGATTTTTCTGATTTTTGAAAAATAAATTATTTTTTTATTTTTTGTTTTTATTATTAAAATAATAATATGTTATTATATACACGACCCGGGTCGGTTCCCGGGTTGGGACCGTCCCGGATCGCTGACCGCCAGCCTGAATGGCCGACCGCCGGCCCGGATGGGCCTGAGGCGTGGGCCTGACCCAGGGCTTCCCTTTTTTCTTTAAAAAAACACTCCAAGCCCAAAAAAGAACAAAACAAGCCCACAATCTTGCAAGGCCCGCATGCGTCTGGCCCGAATTATTCATAACCCTACCCGGATGAGATCCACACACCCGACCCGGTTCCAAGTCGCCGACCCGAATCACTCCCTCGTCTCTCTCTTCCGCGACACCCGACAGAGCTCGCCGCAAAGAGGGACGTCCGTCGTCATGGCCGCGCGAGGCAAATCAGCTGCAGCTCGCGTTGGCGGACGCGATGGCGAGATGGCAGCAACAGCAAACGGTGGTGGATCGGCGAGGTGGCGAGCAGTTAGCTCGTCCAATCCGAGCCGAGATGTAGGGGGCGGCGGCTAGGGTTTTGGGAGGGCGACGCCGATGGAGGCGGGCAGCGGCAGGGACGACGATGGACAGACGACGCCGGGAGCGACACGAACCAACCGAGGTTCAGAATTAAGAAGAACGGCCTGGGCCGGAGCTCACACGAGTCCGACGGCCGTGAGCTCTGACACGGTACGTTCGAAACAGGGCAAAACAGAGCCCTCTTACTGGAGCTTGGCGTGGAGGGAAAGGGAGCGCAGCGACGGGTCATCGACCGCGACTCAGACGTGGTGGCTGGCGGTGGCTCTCCCTCGTCCTTGCCACCTCGCAGATCTCTCTCCAGATCAGAACCTCCCTCCGCCCACGAGCTCTCTCTCTCTCTCTCAAATCTCGGCTTGCTCGCTCTCGGGCCTCCCCTGAAGTCTCTCGGGGGAAGCCCTGAGCTCGCGGCCTCTGATCTCTCTCTGCGTGTCCTCTGGTGTCCTCGGCTTCCCCCTCCTTTTATAGGCGAGAGGCCGGTCGACGGAGGAGCCTCGACCGCCGGTATTTGGTGCGCCGACCGGTCTCTCCCCGTCGGCCGAACCGGTGTCAGCTCCCACCTTTTCCACGGAGGCCTGCTCGGCATTGATGGCGCGTCCCCTCAGCCACCGGCCTATCCTGTTCTGCCATGGTAGGGCACGCGTGAGTAGCAGAGGGAAGGAGAAGAAGGAAGAAAGAAGGGGGCCGGGCCAAAGGGAATTGGCCTTGGGCCCGCGTGGAAAAGAAGAAGGGGCTGGGCGTGGAAGCCCAGCCCCTGTGGGACCCTTTTTTTTAAGTATTAATTTTTTAAACATTAATTTATCCGAAGATAGGGAAAATAAAATAGAAAATAAATGATATTAATACATAGGTGATACAAATGTCTTTTTTGTTAGGGCCAAATTGGTTCCTAATTTTCTATGTAATTTAATTTTAAATATTTAGCCAAAATTTAGGTGTCAACGACGATGTATTGGTGGAAGAAATATATTTGCAAACTTAGTAGAAATAAGAGACATGAGGATGTTACCTTGATTGAAGACTAACACAGATAAATAAGTTCAAGACAAGAAAAAATCAACCTCATCTAGATCCATAATCAGTAGACAGAGTTAACGGGGCCAGTCGAAGAGTCTAAAGAATTTTCATCCATAAAACGTTCGCTCATGTAGGAGACGCCAAGCTTTCTTACGTTGTTGCACTTAAATTCATAAGCAATAAACCGGCAAGCTTCTAAGTACTTTCTCCCCCAAAACAAAGATGCAAACATAAAAACCCAGGAAATAAAGTCAACCTTGTGGTCGCAGATTTAGGGCTTCTCGAGAGACCGCTTCAAGCATGGTAGAAAGCAAGTCGTCAACGGAAGATTAGACAGGAGGGCGGAGCGATTGCTTCTCGATCGCAAGTCAGGGGGGACGGAGAGAGGCAAGCGAAATTGGCCATTGAAAGAGAGCACGATTTGGGAAGAAAGAGGTTGCAGGAGTGTGCCAAGAGAATGCAGCCTGGAGGATGAGGTCGTCTAGTGGAGAGAGAAAGGCCATCGTCGGGAGGGAGCGACGGTCGTCAGAGGAAGCGCTACACAAGAAGGTTCAGTGCGTTTGGGTAGAGTGCAAAGAGAGCGTCGAGCTTCGGAAGAGAGGAAGAAAGAGCAAGTAAAGAGGAGAGAGAACGCTCTGCCCTCCGCCCACGCTCGTTTGAACTGAGACAACGTAGACCCACTCGAACAGCTGTCAACTACTGAGTGGTTCAAAGTAAAAATGACGTGGAGCTGTTAAGGTACCTAATATTTTCTCCTCATGAGTCTATCTGCCTATCATAGAAAGGAAAGTTTCATAATTTAATTTTTTATTTTTCATCCATGTCGATGTGCATGTTAGAGGACACGTGTCACCCTTTAAATAGTGTTGACCAAGCTCATGCACTTTAGATGGGCCGGTGACGTGCAAGTTACAACTACATAATATTTTCTCATAACGAAGATGTTAGGAAAGGGACGATAGAAAATCCTTCCTTTTCCAAAAGAAGTTGCCAACAAGATTGGCCTATGTGAAAATTTGATTCTTTGTCTAAAGCACTTCTCTTTTCTTTGGGTTTCTCTTGGGCTTAATCTTGATATGAGTCGATAGTTATATTTAGGAATAATGGCTAGACGGGAACATCCCTGCACTTTCTTTCTGAGGGAAAGACTAAAGGACGTTGCATAATCTGAGAGTCCAGTAAAACACTACAGCAATTTTATAATAAGAGCCACTCGAAAGGGTATTAGCCATAACTACTACACTAAACTACAAGAAAACTAATTTCGAATCATAGTGTATTGTATTAGAAGTCTGAAAATCTTTCCTTGTTTTGTAGCTTCAGACATGGGAACCTGCAAGGTTCACATAGAGGAACTTGCAAGTTTCACATAGAGGAGCAACACTTTCATAAATCTTTGTGTCATTTGGTTGCTTAACTTGCTTTTCCACCAAATGCACCCCACAGCTGCTTAGAGTCCCCTCCATTGCTTGAAACAATACTATAAATTGACTACAGTGATTCAGCAATTTGGCATCCAATCCCCACATCATTCACCGTGGAACGCATAAAAGTCATATGCGGTCAGACTCCAATGAGGAAAAACAATCTACACAACCATAAGTTTCTTGAATGTTGACAAACAACTGGATCTCGCATGAAATACTAGCTTCTTTCATATTAGCAAAATCAACAATAGCACAAAAGGCCAAACCGGCTATGTCACAGTATAATTCTAAAGATACAGGAAACCTTAAGAGTCCTCTCATGCTTTGATGGACAAACCACTTTGGGATCTTGCTTCCAGGATGAATTATGTCAACCCGAGTCTCTCCAACTAATCCCTACCAGTCGGAACCTTTTACACATGGGACACAAACATGAGAGAGAGAGAGAGAGAGAGAGAGAGAGAGAGAGAGAGAGAGAGAGAACTCAATTGACAGCACGTTACAATTGCTAGAGCATTGATCCTAAATCAGCTGATGACAGCCAGAAAGTTAATTTGTTTGAGCCAAGGTGATTTATCTTGATTATATCGTAGCATGTGATAAGTCAACACATGTTTCTAGCAATTCACAATCTTTTGCAAGTAAAGATGTTATGTTCTGCGGGAGAGCTAGAATTTCTCGAAGCTGCATGCAACATGCCAAAAGAAGCCGCTGCAACTTAGTAAATTGACTGATGCATGTGGGAAGGCTAACAAATTTGCTTTCCGACAAATCTAAAATTGTCAACGAGGATAGGCAATGAAGATTTTGCAAGAAGCTAACCTCTAATAAGCTGCATCTTTGCATATTCAAGTATATTATGCTCGGAAGGGCTAATGGAAGAGAGAGATTGGTATAATCATTTGATCTCCACATAGGCTCCAGGAACTTGCTAAGTTGTGAGCATCCATCAATAAAAAATATGCACAAGATGCTGCAGTGTATAGATGCTACAAGGAAGCTTTTTAAGGTCCACATGGTCCCTTATATACAACTCTTGCAGTTTGATGAGATTCGCGACAGAAGAGAGTAGTTCTTCAATGGTTGTCTCATAAAGTGTAAGTGTTCTTAGATGTTTCACTGGTACAAGAATATTTGGAAACCTTGAAACCTTTGAGCAACCTCTAAATACCTGATTTTCAAGAGATATCGACTTCAGACTGCTGGGGAAACAGCTAAGATTGGACCAGTTTAGAAAGTTCAAATATATGAGCTTGTTAAGATGCTCAAGAGACTATGAACCTTAACAAGATTGGTGCACCATTGGAGATCCAAACTCTCAAGATTTGGCAGGGATGATACGTCGAGAGTTTCACTCAGCAATTTACAGTGGCTGAAAATAACACACCTCAAATGTCTAAAAAGCTGCACGGTAAATAATGATATTTATAAGTAGTTATTTCAAGATCTTCACAGTTATATCTTTTATCTTGACAGGAGAATATAGCAAGCATGTACCTTGAATTCCTTCCCCAATATGCGGATGCTGCTTTTACTCAGGTCTAAACCTACAAGTTTCCCGAGGTTTGTATTGAACGGCACCGATGGTGGAGAATAATCGGGCCATTTGAGCCATCTTAATTCAGTAGGAAAGTATATAAGATCCCCCGAGTGGGAAACATTGCGAGCTAAGAAAATTCTGAGCCTCTTCATGTTTGTGAAGGCATGAGCACTAAAGTGCACTTCAGGAGCAGCCAACTTGAGCATTATTGCTTCCACTTTATTAGTTCCCTGGCAGCAAACATATGAGTAGACGAGTTAAGTCTTTACATTTTGCAGGGATTACTAGTAATAAATAGATTTGGTGTGCTTGTGCCTCGAGCGCCTTTTGCTCTAAGCTTTCAGAATTTGCTTTTACTTTAGCATTTGACACATGAGTTTTATAAACACCTCAAATCTTAAAAAACCACAGTATTTAAGTTCTGCAGATTGTCTTAATTTACTTGTTAGAAATTGTGATCCATTTTGTCTAAAACTATCTAGAAACTACTAACTTAATGGAGAAGGAACAAGTTGGCAACAGTGAACATGAAATGCAAGAAAAGGCAAGTCAAGTCAAAAGTGAAGACTCATATGTTGGAGAAGTTTCTGGTACTACGTGGGCAGCAAGACTACGTGGGCAGCAAGAAGTCAAGTTAAAGAAGTAAACTAAAGTCAACAAAAGGAGCCGCAAAGAATAGAAAAATGAAGAATAAGGAAAGACGCAACGAGAAGATCTGAAAGAAAGAAGAAAAGGAAAGCAAAGTCCAACTTGTACTTTGACTAGCCGCGACAACCAGGAGACAAAGAAGCAAGCTGAAATTTTATATTAATTTTTGTACTCAAAGTCAGTAGAGTAAGGCGGTAACTCACGCTTATAAATAGGCTTGTAATTGACCATTTGAGCATGTGAGGTGAGCCCTCCACCGTGAGAAGTCTTAGACCTCCACCATACCTCCATCAAATTAGTTTATTCAACTAATGAAACTATTTCCTATATCCCAGGTTCTATATCCTTCGATTATCCTATCTTGTTTCTTGTTCATCCACTATAAATCATATCATACACTTGCACACACCACTAATTAAAAACTATCATCAATACCAAAACCATGCTTCTACATGCACACATCCAAAATTTTTAACATGGTATCAGAGCTAGATGCACCCAGGTCCGTAATTGAGCCACCATGAAGCCAGAGCTAGGCATATTCGGATGGAGTTTTGGGCGTTTGTCCTCACCATCCTCAACTAAAAAGGCTAGGGCCCGAGCGAGAGCCAAGAGAGCCAGAGCCAAAGCCAAAGCTAGAATAAAAGACCAAAGCCTGAGCGAGAGCCAAAGCTGGAGCTAAAGCCAGAATCAAAAGCGGAGTAAGAGCTAGAGCCTGAGCTAACAACTACAACTAAGAGCATTTTGATGTATTGGGCCATCATTGAAGAAAAGTCATGCATGTTCAAAGGTAGGTGCAAGTGTTCCGATAAGAGAATGCAAGGGATCATGGAATGAAGACGGCATAAAAGACATGGGACAAACTACAAGAGAAATTTCAAGGTATGTCCGAGGCTTCATAACACAAGTCTGGAGTATCCCGAAAATGGATCAAGGGGGAGTATTGGAAATTGTGATCCATTTTTTCTAAAACTATCTAGAAACTACTAACTTAACGGCGAAGGAACAAGTCGGCAACAGTGAACGTGAAATGCAAGAAAAGGCAAGTCAAGTCAAAAGTGAAGACTCATATGTTGGAGAAGTTTCTGGTACCACATGGGCAGCAAGATTATGTGGGCAGCAAGAAGTCAAGTTAATGAAGTAAACTAAAGTCAACAAACTAGAGAAATCTACGTGCATGAGAAATGTTGAAAATAAGTCAATAATGGCTGCTTAACCATGAAGAAAGAAGGATCAAGAGTACATGGGCAGTAAGAGTACTTGGAGATAAGAAAATGAGTTGTCTTACAGCTGTATGGCGATGAAAAAAGTCAAAATTTTTAATATGGTATCAGAGCTACATAAATTTCTTCTTGAAGATATTCATTTAGAAATGCTGACTTTACATCTAGTCGATGGATCTTCCATTCTTTTTGTGTTGCTAGAGCTATGAGTACCTAGATGGTATCAAGGCGAGCAACAAGAGCAAAAGCATAGTTGCAACAACTAGGTATTAACAGTATTGACTATACTGAAACTTTCGCTCCTGTTGCTCGCCTTGATACCATTCGGGCACTCATAGCTCTAGCAGCACAAAAAGAATGGAAGATCCATCAACTAGATGTAAAGTCAGCATTTCTAAATGGATACTTCAAGAAGAAATTTATGTAGCTCTGATACCATGTTAAAAATTTGACTTTTTTCTTGTGGTGTTGATTCCTCATGTGCAGGAGATATGTCTGGTAGGTTGACATACTTCTTCTCATTCTTCTCTTCATCCCAATTCCAAGCGGCATTTTCAACACGGTTCTTGAAGTTCTTGAAAATAGAGAAAACCTTCAATCTTTCTCGAAGAAAGTAGATCCACGTCATTCGAGTGTAGTCATCAACGAATAAAATGAAGTCAACACTTCTTCTCAATCTTCTCTTCATCCCAATCCCAATCCCAGTATCTTTTCTACCACAGAAGTCCTTGAATAAAATTTAGTTTGTTCTGTCATTCATTTTTCACTTCATTCCTTAGCTCCCTTGCCACACTTACACACCCACACGCTTCTGCAAAAATCCAACAGTACTTTATGGGGAGAGGTCAATAGTACAAACCTTACATCTCAGGGTGGGATATGGAAAAAGTGAATCTTATGGAACCATTGGGCCATTATCTTTACTTAGCAGAAAAATATTCACGCTCTTTTCTAATAGAAGGCCAAAAGTACTTTGTAAGAGGCTGTAACCCTACCAAACAGGCATTCATATTGTCAAAAACAAAAGATCATGATTCAATGTATTACTGTGCCATCTGTTAGAACAAGAAGCACGTCATTACAGAACCACAATCCGCTACGCTCCCCTGGCTTTTTGGGAGATTCTCTCTGTACAATTTCTCTTCCCATTTCTTGAATCATATCATGCATCTCCAGCTTGCCATGCTCAATAGTGATAAGCGACTTATCTATAAGAACATCAATTCCGCCATCCGGATGGAGATCACAGCTCTCCAAAATTTCTCTCATATGACTTATACTCTCTCCCTTGAAGAAACATGCTATGTCAAGAAAAATATCCCTCTCATAATCATCTAAACCATCAAAGCTCAGTCTCAACACACTGAAGATTTCTCCATTGAAAACTCTTCAATTCATCTAATGTGTTTTTCCATTGGAAAGAGCTTTTACCTCGAAGAAAAGAACCCAAAACTTTAATAGCTAATGGAAGACTCTTGGTGTAAAGCACTACGCTATGTGAAAACTCTTCATAATCAGGAGGAGAAGAAATATCCTCAAAAGCAATTGAATTGGAGAGCATACAAGCCATTAAAATATCTAATGGTTGAACCTTTTATATGCTGTGTACGCCATGAGCAACCAGTAAATGTTCATCTCTAGTCGTTATGATGATTCTACTTCCACAACCAAACCAATAATATTTTCCAACCAGTGTTTCCAATTGGATCAACTGGTTCACATCGTCAATGAAAATGTGGACCTACTCTTTAGCATGCTCGTACCTCTGTGGACATTGCCAAGCTTCAGATAATCATCCCACGTTACCCAAGAAATAAGTGTCTCTTGAAGCTGAAGTAGACCATCTGCAGATTTTTCCCAAGTTTCTCTAACATTGAAAAGAAAGCTGCAACACTCAAATTTGTGCGAAAAAGCGTTATAAGTAGCTTTGGCGATAGTAGTCTTCCCTACTCCTCCATATCCACAAATTCCGACCATGCGAACCTCGTTTGATTCCATGTCTAGCAAAGTATGCATATGGGACACGTGAATCCATGGCATCCACGTTTTCAGGGACAGGTAATTGATCGCGATTCAGCTCAGTCCATATACTCTTGACAATGCTGTGAATGACATTAGACTCCCGCCTGGTGGATTCAAAGCATAGAGCCAATTGAGAATACTTTAGGAGATTCACAGATGCTTGATACAATGAGTCCTAAGTTGATCTCCAATAAGATCGAGCAGCAGTCAATTTCTCAAATACTAAGGACCAGATTATTATTCAGTTTCTAGCAATTAATCAGATACCTGAAAAAGAAGGTACAGGAATCAACTTTCTGAATACCTAATTAATCAGAAAAAAATTCAGTCAGCCTTAAGTTCAATCACATACAGATCACTCCTAAGACAACGAAAAAATTCCCTAATTTTTCCTTTTCCTCCTTTTAATGGGCTTGTGGAGGAACATGGTCCACCTGCATGTTTATTTACTCAGAGCATGACTTTCTTGTCAAGAAGCAGCAGAAAGGACTAAATGATAGCCTTACCGTTCAACCAAATGCCAGCCAGAGATGTTAGCTGCTGTAGTCAGTGCTTCTCTCCACCTCTTCACCTTCTCCAAATCGCCGCCGTTCGACTTCAACCTCTCCTCGTGCTTGATTTAGGGCTCGGCCGTACCTCCCCCTCTGTCTCCTCACCTCCGACGGATCCACCTTGCAGAACACCGGCCACACGATCTGCCTCATCGTATCCCTGCACTACACGATTCTCACCAGCTCGTCCAAGCACCATCCAGAGGACAAGTGGTCCTCTGAGAACAGGACGATCGAGATCGTCGATTCCCCGATGGCTCCGAGGATCGCCGGCGTGATCTCCTCGCCCTTCCAGAGCTTCTCGTCATCCATGAACGTGTCAGTCCCTCGCTGGTCAGCGCCGCATGGAGGTGGCCAGCGAAGTCGCTGTGCGTGTCCACGCCACGGAAGCTCAAGAACACGCCGTATCTGTACGGACGGCCGGACGCTCCGACGGCGTCTCCGAAATTCGCCGGCATGATCATCTCTACGGCCTTCCTGAGCTCCTCGTCGTCCATGAACGCGGCTGTCCATGCACTGTCCTCGAAAGAGGAGCTCAGTAACACTTCGTTTTTGTCTAGATCATCCCAGGGCATCCTGGTACTAGCGGTAGCGCCCTCGGTTAAAACGGTGGAGTCGTCCTCATCATAGGAGCTCAGTGACACTTCTTCTTCGTCAGGATCGCCGGGGAGGTTCGGGATCCAAGAGGCCATCTCCTTCCATCGAACCAGCGACCTGACCGGGAATGGCCTCGCCTGTTGGACTGAAACTGGTTGATGTCGAAGAGAGCACCGCCACTCTCTCTCCCTTCTCCAGAATTTTCTAGCAAAATTCAGCTGCGCCACTTCTAGATTTCTCCAAAGAAATCTAGTTGTCAGACTATAATAAAATAATAATACTTGTAGAATAGTGTCGAAAGCCAACACAGTCACCGACTTTCCATCCTATAAATAGGAGCAACTTGCTCCTCCCGTGTGTGTCCAACTGAGAGTGCATGAGTAAGAAGTCCAACTAGGAGTGTGTGAATGGGTGGAGCAGATGGCGTCAGTGTAGAGTTTAGTGTAAGTGTAGGGTGATAGAGAGTGAGTGGGGTGTGTGCACAGAAAGTTGTGTTCATGTGTGGTTTGTGAAGTGAGTGGGTGAGCAAATAAACTGAGTAGCTGTGAGAGTATGATGATAGAGGGAGTTTGTAATATTATTTATAAAAAAAAGTAATTAATTTTCTTGTACATCCATTTGCTTCTCAACAGTTCATTCATGGGCGGCCATCTTTAAATGGAATGTATCAGTGTAGGAGACGTGCCCTCGACTGAGGATTTCTTTATTTGCCCAGCAAGAAATTCATCGTAAACAGCATTCTTAGGCGGCTCTTTGAAGCGTAATATTTTTAGTAGGTCAAAGTGGGCCCCAAAAAAAAGAAAAAGGAGGAGATATTTAAGGGAAAAGGGGACGCGGCCGAGAACAGCGAACGGGAGGAAGAAGGAAAAGACAAAGGAAAAAGAGGAGAAAAGGGAGAGAAAGGGGAGGAAAAAACAGAGAGAGAGAGAATCGCGGACACATCATGGAGGCTTTGTCAAGTTGAATCAATTAGGTATCGCAGTGTCCAGATTCAAGCTCTTCGTTTGTCTAATCGGAATAGCTTTCAGAATTAGGGCACAATTTCAAAGTTCCACGAAATTTGAAGACTTGATTTTTGAGTTGTTAAACTGAGAGATTTCATGGAAATGATAGATAAGAATGCTGTGGAGCTGTGTGTTTGACAAAAGTCGATTTGGAATAGCTATTTAGACAGAGCCATTGCAAATAGTTTCAAATATTCGCTTCAGCCGAGAGTTTTGTTATTGTTAGTGAATAAGCTTGATTTAGCTGATTCATAATTGAGGTAGTGTTTTACTCGATTTTATTGCTTTTTAGCTTATTTGATAACAATGCGAGTTCGATAGTTCAAGTAACCTTCATTGTTTGGTTTTTGAGTGTTCCCAAGTGGATGAAGTTATCTCTTCTATGAATTTTTAAATTCTTATCTTAAAAATGATAGAGATTCGATAGTTTTTGAATTATAAAAAACACATGTTTATTGCATAAAAGTTTGGATCTAACACTTACTATTTTTCGGTTATTTGTGAATGGCTTGAGGAACATTTAATTAAAGATGTTTTGAAAGGTTATACATATTTATCTATAAATATGATTTGTTAAAAGAATTCCAAAATGGCTTGAGAAATATTTGTTAACACCTAAATTTTGGCTACCTAGTTAGTTGTTTATTGCATATAAAAATTAGGAATCAACTCTACCCTAAACAAAACTATTAGTTAATCACATATAAATATTGAAAGCATTTTCATTAAGCCCATATAGTACGCATATTTATCAAACTGAAGGTGGATGGACTCGAATGAATGGTTTTGAGCTTAATTGAATTGATCAAACCAAGCCCATGGCTGAAATTGTCTAGCGCTTTGGATATGTTGGGCGAATTTCATGTATATTATACGTGTGGGGTGCTCAATTTAGAAAATTCAATTCAGCTATTACGTTACAAAAATTTTGGAAACTTAAGCAATCACCAGGCTCGTGCGTGAGAGATGGGAAGATCATTTCGATCTCAAGCATACACTGGTGTATCTTCTGCGGTCAATGAGGAGGAAAAATCGAAAGAAACAAAAGGAAACGAATAAAAAGAAGCGTTGGATCTTGAGGAAAGGGAGCTAAGGAAGAGTCGTTTAATATGAATGAGAAAATATATGCACTCGTCGGGTAGCAGAGTTTATAAACTGGAGCCACGCAGCTGATATACACGGCCGCATTGAGGGAGCTTCGCAGAATATACGCAATAATACACGGCCGAAGAGTGGGAGAGAAATTGCGTCAGAGAACGCATTTTTTCTCTTGGTCAATTCTATACCCTCAAAGGAGAGAACGAACTTTCGACGTAGAAGGAAAAACACAAAAAAAGAAAAGAGTCCAAAAAGGTGAGAAGGAAAAGAAACATCGTCTTCCTCGGGCGGATGTTTCCTGTGCACCTACTGGTGCTAGTGCCGAGCACGTTCTTTGTGCCTTTGCGCTTGCAGTTGTAAGCCGCAAAAACGGCACCCAAGATCTCCATATCTAAAAACAAGAACACATATAATCGAATAAAGAGATCCACACACCTAATTTGAAATCCATCGTTCTTGACGCGAAACAGCAACAATCCAAAACTTAAGTGTTTTTTTTTTCTATTGTCCTCTATATCACTTGGTTCAATAAAATTATTCATCACTTTTAGCATTTGTTTGGTAAATACTTTTTATGTGAGGATATTTATGCATCGGGATTAGAAGATAGACTTGAGCACTATTTATGGAATTTTAAATCACAGGCCCTCTCATCACAAGTTAGGCTTTTCACGGCCTACACTAGTTAGTTTCATATTAAATTAATTAAGAAATCTTATATCTCACCTTATTAGAAAAATCTCGTAAAATAGTATATTACAATATTAATTAATATATCCCGCATCAGGAAAAAAAACTCTTATATTATCCCACTTGGACTATATTAATTGAAATTATACTATATGTGCGCGCTTTGATGTTGATCTAGTGATAATTCTTAACAGTTAATCTGATTTCATGAAGTCTCAAATAATGAATCATAATAGTAAGTGCATATAGCCATGGTCACAAGTGTTTTTAATTCTATTGATATGGATTCAATATGGTAGTGTGATAAATGGATAACATTTCATATAAAGCAATACCTTACGTTTCATTTCCTTTTTCAATTAACATTCCCTTTCCTTAAGTGTTACAAAACCTTATGTATCGATGAACCTATATATATCTTATCTTTATGGTTAATATTTATTTATGCATAACAAGACATAACTCTAACAACTGTCGCTACCATCCCCGCCATTTGTGGAAAGGGATATGTATCTACCTCCATTCTCGTCCCCTTCCCCCACAAATTTGATCTTTCCTTGACGTATTGCTTCTTACACTGCTTTCCTGAAGACATTGCAATAGTTAA
Organism: Eucalyptus leucophloia subsp. euroa; assembly: GCA_017140325.1. Classification (NCBI taxonomy): domain Eukaryota; kingdom Viridiplantae; phylum Streptophyta; class Magnoliopsida; order Myrtales; family Myrtaceae; genus Eucalyptus; species Eucalyptus leucophloia. The sequence continues at coordinate 52,681,668 of CM029470.1, forward strand.
TGCTGTGACTCCAAGAATGACGCCACTTGCAATATATCTTTTGTTGGCAATTTCTTCTTTATTAGGAATGGTCTAACCCTCGATAAGCCTTATCACTCCATCCCTTACAAGGAGGTCGAAGATTTCATCCGATTTTGTTACATCCAATGAATATCTCTGTGTGTCTGTTGCCCTCGCCGTTATTGACTCCTTTATTCTAGCAGGCTTCAAGCCTGACAAACGTAGGGCTTATCTAGATCTAGGGTCATTTTAGCAACCGCGATTACTGTAGCCTCTTCTCGGTCATTCTGTTCCCCTGAGTCTTCTTTAGGGTCATAAACAATCATATTCTTTTTATAATCCTCATATGGCTTCTTATCTTTTTCTTTCCATAAATTCTCGTACTGAGTTGTTGTGGCAATTAGGGAGAATAAATCTGTAAACTTTTGGCCAGCGAGTCGCTCCTTCAAGACAAACTTGAGGCCATTGTTAGCTATTTCAGCAAGTTCCTTTTTAGGGAGGAAGAACAAGCATCGGTTCCTCTTTTTCTTGAACTGGGCGACATACTAATCCACGGTCTCATTGTTAAACTGCCTAACATTGCTAGATCCAATAGGGTTACTTCAGGAATTGGAGGATAAAACTGGATATGAAATTTGTTCTCCATATCCTCCCAACTCTAAACCGAATTCGCTCGAAGCCCGATATACCATGTGAAGGCCGTCTTGGATAGTGATAAGGGAAATAGCCTTAATTTCATCCTACCATCATTGTTGTCATCCACACATTGCGCCGTGAATTTTTTAATGTGTTCCATTGTTGATTGATCATCCTCTTCAGTGAAGACGCTAAAGTCCGGCACTTGATAACCTCTTCTGTACTAGATATTATCTACCCAGATCTACCCAATCTGGGTAAAGCTTACGATACGCCGGTCTTGGTGTACCCCCATCTAGACCTATCCGCTGCATCACCAAATAAGCAGTATGTGCTATCATGCGTTGGTCTCTCAAAAGGTCTTGCGCCTAATTTCCTTAATTAAAATGCTCCCTTGGCGGTGACGGAGGACAAGCCCCAAATTCCCTAAAATCGCCTTGCAGCCTGTAAGGTTGATACCTTGGAATAGGCACGAGAATGGTGTCGCTGTTTATCGGGTTTGTATTTCCCACTGGATAGGGCAGCGATACCTGTTGGTCGGTTGATGTCTGCACTGAGGGGTCGAGTTACCATGCCCTGCGAGTCTACCACCGTTGTCGTCGGATCTATAGTAACCCTCCCAGGGTTAATATTATTTTTATCATCCTGACAACGTCCGAACCCATTTGCGGGTGCACTCAGACCCGCTCGACTAATGTCATTTTGACCACTTTGATTTTAGTCACTCCCGACACCAGGCCCTTGTAATATCCTAACTGCATGCAGTTGCCCGGCGTTACCAACACCATTGAACTGGGAGGAAAAACTTGCCTGAACAGATCTTGCGGCCATTGGGGCGCCTTGGCTCATCAGGGGTTGATTCGGCATTCCGACTCTTGACATCAACTCGGTCACCAAATTCGTAATGGGGTCATTACCCCTGATAAATGATTGACCATGTGATTAGTTAAATCATTTTGTTGTTCTTCAAACATCCTTATCATGGTGGCCACGAGAACTGGATTTGGGGCCAGCTCTCTCTTTTGATCTTTAGTGAGATTTCGAGGAATGTCTGCCGAAGTTGCTTCCAAATTGACTTCATCAACCGGGTCAACATTCACATTAGACGCTTCAAATCGGGAGGGTCTCTCAGCTATCCACTGCGGGGATAAATTGTCCTCAGCAACAATCGTGTGATTCTCCTGACTCCTTGTCTTTGCCATCAACGCCTCCTCAAAATGGAACAAAAAGGTCCCACCGGGTGTGCTAAAAAATATTTTCTTGTTCACGAGTAGCAGGTAATTACCCCCGATAAATGATTGACCATATGATTAACCAAATCATTTTATTGTTCTTCAAACATCCTTGTCATGGTGGCCATGAGAACTGGATCTAGGGCCAACGCTCTCCTTTGATCTTCGATGAGATTTCGAGGAATGCCTGCCAAAGTTGCTCCCAAATTGACATAATCAACCGGGTCAACATTCACATTAGACGCTTCATATCAGGAGGGTCTTTAACCTATCCACTGCAGGGACGGATTGTCCTCGACAACAATGGTGCAATTCTCCTGACTCCTTGTCTTTGCCATCAACATTCCTCAAAACGGAACACAAAGGTCCCATCGGGCATGCGAAAAAGATGTCTTGCCGCTAATGTTCTTAGACAAAATATCTTTCACCGAAGGATGGCTCTTTGGCTTTTTTGTTTGCATCAGGTCCTATGTCACTTTCACAAGGAAGTTATGGATTCTACTACAAGTGCGATAAATAAAGGATACATCTAATGCAATGGAAAGCAAATGTAAAGCAAAGATAACTAAAGAAAGATAACCAAAAACTGAGTATCTTGAGATTTTCTTATTCATTTTTGCAATCTCTTTACAATGACTTCTTTTCTGCTATTTATAGTCAAACCAAGAAAATAACTGCTTCGACCGTTGTTTAATTTCAAATCACCCAAAATATTCGGTACTTCGCTGATAACTGTATTGTCTTATCCACAATTAGAACTAGGGGTGTGCATGGTCTGGGCGGGTGGTTCCCGACCTAGAACCGGGAGCCGCCGCTAAGAACCGGTTCCGAAAAATTGGAATCGGGAATTGCCCGTTAGTTGTATGGATCCACCCGGGAACCGGACCACCAATCCGACCTGGTTCTTAGGTGGATCCATAGAACCGGTCCAACTTCTGCGCCTTTCTCTTTTCACCCTCCTCACATCTGCTTATTTTGGCTCTCCCGACCATGGTAGCTTTATTCTCCTCAAGTACTAGTGCCGCCGCCGCCGCGGTCGCGACCCTCGCTCCGCTTCCGTCCCGGCCACCACCACCATCTTCGCCACCGCCTCCGCCATCTCCCACTCCTCCCTTGAGACCGACAATGAGGAGGACAATGAGGATGATGAGCCGTTCTTAGACCTAGAGTTCGCCCGTCCCCAAAGATGAGGATGATGGGGAGAAGCTTGAGGAGGGGGAGGAGGAAGAGGGGAGATAGAAGCAGGATGAGCCCAACAACGAAGAGGACGATAGTGACAGCGAATGCGGAGTTGGCGACGACATGGAGAGAGAGTTCAAATTCGATGGAGGAAAAGAGAAGCAACTCACTGTTTCTCCAAGTTCGGACTAGGACTCGAAGGGAGATGAATAGATCCGGAGGTGAATTGGAGAGGAAGAGGGAGCTTGGGGAGATTTTGAACCGAGAGAGACGAGATGGAGTAGAAAAGTAGTGAATTGAGACAAGATAATGATTGAAGTTCTAAATTTTAGATTTGCTAATTTTGAATTTTTTTAATATTAAAAATTAATATATTGTTATAATATAACCGGTCCGGTCCAAATGTGGCGGGTGGACGATTCGCCTTGGGCAGGAACCGGACCAAGACTCCACCTGGTTCATAAATTGAACCTAAACTGACGATTCCCTTAAGAACCACCGGTTATGGGCGGTCCGGGCAGATCCCAGTTCTTTTGCACACCCCTAATTAGAACCGAGCATTTCAGCAGCTGGCGTACCTCTTATCTTCTTACTCCCGAGTAGTCGTCGGTATCGAGCCGTCGGTAATTAAGACAGCGGCTCTTCCTTGACTCTTTTGGACTTGTGTGTTTGGTTTGGGCCTGGTGGGCTTTGTTGGCGATCGCTAGCCCGCTGAGCCATTTTTGATGTTGACACTTACATATCGTCATGCTTTCCTGAAGCACATGAGCAATAATGCTTGAGGTGAATCGGAGACAAGGGCGAAACAGACACTGCCACATAGCTGAGCAGACTCCACAGCCCATCCTAAGTTCTCATGACTGTTCAGTAGCAGTTGCCGATCTATCTTAAGGCCGAGATTAGAGCTGGGCAAAAAAACAGAAAGAGCGACAAATATGTTTTTAGGACTAAGCACATCATAACTTTATAGAATCAAAATCGTGTAATTTCTTGCAGAAAGATTGGGCCAATTTGTAAATTTTACTTCTCGGTTTAAAGCCCTTCTTTGTTCCTTGGGTTCTCTTTCTTAAGAGGCGACAAGTAAATTTAGGAATATTGACCAGACAGGAACAACCTTGCACTTTCTTGGTGAGGAAAAGATGGATGGAAGATGATCACATAATCTTGAGGGCAAAGAATAACACAGCAGCGAATTATACTTTCGCTATGAGGAAACACACAATCGAAGCCGCTCGGAAGGGCATTAATATAGTCCCCTACAATAACTTACAAGCTAATTTCAAGTAATAGTAATGGTGTCAAGATTCTTGAAAAAAATTTCTCCTTTTGCGTCTTCAACCCCAAGAACTTGTAAGGTTCTTGTTCGCATTCAGAGGATTGATGTTTTCATCCATCTGGGTCATTTGGTTGCTTTCCTTGTTTGTACACCAAATGTGCCCCACAACTTCTCAAGAGTCCCCTCTGATGCTTGGAACAATATTGTAAATTGACTGCAGAGATTCAGCAATTTCGCATCCAATCCCCACATTATTCGCTGTGGAACGTATAAGAGCCATACATGATTAGACTCTAACGAGAAAAAACAATCTACACAACCATAAGTTTCTTGATTGTTGACAAACAACTGGACCTCACAGAAATATCGACTTCCTTCCAATTAGATGAACCGATAATAGCACAAAATGCCAAGCCTGCTATGTCTCGGTATGATTCTGAAAGTACAGGAAACCTTATGAGTCTTGTCGTGCTTTGATGTTTAAACCACCTTGGGATTTTGTTTCCTGGATGAAAAATGTCAATCCGAGTCTCTCCAAGCAATCCCTGCCACGCGGAATATTTACACTTGAGACAGAAACATGTGCATGCATGCCGAGAGAGAGAGAGAGAGAGAGAGAGAGAGAGAGAGAGAGAGAGAGAGAGACCTCGATTGATAGCATATTGCAATTGCTGGAGCATTGATCCTGGATCAGCTTATGACAACCAAAGAATTCAATTCATCTAAGCCAAGGTGATTCATCTTGATTATATTGTAACATGTGTGATAAGTCCACACAGGTTTCCAGCAATTCACAACCTTTTGCAAGTAAAGATGTTATGTTTGGTGGGAGAGCTAGAATCTCTCGAAGCTGCTTGCAATGGATCAAATGAAGCTGCTGCAACTTAGTAAATTGACTGATGCAGGAAGGAAGGCTCACAAATTTGTTCTCCGACAAATCTAAAATTGTCAAGAAGGACATGCAATGAAGATTTTTCAAGAAACTAAGCTCCGATAAGCTGCATCTTTGCACATTCAAGTTAATAACGCTTGGAAGGGCTAATGAGAGAGATATTGGTGCAATCACTTGATTCACACAAACATTTCAGGAACTTGCTAAGTTGTAAGCAGCCATCAATGAAAATACGCTCAAGATGATGCAATGTATAGATGCTACAAGGAAGGTTTTTAAGGTTTGTGCAGTCCGTTAGATACAACACTTTCAGTTCAATGAGATTAGCGACAGAGGAGGGTAATTCTTCGATGGCAGTCTCAAAAAGCAGAAGTTCTTTGAGACGTTCCGCTTGTACGAGAATATCTGGAAACCTAGAAAGCTTCGAGCAACCTCTAAGAATCAGATTTTCGAGAAATCTTGAATTTAGACTGCTTGGGAAACATCTAAGATTGCAGCAGTTCAAAAAGTTCAAATGTACAACCTTCTCAAGAAGCCCAAGAGACTGATGAACCTCAACAAGATTGGTGCACTCTTGGAGATCCAAACTCTCAAGATTTAGCAATGACGATACCTCAGGAATTTCACTCAGCAATGTACAGTGGCTGAAATTAATAGACTTCAAACTTCTATAAGACTGCACAGTAAATGATGGCGCATATAAGTAGTTTTTTTGAAGATCTTCACATTTTCATCTTTTATCTTGACAGAATAGAATATTGCAAGTATGTACCATAAACCCCTTCCCCAATTCTCTGATGCTGCTTTTACTCATGTCTAGATGTACAAGTTTCTTGTGGCCTGTATTGAATGGCATGTACGGTAGAGAGTAGTTGGGCCATTCCAGCCATCTTAATTCAGTGGGAAAGTATACGGGATCACCTAAATGGTATACATTGCGAGCTAAAAAAAGTCTGAGCCTTTTCATGTTTGTGAAGGCTTGAGCACTAAAGCATACTTCTTCAGGAGCAGCCAACTTGAGCATTATTGCTTCTACTTTATTAGTTCCCTGGCAGCACATATATGAGTAGACAATTTAAGTGCAAAGGTGTAAAGGTTATGCAAGGACTTAACTAGTAATAATATAAAAGATTTGGTGTGCTTCGGGTGCCATTTGGTCTTAGCTTTCAGAATTTGCTTTTACTTTAGCATTTGACACGAGTATTATAAACACTTCAAATCATTAAAAAAAAAAAAATTAGTATATAAGTTCCTAGAGATTTTTTTCTGATCTCCTTTCTGGTAGAGGTCAACAGTACAAAACTTGGATCTCAGAGTGGGATGTGCAAAAAGCGATTAATTTGGGAAGATCAGGCCAATCTCTTTGCTTAGCCAATAAGAAAAAAAAAATTCATAAACTTCTATTTTTGTAGAAGGCCAAAGGACTTCTTCAGAGGCTTTAACCCTACCAAATAGGCATATATATTGTCAAAAACAAAAGATCATAATTCAGTTCATTACCGTGCCTTCTGTTAGCACATGAAGCGCATCCTCATAGGACCACAATCTGCTGCGCTCCCCTGGCTCTTTGAGAGATTGTTGCTGAACAATTTCTCTTCCCATTTCTTGAATCATATCATGCATCTCCAGCTTGCCACACTCAATAGTGATGAGCGACTTATCCATAAGAACAGCAATTCCACCATCCGGGTAGAGATCACAGCTCTCCAAAATCTCTGTCACATAACTTATACTCTCTCCCTTGAAGAAACATGCGATGTCAAGAAAAATATCCTTCTCATACTCATCTAGGCTATCAAAGCTTATTCTCAGCACACTGAAGATTTCTCCATTGAAAACTCTCCTCAATTTATCCAATGCACTCTTCCATTCAAGTAAGCTTCTACCTTGAAGAAAAGAACCTAAAACTTTAATAGCTAATGGAAGTCCTTTGGTGTAATCCACTATGTTATGTGAAAGCATTCCATACTCTGGAGGAGGAGAAAGTTTGTCAAAAACAATCGAACTCAAGAGCATACAAGCACTAGGATCATCTAACGGTCGAACCTTGTATATACTTTCTACGTGATGGGCAACCAGTAAATGCTCATCTCTAGTCAATATGATAATTCTACTTCCACAACCAAACCAATCACATCCTCCAACTAGTGTTTCCAATTGGATCAACTGGTTCACATCGTCAACGACAATGAGGACCTTTTTTTGCAAAGTCTAGTCTTTATCATGCTCGAACCTCTGTGGACATTGCCAAGCTTCAAATCATCATCCCACATTAGCTGAGAAAAAAGTGTCTCTTGAAGCTGAAGTAGGCCACCTTCTGCGGATTTCTCACAAGTTTCTCTAACATTGGAAAGAAAGCTGCAACAGTCAAATTTGTGCGAGAAAGCATTGTAAGTAGCTTTGGCAATAGTCGTCTTCCCTATTCCTCCAAATCCGCAAATTCCGACCATGCGAACCTCATTTGATTTGATGTCTAGCAAAGTACGCATACGGGACATGTGTGAATCCATGGCAACCACGTTTCCAGGAACATGTAACTGATTGTGATTCACCTGAGCCCATACTCTCCTAACAATGCTCTGAATGACATTAGACTCGCGCCTGGTAGATTCTAAGCATAAAGCCAATTGTGAATACCCAAGGAAATTCAAAGACATTTGATATGAGGAGTACTAAGTTAATCTCCAATCACATTTTTATAGACCAGATGAAATTCAGTTTTCAGCAATTGGCACCTAAAACGAAGGCAGGGGAATCAACTTTATGGATAAGAAATTGATCAGAATAAATTTCAGTCAGCCTTAAGTTCAACAGATAAGCAGATCATTACCATGAATTTACTGCAAAGGAAATAAGTGAAATTCCGCAATCAACATTTTTTTTTTTTTTTTGCCACAAAGTCCCGTAATCAACAGTTAAAACACAATTTTTTGCGAAAAAACAAACAGTACGCATACTCAGAAAGGATTAAATGGTAGCCTTACTGGTCAACCAAATGCCAGTCGGAGATGTTAGCAGCTTCAGTCAGTGCTTCTCTCCACCTCTTCACCTTCTCCGAATCGTCGCCGTTCGACCTCAACCTCTCCTCGTGATCGATTAGCGCTTGTCCGTACCTCCCCCTGTGCTTCCTCACATCCGACGGATCCACCTTGTAGAACACCGGCCACACGATCTGCCCCATCGTATCCCTGCACTCCACGATTCTCACCAGCTCGTCCAAGCACCAGCTAGAGGACGCGTAGTTCTTCGAGAACACGACGATCGAGATCCTCGACTCCCCGATGGCTCGGAGGATCGCCGGCGCGATCTCCTCGCCCTTCCAGAGCTCCTCCTCGTCCATGAACGCGGCGATCCCTCTCGTGTCCAGCGCCGCGTGGAGGTAGCTGGTGAAGCCGTTGCGTGTATCCTCGCCACGGAAGCTCAGGAACACGTCGTATCTGTATGGACGGCTGGACTCCCCGATGGCCTGCGTCATCTTTTTGTCCTTCCGAAGCATTCGCTTTTTCGTGAACGCCGGTAGCACCTTGTTTCTATCTGCATCGTCCCAAGGTATCTGGGGAATGGGTAAGCTCGCAGGGCACCGTGAGGGACGGGAGGAGGGACCTCCTTCCATCTCCAAACAGCAACCCGACTGGGAATTGCCTTCGCCTGTTGGCCGGAAAAGGGGTCGACTCTCAAGGCCGGCCAGCTCTAGTTAAATAGAACACATCCCGGAAAGGCCGAAAATGATGAAATTTTCACCTAAGCCAATCCGAGAAAATAGTGGCCACGTACTCAATACGTTAGTCCATTCAATGGACGACAAGTGGCACCGTGGGGGCCCGCTCTGTCAGCAAGTCTCTCTCTCCTCCCCAGGAACTCTGTTTTGCATTGTATCTTCTCTCTCCTTTCGAACTGTCTATTACTCATCCCCAAAAAAAAAAAAAAAAAAAAAAAAATGCATGTCTACGAGAAAATAACGCGTGAGCAAAAAAATGCGAAATTTAATTGCCATCTAATTTTAGTAAAACTCTTAGAAATTCAAGAAGAGCGCGATGCTCTTATGTTTTGTGTAGCTGTTTTTCCTTTCTCGTGGTAAATTATCTCGAGTTATGGCTCCCCCAAAACTCTGCCTCATCTTCTTGCCCTTCCGGAGGATTCCCTTTTCCATGAACGCCGGTAACACTTTGTTTCTATATGCAAAATATAATTGCCCTTCCGGGCAATCGAGTCCAGACAGAAGCCCGAGGGAGGGAAGGAGCGGCCTCCTTCCATCTCCAAACAACAACCTGAGTGGGAATTGCCCCTCCCCTGTTGGGACCGAAATGGGGTTGACTCAAGGTCGGCCAGCTCTACACATAGTTAAATACAACAGCTCTACACATAGTGAACACCAGCCCCCCCCCCCCCAAAAACAGAAAATTGACGAGAGAACTCCAGAAGGGTAAGACAATTAACGCAAGGAGGATAATCAGCTATTGAAAAAAAAAAAAAAAACCTCGGACGCTCTCTTGCCCTGCATCCGTGCAATGGAATTTTGCGCAGATGCAAACGGTTTTAGATCAAGATGATTTGGGATTCTGCTGCTCGCCGAAGAATTCTCTCTTCCCTCTTGTCAAAGATTGAAATGGAACATGCATGATGCAACTGTGGATTCTTGAGAGCTTTACTTTGAATCGTTTCAAAACCCACGTTCGACTTGGCTTTGTTCTATGCGATTCGGCTGTTCGCCGAAGAATTCGCTTCGAATCAAGCCATGGGTAGAATCTCTCTATACCATCGGAGAATCTCTCTCACTCCGGTGAGCTACCCCTATCCAAATGGTGATAGTATGCCCAAACAAACCCTAGAAATTCGTATCGCCCATTCAACTGTCCACCCAAATCACAGAAACCTAAACATCATTTTCCCAAAATGAAGAACCACTTCTCTTAGACACAACACCCTAGAAACCCATCTATGAAATTACAGTTCGATTACTTCATAATGTCACCCCACTCCCCTCAATCCTTGAGTTTTGTTGTTCGGGAGTCCCGCCTTGGAGTAAGTCAAGTGGCCGCAACCAGATCTTGCTCGAATCCTACCCAGGAAGCCACCAACATCCAACCGACAAGCCACCAACATCCAATCAACAGCATACTAAAGTCTCTTCCCACTAGTAGAAGTCTGGGGAGTTATGGTCTGAGGAGGATGTAGTTACCATTAGAGGAGATGTTCCTGCAGAAAAAAAAAAATAACGAGAATGTGAATTAACACTCGTAGGGAAACTATACTCGAAGCCAAATGTGAATCTTCAGGCTTTCTTCAGCACAATGAAAAGGGCGTGGAAATAAAAATCGGTCTTGTGTGATATCCTCGGACCAGGGCTTTTTTCCTTTACCTTTGAGTCAGCAACGGAAAAAAAAAAAGAATATTATCTTTAGGTCCTTAGTCTTTTTCCAGCAATCTCTTAATTCTAAAACAGTGCGACCTTGACACCCCTGACCACTCCTATGTTTTTAGACACTATGATTTTTGGGTACACATCCTGGGACTACCTAGAGGTCGTATTACTATACAATCAATCACAGATATAGCCGCGACAATAGGCAGAGTGCAGGAAGTGAAGATGGAATCCAAAGGATTTGGTCGGGCAAATGCGGGCAAAGAAAGAGTGCACCTAGATCTCTCTAAACCTTTGAGGTTTGGAACCATTGTCAACCTGGAGAATAAGAAAATCTGGGTGGACTTTAAATTTGAAAGACTCCCACACACCAAAGCCTATGTCCAATGAGATCGAGGCCCTAGACCCTGGTGCCTTTGTCCATCGAGGTTGGGTCGAGGACCCCAATGCCTGTGCCTGAGTCTTCAACACTTGGACCTAGGTCTATCAAGGTCAAGCCTCAAACTCTAGTATCCTAGCCCAAATCCGACCTTAATGGACCTCAGCCTGATCATTGAGGACCCATGCTTGGTCATCGAGCACCCAAGAATAAGCAATGGTGTAAAAGAATATTTTCCAAAAATATAATTTTTTTTTTTTTGCGAAATAAGCGGAACCAAAGTATTTTACAAAAAAAAACAAAAAGAAAAAAAAAATCCTAAGTACATTTGAAGCATTACAATGTCCTATGGTCATGTATACTTGAAACGGATTAATATCATAAAAATTTTGTAGATTGATACATTAACATGTCATGGAAATTCGAAATAGGTACAACAATTGTCCCAAATTAATTTTTGTATTACAAAAAATCCCAAATTAGGGTGCCTCTATCACATTTATCCCAAAAATATTTTCACATCATAAAAAAAAATTATAAATTAGTACGCTAGTGTCAAACCTACCTTCCGTAAATTGGGGAATTCGTTAAAATCTGCTAACTTTACTCTCAGTCTCAATTCATTTTCTTCGTATCTGGTTTCTTCAAATCTGCGTGTGACGTGATTGGACGAAGACTAACAAAAGATAGATTAGTGCCTATTGGGAAATTATATTTCTTTATTTAAAGCCCTTCTTCTTGGGCTTGGTCGTGATACGTGTCGACAAGAAAATTTCTGAATATTGACTTAGACCACATAAATCTGAGGGTAAAGAAAAGCACATCAGCAGGTTTGTTTCCGCTGTGAGGAGACGCGCAATCAAAGCTATTCAAAAGGGTTTCAACATGACCCCCTAACTGAAACTGCGAGAAAGCTAATTTCAAATCCTAGTGTACTGTCTGAAAATCTTACCTTTGTTTCGGAGCTTCAGACATCGGAACTTGCGAGGTCCGTGTTCGAATTCAGAGGATCGACGCTTTGTCAATCTTTGTTTCATTTAGTTGCTTACCTTGTGCGTACGCCAGATGCACCCTGCAGTTTCCTATGTTTGAAACAGTACCGTAGAATGACTGCTGTCATTCAGCAATTGAGAGCCCAATCCCCCCATCATATGTGGTCAAACTGTAACGAGCAAAAACAATCTACACCACCATAAGCTTCTTGATTATTGACAAACAACTGGATCTCGCATGAAATAATGACTTTCTTTCGATTAGCTGAACCGATAATGGCACAAAAGGCCAAGCTGGCTATATCACAGTATAACTTGGAAGATACAGGAAACCTTATTAGTCCTCTCATGCTTTGATGGATGAACAGTTTTGGGATCTTGCTTCTGGGATAAAAAATGTCAACCCAAGACTCACCAAGCAGTCCCTGGTAATTGGTACAGTTTACACCATTTTACACTCGACACAAACACAAAAACATGTGCGTGAGGGGCGGGGGGAGGGAGAGAGAGCATTGATCCTGGATCATCTTGTGATGGCTAGAGCAGTCAATTTGTTTAAGTCAAGGTGATTTGTCTGGAATATATCCTAACATGCGTGATAAATCTACACATGTTTCCTGCGATTCACAACATTTCGCAAGTAAAGATGTTATGTTTGGCGGGAGAGCTAGAATCTCTCAAAGCTGCAAGCACTGTGTCAAAAAAAGCTGCCGCAACTTAGTAAATTAACTGATTCATGTAGGAAGGCTAACGAAATTGTTTTCCGACAGATCTAAAAAAGTGTCAATAATGACCTGTGATGAAGATTTTTCAAAAAACTAAGCTCTGATAAGCTGCATCTTTGCATAATCAAGTAAATTACGCTTGGAAGGGCTAATGGGAGAAAGAAATTGATATAATCACTTGATCCCCACACAAATTCCAGGAACTTACTAAGTTTTGAGCATCCATCAGAAAAAATATGCTCAAGATGCTGCAGTGTATAGATGCTACAAGGAAGGTTTTTAGAGTCTGCACAGTCCCTTAAAAACAACTCTTTCAGTTTGACTAGATTTGCAACAGAAGAGCATATTGCAAGCATGTACCTAGAATTCTTTCCCCAGTATGCAGATGCTGCTTTTACTCAGGATTAGACCTTCAAGTTTCCTGTGGCCTGTATTGAATGGTACGCATGGTGGAGAGTAACTGGGCCATTCCAGCCATCTTAATTCAACAGGAAAGTAGATGGGATCACCTGAATGGTATATAGAAAATTCTGAGCCTTTTCAGGTTTGTGAAGGCTTGAGCACTGAAGTGTGCTTCTTCAGGAGCAGCCAACTTGAGCATTATTGCTTCCACTTTATTAGTTCCCTGACAGCACATATATGGGGAGACAATTTAAGTGCAAAGGTGTCTAGGTTATGCAAGGACTTGGCTAGTAGTAAATAAGATTTGCCATGCTTCTGGTGCCTTTCGTTCTTAGCTTTCATAATCTGCTTTTACTTTAGCATTTGAAACAAGAGTTTTATAAAAGACCTCAATCATAAATAAATAAATAAATAAAACACAGTATTTAAGTTCCTGCAGATTTTTCACAATTTACTTTATGGAGAGAGATCAATAGTACAAACCATACATCTCGGGGTTGGATATGGAAAAAGCAACTAGTATGGACCACCAAGGCCATCATCTTAGCAGAATATATTGACATATCTTTTTAGTAGAAGGCTGTTGGAAATGGTGATCCATTTTTCTAGAGTTTCCTAGAGTTACTAAACTACAATATAGAATTCCCTAGATGAAGTTTTTGGGTAGTTAAAGATCGTGGCTGGAAAATATCCAGCATGTAATAAGCTAACAATCTCTGAACAAGTCAGAGATGTGGTGGTGGCTGCAAGATGAAACCTACGTGGACTGCATCCAGGAGAAGTCTAGAATCCTCTAAGGCAGTTGTACTTAGTAGGTGGAAAGGCCTATTTAGCCCATTCGCGTAAATGTGTGAGAGGATTATGAGAATAAACTCCATATCATGAAGCTCTTAGCCAACACTTCCTTCAACTATTGTAAAACTATTTTTATAAACCAGTGAAACTATTATGGTCCCATAAAAACTTGCCTTTATCCCTTGAACTATCCTATCTCGTCCCTTCCCTTGTCCATCATATACAAATTATATGCAACACACATTCAGACCACAAACTATCATCAATACCAAATCATGCTTCCGTGCACATTCAAATTTTTAACAAAGGCCAAAACTTCTTTGTGAGAAGCTATCACCCTACCAAACGGGCATTATACTGTCAAAAACAAAGGACCATGATTCAGTTTACTAACATGCCTTCTGTTAGCACATGAAGCACATCCTCATAGAACCACAATATGCCGCGCTCCACTGGCTCTTTGGGAGATTGCCTCCAAACAATTTCTCTTCCCATTTCTTGAATCATATCATGCATCTCCAGCTTGCCATACTTAATAGTGATGAGCGACTTATCTATAAGAATAGCAATTCCACCATCCGGGTAGAGATCACAGCTCTCCCAAATTTTTCTCACATAACTCATACACTCTTCCATGAAGAAATATGCTATGTCAGGAAATATATCCTTCTCATAATCATCTAGACCATCAAAGCTCATTCTCAGCACACAGAAGATTTCTCCACTGAAAACTCTATTCAAACTATCTAATGCACTCATCCATTCAAGTAAGCTTCTGCCACGAAGAAACGTACCCAAAACTTTAATAGCTAATGGAAGTCCTTTGATGTTATCCACTATGTTATTTGAAAGCTCTTCATAATCTGAAGGAGGAGAAAGATTCATGAAAACAATCCAACTCAAAAGCATACAAGCAGTAGAATGATGTAACACTTGAACCTTGTATATACTTTCTATGTGATGGGAAGCCAGTAAATGTTCATCTTGAGTCATTATGAGATATTAGCTTCCACAACCAAACCAATCACGTCCTCCAACTAGTGTTTCGAATTGGATCAACTGGTTCACATTGTCAATGACGATGAGGACCTTTTTTTTTTTTGCAAAGTCTACTCTTTATCATGTTCATAACTCTGGGGACATTGCCAAACTTGAGAATGTCATCTCATTTTACCTGAGAAAAAAGTGTGTCTTGAAGCTGAAGTTGGCCACCTTCTGTGGATTTCTAGCAAGTTCCTCTAACATTGGAAAGAAAGCTGCAACAGTAAAATTTTCAAGCAAAAGCATTGTAAGTAGCTTTGGCGATCGTCATCTTCCCTATTTCTCCAAATCTGCAAATCCTGACCATGCAAACCTCATTTGAGTCCATGTCTAGCGAAGTACGCAAATCAGACCCATGCAAATTCATGTCAACCACGTTTTTGGGAACATGTAACTGCTCATTGTACAGCTTAGGCCTTGCTCACTTGACAATGCTCTGAATGACATAAGACTCACGCCTGGTAGATTCCATGCATAAAACCAATGAAGAATACCCGAGGAGATTCAAATACAATTGATACAAGGAATACTAAGTTGATCTCCAATGAGATCAACTCGCAGTCAATATCTCATGCGCTATAGACCAGATTCAGTTCCAAGCAATCGGCATCCAAAAGAGAAGATATGGAAATCAACTTTCTGGATCCCTAATTAAACAGATAAATACTCAGTCAGCCTTAAGTTTAGTCAATAAACAGATCATTACCTTCCTTTTTGATAAATCTGCAAACCTCAAGGGGCTTGTAGAGGGACATGGTCCAGCTGCATGTTTTTTTACTCAATGCACGACTTTTGAAATTCTCCTTTTAGAGTGAAGAAACGATACATAAGCGTTCCTGCTCCAATTAGAGTGAATTGATTTTTTCCCCTTTATGCATAAAGATTACCCTGAATTTATTTCCAACGAAGTAAGTGAAATTCCTTAATCAACAGTTGGAAAGGAGTAAATGAGAGTCTTACTTGTCAAACCAAAATGCCAGCCAGAGTTGTCTGCCGCTTTAGTCAGTGCTTCTCTCTCACCTCTTCACCTTCCCCGAATCGCCCTTCGACTTCAACCTTTCGTCCTGACCGATGAGGGCTTGTCCATACCTCCCGCTCTGGTTCCTCACCTCCAACGGATCCACCTTGTCGAACAGCGGCCACGAGATCTGCCCCATCGTATCCCTGCACTCGACGATTCTCACCAGCTCGTCCAAGCACCAGCCAGAGGACCCGTAGTTCTCCGAGAACACGACGACCGAGATCCTCGACTCCCCTACGGCTCCATGGAAGCTTAGGAACACGTCTTACCCGCATGGACGGCCAGAAGGACAAGGGCGGAGCGTCGCCGGAGGCCTCCGGGCTCGAGCCCGACATGAGCGATGAGAGACGGAAGGGAGAGCGACCTCCTTCTCAAAAAGCAGTCTGACCGTGTGAAATGCATCGCCTTTTGGACTGAAATTGGCTGGTACAGGGCCGGCCATTGTTGCACCAGTGAACAGCTTGTGGTGAGAGACGCGCCCACGAATGAGGAATCCTTTTACGTGCATTAAGCATAATTAAAAAAAAAATCACAAAAAAGTTCAAATTATAATCATTACAATTACCCTAATTTTTTTTCTTGCGATGCAAAATATCCAAAATTTATATCTATATAAAACATTTATCCTCCAAGGTCCGTTAGATGGCTAAAGCAACAGAATTTTTTATTCCACTTAAGTCATGTGCGCACCATATCAATAACATTTACTTTTTTTCATTTCCACGTAGGCAAATTTTTAATGGTTTATGTAAGAGGATTATTAACCCTTCTCGTTAACATAACTTTAATTGAAAGTAAATATGTCATATAGATATAAGTTTTGGATTTTTAGTGCCACAGAAAAGAGGTTCAGAATAAATGTGTAATAATGGGCATAGTTTTGAGTTTTTGATGGCTTTTTCCCTAACAAAAATTACTAAGCACATAAAATTTATGATTTCTTATAAAAAGTTACCAAGAAACATCAAAAGTCATTTCAACATTAGGGAAATTACCAAACAAGTTTGAATATTTCAAGTGGTTGAAAAATTACTAACCTCATTACATGTTTTTTTTTACCTTTCTAAGCTTAGCTTCACTTCATATTATTTAAATTACTTCAATTTGAAAATGAAATTATTCCTCACATGTGGATGTTATAGTAAACAAAAAACTACTAAATCACATATAATTAATTATTTCCTGTATTAAAAGTTGCTAAACATATTAAAAGTTGCTTCGATGTGTGATCAAAAAC
The DNA here is from genome assembly GCA_017140325.1 of Eucalyptus leucophloia subsp. euroa. Lineage (NCBI taxonomy): Eukaryota > Viridiplantae > Streptophyta > Magnoliopsida > Myrtales > Myrtaceae > Eucalyptus > Eucalyptus leucophloia. The sequence continues at coordinate 52,698,837 of CM029470.1, forward strand.
ATTTTCACTGTTACGAAAGTAAGTTTGCTCCTCTAAGTGAGAAAATATAGGCTAATTTTTTGAAATACGTTGAAAAATGTTATAAATATATGGACGATATATTTTAATGGACCAGTTACCTATACCCTGCAAAATATTAAAGTGTAATGAAATATATTCTCCATCTATATTATTATATTAAAAACAGAAGTTTCTGCTATTATTTTTCCTCAACTGTTTATAAGAAAATAGCACATGAGCAAACAAATGTAAAATCACAAACTAATGGCCATATAATTTTAAGAAAACTCTTGAAAATTCAAAAAGGGCGATTGGCTATTATTTTCATCAAGCAGTTCTTCCTTTTTCATTTAATATCCATCTTGCAAAATTGCTTGCACTAATAAACACGTAATTCAGACAATTTAAAGGATAATAGTTAATAGTTTATATCTATATTGCCATCCAATTTTATCGTTTCCATTTCATTTTGTTGTTCCTTCCTTTTTACAATCTTAATTTTGTAATAATTTGATAATTTTTTTTTGTTTGAAATGTCGGTATCATTTATAAGATGATGTACAGGAGCTTAGGGGGCATTCCCCAACATTACAAAGATAACTAAGAACATGAAAAAAAATGGAGTGAGGGAGTCTCCATATAGTAGCCAATATTTCATTTGTTTTGGAAGATTTAAATTTTTGTAATATGAAGCTTGCCCTTTGGTAAGTTTACAGACTTTAGCCACGATGATAAAGACATTATTTGACTTGTTTTTGGAAACATTTATGGTTATATTCTATCCAAATGTAATAAATGGTTACTAAGAAAATTACCTTGAGAAGCTTCACTGCCAAGTCCTTGCCTTTGATAGCCCTAATTATCCATTGGAGTTAATCATTCCATCATCCTAAAGAATAATAGATTTTGTATTGTGTGAGGATAATACGCCATATGCTTTCAGTTCATCTTCACTGAAATAATAGATGTTCTCGATTTTCTGGACCAGCCAAACATAAATTACAATGGATTCTAAGGTGATACGATGTCCACTGTTGGCAATCTATCTCCACAAACTAGCCACCCAATAAAATTGCATTTGTTGACCCCGCCTATCTATATCAGTTGATACCATCCCACTATCGATCCCACACTCTTAAGTTCACTGTGTAACTCTTTGCAACAATATCTTTTGCCTAGACATTGTTACTCTAAAGTCAGTCTCAATTTAAGAATGCCACGCCAATGCCACACCAACTCCACACCATACAACCCTTGAGAGATACATGATCGAAATGCCTCTACATTTGGTACTGTGAACTAGCTTACTCCATAAGGAAGAGGATGGAAAATTTATAAGGTTCTAGAGCACTCAACTTAGTAAAACTTTGTTCCACAAATTTAAATTGAGCAACCCTATTCCTCCCTCCCTTTTTGGCAAGCAAAAAATTTTCCAAGCAACTTTATTCAATCTGTGGCCTTCCATATTTCCAACCCATAAGAATTGCCTAATCTTCATCTTCACTTCGTATATAGTTTGCTTTGGAAGTAAAAACATTTGCATCAAATAAGTACAGATGAAAATAAGTATTGATGGCCAACTACAGATGACTAGGATATCTTATATGTTGTATGCCCTAGCCTTCTATTCTTTTGAAAATTTTATCAATCGTACTCTTCCAATTTGTGTGCTTCAATTGTCTTGCGACAAGAGGAACACCAAGGTATCTAATGGAAAGGATACCTATGAGGAAAGGGGTGTGATCCAATATAATACCCTATTTGACCTCGGCTAGACTAGAGAAAAAGATTTGACATTTATCTAGGTAAAAATGTAGTCCTGTGAGACCTGCAAATTCATCAAGTGTTTTGACAAGGCAAGTAACAGAATCGACATCTCCATGAGCAAGATGAAACAAATCATTGGCAAAGCAAAAGTGTAATTTTTCTTGTTTTGCAGCGCCAATGATAATTGAAAGAAGATATGACCGCTTTCTCAAAGATAATTCTGTTAAAAATCTCCATAATTAAGACAGAGTCGATCGCCTTGCCATAGTCCATTGGTATTAGCAAAGTAGCCAACTTGTTTGCCGTTGAGGCTTATTGAAAACCTTGGTGTAGTTATGTATTGAGCTATCAAATCAATCAAGTGCTATGGTGAATTGATAGCTCTCAGAACCTCGAGTGCTGCCACCCATCTTACCATGTTTAAAGCTTTCATGAGGTCAATTATTGCCACACAGTTACCTTTGTTGCCTTTATGGCAGCTGTGAAGGAGCTCTTGGCAAAATAGAATATGCTTCAAAATTTGTTGACTCGAGATGAAAGTAGTTTGGTTGAGGCCAATAACCAAAAGAATGATATAGTTGATTCTTTTGGTAAGTAGCTTCAATATGATTTTATATAAAACATTACAGCATGAGATAGAGTCTAAAACCTTCCATGTGAGATGGATTCAGGACCTTCAACACAAGAGATATCATAGTAGAATTGAGGTACGGACACCTGGAGTACTAAAACTTGGCATGAATGGACACTTAAGTGCCAAAATCGGAACAAAATAGATCACTTGAATGCTAATACGGCCAAAATGTCGACGTGGCGATTATCCGATGAGGCAAGTGCAAAACGGCATCATTTTGCATGCTAACGTGGCTGGACAATACAAAAACAACGTCATTTTAGTGCTGACGTGGTAATAAAATTAATATAAAAATTAATTTAATTAAATTTAAAACTAAATTTATTTAAAACATTTTAAAATAAAATAAAAATACTTAAAAAAAAAAAGAAAACAGGCAGGCAGCTGAGGGTTGAGCCACCTGCCCCTCTCTCTCTCTCTCTCTCTCTCTCTTTATTAATTTTTAGTTTTTAAATATTTTTATTATTTTTTTTAAATTTTTTAAATAAATTTATTTTTAAATTTAATTAAATTAATGTTTATATTAATATTTTTTTTATCACGTTAGCACCAAAACGACATCGTTTTTGTATTGTATAGCCACGTCAATGTGCAAAACAATGCCGTTTTGCACTTACTTCGCCGAAAAATCGCCACATCGGCATTTTAGCATGATTTTGGATGAAGTAGCACTTAAGTAATTCTTTGTTGCTCTGATTTTGACACTTAAGTGCCACTTTCCTAACTTTTAGTACCTAAGTGTCCCTTCATGCCAAGTTTTGGCACTTGGGGTGTAATTCTTCCTAGTAAAATTTATAGTTTTCAACATCCTCCTTGAGGAGGAGAAGTCCATTATAGCATCCACTATGTCATCCTATGATGGGCCAGGCTTTTTTGTAGAATAAATTGTTATATCCATATGGACCCATAGCTTTGAAGTTGTTGATGCCTTTCAGAACTCTATGGACCCATAGCTTTAAAGTTGTTGATGCCTTTCAGAACTCTAAGGATCTCAGCTTTTTGAAAGCCTGGTGAAGCCATGAGGTCACTTACATCTTCCAAGAATAAGGAGGCATACCGCTTATAAGGGATATGAATGTGTCAAGAGTTGCCAAGTATGCGATAGTAATAGGAGACAATTGTATCCCCAAAAGTTGAGTAATTTTGTTCTATCATCAAGTGAGAGCTAAGTAATTCTGTTCTAGGCACTACTACTCATCATGGAGGCAAAGAAATCTAGTTGTCGTTGGCCATCTCCTTAAACCATAGATTTCTAGATTTTTTTCTTTAGGAGAAATTCTTCATGTTTGCTAAGGGTAAGTAGTTGCCTCAATCGTGCCTTTTCTTCCTCTTGAGTGCTCATATTGTTACAGTCCAATGCAAGAACTTGTTGTTACCATTGTAGGTTTTCCTCGGCTTTCTTGACCTTCATACGTAAGTGACAAAATTGAGATTTATTAAGGTGATTGCGTTGTTGTTTCAATGCTTCGAGCTTCTTCACCAAAATAAAAATTTTCAATCCTCTAATTTCCTGTTGCCAGAAAGCATGGACTGTTGGTAGAAAATCGTGGCTTTCGGTCCAAAAATTGAAGAATCTAAAAGGTGGCTTCCTTCTCCCAGAGCAGTGTTGAGACATATCAAATAGGAGGGATGATTTGAAACACATGGTAGCAAAAATTCTACCAAATAATGAGTGTACCTGTGTGTTGCCAATTTGCATTTAATGAAGACCCTGTCAATCTTGCTTACTGTATGATCATCATTGAACCTTTTATATAACCATATGAAAAAAAGGGCTTGTGGAATGAGGCTCGATGAGCGTAAACTCCTCAATCTTAGTGTCTAGCTCATGTATTCCAAAAGTCCATCGGATATTAGATTCAATCCATTCATTTGTATCTCTTGTTTCATTGAAATCACCTATTAGTAGCCAATGCACATTTTATGTATTATCAGTAAAGAATGTGTTAGTGTTCAGACACAAAGTAATGCATCCATGAATTGCAGAAAGGAGAAATGAGTCATTTCCGGGATTCTCAACAAGGAAGTGCATGACTTGATTGAAAACTTCCATCATAGTCAAGCTAATAATGGACGGTTTCCACAATATCCATATTCTACTGAGATTGTTGCTTTGATAGTTATGGATGCACTTCCAGCCTCAAAACCTAATTTGACACTAAAAGAGGAGTTTTTTCAATTGCATATATTAGTTAGGCATAACATGAAAATAATTATGAGTTGGAAAATTGAAATATTGCTCTATTTATTTAGTTGCTCAGCAACTAAATTCATTATAAGAACTCTAACAAAATTGCAAGTTGAAAAAGTTATAAAAAAAAAAATGGCGAAAATCATAAACCCCAAAACCCTGATTGCGCCTTGACTCCACCCAAAAGAGCGACAGTGATTGCGTTCGATTTGCTTTTCGAGTGAAGCGAAGAGAGGAGAAAAAGAATGGTGGTTCAGATCCGTTAAGCGAGATTCGGGTGCAAGAATGGGCCCTTCTATCGGGTCATGGCCGCTGATAGCAAATCTCCTCGCGACGGCATGCATCTCAAAGTATTAGGATGCCGCATTTACTCAAATTAATTTTCGTGCCACAGAAAATCTTAAGCCGATAAACAAGTACCACATCTTTTATAAAATTGGTGCAACGGACAAGATAACCAGAAGTTTCTGAGGAAAAACTTCATCCTTGCGTCTTCTTCCCTTTAATTTTGTCTACTTGGTGGAACATCTTAAGCCAGCGGACTTGAATTTTAGGCTTGCCGCGGCTAGTCCTTTTTGAGGACAATAATCCTACAAAAACTTATATATGCTCTTGTGATGTTTTGAACAGAACTGGTTTATCCCCTTTTTTAAGGGAAAAAAATTATAGGGGATCTTGTACACATACTCTAAATGCATCTTTATGAATTCGGAAAATTAATCTGAAATAAATACGACATGAATTTATCATTTTTAGGATTTTTTTTTTTTTGGTAATATTAACCATATTCTTTTATAATCTGTGTATTAAACATTTCTTATCATGTGGCAAGGACTAATGCAGGAAGAACATGTTGGGGAGACAAATGTAACTTAGCATTCGCCAGCCCTTGTTTGACCACTTGCCAGATCTAGCCATGACGGCTGCAAGCTTTGAGGTTTAATCTAGCTTTTAAGCTAACGGCTGCCATGGCCACTCGAGCTTGAAGCTTGGCCTAAGGGTCTGCTTCACGGAGGAAAGTATGCTTTTTTACTTCCTCTTGACCAAGTTCCACAAGCTTTTATGTCAAAGAGGCCTGTTAAGGTTCAGAAGATTTTCTGCTCTATATGCTTTGACCGGAAGCCACAACAATTTCAGGTTCTCTAATGGGATCCTTTCGATCAGAGACCATACTGATAGCTTCCTTTAGAAGAAGGATGACTCAGATCTTCTGGATTGCACACCTTCGACTTTTTCTCTTTCAGAGACCATAGTTTTTATTTTTAAATCTTTTTAGGTGTGGTGCTTGCGTGGGTGCCTCTTGTCCTTGAAAAGCACTAAGAATGCCACATTGAATCCATGTCATATTTTTAACATAACCCTAATAGAAGATAGATGTGTTATTCGGATACAAGCTTGAGATTTTTGGTATTACACAAAAAAATTAGGTAACTGTGTCATAGTTTGGGCTATTTTGTAGTTTTTCCCTAAAAATATCACTGTGCAGATCATGGGTTCCTTTGAGTTCAAAACTAAGTACGTTTGTCTAGCATATAGAGCGATTCTCGGTTGCGAACATCGGCCAGAGGAAGGGTATTTTATTTATGTTGACTAGTTGATTAATCTCTAATTAAAGTTTTGGCTTTATCTTCTTATAAGATAAACGGGACACCAGCTCGAGGAATTTTTACCTTTTGAGAATTTGTCACTTCATGATAACATAAGATAATGGAGGGTTTTCGGAACCAAGACACTTTTGACTTGCGCGTAATTCACTACCAACGGCAGAGTTTTTCTCATAGGACAAATAACGTGCATCTTCAATGTATGGAACTGCGGATTATATTTGCCTGATTGCTACCTTCATTTGAACTGCGGATTATGTTTAGCTAGGCTTTCAATGAGGATAAGGACAAGTTCGAGAAATCAAACGTTTCTTCCTCTTCACCATCTTCATCTTCAGGAGCAACGAGGCCTAAGGAAAAGTTCCATATGAACAACAGATCATTGTAAGATTTCAGAAATGCATGTACCGTTGTAATATAAACTTCTTTTCTCTCAGTTTTGCATCTGCCAATTTCTGTCTCTGTACTGGGGATTTTTAACAGGTCATTCGAAAAGATAGGGGGGGTATTATAATTTCTGTTAAAAGTTCAATCTGGTGAGAATCGCGAGGGCCATTTCAATTTTTTTTGGCTCTCTTAACAGGAAATATTGCAAGTAAATGATCAAGTGCATATGGGGTCGAAGAATTGTGGCCCAACTACTTTCGACATGGACTATCACAATTCACAGGAGACTATCTGACACCCAAATTTGGTTAGGATGCACAGAAAAAGCATGCAGTTTAATATGCAGAAGTACAGAGTACGTATGGATGCACCTAGATACATCATACGTACTCTCGTTCTCTCGAAACTCAGAAATATTATCTGGTGCGTATGGAGTCCGTAAGAAAAAGCTCTATTGAGAACGGAAAGAGACGCTGAGAAATTAGCCGGAAATGTCTGATGTTCACTCAGGAAGAATTCAGACAGACGTCAGGGAGTGATTACCTTTTGGGAGCATTCCAGGGTCGCTGCTGTCATTGTCGTGGTCCATCATTTGTGTTTGTCCACTTTATTTAGTCACTTCCCTATCCGAATTTGGTAGGAGTCACATCTGTGATGTACTAAAAGATTCACCAAATATATATAAAAATCTCTCGAGACAGACTTTACAACGACACCTGGCCTAATTTCCGTGGTCAAATATTTTTTTGGGTGAGGATTGGACCGCATTAACTTTGAATATGCGAATTATATCAATGATGAGATGGAAACCACGTAATTGATCTACTTTGTAAAAGATTCTCCAAAGATTCAGTAAATTTTATTCAAATAGCCCTTGAAAAGGAACATTTTCTTATAAGGTTCTTTAAAATGAACTTCATTTCAAATAAAGTCCATAAGTAAGTGACTTAGTTTTCAATCACCCACAACTCACCCGCTAATCAATTATTTGCCGACGGACAGGCACGTGAATCTCATGTGACAGTAACCAAACCATGACTAAAGACATTTTCATTTAGGATGGAGGTTGATCCGTGCCCTAGAGGCGAGATCTAAGGCTCAAATCAAGCACGAGCATGTCAACATTTGACGCTTGTGGTTGCCACTATTTAATTCTTGATATGACGATGGCTGATGGGCAAGGAGAGAGATGCGCGCAGAAGAGATGGTGGAGAGAACGCTCACAGAGGGAGACGAGGGTGATGACGGCACGCAGAAAAGGGGAACGGCGACAACATCAGACGAGGCAACATAAGATGAGGCTATGCTATAACGGTGATGGCTGCGTGCAGTTGCAAGATTTTGGTGTCCTGGCGACTTCTTGTCGACGGTCCATTGTGGATTTTGTTGGTAGTTTATTTGTAAAACAAACTTGAAAGTTCCTACTCCCACATAGAATTATTAGAAGTGCGTGTGTCAATATATAAGTGTGAAAGCCTTCCACTCTTTCAAATGGAAATGATGGGTTTAGTGGGTTGGACCTTACAATACGCACATGCCGGTGTGCAATAATTAGATGTACTATGCAATTGGGTTGCGGTTGCTTTTTATTAATTAATTTTGAATTTCATTCCTAAAGGTTATTTAGCATCTTACAATCTTTAAGAAGTCGTGTCTTTCAGAAGTTTTAAAATCCATAATTAAAAAAAATATTACTAACATTATTATTATTTAATAGAAACTCCAAAAATGTCTTTGGAGAAAGCATCTGTTCACAATAATTCTAAAAGACTATTTTTTTGTCTCATTTTTTCTTAAGTCTTATTAATTTTCTTTCAAAAAATTTCAACCATTTATTTTAATTATTTCCTTTTAAGAGTTTTTGGAGAAATACAGCAATTGCTATCTGGTATTCTCGTTGAGATTTTGTTGTATCGATTTTGTTTAATAACTATTAGCAATGTTGGGGATAAATAATGTTTTAAAGAGAGTATTATGAAGCTTCAAAATCTGACTCCCTTATTCTTCCCAATCAAAATTCTGCTGACAGATCTAGAGGTAGGGAAATGGAGTTCTTGCAAGTGACTTGCTTTGACGGTCTGGACGAAGAACTCGAGGCATTATGGACACTAGCTTTCCTCTTTGGAGCTCCCGCTTGGCTGCCTATCGAGGTAGACCCTGTCAACTGAGGCTTGGAAGTGGCTGCCCATGCTGATAGGATTCCGAAGTTGAGGCCAAAGCCACTACGCACCATTGTCTTGATCGCACACGGGGCTTCCTCATGGCAGCTAAGACTGTATAAAGCGGGCAATGAGCACATCGAAGGCAATCTTACTGGAGATGCCGCGATTGAGGCGAGAAACGGCTCGAAAGGGGTCGTTGAAGGCAAAACAAAACAAAAACAATGCCTTGTACGAAAATGTCCCCATAATATTTTGAAATTGAAAAAATATACTATTTCTAATTATAATTTTATAGATGTAAATGTTGTCTTATTTCAAGTAATGTTGATATGAGGGACGCTCTATCACCATTGATGGAATTTGAAGCATGAAGATTACTAGAAGTCGAATGGATCATGATAGAGTGTGAACAAGTTTAGAAGAATGAGAAGTTCACAATAACTTAGAGGTATCGTGATAAAGTGAATAGTGAGTGAAGTCTTGAACATTAGTGTACCCATGGATAGCAATACGCAAGTCGATTGCTGATAGAAACATATTATTATATCAGCTATGGAGAAAAACATTTTTCACTAGTTCAAGCAATCTGGATAAGAAGACCAATGTTCCTTTCCCCTAAATTTGCAAGTTAGAAGTTATAAATAGCTAGCTTTCAAGGCTTGGAATCTCGAAGTGAAGATATGGAGAGAAATCAATTTGATTGTTACCTATGTTAAATCAATTAGAAGAATAGATTATTGAGCCACATAGCTTATTCTATTTGGGGAAACCTCATTATTACCTAGAAGATTTGATCATATGGTTTACCAGATCTCATAGTAATTGCATTCGCAATTTTCAATGGCTAATTAATCCTCTTAAGGATTCTTTAACGGTTAATTCGGAGGCTGAAGACTATATAAGAAGATTGATACACTCTGAATAATTTATGTAAAACTAAGAAAGTTGTAAATATCGATGTGGTCACATTTATTTTATGTTGCAAGCGTGATTTTATTCACTTGTGATCTACTCCTTTGAGAGTTGTCATTGTTCAGTGTAATTTGTAATGTGAGGAGTGTACAAATATAGGTAGTGCTTGTCTATTGATAGTGGGATCTATCAATTTTGGATAGAAGCAGCACGTGCTTTGGTGCAACTACTAACTAGAATATTAATAGATTACAGCCTATTCGTGGTGAATAAAGACGCAAACTTGTTATAAACGAAACCACCATAAAATCTGCGAGCATTGTATTTTATCTCTTTACTTATTTCACCATTTATCTTATAGAAATATCTTGCATCTTATATTATCTATTGTTTTTGCATCTATCAAATCTAGTTTAAGTAATTTCACAAAAAAGAAGAAAAGAAAAAAAAAGTTTTGAAAATCAGCTTATTCACCCCCTTTGGTTGTATCATCAGCTTCCACAGAAAGTGCCACATGAGGTCCACATGCTTAATGAGCGATGATAGTTGGTTTGTAAGCTAGGAGTGATTTGAAACTTAGTCGTTCATTTTAAAGATTAATTTGAGACAAGATTCACTTTGAAAATTTTAAGAAGAACTACTTCCCTTCATAAAGGCTGTTTGAAAATTTCTCGAAAAGTTTGCCAACTCTTTTGGGGAATTAAAACTTCAATGCTCTATTAAAAAAAAAAAAAAAAGCCTGTCATTTGATCTCCTTTAGTTTCGAGCAGTTTGAATGATTACCCATGTGACTAGGCAGTGTTCTCATGGAAAAGGACCAATTACGGCATCAATTAACCTCTCCCTTCTCGGCGTATAGAAGCTTGCAATAAACGCATATTAGATTCACAAGAAGCACCTGCGATTTAAACAAAAAGAAAAGAAAAGAAGCATGGAACATATCTTGTAAGGTCTGGGTAAATTTTGGTAACGTAAAGCATTTCGAAAAGTTCTTCTCATTAAAACTGAAAATGAACTTTTGCACAATTAACGCTTCTACTTATACATAACTGGTGACCACACACGCACACACACACACACACACACAGTCTGTGCTAACTTGAGAAAAGAACACTGAAAGGACTTCGATACAATGGCGAAAAAGATAGAAACTACAACATATGTACAAGCATATTCCATTGACCCGCCAAAACCTAGTTTATGACTTGGATTCTCTCTTCCTTCCTGTTTCCAGCATGTACCTTCATGCCGTCAAGCAAAAAGTCGCTTCACTTCAGTATCTCTCTCCAATTATGCAAGAGCTGTATTATGTGATCTGGGTCACAAAAAAAACAGCAGCAACAATGACTCTAATGTCCAGCTTAATAACAAAACGGAACCCAAAAGGACAAGAAAGTAACAGAAAGGGCAGTGCTGGAGTCCATGAAAATTTAGGGCATCAGTCCTGCTGCTTGCTCTATCAGTTCACTTGTGTACCCATTCCATCAATCAGACTCTCCAGTTCAAGATAGATTCCCGTGTCATTCAACGTCAGGTGGTCTTCTACTTCTATGTTGTCCGCATCGGCTCCAATAACCACGTCTTCCTTGAGGAGTTTCTCGGAAATCGCATGGAATACCGAAGACAAATCAGATGAGCTAGCTCCGGTCATCTGATTGGGCGTCTGGCCCTGCGCAACCCTGAAATCTTCACCATCCATCGAAGGCCACGGATTGTGCATCTGAAAGGTGCCAAAATGCTCCGGCACAACACTATTTGGCCGACGCTCCATCTGTGCCAAATCGTCACTGATTTTCGGGCAATCAACTTTTGGGCTTTGAATCATGTGATCCATTGCTTCTAGCAAGCATTTGGCGGCTTCGGCATCGGGACCAAGCAATTCTCTCTTCTTGCTCGATTCACAGGTCTCTAAATCTCTCTTCTGCTTCTTCTTCGGGGTTAAATTCAGGAAAAAGTTGGGGCTTTTGACTGCTTTTATGAGGAAGAGGAATAAGTGCTGGTTCCTGCTGTCGTCATGGCGAACCCGTTCAACGACCTGCTCGATCTCATGCTGCAAGTTGTCCTGCTCTTCTCTTAACTTAAGGATCTTGGTCTTCAAAGCTTCCTGGTCCTTCTTAAGCATTTTGAGTTCCGCTTCCTTTTCAGCTTTCTGGTAATCAGAGGTGACAGTACTACTCGATTTTTTTCTATGCTTTTTTAAGTTGCGTCTCCTCTTTATGTTCTTCAGCAAATGCTTCTTCCCTTTCTGAAAACCTTGGTTTGCAAACTCCCATCGATCTGGATCGATCTTCCTAAAACCCTGCAACACATTTTTAATTATGATGCATGAAGAATAGAAGATAGGAAGAAGCTATGTCTAGGAGTTCATAATGAACCAAAGGCTAAAGAGTAGAAAATAAGCAGAATGAAGGCCAAGAAAGTTTCAGTGGAAGATGTGCACAAGGGGTATTACTAGGCCAATATAGAAAGTACACGGATTATAATGCACGTCAAGAAGAGATCGCTTACAAATATCCAAATACCAGTACAAAGAGTGTGGAAAATTTTAAGAGTAAAGGCAAACAACTCAAAATCAATCCAGCTACTACTAGATATAATATGAATACAACAGTGCAGAATTATGCTTCTGGTCTTGCCCAAAAAGAAGAAAGGTACTACAAAACACCGGATAGAAACAAAGCAATGGCCATTGGAAACTTGTCTTCAGCTAGAAAGTACATAATGAAGAATTAAAGCTGTAAAATGCAAATTACTAACCACTATAAGGGAATTGCTGTAGTGCATGTCCAAATCCAGTACGAAGATAATCTCTAATGGGTGATCTGATGTCATGGTTGACATGGTAGTTTCTGCAAACTACCGTCTAAAGCATCATCACTTGAATATGATGACTACTGAGGGCCTAATAGGGACCATTGTCCACTGGCCACTCGATGCATATTTTTGTGGACACGTGCCACATGATTCACGAAATTTCTTGGAGAATCTGTGTGTCTCGCCACCATTTCAGGTTTCTTGGTTCCTCGTCCCCTAAACTAGGGTACAGCACAAATAGTAACCGACAAAGTCAAAGTGGGTTAAATTAAGTCTGGACGCCTGAGCAAACGTTTTAAGAGGACCACGCTCTCGACGACATCAAAAAAGAACCGAAGAGTTAAACCAAAACGCTCATACACAGACATACTTGATACAGATCCATAAAAAAGATAACGACCGAAACAAATAACATAGGTTTGCTCATATCAAAACATGAAGTACCCACATAAGTGTTGAGCTGCCTGATGAAGCTGGAGAAGTTGGAGTGCTTGAAGTATCGAGGCAGGACCTCCTTCGAGAACTGCTGCTGATCCCACACCACGAAGCTATCCTGGCTCAAGCCCCACGACACCACTGGATCTGTACCCGGGTCCGACACCATCTCGTAAGTCTTCCTCAGGAACGGCGTTGGCCCCACCTCCCCCAGACCCTCCATCGGCTTTGCCACATCGTATGCTGCTGCCTGCCATAAGCATGACGGCGATAAAGTGGCCGCATCCCTGGGATCAGCAGTGGTCGCCACCTCCTCCTCTTCCAATTCCTCCTTGATCTTCACCGCCTGCACGGCCAGAGCCGAACAGAGTTCGGGCCGGGTCAGGCATGAATGCAAGGGCGGTCCAGCTTCAATTTTGCCATCGCCAATGGCTACCTGTGGCAATGGACCCGAATGGGAAAGCAACTCACAGCATCCTAGCTCGGCTGCACGGGCCTTTGATTGTGACCGAGAAGAATTGGTTCGGCTTAGGTCCAAGTACAAGGGCGACCAGGACCCTATCTCGCCATGGTTGCCACCATCAAGAACAGCGAAGGACGCGATTTCTTCCCGTGATCTTGCGAAAGGTTTTGCCTTTTCTAGCTCAAGACTTGAATCTCGAAAGAAGGTTTCGGAAAACCATGGGCAAGATCCATTGGCACGGCCGGGGGAACAACCGCAAGAGCCGCCGTGAAATGCCGTCATCAATTTTAGCTCGAGTTCATGGTTTTTTTTCCCTTTTTTTGTTGGAGGGGGGTGTTTCAGGAGCTCGAGTTCTGGTTCAGAAGGTGGAGATAATATGAGCAAATTTCAAGCGAATGAACATATATGGTAGGGTTTCGAGAGACGGTAAGAGAGAGCTTGATTTGAAAAGTGGAGTTCAAGTCAAGCGGGGGACGGGCAAGGGCGATGGCATGTGGACTTATATACTCGTGAGAAAAGCAAATTGATAAGCTGACTGCACCGTTACCCTGGAAGAGTGACGGTGGTGCAGTCACCGCCACGTATTATTCCAAGGGATGTGGGCCCCCCCAACAGATTTATTGTATGTGCTCCTGGGAGCCGAGGGCCACCACGTTTTTTTTTTTTTGTCTTTTGCGTCTCGGGGAGGCTTTTCTGTCCCCATTTTAGCGGCAGATATTTTAAGATTTATTAATTCCATCTTTACGTTTTTTAATATTAAAAGATTAAGGTTGTTGGATGATTATTAATTCTATTTTTTGAAGTTTCTTAATATTAAAAGAGTCATGATAGGGTCATCGATAACATGAATTGATGTCTAACATCGTTTGGATAAGAATGATAATCAAAGCCATTTTTTTTCAACGAATGGGTTATCTTGTATAAGCGAATACAAAAAATCACGTGACAATCGTGTCATCATAAGATATAGCATATCTTGTTCCTAATAAATCCTTTTCTCGGATTATAACAAGGCTATTTACATTCATCTAGTCTCTAATCATATATAACTTTAAATTTTTAAATTGGATTTTCTAATATAGTATCGGATTCAAGTTTCTTCTCGATATATTTCATTTGTGCAAGTTATCCTCATCGCTTATCCATCAATTTTAATTAACATCATATATATAGTCTTGTGCTACCTATGATTTAAATTCTTTTTTTCAAAAGTAATTTTTTTGGTTTTTAATTTTTATTTTTGAAAGTGTCTTCCTCACTAATAAAAGAAAGAGAAATGATTGATTCATAATTTTTTTTAATCTAATAGGTTTTGAGTCACAAAAAATCAAATAATAAGTAATTATAAATTATTATGAGGTCCACTCCTACAAGAATTTGTGACTTATAACAAATAACTTATATGCTAATAAAATTCTAAAAGAAAATAATGAGGGAATAGCCACTAAATGAGTGAAGAGCTCTCCCAATGGCAAATAAGGGTGAGCATAAGGAACCATTCAGATTGAGAATCGCTCGAACGGAACCAAATTGCCGGTTTAGGCGGTTCCTTGATACTGAACCAATTCCATAAAATTAGAATAAGTGACCAAGTCAAATCTTTTTGCTTTCTTAAAATTTGTATTCAATTAAAAAAAAAAAGGCCTAATATGGAGAGAGAGAGAGAGAGAGAGAGAGTATCGTTCTTTGACCCTCTTAAAAATGGGAGTCTTAGCCTTGTGGATGAGGCATCTATTAAAGATATTATGCATGACGAGGCATCTATTAAAGATATTATGCATGACGAATCAAAAAGAGAAAAAAAAAATAGGCAACCAAATTTATTGGATCACTTAGAAATTGTCAATTCAATTTCAAAATCAAACGATTTGATTCTCAATTGAAGAGAATTGGGACCCATTGGTCTGATCTTTAAGTGGAAATTGGACTGATCCGGAACTAATTATCCCTTATAGATTCGCACAAAAAATAGAAAGACAAAAACATCAATGGGTCTCCGGAAAAACTGAGAATCTAAAACAAGAGACACGGGGAAAGGACCAGTCGAGAATCTGTTCTTTTTCCCCACATCTAGGGAGGTACGGACTGGGCAACGATACAGGCCTTGTTACTTAGCCATGATTGGATGTTTGTTATCGACCCGTGGGCCAAGCATCGTTTACTTTAGTTGCCATCTCAACATCTTGCTTTCGCGTGACACGACAATCAGAGCGTGTTTCCTTTTCTTCTTTATTTTTGTTTTATGCATTTGGAAGCCATCACGAAACCTAATTTGTACTCGTAGTTACACTTTTGTTTTTTTAAGAGCTGCTGTGGCGCCACACCAGCACCAAGTGAAAAATTGAAAAGAAAAGGAAAATTTCAAATAATAACATCGGCAACGCCGATTCGTTATCAGCTCGAGCAATGATCCAAGCATGGGCTAAGCCCAGTGACTTTACCTCTAATCCCTCAAGACTCTCAACTCTCAAGCCTCCATATAGATTGTAGACTCTTAGGCTGAAGCTATTGCTATGGTCAGATCTAGCTTCGAAGCATGCCGCGGCTAGATCATCATAAAGGACAATCGCTCCTCCTCTCTGTCTCGCCCTCCGAATACGCTTGCGTAGATATGAAATTTGAGATTTGAGAGCAAGCGATGTTCACCTCACAGGTGGTCAAACAAGGGCTGACCAAGGCCACCAAAGGTTTGGGCAACAGTGGGCATTGACGAACGAGCGCCAAAGGAATTTTGGCCAAGCAATCGTGAGCTTGAAGACGATGAACAGTAACTTCAAAGACAATGAACAGTAACTTCACGATGAACGTTAACTGCGAATTTACTTTTTGTTAATCTTTTTCTGACGACGCCACATTAGTGCCACTTCCTTGAAAAGAAATTATTAATGTCACATAAGATTCATGATAGATTTTTAACTGTGATTTTTAATAGAACTTTAATGAAGTGTAAATGTGTCACTCGAATATAAATTTGGAGTTCTTGGTGTCACGAATAAAATTTGAATAGATTTGTTACAATGGACATTATGCTACATAGGAACAACCAAGCTAAATGTTGAATAGCGCTTCTAGCTAAGTACATATCTATTGGGTCTTGTTTTTGTCCTTCTGCAATTTGGAAGAGTAGTAAATTGTTCTCTTCGTTACACGCAAGAAAGTCTACAAATTGAGTCAGTCGCAATGGCGTCCTTGGATTTTTTTTTTTTTTTCATGTGTTCATTACGTTTTTGGAGAACTAGTAAACTATTCTCTTAGAGTGCACTTTGTTTTGAGGAAAATATTTTTCTCATTTTCCAAGAAAACGTTTTTCTAATTTTCCAGCATTCAATTCATTTAGAAAAATGAGTTAACGGAAAATATTTTCCTACCAAAACTTAAGTTCATGAAAATGATTTCCCCTTTGAGAGAACCGAAAAACATTTTCAAAAATGTTTCTCTAGTCTTAGGATCCTTGGTTAATGAGTTTATTCTTATAAAAAAAAATTGAAAAAAATATAATTTTTAATTATTTTTACAAATTTTGATTTTATTTGTAATTTTTTTTTTGTTCCTCCTTCCCCTTCTTCCTCCGCAAGTGATGATTGGCCAAGACGCTAACTAGCGAGCCTACCAGCTTGGGCTCACCAAATCCAAGCAAGCCCGAGCTCACCAACCCGAGCTTCATTGAGGCCAACGAGCTCACGGCTCACCAAATCCAAGGGAGCCTAAGCTTGGCCTAGGCTGGCGAGCTTGGGGATCACTAGATCCAGGTGAGCTTGGGCTACAAGGAGGTTGGCAAGCTCGCACCTCGCCTAGTCTTGGCGAGGTGGAGTTGTGGCCAACACCTGCCGATAGTGGTGGAGGAAGGGAGAAAAAGAAAAGAAAAGAACAAGGAAAGAGAAAAAGGAAAATTAAAAAATAATTTAAAATTCTATTTTTCAAAATAAAATAAAAATAAAATGAGAGAAATAAAATAATTAAAAAATCGAATTTTTATTTAAAAAATTCAAGAATTCGAACTTTTTTGTGTAAAATAAAGTCAAGAAATAGAATATCATTTTCCAATAATACGCAAATAACAGAAAATATTTTTGATCATATATCACAAAAAAAAACCATATTTCTGAAAAATGTTTTACCGAGAAGCATTTTAATATATCATTGAGTTCTTATGATACAAACGCAGCCCAAAATGATTTTGGTTACTTGTTATAGGTGTGTGTTAGGACTGATTTTACAAACTCAAAGGTGGGACTAGTTGAACACAGGCATTTACAACATAGGGTGCCAAACTACTGGGAATAAAAGTTAACACCCAATCAGCAGCTCACCTATCAATCGTCATTTTAACTATCGAACTTGTGAGCAAACAACCTATTTTGTGTATATGTAAGAATAGAGTACACCTATTCGAGAAAAGCAGATTTGAACACTAACAGCGAATTATCTACAACAATCAATTGGACAAAAAACTTATTGCTTATTTTAAGTTCACCAAGTCTAAAGCCTCAATGAAGGAATATGAATTTTCCTATTAGTTGCAGTGATAAACTTATACAAACAAGCACAAAAAGTGATTAGTAATGCGGTGTCTTCTCCACACGTGTTGCCACAAGTTCTTCAGTTCGTTTCTCCTAATAGGCTTAACAAGATAGTCAGCAGCAGCTCTCAACATGCACCTGTACACCGTGCATCCTGTGTAGACATCACTGCAAAATCCCCATAGATGATAAATAAGTCATTGTTGGACCATGACACCAGTAAAGAACATGAATCAGCCATGCATAGATAGGTAAGAGTCTTACCAAAGATGTACTTATGACTGGAATATTTTTTTTTTTTTTGGTAAAAGGTAAGAAATATATTAAGGAAGGGTCAAATATACAAAAGATCTCGACACCAGGAACTTGCACTCCAAATGTAGGAACAAAAGAAGTGGAAGGGTGACGAGATGTAAAAGCCACAAAAGACGGCACAAACACTACAATAACAAGATCAAACGAAGCACGGCTAGGTCAACCGGCTACCAAACACAACAAAAGCGAGGAGGAGGCCACCATCAGATCGAACTACCTACGGGTCCCTAGTGAAAATAATCGGGTTTAGGCCCCAACTTCTCTGCAACCTTCTATTTCTGAAATTATCTTCGACGTTCTTGAAAGTGATAGCATTGTCTCGAACCACCTTGAAGAGGTGGTTCTTCATGGCCGAACCGAGAGAGGCTGGTCTCTAAAGATGATGTTATTCATATTTTTCCAAATGATATGACAAAGTGCGCCAAAGGAAAAATGGGCTATGCACTTGTAGAAATCTTTACCCATCAAATAGGTAGCTGCCCATCGGAAGTTGTCCCCCCAAGTTCTCTTACGCCAAGGTAAATTGCATCTGGAAGCCCAAAAGAAAGCAACGCTAGCCGTGACAGAGCAATAAAAAAAAAGGTGATCAACAAAGTCGGGCATATTTTTGCAAAATGCACAGACAGCACTTCCAATTATACCATAGGACAGAAGGAGATCCTGGGTTGGAAGCCTGCGCTTGGCCATGAGCCAAAGATTGAGCTAATATCGAGGCACTATGGCATTGTCCCACATGAAAGAGTACCAATGGACCCGCGTCCTCTTCTTCCTGATGAAGTTCCACGCCGATGCCATAGTGAACTGGCCCGTAAAGCTTTCACGCCAGCAGCAACGATTCGGGACACCCGCCAGGACTGGAAGAGGATGACCCCACGATTCAAGCACCATCTTGAGAGCTTGGCCAGCATCTAAGAAGAGGTCAGCAACACAGGCTTGCCTAGAGAGCCCTGAGCTATAGATAAGAGAATCTAATAAGATCAGGTTCAAGGGCCCTCTAGGGTGCCAATTGTTAAACCAAAGAAAGGTTGTTTGGCCATCGCCAATCTTCCAATAGAAGGCCATCCTGAAATCCCTTCTTAGGTTCAACAAGCTCTTTCAGGCCCAGGATCCAGATGTTGGCTTCCTAGCAACCCAAAAGTTCTTGTTTTTTAAGAAAGTGGAATGGACCCATCTACACCACAGCGCTTCCTTGTCGGAGAACAAGAGCCAAATATGCTTTAGCATGGCGGCTTTATTGCAATCTTGGAGCCTCCTAATACCTAGTCCTCCTTCATCTTTTGGAAGCCAAACTTCATCCCAAGCAACCTTAGCATCACCCCTGCCTAGGTCCGGACCTTTCCACAAGAATTGTCTAAATATTTTCTCTATTTGGTCGACCACAACTATAGGTAAGACAAAAACACTAGCCCAGTAGGCTTGTATAGCATGAAGAACTGACCTGATAAGCTGAATCCGACCAGCAAGAGAGAGGAATCGGTGGGTCCAAGACTGAACCTTTGCAGTGATACAGTTGACTAGGGTACAACAGTCTGCTTTGCTGATCCTCGAAGTGATAATGGGAACCCCCAGGTACTGAACTGGCAAGCTTCCTTCTCGAAAGCCCAACTCTAAGAGAATATTATTCCTTAAGGAGGGATCGCCACCCGCCAAAAAAATTTCACTCTTGCATGGGTTAGGACAAAGGCCACTCCAAGAGGAAAAGATATAGAGACCTTCCTTAAGGAGAGCCACTGTAGGAAGATGAGCCTCACAAAAAAGGAAAACATCGTCCGCAAAAAAGAGATGTGAAAGACCCACTACCTTGCACCTCCAGAAGTACTTAAAATCAGGCCTCGAAGAGTATCTAAGAATTATCCTTGAAAGCACTTCCATAACCATAGTGAAAAGGTAAGGAGAGATGGGATCACCTTGGCGGAGACATCGACCGCTCACAAAGAACCCGTGGAGCTCTCCATTCAAAGCAATTGGAAATTTAGGTGTGCA
Organism: Eucalyptus leucophloia subsp. euroa; assembly: GCA_017140325.1. Lineage (NCBI taxonomy): Eukaryota > Viridiplantae > Streptophyta > Magnoliopsida > Myrtales > Myrtaceae > Eucalyptus > Eucalyptus leucophloia. The sequence continues at coordinate 52,719,024 of CM029470.1, forward strand.
TACACAAGTCATAATAAGTCGAGTCACAGACTGAGAGAAGCCAAAGGCCAGCAACACACTTTCGAGGAAGTCCCAATCCACAGTATCATAGGCTTTCCTGAAGTCCACTTTTATCGAACATTTAGAGAGATAAGGCTCAAGGTGGAAGCTAGAGAACAGCTCCTGAGCCAACAAGATATTGTCCCTGATCTGCCTGCCTTTTACAAAAGCAGTCTGAAAAGGGCCTATCGTGCTCTTCAAAGCTAGGGCCACTCGATTAGCTAGCACCTTTGTAATACATTTGTAAATAGTGTTGCAGCAGGCGATAGGCCTATAATCCTCCACAGAAGTGGCGTTGAGCACTTTAGGAACCATCACCAAGATGGTATTGTTAATCTCTCTCAGGAATTTTTCGGAGGTGAAAAAATCCATCACCGCAGCCGTTCCTAAAGAACCAACTATGTCCCAGTTTTCTTTGAAGAACTCCGCTGTGAAACCATCCAGTTTAGGAGCCTTTCCCCTAGGCAGAAGAAGATAGTGTCCCAGATCTCTAACTTTGTAATAGGCCGAGCAAGGAGCACAGCCTGATCAACTGAGAGTGGATGGTGGATAACCTCCCTCAAGTCCTCTAGCGAAGGTCTAATGAGCTCTCCTTGCGACGCTAAGAGGTCCTCAAAGAACTCTACAAATCGCCGTTGCACCAACTGTGGCTCAGTCACCAGGTTCCCCGAAGAGTCGAGGACGGACAGGACTCTGTTCCTCAACTGTCTTTTGTTGACATATTGGTGGAAGAACTGTGACATCCTGATTTTTCGATTCTATTTTCAATAAATTGAGACGGGCATTTCATTGGCACGCATATAGTTCTTTTCCTTGAGTCGGCCACTCATGTGAAAACTAGTCTATCGGGTGAAGTCGTTAAGAAATTCTAATGCATCAGACTCGAGAATTTGGTCAAGAAGCGACCTTTCGACCGAGCTAATCTGCAAGGGTCATTACGGCACAAATAAAAGTCGATTAGAGACCGGAGATAGGTCGACTCGACAGAAGCATGTGATCGAGTGTGGGTGATTCCACCGGATCGCATAATCCTTGTCGATTGACACTGGACCGACTTTTCTATCGATTGGGTACCCTGTGTTCGTATTTGAAACCTTGAGATTACCTCGACAATCAAAAGTCGTCAATGTTTCAAAGATGTATATTGTGGCTTGAGATGATCAACCACATGTCAAATGCATGAAAATTTCTAAAGGCTACCCGGTAGGTTGGACCGTGCTTGAGATGATCATCTTTGGAAGATTTTTCATGCAAGCCAAGGTTTTCGGCAAGATCATCAAGGTATGGTTAATTTGGTTCGGAAAATTGGTAGGCCCGCCTTTGGTTGTGCTTTTGGGACTTAAGTTGGTTCTATGGACAAGTGAAGATGTGAATTGAAGTGTGGTGATATTGAATTAATTTTATGGACTTCAATTTGGACTCAATAGCGGATTGATTATAATTGAAGAATTTGATGTACAAGAATTAGACCCCGGCGGAAAATGAAAGTGCAACCATTGGAGAAGTTGTGGAGGGTTTGAGTGAGTGGAAGATGACATGGGATGATGTCATGGTGGTTGAGGCCAAGGGTTGAGATCTTGACACGTGGATGGTGGAGATTTGCTCGAGAAAAGGTGACCCATCACCATCATCTTCCTCCTTGAATCAAGGAGTTGTCTTGGAACTTGGAAAGGAAAGGGAGGAGAGAGAGAGAGACAGAGAGAGAGAGAGAGAGGCCGTGCAAACTAGAAGCTCGGCCGGCCTCCCCCTTCGCTCGTCGCCGCTCGAACGCCAGCCGGAGGTCACGCCGTCGCCGTTCGCCACTCCGCTCGCCCGCGCGTGTGCTGCTCTGCCTCCTTTCTCCCCCTTCGTTTGCTGCTTGAGATCTCAGATCTGGTCGGACGCCAAGCAGAAGCAGCAGCCAACATTGCCCGGAGTCGTCGCACGCCTCCGCCTGTCCTCGTTCGCCGCTCGCTCGCCGCTGCCGTGCATCGCGATCGTCGCTGCCCGTCCGCCCGCACTCGCCCGCGCTTGGCCGACGCCCAGCCGCCTCCGTCTCGCCCCCTGTTCGCGCGTTCTAGGAGCTACCGGAGCTCATCTCCGCCGCCGAAGGGTCGCCGGAGCTACCGCCTCACCCGCGCGAGCTGCCGCCCCTCTTCTCCGTCGGTCCCCCGCCCGAACCACCACCGTGCAGTCCTCCGTCCGACCCCAACCAGCAGCCAAGAAAATGGGTATGGCAGCGGTGTTTTCCCCGTTTTGGCTGCCTTCCCGAGCCCGGATGCTCGGCCCGCATTGAGGAAAGTCGATCCTCGCATCGTCCCCGTCGTTTTGGTCTGCTCGGCTCGCTAATCCGGTGAGTTTAACTCACTAAATCTTGATTATAGTGTTAATCATGCCCTAAGTGTGCTTAGTTTAAATTAAGTAAGTTTATGTGGGTGGATTAGTATATTTAATTATAAAGTGGATTAAGAGGTTGATTTATGTTAAAGTGTGTTTAAATTAAAGGTTAAAAGAAGTTATTTAAAGTTAAGCCTTGATGTGACATAAAATGATTTTAGTTTTGAATTATTTAAGTGCTTCGAAATTCTGGAAAATATAATATTATATTATATTCCGAAATTTATTAAAATATTATTTAAAAAAACTCGAAAAATTATTTTGATCCTAGTTGCTCAGAATTTCGTGCCGATCGCGGCTATGCATGTAGAATTTGAAATTGATGATTGGTTGTGGCAAATTGAGTGTGATTGCGATTTATGATGATTTTTTAGAAAACCCTAAGTGTGGAAATTGATGAGAGATTGGCCGTGATTAACCACCTATTAGAGGTCGTGCCTAGTGAGGCCGTGATTAACCACCGATTGGAGGTCGTGCCTAGTAGGGCCGTGATGAACCACTTATGAGAGGTCGTGCCTAATAGGGCCATGATGAACCACCTAAGAGAGGTCGTGCCTAAAGGGGACGTGATTGACCACCTATTAGAGGTCGTGCCTAGTGAGGCCGTGATGGACCACCCATGAGAGGTCGTGCCTAGTAGAGCCGTGATGAACCATCTAAGAGAGGTCATGCCTAATGGGGTCGTGATTGACCACCTATGAGAGGTCGTGCCCAGTGAGGCCGAGATGGACCACCTAATTAAAGATCGTGCCGAGTGGGGCCGTGATTGCCACTGATTGTTAAACCTTCCTATAGGGCCGTGATTGAGAGCAATGATTGATTTGCTAGAATGACATGTAATCGGCCAAGTCGATTGATCGCTGAGACGATCCAAATGGTTGAATTGTTCTGATGATGTGATTGTGCCATGGTTGTTTGGTTATCATAATTGTACGTGGTTGAATTATATAAATTGTGTTAACCTACAGATGAAGGCTAATGCGAGGTAAGTCTTCTGTGTGATGTGGCTAGGCCACCTAGAGCGTATTTTCTTTCTAATAGGGGTTTAGGGGGTTGAACTTGCTGAGACATCGTCTCATCCCGGTTGTGGGATTAAAATTTCAGGTCCCTAGTGGACGGAGCGACCAAATAGCTTTGGTTGGCTTTAAGGAGTTGCAGAGGTGAAGTCATAAGGATTGGAGAATGTGTCCGACTTGTAGGTCGTAGGACAGTTCCTTTTTAAGAGTTGATCTTTTGTAGACTTTTGGCTGTAGGCTTCTATTTGTAATTCTGTTGAATTATGAAAGTGATATGTTGTGGTTTTGCTTCCTGCTTTTCTATCCCGTATTTCATTATCAGGGATTTTATAATACATTCCACTTGCGCAATAATAAAATGAATGGGGTCGGCGACACTACCTGGGAATGTCACATTTGCATGACCATGGTGGGATGTTAACGCGCTCGAGGTTCGGGGTGTGACAAGAACTTGATATTACGGTCTCCCTCCCTGAGCCATCTGACCCTGGACTTCTGCCTGAAGAATGACTCCTCCAAGAAACGCAACTCTGCAAAGATACGTCTTTGGTTCTTTTCCACCTCAGCAAAGTCAGTAGAAAAGGGATTTAGCTGCAAGTCTGCTTGAGTGGCCTCCAACATCTTCCGCACATCAAGAGTTCTGGCAAAGATATTAGAGAAGGAATCTCTATTGAGCTGCTTGAGCCAACATTTAAGAGCCTTGAGCTTAGACACAAGCCTATACATAGGAACACCACCCCTAGGCGCATCCCACACTTGCGAGACAATCTCATTGAACTCTGGGTGCTTCATCCAGAAGTCGAAGAACTTGAAGGGCTTCCTCCGATGAGTTGAATTAAGCACCTTCACCACCATAGGCGAGTGATCCAAGAATCCTGGTGCTAGGAAGGAGGCTTCCGAGTAAGAGAGATCCAGGCTCCACTTGGTGTTCACTAGAACCCTATCAATCTTCCTTGCTTTCCTAGAAGGCCCTGAAGATGTAGTCCAAGTGTATCTAAAACCCACGAACCTCAAGTCTTCCAGCTCAGCTTGCTCCAAGCACTGTCCAAACTCATCAAAACAAGGGAGCCAATCTTCGGAGCCACCGACACGGTCTGATGGATCCTTAATAGCGTTGAAATCCCCCAAGACAAGCCAAGGAGTGTCCCAGAGATTATGCTTCTAAGAATGATATCCTCTCAAAGAGGTCTCCTTAGCGAAAAAAAGTGTTCTCCATAAATAAAAGATACACAACAAGCCACCCCAGAGACTAGGCTCTCAAAGTTCCCATGAACCGCCTGCTTGGTGACTGAGAAGGCTTCAAACTTAACCCTCACGGGGTCCCAACCAACCCAAATTCTACCCCTGGGGGAGAAGTCGTAGTTTGCAATCCAACACCAATCCCTTAATAGACCTTCGGAGATAGAGATGAAGCGATCCTGTGGCACCTTAGTTTTCACCAAACCAATACAGCACAAATGGTTCGAAATAGTGAAGTTACGAATCTTCGCTTGCCTAGTCGGGTCGATAAGGTCTCTAATATTCCAGCATCATATATCTATATATATGTACAAAAGAGGAAAAGAGTAAGGGTTACCTCCTTTTCGGTGGCTTGCGACGGCTCGGAGGGGGAGCCACACGAGTTGATGGAGGAGGTGGGACCGAGGAGAGCGCCAAGAGCTTGTCCTGGGTAGTCTCCTCGCTACTCCTAGTTGGAGGAGCCTTCGGCGATAGACAAGGCGAGAGAAGATCATCATCTGAGCTGTCTAGGTGGTTGACAAACCCATTCAACTCCTCTCCACTTCCCAGGTTTGCATCCGGATGGCTAATGGGGTCTTCCTCCACTGTCGAGTTAGGAGCATCCACCTTGATGAGGGCTCAAAGCCCACTCTGAGCCCTCTGGGTAGAGGTTTATGGCAAGCTCTTAAGAGCTACTGCTGTCTACTTGAGGGATGGCTCCTCATCTCCGGAGCTGACCGAATGTTCCAAGCACGTCTCCTTAGGAGGGGGAGATTTCTTCTTCTTTCCCTTGACTTGTTTCCACCCCAATTCAGCCTCATTCAGATCTACCACCAACACCGGAGAAGTCTTGGGGGGGCGGGCCTCCACTGGGGGGGAAGGGATGGCTTGAACCTGCTGCTGGCCTTGCACCGCCTTTGGACCAGCTAAGGAGGCTACACAATTGTGCCCAAAGGAGCCACACTTCAAGCATTCCGCTGGCTTCCACTCATACTCGATGGCAATGGACCAAGCAACTCCATTTAGTCTTACCTTGGCCAAGGAAAACCTCGGCTGATTAACTTGAAGCTCCACGCAAACTCTTGCGAAAGAGATCCTTTGAGTTTGCTCCGTGCGTTGATCAACAAACAAAGGCTTGCCAACAGTACTCTCAATGGCGCTAATTGACGGGGCTGTCCAGAGGTCAAGAGGTAGGTTCTTCAAGCGAATCCACACCGGCACCGTGGTTTGCTTCTCCCTCTTCAACTCTAGAAGCGGCTTCCATTGTTGCAAAACAAGCGGAACCCCTGCAACCGTTATAGGTCCATCTTCCAAAGTCTTCCTTCGGAACTCGGGGTCAGGGATGCGGAAGAAAAAGAAGCCCTGGTCATCGGCGAAGACCTCAACAAGCTTCGGTCCCCAACAAAGCTTGAGCGTGCGCTTTGTGAGCTGGAATGGCAAACTCCTTCCTACATAATACCCAACCAGGCACTCATGCCATTTGGATCCACCGCATCCAACACTTCTTCAGGGAGATCCACCACAAAGACATCTTCCTCAAACGAAGGAGGAACAAAGATAAGGTCATACCCTTTTGCTGCAAGCTTCGCAACATTTGCCCACGTCCAGGCAGCTAGGGCCTTTGGTTTCCTCACTTGCTTTTGCGAGGCCTGGGGCCGTTTGGAAGTCTACCTCGCTCTGCTTCGTCCTCTCGAGCGCCTATAACGGACTGCATCCATGGGACGACCATGGTTTGAGGTCTCTGCTATTGCAAAGCCTTGCCTGTGGGCAAGGAGGACTGGGCCTCCTTGTTTCGATTGAGAGGGCTAGAAGCCTTCTCCGTTCCAGCTCTCAACTGGGCCGCAATACTCCGCTCACCAACCACAACAGATGGAGCAGCCATAACTATGGTAATACCCAGCTAGCTAACACATGAACCCTCTACATAGCAACCATAAAGAGAAGCGAGAGGCTAACCGGGTTAAGACAGATGCTATTGAGACCAATATTCCTGCTAGAACCTCGGAACAACAGTGGCCAGAGGCTTTAAAAAGCTCGGACGGACTGAACAGACTGACCAGCTCCTACTTGAAGGGATGAAGTACCTCAACTAGGGCCGTAGCACGATGAGCTTGACCGGGAAGGGTGCTGGGACGCCTCGCAACCCCTTCAAGTTAGGTCGGTGACGCACCAGCAGCCGTTCAGAAGCAATGTCACAGCACAGTGGGGCCGGGACGAACGGTACAGACGCACCAGCAGTCAATCGGGAGTAGGGCCGTGGCACAGCAGGCTTACCTAAGGGTGTTGGGATGCCTAACAACTGCTACGAGAGGGCCGGAGTCGCACCAACAACCGCACCTCGAGGGATCGAGTAGCACAGCAGCAGGGCGATTCTCGTGATGTAGGGCAACTCTGATCTCGCCACAAAGAGGAAAAAACCGAATCCATTCGGTGAGGCACAAGGGGCTTACCAAAGGAGGTGAACCCCCAAATTTCATGCCAAACGGAGGTCTGGAATGGCCGGATCGAGCAAAGGAATCTAGCGAGAACCAAGTTAGAACGCAGCGGAGGAGAGGGTGATGAACAGTACCCTTGCGTGTGTACGTTTGACCCACCTATATGACTGGAATATTTTGGATACGTTATGCTCCATAATTAGAGTAAGAAGAGCATATCAAGATATTGACGACAAATCCACTTCAGTTAATGGTGAGATCTATGTTGTAGGTCTTTCCTTCGGTAACTTCCATGCCTTCAAAGCATAAGGAATAGCTGCAACTGCTCAACAAAATGATAAAGTTGTTTGCATTATGAAGGTGACACGTTAATGTGCATAAAGGAAAAAGAAGGTCCTAACAAGCATAAAAAGCGATGAATTAAGTTTCAAACTAAGCTCCAAAAATCGACTTTTATCATTACCATTCCACAACCAAGCTTCTCAAACAGCACAGAAGAATTCTACCTAAGTGCTCTGATGTTCCAGTATAAATTCATTATTATGTTCATGAACATACTCTATGGCTTCATAAATGCTAATCTCAATCTTAAATCTAATTAAAGCTCAACAACCACATCTAACTTTAAGTCTTTCATATGTTTTTTCATAACCAGATAAGCTGACTGTAAACCTCTCACAATTACATATAAAAGTTCATCAACTTATTTCTCTTTTTTTGTTTTTTTCTAGTCTTAGCCTTCCTCACTCCAAATTTTTTGCCTTTTGCATATGCCACATATTTATGATATGCTTAAAGTTCACTTGCAAAAACTATTCATTACCATAAATTCAAAATCCTTTTTTCCAAATCATGAGTTACATCTACTAAATATTCAGTTTCATGTTGCAAGTGAAGAACTAAAAGTATTTAATGTAGTGATTTACATGAAAAATAACATCTCATCAATTTCTTGAGAAAGCAAATATATCATAAATAGTATGAGTTTAGGATTACCTATTATTCAACCATCAAATAATGTTGCACGTGCAAATTAATTGACTGATTGAGAGCGAACCTCTGTTAGCAGGAGTTTTTGCAGGCAAATCAGGGAGAGATTCCACAAGACGGAGTAATGCAGCACTAGTAGTTTAGGGCATGGCCCATCAAGGACCAACCTTCTTGCTCAGCCTTTGCGAGCGTGAAGGTCACGAGGGCGGGGCTTCTCGAGGAAAAGCCGTCGATGGGGCTCTGGAGGCGGAGGCGAGCGCCTTCTTACTGCGAATCAAGACATCTTTGACAAAAATGAGGTTCGCGTAAATTTACAGAAATTAGTGGCGGAACTACACTATATGTCCCCATGTCAAATAACTGGAACAACATGTATCCAGACAATACAATAAATTGAAACATGAGGTCTCTTGAATTTATGCAAATGACACCTTGAAAAAGCACAAGATGTGTGAATGAAAACAAAAATTTAAGTAGAAACATCACAGACCAAAATAAAAACCTGAAGGAGTGGAGGTGGGTCAACTTGTCAACAATTTCACATAAAAAATTTGAGAGGCTCATGGTTTTGTACTTTGGTCTATAGGTAAGCACCTTCCCAAGAGGTCACCCATCCTAGGAGGGCTCCCTCTTGAGCACGCTTAACTTTGAATTACCAAAGCTAAGCTTTCAATTACGTCAAAATGCGTCTTTGAGAATTAATTTCAATTTTCATATACATATATATACATATATATATATATACACATATATATGTGTATATATATATATATATATATACATACATACTAAAATCGCTCCCCGTATTCATTGCACAGTTCGGTTCAATCCCACCCCCTTTGCCAACCTATAAGCCTGCCAGTGTTGATACCTAAATTTTGGCTGACAAGTCCTAAGTTTAAAAAAAAAAAAATCAAAACTTTGGGAATTTTTATTGCAACGGAACTCTTTTCTTGGCTAAAAAGGGTCGTAAGAGTCCTTAGATGTCGTTTTGCTAAAAAGTCAAATTTTGACTTTCAAGTTAACTTTATGGTTAAACATATTTGAAAAAAAAAAGGGGGCTGAGGATCCGCATGTGATTAGTCAAGACCTAAGGGGTTAGATTGCAATTGAACCAGCAAGTTGGTTCCAAAATGCAATCTACAAAGTTGGGGGATCAATTTGCAAAACTTAAAATTATGCACAAGCCCTTAAATCATCATTTTTATCATTTTGACCCCTATTTAAGCTTGAAATTGAACCTGGCCTAGCTTGAATTAATCTAATCAAGCCACAAGAACCAATTTGGATCAAGTTGGTCATTTCTGAGCAAGAAAATGGCCAATTTTGAGAGACTTTCTTACAAAATTGGATAGGAAAAATTGCAAAGTATAGTAAGAGACAAATTAATATATATGAATGTGCCAACTCGTCAAAAAATTGAGAAAAATTGATGGATTAAAACCTTTAAAATAGCTGCCAAAATCCAATATGTGATTTGGCCACAATTCAAAGCGATTAAGTAAATAAATTTGTGGCCCCACCATATCCCACTTAGCTCCCAATCAGCCTAATCTCTGGCGAAGGTGGAATGCTCTCATTAAGAGTGCAAATGGACAAAAATTGGCTAGGGATAAGTTGCTGAAGACATGTGAAAATCGTAGCCAAAGTTGTTCACTCAACAGCTGCAAAAGTTTGAAGATTTCACTGTTGGGGAGTTGATAGAGCAACTCAATTGGCAAGCTTGTCATGTGGGCAAGGCAAGCTAAAGGTTGCTTAATTAAGCAAATAATCTCTCAAAAGGAAGCTATTTTGAGGCATAAAAGGTTGGAGACAAGAGAGAGCTCACGATCGTCCCCCAAAGGCATCTCCATGAGCAACTGAAAAAAGACCTTAACCTAGAAATTTCAGAGGGACCCTCAGAAAAAAAAAAAAAAACGAAATTTTTATGAACTTCCAGCTAAAACTAGCCAAAATCTTCAAGTAGATAGTGAAATTATACTTAAATATCTTTCCAATCATAGGTTACACATCAAAAATGGTGGTCAAGAAGGCACTCAAAAGCCTCTCGAAAATCGTGTTACTTTTTGGGAGGGGTTGACACCCAGAAATTTTTTTATAATGTAATAGGTAGATGGTTATTGGCGAGGCAAAACAAATGTTTTTGAGGAAAATAAGGGACATTTGAGGCAAAAGGTTAATTTTAGATTGAACTATAGTACATATAGTTGGAGTAAATGTCAAAGGAATTGACAAAATGGGCCTTCAAACCTGGTCAAGGTGGCTAACCAAAGCCTTCGTTCTTGGCTTTCGTCTCCGCAAGTCTCATTTTCCAGCTTGAAGGGGCCAACTTCCAAGTGCCTTTAGAGGACAATTTTTTGGCTTCGTTTGCCAAGAGATACTTCAGACAGAAATTAGGAAGAAAGGTAAGGCGCCTAGATGAGTTTTTGTTCAATGCAGACAGTGGTTTGACCATGGGAAATCAAAAGGAAAGCCAGCCAGGCAAACTAATTTCTGAGGCCGGAATTTTTCCCAATGTTGAAGCCTCTTCCAAAAGCCATGCATTTTTTACTAGGTACCCCACTTTGCATGCATTATCTGTCTTCATTAGCTTGATAAATGTTATAAGTAAGTGCAAATGATGCTTGGGTCAACTTGATTTGGTCTTTAAATCTCCATGTGAACCATGAAGAATTTGAACTCAAAGCTTAGCCGATCCACGAGTTCATGGCTGGCCAATGTGGAAGGTTACTTTGAAAGGTTGGTTTGATGTGTGTATTTGACCATTCTTTGATGTATTAATCATGTTTGAAAATTCATGTTACCAAATTTCATTTGGATCGAGTGTATTTTCCCATAAGTTGCGTATGTGATGAGTGCTAGGGCTTGAACCTGAGCATGCAACTTGTTTACTTGACCTGAGTTCAAACCCAGCTTTACAAAAATAGGTTAGATCCACACATTTGAGGCTAATTGCAGTTGTGTTATTGTGTGGTTTGGGCTCTAAATTCTATCTAATATTGTTCTTTGAATGTATTAGTATAATTTTAATGCTTTAGTTCCATTTAAGATTGCACATGGGTCGAGATTGAAGGCCATGAATATTGCTCAAGGAAGCTATTTGAGGCAATTTAATGTGCGCCAACTGTTAGACAAAATGCCCAAATCAAGTTTCAATCTTGAGATGGTCAATTGAGCTTGGTTATTGTGATATTCATATTATGAGTTGATCAAACATGGATCGCCTCATTGAATTGATCTTTCTTCCCCTTTTTTCTAAAAAAAATTGAGAATCCATAACAAAGGATAAAATATTTAGTAGTTTGTAACCATGGTATGAGTGAGCTTAGTCAGCTCTACTCAAAAGATGACACGTGTCCTCTAACATGGACAAGGATAGGGATGGAAAATAAAAAATTAAAATCCAAGCTTTCTTTTTTGACCGACAGACAAACTAGTGAGATGAAAACGGACAAAGCCATAAATGCTAACATTTAAAGGTAAAATAGAAATGCAAAAGGGGAGAGAGAGCAAGTGAAGAAGCCCTTGGAAGTTGAAAAGAAAAAAGAAAAGAGAGTTTTAGAAACGTAAAAGGAAGAGAGGGGGGGGAGGGCATAAAAGGTAGAAGCCCTTGGAAATTGAAAAGAGGAGTGAAATAAGTGGGCGTTTAGCTATTAGCATATGTTGTATCGTCATTTTCACCTCACCTGTCAAGAAAATATTAGGTACCTTAATAGTTCCATGTCATTTTTACTTTGAACTACTCAGCAGCTGATAGCTGTCCAAGCAGGTCTACGTTGTCCCAATTCAAACAAGTGCGGGCGAAGGGTAGAGTGTTCTCTTTCCTCTTTATCTTCTCTCTCCTCTTTACCTACTCTCTCTTCCTCCTCCTTCGATGCTCTCTTTGCACTTTACCCCGATGCACTGAACCTTCCTCTCTAGCTCTTCCTCCGACGACCATCGCTCCCTCCCGATGATGGCCTTTCTCTCTCCACTAGATGGCCTCATCCTCTGGGTTGCATTCTCTCAGTTCACTCCCGTGACCTCTTTCTTCCCAAATCGTGCTCTCTCCCGATGGCCGTTTTCGCTCACCTCTCTTCGTCCCCCTTGACTCATGACCAAGAAGCAGGGCCCGTTTGGTTCAAATTTAGGGAAATGCAAAGCCATTTCCCCAAGTATCTTTAGAAGAATAGGCATTTGGTGAATGTTGAAGTGTTTGGGTACTCTTATTTTGGTATTTGCATTTTGCAAAGTAGCTTTGAGGTGAAAAAGAAAAAGGAAAAAAAGAAAAGGAGAAATGAGGAGGAGATGTTGAAGTAGAGGGGAACGGTTGGGAGGCAGCCGGAGCTAGTGGGGGAGGCGGCTGGTGGCTGTGGTGGGGGAGGCGACTAGTGGTAATAGTGGTGGGGAGGCGACGAGTCACGCGATGGTAGTGCATGGCGACGGCAATGCGTGGGCGGCCAGATTTGGCTGGTTGAGCACCGCTCAGCCCGTCATGTGGGTCACGCGACCCAAGCAACGCCACATGAGGCCGTGACCCCCACGATGGCGGTGTATGGCGACGACGGTGCGTGGGCGACTAGATCTAGCCAGCTGAGCTCCGTCAGCTAAGCTTCACTCTTGAAGCTTCAAGACCAATGAGGAAGATGATGAACAGTAGTTATTAAGGGTAAAACAAGAAAATGTAATTATCAGTGAGGGCAATATTGGAAGAAAAAAATTCATTAAACCCCCTCTTCAGCATTCCACAGCATTCTAAATGCTAGCATTTGGCCAAGAATACCCCCAAATGCTTAACCAAATGCTTAACATTTTTCCCAATGGGCTTTTGGGGCTGAAAGCCCCTTGGGAATACTAAACCAAATGGGCCACAATCATTCTGCCCTCTTGTCTAATCTTCCATCAACAACTTGCTTTCTGCTCAAAGCAGTCCCTCAAGAAGCCTTAAATCAGCCACCACAAGTCAAGTTCGAATTTATTTCTTGGGTTTTTATGTTCGCATCTTTATTTTGGGGGAAAAAGTACTTAAAAGCTCGCTGGTTTATTGCTTCTGATTCTAAGCACAACAACGAGAGAAAGCTTGGCCTCTCCTACATAAGCGAACATTTTACGGATGAAAATTCTTTAGATTATTCGACTGGCCTGTTGACTCTTTGTCTATTGATTATCAATCTAGATGAGGTTGATTTTGTTCTTGTCTTGAACTTATTTATCTGTGTTAGTCTTCAACCAAGGTAACATCCTCATGTCTCTTCTTTCTACTAAGTTTGAAAATATATTTCTTCCACCAATGGCATTTTTTTAAATCGCTTCTAATTTTTCCTTAGCCTCTTCTGTAATGTCATTTTTAGTGTAAAAATCCTTTTTTCTTCTAGGGATTGGGTGTGTTAACATACAAATATATGTAAATATGATGGAGATGGCCTCTTTAATTTTGTGCTACAATTTTTTGTGTAGTGTGTCTTGTTTCTGCTTTCTTATTTATTCCTGATCTATTCTTTGTTGTTGATGTGTTTGTCTTGGTTTCCCGAATATGGACAACTTTTTTAGGTCTTTAGAGTAGTGTTTTTCACAGCTGTTAGCGTGATCCCTTGACTAGATTCATGCTAGCGAACTCAAATGAGTAAATCTGTTTTATATTTGTTTCACAAGCATTCCAAAGTGTTCTTCTATCCTGCCGTGCTTCTCTTCTTTGGGTGGGTGTTGCATTTCGCAGTCCCTCTCTAATTTGTTTGTCTTGCTTTATGAAATTTGTGGTTACAATTTGTTTCTCTTGCTTTATGGAATTTGTGGCTACGTACCAATGATGAGATGATTCTTTTGCTACATCTTAATGTAGGTTCATGAAATAGCCATGGTCATCACTATTATGAAAAGCTTAATCGAAGTCCTTTGGTATAATCCACTACCTCATACGAAAGCTTTTCATAATCCGGAGGAGGAGAATTCTGGAAAACAATCAAACTGAAGAGCTTGCAAGCTGCTAAATGATCTAATGGTTGAACCCCGTACACACTTTGTATGTTATGGGCAATCAGCAAATGTTCATCTCTAGTTGTTATGATAATTCTACTTCCACAACCAAATCAATCACATCCCCCAACTAGTGTTTCCAATTGGATCAACTACTTCACATTGTCAATGACAATAAGGACTTTTTTTTGGAAAGTCTATTCTTTATCATGCTCGTACCTCTGTGGACATTGCCAAGCTTTAGACTATCATCCCACCTTACCTCAGAAATAAGTTCCTCTTGAAGTAGAAGGAGGCCACCTTCTGCAAATTTCTCACAAGTCTCTCTAACATTGGAAAGAAAGCTGCAACACTCAAATTTGTGAGCAAAAGCATTGTAAGTAGCTTTTGCAATAGTCGTCTTCCCTATTCCTCCAAATCCGTAAATTCCGACCATGTGAACCTCATTCGATTCCATGTCTAGCAAAGTATGCATGCGGTCCACATGCGAGTCCATGGCAACCATGTTTTTGAGAACATGCAACTACTTGCAATCTAGCTGAGCCCATACGCCGTTGACAATGCTCTTAATGGACATGCGGACCCTTGGAGTGCCATAACTTGGTACAATGGGACACTTAAGTGTCATAACTTACGAAAGTGACACTTGAATGCCAAAATCGGAGAGAAAGGGATCACTTAAGTGCCACTCTAGCCAAAATCCGGCCAAAAGGCTGATGTGTCAATTTTCCGACGAAACGAGTGCAAAACGACACCGTTTTGCACACTGACGTGGCCAAATAATGCAAAAACAACATCTTTTTGGGATGACATGGTAAAAAGATAATAATTTTAATACTAAAAAAATTTAAAAAAAAAAAAGGGGGTGGGGGGAGGCGGCGAGGGCTAAGCCGCCGCTACCACCCCCATCGTCGCTAGGAAGGGCCGACGATCGAGGGGGGAGGGTCAGCCGGCGACCCCGGCCAATCGACGGCGAGGGCTCGTGCAAGCCCTGATCCGGTGAGGGTCGGCGGCCCTTGACCTAGCCGGGCGAGGGCTGCCAACCCTCGCCGAATCTTGGCGAGAGCCGTGACCCTCACCCAAATCTGTGGCGAGTGGCGAGGGCTCGTGGCCCTCGCCCAGATCCAACGAGGGTCAGCAGCCCTTGCCCGGTCGAGCCAAGGGCTGCCGCTCGGCGGGAAGGGCTACAACCTTCGCCCCAATGCGGGGGGAGGGCTCACAAGCCCTCACCACCGGTCAATTGGGGTCTCCGGTCCCCGGCTGGTCCCGCGACCTCGGCCGACCCTCCTTCCCCCTCTCGTTATCGACCCTTCCCGATGACGGCGGGGAAGCGACGGCGGCATCTAAGGGCTCAACCCTCGCCGGCCTCCCCCTCCTCCTCCTCCCCCTCCCCCCAACTTTTTTTTAATATTAAAATTATTATTTTTAAATAATTTAACTAAATATAATTTAATTAATTTTTATATTTTTTTTACCATGTCAACCCAAAATGACGCCATTTTTGAATTATTTGGCCATACTAGCGTGCAAAACGGCGTCATTTTGCACTTTCTTCACCGGAAAATTGATAGGTCAATGTTTTGGCCGAACTTTGGCTGGAGTGGCACTTAAGTGATCTATTTTTCTTTGAATGTGGCACTTAAGTGCCACTTTCGTAACTTATGATACTTAAGTGTCTATTTATGCCAAGTTATAGCACATGAAGTATTCTTCTGCCGCTCTTAATGACATTAGACTTGCGCCCGGTAAATTCAAAGATATTGGATACAAAAAGCACTTAATTGATCTTAAATAAAATCAAACCGCGGTCAATATCCCAAGCACTATAGACCATGTTAAACTCAGTTTCAAGCAATTGACATCTAAAACAGAAATGGGCTAGTAGAGGGACGTGGTCCACCTGGATGTTTATATACTCAACTCACGATTTGCTTAGTTGCTTGTCAAGATACATAAGCTTTCCTGCTTCAATTAGCGTGAACGGGTTTTTCTCCCATTTTATGCATAAGCATTGCCATGATAGGTGTAAATGGTTTGATTCAGTTCGGTTTTTTTAAAAAGCTAAACCGAACTAAACCAATAAGGAAAATTTTTAAATCGAACCAAAATCCGATCCAAACCAAAACAACCGAACCAAAATCAGTTTTTTGGTTTTTACTTATGCTTTTTTCCTACATGCACCCCTTTCAATAAATTTTTTATTTAAAAAAAAATTGATTTTTATTTATTTATTCTTTTTCTTCTCCTTCTTTATTGGCCTGTCGCTAGCGGCCACTGTGGCCGGCGACTAGCCAATGAAGAAGGAGAAGAAAAAGAAAGAAAAGGAAAAAAATTAAAAATAAAAAATAATTTTTAAAAAAGAATATAAGAAAAAATAAAAATGAAATTTTTTTAGATTTTTTCACTTTAGTTCGGTTAACTGAACTGATAAAAACCAACATTTTTTTAAAAATTTTGGCCTTTAATGAAAACTGAACCAAATAAGAACAGAACCGAAAAAAATCGAACTTTTCGGTTCTATTTAGTTCGATTTTTGGTTCGATTTTCAACAACCCTATGAATCTATTGCCATGGAAATTAGTGAAATTCCGTAACCAACAGTTTTTTTTTTTTTTTTGGGGGCCACAAAACAAACAGTAGGCATACTCAGAAGGGATTAAATGGTCGGCTTACTGCTTAACCAGATGCCAGCCGGAGACGTTAGCTGCTTTGGTCAATGCTTTTCTCCACCTCTTCACCTTCTCCGAGTCACCGCCGTTCGACTTCAACCTCTCCTCGTGATCGATTAGCGCTCGTCCGTACCTCCGCCTCTGCTTCCTCACACCCGACGGATCCACCTTGTAGAACACCGGCCACACGATCTGCCCCATCGTATCCCTGCACTCCACGATCCTCACCAGCTCGTCCAAGCACCAGCTAGAGGACGCGTAGTTCTTCGAGAACACGACGATCGAGATCCTTGACTCCCCAATGGCTCCAAGGATCGCCGGCACGATCTCCTCGCCCTTCCAGAGCTCCTCCTCGTCCATGAACGCGGCGATCCCTCTCTGGTCCAGCGCCGCGTGGAGGTGGCTGGTGAAGCCGTTGCGCGTGTCCACGCCACGGAAGCTCAGGAACACGTCGTATCTGTACGGACGGCTGGAATCCCCGACGACGGCTCCGAAATTCGCCGGCATGATCATCTCCACGGCCTTCCTGAGCTCCTTGTCGTCCATGAACGCGGCCATCCGGGCATGGTCATCGTCAAAGGAGCTCAGTAACACTTTGTTTATGTCTAGATCGTCCCATGTCATCGGGGTCGTGGCGCTCTGGAATGAAACGAATTCGCCCTTGTCGAAGGAGCTCGGTGACACTTCTTCTTCGTCAGGATGGCCGGAGTCCCCAGGCACCCGCTGAATGGAGGCCCCCCTGTGGAGAGTTTGGGCGAGCGGTTCGGGATCTGGGAGGCCGTCTCCTCCCATCGGACCAGCGACCTGACCAGGAATGGCCTCGCCTGTTGGACTGAAACTGGTTGTTTCACGGCCGGCCATCTCCAAATGGAATGTGTCAGTGTAGGAGACGCGCCCTGGACTGAGGATCTCTTTGTTTGCGCAGCAAGAAATTGATCGTGAACAGCATTCTTTATTTTGTCTAGGTCAAAGTGGGCCCCAGAAAAAGAAAAAGAAAAAAGAAGAAATATTTGAGGGAAAAGCGGACGCTTATGTGGCCGAGAACAGCCCACGGGACGAAGAAGGAAAAGAGAAAAAGGAAAAAGAGGAGTAAAGGGAAATGAAGGAAGGAAGGAAAAAACAGAAAGAAAGAGAATCGCGTCTGCCACGGAGGTTTCGTCAAGTCGAATCAATTAGGTATTACAACGTCCGGATTCAAGACCTTTGTTTGTATAATCAAAATACTTTTCGAAATTATGGCACAATTTTGGAAGCCATATGAACTTTGAAGACTCAATTTTTGGAGTGTTAAGTTGAGGGAGTTCATGAAAATGATAGATGAGAGCATTATGAAGCCGTGGAATTTGACAGTAGTTGATTTGGCATAAAAATTTAGTCGAAGCAAAATTCCTAAATTTGGCACTTCGGTTCTGCATTGTGGACAGAGAGTTTTGTTAGAACGTAGGAGTCATTTGTTAGCAAGTAAACTTGATTTAGCCCATTCATAGTGGAGATAGTATATTTGATAACATTGCGAGTTTGATGGTTAGAGTAGCCTTCATTATTTGGTTTTTGATAATTCCAGATAAGTTGTGCTACCTCTTGTATAAATTTATAAATTCATGTCTTGAAAATGACGGAAATTCGATATATTATGAGTTACGAAAAAGTATATTTGTTACATAATAGTCTGAGGAACATTTTATAAAAGTCATTTTGAAATTTTCAATAAATTTATTTGTGGATCTGGTTTATCAAATGAATTCCTAAATAGTTTGAAAAAAGCCTTTGTGAAATATATTTTATTTGATAAATTAAGTTGTGAAAGGGATTATTAAAAAGTTATACGTGTTGGTTTGTTAAATACTTCATGAAACGCATTCTATGCGATAAAAAATTCAATTTGTGTAATAGGTTTATGAGATGAGTTATGGATTTGTTTTGTGGGTTATTGGAGAATGATATTAGTGGATTATGCACATATTGCCATGATCATAATCCATTGAAGGGTAAATCAAAACGTCTTTTTTGTTTTGAACCTCCTACTAATATAGGTGGAGACATAATCAAGGGGCAAACATTTGGTGCACTTGTCACGGGTGTTAAGCATGATTATGAGCAACTGAAATATGAGTTAATTAAGTTGAGTAAATGTTATGAGCATACGAAAAGCAATTTATTATTGGAAAGCAAAGGATAACAACGACCACATCTGAGGGCCTGTAACAATGCCCTCTCACTTTCACTAAAGCCACTTCATTTTCCCCTTATTTGGTTTTCGTACGATAGAATAAAGTGTGTCGGACTATGACAACAAAAAGAAAATAATAAAATGTGTCAGACAATACTTTTCTAAGGGAAAAAAGACCTCCTGACTTGGTGGAATATGAGAGCATGGATCATCCAAAGTCAATTCATGTTTGAGAATGTGATGATAATCTGATTGTTGCTTTTCATTCCATCCAGTCTAGTAAAATTGAGGTCACACGACAAGATATGTTTGTTGTCACTGGTCTCTGTGGATGAACCGCGGCTTGCAAGCATTATGCAGACAATCCAAACCTACTGCGGTTATTGAAAGATCTCCTTTTAGTTAAGCCGCAGCAAAGGAGGTGCTAATAGCGGACGTGAGAACCGATGGAGTACTATGATAACTTATATACGGTCATGCTTTCTTGAAGGACACGAAGAATCGTGCTTGAGGTGAATTGGAGACGAGGCCAAAGCAAACACTACCATGTAGCTGAGCGGACTCCACGGCCCCTCCTTCGTTCTCATGGCTGTTCAGTAGTAGTTCCTGATCTACCTTTAGGCCGAGATTAGAAAGAGCGACTAAATTGTTTTTACGACTGAGTACGTCATAACTTTATAGAACCAAAATAGTGTGATTTCTTGAAGAAAGATTGGGTCAATTTACCATAAATTTTAGTTCTCTGTTTAAAACCCTTCTTTTTTCTTTGGGTTCTCTTTCTTAAGCTTTGTCGCGACAGGATACTGGTCGACAAGTAAATTAAGAAATATTGACTAGACAGGAACATCCTTGCACTTTCTTGGTGAGGCAAACATGGATGGAAGGTGATCACATAATCTTGATGGTTAAGAATAACACAGCAGCAACTTTACTCTCACTCTGAGGAAGTACACAATCAAAGCCTCTCGTAAGGGCATTAATCTAACCCCCTACAATAAATTACAAGCTAATTTCGAGTCATAGTAACGGTAACAGGAGTCTCAAAACAATTTACTCCTTTTGCGTCTTCAACCACGAGAATTTGTAGGGTTCTTGATCGCATTCAGAGGATCAATGTTTTCGTCCATCTTTGGGTCATTTGGTTGTTTACCTTGTTTGTACACCAAATGTGCCCCGCAGCTTTTTAGAGTCCCCTCCGATGCTTGGAACAGTATCGTAAATTGATTGCAGATATTCAGCAATTTTGCATCCAATCCCCACATCATTCGCCGTGGAACGTATAAGAGCCATATGTGATCAGACTCTAATGAGGAAAAACAATCTACACAACCATAAGTTTCTTGATTGTTGACAAATAACTGGATCTCACACGAAATATCAACTTCCCTCCAATTAGGTGAACCAACAATAGCACAAAAGGCCAAGCCTGCTATGTCTTGGTATGATTCTGAAAGTACAGGAAACCTTATGAGTCTTGTCGTGCTTTGATGTTTAAACCACCTTGGGATTTTGTTTCCTGGATGAAAAATGTCAATCCGAGACTCTCCAAGCAATCCCTGCCACACGGAATATTTACACTTGAGAAAGAAACATGTGCGTGCATGCCGAGAGAGAGAGAGAGAGAGACCTCAATTGACAGCATAGTGCAATCGCTGGAGCATCGATCCTGAATTAGCTTCTGACAGCCAGAGAAGTCAATTCGTCTGAGCCAAGGTGATTCATCTGGATTATATCGTAACACATCTAACAAGTCCACACATGTTTCCAAAGATTCACAACCTTTTGCATGTAAAGATGTTATGTTTGGGGGGAGAGCTAGAATCTCTCGAAGCTGCTTGCAGTGCATCAAACAAAGCTGCAGCAACTTAGTAAATTGACTGATGCAGGTAGGAAGACTGACAAATTTGTTCTCCGACAGATCTAACATCGTCAATGAGGACATGCAGTGAAGATTTTTCAAGAAACTAAGCTCTGATAAGCTGCATCTTTGTACATTCAAGTTGATAACGCTTGAGAGGGCTAACGGGAGAGAGACATTGGTGCAATCTCTTGATCCCCATACACATTCCGGGAACTTGGTAAGTTGTGAGCATCCATCAACAAAAATATGCTCAAGATGCTGCAGTGTATAGATGCTACAAGGAAGGTTTTTAAGGTCCAAACAATCGCTTAAACACAACTCTTTCAGTTCGACAAGATTTGCCAGAGAAGACGGTAGTTCTTCAATGGCAGTGTCATGAAGCGCAAGTGTTCTCAGACGTTTCACTGGTACAAGAATATCTGGAAACCTTGAAAGCTTTGAGCAACCTCTAAGAATAAGATTTTCAAGAGAACTTGCCTCCAGACTACTGGGGAAACGGCTAAGATTGCAGCAGTTCAAAAAGTTCAAATATACGAGCTTGGCGAGACGCCCAAGAGACTGATGAATCTCAACAAGTTCGGTGCACTCTTGGAGATCCAAACTCTCAAGATTTGGCAGTGATGATACGTCAGGAATTTTTCTCAGTGATTCACAATAGCTAAAATTAACAGACCTCAAATTTCTAAAAAGCTGCACAATAAATAAGGTATATAAGTAGTCTTTTCAAGATCTTCACAGTTTTATCTTCATAGAAGAGAAAATTGCAAGTACGTACCTTGAATTCCTCCCCTAATATGCGGATGCTGCTTTTACTCAAGTCTAGGCCTACAAGTTTCCCGTCGCCCGTATTGAACGGCATCGATGGTTGAGAGTACTCGGGCCATTCTAGCCATCTTAATTCCGCAGGAAAGGATATGGGATCACCTGAATGTTTAACATTGTAAGCTAAGAAAATTCTGAGCCCTGTCATCTTTGTGAAGGCTTGAGCACTAAAGTGCACTGTATCTGGAGCGGGCAACTTGAGCATAATTGCTTCTACTTTATCAGTTCCCTGGCGGCACACACATGAACAGACAAGTTAAGTACAAAGGTGCCTAGGTTATGCAAGGACCTAACTAGGAATAAAAAAAGATTTGGTATGCTTCAAGCGCCTTTTGTTCTTAGCTTTCAGATTTGCTTTTACTTTAGCATTTGACTTATGGGTTCTATTAACACCTCAAATCATTAAAAAAAAAAAAAAAAGCACAGTAATTATCTCCTACAGATTTTTTCATAATATACTTTCTGGGGAGAGGTCAATGGTACAAACCTTACATTTCGGGGTGGGATGTGGAAAAGGTGATTCTTATGGGACCATCAGCCATTATATTACTTAGCAGAAAATGTTCGCACCCCTTTTTAGTAGAAGGCCAAAAGTACTTCTTAAGTAGATTTAACCCTACCAAACAGGCATACATATTGTCAAAAACAGAAGATCATGATTCAGTTTATTACCCTGCCTTCTGTTAGGACATGAAGCACATCCTTATAGAACCACAATCTGCTGCGCTTCCCTGGCACTTTGGGAGATTCCCTCCGAACAATTTCTCTTCCCATTTCTTGTATCATGTCATGCATCTCCAGCTTGCCATCCTCAATAGTGATGAGCGACTTATCTTTAAGAACAGCAATTCCAATGTTCGGCGAGAGATCACAGCTGTCCAAAATCTCTGTCACCTTACTTATACTCTCTCCCTTGAAGAAACATGCAATGTCAAGAAAAATATCCTTCTCATCATCTAGACCATCAAAGCTTATTCTCAGCATTTTGAAGATATCTTTATTGAAAACTCTCTCCAATTTATCTAATGTGCTTTTCCATTCAAGTAAGCTTCTACCTCGAAGGAAAGAACCCAAAAGTTTAACGGCTAATGGAAGTCCTTTCGTGTAATCCACTATGTCATACGAAAGCTTTTCATAATCCGGAGGAGGATAATTCTGGAAAGCAATCGAACTGAAGAGCTTATGAGCTGCTGAACGATTTAATTGTCGAACCCTGTACATGCTTTGTATGTTATGAGCAGTCAGTAAACGTTCATCTCTAGTTGTTATAATGATTCTACTTCCACAACCAAACCAATCACATCCCCCAACTAGTTTTTCCAATTGGATCGATTGGTTCACATCGTCAATGACAATGAGGACCTTTTTTCTGGAAAGTCTACTCTTTATCATGATCATACCTTCGTCGACACTGTGAAGCTTCAGACAATCATCCCACCTTACCTTATAAATAAGTGCCTCTTGAAGCCAAAGTAGGCCACTCTCTGTGATATTCTCGCAAGATTCTCTAACATTGGAAAGAAATCTACAATACTCAAATTTGTGCACAAAGGCATTGTAAGTAGCTTTGGCGATAGTTGTCTTCCCTATTCCTCCAGATCCGCAAATTCCGACCATGCGAACATCATTCGATTCCATGTTCAGCAAAGTATGCATGTGGTCCACATGCGAGTCCATGGCAACCACGTTTTCAGGAATGGGTAACTGGTTGCGATTCTTCAGCTGAGCGCATACTGCCTTGACAATGTTCTGAATGACATTAAACTCGCGCCTGGTAGATTCAAAGAAATTGGATACAAAAAGTACTTAGCCGATCTCACATAAAATCAAACCGCGGTCAATATCCCAAGCACTATAGACCATATTAAACTCAGTTTCAAGCAATTGACATCTAAAACAGAAACGGGCTAGTAGAGGGAAAGGGACGTGGTCCACCTGGATGTTTATATACTCAACTCACGATTTGCTAAGTAGATACATAAGCTTTCCTGCTTCAATTAGCGTGAATTGGTTTTTCTCCCATTTTATGCATAAGAATCTATTGCCATGGAAATTAGTGAAATTCCGTAATGAACAGTTTTTTCATTTTGATTTGCCACAGAACAAACGGTAAGCAAACTGAGAAAGGAGTAAATGAGAGAGCCTTACCCGTCACCCAAATGGCAGCCGGAGATGTTAGCTGCTGCAGTCAGTGCTTCTCTCCACCTCTTCACCTTCTCCGGATCGCTGCTGTTCGACTTCAATCTCTCCTCGTGATCGATTAGGGCTTGCCCGTACCTCCCCTTCTGGTTCCTCACCTCCGAGGGATCCACCTTGTAGAACACCGGGCACACCATCTGCCCCATCGTATCCCTGCACTCCACGATTCTCACCAGCTCGTCCAAGCACCAGCTTGAGGACGCGTAGTTCTCCGAGAACACGACGATCGAGATCCTCGACTCCCCGATGGCTCCGAGGATTGCTGGCGCGATCTCCTCACCCTGCCGCAGCTCCTCCTCGTCCATGAACGCGGCGATCCCTCTCTGCTTCAGCTCCTCGTTGAGATAGCTGGTGAAGCCGTTGCGTGTATCCTTGCCACGGAAGCTCAGGAACACGTCGTATCTGTATGGACGGCTGCACTCCCCGATGGCTCCCCAAAAACCCTGCCTTATCTTTTCGTCCTTCCGAAGCCGAAGCTTTCGCTTTTTCGTGAACGCCGGTAGCACCTCGTTTTTATCTGGATCGCCTAAGTCCCAAGGTATCTGGCAAGCGCTCTTACAGCTAATGCGTAAGGGACGGGAGGAGCGACCTCCTTTCATCTCCAAACAGCAGCCTGTCAGGGATTTGCCTTCGCCTTTTGAACGGAAAAGGGGTCGACTCTCAAGATCGGCCAGCTCTTGTCAACAATAGAACACTGTCCTGCAAACTGGAAAGGCCAAAAATGATGAAACTTTCACCAAATCCAATATTGGATATATTGATAGTAGATACTTACTCAATACGTTAGTCCATTCAATGAACGGGAAGTGGCACAGTGGGGCCCGCTCTGTCAGCAAGTCTCTCTCTCTCCTCCCCTCGAACTCTGTTTTGCATTGTATTTTCTCTCTCCTTTCGAACTGTCTATTATTACTCATCCCCAAAAAAAAAAAAAAAAAAAAAAAAAAAAAAAAATACATGCTTACCGGAAAATATCGCGTGAGCAAAAAAATGCAAAATATAATTGCCATCTAATTTTAGTAAAACTCTTAGAAATTCAAGAAGAGCGCGATGCTCTTATGTTTTGTGTAGCTGTTTTTCCCTTCTCGTGGTAAATTATCTCGAGTTATGGCTCCCCCAAAACCCTGCCTCATCTTGTCCTTCCGAAAGATTCCCTTTTCCATGACCGCCCGTGACACTTCGTTTCTATATGCAAAACATAATTGCCCTTCCGGGCAATTGATTCCAGACAGAATTCCGAGGGAGGGAAGGAGCGGCCCCCTTCCATCTCCAAACAGCAACCTGAGTGGGAATTGCCCCTCGCCTGTTGGACCGAAATGCAACAGGTCATAAAAAGGCCAAAGATGATAAAACATTCACCGATCGAATCCCATCTCTTTATTCGAAAGGAGATGGGATATCCGAGGTCATTACCCAATTCGTCATATGTCAGCCCAACGGAATGCTTTCGTCATTGGCCTTCATTTCTTAAGTATTGAATGTCGTATCTTCAATAGGTATAATAACAATACTACTAGGAGCTTCTTTAGGTCTTGCTCGAAGAGGTGTATTCAATCTAGGTCATATGTTTGGCCAAAAAAAAAAAAAGAAGAAAAACTGGGTTATATGATGCTAACTCTAGATATGGGATCTTATCAAGTCCCTTGAAAACATTTTGAAACATGTTAAAAGATTCTGAAATCCCAAAATTTGGCCAAAATATCAATTTCGTCCTATTTAAAATGGCAAATGATATAATTACCATCATCATTTTCAGCAATTAAAAAAAAATAACTATGAGAGCATTGCAACCGCATTCTTTGGTGGGTTTCAAAGAATTTATGTCATCGTATAAAAAGTTAGAGTTAATACTAACAAAAATTTCAAACCAATATATTTATGATAAATTTAACTCAAACTAATTTTTAAGTTATCAAAAACTTCAAACCGATGCATTTATGATACATTTATTCCAAACTAATTTTTATTTATCAAAAACCCCAATTGATAAATTAATAATAAATTTGCCCCAAATTGATAAAGATTTTCATGTGAACCTGTTATGTCAATTGAGTTATTGTCATATATTATCCAACTTGACAATTTTTATCTTAAAATTTGACGAAACCTAACGGAGAGTAATTATGTTAGGAGTGTATTAATTTATGTTTTTTCAAGTTATTATCCCGAAATTCAGAGCTATTGCAATGGTATTGGATTAAGTGGAAATAGCATGATGTTAAATAAATGTATTAAGGTAACAGCACTTACACCGGTAGAGACATCATATATAGTAAATTTAGTCATTTTAATGGGTTATGCACGATATCCTTATAGAATTCGAATTTGCATATTGCATTATTTGAAACCTATTTGTTGAGGGGAAGATTCAAACATACCAATTGCTTTGTCAATAAACGTGGAGAGATGACTCTAATTCAATCTAACTTGGATGCCAAGTTTCAAACTTGACTATGCTCCATATGTGGTTCATAAGGGGTTAACGCCAAAGAAATTTTATATTTACGGTGAAGTTGAATATGTGGTTAATGAATGTGACTTTTTTACATTTACATAATTTAGCTTTCAAAATTAATTATAAAGACGCTTTGATGTTAAGACATCATAGATATGTTCTTAAGAATGTGTGGTTTTTTAATGTGAGTAAATTTATAAACATTTGTGTTATCATGAACTTTTAAATTTAGAATCATTATTGTTCTAGGATATAATTAAGTTGGAAGTTCATCTCTAGTTTTACCATTGATATTTGTTCATCTTTTCTAAAACGAATTTTATTTCCTCTGTGAAAGTGAATTTCAATTATATGGTTGAATTATTTAATAACATTTAATTTTTGAATGAGTGCCACAAGAACATTAAACGATTCTTTGGAAAACTATTATTTTGAAGGTTACTTCGATAAGTAATAAAAATCGTATTTACAATTATGAAAAGGTAAGTTTGCTCCTTTAAGTAATTTTTAATTCCTAAACTTATTGCTAATTTCTTAACTTAAGAATAATTTATAGCTATCCAAAATTGCTTACTACCAACAAACATCTCGAGTAAATTGCAAAATATAACGTCAAATAAATTTTTCACATCGGTTTGTAATTTATTAGGAATATAAATATCTCTTTTTACTCGTCAGTAAGTTTGACAAGTAGTCAATAAACTATATAATTAGAAGAAACTTATAGTAGGCAATAAAGTTTCTAAATGCGAAGTCATATTTCAACTCTAGAAGTAATTTTCATGAAATTAGTTTGTACTAATTTTGAATGCAAAATTAACAATTTATTAAGAATCTTACTCATAAAATCTGCATAGCATATGACAAATAATTTTTTCGTTGGTTTTGAGCTAACAAACTAGGCTTGATCCAACACCAAGAGCCCAGCCCCGACTGACTTGATATGGTCCGATTAGGTTGGGGTATGGCCTAGTCCGAACTTTCCAAAAATAAAGATATTTTTTTAGAAATATCCTTTTTGACATACTATACTTTACAAGAAGATTAAGTCGTCTCAAATAAAAATAGCACTTACAAATTTACGAACTTCACTCAGAATTCCAATTTCAATAGGCCGTAAATT
Source organism: Eucalyptus leucophloia subsp. euroa (assembly GCA_017140325.1). NCBI lineage: Eukaryota > Viridiplantae > Streptophyta > Magnoliopsida > Myrtales > Myrtaceae > Eucalyptus > Eucalyptus leucophloia. The sequence goes on from CM029470.1 coordinate 52,746,346, forward strand.
TGGTACGATTGGGAAAGTTATTTCAAAGGGCCCCACTATGTTGTATTGGCCGCGCTAGGCCATCTTTAGCTTTAAACTCAGTTGTTTCTGCATATTTCTAGTCAGTTTCCTTTAAACTTAGTTCCTTATACCTACTGATTTTCAACTTTTTGATAGTTGAAAATTTCAAATTATCTATTAAATACTTATCTAGATGATATAGACCGAATTTTTTATATATGTATCCAATATAGACGAGAGTTTGGAATGGACTAGTTACATTTACTCATAAAATGCAAAAGATTAAAGTGTATCGAAATCCATAAATCCCCATTTATGTCATTCTTCTAAAAAGGAAAAAAAAAAGGAAGTTTTGACATTTGGTTTTTTCTTTTGAACTGTCTATTACTCATCCAAAAATAAAGATATGTCCATGAGAAAATATCACATGAGGAAAACAAAATGTGAAATTTAAATCACCACCTAATTTTAATAAAACTCTTTAAAATTCAAGAAGAGCACCATGCTCTTATTTTTTAGTGCAATGCTCTTATTTTTTGTATAGCTGATTTTCCTTTCTCATAGTAAATCATCTTGAGTTATGACTGATGAAGTTGTAATTTCATAAATTTAAAGAATAACAATCAATAACTTGTACTCAGATCGCCCTCCAAATTTGTTATTTCCATTTCATTTTGTTTCTACTTTCCTAGAAACTTAATTTCGTGATAATTTAATGAAAAATCAACATCGAAAAAGGAGGGCATTGTGATTTTCACATATTAATCACGCACAAAACGAAAAAAAGATAATAAATTAAAAATTGCAAGTATATCGGTCCATTTAGTTGCTCAGTAAATGCTTTAAAATTCATTAACAACAACTCCAATAAAATCGTAAGGGGAAAAATTGTAAAACACAAAAAGAGAAAGGGGGAGAAATGGCGAGAACCATTCCGTAAACCCCAGAACCCTCGTTGGTCGTGCCTCGCCTCGACCTTCACCCCCGAAAGAGCGACCGCGACTGCAACTCAGTTCGCTCTGCGAGCGAAGCGAAGCAGGGGAAGAGAAGAAGAAGACGGAAAAACGATGGTGGTTCGGATCCGGTTGGCGAGGTTCGGGTGCAAGAACCGGCCCTTCTACCGGGTCATGGCCGCCGACAGCCGATCTCCCCGCGACGGCAAGCATCTCGAAGTACTGGGTTACTACAACCCCTTGCCCGGTATACTCCTCTCTCTCTTTCTCTCTCTCTCTCTCTTTTTTTTCCGTGTCTGGGTGGCAGTGAAGCGATGGTGGGTTCGTGGATGGTGCTTGGAGTTCGTGGCGTGTGGGTTTGTTCGTCAAACGGTTGATTGAATTTGATTGGGTTGGCGAGAAAGAGCACCCGTCGGCGATATTCTCAGGTGGGTTCTTGAAAGAAAACAAAAGTGTGAGGAAAGACGAGAATTCTGGGAAAAATGCATTTCACTGTATATTTTCATTGTACAAGGTGCTGTAAATATAATACAGAAGTGATACAATAAAGGCAAAAAAAAGTTTGCGTAATTGATTGATATCAATCCCTAACTAATTTATGCACAATCGTAATCGAGCACGATTCCAGGCATATCTTCAAGATCCCATCCGATACGTATCTTCCAACCCTCCCCCTCAAGCTAGTGGCTGGTAGATGTCCAAGATGTCAAGCTTGCTTAATAGATATACATGTTATCTTTGACATACAGGCTTTATAAAAATTTCGGCAGGTTGCTCTACTGTTCCAATCCCTCTTGTTTTGATCATCCCTTGCTAAATTTTTTCATGAGTGAAGTGACAATCCACTTCTATATGCTTTGTTCTCTCATGCATTATGGGATTCGCTACAAGTTTGAGTGCAAAACAATTTTGTCGGACCCTTCAAATTAATCCCACGAGTAGCCTTTGTCATGACTCAATATTCTGCTTTAGCTGAAGATAAAGATACAATTGTCTGCTTCTTGGTCTTCCAAGAAAGAAGTGATTCTCCAAGCTTAATGCAAAAACCTGTAATAGATCTTTGGCTCATAGGACAAGTCACATAGTCCGCATCACAATATGCCAACATTTCCATGTTGCATTTTCTAGATAGGAGAATCCCTAGCCCTTTTGGACACCCTTTTAAGTACTTCACGACCTTTAAGGTAGCATTCATGTGAGACAACTTTGAACTGTGCATAAATTGACTAAGGGTTTGCATTGCATATGAAATATTAGGTTTGGTCATTGTTAAATATATGAGTTTCCCAATAAGCTTCCGATAACTTGAAGGATCATTGAGAACGAGATCATGATTCTCAGATATTCTTGCATCATAGTCTTTGGTGGTCAATTTTGTGTTTTGCTCAATCGGAATAACGGAGGGTTTGCATCCTGATAAACCTGCTTCAGATATGATTTCTAGCACAAATTTCCATTGACTAAGAGAAATCCCTTAATCAGACCGAGCAATCTCAATTCCAAAGAAATATTTCGGTGCTCCCAAGTCCTTAATATGAAAAGTGTAATGCATGTACTTCTCGAATCTTTCTATTGCACTTTTATCATTGCCCATGATAAGAATATCATCAACATAAATCATCAAGTAGATCAATGACATACCTTGGGTCCATGTGAATAAGGCATAATCATGTCCGGATTGTTTGAATCTTGCAGATGTAAGAGCATCTGCAAATTTGGCATACCATTGCCCGAAAGCCTGTTTAAGACCACAGAGGGATTTGCAGAGACAACATACACTATTCTTCTTGAGGGATGTCCATTAGGGGTATAAACAGGTCGGGTCGGGTCTTGATGTTACCCGACCCGACCCGACCCGAAACACGTTAAACTCACAAAGGAAATTCGGGTCGGGTCGGGTCGGGTCGGGTCGGGTTTTCGGGTCTTCCTTTTTTTTTTTTTTTTCGAGTGAGAGTCGAACGGGCATTGGGCCGCAAATGAATGTATCTTCTACAAATGAGCACAAGCATATGCATGTGGGGAAAAGAAAGACGTTAAAATGGGGTCGGAGAGAAGTAAATATTTAAGAAATACATTCATACAATTGAAAAAGAAGATGCTAGAGAATCGAAAATAAGAAAAGCTGCACTTCTTGCCAATGCCCAAGAATTCATAAAGTATGGTGAGCTCGGTAAATATGCTGAAAAGGGTTTTACACATGGAGAATCGAGCTGTCTAATTTTGTAGTAACATCTTGTGCAGCAAGAATCTCATGCTATTGATCTGAGTCCGACACACGCCAAAGATACACAAAAATTAACAAAACCAGATTCTCCTCCCAATGCAGTCTTTCACACGAGAATTTTAAGAAGGCAAACAAGATTCACTCTGTTTGCAAAGACCAGGAATCTGGACAACCCCGAAGAACTCAATGTAATGAAGGATAAGGACTACATATCATAAGAACCAAACACCATGATTCATTCAAATCTTCATTCAATGAAACCATCCCAAAACAATGATTTTTTTCCCTCTTCCATTAAATAAATCATTTCCAATCCAAACGCTAACCAGCACTCATTTCTAATGCAAACATTAACCAACACTGCCCACTATCCAGGAATACCAGAAAATTAATCTCATTCTCAGCCTTCCTCACACAAGGGAGAGTCCAACTCAGCCCTTAGTCAAGCAAAACCAACGCTAAAGCAACAACAGAAGTCCCCACCTACCAAAAGCAACAGCCCCTTAAATTCTTAGCAGACTGATCATTGAGAGTCACATTAGCACCCACCACTATTACCTTATACCTCTTGGTCTTCCAAACCATGATCTTGAACCTCACTGTAGTGGCCAAATCCACCCTAAAGACCAAAGACTCGTTCTTGGCCACATGGGATCTTCAAGTGAAAAGATAACCTTTTCTGTCCAAAGCTTCCAATAATAAATTCAGGAAGGGCAACATTGTTAGGAGCGCAAAAAGAGACGAAGGACTTACACAAGTTGCATATTATAAAATGCTAACCTCTAATACATCAATCATCAAGAGAAGACAACATCGAGCTTGACTCAGTGGTCGTATTTGGCAATTCTACAATAAATTCACGATGAAAATGAGAACACTAACATGTAGATTAAAATAAAGAAAGATATAAATATTCTACAATCAGATTTTCTCACCTGACTCAAAGATTTCAAGATCTTCTAAGTCCTCCTCAATTGAACGTAAAAGTGGCGCGGAGCGCAACCAATCTTGAGCACATATAAGAGCTTCCGCCATGGTTGGGGTCAAGGAACTACGAAACACATCGAGCACACGACCTCCCGTGCTAAATGCCGCCTCCGATGCTATAGTCGAGATGGGCACGGCCAAAATATCTCGAGCAACAGTAGAAAGTATAGGATATCTCGATGAATTTCCTTTCCACCAACTTAATATATCAAATTCAGAGTTATAACGTTCACATGCCTCCTCCAAGTACTTATCCAATTCTGATTTTTCATCCAAATATTGTTGTCTAGTTTGACTAAAATACATTTCAATCATAATATCAGCATCGACTACTGGGGATCTTGACATGCTTACCATCCTTATGCTCTTTAGCCTCAAGTTGCTTTGAGGGCATACACCCATGCGATATTGTTCAAACAATAATGTCAAAGATGTTATCACTTTCTCTTGTAAAGTTTCTGCCTCCCTGCTTTCATAAACATGACCAATCATCCACTTCACATAATCCCACTTATGTCGTGGGTCAAGTATGCAAGCAATGAATAAAGTGAGATTAATGTTGTTTACATTGCCAAAATACTTATGGAATTTCGTTTTCATTCTTTGAGCCATTTCACGCAAGCTTTGCTCCTCATTTTCATGATATCTCTCAATCATCATATAAATCCCATACACATCCTTCGCCATATTATTGCTAGTGACATAAGAAGAACCTGAAACTTTTATAGTTGTATCAAAGAACAACTTCAGAAAAGGAAGAAAGCGACGTGCATAATTCCAATCTTCACTAGTGGGCAACCCTTTCCCCTTAGAAAGCTCTTGAGCATATTTGCTATCCCAAAATTCCATATTGCTAAAAGCTCTTTCAAACTTTAAAGCTGATTCCAACATCAAATATGTTGAGTTCCAACGAGTTTCCACATCCAAACATACAAGGCTTTTCGACTCAATATTCTCTAACTTAACACAAGCCTTGAACTTTCTTTGCCTGCTAGGAGAAGATCTCACGTAACGTACGGCTGAACGTATTCTAGCAATTGAATCGTTTATGTCTTTTAACCCATCTCTAACAATCAAACTCAATATATGGGCATAGCACCTCATATGGACTAACTCACCTCTTAACAACAGAGAGTTCCAAGAATTAAGTATCTTTTTCAGGTATTGAACTCCCAAGTCATTCGAGCTAACATTATCTACAGTGATAAAAAAACACTGTGGATTCCCCAATCAGTCAAACATTTCTTAATTGCTTTTCCTATTATCTCAACAGAATGACCTGAAATCTGACAAAAATTTAATATCTTCTTCTGCAATTTCCAATCAGCATCAACAAAATGAGCAATCAGACACATGTAACTTAAGTTTTGACAAGATGTCCATGTGTCAGTTGTTAGACATACCCTAGGAGATGTCTCGGAGAAATATTTCTTCAATTTACTTCTTTCCTCCATGTATAAGTCATAACAATCATGCCTCAATGTATTGCGTGACGGGATTAAAAATTTTGGCTGAATTCTATTCACAAATCGATGAAATCCCTCATGCTCTACCAACTTAAAAGGCAATTCACTAAGAATAAACATGATTGCTAGTTCTTTTCTGCTAGCATCCTGATCAAATTTCCAAGCACCCGATGAACTACTACCCCCAACAACTTGACTCGAGGCACTTCTTTGCCTTTTTCCAGCGTCTGCATATGGATATTCCTTACATCTAGCTAGATGATGATGCATTGAGCTAGTCCCTTGACCACTAGCACAACCAATAAGGGCGCCACAATATAAACACTCAGCATTTTCTTGATTAGGAATCTCTTTAAAATGCTCCCACAATGTAGATCTCCTCCTCCTATTTGTGACATTAGAATCCCCTCATGAAGACATCTAGCAATCCTAGAAGATGATATTTAAGGGCTGAGAGAAAAATCACCGGCACTGCTGTTGAATATCTCCTAAGTGTCGGTTTCACCTTACTTTTTCCCTGCTGAACAAGGATATAGGCACTGGCCTACTCATGTGTGTGGAGAGTGGGGGCTTTTGATGTTCTCTCTATTTGGTTGTCCCTGCATTTTACCATTTGACTGGCCTCACAAGGTTTGACTTGATGTCCTCGAGACTTCCCTGCAGAAAAAGGAAAAAGAAAAAGAGATGGTGATATGAGAAGCTAAAGCCAAAATCATACTCTTTAGTACAATCATCTTTAGTGTATGCAGAAATCTTCAGTTCAAAATAGATAACAGGTCTCTCTTATCATCACCTCAAAAAGTTTCTTATGGTCACATAATTTGTCTATGTTGGAGAAATCTTTCCGAATATTTTGAAGCCGACAAAACGTTTCTTTCGGTCTAAAGTCTGGATGTTCGGAGACCGTCGGTTTAAAGTCGAAGACTTTGTTCTCTCAAGACTCAAGACTCAAGACCCAAGTCTCAAGACTCAAAGACTTAAGACTCGGGACTTAAGACTTAAGTCTATTCTCACCGTCGATCTTTCGATCCAAGATGAAGGAAATCCAAAACCGAGGTTTATGGTTGAGGATTCGATCCTATCTTCTGGAATAGATTCTTTGGTTGGATAATCATTTCGGATTCTTTAATTCTTATCTAAGATCGATTGAAGATCCGATGGTCGACGAAACAATCTTGGAATATTCTATTCTTGGAAACCGAGATCCCGATTGTATGGGCGAACGGGATTGATGGGCTATCATCGATTCCTTAAATAGCTCGGATGATCTTCTTGATTGATTCCGTCCAACGGGTAGATTGGAGGAATTCCTTTGGTAAGTGCCAACGGCTATGATGGCATGAAGGAGTATAAAAGGAAGACGTCTAGGTGTTTTAAGTGTGTGATCGATAGAAAAATTCCAGTCTCGAAGACCCTTGATTGTTAGTTGAGATCGAGCGAAATTGTATACGAGAGTGTTTATACTTGGTGACACCTTGAGTGAGTGTGGTAGATCATCTACACCTAGAAATCAAGGAAGATCAACTTTGTAACATCTCTTTGATCATAGTGGAATCCAGCCAATCGGTCATCGGTGCGAAGAGTGGACGTAGGCTTGAATCAAGCCGAACCACTATAAACCGAGCGTTCAATTCTCTCTTTCCCTTACTCAGTCTTGCGATTAAATTTTTAATTGTTGCAAATCCTCTAATTGCTTAAATATCGTACAAGTTTCGAGAAAATTTTTTTTTGTACACCTATTCACCCCCTCTAGGTACTCGCACTAGCTATTTCAATTGGTATCGAGCTCGTGTTCTTACTTTGTTTGAAGTGTTTTACTTGAGTAAAAGATCCATGGCTAGTATGCTAGCACCGGGGCTGATGGAGGGGCAAAGCAATACCAGACCTCCCTACTTCGATGGAAAGGATTACAACATCGGAAGAACAAGATGAAAGCTTTCCTACGATCAAAGGATCCTCGGAATGGGACGTTGTGGAAAGAGGAATCACTCCTGCTGCTGCATCAATCTCGAAAGAGGAAAGAAACTGTTGAAGCCGGCGGAATGTCTCGAGAAGAATTAAACAAGAGACAAGCACTCGATGCAAAAGCGATTTATTCTTTATATTGTGCTTTATCACCAACGAATATAACGAGAATATCTTCTTGTGTTACAGCAAGAGAAGTCTGGGACAGTTACATATCACTTATGAAGGGACAGATCGAGTGAAGGAGACCAGAATTAACATTCTTCTTGGTCAATATGAATCCTTCAAAATGAAATCGGGAGAATCTATAACGACATGTTTAGTCGTTTCTGAGATATTGTCAATGGTCTTGAGAATCAAGGACAAAAAAATTTCTGATCCCATGAAGGTGAACAAGCTTCTGCGTGGACTCTCCAAGGATTGGAATCATATAAAGACTTCAATAAGAGAGACGCAAAGAATCATGCCATTATCTCGTAGACGAACCGATTGGAACTCTTCGGTCTTACGAAGTGGAACGAATTAATGAAGACGAAGATCCAAGAGGTAAGAAATCAATTGCACTAAAATCAAATGATGATTACGATGATGCGGATTCGAAGATGATATGGATGATGAGGAGCTCGCCCTCATGATAAGAAGATTCAGAAAACTGAATAGAAAAGGCGAAGGTTCATTCCAAAGAAACGAGTTTACGAGACAGCGGACCAAGTCTGTTGATGATGTGGAACCAAACAAAGATGTAGTCTCGCCGAGTGTAAAAAGAAGGGACACATCGGACCCAACTCCTCTTCGAAAAGAAAAGAGGAAAAGTTGAGAAGTCTCGAAAAGCTCTCAAAGCCGAGACACGGAGCGATACGAGTGTGAAGAGAGTGATGAGGAATATGCCAACTGTGTCTAATGGCACAATCGGACTCGGACTGGGATCGGACTGGATCGGACTCGACGGTGAATTTGAGGTAAGTGATTATAAAATCCCTGTCAAAGTCTCTAAATATATTGATGAGTTATGTTTCAGTCTTAAGACTTCTCTTAAAAAGATTTCCGAACTTAAAAAGGAAAACTCGTTTTAAAACAAAAGGAAAATACTTTAGAAGAAAAGGTAAAAAATTTAGATTTGGAAGTTTCTACTCTTAAAGAAAGTGAAGACAATCTTTCAAAAGAAAATGCTTTCTTAAAAACTGATTTATCAAATATTTCAAAGAAATTTTCAATAGGGTCTGAAAAACTTGAAAAAGTTCTTTCAATCCAAAGACCTTACTTCAATAAGTCGGGTCTAGGTATGACAGCTGAAACAATTCCTTTGATTGATTTTCCGAAAGTAAAAGAAAGAATTAAGAAAAGACCATCGAGAGAGGCTTATAGAAATCATTTTAAAAGAGTTTTTGTAAAACACATGAGGTCGAAATGCCTTAAGGTGTTCTAAGTGTAATAGTCGGGATCATTTTGAAAAAGAGTGTCCTATGGTTTGGAAGCTGTTAAGAGAGTATGGCCTAATAATGCTCATCCTACTAACACCAAAGGACCCAAGAAAATTTGGGTACCAAAGAAAGCTTGAGACTCTCTTTTGAATGCGGGTCTCTGTCAAAAAGAAGGTAAAGTGGTATCTTGACAGGATGCTCAAGACACATGACAGGAGACTCAAATTGTTTCGTAAAGCTTATTCAAGTAAATGGTGGAAAAGTTTCATTCGGAGGAAATAGCAAAGGAAGCATTGTGGGATTCGGAACTGTGAAAATTGGAAATCTCACAATAAGCAATGTCTCTCTAGTGGAAGGACTCAACTATAATCTACTCAGCATTAGCCAATTGTGTGATACGGTTACAAGATCTCCTTTCAAGAAGGCATATGTTCTGGAATTAGCAAAGATACGACTCGGTCTTTCATGGGTCGAAGGCATGGAAACATCTATCTCCTTGATGTAAAGCCAAATGAAGATCAATGCTTAATCTCAATTCAAGATGAAGCGGTTCTATGGCACGAAAACTTGGCCATATCAACAAGAAGCAATTAGCCAAAATCTCTTCAAAGCAGCTTGTTCGAGGTCTACCTAAATTGCCTTACCAAAAGTCGACTTATGTACTCCATGCATTCAGGAAAGCAGGTAAGAAATTCATTTAAGCAAATAAATCATGTATCTACTAATCATGCACTGCAGTTGCTTCATATGGATCTCTTCGGACCAACAAGAACCCGAGCATTGGAGGTAAGAAATATTGTCTAGTAATTGTAGACGATTACTCTCGTTTTACTTGGGTATATTTTCTTGCAAATAAATCAGAAACCTTTTCGTACTTTGAGAAGTTTGCTAAAAAGGTTCAAAATGAAAAAGGATGTGCTATTTCTAGCATAAGAACAGATCATGGAAGTGAATTTGAAAATCAAGATTTTACGAGATTACTGTGATAAATTTGGTGTTAATCACATGTTTTCCTCTCCATATACTCCGAGCAAAATGGAGTTGTGGAAAGAAAGAATAGATCTCTTCAAGAAATGGCTAGAACACTTTTAATTGAAAGTAAAATTTCTTCACGATTTTGGGCTGAAGGCGTTTCAACTGCTTGCTATATTATAAATAGAGTCTTTCTAAGACCTATTCTTGAGAAAACCCCCTATGAATTGTTCAAAGGTAAGAAGCCTATTGTTTCATACTTTCATGTATTTGGTTGCAAATGCTTTATTTTGAAAAATGCAAATGATCGAGTTGGTAAGTTCGAAGAAAGATCGAGATGAAGGTATCTTCCTTGGATATTCTACATCAAGCAAAGCCTACGAGTCTACAACAAGAAAAGCCGATTATGTGGAAGAATCAATGAATGTAAAATTCCAAGACTCGGTGCAAGATGAATCCAGCAAGACTCGGTCGAAGAGATCGAACCCGCTCTAGACCTTCAAATGTCTACATCTCAAGAATCATCTCGAGTTTGGAAGTCCATCATCAAGACGCTCATGGAGAATCAAATAAAGAAAGAGATCATCAACCTGGAAAATCAACTAGCAACTGGAAGCACAAATCCGGTCATCCTAAAGATCTTATTATTGGTGAACTTGATGAAGGAATCCGTACCAGATCAAAAAGGCATGAAGAATCTAGTCTTTGTGGCTCTCATCTCGAAATTGAACCAAAAAAGCATAGAAGAAGCTTTATCCGATGAAAGCTGGATCGAAGCTATGCAAGAAGAGCTCGGACAGTTCAACATCAATGATGTCCGGGAATTGACATCTAAACCAAAAGGCAAAACTGTTGTTGGAACCAAATGGGTTTTCGGGAACAAGATGGACGAAAAAGGAAAAGTCGTACGAAACAAAGCAAGACTCGTGGCCAAAGGCTATACGCAAGAAGAAGGAATAGACTATGACGAGACATATGCACCGAGTTGCAAGTGTTTGTATCTGTGCTAGGTTTCAATCGAGATCCTAGAGAATCACATCTCATTGCTTTGTGAAGCGTATTATCAAATACGTTGCTTCATCTTCAAGCATCGGTCTTTGGTATCCAAAGAGGGAGACTTTAATCTTCTAGGATACTCGGATGCGAGATCTGGCGGTTGCGAGTCGATAGAAAGAGCACTTCGGAACTTGTCGGCTACTTGGAAACGGGATGGTGTCTTGGTTTTCAAGGAAGCAAAGCAACGTAGCTCTCTCAACGATGAAGCGAGTATGTAGCTCTTGGAAGCTGCTGTTCGCAAATTCTATGGATAAAACAACAACTACAAGACTTTGGCATTGAAGACTCATGCACGAAATCGAGATGTGACAACACCAGCGATCAATCTCACCAAAAATCCAATCCTTCATTCAAGAGCAAAGCATATTGAGATTCGTCATCACTTCATTAGAGATCACATTCAAAACGGAGAAATCTCAATTCAATTTGTTGATTCAAAAAGTCAACTAGCGACATATTCACAAAGCCTTTGGAGAAGAATCAATTCGACTTCATCCGCTCAAGACTCAACATTTTGAAGCTTGAAGAAGTTAAAGTCTAGAGACTCACCAACTCTAAAGACTCGATCTCTTAGACTCTAAATCCGAGACTCAATCATTCATTGCTAAAGACTGTAAGTTGCTATCTAAAAGGTACGAATTCTCGCTTATTCTATCTCAAAAGGTCGTTCTTTTTATAATTCGTGTGAAATTTGAAAACTTGTCTTTTTAGAGGAAGTTATTTTTGGCGAGTTATTGATTTTGAAAAAGAAGTGTTCGTACACTTTCCTTGTGCCGTTTAATCTTCTCTTTTCAAATCCGAGGCACATATAAATTCACAGTCATTCTTCCCCCAATTTTCAAAACCCTAAAAAGACACTCTCCTCCCGATCTTGTTTCTACTCTCTGTTCATCGTCGAGAAAGTTGTCATTTTTCTTGGGAAAAGCAAGTGAAGGAATCCTCCAATAGACAAAGAAAGATGTCGTCTTCGAGGAAATCATCAAGAATCGCAAACAGGGGACCACAAAGAATGGAGAAGGGACCGACTCACTTCGATCTTACTGAGGAAGAAGACTTTCCAAGTCAGCGACAAAGTCCGATTCGCTCTCCTCCACGTCATTCAGCATCTCCTGACCCACAAGGTGCAAGTCAAAATCTAGAAGAAGACATAATCGAGGATGCCGACCCAGTAAGAGTCCAAAAACCCTCTGTTATCTATAAGCTTTATCGTGCGTTGAAAAGCACCAGTTCTTCATTAAAGTATATAGATGACTTTCTTAAGGACAAAAATTATGGGAATGAGTATCTTTTTCTGCGGAAAATGGAAGAGTTGGGAATTGCTCCGAAAGGAAGAGCGGAGGAGGCTCTTGCGAACACTCCTAGTGATCCTCGTATGCCGGGACAGAATCGATTTACGGGAACGATGATGACAAAATGTTCCTTGAATTTAAACCTAGAATGGGTGTGGCTGCAAAGGTGAAAGGAAATCGGATGGATTTGTTTAAATCCAAGGATCGGAAAAAGTGTATCTAAGGCTGTTGAAAAGAGGGGTAATCAACCCTAGAAGTGTCGACTTTGACTTCTGGATTCCATCAACTTGAACTTAAGGGAGAAGTTGAATTTGCTTCAACTTGAGACTTTTTGCTCGACTCTACAGACGGGTATGATCATCGACCGCTTACTTCTATTCAAATCTTAGCTTTTTGGATGCGAATAGAATTTCATTCGATGTCCGAGACCAAGTCTATGTAGTAGATGTGAATATGTTGGCGGACATAATTGGAGTTGAAAGGGACGCTATCTCCCAATCAAAGTCTCACCTGCTCGCACTACTCGGATCTTGTCAAAGATAGGGATGTAGATAAGAAAATTATCTATTCCGGATGAATGCAATCAACATTGTGCTTCACAAGATTGTGATCAATTGTCTCGGACCGAAGTCTACGTCAAAGACTTCGTGTCTTTCTCTCGAAGCAAAGTTGATGTATGCGATCAACTCGGGACGGAAATTTTCTCTCCCGCACACTATCCTTTTCCACATGTACGAGCGGTGTCAAAAGACAAAGGACAATTGCCTTATCCTGGTCTGGTGACCAAGATCTTCGAGACATCTGAATATTGAACTGCCACATACTTTTTGTGTTCGACCGTGTGACAAGATGGTGGTAGGGTTGAAAATGTTAATGAAGATGCGTCGAAAGAACTCTCTAAGGCAATGGAGAAATTCAAGGTGAAATCTCCGATCCGATGCCGCTTCAAAAAGGAAAGGGAAGGAGGCCATTGGTGTCTCATCGAAAAGGAGAAAAAGAACTCTTATCCGGAGGATGAGGATGAAGATGAAGATGATGAAGATCCCACTATTCCTGCGGCACAAGAACAAGACGTTCTGTGTCTTATCCGACGTAACTTCAGCGAAAGCGAGAGAAGAAGAAGAACGAAAGAGAAGGAGAAAGAAGTTGAGGAAGAAGGAGAAGAAGAAAAAGAACAGTCTGTGACAAATGCGGAGAGAAGGGAACTCAAAAGCATGATCATCACTCTTCCCCTCTCGATGTCCTAGTGACGGGGGAGTTAGTGAGCAAGAGAGGTCTACACCTCATGCTGCTTGAAGATCTACGACAATCTCCGGAAGACCCGGAAGAAGTTCAGTCTCTCCATTGCACGAAGAAGGTGGTACGTCGATTCGAAATCTGCCGGATCGTACGAAGCGCCATCGTCTGCGAGAAAGTCAATGCCGGTACACGATACGGATAATTCTGCGGATCTTCGCAGTATCATGAATATTCTTACGGAAATGCGTAACCAGATATATGTTCTGGATGTGAAATCCAAGCTTTAAAGCATGCTGGACAAGAATCTTCAGTCTCTCGGAAGATAAATTCAAAGACCTCGCTCGGCAACTCCAAGCCAATGCCAAGGGAGAAGAGGTAGCTCGTCTGCGAGAAGACTGAAGAAGCTTGAAGGAGTAGTCCAGATCCATTGGGGATTTCCGGATCGTGCGCATTCCCAAGCGGACATGACTCCTTTCTCACCCTTTTCAATGCTTGACAAAAAGGGGAGAATCAATTTGAACTTTCATTTTTTTTAATCTTTGACCTTTGTGGTTACGTTTATGACTTGAGAACTTGAACTTGGGTGTGAATTTGACTGAATTGATCTGGATTTGATTATGAACTTGACTGGTTGCATTTATTCAAGTGTTGTTATGTTGTTATGTGGTGTTTCTCATGAAAGACTAACCAATTTTCTGTGGATGCGAGTCTGGTTGTTTTATTAATCTTTATGAGTTAGCCATATTACTTGAGAAATGTTTTGCAGGTCAAAGTTGTTCAAATCTTCAAGAAAGTTTTGTCACCATCAAAAAGGGGAGATTGTTGGAGAAATCTTTCCGGAATATTTTGAAGCCGACAAAACGTTTCTTTCGATCTAAAGTCTGGATGTTCGGAGACCGTCGGTTTAAAGTCGAAGACTTTGTTCTCTCAAGACTCAAGACTCAAGACCCAAGTCTCAAGACTCAAAGACTTAAGACTCGGGACTTAAGACTTAAGTCTATTCTCACTCGCGATCTTTCGATCCAAAGAATGAAGGAAATCCAAAACCGAGGTTTATGGTTGAGGATTCGATCCTATCTTCTGGAATAGATTCTTTGGTTGGATAATCATTTCGGATTCTTTAATTCTTATCTAAGATCGATTGAAGATCCGATGGTCGATTTAAACAATCTTGGAATATTCTATTCTTGGAAACCGAGATCCCGATTGTATGGGCGAACGGATTGATGGGCTATCATCGATTCCTTAAATAGCTCGGATGATCTTCTTGATTGATTCCGTCCAACGGGTAGATTGGAGGAATTCCTTTGGTAAGTGCCAACGGCTATGATGGCATGAAGGAGTATAAAAGGAAGACGTCTAGCTGTTTTAAGTGTGTGATCGATAGAAAAATTCCGAGTCGAAGACCCTTGATTGTTAGTTGAGATCGAGCGAAATTGTATACGAAGAGAGTGTTTATACTTGGTGACACCTTGAGTGAGTGTGGTAGATCATCTACACCTAGAAATCAAGGAAGATCAACTTTGTAACATCTCTTTGATCATAGTGGAATCCAGCCAATCGGTACATCGGTGCGAAGAGTGGACGTAGGCTTGAATCAAGCCGAACCACTATAAACCGAGCGTTCAATTCTCTCTTTCCCTTACTCGGTCTTGCGATTAAATTTTTAATTGTTGCAAATCCTCTAATTGCTTAAATATCGTACAAGTTTCGAGAAAATTTTTTTTTGTACACCTATTCACCCCCCCTCTAGGTACTCGCACTAGCTATTTCAGTCTAAAAGAAGCAAATTATTTGAACAGTCTGACAAATCTAATACATCACAAGGAAACCCAAATCCACGAACTAGCTTAGCAGCATATACCGCATGTTTTGACTTGCATTCATTTGCTTTAAATAGTTATTACCAAAATCCGATACATAAAACATGAAGCAGTGAATTGAAAAGCTAAGTGAGCACTTGTATATTTGTAAGTTGATATAACTAAAAGGATGCTGATCTTGTCAGGTTTAATCCCTGCATTGTGTAAGTTTGACCAAACAGTGAGGGCATCATCTCCCCGCCTGTGAATAATGAACCTCGAAATCAAGCCCTTCCATGAAACTATATCATGGGCAGGCATAATGTTAAAGACTTTTTTAGCACCATCCATATTCCAACACTTTGAGTACATACGATCAATGCGTTTGCTACCTCTAAATCTGAAAATAATCCAAATTTAAGAACATGGCGGTGAATCGCTCACCCATCCTATCGACCCTAAAGTTCCACAAACACCAAGTATTGAAATTGATGCAATTTCATCAAGAATTATGCTTCCTTCTACTTTACAATGGAAAAATAGTGATATTGCCTCATCCGGCAGCCCATTTTGTGCATACCCACATATCATAGAAGTACAAATAATAGAGCTATCCCACTCAAAAGGCCATCCTTTGAACATTTTTCCTGCAGCCACCATCCTCCCACAATGAGTGCACATATCAAGCAAAGCTGCTTCCACACAAGCATTGGCTAGGAGACCAAACTTGATAATAAACCCTTGCAACTGCTCACTAAGTTTCCCTTCCCCGAGCAACACACAGGCCTTAGCAACAGTAATTAGTTAAGGTGTAGTTAGTCAACTGCTTGGGATTTTTCGAGTTTAACAAACATAGCCAAAAAAAAATGATCTTTCACAGTCAATTGCTTAGGATTTTTTGGACAAAACAGAACAAGTATGACAAACAAATTCGGGAGAAAAAAATCAGAATGGCACCCTTCAAGAATGGCACCTTCCGCATGGAGCTGGACCAAGGAAGACTTCAACCTCCGAACCCATCATGTCCCGTGGATGATCCTCACTTCGATGGTTTCATGGAGATGCGAGCAAGCTTCGTGAGATATGCCGACACGGGAACCCGCTAACTTAAGTGTCACGATCGCTCAAAAACGTACGCCGCAGTTCACTCGGAATTGAAGCAAACACGAGTCTGCACACAACACGAAAGAACAATCACCCTCGCAGCTCGAAAAGAAAAGGAACAATATCCGGTGTCTTAGCTCAAGCCTCAAGCAAATATACATCTAAACTTGGAAACAAGGCGAGAAGCGCGCCATGATCGCCGAGCGAACCCGATCCCCAAGCTGTCGACGATGGTCGGCCGCACGCGGCAGCAAGGGTTTCGGCGTCGGCGGCGAGGGGTGGCGACGGCGACGGTGAGGCGGAGGCGCGTCGATCGAAGGGCGGCAGCGGACTCCCCGAGAAGGCACACTCGTCGGAGAAGAAGGCGGAGCCGACGAGGTTGTGTTCGACTGTTCGTGTTTTTGGGGCTAAAGCCTAAAGCGTTTGTGTTTTTGTGTTTTGGCATGTTTGGACTTTAGAAAACTTGTTTCGGGTCGAACAATGTTCGAACCCTGACCCAACCCGAAACACATTTTGTTTGCTTGTTTTATATTTGTTACCCGAACACGACCTGAACACGAAACACGTTAATACATGTTTTGTGTTCGGGTTGTGTTCGGGTCGGGTCGGGTTAGGTCGGTTCGGGTCTTTTTGACACCCCTAATGTCCATGTATATTGTCCTCATCTAAATCTCCATGGAGAAAAGCATTATGCACATCCATTTGATGTAAGGCCAATCATTAATAGCAACAACAGATAGAAAAGATCTTACAGTTACATCTTTGGCCACTGTAGAAAAAGTCTCGTGGTAATCAAAACCTTCTCGTTGAGTAAATCCTTTAGCCACCAACCGAGCTTTGTAATGCTCAACGGAACCATTAGCTCGGTATTTGATTTTATAGACCCATTTGCATCAAATAAACTTTCTATTTGAAGGCAATTTGACTAAATCCTAGGTTTGATTTGCAATTAATGCCTGCAATTATGCTCCCATGGCTTCTTGCCATTTTGGGTCAGCAGCTGCTTCTTCATAGCTAGATGGTTCTTTGTCCTCCAATATTCGACTAACACAACATCAATGTTCCGGCGAAAGTCTATGAAACGAAACATAAGATGATATTGGGTAATGAATACCTGGTGAGTTGAGGGTTGTACAAACATAATCCTTTGTCTAAGCTAGTGGACGTGTAGAACGACCAAATCGTCAAGGATGATCCACTTGTGCTAGGAACAGGAGATGAAGATGCTTGAGGATCCACCTATGTTGGAACAGGAGATGGAGATGCTCTTTCTTCAATCTCAATCTGATCTTGTATTGATAAGAAATTTTCGTGCACTAGATCTACAGCAATTTCTTGTGTGAAATTCTCACAAGAATTTTGAATCATTACTGGAGGTCTTGTCAGAAGAAATCCACTAGTTGAGTCTCCTGTATATATTGAGTGATCTGGATGGCACAAGATGTCCAGTGTTTCCTTTGAAGAATCCTATTCATGAAATGGAAACACGTCCTTATGAAAGATGAGGTCTCAACTAATGAAGAAATCCCAGGTCATCTGATCTAAGACACGATATCCTTTCTGCAAATTTGGATAGCCCATGAAGACACAGCGCCTAGCCCGGAGGCCCATTTTGTCGCGGGGTTTAATACTGTTGCATAACACAAGCACCCGAATATCCTCAAATGTTGCAGTTCTGGTTTCTTCTTGAAGAGCATCTCAAATGGAGTTTTTCCATTTAGTACCCAAGTGGGCATACGATTGATGAGATAGGCCGCAGTGATGATGCATTCGCCCCAATAATTTTCTGGAATAGATGCTTGAAACCTCAATGCACGTGCAACTTCCAGAAGATGGCAATGTTTTGCGCTCTACTATCCTATTCTGTTGTGGAGTGTATATACATGAACTTTCATGGAGAATCCCATTGGATGAAAGAAGGGAATTGCAATCATTGTTGAAGAATTCTTTCCCATTGTCTATCCTGATTCGCTGAATATATTTCCCAAATTGATTCCTGGACAAGGCAATAAAAGTTTTCAAATTGGAGAAAACTTGTCCCTTTGACTGCATCAAGAACACCCATGTGGCACGAGAATAGTCGTCCACAATTGTTAAGAAATATCGTTACCCATCATGATGTAATCTAAGGTAAGGACCCCAGACATCGATGTGAATTGAGGAAAAAATATCATTTGCACAGTTTTGGCTAGAGGGAAAAGGAATATGAGACTGCTCTGCAAGAGGGCATATTTGACATTTAGAATAAGGGAATGAAGCACTATGACCCAATCTTGAATGCATAAGAAATTCTTTATCATTGGTAGTTGTCGCAACCTAATTTTCGGGTGAACCACCTAGAATTTGGCTAATTGATTGTTGTTGACACATAAATTTTTGCATAATTTTTAGGGTTAATTTTTGCTTAAAAAAAACAAACACACACACACACACACACACACACACACACATGGCATATAGTTTAGAAACATTTTATTTTTATTTTGTTTTATTTTAGACCGCCGGTGAAACGAGGATTTTTCACATATTCCGTTCAGATTTTTCACATATTCAAGTGATATACACTGCGGGGTGTATTTTGCATGAAAAAGGAATTTTTTTGGATGGAATATGCGGAAAAAGCAAAAGAGAATATTGCACGAGCAAAATCGGAAACGAAATATGCAATAAGGATTCAATTTTTCACCCTATAAAAGGTGTGATGATGTACGGAAAAAGGGGTCGGCAAATTTTGAGAGCAAGATAGGTGAAAAGATTGATTTTTGAGAGTAGAATTTCGAAAAAAGGAGAAAAAGTGTTCGGCGTCAAGCCAAAAAAAAAAAAAAACCCTAATCGGGTACTGTTCATCTTCCCCGAAGAGCCGCTGACGCTGCTGCTGCCCACCGCCGCTGGTCTCCGTCCGCGAGCGCCTACGCCGCCGTCGTCCGCCCTCAGCGGCCCCGACGCCCGAAGTTCGCGCCGAACCGACTCTCCGCCGCCGCCGCTCACCTTTTGCAGCCTCGATGCCCAAAGCTCGCGTCGCCCCGACACCGCCTCCGCCGTCGCCGATTGCAGCACCCCGGCTCCTCGATCTGCTGCTCCGCCGCTGATCTCGCCCTCGGTTCACTTGCAACTCGTGACCCAGTGGATCCCGAGCCGGCTCGCCGCCCCTGCCTCCTTGTTTGCTGCTCGTGGTCCCCCGACGGTAGCCGGTCCGGATCTAAGCGCCGATTTCCGAGCTTCGCCCGTGACGCCTCGCCTCCGCCGAATCCACCGCTGCGACACTCGCACCTAGCTCCGTGCCGATCCCGAAGCCCCGGTGCCACGCCGCCGACATGCCGCTCCCGCCTCCTCGCCGGAACCCTAGCCGACGAGCTCTCCCTCGCCGGACCTCCGAACCGGCCAAGCTTTTTCTTTTTTATTTTAAAAAAGAAAAAAAGAAAAATTAAATTAGGTATTTTTACTTTACTTTATTAGGCAAGTTTAGGTTTTTTTGTTTTTGTTTTTTTTTTTGTTTTTGTTTATTATTATCTCTTTATATGTTGTTTTCTTTAGTTGAAATACCTATCTATGCATAATTGAAAATCTCAATGAATCACCCGATTCGCAACCGCGCCAGGGTTTTTTATTTCATCTATAAGGCTTTAGATGAAATAATTAATTAAGCGAGAATAAAATTGATATTTTGATCTTTAAGGCTTAAGATCAAATTATCGATTTTACTAGTGAAATATTATCCTTTGATCTGAGCGATATGTGATGTCCTTTTGGGGTAATTTTGAATGGATTTGATCGTTTTTATTTATCTTGAGATATGTTTGAGATAGAATATCACGTGTTTAGGGTTATTTGCATATTTAGGCAAAGCATTCTATTTATCATGAATTTTGGAAATAAAAAATTGGGTTAGATTAGATGCATGTTAGGATATTACTTGTTTTAGGGTTTGCATATTTAGAATAGGAATTTAAATTTCGAATTTCATAAAAAATCAAAAAATTCAAATAAATCAATTTAGGTTGCTAGATTTTAAATTTAGGTTGCATGTTTAATTACTTGGCAATTATTAATTTTGAAAATTAATAAAAACAGAAAAAAAAAAATCATCATGCATATGTCATATAGAATTAGGACATATTTTACACATCATTGCATATTAGGATTAAATTGCACTTAGTTTAATTTTAGATAATAGTTTTTTAAATTTATTATAAGTGTAGGTATTTTATCAAATAGATTGCATTTTAGGATCATTTAGGTTAAGATAATATTTTAGTTCAAATTAGGATTTGGCTCAACCTAATTCCTAATATAAACTAATTAGGATCTTAATCTAATTAGGTAATTTTCACATTTCACCTAATTTCGAATTTCATGAAAAATACAAAAAAAATGCCATAAGTTGAATCAGTTTTATTTTCTAGGATAGATTGCATTCTTTTAGGAAAAAGAAAGAAAGGAAAGAAAAGGAAAATGTCACATGCACATCATTAGGATTAGATTCATTGAAATGCATGTCATGTGGTAGTTGTTGCTAGGCCCATTCAACTAGAAGTTACATGTCATTAGAGTTAGGTTATTTAGTTAATATTGCATCGCATATTGCATAATTTTCATTAAATAAGTGAAAACAAAAAAGAGAATTGGCGTGTTAATTAGAAACCATATCCAAGGTTGTTGATGTGGATTTTGAATTAACATTGCAGATGCTTTCGTTTCTACGAGGTAAGTCCTACATTTTCTATTTGCTTTATTGGGTGTTAAATTGATGGATTGCGCACCCACATGATCGCCTCACATGTTAGGGAAATAAATTTAAAATCAATCCAAACTGTTTGCCAAACATTTTTCAAAATAAAAAGAAAGGTACCGGAAGGGCATTAGAGGAATCTAGTGTAACCAAGTCCCCGTACCCATAGTCTCTGGTTTGTAGGAGTAAAGTGAATCTCCCGTTACTTTACTTGGGTTTCTAATCGACCCACCAAAAATAGATTAGTGGTGACTCCTAATTGGAAAATCATTTGCATGTTATAAACTTGAACCTAAGTCGCGAATTGATATGGGCTTGGGAGAGCCTGAGTTAAGTCTAGGCTTAACAATCTATTAGTCAAACCCTAGGTGGTTCACACCCGAAAAAATTGGTCGCGACAATTGTTAAGCCTAGACTTAACTCGAGCTCTTCCAAATCCATACCAATTCGTGACTTAGGTTCAAATATCTAGCATGCAAAAATGAGTCACAACTAATCAGTTTATGGTAGGTCGATTAGACACCTAAGTAAAATAATTGGAGAATTATTTTACTTCTACGAACTAGAGACTTTGGGTACGGGGATTTAGTTACACTAGACTTTTCTAATGCTATTTCGGTACCAATTCTTTTATTTTCAAAAATGTTTTTGTAAGTAGCTTGAATTGATTTTAAATCTATTTCCCTAATATGTGAAATCATCATGCGGGTATACAAACCACCAATTTAACACTAAAGAAAGCAATGAATAAATTGCAAGACTTATTCTGTAGCAATGAAAGTATCTGCAATGTTATATCAGAATTCACATCAACAGTCCTAGATATGATTTCTAATTAACACGCAATTTCTTTTTTTTTCACTTATTTAATGAAAATCATGCAATATACAATATAACTACCTAATTCTAATGACATGTAATTTATGATTGAATGGACCTAGCAACAACTACTCTATGACATGCATTTCAATGAATCTAATCCTAATTATGTGCATATGACATTTTTCTTTTTTTCTTTTCTTTTTCCTAAAAGAATGCAATCTATCCTAGAGAATAAAACTAATTTATTCTAAGACATTTTTTGTATTCAAAATTAGGTAAAATGTGAAAATTACCTAGCTAGATTAAGATCCTATTCAATTTATATTAGGAATAAAGTTGAGCCAAATCCTAATTTAAACTAAAATATTATCTTAACCCAAATAATCCTAAAATGCAATCTATCTAAAAAATCTATCTAAACTCAAAATTAGTTAGAAAGTAAAATTAAACATGCAATCTTACCCTAATATGCAATAACATGCAAAAGATACCCTAATTCTATATGACATATGCATGATGATTTTTTATATTTTACTTTTTTCGTTTTTTTTTAATTTTCGAAATTAATAATTGCCAAATAATTAAACATGCAATTTAAACTAGTGAAACAAAACTCTAACATCCTAAATTTATGTTTTTGGTATTTTTTATTTAAGAAATTCGAAATAAATAAATTTCATATTCTAGACATGCGAAATAACCTAAAACAAGTAATATCCTAACATGCATCTAATCTAACTCAAATATTTATTTCTTTTACATGAGCAAACAAATAAAGGCATCAAGAATAGCACCGCAACAAATCAAGCAAGATATCATCCATGTCCATTTAATTTTGGAAAATAAATTGATGAATCGTATCTCGCGCATGAGATCGGATTGGCCAATTTTTAAATAAAATCACGAATCGCATTTCGAGCGTGAGATCGGATTGGCGATTTTTCCGTACGATTGCGGGTCGTATTTCAAGCGTGAAATCAGACCATCAATCATATGTATGTTACAAAATTAGGAAGATTTCCCAATTTACAAGGCCACTTGAAATTACGGATATCATAGCGTATGGGGAATTTCCATCATGTGCATCAACGGATATTTCAAATAAGAAAACGAAATATTCGAGAATCAAATAAAACAAAATTTTTACCTAATTCGAATATTGATTTCCAAATTTGGACTTTGCGCAATCAAACCGGGATCACAATCGGCGAGCAACAGTAGCGGTGGATCGTGGTGGCAATCTGCTTGGTTCGGCTTGGACAGCAACCAAGATGGTGGACTCACAGTGATGCCTCAATGATTTGAGACAGGTGATGGCTCACGAGGCAATGGAGAGGTGCACGGCTAACTCGTAGCCTTACGGCAGAAATTTTTCAAAATGCCTGCAACACTAGGAACTTGCAAAGATAATTAGGAGCAAGTGTAAACCTTTCTTTGTTTTCTTTTTATATATATATGCACCAAGATCTATGGTGGAGGATGATGACTAGTGGAGATTCCCTTGCTACGTGTACCCTCCTCAAGGTCCAGACGATGGAGAAATTTTGACTGGCTTCGCTGGGATTTAAGGCGTGATAATCAAGCTTCAGTGGACACGAACAAAGGCCCCCCAAGGGACACACTTTGCTGGACGCTCTCACAGGCTTCGGTGGACACGAACAAAGGCACCCCCCAAGGGACACACTTTGCTGGACGCTCTCCTTGCTTTATGAACCTTCTGTTTCGAACGTGTCTCCCTATTGTGTTCCACAAGACCTGCAAAGAAAGACCAGTATTTGTCGTTGCTGGGGATTCCGCAGATGGCCTAATAGGCCACACGGATGCGGCTTGCGTCGGGTATGCCTGTAGAGATCTTGAACATCAACTCATTGCTGAAGCAAAACAGCAACAAAATATATGCAATCGAGGACTTGTGCATGAATTCCCCCGAGAGAGAAAGGAGATGAAAGTGAGATGTTGATGGAGAATGGGCGTGAATCTCCATGGTAGCAAAAAGGATTTGACTTTGAAGACTTAGTGGGCAACGGGATCTTCAATTGGCCAGGGGCGGGTCTCCTTCTTCACGATTTCTCTTTCATGCGCAGAACATCCGCTCTCTCTCCATTCTCTGCTCGTCTCAGAATTATGGCCGTGTGTTTCTATTGTGTGGCTCCCCTTAAACCCTACAAACCCTACGCGAAAAACTTTTTTATAGGTTGAAGATTATGGTTTTAATTTCCTTTTCAAATCAATATCCGCAAATATTTCTTTTTCGCACGTAATATCACTTTTTTAATTTTATTTTCCACATCTCTTGATTTTATCACCTAAAGATAATATTGCAACCCGATTTTCTTAAATTTCAAAAATCCACCGTAATATCATTTCAAATCTTCATTTAGGTAATTTTTGTCATTAAAAGAAAATAGGCTTGGGCCAATTTACTTGCTTCATGGGCTTAGTTTGACCTGCCAAATTAAAGCTTAGAACCACTAAATCAAACCCATTTATCACCGACCCAATAAATGCAAATTAAAATAAATGCACCTAAAACTATATGCTATGCAATTAATTAATTAACTAATATCAAAGAAAGAGAAAAAGAGGAAGGCCATGGAATTGTCAATGCCATCCCGGATACATTGATAATTCATCGCTTCGACACTTTCCCGTATAGTCCAACGCATTTCTGACGCCTTGTAACTTGGCTTTGACCCCGACTGTATCTCCACTGGAGCTGCGCACCGGACGAACTTGTATTATGTCGCGATCCAGCTCGAGACCCGATAATCACTACTTCAAAGAAAGAGGTTTGAGAGCATTGACACAAGATTTCATATGAGCTGAATAAGTGAATAGAAATCAAAACATGATCTTCACTATATTCCCCCTCCCCCCCCCCCCCCCGCTGCTTTTCGTTGAGAGCGAATCCCTCATCTTTCATTGACTTGTCCCTCTATCTTACCCTTGGGATTTGACTATCAGGCTAACTACTTAAGGAGTGAACTCACTCAATATGCATATTAGTCTGAGCATCTGCATCCCTAGGACTATTTGAAGCCATAAATTAGAAGGTTCCCATCTGTTGGGAATATTGGATTCCCAAAAACCGGATTCGACACTAAATCGAACCCCTAAAACGAATGCGGAAGACGAGCCCGGGAAAACAACACGTATCACCGATTCTAAAGCACACCACGGATTCAAGTATACCTTTTTAGCCACAGATTAAACACCGACGTCGATATGAGGAAGAGAATTTGGCCATGTTCGATCCGATGACGCAAATTCGTGGTTGAAGGGAAGAAAACGTGCCGGAGCTTTACCGTTTTCCTTATTTGGGAGAGAAAGAGAGAGTGAGAGGGAGAGAGACGGAGACGTACGTACGTTCTGATTCCAACAGGTGTGTTCTCTCTCTCTCTCTCTCCTCCCTTTTATACGTCGCTCCATCCACAAGCCCTAATCCTGCGGGCCGGGCTTTTAGGCCCAACATGGGCGGATGGGCCTTAAGCCCATCACTAATAAAACTATCATCTCCCACTCGCACATGGTGGACCGAACATGATTCTCTTTACCTCTCTTTAACATTCATACCGGTGAATAATCCGTGCAACCAGCATACTTTGAGAGCTCGTTGCTATACATCTGTTAGGAATATATAGCAGCTCATAATGGGCGTCACACTCTAAGTAGATTTAGTATGCAGTACCCTAGATCGATCGATCACATTTATATCTCTCTTGATCTTTTTTAAACAATGATATATATATATATATATATATATATATATATTGTATTCACAATTATAATTATCACAAAAACAGTCATAATTGGTCGACCAGTGAATACAAAGCTACAATGTGATTCTTCAAAATCGATCTTTCTCTTTCCTTCAAACTCTCAATTTCAGTTCAGCTTGCTTTTCTAGAAATGCCCAATTAGATCGAATCAACTCATGACCATTGGCAACATCCTAAGATAGCAAACACTAAATAGAAATCTTGAGAATAAGTAAAAGTCATGAGGACACTAAAATTGAGGAACCCTTTTCCTCAAGAGTCTCACACGTCATAAAAGTTGAGATCAAACTTTTTGCCACTCTTATTGGTGGTCTTATGCATACGTAGTATGAAATATGTATTACGGTATTAACTCCTTTCCCATTGAGCGTATGTCTACGCTTTCAATACCGTACAGATGATAGTTCAGACATACCCAATATCTAACTTGAGTTCATGTATCTACTCATTCACAAAATTCATCAGAACTCACATCTGGCATCTCAGACAAATAAAGTAAAATATGTGGGGTATTTTACTTTCGGACATCGCAAATATTATGTCCTCATCTTAACACTTAGTTAAGGCGACATGCGTATTTTAAGCTTGAGCTCTCGATTATCACCTAGATAATAAGCTTAAAAAAAAGTCTCATCTCTTTTATCACACAGTAAATAAAGACGATTACCCGTGTGAGTGGGCCAATTTTATATCTGTTCGACATACTTTCTCAACTTAAAGTAATGCACTGAGCATTAAGATGCATAAAGATCAAACAAAGATTCATAGGCATTAACAATAAAAAAAACACAAGTTCATTGATGTGTACAACTCAGGGAAATTACAATCCAGTACATCAGACTCTACGCAATCCTAGAGATTTTACATGACCACAAAACACATCTCTAGGTATTGGTTTTGTCATAGGATCTGCTACCATTCTATGCGTAGATATGTACTGTAAGTTCACATCCTTTCATGCAACCATATCTTTTACAAAGTTATATTTGGTATCTATATGTTTGGTCTTGCCATGATACTTTGGATCTTTGGTGTACGCTATAGCTGCTTGGCTATCACAGTTAACCAATAATGGATTTGCAGCTTTCTCAATAACACCTAAATGATCCAAAAATCTCTTAAGCCAAACTCCTTCTTGTACCGTTGCTGATAATGCCACGAACTCAGCTTCCATCGTGGATAAGGCTATACAAGTTTGCTTCTTACTACTCCATGATATGGCACCATTGTCCAGTAAGAAAACAAATCCAGAGGTAGATTTCCTTTCATCTAAATCTCCTCCCCAATCAGTAGCTGAATAGCCTTCAAGTCGCAGATCCTTTCCTTGGTAATTCAACTTGTAATCAGCAGTTCCCTTCAGATACCTCAATATTCTCTTAACGGCTTTCCAATGTGCTTGACCTGGGTTGGATTGGTATCTACTCATCATTCCAACTACAAAACATAAGTCAGGTCTTGTACACATTATAGCGTACATCAAGCTCCCAACAGCACTAGCATAAGGAACATGTTTCATTTGTTCCTTCTCTTGTGGAGTCCTTGGACATAGTCTATGGCTCAATCCTTCACCTTTTGCAATAGGAGTGTCTATGGGTTTGCAATCTTGCATACGAAATCGTTCAAGAACCTTATTTATATATGTTTCTTGTGAAAGAGATAACGATCTCTTCGAACGATTTCTTGAAATCTTAACTCCAAGAATGTATGCAGCCTCACCCATATCTTTCATCTTAAAGTTGGAAGACAACCAACTCTTGACAGTATTAACAAACTCCATATTGCTTCCGGCAATCAGTATATCATCAACATATAATGATATTATTACAAATTGATCCTTGGATCTTTTGATATATACATAATGATCCTCATCAATCATTGTAAAATCATATGCCATTATAGCATTATGAAAATGTATATACCATTGTCTCGATGACTGCTTAAGGCCGTTTATCGATCTCAAAAGTCGACATACCTTTTCTTCTTGGCGTTTCACTATGAAACCAGCAGGTTGTTCCATATATATTTCTTCCTCTAATTCTCCATTGAGGAAAGCAGTCTTTACATCCATCTAATTTAACTCAAGATCCATACTAGCCACTATTGCTAGAATAATGTGAATCGAGGTAAATCTCACTATAGGAGAAAATGTATCTTCATAATCAATTCCTTTATGTCGATTATACCCCTTCGCCACAAGACGAGCCTTATGCCTTTCTATCAAGCCATCAGCCTTTCGCTTTATTTTGAGAACCCACTTGTTCCCAATAGCTCTGCGTCCTTTTGGAAGATCAACCAGTTCTTAGACTTGGCTTGATTTCATTGACTCAATTTCCTCTTCCATTGCATGAATCCATTTTTCCTTACTAGGGCAACTTAGAGCCTCATGTATATTTCTTGGCTCATCTTCATCTTGTGGAGCAACTATAAAAATTTCCCCTTCAATGTCAAAACGTCGACGGGGAATACTTTGACGACTTGTCCGCCATATGGGAGATTGCACACTTTGCACATCATTCCCCATTATGCTCCCACTTGGATTAGATAATGATGATGTCGTCTCATTATGTGGTTGTAATTGAAAATGAGTTGAATTCAATTCATCACTTGTCATATTACTCCCACTTGGACGAACTTCACTAATATCATTATCTTGATCCAAGGTTTCAAATAGAGAGTAATCTTCCCCTATTTCGCCCTTCTTAGGAAATTCATCCTCTAAGAATGTGACATCTCGTGATTCAAATTCAGTTACACTCCTACTTTCCTGCTCACCTATGAACACATATCCTTTCGAGTGTTCTGAGTACCTTATGAAAATACTTTTCTTTTCTCTGGGACCCAATTTCCCAAACTTGTGAGAGGACTCATGTGTATAAGCAGCACAACAACATGGCTTAAGAAAACTTATGTCCGGTTTTCTACCTGTCCATAACTCATATGGAGTGGAAGTAACTGATTTAGAAGGCACCCGGTTAAGTATATAGGCACAGTTAACAACGCATCATTCCAAAAAGTAATAGGTAAGTTAGCATGCGCCATCATGGATCTAACCATTTCCAGTAAGGTTGTTGACGCCTAAAAATTTCCTTTTAGTTAATTAGGCTTTACTTTCTTATTTTATTTTACTTTATTTTATCTTTTTCGGATAAAAAATAATAATGAACGAAAAAAACAAAAAAAATAAGAAAAATGGAAAAAAAAAAAAAAAAAAAGCCCCTCCTCTAGGCCTCCTCGGCCCATTTCCGCCTCAGCCCGGCCCAGCCAGGTCTTCTTCTTCCTTGCACCATTGCAGCACACGCGCCGGAGGGCGCGATGCCGGAGCAAACGGAATGAACAACGACGCACATGGAGCAGCTGGCACCGGACGGCGATGGGACATGGAGTAGGGGGTAGCTGGCGTCGGATGGGACGCAGGTTCGGCCGGCGAGGGCCACGGCAGCCGCCGGTCGAGCTCCATCGACCGGCCGCCCCTCGGCCTATAAATAGGCCTCCATTTCTGTCGTCGGAGAGAGGCAAACGCCGAGAACGATTGAAGGTTGCAAAGCTTCGAGCTTCCTGCTGAGAGACTTCAGAAGGGGAGCCGAGGCCGAGCAAACCCAGATCCGAAGGCTCGCGGCCAGAGAGGGAGAGGTTCCGCCGGAGAGACACATGGACGAGAGATCAAAAGCTTGCGAGCGTCGGAAGCTTCCTCGAGAGACTTCGAGGAGGCCCGAATGCCCGCAAGTCCGGATCTGAGGAGCCAAGAGAGGATCGAGGCGGCCGCTCGATCACTTCCACCGAGAGACATCGGAGGAGGTCCGAGAGCGGCCAGCGGAGATCTAGATCTGGTCGAGTGGGGTTGGCTCGGGTCCGAAGGAACCCTAGATTCACAAAAAGGGTTGCCGAAGAGAAGGGAAACCAGAGAAAGCCGCCGCCGCGAGCCGTGCCCAACGCCAACGCCACGCCAGATCTGAGAGGCCGCCGTCGCTACTGCTCGCTTCGCCACCACTGCTCAGCCGTCCATAACGTTCCTGCAGCCGCCCGCCTCTATCAGCGTCACCACCAAACGCTGCCGTCTCTTTGGATCTCGCTGGATCTGACGCCCTCAAGACCCATCTCACCCTCGGTCCTCGACGCTAACCCCAGTCGCTGCTGCTATATCGCGACGTTGTCCCCGTAAGTAGCTTGTGGTTGCCATCGCCGCCATCATCGCCGTCAAACCCATCGTCGCCGTCGTCTGCCGGCGACCTCTCAGCCTCCCTCACCAACACCGCGAAGACACGAGTGTGGAGAGAGGCGCCCGTCGGGTCTGAATCGGGTCGAGCGAAACCCCCATCCGGGTAGGGTTTCTCCCTGTTCGGGTCCTCTAGGCCTAACCGTGTGAGCTGTTTTTGTGCATAAATGGGCCTGGTTAGTTCATGGGCTTGGAAAAAGAAAAAAAAAGAGAAAAATCTGAGTCGGGCCCGCGTTGTGGGCCCGTCTGGGTTTCGGGTTGGCCCGGGTCGGACCCAACCCGCGGATCCGACCCGGGTCTGTTTTATTTTGTTTTATTATTTTAATATAAAATAATATTTTAAATAAATAAATAAATAATAAATATTTTATTTCAAAAAAATCAAAAAATCAAAAAATGTTTTATTTTCAAAAAATATTTTTAAAAAATGTTAAAATTTTTTTATTTTCCAAAAAATCGAGAAAAAATCAAAAAATAATAATTTATTTTCCAAAATATTAAAAAATATTTAAAAAATATTTATTTTCCGAAAAATCAAAAAAATCAAAAATATTTCATATTTTCCAAAAAATGTCAAAAATCCAAAAAATGCCAAAAATTCATGAAAAAGCCAAAAAATTCAGAAAAAGCCAAAAAGACTTGTATTTTTCCAAAAAATACCAAAAATCCCTTTTGTGTCCAAAAAATTAGAAAATGACTCAAAAAATATTTTTCCTTCCAAAAATGCATGGAAAATCCCTTGAACATCCAAAAAACCTGAGGGTTTAAACAAGATTAGGTACCGAAAGGGCATTAGTGATTAACTAGTGTAATCAAATCCCCGATCCTAATTTCTCTGGTTGTGCAGGAGTGAGTATTTCTCCCGATACTTCACTTGGGTTTCTAATCAACCCACCCCAAATCGATTAGTGGCGACTCCATTTTAAAAATTGATTTACAAGTTAAAAACTCGAACCATTAAGTCGTGAATTAGTGAACTTGGGAGAGTCCGGGCTTAACCAATTTCAGCCGAGCCATTAGCCTCCTTAGGCACTCGTACTCGATTGCAAGCGCTGAAAAAAAAAAAAAAAAAAAAAGGTCACGACAAGAGTTTTGTTTCTTCTCTCCACAACACCATTTTGTTGAGGAGTATACGGAATAGACAACTGTCTTTCTATTCCTTTTTCATCACATAATTTTCTGAACTCATTAGATAAATATCATCGACCTCGATCGGATCTCAATGCTTTTATTTTTTTGTCTAGTTGATTTTCTACCAGGTTCATAAACCTTTTGAAATAACTTATTGCTTCACATTTATGAGAAATCAAATAGACATATCCGAATCGAGTGTAATCATCTATAAAAGTGATGAAATAAACAGCCACATGCCTTCCTCTCACATTCATTGGACCACAAACATCAGAATGGATTAAATGCAGAGGAAATTCAGCTTTTTTACCTTTTCCAAATGGTTTCCTTGTCGTTTTCCCTTCTAGGCAATGCTTACATATGGGCAAATCAACTTTTTCAATATTGCCCAACAAGCTCTCTTTGGCTAGTCTATTCATACGCTGTTGGCCAATGTGACCAAGTTTAGCATGCCACACATTGACATCATTATCATATGTATTAGGACTAACCGTCCTCTTGAAGAAGAAAAGAGGAAAGTCCGAGAAGTCTCAAAAGCTCTTAAAGCCGAAAACTGAGCTATACGAGTGTGAAGAAAGTGATGAGGAATATGCCAATCTTGTGTCTAATGGCGCAATCGGGCTCGTACTGGATCACTTCCGAAGGAATTTGAGGTAAGTGATTATAAAATTCCTCACAAAAGTCTCTAAATATATTGACGAACTATGTTTTAGTCTCAAGACTTCTCTCAAAAAAGATTTCCGAACTTAAAAAGGAAAACTCAGCTTTAAAACAAAAGGAAAATATTTTAGAAGAAAAATTGAAAAGTTTAGAGTCAAATGTTTCTTCTCTTAAAGAAAATGGAGATAAACTTTTAAAAGAAAATGCTTTCTTAAAAACCGACTTATCAAATATTTCAAAGAAATTTTCAATAGGGTTCGAAAAACTTGAAAAAAGTTCTTTCAATCCAAAGACCTTACTTTAATAAGTCTGGTCTAGGTATGACAAAGAAAACTATCCCCTTGATTGATTTTCCAAAGTAAAAGAAAGAATTAAGAAAAGACCGTCGAAAGAGGCTTACAAAAATCATTTCAAAAGAATTTTCGTAAAGTCTCGTAGGTCGAAATGCTTTAAGGTGTTCAAAATGTAACAAGATCATTTTGAAAAAGAGTGTCCCTATGGTTTGGAAGCTCCATAAGAAAGTATGGCCTAATAATGCTCATTCTACTAACGCCAAAGGACCCAAGAAAATTTGGGTACCAAAGAAAGCTTGAGACTCTCTTTTGAATGCGTGGTCTCGTCAAAAAAGAAAGTAAAGTGGTATCTTGACGGGATGCTCAAGACACATGACGGAGACTCAAATTGCTTCATAAAGCTTATTCAAGTAAATGGAGGAAAAGTTTCATTCGGGTGGACAAAAGGAAGCATTGTGGGATTCGGAACCGTGAAAATTGGAAATCTCACAATAAACAATGTCTCTAGTGGATGGACTCAACTACAATCTACTCAGCATTAGCCAACCGTGATACTTTTGGTTACAAGATCTCCTTTCAAGAAGGCATATATTCTGGAATTAGCAAAGACTCAACTCGGTCTTTCATGGGACGAAGGCATGGAAATATCTATCTCCTTGATGTAAAGCCAAATGAAGATCAATGTCATTTTTCAATTCAAGATGAAGCAGTCCTATGGCAATTTAAAACTTGGCCATGTCAACATGAAGCAATTAGCCAAAATCTCATCAAAGAAGCTTGTTCGAGGTCTACCTAAATTGCCATACCAAAAATCCGATTTATGCACTCCATGCATTAAGAAAGGTAAGAAATTCATTTAAGCCAATGAATCATGTGTCTACTAATCATTTACTACGCTTGCTTCATATGGATCTCTTCGGACCAACAAGAACCCAGAGCATTGGAGGTAAGAAATATTGTCTAGTAATTGTAGACGATTATTCTCGCTTTACCAGGGGTATTCTTTCTTGCAAGTAAGTCGAAACCTTTCGTACTTTGAGAAGTTTGCTAAAAAGGTTCAAAATGAAAAAGGATGTGCTATTTCTAGTATAAGAACAGATCATGGAAGTGAATTTGAAAATCAAGACTTTACGAAATTATGTAATAAATCTGGTTTTAATCACATGTTCTCCTCTCCGTATACTCCGAGCAAAATGGAGTTGTAGAAAGAAAGAATAGATCTCTTCAAGAAATGGCTAGAACACTTTTAATTGAAAGTAAAATTTCTTCACGATTTTGGGCTGATTTGTTTCAAGCTTTTTATATTATAAATAGAGTCTTTCTAAGACCTATTCTAGAGAAAACCCCTATGAATTATTCAAAGGTAAGAAGCCTATTGTTTCATACTTTCATGTGTTTGGTTGCAAATGCTTTATTTTGAAAATGCAAATGATCAAGTTGGTAAGTTTGAAGAAAGATCGATGAAGGCATCTTCCTTGATATTCTACATCAAGCAAAGCCTACAAGAGTCTACAACAAGAAAAGCCGATCAGTGGAAGAATCATCATTGACATAGATTATGACGAGACTTACGCACCGATGTAGCAAGGTTAGAAGCTATTCGTCTATTACTTGCGTTTGCTTGTTATAAAAATTTCATTATTCCGCATGGACGTCAAAAGTGCATTCCTAAATGGATTTATCCATGAGGAAGTTTATGTGAAACAACCACCTAGGTTTGAAGACCCAAAGAAGCCGACTTCGAGTACGACAGGAGACTAAGTAAGTTTTTATTACGTGGTTTTGTCAAAGGTAAAGTAGATACTACTTTGTTTATCAAAAAGGAAAACAAAGCTTTTTACTTGTTCAAATATATGTGGACGATATTATTTTTGGATCACCTAACGAAAGTCTATGCAAGAAATTTTCTAAGTCTATGGGATGAGTTTGAAATGAGTATGATGGGAGAATTAACATTCTTTCTTGACTCCAAGTGAAACAAATGAAGGAAGGAACTTTTTATTTATCAAGAAAAATATGCAAATGATCTTGTCGACGTGAGAAGGGAATAACAAACATTTGCATTAACATAATCAATATCTAATACAATGAAACCATTCAGAAAATAACCACAACCATAGTAATTTGTATCCAAAAATAAATTCACACCTCTATTATAGAAGTTCATATTAAAACCTAATTTAACAAACACTAAAACAGACACTAAATTCCAACGAATCTCCGGAGCATACAACACATCATGTAGGAACAAAGTGCGTCCACCACGCATATTCAGTTGGCATGTGTCAATTCCTTTCACTTCAACTCTGGAGTTGTTTCCCACATAGATCCACTTAGTTCTAGTTGGTACTCATCGGAATTCTACGAAGGATACTCTATCCTTCGCTACATGGTCTGTTACTCCTGAATCCACAGTCCACAAAGGATTAGACTCAGTTAAAAACACAGAACTCGACACAAAAGCAAAGTTCTAAAAAGTACAAGGGGTGCATACCTTCTTTGGCTCACGACAGTCGCAAGCATAGTGACCCTTCTTATCACAGTTGTAGCATTTCACCCTTGTAAGCTTTTTCATGCGATGATGCTTTCCTCTTTCATGTTGATTAAACTTGGGTTTCTTCCCTAAAGGACCTGCTTCCTTGCCTTTCCCTTTATCAAGCCAGTTAGGACGTTTGCGTTTGGAGCTCGAAGCTCTATGTGAGCTAGAACTAGCATGATAGAGTTCAGCATCCGTCTTAGCTGCCAAAAGGTGGTCCTCTTCCAGCTCAAGATAGCGCACTGCATCCTCAAAAGTTTTGATATTTTCATTATGGGTCAAGTGCACCTTCATATGCTCCCAACTCTAAGGCAAGGAACGAATCACTGCTTGCACTTACTGCTCATCTGTGAGGACATGGCCAGCATCTTGCAGCTCATTTATCATGTTTGACATCTTTCTAATCTTTCTAAGATGTTGCTTCATGGTCTGACCATGAGGCTTCTTGTAAGAGTCAAACCTAATAGTGAGCTGTCTCAGTCTGGTCACCAAAGTATGACCAAATCTAGTTGCCAATGCCTCCCACATTTCCTTGGCATTGTCAAAACGCCTAAACTCTTGCATGACGTTATTTTCCATGCTGCTCAGCAATGTGATGCGAGCAAGAGAGTTCTTTCTTTTCCATACAGCAAAAGCTTCTTTATCTCTCTTGTACTGTGTAGTGTTTCCTTCTTCAGGTTCTACCATG
Source organism: Eucalyptus leucophloia subsp. euroa (assembly GCA_017140325.1). Taxonomy (NCBI): domain Eukaryota; kingdom Viridiplantae; phylum Streptophyta; class Magnoliopsida; order Myrtales; family Myrtaceae; genus Eucalyptus; species Eucalyptus leucophloia. Next base: position 52,781,675 of record CM029470.1, read on the forward strand.
GTCAGGTTAAGAGCTTCAAGTGCCTCTTGCTCTTCCAGCACATATTAGATTTTCATGTGCCATATTTCATAGTTGTCACCATTGAGCTTTTCACCTTTGTTCAGCTCGGCAACTATGCTCTTTGTGGCTGAAGCCATTGATCTGAACACATCAGACATATATGCACGAAATATTAATGCCTATCATTTATGCATCTCTATTTGCATAGACCCATCATATTAATGAATAATTTCAAGCAATGCTTCAAATTCAAAAGGTTATTATGTTTCCAATCATCCTCCAAAAATCCTACTTAAAATTATCATTAATATAATTGTCTTATGCAAAGTAAATTCTATGAGGCTACAAAGACTTCTATAACTACCGACAGCAACCAGCAATAACAGAAAGCAATAGATAATTGACATCCAATAAAACAATAATACTTTCAACTAATACAAACAAGATATCGGTTGCTACATCAACAACAATTAGGTAGTAAACATTACATAATATGTCCACAAAGCACACTTAACAAAGATCAGCCAATACAACTAACACCAAATCAGCACACGAACTGGGAAAGATCATTTTTTGTTCAATTTCTTGATCTTTTCCCTTATAATAATCCAGTAATATTCATTTACAAAATCCATCACAATTTTCTTATAAGAAGCAGCTCTGTTGACATCCCATATGCGATTCAACACTCCTTGCCATTCAAGTGGAAGGGTGTTCAAGAAAAATCACACCATCTTTGACTATGGCATAGGACGACCATTCCATATGACCTTTTGAATCTTCCCATTGACTTTAAGGACGTGATCAATTAAGTCACCACTCTCCCATCGATGATCAGTCAGCTCAGCTATCAACTTAGAAAGCCTTTCCTTTTGTTCATCGGTAATTGCGCGAATAGGTGTGCACAACCTGAGGGGAGGCATCGTTCCTGCAACAAATGCAGAACTGTTCCTGCAACAAATGCAGAACAAATAAGGGATCACAAATAATCAACATAGACTTAATTGAAAAAGAAACACATTCTTTTTCTCCTTTTTTTTGGTCAACGATCAACGGTCGTCGGTCAACGGTCACGGTCAGGTCGCCGGTCGTTGGACCGGTCGGACCAGACAGACCGGTCGGATCGATCGGGCCAATCGAGCCAGGTCGAACGAACCGACCGGCACGCGCCGCGTGCATGCGCGGGCTGACGTCACGCAGACGTCAGTCGGCACGCACGCGCGCGCGTGCCTAGCTTCCAATCGTGGGTCGGGTTGGGTCGCCGATCGGGTCGCCGGCCGGTGGATCGCCGGCCAATCGTCGTCCATGCGCCGCGTCATCGATGATGTCATCCCAGCGGTTACCGACCGTTGGGTAACGTCATGCTGACGTTAGCACGCGCCGGTTCGCCGCCGGCGACGCGCACATGCCGGTTCGCCGACCGGCGCGTGATGCCCACGCGGCCGCTTTGGCCACGCACGCGTGTGGGCGCGTGCGGCATCGCCGGCAGCACACGACATATCGCCGGACTCATCTCGACGAGCCTTTTCACCCTATGCCATCAGAAATCGATTTCGACTTACAGAAACTCGAAAAAACGGACGAACAGTGCTCAGGTGTCGGGATTTTGTGCCCCGATCCGTGTCGGCCAATTTTCTTCGCGAAAAAACAATCAAAAAATATGAAAAGGGTTGGGAAAACATGAACTAAGGCTCTGATACCAATGTTGGGAATATCGGATTCCCAAAAACCGGATTCGATACTAAATCGAACCCCTAAAACGAATGTGGAAGACGAGCCCGGGAAAACAACACGTATCACCGATCCTAAAGCACACCACAGATTTGAGCGTATCTTTTTAGCCACAGATTAAACACCAACGCCGATATGAGGAAGAGAATTTGGCCCTGTTCGATCCGATGACGCAAATTCATGGTTGAAGGGAAGAAAACATGCCGGAGCTTTACTGTTTTCCTTATTTGGGAGAGAAAGAGAGAGTGAGAGGGAGAGAGACGGAGACGTACGTACGTTCTGATTCCAACATGTGCGTTCTCTCTCTCTCTCTCCTCCCTTTTATACGTCCCTCCATCCACGGGCCCTAATCCTGCGGGCCAGGCTTTTAGGCCCAACATGGGCGGACGGGCCTTAAGCCCATCACTAATAAAACCATCGCCATCAATTTTTAGGTGGGGCTCATCAAATCTCAAAATATATGATCCCTAAATTACCCAATAAATGATCAATTCCATGACCATTTCATGCTCAAGCCTCGTCTGCGAGGCTCCTATGGCATCTTCAATTTCGGAACTGCGACAAGGCACATCAATCGTCATGACACAAGCTATTATTCATTGAACCTATAAATTCGACATATATCCTAATACTGGGAATGCATTTCAGTACTTGCAAAAGCCATCTTTGTAATTCGCATCTAGTCTGAAAGTTCGTCCTACGGCTTTTCGCACGGAAAACAGCGAAGTCTCACCTTTTCGGCTTAGCTTGCCGCATGGAGAAAACATCGATGGGATCGAAAAGGCTCGCTGCTTCGTCCCACCAGTAGAATTCGAATGGCAGCATCGTCGTCCTCCTTTTGGCGGCAATTCGAGGCTTCGACGCCAGCTCGACGAACCCACTTCTTGATATTCCATGGTGGGCCTGCGTGCGATCGCTTGATGGCGAGGTCTCTGCGGGGCGCTTGTTCGCTCGGACGCTTCTTGCTCGAGCCGGAGGTCCCATCTTTTTCTTGTCTCCTGTTCGTGTACTTCGACAATTCTCGAGCATGCTGGGTGATCGTTCCGCAGTTGACTGTTGAATTTGGTCGCGTCCGTGGTCTTGCTCTGTTTGCGTCCATGGGATTGTGTTCTTTTGACCCTCTTTTTTTTTTTTTTTTTTTTTTTTTTTTTTTTTTTTTTTTTTGGGAATTTTCCTCTCCTTTGGTTGAGCTTGCTGAAGTTGCAAGCTTGTGAGAAGGGGGGAAAAGGGTGAAGTTTTGTTTGGGTTTTTCGTGCGTGTGGTTGTAATGGTGGGTCTTGGCTGACTGGAAAGAGTGGGGATTTGCACTGTACCGAGTTTGGAGATGCTTTGTTGTCGATGCCCTTTGCACTGTTCTGAAGTCAGAGGTTGTCCCTGCTCCTGCTACTTTCTGGGAGAGGGAATTGCTGTGTCGTGGGTTCACTTCACTCTTGCATTGGTGGTCTTGTTCTTTTGGGGTTAGTCATTCTACTTTTTCTCGGACTGCAGGGCCGTTGGGGAGGGCTGTTGAGAACAACTTCTCAGTTTCGTGACTTCTTTTCCGGAGGTGTTCTTTTTTTCCGATGAACCTTATAAGATTTCGCATTTGTTTATGTTGTGCGACGAGGCCACGCTCTTGAGCTGCACCAGTGAAGTCTCCTTTAGTGTCCACTGCTAAAAAAAAATTCGTGGTTATATGACAAGTTGCTTAATTTGAATGGTTATGGCCGTGCCTTTAGAGGTAGTGCACCTATTTGGCAAATATAAGTAGTGCCGCCTAACATGCATTAATCAAGAATGCATACGTCCTTCTATTTGATATTTACTACTTTTCAGTTATTTGTGAATGGTTTGAGGACCATTTTATGAAAGTCATTTTGAAAGGTTATATATATTAATTTGTGAATGTGGTTTGAAATGAATTCCAAAATGGTTTTAAAAAAATGTCTTATGAAATATATTCTATGGGATAAATTAAGTTTTGAAAGGGATTGCAAAAATGTTATATGTATTAATTTATTAAAATACTTTATGAAATGCATTCTACATGACAAAGATTCAATTTGTGAAACCGATTTATGAGATGAGTTAGGGATTTATTTTGTGGGTTATTGGAAAATGATATTAGTGGATTATGCTCATATTGATATGATTAGAATTCTTTAAGGGGGTAAGTATGCATATCGTTATTGAGATGTCCTCCTGGTCGAACCTCCAATTGCTATAGGTGGAGATATAGCCAATGGGTAAACATTTGTCATATTTGTCACTGGCGTTAAGTGAGACCATAGCTAGATATTAATTATTAGATCGGTCGATGGTCCATCGACGTCTAACTTCATGAGATTGATCAATGAAACATGACATTGATATGTGAGTTCATTAAGTTGGGTAAATGTTATGAGCGTACGGAATGAATTCATTATTGGCAAGCAAATGGAGGAAACTTGACCCAAAATAAAAAGCAGAACAACAACCAGGCTTGTAACAATGCCTTACTCACTCTTACTAAAGCCGCTTCCTTTTCCCCTTTTTTGGTTTTTGTACGATAGAATTAAGGTGCCGGACCATGACAAAAAGAGAGAGAGGGAGAGAATAAAATGTATCAGATGATACTTTTCTCAAGGGAAAACAGTCCTTTTGACTTGGTGGAATATGAGGGCATGGGTCATCCGGAGTCAGTTCATGTTGAGAATGTGACGATAATCTTATTCTTGCTTTTCATAGTCCTCCAAGTCCGGCTCAATTGTGTTCACACGACAAGATATGTTTGTTGTCACTGCTCTTTGGGGATGATGGGCGGCTTGCAAGCATTATGCAGACGATCAGACAAACCAAACATGCTGCGATTCTTGCAAAAACTCTTTTACTTAAGCCACTGCAAAGGAGGCGGTGGCAGTGGACATGACAACCGAGGGGGTACTATGATTACTTATTTATGGTCATGCTTTCTTGAGGCACATGAGCAATCATGCTTGAGGTGAATCGGAGACAAGGCCAAAGCAGACACTTCCATGTAGCTGAGCGAACTGCACGGCCCATCCTTCATTCTAATAACTGTTCAATAGTAATCGGGGATCTATCCTTGGACCGAGATTAGAGCTAGGCGAAAATATAGAAAGAGCAACTAAAATGTTTTTATGATCAAGTACATCATAACCCTGTAGAACCAAAATCGTGCAATGTCTTGCAGATAGATTGGGCCAATTTGTAAATTCCAGTTCTCTGTTTGAAGCCCTTCTTTGTTCTTTGGGTTCTCTTTCTTAAGATTGGCCGTCACATGATGCGAGTCCACAAGTAAATTTAGGAATATTGACTAGATAGGAACATCCTTGCACTTTCTTAGTGGAGAAACGATGGAAGATGATTACATAAACTTGAGGGTAAAGAAAAACACAACAGCAAGTTTACTTCCGCTACGAGGAAACACACAGTCAAAGCTGCTCCAAAGGGCATTAATATGACCCCCTACCATAAATTACAAGCTAATTTCGACTCATAGTAACCATGTTGGAAGTCTAAAAATCTTTCCTTCCTTTTGCGGCTCCAAATTCGGGAATTGTAAGGTTTGTGTTTGAATTCAAAGGATTGATGTTTTCGTCCATCTTGGGTCATTGGATTGCTTAACTTGTTTGTACACCAAATGCACCCCGCAACCTCTTAGAGTCCCGTCCGTTGCTTGAAATAGTACAGTAAATTGACTGCAGTGATTCAGCAATTTCACGTCCAATCCCCACATCATTCGCCGTGGAATGTATAAAATCCACACGTGGTCAGACTCCAATGAGGAAAAACAATCTAAACAGCCATAAGTTGATTGATTGTTGACAAACAACCGGATCTCGCATGAAATATTGGTTTCCTTCCGATTAGTTGAACCAACAATCACACAAAAGGCCAAGCCAGCTATGTCACAGTATAATTCTGAAGATACAAGGAACCTTATGAATCGTGTCATGCTTTGATGGACAAACCACTTTGGGATCTTGCTTCCTGGATGAAAAATGTCAACCCGAGTCTCTCCAATTAATCCCTGCCATTGCAGAATATTCACACTTGCAACAGAAACATGTGGAGAGAGAGAGAGAGAGAGAGAGAGAGAGAAAGAGAGAGAGAGAGAGAGACCTCAATTGATAGCATATTACAATTGCTGGAGCATTGATCCTGGATCAGCTTGTGACAGCCAAAGAAGTCAATTCGTCTGAGCCAAGGTGATTCATCTGGATTATATCGTAACATGTGTGATAAGTCCACACATGTTTCCATCGATTCACAGCCTTTCGCAAGTAAATATGTTATGTTTGGTGGTAGCTATGTCAAAGTCCGAAGACCTCTTGCAGACTCAAGACTCAAAGTCTGTTCTACATCGTAAATCTGCTCACTGACTAATTCCAGGACGAACGTAAATGATGAATCAGAAAAAACAGACTATGCTGAAGCTGAACTAGATTGTAAAGTCTACAGACTCAGATTGTAAAGTCTACATACTCAGATTGTAAAGTCTACATACTCATATTGTAAAGTCTACAAACTCAGACTTAACATCCAGATTCGATGAATCGTAACTCAAGCCCAATCATACAACGGCTAGTGATCTGGTTTGGATTCCACATCAAGATTGATTTGATTGAAGACAAGAACTTTCTATACGAAGAAGCTTTACTTATGGAAACCAAGATTTCGTTTGTATGCGCGATCGGAATCAATTTGGGATTCTACCTTTGTCACTCAACGGCTACCAAATCTTCTAGATACAGAGCTGTCCAATGGGTATATTGGAAGACAATTCTCCGGGATACTGTCCAACGGCTAGTTTGGAAGTGGAGGAGTATTTAAGAAGATCATGGACCGATGAGCAAGTAAGAGACGGAGCGTAGAATTTATAATTCCAAAGTCTGAGCGACTTTCGATCATATACTTGTCTCTTGAGAGCTTAAACGTTTGTGATCGTGAGAGAAATACCAAAAGAGTGACTTAGTGAGATAGTGTGATCTACTACTAAGTGTTTGCACTCGAAGTTGTAATCTCTTGTTGATTGCATAGTGGAATCCAGCCAAGAAGGCTGTTATCATGGGAAAGTGGACGTAGGCTTGGATTAAGCCGAACCACTATAAATCTTGTGTTCTTATTTTCTTCCTTAACTCCTTTATTTTGTTCATACTAGCACTCTCAATTGGTATCAGAGCTAAGTGCTCGGTTTATAAAAGTGTTTTTACTTTTGAGCTAAAGATTCTTTATGGCTAGTATGTTGGCACCAGGACTTATGGAAGGGCAAAGCAACACAAGGCCACCATATTTTGATGGAAAGGAATACGACGTGTGGAAGAACAAAATGAAAGCATTCCTAAAATCCAGAGATCTCTTACAATGGGATGTTGTGGAAAGAGGAATCAACCCCATTGCTACGTCTACATCAAATAAGAATGGCAAAGACAAAGAAACCAAACCCCCCACTCTTATGTCTCGGACGGAGTTGTCCAAAAGAGAAGCGCTTGATGCAAAAGCCATTTATTCTTTATATTGCGCTTTATCTCTTACTGAATATAACAGAATCTCTTCATGTAAAACAGCAAAAGAAGTTTGGGATAAACTTCATGTTACATATGAAGGGACCGATCGTGTAAAAGAGACAAAAGTAAACTTCTTGCTCGGCAATTATGAATCCTTCAAGATGAAGCAAGGAGAGTCGATTGGAGATATGTTCGATCGTTTTACTGAAATTGTAAACGGTTTGGCATATCAAGGTCATCCAATTTCTTCCCCAATGAAGGTCAACAAACTCTTGCGAGGTCTCTCAAAAGATTGGAATCATGTCAAGACCTCAATTCGGGAGACTCAGAGAATTATGCCACTCTCCGTTGATGAATTGATTGGCACTCTTCAATCCTATGAAGTGGAACAGCTCAACGATGAAGATCCCGAAAGTAAAAAGTCCATTGCTTTAATATCTAATGCTGTTTTTGATGAAATAGATTCAGAAAATGACATGGACGACAAAGAACTTGCCTTTATGGTCAAGAAATTCAAAAAGTTGAGTAGAAAAGGAAGGAACTTCGATAGAAGTCAATACAAGCATAATGGCTATAAAAGAATCATGAAAGAATATGATGATCAAGAAAATATATGCTTGATGGCACATTCAAAATTTGAGTCTGATTCAGACACAGACTCAGAATCAAAGTCTGACTCGGACACAGACTCAGAATTCGATGAGGAAATCGAGAAAAAATGGGTACCAAAGAAAAGATAAGTTATTTTTGCAGGATATAAAGAAGAAAGAAGAAAGAGGATTTGAAAGAATCGCATAATATGTTTTTGTGATTCGAGATTTGATTTAGTACGTGTGATTATTTGAGATAATTCAGATTATTTTGTCTAATTTATACTCTCAAATTTAATCATATTTTGCAAAGTGAAAATCTGTTTTACGTGATGATGCAAGATATTCTTAGATATTCAAAGATTTCATTCTCTCTATTTTTATCGTACTATGACTAAGAGAGAATTTATTTGTCAAAATATCATATGCATAATATTCTTTCTTTGAATACTTTGTTATGATGAATTACAAAAGAATATTATTTATCTGTGGAAATTATATATTTTGCTCTAACGTCAAGGAAGGATCCAAATTGATGGATACCAAAAAGGGAAATGAGTTGATTGCAGGAAATTCTTTAAGGGAAGAATGATTACAAATCTACACAGATTTTGGTGCAATCAGAAAATATCTCCTGCGACAATTGCAACAATTGTTTCTATTCGCAAAAAATTGTCATGATGACAAGGGGAGAAATCAAATCCAAAAAAAAAGAAAGAATCGTGATCATCTCAAAAAGGCAACAAATTGAGGGGAGTATTGATCAATTATGGAAAAATCCTTTTGGATTGATCTTAATCTTATTATGGATGGAATAAAAGGCAAATGTGTCAGAATTTGTCTAAAAAATCCGGTTAGTGCATCTTTTATTACCTTTTGTCATTAACAAATCTTACTGATATTATCATTTTATTATGACAAAAAGTGTACGTGAATTTCATGATGCATCTGTGATTTTATTAGATATTTGCTGATATAATCGAAGTGAGCTATATTGCATATCTTTAATATTCGACTTGTCTTATAAAAAGCTAGAATCTCTCGAAGCTGCTTGCAATGCATCAAATCAAGCTGCTGCAACTTAGTAAATTGACTAATGCAGGTAGGAAGGCTGACAAACTTGTTCTCCGACAGATTTAAAATTGTCAATGAGGACATGCAATGAAGATTTTTCAAGAAACTAAGCTCTGATAAGCTGCATCTTTGCACATTCAAGTAAATAATGCTTGGAAGGGCTGACGGGAGAGAGAAATCAATGCAATCACTTGATTCACACAAACATTTTGGGAACTTGCTAAGTTGTAAGCAACCATCAGCCAAAATACCCTCGAGATGCTGCAATGTATAGATGCTACAAGGAAGGCTTTTAAGGTTTGTGCAGTTCGTTAGACACAACTCTTTCAGTTCGATGAGATTAGCGACAGAGGAGGGTAGCTCTTCGATGGCAATCTCATAAAGCACAAGTTCTTTGAGATGTTTTGCTTGTACAAGAATATCTGGAAACCTTGAAAGCTTTGAGCAACCTCTAAGAATCAGATTTTCAAGAGATCTTGAATTCAAACTGCTTGGGAAATGGCTAAGATTGCAACAGTTCAAAAATTTAAATGTACGACCTTCTCAAGACATCTGAGAGACTGATGAACCTCAACAAGATTGGTGCACTCTTGGAGCTCCAAACTCTCAAGATTTGGCAATGATGATACATCGGGAATTTCACTCAGCAATGTGCAGTGGCTGAAATTAATAGACTTCAAACTTCTATAAGACTGCACAATAAATGATGGCACATATAGGTAGTTTTTTTTTAAGATCTTCACATTTTCATCTTTTATCTTGACAGAATAGAATATTGCAAGTACGTACCATAAATCCCTTCCCCAATTCTCTGATGCTGCTTTTACTCATGTCTAGATGTACAAGTTTTTTGTGGCCTGTATTGAATGGCATGGACGGTAGAGAGTAGTTGGGCCATTCCAACCATCTTAATTCAGTGGGAAAGTATATGGGATCACCTGAATGGTATACATTGCGAGCTAAAAAAAGTCTGAGCCTTTTCATGTTTGTGAAGGCTTGAGCACTAAAGCATACTTCTTCAGGAGCAGCCAACTTGAGCATCATTGCTTCTACTTTATTAGTTCCCTGGCAGCACATATATGAGTAGACAATTTAACTGCAAAGGTGTATGTGCAAGGGCTTAACTAGTAATAAATAAGATTTAGTGTGCTTTGGGTGCCATTTGTTCTTAGCTTTCAGAATTTGCTTTTGACACGTGAGTTTTATGAACACTAAATTTAAAAAAAAAAAATTGGTATATAAGTTCCTAGAGATGTTTTTCTAATTTCCTTTCTGGGAGAGGTCAATAGTACAAACCTTAGATCTCAAGATGGAAATGTGCAAAAAGTGATTCTTTTGGGATGATTACGTCATTCTCTTACTTAGCTAAAAAACAAAAATTAGAAAAAGAAAAAGGAAAAAGACATGTTAATATATGTGTGTGTATTCATACACTTCTATTTTTGCAGAAGGACAACAGAACTTCTTACGCTTTAACCCTACCAAACAAGCATATATATTGCCAAAAACAAAAAATCATGATTTAGTTTATTACCGTGCCTTCTGTTAGCACACGAAGCACATCCTAATACGACCACAATCTGCTGCGCTCCCCTGGCTCTTTGGGAGATTCTCTTCGAACAATTTCTCTTCCCATTTCTTGAATCATATCATGCATCTCCAAATTGCCATGCTCAATAGTGATGAGCGACTTATCTATAAGAACATCAATTCCAACATCCAGGTAGAGATCACAGCTCTCCAAAATATCTCTCACATAACCTTTACTCTCTCCATTGAAAAAGCATGCGATATCAAGAAAAATATCCTTCTCATAATCATCTAGACCATCAAAGCTTATTCTCAACACATTAAAGATTTCTCCATTGAAAACTCTCTTCAATTTATCCAATGTGCTCTTCCATTCAAGTAAGCTTCTACCTCGAAGAAAAGAACCCAAAACTTTAATAGCTAGTGGAAGTCCTTTGGTGTAATCCAATACATTATAGAAAAGCGCTTCATAATCTGAAGGAAGAGAAAAATCCTTGAAAACAATCGAACTCAAGAGCATATGCGCCGTAGAGTAAGCTAACGGTTCAACTTTGTATATACTTTTTACGCGATGGGCAACAAGTAAATGATCATCTCGAGTCATTATGATGATTCTACTTCCACGACCAAACCAATCAAGTCCTCCAGCTAGTGTTTCCAATTGGATCAATTGATTCACATCTTCAATGACAATGAGGACCTTTTTTTTTGCAAAGTCTACTCATTATCATGCTCATGCCTCTATGGACATTGCCAAGCTTCATATCATCATCCAACATTACCTGGGAAATAAGTGCCTCTTGAAGCCGAAGTAGGCCAAGGTCTGTGAATGTCTCACAAGTTTCTCTGACATTGGAAAGAAAGCTGCAACAGTCAAATTCATGCGCAAAAGCATTGTAAGTAGCTTTGGCAATAGTTGTCTTCCCTATTCCTCCAAATCCACAAATTCCGACCATGTGAACCTTATTTGATTCCATGTCTAGCAAAGTACACATGTGGTCCACATGCGAGTCCATGGCAACCACGTTTTCGAGAATGTGTACCTGCTTGCGATTCAGCTGATTCCATACTCCCTTGGCAATGCTCCGAATGACATTAGACTCACGCCTGGAAGATTCAAAGATATTTGATACAAAAAGTACTAAGCTGATCTCCAATAAGATCAAACCACGGTTATTATCTCAAGCACTATAGACCAGATTAAATTCAGTTTCAAGCAATTGACATCTAAAACAATAACGGGCTTGTAGAGGGATGTGGTTGACCTGCTTAGAGGTGGCAAATGGGTGGGTAGGGTCGAAAATGGGTCGACCCATATTTGACCCATTTAACCCGTTTTAACCCATATTCTTGTAGTGTAAATCAAATGACTCATACCCGTACACAACCCGTACCCAATCCATACCCGACCCAACTCATATTGCTAAAAAATATTAATATTCTAGGAAAATCCACTTCTACTATATACTAATTGGATTAAAACTTCAAATTAAATTAAGAATAGTAAATTAAATTAAATTAAATTAAATTAAAAAAAACCTATAAATTGAAATATTTATAAAAAAATTAAACTATGCACATGCTTCTCTTATTTGAAGTGAACAAACCATTGAATAACTAAAAACGTAACATAAAATTTTTTTAACTAAACCTAAAAAAGCTCATTTTTATGATTTTTTTATTAAAAAAATTATTGTTAAAACATTTTTATGCAATACAATTTTTTTAACAATTTTTATGCAATACAAATTTAATGGACAATTTTTATAATTCTTTTTAAAATATAAATTTTTTATTATTTTTATTTTTACTTTTTAATAATAATTTTTTCTTTTTCTCTTTTCTTTTTTCTTCTTCTTTGGCCGGCCGTTGGCCACGACGATGGCCAACAACCGGCCACAAGCGAGATTGAGCTCACCGGTGTCGGGCAAGGCTCGATTTTGTCGATCCGGTAAGGCCGAGGCCCCGCTCGATGCTAGTGAGCTCGAGCCTCGCCGCCGTCGGTGAGACTCGAGCTTGCCGGCGTCGGGCGAGGCTCGATCTCACCGATCCGGCGAGGCCGAGGCCCCACCCGACGCCGGGAGCTCAAGTCTCGCCAAATTCAACGAGGCTTGAGCCTCACTAGTTATCAACGACCTCTTTGGTGAGCTCAAGTCTCGCTTGGCTGTCGTCGGTCGACGCTAGCCATCGCTTTTTAGCCGCCGGCTAAGGAAGGAAGAAAAAGAAAGAACAAAGAAAAAGAAAATAAAATTGAAATATGAAAAATAATTATAATTTAGATTTTTTATTAAAAAACATTTTTATAAAGTTAAAAATGCCATGGGTTTAAAGTGGTTTCCTAATAACCCATTTAGACCCTTTTTTTTTTTGTGTTTTACTTTTTTAGACCAATTTATGACCTATATTTAACTTTCACTTGACTCATTTATAAACCATATTTAACTTTCACTTGACCTATATATAATCCATTTAACTAAAAATGGGTCATAATTATGATACATCTTGCCAACTCTAACTGCATATTTATACACTCGACGCATGACTTGTTTGTCAAGAAAACTAATAAAGAAGCTTTCCCGCTTCAATGACCGTGAATTGATACTTTTCCCATTTTATGCATAAGCATAGCCATGAAACTATTGTCATGGAAATTAGTGTAATTACGTAATCAACAGTTTTTTTTTTTTTTTATTTTGCCACAGAACAATCAGTAAGCATACTCAGAAAGGAGTAAATGAGAGCCTTACTTGTCAACCAAGTGCCAGCCAGAGATGTTAGCAGCTTTAGTCAGTGCTTCTCTCCACCTCTTCACCTTCTCCAAATCGCCGCCGTTCGACTTCAACCTCTCCTCGTGTTGGATTAGGGCTTGTCCGTACCTCCCCTTCTGGTTCCTCACATCCGACGGATCCACCTTGTAGAACAGCTGCCCCATCGTATCCCCGCACTCCACGATTCTCACCAGCTCGTCCAAGCACCAGCTAGAGGACGCGTAGTTCTCCGAGAACACAACGATCGAGATCCTCGAATCCCCGATGGCTTCGAGGAGCGCTGGCGCGATCTCCTCGCCCTTCCGGACTTCCTCCTCGTCCATGAACACGGCGATCCCTCGCTGGTCCAGCGCTGCATGGAGGTGGCCGGTGAAGCCATTGCGTGTGTCCTCGCCGCGGAAGCTTAGGAACACGTCGCATCTGTATGGACGGCTGGACTCCCCGATGGCTCCCCGAAAACCCTGCCACATCTTTTTGCCCTCCCGGAAAATTTGTTTTTTCCCCAGCGCCAGTAACACTTTGTTTCTATCTGCATCGCTTAAGTTCCGAGGTATCAGGTGAATGAGTGATCTCCAACTGGACATACTGCACCATGAGGGAGGGGAGGAGGGACCTCCTTCCTTCTCCATACAGCAACCCGACTGGGATTTGCCTTCGCCTGTTGGACGGAAAAGGGTCGGCTCTCAAGGTCGGCCAGCTCTAGTTAAATAGAACACGTCATAGAAAGGCCAAAAATGATAAAATTTTCACCTATCCAATCCGAGAAAATATTGGATGGACTAGTAGTGGCCACGTAATAAATACATTAGTCCATTCAATGGAGGACATGTGGCACCGTGGGGCCCGCTCTGCCAACAAGTCTCCCTCTCCTTCCTACCAACTCTGTTTTGCATCATATTTTCTCTCCTTTTGAGATGTCTATTATTACTCATCCCATAAAAAAAAAAAAAAATGACATGTCTACCGGAAAATATCGCTTGAGAAAAAAAAATGGAAAACTTAATTGCCATCTAATTTTAATAAAACTGTTAGAAATTCAAGAAGAGCGCGATGCTCTTATTTTTCGTGTAGCTATTTTTCCTTTCTCATAGTAAATTATCTCGGGAGTTATGGCTCCCCCAGAACCCTGCCTCATCTTCTTGCCCTTATGGAGGATTCCCTTTTTCATGAACGCCAATAACACTTTGTATCTATTTGGATTGCCGAAGTCCCAATGTATCTAAGCAATTGATTCTAGACGGGACCCTAAGGGAGGGAAGGAGCGACCTCTTTCCGTCTCCAAACAGCAACTTGATTGGGAATCGCCCCTCGCCTGTTGGACAGAAATGGGATTGAGTCAAGGCCGGCCAGCCCTACACATAATTAAATACTGATAAGCTTGATAATATTATCGATGAACCATCGGAATATTATATTAGAGTACGAGATATGATCTGATTTTGTCATTAGAAGATTAGATTAGAATAGGAGGTATGAATTGATTATGATTATTCTAATTGTAGGTTAATTGATTCTATCAATTTGCAAGATTAGATATTCAGAATATAAAATAGAAGAAAGGCGAAAGATCTTGATTCAAAATGAAAGTAGGTTTGGAAAAATGATGTAGAATATCTAGGGACTCGAGGAATATCTGAGTTCATTACTCAACTTTTCATACGTCAGCCCAATGAAATGCTTTCGTTATTGGCCATCATTCCTTAAGTATTGAATGCCGTATCTTCAATCTATATAATAACAATATGACTAGAAGCTTCTTTAGCTCTTACTCTATTCCAACTGGGTTATATGTTTGACCAAAAAAAAGGGGTCATATGATGTTAGCTCTAGGTATTGAATCTTATCAAGTCACTTGAAACATTTTAAAATACTCTCGAATCCCCGAATTTGGTCAAGACATGCATTATCGATTTCGTCCGACTTAGAATGGCAAATGACCCAATTACCATCATCTTTTATATCAATAAAAAAAAAAATACTATGAGGGCATCATCTTGTATCGATCAAATGCCTCCATTATATATAGTTGCTAGATAATGCCCCCATTATTTTTTGAACAATTCAAAAAAATCTATGAAGTTAATTTATTTTTTTGTTTATGTAATTTCTGCTTTCCTTCTGAATGAATACGATATTTAGATTTTTTTTTTCCCAAAGCAAAATGGGTTTCTAAGAATATCTCCACAATCGCGAGCGGCTGTGGTAGGATACGTGCCAATGACTAAGGATTTTCTTTGTGTTCCCAACAAGAAATTGATTGCAACCGCATTCTTAAGTGGGTTTCAAAGTATGTATTTCATCATATAAAAACTTCAAACTAGTAAATTTATAATAAATTTAACTCAAAATAATTTTTGAGTCACCAAAAACTTCAAATAATGCACATGTGATAAATTTATTCCTAACTAATGTTTGGTTATCAAAAATCCCAAATTTGTAGATCACTAAAAAATTTACCCCAAACTGATAAAGATTTCCATGTAGACTTACTATTGTCATATGTTATTCAGCTTGGGAATTTCATGGTAAAATTTGATGGAAGCTAATAGAGGATAATTATGTTACGATTGTATTAGTTTACGGTTTTTCATTGTATTAACCCGAAATTCAGAGCTATTGCAATAATATTGGATTAAGTGGAAATAGAATGAAGTTAAATAAATGTATTAAGGTAACGGCACTTACACCAATAGAGACATCATATGTAGTAAATTGAGTCATTTAAATGGGTTATGCATGATATCCTTATAGAATTCAACTTTGTATATTGCTTTATTTGAATTATGTTTGTTGTGGGGAAGATTCAAACACCACCAACTGCTTCGTCAATAAACGTAGAGAGATGACTCTAATTCAATCTAACTTGGATGCCAAGTTTCAAATTTGACTATGCTCCATACGGGGTTAATATGGGGTTAACGCCAAAGAAATTTTACATTTATGGTGAAATTGAATATGTGGTTAATAAATGAGACTTTTTTAAATTTAGATAATCTAGTTTTCAAAATTAATTATAACGACCCTTTGATGTTAAAACATCATAGATATGTTTTTTTTTATGAATGTGCGTTTTTTAATGTGAGTAAATTTATTATTGAGGCCGAAAGGTGATGCTTTGTGCCCTGGTCCTCGTTCGTGTGGAGCTCCTCCATACCGCCGAGGTACCAAACCCATCTCGGCTTATTACTCGTAATAGACTCGCCAACACAGTCCTGCTCCTCTCCTACGCCGGATTCCAGCTCTCTCTGTCCCTTTTGCTCCCGTAGGCCTAATTCGGTGAACCACCTCTTCTTCGCGTGCCAAACTCCGGGTAATCTCGCATCCTTCTGGGCTGCTAAGTTTAATATTTTGTGGCGTAACAAATCCTGGCGAGAGAACCTAGTTTGGGCGATGAAGCACTTCTCGGATAAGAGCTTTTATAACTCTTTGGCTAGGTTTAGCTTTGGAGCCCTTTGCTATATCATTTGGAAGGAGCGCAACAATATTATTTTCGAAAACCAGACTTTATTCCTCCCGGCGATGAAGATGCATCTCCGAAGGCAATCAAGGATAAGGCGTCGACCTTTAAGCATGTGATAGATACCCCGAAGAACAGAAGATCGCAACAGCTAGGACTTGAGTCCTTCTATCTTTCTTTGATGGAGGGTTTTGGTTTTAGCTTAGTCTTTCTTGTTTAGGGTTTCCTTTTGTTGTCCGTTGGATCCCTTGGCACCCCCTCACTCTTCCTTGACTCTTGTCTCTGTGAGTGATCGTTTTGTTGGTGCCAGGCATCCCCCACCTTGTAATTTTGTGCAAAATCTATTACACTTCTTACCTTTACCAAAAAAAAAAAAAAAATGTGAGTAAATTTATAAACATTTGTGTTATCATGAACTTTTAAATTTAGAATCATTATTTTTCTTGGATATAATTAAGTTGGAAGTTCATCTCTAGTTTTACCGTTAATAATTGTTCATCTTTTCTAAAACGAATTTATTTTCCTTTGTGAAAGTGAATTTCAATCATATGGTTGAATTATTTGATAACATTTAATTTTCGAATGAGTGCCACAACAACGTTAAAAGATCCTTCGGAAAACTATTATTTTGAAAGTTACTTCGATGTGTAATTAAAATTATATTCACAATATGAAAAGTAAGTTTGCTCCTTTAAGTAATTTTTAATTCCTAAACTTATTGCTAATTTCTTTAACTTAAGAATAATTTATATCTATCCAAAATTACTTACTACCTACGAACATATTGGGTAAATTGAAAAATATAACGTCAAATAATTTTTTCACATTGGTTTGTAATTTATTAGGAATATAAATATCTTCTTTTACTTGTCCAAAAGTTTGACAAGTAGTCAATAAACTATATAATTAGAAGTAACTTATAGTAGGCAATAAAGTTTCTAAATGCGAATTAATATTTCAACTCTAGAAGTAATTTTCATGAAACAAGTTTCTACTAATTTTGAATGCAAAATTAACAATTTGTTAAGAATCTTACTCATAAAATCTGCAAAGCATATGATAAAAATAAATTTCGTTGGTTTTGAGCTAACAAGCTAGGCCCGATCCAACACCAAAAGCCTTGCCCGAATTGAACTGATATGGTCCACTTAAATTGGGTACGGCCTAATCCGAACTTTCCAAAAATAAATAAATAAATAAATATATATATTTATATATATATATATATATATATATATATATATTTGAAAAATCCTGTTTGACATATTATATTTTACAAGAAGATTAAGTCGAATCAAATAAAAATAGCACTTCCAAATTGACAAACTTTACTCAGAATTCCGATTTCAATACGCTGTAATTTGGTACAATTTGGAAAGTTTTTTTTTCAAAGCCCCCATTATGTTGTATTGGCCGCGCTTGGCTGTCTTCTAGGGATGATCGGGTCCAAAGTGGGTAGGTTATAAACTTAGACCCTGTACCCGATCTTGTTATAACCGGTTCCTTTTTTATTGACTCTATACCCGACCCTGTTTGTATTGGATCATGTACCCAATCACCTTGTTTTTTCGATCCGATTGGAACCTGTTTTACAATTTCCCGATATCCTATACGATTTCAAATTTTATATTAATATGTGATAAAATAATGTAATCCTCCTAGTATGTATTGAAACATTAAGCACTTATAATAAATAAATACATGAACTTTTTGACTAAATAAAAATTAAGGATCCACAAGGCTAATTATAATAAATAAAATCATAGGGCAAAGAATTAGTAACAAATATGGATCTAATACTAATCTTATTCCCACTACTACATGAAACTACTTATTTATGTAAGCATAACTCCTCCTATAAAAGAGAAATTAGGCGAGCCAATCCATGTGATACACAAAAATTTAGCGGCGACAAACACCGTCCGTCCATTGGACGGTGCGAGAGGGAGCCAATGAGGGAGGAAAGCAAGTGAGGAAGAGGAATGACAGATGAGGAGTGCTGTGTGTGTTTGAGAGAGTCAAGAGGAAAAACGCCGTATGATTATAAGAGTAAGAATAGAAATCGGGGAAAAAAAGGGTTTTAGACCTTTTCTTACAAAATCGATTCATAAACCGGTTCCAAAATCAGTCTAGGAACTGGTTTTCGGGTGAGTAATCACGCGGAACCTGTTCCCAAACTGATTTAAACATGTTTTAAATTTTAGGAATCGGTTCCCGAACCGATTTCAACGGAACCCATTCTCGACCCCCTGTTTTTCGGGTGGGCCGGTCTAAGAACCAAGTACACCTGGTCCGGTTGCACACCCCTCCTCAACTTTAAACTCAGTTGCTTCTGCATATTTCTAATCAGTTTCCTTTAAACTTAGTTCCTAATACTTACTGATTTTCAACTTTTTGATAGTTGATAATTTCAAATTATCTATGAAATACTTATTTGGATGATATAGACTTAATTTTCGATATATGATGATAGTTTAAAAAGGACTAGTTATCTATACTCATAAAATGCAAAATATTAAAGTTCAACAAAATCCATTAATCTCCATCTATATCGTTCTTTTAAAAGAAAAACAAAGTTCTGATATTTTTGTTTTCCTCTCCAACTTTCTATTACTCATCCAAAAAAAAAAAAAAGGACTTGTCCATCAGAAAATATCGCACAAGCAAAAAGGAAGCAGCATTTTAATTGCCATCTAATTTTAATAAAACTCTTTAAAATTCAAGAAAAGCGAGATGCTCTTATTTTTTGTATTGCTGTTTTTCCTTTCTCATAGTAAATTATCTTGACTTGTGACCGATAAACTTGTAATTTCATAAATTTAAAGGATAACAATTAATAACTTATACCCAGATTGCCATCCAAATTTGTTGTTTCCATTTCCTTTTGTTGCTCCTTTCTAGAAACTTAATTTCTTCATAATTTAATGAAAAATCAACACCGAAAAAGGAGGGCGTTGTGATTTTCACATATTAATCACGCACAAAACGAAAAAAGATAATAAATTAAAAATTGCAAGTATATCGGTCCATTTATTTGCTCAGTAAATGCTTTAAAATTAATTAACAACAACTCCAATAAAATCGCCGCGGGGGCGGGGGGGGGGGGGGGGGGTGTGGAATTGTAAAACACAAAAAGAGAAAGGGGGAGAAATGGCGAATGGAAGCGGCTGCGGAAACACTCCGTAAACCCCAGAACCCTCATCAGTCGCGCCTCGACTTTCAACCGCGGAAGAGCGACCGCGACTGCAGCTCAGTTCGCCTTGCTAGCGAAGCGAAGCAAGGGAGGGGGAGGGGGAGGGGGAGGAGGAGGAGGAGCAGAAGAAGGAAAGACGATGGTGGTTCGGATCCGGTTGGCGAGGTTCGGGTGCAAGAACCGGCCCTTCTACCGGGTCATGGCCGCCGACAGCCGATCTCCTCGCGACGGCAAGCACCTCGAAGTTCTGGGTTACTACAATCCCTTGCCCGGTATACTCCCCTCTCTCTCTGTCTCTTTCCTCCTCCTTTCGTGTCTGGGTGGCGGTGAAGCGATGGTGGGTTCGTGGGTAGTGCTTGGAGTTCGTGGCCTGCGGGTTCGTTCGTCGAACGGTTGATTGAATTTGATTGGGTTGGCGAGAAAGAGCGCCCGTCGGCGATGTTCTTAGGTGGGTTCTGCCGGGTTTCGTTGGGTGGGTAATGAGGGAAGTGTTGAGTATCTGGGTTAGGAGGTACGAGCGAGCTGCGTGCGATTGGTTTGGATAGCGAAGGTCGGAGACTGGGTGTCGAAACTGCGTGAATCTGGAAGAAGAGAAAGAAAAGGAGTGCGAATCTTTATATTGCTTCATTAGTTCTCTCCCCTTGTTTCGATTCGCTTGCAGTTGAGGTTCTTAGTTATGTTCATCGGGTTGTTCGCGCATAGGTCAAATGTTTGATGAAATTCCCCAAAGAAATTTGACTCCAAACTTTCACCTCCTTTAAGTGTTCCTTTGGAAAACTGATGTTATTTTGTTAGCTTGTGGTTTTTTGTATCCAGATCGCTATGTTTTTGATGATTGAAAGTCGTTGCTTGAGAAGCAAATAAAAATTGGAGAATGAGGACTGACATATGAAGATTGATATCTTATGACTGACTGTCAATCCGTGTTTGTTTTTAGACTTGATGATGATGAGGATGATGACCATTTGCTAATCTCTGGAATTTTCTTGTGTATCAATAGGTCAAGATGGTGGAAAGCGGATGGGTCTTAAATTTGACAGAGTGAAGTAAGTCCTCTCTATCCATTCTTTTTTTGCTTTGTCACTTGATATCTGTGTGTCTGGAGTAGTTTGATCACAATCTAGAACCTTGCCGGAGTGGTTTGCACTTGAGGCAGTAATGTTACTGGAATTCTGGGTGATACCCTATAGGCCTCATTCGTCTTCTGCCCTTTTTTCCTCTTTATTGGGTGCAGTCATCTAGTTCTCTAGCATTGAGCAGCAGGGTGACCCTTAATTCGGTTGATTCTTTCAAGAGTTTTGCATAGCAATAATATCCTTTACTATTTAGGTAACAGGTTCGTTCATTTATGTCCCCTACAAGCGCCGAATGGCTTTTTGCCTCTTCAGATGTTTTGAGCCAACGAATGCAGCTTCTCTTCTTGACAAATAGGATGCACCTGTAGGTGCTTCCTTCCATGTATACTTAGATTGGGCGATTCTTACCCAACCATGACATGCATCTAACTGAGATCCCTTCTCTCTGTCTTGTTTCTGATAGTTTTGTGTAAGAATTTAGAAAACCTAGGATTTCATATCTAAAAATGCCTTGCTCAGCTTCGAGATTTTGATGTGTTGCCTGGAGTATTTACTCCGAGGCTGCTTTAAGGCTAAGGGGCATAAGAAATTCTCTTTGGTCAAATCTAAGCTTTCCCTTCATTGTGCATCTTTGAGATTTTATGTTGGGAACTTGGTTATTAGTAGGCATGGATGACAAATATATATTTTGTTAATTCCTAGTGAGGCCCATGTGTGTGTGTCGTAAATATCCTCCATTATCTGACTTAAATAATATTCTGGGTGTGTGGAGCTAGAAAGGGCGATAGCTCTCTTAATAGTTCTCCTGTCCACAATTCTCTGTATATACGTGCACATATGCTTGTGTTTTCTTTTGTTTTGTTTTGATTGTCTTCTCTCTCTGCAAGTTTCCTTAATTTCATGCCAATGTACTTGTCCAATCGTGCTTGATTATAATATCTTCTGATTCATCTAGGTATTGGCTTTCGGTTGGCGCTCAACCTTCGGACCCTGTCCAACGCATTCTTTTCAGAGCTGGTCTCCTGCCTCCTCCACCCATGGTGGCAATGGGACGCAAGGGTGGGCCGCGGGACACGCGTCCTGTTGATCCACTTACTGGACGTGTCATAAGTCCTGAGAAACAAGCTGTTCCCAGCAAAGCAGATGAATCCACCCCCGAAGATGCAAATGCTTGAGGCGGCAAGACTACCCAGTTAAACTCAGTCGCGGCAGTCTCAATTACTTTCACTATTCTAGAGTTTCCTTAAAAAGTTTTTTGCATATCGTTTCACTTAGGGTCTGTGAGAGTTTGTTTTCTAATTTTAAGGATAGTATTCTGTACAAATTGACTGCCACCTGCTCCAGAATGCTAGGCACGACTGCGTGCAGGAAATAACAACTTGTTTGGTGCATGCTATCCACCGCATGTCTTTTAAGGGGTTGGTTGATCCACCGAATGTTCATGATCCTGGAACCATCGCTTTGCTTTTGTGAGGTGAACTGCTTGTCCTCCATTCTTAAACGAGTCCCTGTCCTTACCCCGCTTACTTCTCTTGTCGGTGCAAACGACAGTAAGTCCTGCGTTGGTGTCGTCAGGGTTCAGTCTTCTGTCGCTTCCTATTTACCTCGGATCTTATGCGTTCTACGCCGCAAAGCGACAACGACGATTCATCCGTAGATAAGGTCTACAGAATTAGAGGCGTCTCCCTTTTGCTCTGTAATGCAAGTGATGCTGAGATGATTGGCCGTTGCCATCCTCGAGAGTTTTAACGGGTGTCGGTTGTGCAATTAAATTGACATCGGAGGACACGTCCGGAGTCTCCAAACTATTACAAGAGAATGCTAAAGAACATTGATCTTTTCAGTACTTGTATGAACGCTGATGGCACCGGTCATTTTTGTTTTAACTTGGTTGCAGTCTTTTGAGTACTTATGAAGATGAAATTAGATGGAAATAATGACACAAATGGTCCCTCATCTTTGGCTTAATATGCTATGTGATCCTTGAATTTTAAAGTTGTTCAATGTGATTTTTGAATTTTATCCTAATATAAAATGTTGTCCATAAACTTTTAATCTATTCAATATGGTCCATAAACTTTTGATACTTACTTAATCTAACTTTCAGACTATATGTATCATTTATCCAATTAGTCATAATAATTTTACGTCATTGCTTACGTTTAACATTCATGTTAGTTTCTTATTAATGTGAATATCGGCCTAGTAATGGAAAAAGAATTTTTGGGAGGACTACTTACTGATAATGTGAAAAAATGCCGAGAATACATTGATATGATCCATTCTAAAAGCGAACTTGTGAAATAGGGTCATTATTCTTCGTGTATATATAGCGTATGGGTAGACGGACAGACGAGAAATTGTTCTTTCACGAAACACGATAATTACTCTCGGCATATATATAACGTCCCAAGCTATGGCCAGTCAGGAAATTCCTCTCAAACTTTTGTTTTGCTAGTTCTTGTTCATATAAACATATGATCTTCCGCTTGTTTTAGATCATGGAAATTGGAGAACTTCGCGACGACCATCTCAAGCGGTCATGAACCACGACGGGCAAGCGGGCTCGGGACGACTGCAATCGTGGCTCCGGGACCCGTTGGACAACCAACACCCTTGTGAACACTTGGATTTTGACCTAAATTTTGTTTGAACATCCACCCTCAAGGTGTTGATCCAGGTAAGAACCCTAATCAATGACCCTTCAATTTACACCTACCGGGCGACGATCTATTCTTACTCGACTTAGGTTGAGAAGATGTGGGACTTTGGATTCACAACATGGAAATAGCTGTGTCACTGCACAGAGAACTTTTTGCAATCTCTCATAAAAAAATTTAGATATATTGAAAGCCCTTAATTACAAAAATCGCTCCGGAAAAAACAAAAATCAATATCACAATACGAATGCCAGTATAGATTTTCGACATATACAAGTAAAACAGAGTAAACCCTTTTTCTCCTCCTATTTTCTTTTCTAGTATTTTCAACCGATTTTTGAGAGATAAAGTTCAACAAAGCAAAATTAAAAAATGAATGTTGGCAAAATCTTTCAAAAATTTACAAAAATCACCTTATTCTTTCACCAAGCACATTGCTTCAATGAATTATTCGAGATTTGGCTTACCTATCCGAGCCTTCTTAATTCGGTAACCCTGAACAAATCTTGTGAATTGATTTCTCATTTATTTAGAGATGCTTTAATGGAAATAAAAATCTACCGATGGACTAGAACGGGAATATCAAGAATGGAAAATCTACGACCGAATTGTGAATAAATGAAGGAAAAAATCCCTTCTTCCCCCATTACGGATTTTCTAAAATTAATAAAATTCCCCAAGCGGTCTTCGAGCCCAATCCAAAAGAAATAAAAATACTGAAAAATGAAAGAAACCCATCAGTAGAAATAAAAATCCAGAATTCGACCTGAAAATTAACAAATATACCAGAATGAAAATGAAAAATCCGAACGTATTAAGAAAGGGGAATCCGCTTCACCGCTCCATAAATAGACCAGGTTGTGATTAGGGTTTCTAGAGAGAGAGAGTGGAGAGAAGAAGAAGAAGGAGAAGAAGAGGGGGTGGAGATATCGATTTAAAAGCAGGCCACGCTCGCCTCTCCTCTTCGCCCAAATCCTTCTCTCTCTCTCTCTCTCCCCACCGGCCTCTCTCTCTCTAGCCCAATTCCCAAATCCTAGGGTTTAAGCTCCTCCTCCTCCTCCGCCGGCGGCCGCCCTCGCTCCTCCCCAATTCAAGCCCCGCCGCGCCGCCATGAGCAACGCGAAGGACAACTTCAACGTCGCCGATCTCACCGCCGGTAAGCCTCGCCGGAACGATCTCCGCCCTTTGTTTGTGTCGAGCTCGTGATGTGATGATGATTGGTTTCCCCCCCTTCTTCTGTGCGTGCAGCTCTCAACGACGAGGATCGAGCGGGCCTCGTGAATGCTCTCAAGGTCAGTTTTGAAGTGAAGTGGAATTCCGCCCGCCCCCTTTCCCCTTCTTCTTTCGTGGGTTTACTTTAGTTAGGGCGAAAGGCGGGGACTTTAGTCTTGTCCGCTGCGGAGCTTCTCCGGGACGGTTGTCCGTGCCGTGGGGAAAGTTGCCTTTTTTGGGTTTCCTTTGGTCGCTTGGTTCGTCATTCGTCGGATCGTGGCGATTCGTGTCTTGGGCTTGAACTCGTGGCGGCTTGTGTTTTCGGGTTTCGGCACGGGTGCTGACTTGTCTTTGTGGGGGCTGTTTTTGCAGGATAAGCTGCAGACGTTGGCCGGGCAGCACTCGGATGTGCTCGAGAGCCTCGCGCCCAATGTCCGGAAGCGCGTGGAGGTCCTGAGGGAGATCCAGGCACGTTCCTCTTGTCGATTGGGAAAAAAAGAAGAGAACTTGCTGTCCTAAGTCTTGTTATCTGCTGCTGAGATTCGCTTCTTCTTGAGTTTACGCCTTTTACTGGTTGTTCTACTTTGTGAATTATTATTTTCATATTGTTTAAGCCCTGCAAAGTTCGTTCGTTCGAGTTCTTACATTGCTTCATCGTGAGATAAGAACAGAAATGTGTGGGGACACATGCGTAATGTTTGTTGCCTCTAATTAACATAATTGTTCTTTGGTGGAGGTAATGGCCTTTAGAAGTTGTATAATTTTCAACATTCTTTTTTCGTGAATGGTTAAGTTGGTTTAACTAAGATGATTTCGTTCTAAAAACTCTACCAGGTTACTTGTCTGTTGATTTTTTTTCTATTTGCAAGCATTCATGTTGTGAGGAGATGTGAATTGGCCCAAGTGGGTTTTACTGAACCTGAGCATTTGATATGAACAGAGCCAGCATGACGAACTGGAGGCAAAATTCTTTGAGGAGAGAGCTGCACTGGAAGCGAAATATCAAAAGCTGTATCAACCTCTGTACACAAAGGTATTGTTTTCGTTTTCTACTTATTGATTCTGTAGAGTGAAGAGGAGATATCCTCTCTCAGCTTTTTACATATTTATAATTATTATCTCTCACTCCTTTTTCCTATGTGTTTGGGGTTGGGGATGCTGAAATGCAGAGATATGATATTGTGAATGGTGTTGTGGAAGTTGAAGGAGTTACTAATGAGGCAGCAAAGGAGCAAGAGGAGGACAAAGCCGATGAAGGTATCTAGTTGATGACCCTCCTACGCCATTATTTTCACTTGGTGCAAGTTATTTGACATGCCCACTTTTTTCTCTTTGCAGAGAAAGGAGTCCCTAATTTCTGGCTTTCTGCTATGAAAAACAATGAAGTCTTAGCTGAGGAGGTGTGTGTAGATTGCAAATGCTTCTTTCAAGCACTGACACCAGATATTGACTACTTATCTAACTAGATTTATCATTTAACTTTTGTTGATCAGATCTCCGACCGAGACGAAGGCGCTCTCAAATATCTCAAAGATATTAAGTGGTGTAGAATAGATGAACCCAAAGGGTTTAAACTTGAGTTCTTCTTCGATACAAACCCCTTCTTCAAGAACTCTGTCTTGACGAAGATCTATCACATGATCGATGAAGACGAACCTATACTGGAGAAAGCAATAGGGTAAGTGGCTTTTCTTTTTGCGTAGTGGAAGTGTGGTTTTCCTTTGCTTCTGAGAAGAACTCTTTTTATCATTTGTCTTCAGTTTGATATTCTAATCTTTACGGAAACTATTCGGTTCTTATAGGACGGAGATCGAATGGTATCCAGGAAAAAGCTTGACGCAGAAGCTCCTCAAGAAAAAGCCAAAGAAAGGGTCAAAGAATGCGAAGCCTATCACTAAAACAGAAAATTGTGAAAGTTTCTTTAATTTCTTCAATCCACCTCAAGTCCCTGAAGAAGATGAAGACATTGATGAAGAGACTGTATGGCAACAGAATTGATTAAGAAATATTTGCTTTATTCTTCATTTTCATTAGGTTTATTTGCTCTGTGCTATTTCTTTTTCAGGCTGAGGAACTTCAAAATCTGATGGAACAAGATTATGATATTGGGTAGGTACCTCATGACTTGTCCTAATCCAAGATGCTTGCATGTCATTTTAGCTTTCTTTGGTGGTAGCCAACCTATGTTAATGGCTGTGAATCAAATGTGGTATTCTTTGATTTATGCTTGCTTTGACAGTTTGATTGCTTCCTGTGGTTGCTTCACACTTATGTTTCTGACTTGTGTGCATCTTGCAGGTCAACCATCAGGGACAAGATCATTCCACATGCAGTCTCATGGTTTACAGGGGAGATTATAAAAGAAGAAGAGTTTGAAGATCTAGAAGATGAAGATGACGATGAAGATATCGACGAGGATGAGGATGAAGATGAGGACGAGGACGAAGAAGAGGAAGACGAGGATGAAGAGGAAGACACAAGCAAGAGTAAAAAGAAGGTGAGATTCTGTTTGATAATGGGTATTTCTATCTGCTTATTATCTCACAGCTTGATAATTCTGATTAGAGCTGAACTAATTTCTATTCATATTTCATGAACTTTGGGAATTCACTGCAGTCATCCGGACAGAAGGTATGCTGATTCCCTTTATACATATACTTTTACTTGGTTCACTTTTCATACCAACTGGATTTTGTCTTTGATATCCTAAATATACTGGTGTTTGGTAAATTACAGAAGGCTGCCAGAGCAGTGGCTGGGGATGGCCAACAGGGAGAGAGGCCTCCGGAGTGCAAGCAACAGTGATGCTTTGCTTGATCAAAATCACAAGAGTCTGAAGCGGCTCATCATCAATTGAGGGAGTATGGGGGTGAAGTGTTTGCAGTTTTGGTCGGTCTAGTTTGTTTCTCTTCTGGTATGTTGGGTGATTGATTGAGGGGAAATTTCTATTGTGGTATAGTCGTTCGTTTGATTGGGGAGGTGTGGATTATGTGTCACGCCATGCGCAGGGAAAAGCTCAGAGCATGTCTAGGGAACATGAAAATGATAGTAATCATGTGTTTAAAGTCGTCTGCTTTTAGGATCTCCGTATCTTCAATTTTGTTCCAACGAAATGTCTCCTTAGTGCTATTGTATTTGTGATCGTCGGACTGCCGATTATTTGGTATTAAAAAGTCGATTCATAGTATTTCTTTCTGAATCTCTCCTCTGGACTCCTCTGCTGTTGGATTTGAGCAAATCATGACTTCCATCTTTGCCTGCCCTCTGATAATGTTCTCTTAAGTGTTAAGGGTATGGAGTGCTGAAAATTCAAATCATGCTGTTGTCAAGGTGGGCAAGAACATGATATATTCAATATGATGACATTATGGGCAAGAGCATGATTTATTCAATGTGATGACATTATGGACACTTCGAAGGCTTTATATCTTGGCTGTCCTGTCTGTTCGGAGGGTGAAAAATGATGACCCAAAAGTTGATTCCCCCTCTGGGTTGGAGATGAAATGGGGGCGCAATTATCTCCTTAGGATGATGATTACTAACTCGAGGTGCACTTGCTCTGCAGAAAATGAATGATTTCGAAAGTATTTGTGTGAAAATGATCGCTTGTGTGACTTAAGAAAAAGGAATGAAAGAAGAATGCTTTCATTGTATCGTTGCGGAAGTTAAAATTCTATTTTATGGAGTAATTGTTATTTTTTTTTGGTAAATATAAGGTGCAAAA
The DNA here is from genome assembly GCA_017140325.1 of Eucalyptus leucophloia subsp. euroa. Taxonomy (NCBI): domain Eukaryota; kingdom Viridiplantae; phylum Streptophyta; class Magnoliopsida; order Myrtales; family Myrtaceae; genus Eucalyptus; species Eucalyptus leucophloia. The sequence goes on from CM029470.1 coordinate 52,810,179, forward strand.
CTAAAAGAAATTAACATCTAAAATCTACTTTTTCAACTTCATCACTAAACAAAACATGATCTAATTCTATAGGAGATTGCAAGTAGAAGATAGTATCTAAATGCCTCACTGTCAATATTAACAAATACATCAGTAAGCCGATTGTCAATAAAATAATTACTCTAAGTGATTTAAATGATTATTTTTAAGAAAATAAATTTTAAATTATTCTTTTTTTATGAAAAATTTGGAATTGTAATAACAATCGATATTGGTCTAACGGGATGGAATCGAGCGACATTGTGAACATTTCAGCGCATTAGTTTACATTTTTTCAAAAGCGCAAATGACAAAATCATCTTCTTGCCATAATAAAAATTTGGGAATCCAAAAAATTAGACGTGAAGCGGATATCGCGAAAGTTTTCGGACGTGATGATGAGTTAAAAAAAGAAGTATGCCCCTCATAGGATCTGAATAAAGTAAAACAATGTAGAGGATTTAAAATATATCCAAATGAAAATAGATATGGAGCAATAATCGCACATTATTTTTGGAAGCAATAATTGCACATGAGTTGGCGCTTAGTTCACGGATGGGGTCGCTCCAGCCGAAGGTCTAACACGAAAAATATCAAAAGAGGACGGCCATGGAGTTGTCAATGCCATCACGGATGCATTGATAATTCATCGCTTCGACACTTTCACGCACAGTCGAACGCATTTCCGACGCCTTGTAAACTTGGCTTTGGCCTTGCCTGTAGCTCCACCGGAGCTGCGCACCGGACGAACTCGTATTATGTCGGATCCAGTTCGAGACCCGGTAATCACTACTTCGAAGAAAGAGTTTTTAGAGCATTGATAGGTGATTTTATGTGAGCCGAATAAGAAATCAAAGCATGATCTTCACTATGTTTTTCCCCACTTTCCGTTGGGACCGAACCCCTCATCTTTCATTGACTTGTCCTTCTATCCTCACTGTTGGGATTCAGGGCCTATTTTGTTTATTTTTGTTTCTGCTCCTCGAAACAAAAATTTCTATTTTTATTTTATTTTGGAAGAAAAAAAAAGAACAGAAACACATTTGGTAACACTTTTATTCCCGGAACAAAATAATCTATTTTTTTGTTCTCGGAAACAGAAACAAGAAGTACAAAAAATTTGTTTCTTATTTTTGGGAATAATTCTTAAAAACACTTTTTTTTTCTTCTTTTTCTTTTTCCTTCATTCTTCTTCCTTTTGGCTAACTGTCGGTCTCGACCATAGTCGGTGACCTCGCTAGCCCCCAAGGAGGCCGAGCTTGAGCTCGCCCAATCACAGAATAGGCTCGACCTCGCGTCGCTTGGGTGAGGCCAAGCCTCGCTAGTGGCCTTGGTGGCCGGGCGAGGTCACCAACGAGGCTCAACCTCACCCAAGCGACACGAGGCTCGGCCTCGCCTTGGCTTGGTGAGGCTCGACCTTGCCCAGGTGGTGCGAGGTCAGCCTCGCCCTAGCTTGGCAAGGCTGAGCTAGGCCAACCTCGTCGGGCATTAGCGAGGTCGCCGGCCCTCGTCAACTAGTCGTTGGCTATGGCTGAGACCAGCAATTGGCCAAAAGGAAAAAAAAGAAAAAAAAAATGAAAAATATAATAAAAATATTAAAAAATTAAAAGGAACAAAAAAAATATACAAATTTACTAAATGTATTTCTATTTCTAAGTAGAAATTTTTTACGCTTATTAAGTGTGTTCTGATATTTAGAATTTTTTTTTTTAACCTAGAATCACTATACAACCGGTAGTTGTCGACGTAAATCGGGAAAGCATTAGTGCGGGGCCCACCTCCCACGACACTCCACTTTAGTTGCACAACGGCTTATATTTAGAAATTGTTCCTTGTAACAAAAAAAAAAAAAAATTATATTTGTTAAAAAATTATTTCCAGAACAAAAATGTTAAAACGCGCCTTTAACTATCAGGCTGACTACTTAAGGAGCGAACTCACTCAATATGCATATTAGTCTAAGCATCCGCATCCCTAAGACCATTTGAAGCTATAAATTAGAAGGTTCCCATCAATTTTTAGGTGAGGCTCATTGAATGTAACGGCTCAAATAATCTCAAAATATATGGTCCCTAAGTTACCTAATAATTTATCAATTTCATGATCATTTCATACTCCAGCCTCGTCTTTGAGGCTCCTATGACACTTTAATTTCGGAACGGCGACAAGGCACATCAATTGTCATGACACGAGCAATTATTCATTGAACCTATAAATTCGACGTACATCCTAATACTGGAAATGCATTTTAGCATTTGCAAAAGCCATCTTTGCAATTCGCATCCAGTCCGAATCATCCTACGGCTCGTCGCACGGAAAAACAGTAAAGTCTTAACTTTTCGGCTTCGCTTGCCGCACGGAGAAAACATCGACGGCATCGAAAAGGCTCGTTGCTGCGTCCCTACTGTAGAATTCGAATCGCAGCATCGTCGTCCTCCTTTTGGCGGCAATTCGAGGCTTCGGCGCCAGCTCGACGAACCCATTTCTTGATATTCCATGGTGGGGCTGCGTGCGATCGCTTGATGGCGAGGCCTCTGCGGGGCGCTTGTTCGCTCGGACGCTTCTTGCTCGAGCCGGAGGTCCCATCTTTTTCTTGTCCCCTGTTCATGTACTTCGACAATTCTCGAGCTTGCTGTGTGATCGTTCCGCAGTTGACTGTTGAATTTGATCGCGTCCGTGGTCTTGCTCTGTTTGCGTCCGTGGGATTGTGTTCTTTTGACCCTTTTTTCTGTGTTCGAATTTTCCTCTCTTTTGGTTGAGCTTGCTGAAGTTGCTCGCTTGTGAGAAGGGGGGAAAAGGGTGAAGTTGTGTTTGGACTGCTCGTGCGTGTGGTTGTAATGGTGGGTCTTGGCTGACTGGAAAGAGTGGGGATTTGTACCGTACCGAGTTTGGAGATGCTTTGTTGTCGATGCCCTTTGCACTGATCTGAAGTCGGAGGTTGTCCCTGCTCCTGCTACTTTCTGGGAGAGGGAATTGCTGTGTCGTGGGTTCACTTCACTCTTGCATTGGTGGTCTTGTTCTTTTGGGGTTAGTCATTCTACTTTTTCTCGGACTGCAGGGCCGTTGGGGAGGGCTGGTGAGAACAACTTCTCAGTTTCGTGACTTCTCTTCCGGAGGTGTTCTTTTTTTCTGATGAACCTTATTAGATCTCACATTTGTTTATGTTGTGTGACGAGGCCACGCTCTTGGGCTGCACCAGTGAAGTCTCCTTTAGTGTCCATTGCTCAAAAAATTTTCATGGTTATATGACAAGTTGCTTAATTTGAATGGTTATGGCCGTGCCTTTAGAGGTAGTGCACCTATTTGGCAAATATAAGTAGTGCCGCCTAACATGCATTAATCAAGAATGCATATGTCCTTCATAGACGTAAGTCACCCTAGACCATGTAGTGTCCCCAATTCTCTTTAGTTGGAGGGCACTCTCAGAGAAAAAAATGTTTCGTTGTTCCTGGTAGGGCAAGAGATCTACTAAATTTTGTCACAGCAACTTGATAATAGAATGAAACAGGATTATGCTGGATCAAGAGAGCATTCCACCTTTGAGTTTACACATGAAAGCTGTACTTTCCATCTGAACGGTCAATTTCTGCCTGCACGAAGGTAGGACGACATCCACCTCTGATGGGAGGGAGTCTAATGAGGAGAACATGTCTAAGAAAGATTTGGCCTTGCAACAAGCTCTGGATCAGATTACCTCCTCCTTTGGAAAGGGGTCAATCATGTGGCTTGGTAGATATGTCTCTCATAAGCAAGTTCCAGTCATTTCCACGGGCTCGTTTGCTTTGGATATGGCTCTTGGAATTGGTGGACTTCCAAAGGTACTTGGAAACTCTTTTAACGCGATAAAGTTTCTGGTTCATTTGATGCGGGTGGCTCTCAAATTATATGTATTTCTTGCAGAAAGTATAAATTGGATATGTAATTCTCATATCTGATATGTTAATAGTTCCGTGATGCTTCTTGAATTCCATAGGGGCGTGTTGTAGAGATATATGGTCCTGAGGCTTCAGGAAAGACAACACTTGCATTACATGTGATTGCTGAAGCACAGAAGCAAGGAGGTGACTCTCTAAACTCCTACAGTCTCTCTCTCAATAATGCTGGCTATTAAAGAAAAAGAACATGATTATCCAGTGTGCATATGTGTTCAATGGGCAGCTCATTCAGCTTTACACTTAATGCATTCAGTAGTCTCATATTCTCTTCAGTTTATCCATGCTTGTTACTATGAAATGCTTATACTTTCTTTGAAGTATTACAACTAGCACAGATTGATATGCTGTTGCTATCGATAAAACTTGTCTGAATGCATAGGAAAGTGTCAATTGCATATTTAATGAGTACGCAATGTATTCGTTGGTACATGTAACTCAGGAAATCTGAGGATTTGCACATTCATAGTTCTCGGAATCCCTTATTTTAGTGCTGAACTGGAGCATATCATAATAACTAGTATCTCATAGTGCACTGTGCTTAAGGATAATCATCATTTTTCTTTATTTGTAGTGGTTGAGTCAGGAGTGAGGCTTATTGGCCGACTCTCAATATGTTGAAACTTTGCCTTATGTGAGCAAATCATTATCTGTAGGTTACTGTGTTTTTGTTGATGCGGAGCACGCTCTTGACCCTGCACTTGCTGAGGCTATTGGAGTGAACACGGAGAATTTGCTTCTGTCCCAACCAGATTGCGGCGAGCAAGCTTTGAGTCTTGTGGACACTTTAATAAGGAGTGGTTCTGTAGATGTTGTTGTTGTGGACAGTGTAAGGCCTCTTTACTGGATGTGTATGTAGTCGACACTGCCAGATCCATTACAAATAGTATATGGAAATTCTGTTTGCAGAAGGTCAATACTTGGATGACAGAAGCAGCGCCAATGTTGGTGTAGGTTTGAATAACTAGGTTATTCTACCATTTTAACTGTTAGAATCTTCTTTTTATCATGCAACTAAAATTCAAGCTGAGGTATGAGTATTAAATTAACTTTACTTGTAGGTAGCTGCACTTGTGCCAAAAGGAGAACTCGATGGTGAAATGGGGGATGCTCACATGGCAATGCAAGCTAGGCTGATGAGCCAGGCACTTCGGAAATTGAGTCACTCCTTATCACTGTCACAAGCTATATTAATCTTTGTAAATCAGGTATAGCTTCTGGAGATTGGACAATTGTAATCATGGTCGTAAATTCCTAATGTTAAAAGCTAATCTGTCATATTCAACTACTTTCATGGATGAGAGTTTTCTTTAAGGGCATTCCAAGCTGTTAAAATGTTTTCATTCCTGGTCTGGTCCAGTTCCCAAAAATCAGAACTGGGGACCGGTCTAGTCTGGTCCAATAGAACCAATCACTTATTTTTTTCCACTACTTCTTTTCCCACTACTTGAATTTAGACGGAAATAGTGTTTAGTGCACTTTTTTTTTTTTTTTAAGAACTAATAAAATTAAAAAGTATAGTTAATTGGTCCAGTCCTGTTCCCCATTGGAGCCGGGAACTGGAAGGGGGAACCGAGAACCGAACCTCTCGGGCACTGGTTTCACTTTTGGGAAGTGGGAATCGGACCGACACTCCTAGGAACAGGATCAAACCGGCCGGTTTGGTCTGGTTCAGGTGGTTCCCAGTTCGGGCAGTCTGTTTTATACACCCCTAGTGAGAGCACAAACTATATTTTTGTTTATGCTTGTGCGTGAGATATGATCGGTCCAGCTAGAATGAATAGTTCAGGCTTGCTTTTCGGTTGATCAGAAGTATAACTTGGATCTATGCTTGAGTATTCCATCTGGTTGGTTCCCTGTCACTGCTTTGAACAGTTTAAGAATCCCTAACATCATGGCAGATGTATGCTGACAAAAATAGAGGCGCATCATAGCACAGGAAATTGCGATAACCACCATGAATTTTCCCTTCACACTTCCTTTTCTTTTCTTTTCCACCATGAATTCTCCCGCCATGCTTCCTTTTCTTTTCTTGTCTTCTTTTTAGATTTTCCTGTGTGCTTGTGGTGCAATTGATGGAGTGAAGTTTTCAATTATCTAACTAGCTGAGTTTCATTTTCTTTCAGGTGAGATCCAAGCTTTCGACCTTTGGAGGCTTTGGTGGACCCACTGAAGTTACTTGTGGTGGAAATGCCTTGAAGTTTTATGCTTCTGTGCGCCTAAACATTAAAAGAACAGGGTTTATCAAAAGGGGTGAAGAGGTATTTGATCTATAAATACATTTTCGCCTCTTTATTCGGATACGAGGTTGGCTGAAATATATCATTCTACTTCGATTCTCCTGTACTTCAAGTTTGGATTCTCTGAGTATTCTTTTAATTGCGTGATCAATTATATCATTGCTCATATTCATAGTCATTTCAGGAGCATTTTAGTATATTGTCTTCTGGGCACTGTATTCTAATATTATTCTTCATTGGGGTTCAGATCATATTGCTTATTCCAGATTTGTTATGTAGACTACAGGCACACAAGTCCAGGTCAAAATTTTGAAGAACAAGCTTGCCCCTCCATTTAGAACGGTACAACTTGAACTGGAATTTGGCAAGGGGATATCTCGGAATTCAGAGATCATTGATCTCGCTTTGAAGCACAAATTCATCACTAAATCTGGGGCAACATATGGACTAAATGATCTGACTTTCCGCAACAAGGAAACTTTGAAACAGTTTTTGGACAGCAATGAGAGCATCCGAGAAGAACTCACAACTAAACTCAGGGAAAAGCTCGCGGCTGAGACGATGGTTAAAGATGCAGAAGATGAAGGCCAAAAGCCGGAGGAAATAGTTTCCACGGATGAGGACTTGGCTTCTGCAGTTCAAGCCTAATTATGCATGCGGTAACATGGTAACGTAACGGTTACTTTCCTATGCTGTATCTTACTGTAGATATTCTGCAACTTGACCGTCAATAGCTCAAGTTAGACATAGACAGAATAGCAATTCCAGCTAATATAGTACATGTAACCAAGCTGGTAAGGTCGTTTTTGGTAGGAACATAGTGCAAGGGATGGAGGTCCTCACGAGGTTTCCCACAGCGGTCACTGTTGTTTTCCCCTTCCCTCTTTTCCTTCTAGTGAGGATGTGAATGTTTCAAACGTTTGGCGAGATATTAATATTCCAAGAACTCCTAGATTCTGCATCCAATATATTGCTAGAGCTTACAGGTTCGGGAATTGTGGCAAGACTCGTGATCTGAATGATCTGATGAGCTTTTTCCCTGCTTCATGTAACTGCATTTCCGGTCGCCCCTCATATTCACTGAACACTGATCCACATCAAGAGCCCCGTTAATCAATGACCAACTTCGGAACCTTCTATTGCCAAACGCAACACAACACAAATGCTCCCATCATGGGAAATATTTCAAAGAGTCGAGTTGGATTCAATGTACTTTGCAGGATGAGTAGCCGAGTCACGAGTTAATTAGGTATATGCTAACCATTTTACATCGCATTGGATAACCGATGTCAAACTTTCCAAAAATACTCCCCGGCCAGTCATCGATACTTTAATGTTCGGCTTGTGACTCCAACATCACTCTCCCTAGTACCCTCAGGGTGAGGCTGGCAGCATCAATTGACTTCCGGGACTTCGAAGTATTTTCCCCTAGAATCCCCTGTTTGAATTCAACAGAACTGGTCAATTTCATGATCAGACAGCATCTCTGTTTCAGTGCGATGTATACGCATAAGTATCTATCTTTCAAGGCTCCAAACTGGTCGCCAAAACAAGTTCACAGTCAATTACGTAATTGCGCTCTCAACCCAGCATACATCAGCAACTTTCAATTGGCGACGGTCAACCTTGTTGAACGTAACCCCTTTTTCCGGTCAAAATTCATGCACATGAGCAGTCGATGTTAGTGATTTTGGCGGGGCGATTGAAGTCAGTAAGCGGAAGAGGACATTACGCAAATCAAAGGATTTAGCTTCTTGTTCTTCTTTCTATTCATTTTTTAGGAGACAAACAAACCCAAAAGTCTATTGATATCAATCCTTGAGATTTAGTTTCTCGAGGGACTATAGGAATTCCCAAATGATGAACACATCTTTTTCATATTTAGTGTTTACACCGAACTTTTGGGCGAAAAAGATTATCCATGCTATACTCCTCAACTCAAAAAATAGTTCAACCATGCACTAAAAACATCCAAATTTATGCTTGATTTTTATGGGTGAGATTGTCTCATCAGGACTAAACTTATTGCACCAATGCCAATTAAGTCATAAAATTTCGATTTTATAAATTAAACCTTGAACCTTTGCGCGAAATTCTAATGACACAAGAGGTTCAGAATTGAATTGGCAAAATTAAAATATTTAGAACTAAATTGACATATATACAATGGGTTAAAGATTGATCGGGTAATTTGTCCGATTTTCATGCCATGCCAATGATTGAAATCCATTTGATAGAAGATTTGTTAATTTGAGTTAGAACTTTCAAAACTAAGTAAGATAGAAAAGATACTTTTATCTATTAAATTGAGCACAAAATCCAAAAGAATCGTGCAACACGAACCTCCTTCACTTGCTTTAACATAGCATATGCAATCAATTTTGGACTTTGCTTCATCCCCTAAATAGTTATATAATAGGCACGTCCAAATTTATAATTATCAAAATTTAGGAATGGTTAGAATTTGACTGAGAGTCACATAGTCAAACTCAACCCTAGGTTACACAATCCTAGTAAGCTTTGCCGCTTTTTGCTTATTTTGTCTCAAATGCTCTTATTTTCTTTTTGTGAACTGTTGAAGCACGAGGGTCAATAAAAACTGTATATTCTCCATAGAAAATTGAAGTTGCATGCTTCCTCGAAACCGCGCAAAGATTGCGATTTTGCCAAGAGGAGCCAGCTTCTTGGAAACCTCATCTTTGGAGCTGCTCCTAATTTTCTTCCATAATCATATTTCTTGTTCACTTTGTCAATTCATGATGGGGACATGTGGACTCTAGACGGTAGAAAAGTAGAAAAGACGGGAGGGGTTAAAAAAACAAAAATAAAAGAGGGTGTCGCAATTGAATTTCTAGAAGTGGGATCCACCACCTTTTTTTATAGGATGCCTTCAAACAAGGAAAAATATAACTTTTTAATAAGCACAGGACATTGCTAACCATCTAATCTAATGTTATATATCGTCCTAAAAGTTGATCGGAATGATTATATTGAAATTTTAAATAAATAATTATAAATAAATTGATAAAATTGAAATATTATGGACACAATCTGTGTTTGTACAATAAGTTGAGGTGATTTGACAAATGTCCTATTTGACTTATCATGCAAATTCCTTGCAAGTGCAATGTCTTGGGACACTTTTTTGGACATTTTACTTGTATACAATGTTTTGCACAAATTTTTGTCGCTGTCATAGGATATAACTATTTTATGGCTTTCCATATTGGGTGAAAATGCAAACCTAACTATAGTATATAGCAAAATACGATGTGTAGGATTGACAGCAATAGGACAATCCCGATGACGAATTGATAAATGAAATGCAATTTTGAATGAGATTATTTTTCGGATGGGGTTACGATGATGTGATTCTCCAACAATCTTCTTTGAGGCAGACGTGAATGACTAATTCTAGCCTGCCTCCAAGAAAACAAGGATCTAATTCGGTACACGATATTGTAATTTAGTACGTCACTTTAAATTATCTTATTATTCCACAAAAAGAATGATAGCACTTCGTGGATCATCACAGAGGGCTTTACTTGTTTATTTATATTTTCATTCAATGAAGTCTCTCCATTTGTTCTCCTCCTACACAAGCGTTTCCCTTCTTCTAACGTCGATGGAGTTTTCCTAGGCTGATGTAGACCTTCGCGCACCGTCACATATTATAACCAAAAGCTGTGCCTGTTTATTATAGTTTGGAAGAATCCGACGCCGACGCTTGTTCATAGGATTTACTGTACGTGCATCTCTATCTACCTAATGACTTTAGAGCAATATATAGTATTATAGTCGGGTTCCACTCCGGTTTATTTCACTTTTGTATGAACTTTCCTAATCGAATTTCTCATACGCTTTCTATATACGTGCTACCTCTCCATCGGCCCTTTTCGTCTTTTGGTCTATATGTCCACAATGGACGACAATACCCTAAATTTTTGCTTGAACAGAAGTGACAACGGACGTCACCTTTTGTTTTTTTTTTTGGGTATTTGGGAGGTCCGGTCAATAGCGCCGTCTGAAAGTCCTTTTGATTGTATGTGGAAAACAAGGAAAGTGACCCTAATTTTTTATTTTTTATTTTTTGAATTCCCCGGATGGGAGCACAGCCAAGCGTTTCGAGGTGCCACGTCACGGGTCCAACCCATGGAATATTATTCCTCGACAAAGAAGCCGTGAGGGATGACGTCATAATTTGATAAACTTTTTCCCCCGTGGCTGGAGGGTGGGCCCCACTAGAGGAAGAAGTGTCCCCATTGTTAAATTTTCCAATCTTTTGACCTTTTGACCGGCTTTGAACAACGACAACATCTTCAGTTCCATCCATGTTTTTGTCCATGTGTTCGGTGCTCTCTCATATAATGGTCTCCTCTCCTACGAGTTGCAGTCAATTTGGGCGACACATGATGGGATTTTGAAAAGTTCCCTTTTTTTTGCTCTTTTCTTTTTTTCCTCTTTCCCCTTTTTCATTTTCTTCCCAGCGGCTAAATCTCACCCCTAATTCCCAACAAAAACGATGACATTTCATTGTCTATGACTTGAGAATGCATTAGGCATCTTTATAACGGCTCGAAGCTTTTTTATTTTTTATTTTTTTTGCTTGATTCTATTTTGACCCTAATTTTACGTTGTCGGAACGAGATAAAATATCTAAGTGAATACCAATTGCTTTTGTGTGGAAGAATCGGAAATATTGATTTAGTCTATTCAACATGCAAAATTAGGCATCGGTTGTCACGAAATCGTGAATGGAACGGGTAAGAATCTCACATAATCAAATGAATACTTTACGTAATCGGTCCAAATATTTCTCATGGAAAAAGAATACTTAAAATTGATTATCTATTGGCTATATTATCCCCAAGAAGAAAAAGCTATGTTATGGCTACAAAATCAGAAGGGCGGCACTCCACTAGTAAGCACTAGAACGTTTGACAAGGAAGGAGAACAGAATCATGAAATCATGTATGATTACTTCGTGTGAGCAAAAATGGACGGCCGAGAATAGGTGACGGCCGGTTGATGAGCGGTGGAGATGGGCTGGCCGTGTCAAATACCGGGGGTGCGCCGCCGCATGGTATAACTACTACCTACCCCTTGGAAAACCTGGAACTGGTTCAAAAGGTGGGGAAGAAAATGTCATTGTGCCAGGTCAGCAACCACCCTCCTCACTGCTTCCTGGAAGCCCGGCTCGTCCCATTCGCCTCCCTACAATAATGGAAGGACAAGATTTTTGTTTAACTTGCCATTAAAATAAATAATTAATCTAGAGATTCACATAATTAAGATAATTCTAATAATCTAAATTATAATTAATCTCCCCCTCTCTTTTTCATGCAAGACAAGGAAAGGGAATAAAACAGTTCATTTAATTCACCATTTTTTGGGACACGTGCGTGCAGTTCATAAAAATTCACCAATTTCGGGTAATTTTTTTTGGGATATTGAGTGATATTATTCATCAATGTGAATAGTATGTAACATCACTTACAAACTAACATACCAATTAAACTCATCAAATTGCGTCCTTAAAAGATGCATACAATTGTAATTTGCATATAAATATATTATATGTAGACCCATTTTGGAGGTGAATGATATATGTTTAAGAGTGATGACTAACCCTAAATTTATAATGAGAAAAAAATTGATTATGTTGTTCTTTGATGTGTAAAACTATTAAAAAACGTCTCATAAGTACGGAAACGGCCATAAGATATTACCGCTAATTAAGAATTACTATCTTGAATTTAAAATTATAATCGGTCCAATATATGACAAGCTTCGCATCATTGTATATCGCGCATACCTCGACGTTTAGTCTTAGGTTGACCCGATTGACGATGTTCGATTCGTGCACTTGGGTGTCGGCATCCATGGACATCAAGCTCACGTTCCTCACTTGCCTCAAGAACTCGAGGATTCGAATCACCAAGCTCATCGCCGGACAGTCTCCCCGCACGGTCACTTGCAGATCCACGGTCCGGTCCTGCGACGTGGACTCCGAGACGGTTCTCGTCTGGACCTCGACCCTGGAGCCGTTGCCCGGCGAGCCGCTGCTCGTGGGTTCCTTCGGTGGCAAGAGTTGGGCTTGGAGGACCGTGTTCTTTCGCCGGAGATCCTCGACTTGTTCCTTCAACGAGCCGAGGTGCTCCCTCGTGGTCGCGAGCAAGGATGCTTTGTCTTTCTGCACAATGTGAATGCATCTTGAATTGGTATATAACATCATAAGCTGATCATTGAACAAACTGTCACTCGACATGATGAGCTGCATAAGGTTTACTTTTTGCCTTTGAAATTGCAAATGTTCGCAACTTATAATGCGTCCCTTATAATCAGTTCAAGATTTACAAGGTCACATGAAATATCAAATCCGACGTGACCCAGAAAAAACCTAAATTACTTCTTCAAGTCACAACCTCTTAAATAGATGCCAAAAGTAGCAAGACTGGTTTTCTTCTTTTCTGTAAAATGAGAGTCTCGAGATAGCTTACAGACCTTGGTTCCAGGAGGAAGAAGTGATCTCAATGCGAGGAAGCTCTCGTTGAGCTTCTCACGTCGCTTCCTCTCCGACATCATGTGGTGGAGCTGAGTGGTCGACGGCTGTCGGCTCCCAACTTGCAATCGCTCGCGGATCCGCATCAAGTTCATGCTCCGGCAGAATGCGATCGACCGCTTGAGCATGCTGTGCTTCTGAGGCCCGTGCTTGATCTGCGGTCTTGGAAGCCCTGGCGAATACCTCCTGAACGCGGTTGGTCTTGGGTTTTCAACATTTGTCTGTTGTTGCTGTAGTTGCGACGAGGAAGAAGATGAAGAAGGCGATGATAGAACTGCGAGGAAGGCTCGCGTCATAGCAGCGTGTTCGCTCTCAGGGACAATCGGGAACTGAATGTTCCCGAGTGATCTCGCATATTCGTGCATCGCTTGTAACGGGTGAGAACTAGCACCAGTTGTACTAGTACCAGGAGTATCCGTGGTAGTCATAATTGGCATCGACTGTGTGGTAATAGTCTCTGCAATTGAAGGGTCTCCGAGGGCTAATTCTGGGTTAATGAAGGAACTGGTGGTGGCGGGTATGTTGAAGAGAAGAGACGAGTATTCGGGGCTGTCCATGGAAAGCGATCTTAGAGAGGACGAGGAAGACGAAGGAGGATTTGTCATAGCGGTAGTGTTTGGTTCAGTGGCTCGGGCCAATTCGCGCATCGCCATTTGTCTTGAGAAATCCTCTGGGAACAAGTTCATCATCTGCGTTTGTATGTCAACCTGCAAAAGTAATCAGTTCTGAGATTAATCGTACTGATTTCTTCATTTTGATTCATCTACATAAAACATTGTCCCGAATTCATGTACCTGAGGTATGTTGGAGAAGCCTAGCTCAATCTCTCCGCTACTGCATCCCATGAATACTGCGATCTTGAGAAAGATTTAAGCATCATTAGGATCTGCAGGATTTTTTCGGAAAAAAACTACATAAATGCTCATCAAAAAGCACATTTTTTTTTTTTGCATACACCTACCTTGATGGATGCTTCCTACAGCCAAGATAAGAGAGAGAGAGAGACAGACAGAAAATTAGCATCTCTGAGTCAGTAAGATGATGCAAAATCATCAGATTCAGCATCAAGAACGAGAATTATGTGATGGGCGTGCGAGGCATTACTTGATAGAACTCTCTTTGACAGGAGTTGGAGGCCAATCTCGAAAGGTCTTCCTCTCTCAATTCAATGTAGGGGTTGCTGTTCCTGAAGGCCAATCCCGGGACTTGGGTGTGGCTGCTGCGAATTACGGAGCGGAAGAGCATAAAAAACAAACAAAGTCTTAAATTGGGTCAACTCCTAACCTGTAACCCGTATAGTTTAGATCGTGCAGTACCTGTTCGGATGAAGGATGAACAAGGACTGCCTATATTCATCAAAAAGTCGCCTGGCTTGAACGTTGTCATCGTTACCGCCACTTGCGGCGGCAGCTTCCTGGAAGAAGCCATCCAAGTAGCACAAACAGCTGCAGAAAAGGACAAGATCATCAGCCAGCACGAACACCGAGAAAAGTACTAATCGAACATCAGCAGCGCGAGAGAGGACCTTGTCGGAGTTAAGTAAGACCAGAGACAGATGTATCTGCAACCGAACGACTGGGCGATGAGGTGGAGGAAGTTGGTGCGGGCATCGCCGTCAAGGAGGAACGCCGAGTCCATGAGATGAGAAGGCGGAGCCGATGGCGATGAAGTGGAGGGATGGAGAGAGAGAGAGAGAGAGAGAGAGAGAGAGAGAGAGAGAGGGTGGACTGATGTTGCATGCACGTAGAGATCCCTTTATATGCTTCTTCAGATCGTCTCTCTCCTCCTCTCTGCTTTCTTCTCGCTTTCAGGCCATCTTGATGGTGGGTGTCCCTACCCTTGTCCAGCTTCGGAAAAGTATTCTCAGGTATATATAAAGGGGGAAGAGAGAGAGAGAGAGAGAGAGAGAGAGAGAGAGAGAGTCTAAGCAGCCAAATTTAATTAGGGTTAAGTCAGCAGTTCGCTTCCAAGGGTTAGGTGCTGAGGAGGGATGACAGGGTCCATTCTGGAACAAGGAGAAGAGGAAGAGGAAGTCTTTGGGAGGGTGAGGTGGAGGGCCGTTGAAAAGTACACGAGGCTTTATGGGGGAGAGAGGGTCTTACAGAACCAAAAAAGAAGGAAATTTTAGACACGGAGAGTTTATGATAAAGACCGATTCCATTGAATCAAGTTAATCAGAAGTCGAAAACGATTGACATACCCAGTGGGAACAAATCCTAAAGATCTGTACGAGGAAAAAATCGATCGTGTTGTCAATATACGAGAGGGAGAGCTTATGATAAATACTGATTCCATCGAATCAAGTTAATCAAAATTTGAAAAAGATTGACATACTAAGTGGGAACTAATCCTAAAAATCTGCATGAGGAAAAAGTTGATCGTGTTGTAAATATACAAGTGGAATTAATCAAACTTTTATTTGATTATGATAGTTGATATTGTCAAATTTAAATTGGACTACATCCAATTAACACGTCAAAGCAAAATGGTTGTGTATTCATGCTCATTTTTACTTCTCATTCTTCTATTTTAAATTTCTTGTATTCTGCACATAATGAACTTAATCGCATAGTGCCTATGGGGCTCGTTTTAACCTTAAATACGTGGATTGTTTTACTTAAAATTAGACCCATTAAATGTATTATCTGGAAAAAATGACTCCTATAAGTCAAGCACCTCGCACAATGTTTCCTCTTAACCCTTGTAAGTTGCCATAAATTATTGACAGTTTGGTCAAAATACGATATTAACATGTTTGAATCGCAACATTACTTGTAAAGGTCAAGCTCGCTGCCTTGTGAGCAAAATCTCATCTGATGCACTGAACCAACGCTATTACACGTATCCATTTAGATGAATTGGGTCTGAAAATTCTTTTATTCATTTATATTTTGCCTCCCAATATTGTTGACATGCTCCTTTAGCTGGAGACTGCCCCCACAAAACGAAAGAAAGATCCATGGGAGAGAGAGAGAGAGAGCAGCCACCAAACCAGAGAGAAAAGTAGTGGTCAAAGTCCACGGTGGTGAGGATTTTGGAAGAGGGTCAAGGGAGGAAGGCAGCGGGTCCTTTTCCTCTCTCCCTTAAGTTATTCCAGTCCCTTTATATTTTTAAAATTATTATTTGTCCCCACTCCTCACACCCGAATTTAACCCCACCGATTATATTATTTTTCTACTGTAATAAAAGAAAAAAAAAACTCAGAAAGGTATTTCACGTTCACACCGGTCATACAAGAAATCAATAGATAATCCTTGTCTTTCCACACGTGCAATTCAAGACTGGTCATACGATCTAGTCATGGTAAGAAAAACCATATACAAACACCATATAATACAATATCAAGGCCAACCCATCACATAGATTCAATTAACCTTAAACTAGCATGTCTCGAAACTTTAATATAGTAAATTTTGACATAAAATTTTAACATTAACTTGTGGCCCCATCATCATATTTAATTAGTTATTGGACCACTTTTGGAAGTGTTCGCTTGAATAAGTTTTTTCTAGAAAGCCTCAACGGGTCATCGGGTTTGAGTTTACCATGTAATTAGGTCACAATGCAATGTGAACACACAATAATTTATAAATTATTTTCTCTGGCCTTTGACTTTTCTCTGAGTTGTTGAGAATATTATCCTCTCCTTCTCTCCGATATGTGTCTAGTTTGGACCTTGGACAAGAGGAAAAACATGCAATTCATATATTTGTGATATAGATAAGAGTGGTAGCTTATAATGACCACTGCTTTGATTAGGCGTTGGTCAATTAGGGAGACTAGTCATTCTTGAGGACCCTCCCTAATACAAGTGCCTATTCAAATTAGTCAAACGAAGAAACAAAGCAGCCCATCCAAAGTAATCAATGATGATAACCAATTCTTTTGGTGAAATTATCTGATTAATTCTAAATCTAGCGCATGATGAAATTCTAATGTAATCCTTTTGATCCATTTTTACCGGAAGTTGCTAACATGGCTGTATATCACGTAGGATAGCCAGCGATGATCGAACAATCACGTTATTAAGGGAAATAAAAACATGATATTTATTTTGTGGTATTATTGACAATCAATCGATATTGTATGGTTTGTAGTATGTGGTGCCATCACAAATTCAAAGTCAACGGGTTTTCAAGTTGCGTCTATGGCGTTTGTCAGCTGGCACAGTTGGCGGCGAGGACCCCACGAATCTTTGTCCCTACTTCTCACGAGCAATACCCAAGAGGACTTTCCACTAGTAGAAGATGAATTATACGGGATAGTCCAGGGGCAATACTGTCACATTATCTTTTTTGAGATACACAAATTTAGATTATTCCAAGAGTGAGCTTTTGGCTAACACGTGCCTTGAATTTGATACCTCATATGAAGAGATTTTTTTAACTTTTGGCACGATAGAAAGATAGTAATGAGCTCATCGATCTTGGACCTTCATGCTCCAAATTGAATGGAGTAGTTGTGGCTCATATTAAACATCCATAATGAATGTAAAAACCATATAATAACATTTTAGAGCTTTTGCCCACCAAAGAAAAAGTCAGTAGATGAATAACCACCCCAAATTTGGTAAGCTCTTTGATCTCATGCTCACATATCTTTCATGAAGTTTTTCACTAGTCGTATGTACGAACCTTTGGCTAACTTGAGACTTGGCGATTTTACCTCATAAATATAGTTACATACTACGGACATGTTAGCAGAGCTATAATAAGGGACTCGCAAATTTTGAACTTTTATGTCTTGGATGATAATGAGTAATTATAAGCTAAATCGAACATTTTTATAGCAGCATTACTTTTACGGTGATGTCTGGAAGGTTATCAACGTTGATCGCCTCCTCACTCCCTCTGACCTTTTCTTTACATCAATAAAATTGTGAGGAGAGACGACCAGCCCAAATATCCCCTTTCAGCTGTATTTTAAGGTCCTACACCAATCATTAAATGCTCAGCTTGAGTCATAGTTACTTAACTCACCTGTATTAGCTCAACACCACATATCAGAAGTTAAAAAATTTATTCACATGAGGTTGAAAGTAATGTCCAAAGCACAAGCTGGCAAGTGGTTTACTCAAGAAGCGTGAGGTCTTTAATCTGATTTCTATTCGACAAAATTACTTAAAAGGCTAGCCTAAAAAAGGTAACTCCTTGTAAGTACTCTAATCTCGACATGGATGAGCTACCTTTGGATATACTTAATCTGATTTACGAAAATTGGTTCAGAATACCATATGACTTCTATAACGAATAAAAATTGAAACTCTGAAAGTATACTGAAATAAGCCCATTTCTTTTTTTGGTTGTCCTCTCTATTTTTAAAAGTCTTCCACAACTGACCTCGGGTTTCTTAGATTTTCACGCAACAAACAAAGGATCTAGAACTTCGTCTAGGTAATCTTATTTCCATTCAACTTGTGTGATATAAAGTAAACACGCTCAACTATCAAGCTGGTGAGGCTTGAAAGCAATTGACTTGATTCGTGATGTGGTTTCTATCGAATCATCGAGAACTTGCGCTATCATGGATATGCATATTCATCAAACCCCTCATTTTCTTCTTCTCCTCCTCCTCCTTCTTTAGGTACGACGAGATATCTGAATCTTAATCTCGACTCATCCAATTTACGTAGCCTACCCTTTTCACCAACGCTAGAAAAGTAGTATTATTGTCGACAACTGGCAAGAAGTAGGGGCAAGGAAGCAGAGAACTTCTAGATCTTTCACCTTAACAGCTGCAAACTTTGTTGCATTCGGATGACTCAGAAAGAGCGTTCGAAGCTCTGTAGCTATTCAGAACCACTCGGATCGCTACTTAGATTTGGCACTACGTGCACTGCGACATATACGTCATTTAAACCGCTAAATACCCTCAATTTGCAAATTTTTCCTACGCCATTTTTCTCTTCAATCGTAGTGGAGCTGAGGAATGGACTGACTCCAAATCAACTAATGACAAACAAATTCATTTTCCCCCCATCGCCTATGCTTAACTCATGAGAGGCTGCGAATAATCTATCTTCACATTAATCTCATCTATTACTACTACCTTAATTTTCTTGTTCGTCGTCTCTCGGGCCATTTCGGACAAGGAAAGAAAGACGCGCGAACGGGGCCTACCAAGTCATACCCAAGCTTATTCTCTCGCAATTCCCGTAAAAAATGCGGCACCTCGCGACGGAATGCTTACAGACGTTGACTTCGTCGATGAATGGTCATTAATGGGGTCGGCGAACCGAAGCTCTAAAGAGCGCTTTCTATTCCCCCTCATTAATTGGTTCCGACCGCGGGTGACCCCGCAAGGGAAAACGCCCAACCGTGGGGGACGAGACATGATCTTTCCAAGCTCGAAGCTCCCGCTCGAGGCCAAGATGTTATGACTCGTATTGCCATCCGAACAGGGCAAATCCCACTCCCACTTCGTCTAGGGCCCCCACTCTAAACGACGCCCGTTCAAGCCCGATTCCTAGAAAGACTGGACGCGAGAGCGAGAGAGAGAGAGAGAGAGAGAGAGAGAGAGCCACGCACCACGTCGTTTCTGTCGTGTCCACACGTGCTCGCGGAAATCTCGGTGTGAACGATGGACCAAGACGGAGAGAGAGGAGAGAGCTAGGCCTGGATAGTGTAGCGTGTGGACGGGATCGCATGTTCAAGGGAGTTAGTCGAACCCTACTTTCAAGGAACGAGAGACTCGCGTGCATCGCGAGAGCCCTTCGGATTTTCGTATCCACAATTCGCGTCCGTGCCCTTGATCGACTAGTTTTAAGGATCTCATCAGTTCCCTCATATTATGTTTGTGCCTACTCTCCATTGTCGGCAAGTGGTCCGATGGGCTAAACTTTGTCTTAGTCGTTTCCAAAAGCAAAAGGAAAAAATATTAAAAATGTCTTAAATCTATTATATTAATGTCAATTTAGTCCTAAGTTTTTTGACCTAGTGACAATTAAGTTATTTCGGCTAATTTTGGCTGGATATTATTTGTATGAAAGTCAGCCGATTTATGTGGCATTGTGACGCTGTCATGAATAAGATTTTAATATTTATTCGATTTTTTTTTTGTTTTTTTCTTTCTTTTTTCTTTTGCCAGCCACTGGCCATTGGCAATCACCGGGTAGGCTGGCATGGCCTAGGCAAGGGTTGCCATTGCTCGCTAAAGGTGAGGCAAGGTCAAGCAAGCCCTATGTAGGGCATTGCTTGCCAAATCTAGCTAGGTCGGTCCTCACCTAGGCTAGGGTGGCCTTGCCGAGCATCACCTTCACCCATGTGACACTCGACGAGGCCACTTGACTTGGGTAAGGACCAGCCTTAGCAGATTGGTGAGGGGAGCTTGGCAACACTATCTTGGCTTGGGCAAGGCTGGCCTCATCGAATCTTGGCGAGGGGAGCCTTCACTTGGGCTCGCCTAGGTCGAGCCACTCCTTTGGTGGGTGGCAACGATCCTTGCTTAGGTGAGGCTAGCTCACCTGACCATGGTTGATGGCTGGCCATCGCTTGTGACTGGTTACCATAAAGGGAAGAAGAAAAGAAAAGATTTGGAAAAAAATGAAAAATTGAAAAAATATTAAAATGTTATTAAAAATTGTCAATGTTAATGCCGACCATACCATGTAAGTCAACTAACGTCCACATTAGCAAATCCAAATATAATTAATCGAAAGGACAAAATTGGCATTAGATCAAAAAGTTTAGAACTAAATTGGTACAATTAAATACTTTGACTAAATTGGCATCAACGCAATATAAGAAATTTTTATAAAATTTTTACCAAGGGCGAAATGGGTAAGGCCAGAGAAGCAATTCCTTTCTTGAGTCCGGTCCGCTCAAGTCTAAGCATCTTCATCTAGAAACATAATTTTCTTTAATCATTGTGGTGCTTGAACATCCCGCCCTACCCATTAATCATCAGCTCAAATCTCTTGCATTCGAACTTTCATTTCATATTTTCGTGTAGACAATGAAGTAAACGAGAAGGGCCACGTGATGATGGGTTGGCTCCAACTTGGGAGACCCTTGATTTTGTAATCTTCTGACGATGGCCTAGAGGGAACAAGGACCACTTGCTCTTCATGGGGCATTGAAAAATCGTTTGCGATTCCGGTCAACACATTCAACGGTCTTGATCTTTCGTCGTCGGGAACGGTCAAATTCTCCTCCGGTTGCTTTCCCTCGGGGTCTTTGTCCTTTCATACCATCCATCGTCATGCATATTTTTCTGATTGTCTGAATCTTCAACATCATTTTTCTAATTTAATTTATTGCCGCCTTGTATTGTATTTAAGCTCTGACGTCTATCTTATTTCAAAATGCAAAGTCAACGAGCTGTTGTTTCAGATAACGAAAGGTGAAATCTGGTGTATTTACAGAGAGGGCTGGAATACATAGAGAAACAATGTGATTTGTTGGTATAAACACGAACTGAGAGAGATTGAAATGATCGTAGGTTGAGATAGACAATATAAAATTGTGATGTTAATGGTCTTTCTCTGATTGGATAATGGACGTTGATTTATATTGATGCCTCAAAACTAAATTAGGATGTAAGGGGGGCTTCTATCGTCTCTTGAGAGACGATCCACTGTTCTAAAAGCGTCGTACCTCTAACACAAAATAAAGTAGCTCATAAATAGTTCAAATGTTTCCAATGAACGATCAAGATTTGTTCTACTGACCCTTGAGAGTTTGATCCTTGAGGATTTGGAGAAGTGTACTGAGAAGTGAGATTTAATCGTCTGATATGGCAAAGAAGGATGGGTTGAATTCGAAAAAGAATGGTTAAAGAAAAGGAGTACTAGAGAGCAATCTAGAATAGTCATTCATTTGAAAACGACCCTAATATTTATCAAAATCGAAGTACATCTTGCTTGAATATTTGTTATTGCATGGATTACACGGACGAAACTCATTAGTTAACCTACTAAAGTTGTTTGTTTTTTTCATTTATTGTCATGTCTTGAGTTGATCACTAGTTGTTCAATTTACTTAGCTATAATTCTTTTTGGAACATAAATCACGTTAATTGGAAAAGAAAAAACATCCGTACTAAATTCAAAGGATGAGATATCATATTTATGTTGTTAATCGATCTGTTTGATTTCAAATATGTGTTGGGCAAATTTGATCTTATTTGGTCGCTAGTGACGGCTATCAATTATGTCTAAGTTAACTTTAATATAAGAATCTATCAATGTGCTACGACTCATGACGAAAGATGTGATTGGGGCTGGGTTTTGGTAGACTCGAAGAGCAATCTCCGTTGGATCTAGTAGAGTTAATAATGCCATTGCTCATTTTTTTCCCAGCTCGTGCTCATAAGTGATGACTTTAATGGTCAATGAATGGGTTTTGTCAAAGCCTTAAGACTGACAAAGTTCTACTTTTTCTCGTGAGAGTGGGGCTATCAAAGATTAGGTAACAGCTCGAATTTTTCCCCTTGGTGGGCTCAACTTGTAACAGAATAGGCGAGGTCATCGAAATGGGCTGGGGTGATCTTTCGGCCTGTGATTTGAATTTCAGCTAGGAGTTCTTTAGAATGGTTACATCAACAAAGTGATTCCATATGTAGCATCGAATTTGTTTGACGGGGATTAATGACTTCAACCGTTGGATAGACCTCCTCCATTAATTCAAGCAACGAGGGTCAATATCTATCACCATTGGATCAAGTAGATCTCTAACTTTGAATCGCTTAGACGAGAATCGACATCCTCTACCGTTAGATCATAGAGAAATCAACGGTTGTAGTTAGAACAAATTTTTTATACCAATAAGGAAACTCTATTCTCTCTCACTGAACTCTCTCTCCATACATCCCTTTCTCTCTCTCTAGTTTCCACCCTCGCCACTGCCCTACTCTTCCCGACGACCATTCGTGTCCCCTCTATTCAGTACATTTTCGCTTAGCTAAAGACAATTCGCTTACATCTGGCAATTCCCTCACTCGTTGATTGACCAGCTGGTTGCGCTGAATGGGAAAAATCTCTTTGATATTTCTTTGCTACTTACTATTATGCCTGGTGGACATCTCCTCCTCCGTAGCGCCCGTGTCCACTAGATGATTAGAAAGTTCCAAATCTCAAGTCAAGCATTTCAAGTCATCTAATTGGGACAAATTTTGAAAAGTAGTATTTATGTATTTTCTTTTTTACGGAATTTGGCCATATGATTTTTTACTTATGGTAAATATATAACCTATGTGTTTCAAAGTGCTCTTTGATTTAAAAAAAAAAAGGCACTAGGATCACAAGTTTTTAAAAATCGGACCAAATACACGTGCAATCTTGAGAGATATGGATAATCAATAGTTTTGCATGTGTTTTGCATGTGTATTGTAAGTGTATGTTATTTGCCTTAAGGTGACGAAAGTGTCTCAGCCACACATGCTTCCATGCTTAACCGGAGACTTGAATAATCAGTTTGTCCAAAGACATCCGATAATATTCTGGGTTGATGACCATACGGGCTATTTAGCTGAAAATAGCCCTCGCTCTTTCCACACAAAAACCATATTTGAGAATGGAGTTCGGGGGATCTATAGCCTCTGCATGGGAGCTCTAAATCTCATCAGGCCAATAATTTCAAGTAATCTAATTGAATTTAATTTTTAAAAGTGATTTTTACGTCTTTTTTACCAAACTTGGCATATTTTTCCATCTAATCTCCCATTGAGTCTAGGTGATTGGAAAGCTCTAAATCCCACAAGGTCAAGCAGTTCAAATCCTCTAATTGCGATTAATTTTGAAAAGTGGTATTTACGTTTTTTTTTAATGAAATTTGGCCACAAAATATAACTTTTTCATTTAATGTCATAATAAACATACGACCTAATTGTTTAAAAATACGGTTCGATTTTTTTTAAAATAAAAAAAGGCATTGGGGTCTCGAATTTATAAAAATCAGACTGAACATGTGTAATATATGTGCAATCTTAAGAGAAAATAACCCTTGCTTTTTTCACTGTCACTATTATAAAACTCAATGAATGAAATTTGGCCACACAATATAACTTTTTCATTTAATGTCCATAATAAACATACGACCTAATTGTTTAAACTATGGTTCGATTTTTTTTTTATTTATATAAAAAAAAAAGGCGTTGGGGTCACGGATTTATAAAAATTAGACTGAACATGTGCAATATATGTACAATCTTAAGAGAAAATAACCCTTTGCTTTTTCCACCGTCACTATTATAAAACTCAATGATATTTCCATTGTACCAATAGTCAATGATACTTGCTTCATAAAAAATAAAGACTGAGGATGTCGAAATAAACCTGTGATGATCATTATCGATCTCGTCTGGATTCCACCGTGGCGACTGAGAAGGGTTGCTGCCACTAGCCCCAAATGTATGCCTCACTGTTCCCTCGCCATGAATGTGTCGATTGTTTGCAGTTCCAACTCTCTCGCCACGGTGAATGAGCAATTGCTCGATCTCTTCTCATGTCCGCCCATTAGTCTCAGGCATCAAGCAATAAAGTACTAGCCACTCGATGACCGCAATCCCCGCAAACATCAAGGCTGCCCATCGAAGGTGATCGGCCTATTCAACGAAGGTGATCGGCCTATTCAACGATATGTATGTTGGCGATAGTCCTATACTTATCGTCTGCTTCACACCAACGCTAATTGCGTAGCCCTACAGACGCAACCTTGTTGAGAAGCTCTCCAAGTAGTGCACCACTACGACCGGTCCCAGCTTGGCGAAAAAGAAGATCACCTAGCAAACCCTTGAGATGAAGCACCTGACCGCGGCCCACATGATGCCTTGTTTAAGCTTGGTCAATGCATCTCAGTATCTTCAATTTTTCCTCGTTTCTTATTATTGCTTTAATTATTAGGTATTTATCTTTATTGCTTGAGCACCATGCATGATCACTTTTACACATTAGTGATTTCGATTTTCGAAAAAAGTGTTGGGATAGCGAATTTTTAAAAACCAGACTGAATACATGTGTAATGTATGTGCGATACACGTGCAACATATGTGCCATATAATTCCTTGAAGAAGATGACTGGAAGATATGTTGGTGCTGTCAATGAAATAGAGGAATAAGAGGACAGGGAAGAGGTGTTGGGAGGCGGGTATTTGTGTCGATTATGCATATATCTCAAAATTGCATGTATATTGGACATGTATTGTAGGTACATTTGGTCCGATTTTTGAAAATTTGCAATCTTGACACTTTTTGTGAAAATTGAAAGCACTAACATAAGTTATATTGATCAAAGTGTGGCCAAATTCCCTAAAAAAAACAAAAAAAGTACATAAATAACACTTTTCAAAATTTATCCCAATTAGATGATTTGAAATGCTTGATGACATTTAGAGGTTTCTAATAATCTAGAGTGAGATGTCAATCAGAAAAATATGCCGATTAAAGTTAGGCCAAATTTCATAAAATAAAAAAGCGTAAAAATCACTTTTCAAAATTAGTCTCAATTAGATTATTTGAGATACTTGACCTAATGAGGTTTAGAGCTTCACTTTCTCTCGTCTCAAACCGAGTGGACTCTCATATTTATTATTAATTATTAGGTATTTGTTTTTATTTGAAATACACATGCATACACATGCAATTACTTTTCTCTTCTTCTTCTTCTTTTTCTTTTCATTTAATGCATTAAAAATGACCTATGGTGATAGATCTATCAGATTCGCTATATGAAAATCAGAGTAAGTCTATGTAGTTCATAAAATTCCTTTTTGAAGAAAAATCAAAGGACATCCATGAAGTTCCTTTACGTTTACTTCTTCTTCTTCTTATAACTTTAGCAAAATAGTTGTGCACTTGACTAAACCAAGTGATTTCAAATTAAAAATTCTTTGAGAAATTAGAAGTTATCTCTTAGAGCACATGCTTCTTATAAGTGTCCATTGTAGGTGAAGTAGAAAATAGAAGTTCTAGGATGGCAAAAAAATTCACAACACACAAGCTTCAAAAGAAGGACGTAATAATAGAATATTATAAGAATTCATAAGTTATAATATTCAATCACTAAAAGTCACAATGGACAATTAAGAGATAACAGCCGTCAATAGCCTCTTTATAATTCGTTGTTGCTTGTATAATTAAGTTGTTCATTTTCTTTGAATATATTTTATACCACTTAGGGCTTCCTATTTGGCTGAAAATAGCTCTTGCTCTTTTCACCGTCCACTGCACTAGTACTGAATGTTTGCTATACCAATACTCAATTGATACTTGTTTTATAAAAAATAAAGAGCGAGACATCAAAACGGACCTATCGGGACGATCATTGTCGATTTTGCTACCACTAGCCTCAAATGTGCTTGAAGAATCTTCATTTGGTACTGTTTCAATTTCGTCAACTGGAGCAGAAGCTAACACATCTCCCCCGTGTCAGATTGCTCCATATTATTTGCTCACAACACAACTTCCCCAGCCTCCACGTCATCTTCTTGCTCTATATGGTCGACCATTCCCTACGCATCTTCTTTAGCCTCTTCTTCCTCCACTTTCAACCCATCTTCCTCGTCCTCTTCTTCATAACTTCGTCGACTGTTCCAAGCCCATCTTCCTCATTCTCTCCTTCTTCTCCTATTTTGAACATCAGCAACAAGAATGTTCGATAACTCTTGTCTTCGCCAAATGGCTACATGACAACAAAAGTTGTTTGGAGCCCATCGCAATTGCTATGTGGAAAATCAAAAGTAAAGAGAACAAATCAGTATTGATATAGGGGATGGATAACTACACATAATATATATAAAAATAGAGGAAAAGATAGCTCCTTATGATCATTGACAAGAAGTAAACTTAGGAAATGCAAAAATAAAGGACAAAGATTTGCACAAACTCCATTGAATTGCGTGATGCAAAGAGGGAGAGCTTAAGTTTGATTACAAAATGTATGCAGTACACAAGCAATAGACATGCTATACATGTGCAATACATGTGCAATCGCTTTTCTTTTCTTTCCTTTTTTTTTTTTTCATTTAAGGCATCAAAGAATGACCTATGGTGATAAATCTATTATTTTTATCAATAATAAAGTTCGACAAAAAGAGTGCAATTACTAAGATCTAACCTAATTATAATTATTGTTTTTTCTTTACAATATAATTAAGTTACAAGAGATTGATTCACTGTATAAAAATTAGAAGAGGTCCATGTACTTCATGAAATTCCTTTTTGATGAAAAATCAAATGACATCCATGAAGTTCCTTATTATTTTTCTTTACAATATAATTAAGTTAAGAGAGATTGATTCATTGTATGAAAATTAGAGGAGGTCCATGCACTTCATATAATTCTTTTTTGATAAAAAATCAGATGACATCCATGAAGTTCCTTTGTCTTTACTTTTTCCCCCTAACTTCAAAGCTATTTTTTCAAATAACTATGCCAACATCACTCAACTAACGATATTTGCTTTAAGCAAATACACCTCGAGCTAAAGAGTCATTTCCCCAAAGCTCAAACTCAACCAAATGTAGACTTAGTAGGTCCAAACTTCTTGGACGGTCACTAAGGTGAGTCTTTGACGCTTCACAATATCGAACAAGAGAGGGAGGGGGAGAGAGAGAGAGAGAGAGAGAGAGAGAGAGAGAGAGAGAGAGAGAGAGAGAGAGAGAGCGCTAACTACAAGCTAGTGACGTGGAGGTTAAAGAGGTGGCGAAGGTTGAGGCAATGGTGTACTAGTTCCAAAGCATCTAATTTGGCCAAGTTCCTTAAAAAAAATACATTAGTACCACTTTTCAAAAATTTTCCCAATTAATGATTTGAAATGCTTGATGACATTTAGAGGTTTCTAATCATCTACAGTCAATGGGATGTCAAACGAAAAAAATATGCCAATTAAAGTTTGGCCAAATTTCATAAAAAAATATATAAAAATCACATTTCAAAATTAATATCTATTAGATTATTTGAAATACATGACCCAATGAGGTTTAGAGCTACCATTTTTTTTTTTATCTTTTCTCAAATTGAGTTGACTCTTCTATTTATTTATTAATCATTAGACATTTATCTTTATTGTTTGTGCACTTTGCATGATCAGTTTCACATGATAATAGTTTAGGTAATAAAATCAATAAAGATAGCATGCAAACCTTTTCATCAAAAAAGAAAAGGGACTGAAAAGATTTGCATGGACGCTTAAATTTTGGCTATTTCACTTAGTTATCTATCACATAAGAAAATCAATGATCGATTCCAACTCTTCAACAAAAATATCGTTCGCATGATTTGTATTTGCATTGTATTTAAGATATATTTCAATGCATTTAGGATGAAGCATGTTACAGGGGATTGGAGGTGTACATGACGTGCGAGCCAACACGTGTAATGAGCTTAAAATCAGTCAAGTTTCCAACTTTCTTGGAACTTTAAGACGGGGGATTGGACATTCCAAGATTAATCAAAGATTTATTAGATTATAGTGAGTTAAATTGAATTGGTTCAAACTAATTTGAGTTCGAGATTGATTCAAAAATTCGGTCAAGATAAGGAGATCTAGTTATGTTAGCATTGTTTCTCTCTTGATTATTATCTCGTACCAAGATCAAGAGTCCAACCTAATATTAATCTAATCCCTCCCCACGAGTGGATTGAAAAGACATATATCTCCCATGTTTTTATCTCTTTGGAAATCCTGATCTTCTTAGGAAAGGTGATTTGTGAAATTATAGAAAGAGATTATTTCTATCTAGTATCGTGCATACTTAGGATATTTTGATTTTTGTTGATAAAATATATCAAAACAAAAACAAAGATGTCATTAGTGTATGATATATAGATTGCACTTAGTCCTGTATTGTTCAGGTCGCATATTACCCGTCATCTAGAGGTCACATATTTTAGGACTACTTTTCAATATGCATTCAATATTAGGGGCGTGCAATGGGAACTGCCTGAACTGGGACTAGATTGGACCAGACGGGACCAATTAGTTCTAGGCAATCCTAAGGGTGTTGATTCGGTCCTTGGTTTTTATTTTTGGAACCGGTTGTTGGTTGATCCGATTCCTGATTCAAAGTTAAGAATTGGATTGATTGGACGGATAGGACCGGACCAACCATTCATGTATATTTTTCCATTTTTTAAAATTTTTGAACAACCATTTTACCATTAGGCCAATTAATCTTCCATCTCTTTCCCATTATGCCGTTACTTTCCCCATTTCTTTCCCTTCCATTTCTCTTTCGCTTACCCTAACCGTGCGAAATCAACCCTTTCCCAATTTCCTCTCGCAGGCACAGCCTCACCTCACGCCTTGCTCCGAGCTAGTCGCTTGATTCTCATGGCCTTGCCTCCCACCTTGCTTGACGTACTTTCGCAGCCTCGCCTTAGGTCTCCTTTCCCTCTCATGGCCTTGCCTTCCGCCTTGCTTGACGCCCTCTCATGGCCTCACCTCATGCCTCGCTTGACATCGACGACTTTCCCTCTCATGGTGTCGCCTATCCACTAGACTGGATCGAACCTCGGTCGGGTTTGGTCTCGGTTTCCGATTCCAAGACTAGTCAGTCCAATCTACGATTCCAAAAAATGGAAACCGGTCCTCTAAGTCTGATTCTCGATTTTTGGATGGAATTGGATCAGGCCGGATACCAATCACCCCTATTCAATATAGATAGCATTAATCAATTATCACATCCCATGCACTATTCATGTTCATGTATTTCATATAACATGAAAAATGATTGCAAAAGAAAGGGTTAGTGTCACATCATTATATTATTAATCATATAAATAATTTAATGGGAAGACTAATTAGAGCATACTTATGGTCTTAGAATTCAATGGTTTGCTTTCATAAATAAGAAATAGCGTTTCATATAGTTTGCATCATAGGGTTAGTCCGTGTTTAATTCTACCTCAGGTCATAATGTTCATATCATGTCATTTGTTTTAGAATTCTAACAGTGCACAAGAATTGCATTCAATCTATTATAGCATGGTATACACAATATTTAGGACTTAATGTTAGTTCGCATTAGATTAGGATACACATAAATGCAACATGTAATTAAGTTATATCTAAGTTGAGTTTTATTTGTAAACAAGAAAACCCAAAAAAGTTAATTAGTGTTGCATTTTATGCATCAATCTAAATCATCTGTTATAGTTTAAATCATATATTGATCATGTTCATATAAACTCCTAATTTATCATCGTCGTCGTCATCATCAAGAAGTATTGAAAGAAAAAAAACAAAAATATCAACTCATCACTCATATTAGATTTGCATCGTAGCAATTCATTGTCACTGCACAATCAGATTTGTTTGAGCAGTCATGTCCAGGAGACAACAATGAATGATAGGGATTCACCTCCGCTTGCTCATGCATTCGAGGTTTTTGATCTTTTGAGTAGTTTATTTACCTTTTCCAGGGTCTTTTATCTTTTCAGCATGTGATTAACCCCTGACGGCGAATGTTAAGAATAGGATAAATGCTGTACCATTCAATAACTATAAAAGAAAATTACAAGAAATATCTTTCAAAGAAAATCAATTAAGAAAGGAAAAAAAAAAGAGCCACTGCAACAGCAAATGGGCGGGCTTGAAAGTGAATGGACCGGTTCAGGCCCACAATCAGGCACGAGTTCTCTCTTTCTCTCTCCGTTGAGACGGTCGCCGCTTCTTCCACTTTCAGCCGACGGCGTCGCGGTTTCCCGCCGCTTTTCGTGCTCCCGGCAACCGGAGATAGCTGCGAAGAGCGATGAGCAGCGAGAACGACGATGCGTGGCGAATCTTCCACGTCCCCGGCAGGCCGCCGATTCCGCCTGATCAGCAACTCACAGGTATATTCTCAATGGACGACCGACCGAATCCTGAGCGAAAGATCCGAACTTGACGTGTTGCTGATGTGTTTTGCGCTTCGGAATTGGCGTTTCGTTGCGGTTTTTCTTCCTTTTCCTGCAAGCGGTGAACGTGGTCGCAGCTCAGATTGAGCAGCCGAAGCTCACGAACACTGTCATGAGGTCAGTCTCAGTGTCTTACTTTGGATTTATGTGTTAAAGCTCGTTCTGCGCTTCTCAGAGATTGCTGTTTCGTATCTGGTTTGATTTCCCGCTCGAATTTTTTGGGAATCCATTTTTTGGTTGTTGGTTAGGCGTTTGAGTCAAATTGCGCCATTGGAGGACCTCCACCACGTGAAGCGGGTGAAGAATAAGTGTCTCGAAGGAGGTACATTTTTTGTTCATAAGCATATCGGTGTTATGTTTGTCACTGGTGTGATTGGCCACTTAATGATATTGATATTTTTTTTTTTTAACAGGAATGATATTGATATTTGAACATCATTGTTTCTTGCATCTTCGAAATTGAGGAACAATTTTTGCTGCGCATGTCATTATGGAATTTAAAGATTTGTGAAATCATAAGTTGAAGCTTTACTCATTAAGTGAACATAAGAGTATTTGCTTAACTAGGTCTTTCTATTTCCTTTTGTTTATGGGTTACCCTTTAAAAGTATTTAAAAAACCATTGCAAAGTTGTTGTCATCATGCAAGGGTCATTCAACGGGAACAATTTCATGCAAAGAATTAAAGGTCTGTTGTTTATCCTCACGTGTGTAGTTCTTGATTAGACATCAGTCCTGTGTATTTACTGCTCTTTAAGTAACAGAAAAGAGGGAATAGAATCCTCTGACCTCATGCATGGCAATTGTCATCGGATCAAAGAAATTATATCTGAACTTTTAAGCCCCAAAGTTATGAGAAAGCTTTGTCTGCATTGGAAGCACCGTAAGTCATTAACTTGATTATAACAAATCAATCAGCATTAGATATTTAAAGTCATATTCACATCATTGGTATAATTGCTCAACCATATTCACATCATTGGTATAATTGCTCAACAAGACACTTAGTCCTAAGCCACACTCGAGTGATGGAGCTGTGGTTTTTGTGGATGGTTTGCTTACGTTGTGGGGTGAACAAGAGGTGCTTCTTGCTTCCTCCATTCTGCATGCATATCCTGAATTTTCTTCTTCTACTGCTGGAAATGCTTTTGAGGGACTATTATGAATGCAAAATGCCTGATTCAGGAAGAATGTTATCTGATGAAACTCAAAAGCTACCATTGGTTTCTGGTCTTTAGCTTTTTTTATAGTATGTATTAGCTATGCAAGGCGTTGGAAAACCTGATGAACAATTATAAAAACAACCTGTATTGCTCATTCATTTAAGTGCTCAGTTTGTTGTTGTTGTTGTTTTTTTTTTTTTTTGGTAAAGAGTGCTCAGTTTGTTGTTTATCCCTCATCAATCATGAAAATTGATTGAATAGGATTACGGTACCTCTTATGTGCACATCATGTGCAGAAAAGGAACATTAGCAGGAAGTAAATAAGATTAAAAGAACAGAAAATTGAGAAAACAAGAAAGCAAATGAAAACAGTGGCCCACTCAATGTATGATAATTTGCATTTGAGGATGAACTGGTAATTTTCTCGAAGAATCTTCTAATTATTTCCTATGCAAGGTCGATTTAATGGAAACCCGGGATAGGTGTTTGTATTTTTTTCATCAACAAATCATCTTTGACCTACCCAGCTTTTCAGCACTTCTTTAACTCTTTTTTTTATGTATTTCTTGAATTGTATGGTTGTTGTAATGGTTTTGACAGGAAAAATTCAGCTATCAGTGATCTTAAGACTGGCTCCCGAAAATGGTGATTTTGATGGAATTCCATGTGACATGAAGGATGTAATTACTTCTTATTAGTTGAGTTCTTTTGTGGCAAAAGTGGGTTGTTTTCTTGTCAGCATTTCATGTTGATTTTCCCATGTTTTACATTATCTTCAATAACTTGTAGAGAGAACCATATACAGTTTTGACAAGTTATGGGATCCGTGAGTAATGATGTTTACTCACGGAGCATCTTACCCTATCATGGACCACTAGCATATTTGACAGTATATTTGACATCTGTTGATGCCTTTTCTCTTCTCCCTTCTTCTTTTTTTTTTGCCTAGCTGAAAGGAGTTCTTTTGCGATGATCTCCTTTCTGCTGCTTTAGGAGGTAAAGTTGTGTTTATGACCTAAGTGGACCACTATGGGCTTCGCTTGGGAATCTCTTTTGGTCTTTGCAGTTTTTTTTTTTCAGTGCTTCATAGGCTATTTATGCCAAAGAGGGCTTCTTGGTATTGGTTGTTGCACACTAATATTGTTTGCTCTATATGTCGCGCATCCGGTGAACTACACTTTCAAGTGAATAAGTAGTTCGAACATCTTTACTGGTCGACAATAATGAAGCAACAGCAAACATCTGTATTGTCAATGTCATTAGGTTCTGTAACATAGCACTTTAGAGCTGGATAGGATGTCACCGTATATATAGATCAATTTGGCTTTCAAACACTGAATTTGAACAAAGTTTCCATCTCTTGAATTTTTTATCATTTTTCTTTTTCATCATGTAACTTATCTTTTTAAGTTCATTATGGCATTAAAAGAAGCCATATCCTATCTAATGTTAGGTGGAAGTGTGTATCCTTCTCAAATCTTTCAAAGTGCACAGATGATTTGATATTAGGAAAGTCTCTTAGTTGTTAATAAAATTCTAAAGCTTTATTTCTGTATATTATCTTAATCAGTTTATATTTGTAATTCAAATATAAGCATAAGACGATATGCTACATAAGAACTCTCTGTAACATGTAACCTGAAAATGGAGTTGTTTCACTTCATCTTGTGATGGCAAAGTGGGATTTTGTTCTTTGTGCTTATTCGTGCTAATTTGCAATAGGTCTGCAAATATGCTGCATCGTCAAAGGAAGAGTGGGTAGAACAGTGCAAGCTATGGCCCACCTCATACCATCCAGCAAACCTAGTACGTCTCTTTTAAATCTTCTCATCAGTAATGGTAATGCATGTTCATGTCTTAAGATCAACATATTGCCATCATGTTTTAGGACATTTTTGCTGGTTTAGGGTATTTGCATTGGCTCTGCAGATGTCTCTGATTCTAATGTTGTCTCAATTAAAGGAGCACGTTAAGGTGGTTTTTCCAGGATAACTTTCTTATGGATTTTGATATTCTCTTGGGCAGCATTGGGTGTTCATTTTATACTTTTTTCCTCCTTCAGAATTTATTTCCAAGCAGATAACTTGCAAGTTGGAGTCTAAAAACCAAAGACTTACAAAGAGTTGCAGTTTGAGTGGCCATCTCAAATTTGATAAGCTTTGCTTTTAGAAATTTAGGATGTGATTGATTTTACTTCGTTCTGCTGAGTCATGTTAGTTTTGATTGCATCTGGACTGAGAGGAGTTTGGGGTTATATATAAACCAGATAAGTTACTTTCAAGGAATAACTAATGAAGCCATCTCCATTATGCATAGTGGCTGCTAATGAATCCTGGCTATAGAGACCAAGGGTTGCCTAGTTAATTGGAAAACACTCTTTCTAAGTCACTAGGCTGGGTTTAAGTCTTATCATTCTCCTCTCCCACCTTTTGCAATCAAATGCAAGCTCCACCTCTTTGCGTGACTCAATTCAATGGAGTTTGTGCAAATCTTTGGCCTTTATTTTAGCATTTCCTAATTTTACTTCTTGTCAATGATCGCAAGGAATTATCTGTTACTCTATATGCATGTGTATAATGTGCATTTATACATACCCTATGTCATTACTGATTTGTTCTCACAACTTCTGATATTCCACAGAGCAGCAATATCAGTGGCATAACTGGGTTTAGTGATGAAGACTCACAATCAGTTGCAAGTTTTATGAAGTATGCTCTGGAATTGGCAAAATCTCATGGTAATATGGTAAGTGTTGGGGTATGCCCTTGACTTGCGATTAATGAATGTAACTTTGAGTGATTTCATCAAGTTCACAGCTAATTATATCTCTGACTAGTCAAGATCTTAGAGTTCTTGAATATGAGTGCTAACCTGGCCTCCCCATCTTACCAAATAAAAAAAGAAGAGAAATTCTCTTATACATGGCAATCATTTCTTTATGCGCGTTATACTGCTTTGACATTTTGTGAGACAATTTGGCATGCTCTAAGGCCTTCCTTTGGTGCTACTTTTTATTTTCCTTTGAATCAGTATTATGTGAAGTAAAGCACATCCAAGTACATGCTCGATGAGTATCATTTCTACCTGCTCCAGCGTTTGCACTTTCAACAATTTTCCCGTCAAGCCATAGAGGACTCACCATAGCTCGCATTAGCTTTCAAGAATCATTTTGGGTTTGGTAACAAGAAGTGAGAATTACTTGTTGCAATTAACTTGACAAGAATGTGAAGTTTTTATGTGTCGCATTTAGTGACTTTGGAACCAAAAAACGAGAAGAAAACTGTTCTATAATAGTGGAGAACAATCTGATCATTTTGAAGGCTGGGTCCTTTAGACATTTATCCTTTGAAATGTTCATGCATAGACGTAGTAAAATAGAGGTTTCGGGAAGGAAATGTAGTGCTTCATCTTGCTCCCTAATTGTGCGTCCAATTTTGTTTTATGCTGGTGTAGGAACCTCTTATGTTGTGGAAATTGCACAAATTTTGCCTTTGTTACACCCTACTCTTGTCTACAGGTGGTCAATGCTGCAGCAATTGTAGATCCTCTATCTAATCAAGTGATTGCAAGGGCATGTGATGAAGTCTGCTCTTGGCAAACTCCAAAAACAGAAGTTGGTGCTGAATGTAGTAGTTCCACCAAATCTTGTGCTGAAATGACTGGATGGATAAAACATGAATCATGTCTTCAACGCTGTTCCTCAGGTGGGGTAGAGCAAGTTGAGACATCCATTTCTTGTCTACATCCACGACGGTGGGTAGATGAACAGACTGGTGGGAGCTCTTCATTTTGGTACCTTTTGCGACATGCTGTGATGGTGGCCATTGAATCGTCTGCTGCCAGGGACAGACGCTTATTCCCTGATGTGAGATACAAAGATGGAGCTACCATAGAGGAGTATATTCTATCTCCTGCAAAATCTCAAACAAAAAGACGGAGAACTGATGGCCATGACGTAAGCTTTTCCTCTACATGTGAAGGAAATCCTGGCAAGACTTTCTAGCATGACAAATCTTGTGCAGTACGGAGAATTTGTGTGGATGATTGCCTTATTTGAATGGATGAACCCCATTGAAATATCAATGGTTCTGTTGCCAATTATTGGAAAAATTGGGTTCACCTTAATACAACAATGAGCAATGAAGTGTACAAATAAAACATTGAGACAAGGAGTGCACTTGGCAGCATAACTTATACTTTTGAGTATGGGTAATGTCAAACTTCCAGTGTTTTAAAACATTTCACACACAGTAACAAGTACAACGAAGATCACACCACGGATATCCTCGTCTCATAATAATAAAGATCGTTTCCAAAGCTTCAGGGGATGTTAGAGACAAGGCAAATAGGTGGATTCGACCATTTAATATCCAAGGGAAGTTATAGGATTGTGAACGATACAATAGGGAAGACAGCCAAAAAAGTAATCGGGATGTGAATCCACTTCAATTGTTCACTCAAGACGATCATAAGAGCAGATCTGAATGCCATCCGCATAAAGGCAAAAGAGAGGAAGAGAAAAGTGAGGCCCATTGTCATTTGTCTTGGTATTGAGAGAAGGAAATCTTCGATTGCGTAGCTGGAAGTTAGGATAGCCAAGATGACAAAGGAGAAGAGAGTGAGAGTGTCTGCAACCACAGATACCATGAACAAGTCCTCAAGGAATACTAGGATCCCCATACTACCATCGTTGCCTCCAAGTACTGTAAAAGCCATAGCGAAAGCTACCGTAATGAAGAGAGTTGCAATGAGGCTACAAGATGATGGTGTATCCTTCAACCATTGCCTTGCCTCATTGAGCAACTCTTTGCGTTGTTTTACAAAAACTTCTTTAGTATGCTATTTTGTTATCTAGAAATTTCAGCCATTTAAAAGAAGGAAAGCTGCCAGCTTCCACTACCTTCAGAAACATAAAGGATGCCTATCAATGTAAATGTCAATTAAAAAGCACAAAAGGGAGGCAAACATATGAAGAGAACTAATTTGAAACCACTCAAGTTCCCTCTGCATAAGAAAAGCTGCTCCAGAAACATCAGAGGATACACATGTTGATTACAATTTGGTCACAGCCTCCATTACGTCTATGTTGGTCGCGATATTATCGGCGTCCAATGTGGTTATGTGCGTTCACTAGTCTAAACAACGCAACATGCCATCCCTTCACAACTTCTTTTATCAGTTTTTTTTTTTTTGCGAAATTGTTATCCCACATCAACTCCAGAAAATGTTGAAGACATAAATCCACAATTTCAAAGATTCCGCGAGTTGCAGAGTCAAGGACAATGCCTGATGTCAACAGAGGCTCGAGTATTTTGGCAGTTTGATTGCGAGCCTTATCTCCATAAGAGCTAGTTTTACAAAGTCAAACAAGCAATCGCGCCTTAACTTCAATTCCCCACTCCTTCTAATGAAAGGTGCTGCATGTAATATCAGATAAACAATTCTCCCAACGAGAAAGAATCAAAAGGTTAAAGAGGCTTTCACATTTGTGCCGTGTTCTTATGTATATATAGGAGTTGAGAGAAAATAATGGATTAAGTTATAAATCAAGAAAACAAACTTGATATGGCTTGAAAATCAAAATGCATGCATCAGAGAACAAATGTATCTATCGATGAAAACACACAATGTGATGTAAGAAAACAGAGTTCTTTTTTTTTTTTTTTTTTGGTTGAGAAATGGGTAGACTCAGCGGTGGATCAATTTATATGTCTTTGATTGAACATTTTTACAATTCACCCAATGCATAAATTTGAACTGAATTGATTAGAATCAAATTGTATGGTAGTATACTATCAAGAGTTGGTCCATATTATTAACTATGATTCCAAGGGGATATATCGAAAGCATGTGCATGCACTTTAAATTTAGAGATTTCTAACCATGGATGAAATGAGGTTCTCTTTGTATATATATAACATGGCACTTTTGTGTACCTGCTATTGTGGCAAGATTCCAAAGTGATATCTTGAACCGGTTAAGTGCTAGTAGTGCTATCATTATAAAGAGGAGACAAGAATCATGTCAACAAAGACAAATAAAAACATAAATATCACACTTGTGACATGAAAATCACTAATGTTTTATAACGCTTGAATTCATCTGAAAACAACTTCAATCAATCAACCTCAGTTACGTAATAAAAAATTATCAATAATTTTACTTGGCAATTTAACATAGAGTAAGACTTCTCCTTGTACGTTTCAAATGTTATATTAGATATTAATTTGTGACATACATCATGATTAAGACATTAATTTGTAGACATAGATGTTGTCCTTGTCCTATAACAATTTTGTCAATAAGATCCCTGATTGATATGCATTTTTTTTTTCCCTTCTGTGTAAGTCCATCCATTAAACAAATCAATAAAAATACGTCGAGCCATCTTCGTGTCCTTGGAGTAGTCAACTGATGGATCGACCAAGCATAGAGGAATACCTAAAGATTGGAACAGATAGACTGAACACGATATAAATGGAATTGCCTGAAATAATTAATATATTTATTTATTTATTTATATCTAACAATAGAAGTGCAAGAACTACTTACATTTGTAAATATATTTTTCCCAAAAATTGAGTCTAGCTCCACTGTGGAAAAAACGAAGTATCAATGTTAAGATTATAAAAAGCTTTGTAGTAGCCGCCTTCGGATGTCATTGACCACGGAATTTGTGAGCTAAATACAAGCTCAAGTCTTTTGGGACACGAGAACAAAAATGTTAATTCAAGTAAATAGTGAAGGAATGGATGAGTGAGTGTGAAATCCTACCCAAATGGCCGGCCAGAGTAATGCTGAACAAAGTATCATTAGATGGGAAGGAACAAATAGAGTACCAAACTCTAATGCATTGCCTATAATTTTAGGTTCAGCGTCAATTTTGTCTAGTAATGCCTTTACCATCCTTATTATTCCTCCTCGGGCAGCATAGCAGAAGGCCCTGTTGGGATTAAGATTTTTATATTTTGGAGGGAAGTGCTTGACCAGGTTCTCGACCAATGGATCTTGTGCAGCCATAATCGCAATATCGAGCATAGTAAAGTGATTGCTTTCTATGGCCATAATTTTGGCCGTCATTGCTGCGTGGTCTCTATTGAGCTTTTCCTCAGTAGTTTTCCAATCACCTTGCAACGCGGCTTTAAAAAATTGTCGATATTTGTTATCAACCACCGCTTTTGGTATGACTACAAAAATTGCACATTAAGATGGCGGAGGTCAAACCAAAGAGTTGGATGAGAGGATGAGGTGGAGTTGTGGACAGTGGATGACGACTGATTTCAAAGTCTGAACTTCCATTGAACTGAAATAGTTATTTGCTCGGGTTGCTACATCAAAAGTTTCTTGTATTGGGGCACTACTTGGGTGGCCATTTTGTGTGGATCGTTGCCTTATTCAAATGGATGAACCCCATTGAAATATTTGATGGCCATGTTGCCAATTTTTTTGAAAATTGGGTACCTTAATACGATGGTGAGCAATGAAGTACACAAATAAAACATTGAGACAATGTGTACATTTGGCAGCATACATTATACTTTGGCCAATGTCACGCTTCCAGTGTCTTAAAACATGAGTACAGTCCATGCTATTCGCATTTCACACACAGTAACAAATACAAAGAGAGATTACATCGCATGTCCTTGTCCAGTAATAGTAGAGATCACTTCCAAAGCTTTATGGGACGGTAGAGACGAGGCCAATAAGTGGATTCGACCATTTCAATATACAAGGGAAGCTGTAGGATTGCAAACAATACAACAGGGAAGGCAGCCAACAAAGTAATTGGGATATAAATCCAATTGAATCGTTCGCTCAAGATGATAGTAAGAGCAGAGCTGAATGCTACCAACATAGAGGCCACAGAGAGGATGAGAAAAGTGAGGCCCATTACCATTTTTCTCGGTAGTGAGTCGAGGAATTCTTCGATTGTATAGCGTGAAGTTAGGATAGTCAAGAACATCAAGGTGGCGGTGACAGAGGACAAGAGAGCGAAACTGTCTGCAACCACAAATACCATAAATGAGCCCTTCTTAAGAAATATTGGGATCCCTGTATTGCCATTGTTGCCTCCAGGTACTGTAAAAGCAGCAGCAAAAGCTACCGTAATGATGAGAGTCGCCACGAGACTACAAGATGACGATGTATCCTTCATCCATTGCCCTGCCTCCTTCAACAACTCCTTCCGTTGTTCTACAAAAAGTTCCCATAATGTTTTTCCATGCACTGGAAGTTTCCGCCATTTAAAAATAGTGTCGCCAGCAACCGTTACCTTCAGAAAAATAAAGGACGCCTATCAATGTAAATGTCGATTGAAGAACACAAAAAGAAGGCAAACAAATAAGGAGAACTGACTTCAAACCACTGAAGTTCCCTCTGCAGAAGAAAAGCTGCTCCAGAAACATCAAGGGATACACATCTTGGTGGCCATTTGATCAGAGCGTCCTCTAGGAATAGACCCTTCGACAAAATGTCGTCAGCGAAACATCGAACGGGGTTGCGTCCTTCCACTAGTCTAAACAACTCCACGTGCCGTCCCTCCAAAATTTCCTTTTGTAGTTCTCCTAAAAATTTGTTATTCCACAACAACTCCGGAAAATATTTGAGGCATAAATCCACAATTTCAAAGACTCCACGAGATCCAGCGTTAAGGACAACACGTGAACTCAATAGAATCTTGGGTATTTCACTAGTCTCAAAATATTTCCTCATCTCGGTACGAATTAGATTTACGATGGCAAGCGAGCAATTGTGCCTAAACTTCAATTCTCCAATCCTTTTGATGAAAGGTGCTGCAAGTAAGATCAGACAAACAATTTTCCCAAGGATGAAAAATCAAAAGGTTATAGAAACTTTCACATTTGTGCTATGTTCTTATGTGTGTGTGTGTGTATATATATATATATATATATATATATGAGTTGAGAGAAAATAATGGCTTTTAGATATAAATCAATAAAACAAACTTGATATGGCTTGAAAATCAAAATGCATGCATCGGAGAATAGATGGATATATGATGAAAACACAAAATGTAATACGAGAAAAAGGAGAGTTTTTTTTTTTCAAATGGATAGATTCAGCGACGGATTGATAGACCTATTTTTGCTTGAATATTATTAGAAATTCACCTAATGGATGTATAAAGTTTAAACTTCAAATTGAATTAATTAGAATTATTAGTATCGTGATATACAAACTGAGAGCCGGTCCACATGAAGGGGATACACTGAAAGTATCAATATACACTTTAAATTTAGTGGTCTCTACCCATGGATGGAATAATGTCATTTTCTGTATATAACATGGCAGTTTCGTGTACCTGGTATTGTGGCGAAATTCCAGAGTGATGTCATGATCCGGTTAAGTACTAGTGGTGCCACCACCATGAAGAGGAGAGAAGAATCATACCAGCAAATTAAGAATCGGTGACAGATCAAAAAATACATATTGCACTCATGAAATGAAAATTGCTCCCGTTTTATAATGCCTGATTATGTTAAAAAATAACTTGGATCAATCAACCTTCATTTCCTGAAATCTAAAATCTCCTACTCTCAATAATTCTACTTGGCAATTTGACATTGAGTAAGAGATCTCCACTAACTTTCCAAATGTTAGATTAGATATAAATTTGTGACATATATCATGATTACAATATCAATTTGTATACATAGATGTAGTCCATGTCTTCTAACTTTTCTTGTCAATAAGATCCTTAAATGATATGCTTTTTTTATTTTTTTTTTCATGTTATTCCATCCATTAAGCATCTCAATAGAAGTACCTTGAGCTATCTTTGTGTTGTTGGAGTCGTCAAATGATGTGTTGACCAAGTACAGAGGGATTACTGAAAATGGGAACAGATAGAGTGAATACCATATGGATAGATTTACTCGAATTGTACATATCTAACTAAAGGAGCGCAACCAATACCTACATTTGTAAATAAACCTTTCCCAAAAATTGAGTCTAGCTCCACTGCGGAAGTAACCAGCCAATGATGCCCAGAATTGCAAAAACATCACGCCTTCGGTGTCTTCGAAATTCAATGAGTCGAGGTATTTGTGAGCTAAACATAGGCATATGTCTTTTGGGACACAAGAACAAAAAGTTAATTCAAGTAAACAATGAAGGAAATGAGATAAGACGAGCAAGTGTAAATTCGTACCCATATGGCCGGCACTCGCAAGGCTGATCATGATTTGGTCCTTTGGGGTACATTGTAGCCTCCTGGCCAGGTACCATATAACCTCCTTTTTGTTAGAAGCATATCGAGTAGCAAACTCTAGGGCATCGCAAATAATTGTAGGTTCAGGATCAAATTTGTCTACTAATGCCTTTACTATCCTTACTCTTCCTCCCCGAACAGCATAGAAGAGGACTCTATTAGCATTGAGATCTTCACATTTTGGAGGGAAGTGCTTGACCAACTTCTCGTCCAACTGATCTTGTGCGGCCATAATCGCAACATCGAGCATAGTTAAGTCATCACTTTCTATTTCCATAACGCTGGTTATCATTGCTGTGGGGTTTTTATGGAGGTTCATCTCGATTTCTTTCCAATCACCTTTCACCGTGGCTTGAAACCATAATCGATAGTATTTATTGACCACCGCTTGCGGCGTGACTGCAAAAATTGCAAAGCACTCCTTGTTTTTTAGGTCAAGTGTAACCATTGTGCTTGCTCAAAGTTCCAATAAAATGCAGATGCAAGCGAAGAGTCGGTGGTTTACTCAAGGAACCTTTTTCACCTTCCTTTACTCTTTGTAAGCGAAAAAATATTTTTCGCTTGAGCTATCTTAATTATCATTCAAGATATTGTTGAAAATTTATTGTTATAAACAATTAATCAATTAAGAACAAACGGATCCATACATGATTGTAAAACACCGAGATCAATAAATACAGCGGAATTAAAGCGTACCTGTTTGAGCCATCGTTTCAGAAGAAAACTAGATCACTCTCATAATCAGGGATCTATCGGAATACCAGATCTTCCTTTCTATGACCTATTTCGATATAGCAGTTTTCAATGGGATTAAAGCAACTGATATGTATAACTTACTCTTTTATAGGCTAGAGAGGGGACCTAGCAAATATTAATCAATAGCGTGTCAACTGGGCCCTTCCTATTACGGGCTTCAGTCAAACACAATTGCCTACACTTTGCTGCTCAACTAGGCCCGTTAACAATAGATGCTAATACCCAATTCAATCAGATCATTTTAGGGTTCAACAAATATTGAAATATCCATTAACCCGATTATTTAAAATAGCAAATCAATTAATTAATGTAAGCCCATATTATAGGAAATTTCCAACATTCTCCCACTTGGGTTACATTAATTAACTTATTTTATTTTGAAAAAGATTTTATATTGAAAACGACTCTATCGGGTTAACAACTAAAATTTTGTTTTATGTGGCCACAACTTTTTAAAAAAATAATATTCCAATAATGGCATCTCAATACCAGTCCAATCCTATATAACCTCAATATAGGACTATGGAGATCAATGTGTTAAGAAAATACCACAACACAAGACCTTCCATAATCACATATAATAAGTATTATATTTTCATAGATCATGGGCCTAATAGTGTAGTAAGAAATAGTGCCAACATGTGATCAAGATATACACTATTTCTTATCGGTCCTCAATGCAATTTCTCAACGACATGAAACTGCATTAGTGCAATTTCTAAAAAACATGAAATTGCTTCAATGTGATTCAATGTGATTTCTAAACAACATGAAATTGCACAATTATGTCACAATCCAACATGAGATCTCATAATCAGTGACATCTAGTCATCTTTAAACTAAAATTTGTTTAAAGATACTGTTTTATACTTCCATTTCTCAGTCAACAGGAGAAAAAATAACAATAGATCAATAATAACAATCATTGAAAATAAATGCTTTAATAGACATCATAAAAGCATTATCAGTTTGCATATAACTATAATATCCAGAAATACAAACTATATAACTCCCACTAACAAAATAAATCAAAAGATTCTAAAACACCCATATTCTTTACATGTTCTTTAAACAAAATGGGTTGTAAACCTTTTGTTAGAGGATCAGCCAACATGGACTCAGTTATGATATTTTCAATTAAAACGTCTCCATTTTTGACCAAGTCCTTAACAGTATAATATTTAATCTCCATGTGTTTGGACGCATTACTAATCTTGTCATGCTTGGAATAAAACATAGCTACAGTATTGTCACAGTAGATCACCATAGGTCTAGCAATAGAGTCCACAACACACAATTCTGAGATCAAATTTCTGAGCCAAACTGCTTGAACTGACGCACCGTAGCACGCTACAAACTCAACATACATTGTAGAGTTTGTAATCAAGGTTTGCTTTGTGCTTTTCTAGGAAATAGCACCTCTAGCCATCATAAAAATATATCCAGAAGTTGATTTTCTATCATCTGAACAACTAGCAAAATCAGCATCTGAATATCCAATTACTTTTAGGTCCTCAACTCTGCTATAAATGAGCATGAAATCCTTTGTTCATTGTAGATATCTCATCACCTTCTTAGCTGCAACCCGATGTTCTTGACCTGGATTCGACAGATATCTTCCAAGAGTATTTACAGCAAAAGCAATATCAGGTCTGGTACATACTTGTGCATACATAAGACTGCCAACTGCACTAGCATATGGAACATTTTTCATG
Organism: Eucalyptus leucophloia subsp. euroa; assembly: GCA_017140325.1. Classification (NCBI taxonomy): domain Eukaryota; kingdom Viridiplantae; phylum Streptophyta; class Magnoliopsida; order Myrtales; family Myrtaceae; genus Eucalyptus; species Eucalyptus leucophloia. Next base: position 52,854,629 of record CM029470.1, read on the forward strand.
ACTTCCTTTTCAACATCATTCTTGGGGCATTGATCTATGCTCAATTTATCTCCTTTCATAACAGGAGCTTCACCTGACTTACATGTCTGCATATTGAATCTTTTCAAAACACGATCTATATAACTTTTCTGAGATAACCCCATAACCTTCTTAGATCTGTCACAATGAATCTCAATGCTTAGAACAAAAGAGGCTTCCCCAAGATCTTTCATATCAAACTTTGTAGATAGAAAATTTTTGGTGTCATTCAATAGATCAACATCACTGCTAGCAAGTAAAATGTCATCTACATAAAGTACTAAGAAAATATATTTACTCATACTTACTTTCATGTAGATGCATTGATCAAACTTATTTTCTTCAAAGCCAAATGATCTCACAACTTTGTGAAATTTTAAGTACCATTGACGTGATGCTTGTTTGAGACCATATATGGACCTTTGAAGTTTGCACACCATATGCTCCTTTCCGGCTTCTTTGAACCCTTCAGGTTGCTGCATATATACTTCTTCATCCAGATCTCCATTTAGAAAAGCTGTCTTGACATCCATTTGGTGAAGCTCTAAATCAAAATGAGCCACCGAGCCATGATTATCCGAAAAGAGTCTTTAGTAGATACGGGAAAAGACTTCATTATAATCAATACCTTCTCTTTGTGTGTACCCTTTTGCGACTAACTTTGCCTTGAATCTCTCGATGCTGCCTTTATTGTCTTTCTTAGTTTTGAATACCCATTTGCAGCTGATTGGTTTATGCCTATCGGTAAATCAACTAGTTTCCACACTTGATTAGTTGACATGGACATCATCTCATCATTCATCGCTCCTAACCATTTATCTCGCTGATCACTATTAAGAGCTTTTTTGAAGGTCGTCGGATCAACTACTTTTCCAATGTCAAAATCAGCTTCTCCAAGATAGACATGATAATCATTTAAAAGTGTTGGTCTTCTTTGTCGCTGTGATCTTCGCACAGGCATTTCTGGAGCCGCTTCATTCATCTGGGGAATTTCATTTGTAATGGGATGATCTATTGCCATATTTTAAGTATTTACTTCTTGCTGAATTTCCACATTGTTAGGATCTCGCATAGAATCATCATGTAAGATGGGCAATGGAATATAGACCGTTTTATTTGGTTCTTCCATTTCGAAAGATTGAGAAGAACTCTTTTCAGCAACATCTAATTCCAGGAATTTGGCAGTTTGAGATTCAACGATTCTAGTGTCGCGAGAAGGATAATAGAACCTATACCCTTTAGAATGATTAGGATATCCAATAAAATAACATCTAGTAGTCTTGGATTCGGTCTTCTTTTGAGAAGGATCATAAATTTTCACCTCTGCAGGACAACCCCAAACTCGAAAATGATTCAAGCTAGGTTTCCTCCCAGTCCACAACTCAAAAGGTGTTTTCGGCACTGATTTACTAGGTACACGATTCAATATATAAGTTGCCGTCTTAATTGCATCACCCCATAAGTATTCAGGCAAATTAGAACTGCCCATCATACTTCGTTTCATCTCCATGAGTGTACGATTTCGCCATTTAGCTACACCATTTTGCTCAGGTTTCCCAGGCATTGTATATTGAGCGACAATACCACAGTCCTGCAAATATTTTGCAAACGGTCCCTTTTGTTGTTCAACCTCAATATATCGCCCATAATACTCACCACCGCGATCAGATTTGACAATCTTGATAATTTTTCCTAATTGTTTCTCAACTTCAGTACGAAACACTTTGAACATTTCAAGTGCATCAGTCCTCTCCTTAATTAGATAAAGATAACAATAACGGGAGAAATCATCAATGAACGTGATGAAGTATTTATTTCCACACAAGGTGGTTGAGTATGGCGCACTAATATCAGTATGAATTATCTCCAATAGACTTTGACTTCGAGTAGCGCCTTTCTTCTTTGTTTTAGTTAATTTTCCCCTCACACAATCAATACAAGTCTCAATATCATCTTAGTCAAGAGGAGGGAGAATATCAGCCACAACAAGTCACTTTACCCGTTCTTTGGAGATATGCCCCAATCGCTTATGCCATAGCATTGAAGATCTATCTTTGATTAAAGATCTCTTAGCAACACCATTCTTGACATTGAAAGGGCAATATGGTCTATCGGGAGATAAGGATAATTGATATAATCCATCAAACAAAACACAATTCCTAATAATTCTGGAATCCTAACTCAAATCTGCTCTTTTATTCGCAAAATGAAGACAATATCCAGCTTTGTCAAGTGAAGAAAGAGATACTAAGTTTCTCCTAAAATTAGGAACATAAAAGACATTGTTCAAGACAAGCTGAAAACCAGAATCTAAATTCAAAACAACTGTTCCTATGCGCTCCACATCAACTCCAGTATTGTTTCCAACTGTAAGCTTTGACTCCTTCAGACTTGGACTTCTTAGATTTGTGAGACCCTTGGTGACTTTCTTTTCTTGTTTTTAGCCAAGCTCGAAATTTGTAGCAATTGGCTTTCTTGTGACCCTGCTTCTTGCAATGAAAACATTTAAAATCCTTATCTCCATTCCTCCCATAGTTCTCATTTTTCCTAAAGTCTTGCCATTTCTTTGGGCCATGAGCATTTGACCCCTTAGGCTTCCATTTGCCTCTATATGAACTCAACTTGGCATTGGTAGTTAAGTGGGCAGACTCATACTTTTCCTTCTTTAATTTCTCTTCCTCAGTCACACACTTAGCAGTCAAGGCATTAACACTCCATGTCTCATTCTGAGCATTATAAGCAGTCTTAATCTGGCTAAATTCAGCTGGCAAAACATTTAAGGCTTGATGCACAATATAATTTTCAGAAAGAACAATTTCATGGGCTTTAAGTTTGGATTGAATGTGGACCATCTTCAGTATAAATTCTTTAACACCCATAGCAGCATCATACCTCATGTTCGTTAACTCACTTAGCAAGTTCCCAGCTTCAGCCTTATCGAGACTCTATATCTTTCTCCCACTTGCTTCAAGGAACTATCTCGGCATTCGTATCTTCCGGCAAACCACTAATCGATGCTCGCAATGGACCTCTTCATAGCAATGAGGCTCGATCGATTAGATTTTTCCCATCTAGCATAATGGGCCTTTTGATCTACAAGATACTTTGATCATTAGGCCTGGCAGGTTCATCATCACGTAGAGCCAAGTCCATATCAACGATGCCCAAAGCAAACTCTATATCTTGCTTCCATCTCTTAAAGTTTGATCCAGTTAATATTTCAACCGTGGCATTGTTATTATTTACAGCAAAGGTAACTGTTTAACACACATAATGCAATAAGATCAATAATGGGCAATAAGCAACTCAACAAAAATAATTAGTACATTATAAACTCCCCTTTGGGCAGAGTGTATAATGCACCATTATTTTTCTTAGCATGAAATTTATAAAACAACAAGGAGAATTACATATAATTGTCAAGGATCAATCCCCTTTGAGCAGACAAATCCTTTAAATCATACATCTCCATAATATCAACATAGAGGGGAATTACATATAATTTTCAAAACATTTATCCCCTTTGGGCAGATAAATATTTTTCAATTATACATCCCCATCTTTTAAATATGGGAATTAAATTTCATGCTATTTTCCAAATTAATATACACAATTGGGCGAGTAATTGTATATATTAATCTTTTATCAATAGGGAACTCCATAACTAATGCCCAAAATTCATCAAACAATATGAAACACTTCACAACATGTGTTTCCAATGATCATATTGCACATTTTCAAACAACAATTTTTGCCACAATTTTTTTTTAAAATTTATTATTACTATTTTATTATTATTATAATACTATTTAAATATTTCGGACTTCCGCAGGCCGAGAACCCGCGAGCAGCCCTAATCGGATCGCAGGGCCTGACCCGCGGACCCTTACCTGCGCCCAGCCCACACGCAAGCCATGCCGATGGGCCACGAATTAAAACAAAAAAATGGGCCAAACCCATTTACACGCCCAGAACCTCTCTATTTTGGTTCATGGGCGTGAGCCCAGAACCCTTTTAATTTGTTTATGGTTCGGGCTTACGCCCAGGACCCCTTTTTTTTTTTTTTTTTTAATTTTAATGGGCGTGAGCCCAATTTGATGGCCCTGCCCGGCTGGAGGTCTTCTTCAACCTCCAGCCGGGTCCCAAATTTTCTGCAAATCGGGTCGCATGACCCGGTTTCGACCCGAAGCTCTAAAAACACAAATTAACTTGATTTTGATGAAATTTTCTCATGGGTTTTGCTTATAACATCAATTTAATTAACTATATTTAATTAAACTAAGAAAGATCAACTAAATCCATCACATGCAAGCTTCAAAGTTTCGGATCTAAACCTCCCATGGCCGAAAATTCGGTTTTCTTAAATTTAAACCCTAATAACTCAATTTAATACAACAAGAGATACTAAAACAAATATATAACAATACCCATGCAACGTTTTACATCAAACATCAATTGATTGCAAGTAATTTGCAAATTCTAGAACTTTTTCACATATAAATCCTAGAATTTCAAATCTAAAATTCTCTCTCAATTCTCAACAAAATTATGCAAACTATATATGGTTGGAAATATCTCGACATGTAGAACAAAAGCCCTATGGTTATGGGATTAATCAAGCAAAAAAATACACGCAAAAATAATGTCCATATTCGGCTCAAAGAGGAGGGTTTCGAATTTTTCCATAAAAAAAAAAAAAAATTGGGTTCTACAATCATATACGATCAGCTCGATACCACATGTTGAAAATTTATTGTTATAAACAATTAATCAATTAAGAACAAACGGATCCATACATGATTGTAAAACACCGAGATCAATAAATACAATGGAATTAAAGCGTACCTGTTTGAGCCATCGTTTCAGAAGAAAACTAGATCACTCTCATAATCAGGGATCTATCGGAATATCAGATCTTCATTTCTATGACCTATTTCGATATAGCAGCTTTCAATGGGATTAAAGCAACTGATATGTATAACCTATCCTTTTTATAGGCTAAAGAGGGGACCTAGCAAACCTTAATTAATAGCGTGTCAACTGGGCCCTTCCCATTACGGGCTTCAGTCAAACACAATTGCCTACACTTTGCTGCTCAACTAGGCCCGTTAACAATAGATGCTAATACCCAATTCAATCAGATCATTTTAGGGTTCAACAAATATTGAAATATCCATTAACCCGATTATTTAAAATAGAAAATCCATTAATTAATGTAAGCCCATATTATAGGAAATTTCCAACAGATATTATTTTGATTTTAAAAATGGTGTGGAGATTATATTTGAATTAGTATATCAGCATGTTGAAATTTCCCATGGCACTTAATTGTGAGATTTATATGATGTTTATATATGTGTAGTTTCTCTCTACTTATCAACTTAAGTTTTGCAGTTGGACAAGATCTACACTAGTTTATTTCACGCATGCATCCATCTTTTTTGTGAAATTTCAATTTTTTAATGATCGTAAGCCAGGAAATTCAAAATGTTTTGAACTAAATACTGTTAATGCGTGAGACATAATATATATGAAAAATGAAAATTAAAAGTTTAAAGTGACAAACCTTCGGATTTAAACTTGCTGGACCTTTGTTTCTTCCACATCTCAAAGTCTTCTGCAAGAGTTGACAGGCCTTCTAAACTTCCTTCTTCGCGTACCTCTTTATTACCAAAAAAGAGATATAACCTTGGAAAAATTAGTTACAGTTTGTACGGTTTAGAAAAACTCAAGATATTATTCAGATTTTAAAAAATTAAGAAAATATTATATTTCATTGTATATGTCAACGTTTGTATGCTCTGAAACTTGCAATGTTTGGGATTAAAAAGTTAAAATGCATGAAACACGAGAATTATGAAAAACAAAAATTAAAAGTTCAAAATGACAAACCTCTGGTTTTGGGCCTGTCTTGGCAAGCTTGATCAGTTGCCATGTCTTCTGAACTCAAGAGTATGCGAACCTCTTTGTTACCAAAAGAGAAATGGACATAAATAACTTAAGAAAAATTAATTACGCTTTACATGCTTATGTATACATGAGTCGCATCAGGCTCATTCAGTGCATGGAATTTTTTTGTATTATACTTAGATGCCAACTTGTAAGCAAAAAAAAATCAACGTTAAACTTAATAAAGATGATAAGTTCTTTTCGATCATGAATTAGTTTTGCGGTTCTTCTAATTTTGATGTATTGAACAAAGTGTATTTAGTGAGTTTATATTTCTTGTTGCCATTAATCTTATCTGCAATATCGTTCATAAATTAAGTTTATACAAAATTTTATGTATTTTCATAATTCCACATGATAATTATAACATATTATATATACTTAAAAATAAATGAACTAACTTAATCATCTCGATTTCATCAATTGATAAAATTAATTTATAAGTTACCATCTATACAAGATACAAGTTTTCAACATTATTACTTCTATCACGCCGATGCACTGCATGTATTTAAAAAAAAAAAAAAAAAAACTAAGTAAATCGTTAACTTTATTGCATAGACATAAAAGTTGGGAAAAAATTTATCTATTTTCTTACAAAATCCATATTATTTTTCTTGTTTTTGTGGCAAGAACGTTCATCCATGCATGTATCTTGCACAATGTGTTTGCTAGTGAATTTTCGTTTTTTTAATGTTATCTTAAACTTTGTCATAATAGTGATAAACATTTTATGGACAAGTCATTTTTCGCTCAAAATGACATTACATATTTCCTTTTTAGAGATGACTATAGTGAATTGACTAGTTTGGGGATCATATCTTCAAAGGATTAGTCTCACGTAGTCTCTTAAAAATTAGTAATTAATTATTTGGAACCCATTTGTTTTGCACTCTGCTCTTCACGAAATCGCTTTGTTGGACAACTAACTGCAAATTTGATTTGCATATTACCAAAACATAGAAAATAATTGGTCCTCGCTAGGTGATTGTTTATACAAAACTCTCCGCGATAAGAGGAAATTTTCAGGCAATTAATTTTAATGTATTGGTCATGAGTCCTCGCTAGGTGATTGTTTATCATTAGGAATATAAACTAGGCCTATACAAGTTGGCTAGCAAGGTCGAGCTCTAAGGCCACATATCATTAAGTTCAGTCTGTAGTGATCGGACCATTACTTTAAGGTGGCTATATCCTTCTTTTTTATGATATAGTTCATTCAATCCCTCGACATGATTAACTTAATTAACTGTAGATAAATTTTGTTGTTTCATAGCAAGAACATTCTACCATGCATGTATTTTGGACAATGTGTTTGTTTGTGAATTCTCATCTATAATGTTATTTTACACCATGTCATACTGGTGACAACTATTTCTATCAACAAGTTATTTTTAATTTAGAACCACACTACCACATGATTTCCTTTTTGGAGATGACTATAGTGAATTGATTAGTTCGAAGGTCAGGTCTTTGACGAGTCTTATGTGGTCTCTGATAAGAGGATATTTTCCGGTGATTAATTTTAATGAGGTGGTGGTTGAGTTCTCATGAGTGACGAAACAAGGATTGACAAAAGGCAGTTGCATGATCATCCAAAACTATAAGGGAACTTGTGCTGCCAAGTCATATCAAATTTAGGAGATTTGACTTTGAGTAATACATTTTGCTTTCGCTTCCTATTTTCTTGAAAGGAATAGCGATGCCCATGGGCCCGAGAAAATGAATCAATCAAGTGTACACATTGCTTTAGTTTTTTTTTTTTTTTTTTTTTTTTTCAGTTCGTTGGGAATTTATTTATTTATTGGTCCCTGTATTTAGTTCCAATTACATATGCCGCCAAACTAGATAAAGGAAACAAAGAAAGTATAAGACCACGTCGCTTATACCATAAATTTTTCTGGGTTGGAACATGAACATGTACCTGGTGGTGGATCTACAAGATTCGAATTTCCTTGTATTTTACTTGGCTGCTTCGCTATTGGGTTGCTCTCCTCGTTGCAATCTTCCAGCAACAAAGTAAACGGAGGATGCAACAACGGGTAAGATATTCAATTATCGAAGAGTTTTAGTTTCCCTAAGGGGAGTTCATTCCTTCTTTTTATAGAAGTACATTGCCTAGTGTAAAGGTAAGCCCCTACACCTAGAGCAAGTAAAGCATATAATTTTTTATTCACTCTATAATGGTTGGATTGCTTAAATGTAAAAGAGATTATCGCTGGGAATATAAACTAGGCCTATACAAATTGGCGAGTAGGCTCTGGCTTTAGGACCACAAATCATTAGGTTCAGTCCTTAGTGATCGAACCATAATTTTGAGGTGACTCAATCTCTCTTTCTTACGATAGAGGTCATTCTTTCCCTTGACACTAATGGAGTCCTTATTAAGTTAAGCTACTTCTTTCTCAGTTTTAGGAAAGCAATTCAGGCAAATTAATTTGCAAGCCTTTAGCCGAATAAAGCTATCAACAAAAACAAGCATCTCACTTTTGTATGGCCGAAAAGCACAAGCAAGGAACTTCTATTTGATTTTCAAGATGAAATCTTTCTAAAGAAAAAGCTTTCACGCAAAATATAGAGGTAAGATAGAGAATATCCAATTTCCGATTTTACACACCAATGGAGTCTTTACCAAGTTACACCACTTCTTTCTTGGGCTCAGGCAAATTAATTTGCAAGCCTTCAACCAAATAAATCTATTGGAAAAAACTAGCACCTCACTTTTGTCTGGCCCAAAAATACAAGCAAGAAACTTGCATTCAACTGTCAAGGTAGAAACTTTCTAAAGAAAAAGCTTTCACGCACAATATAGATGTAAAATGGAAAGTTTTCAATCTCTAGTTTTAGACACCAATGGAGTTTTTATCATGTTAAGCCACTTCTTTCTCAGGCTCAAGAAAGCTATTCAAGCAACTTAACTTGCAAGCCTTTAGCCGAATAAACCTATTGGCAAAAACCAACGCCTCAACTTTGTCTTGCCCAAAAATACAAGTAAGGAACTTCCATTCAATTCAAGGCGGAATCTTTCTAAAGAAAAAGCTTTCACACAAAATGTAGATGTAAAATGGAAATTTTATAATTTTTTATTCTAGACACCAACGGAATCTTCACCAAGTTAAGCCACTTCTATCTTAGGCTCAAGAAAGCTCCTCAAGCAAGTTAACCCGCAAGCCTTTAGCCAAAAAAAGCTACCGGCAAAAACAAGCACCTCATTTTGTTTAGCCCAAAAACATAAGCAAGGAACTTCCATTCAATTCAAGGCAAAATCTTTCTTAATAAAAAGCTCTCACACAAAAATTTCCGATTTTAGATATCAATGGAGTCTTTACCAAGTTAAACCACTTCTTTCGTAGGCTCAGGAAAGCTATTGAGGCAAGTTAATCTGCAAGCTTTTGGTTTTAGACACCAATGGAATCTTTACCAAGTTAAGCCACTCCTTTCTCGGACTTAGGAAAGCTAACTAGGCAAATTAATTTGCAAGCCTTTAGCATGTAAAGCTATCAGTAAAAATGAGCACCTCACTTTTGTTTGGCCCAAGAACATAGCAAGAACGTGAACTCGATTCAAGGAAAAATCTTTCTAAAGAAAAAGCTTTCACACAAAATATAGATGTAGAATGAAATTTTTCCAATTTTTGGTTTTAGACACCAATGGAGTCTTTCCAAGCTAAGCCACTTCTTTCTCGGGCTCGGGAAAGCTAATTGGGCAAGTTAACTTACAAGCTTTTAGTAGAATAAAGCTATTGGCAAAAACAAGCACCTCATTTTTGTCTACCCCAAAAACACAAGCAAGAAACTTCAATTCAATTCAAGATGGAATCTTTACCAAGTTAAGCCACTTCTTGCTCTAGCTCAAGAGAGCTATTCAAGCAAATTAATTTGCAAGCCTTTAACCAAATAAAACTATTTGCAGAAGCACCTCACTTTTGTCAGGCCCAAAAACACAAGCAAGAAACTTCAAATTGATTCAAGGAAAATTCTTTCTAAAAAAGAAAATTTTCACACAAAATGTAGATGTAAAATGGAAATTTTCCAATTTCTTGTTATTAGACAACAATGGAGTCTTTAACAAGTTAAGCTACTTCTTTCTCAAGCTCAAAAAAGCTATTCTGGTAAGTTAATTTGCAAGCCTTTAGTTGAATAAAACTATTGGCAAGAGGGGGCACCTCACTTTTGTCTGGCTCAAAAAAAAAAAAAATGAAGGAACTTCCTTTCGATGCAAGATAAAATATTTCTAAAGAAAAAGCTTTCACACAAAACGTAAATGTAAAATAAAAATTCTCTAATTTCTGGTTTTAGACATCAATAGAGTCTTCATCATGTTAAGACACTTCTTTCTTAAGCTCATAAAAGCTATTTAGGGCGACTAATTTGCAAGCCGTTAACTGTAAGAAGCTATCGGCAAAAACGGGTGCCTCATTTTTCTCTGGCCCAAAAACATAAGCAAGAAATTTCCATTCAAATCAAGGGAAAGTCTTTCTACGGAAAAAGCTTTTTTCATGCAAAATATAAATGGAAAACGGAAATTTTTCAAATTTCTTGTTTCCTTTTTTTTTTTTTTTTTTGTAGGAATTTTGGTTGCCATGTTTTCACAATTCAACCCTTAAAATTGAAAATGATCAAAAATTACATCATTTTGCACAAGTTTCGTTCCTATCTAAAACTGTTATCTCACCAAACATAATTTCAAGAAAACAAACATAATACAATTGTCATAAACATTTTTGTGAAATAAATGCACCCTAAATACCTTGAAAGATTTGATAGTGATTTTTTTTTTTTTTTTTGAAAAAAGGTGTATGTTGAGACCCGAATTTTTAGGCGTCCGTCCATTTTTGCAACAGTAAAAAAATAAAAAATAATAGTAATAAAGAATGATAAAAATAGTAATAAAATTCGGATCCATCTCATTCTCTTCAACAAGGTTTGGGCCTGCCAAGCCCATGCGCATAGCCCTCCTTCTAGCGCCACTCTTTTTACTTCTTCAGGGTCCAAATTCATCTCTTTTCCTTCACCCCCCTTTTCCTTCATTTTATTCTTTCCTGATTCTGAGTCCAATTTTGTTTTCTAAAGGCCCGGCTCCTTTCGTGATACTCTTCTCCTTCGCACACGCTCGCGTTGACGAGGGGAGCGACTGTGATGCAGAGGCGATGACAGAAGCAAAAAGGGACGCGCGCGTGGCTTGTGAGAAGAGCACGGTGAGGCGGCGGTGACGGAAGAAAAGATTCTGTTTGGTGAGGGGAGAGGACGTTCGCCTTGAATCCAATGGTAACTTCTTGCTTGTGTTTTTGGGCCAGAGAAAAGTGAGGCATCTGTTTTTGCCGATAGGTTAATACAGCTAGAGGCTTGCAAATTAGTTGGCCTAAATAGCTTTTCTGAGCTTAAGAAAGAAGTGTCTTAACGTGGTAAAGACTCCATTGATGTCTTAAATCAGAAATTAGAAAATTTCCATTTTACATCTAAATTTTTGTGTGAAAGCTTTTTCTTTAGAAAGATTTAATCTTGAATTGAATGGAAGTTCCTTGCTTGCATTTTCATACTAGACAAAAGTGAGATGCTGCTTTTGCTGATAGCTTTATTTGGCTGAAAGCTTGCAAAGTAATTTATCCAAATAGCTTTTCTGAGCTTGAGAAAAAAGTGGCTTAACTCGGTAAAGACTTCGTTAGTGTCTAATAACTAGAAATTAAAGAATTTCCATTTTGCAAATTAATTTACTCCATTGATGTCTTAACGTGGTAAAGACTTCGTTAGGGACACGCGAGTGGCTTGCCAGAAAAGCACGGTGAAGCGCGAGTGGCGAAAGAAAATCAAAGCTTCTAGAAGGCTTAGTTGGCTGGGGTTTGTTACGAAGGCAGAAAAAGATTCTGTTTGGAAAGGGAAGAGGACGTTCGCTTGAGGTGTGCTGGTTCAGGCCGAGAAAGAAAGGAGGCGATGGAGAAAAAGTGAGGCTGAACCAGGGAGAGAAGGAGAGAAGGAGAGAAGGAGGATGTTTGCAGAATGAGAACCAGTGAGAGAGAGGAGGAGCTGAAAAAGGAAACCTGAGATTTTTCTGAAAATTGGCAAAAATCTGCTGATTTCCTTCTGTTCTGGTCCTCGACTGGCGGGAGAACATGTTTCGCGACCATGGGCCACCATCTCCGTCCGTGGCTGACCGAAGGCTTGCGTCGGTTAAACTCGTTCCTCAGACGAAAAGGAAGGATACCGGTCATTTTCTAAAGCCTCGTTGGCGAACGCACGGTAACGGCGACTCCATTCTTGATCAGGTTAGCTCCTCACTTCAAATGCTCTAACCTTTGCTCTGTTTTGCCCGAATTTGAGACTTAGTGTTCACTAGCGAAATCGCGAGTTACTCGTCTGAAATTGAGGTTGATTTGAAATGAGTAACGCGGATCCCATACTTCGAATTGCACATCAAGTGTTCGACAAAATGCTTGAACGAAACACCGAAATCCATTCCATTAAATCGATGCTTAGAAGTTTTATAGTTCAAAGTTTGATTGTTCTGAGATTGTTGAACTACGTCTGATGTCGTGCTTTTCTCCATGCTTTCCTTCGATTTTGCGGCATATCCATCGCTTTTTCCGAGTCGCCCATGGAGGAGCACCTTGCCGGAAATACCATCCCCTTTGCCAGAGAATGCCTGCGGTTAAGGGCCGCTACAGCTAGTTCCCTATTGCTTTGCTTCGATGTGCATATATGTGTTGGTTCTCTAGAATAGATTTAGTTTGAAGTGCATGTGAATGGTGCCGAACAGGTTCCATGATGGCCCGAGAGATGACCGGCGGTGATGACCTAGTGACAGTTGGTGAGGTTGGCCACTGACGTCGGATCGGTTGAGATTTGGAAGTGTGCTCGGGTGGTGAGTGTTGAGTTCGTCCATGGAGAAGCTTCCGTCAACCGGTTGTCGGGAAGAAGGCGTCGCTTGAAGAAGACAGCGCAGGTGGAAAATAGAAAATGAAAAAAAGAAATAAAAAGTTGGTCAACTCTAATTTTGACCGGAACAAATTCGGATAATCAAACTGGGTCGGGTCAGATTATGAGACGAGCTGAAGGTTGGGCCGATTGAATGAACTAAGTACAGATTCGGGGTTAGGCTAATGGAGAATTGGGGATGGTTTAGATGAAATAGAAGTTGGGCCTGATTTAGGCTTAGTTGGACTTGGGCTGAACGTGACCATAGAGAAATTGGGCTTGAATACAGCAATAGTTCAAGCCCAGCAGATAGACCCATATTTGATTAGGCCCGGGGCCGATCCGAATTGCAAGCTCCATCCCCGACCCTAGGGTCTGGGTTAGACCCATACCCGGGCCGGTTCCCCGACCCGGTCCGAAGTCCCTTTTTAATAATTAAAAATTTCATAAAAAATTCATAAAATTCATAAAAAATTTTAAAATGCAGAAAAATTAGAAAAATTAGAACTCCTTGGCAAAAGCTTAAAAAATTAAGTAGTTTTCCATTAAAAAGTGAAAAATCCTTAAAAAATTAAAATCCAAAATTGAATAAACCTTTAGAGCTTTATTAATAAGGATTTTCGTATGCCTTTATTTAGAGACAATATCAAGTTGTCTGTGTGTTTACTTGGATTGCACTTGATTGTGCACTTTAATATTTTGAGCATTATTTTCATTTTTAGAATTGTTAGGATGAACCTGAAAATTCTTTGATAGCCTCCCTAGCATTTTAGTTGGCATGTAATCAAGTTTAGGTACCAAAAGACCATTAGTTTTAAAACTAACGTAATCAAGTCCCCGTTTCCAAGATCTCTAATTGTGCGAAAAATGAGATATTCTCCCATATCTTACTTGATTTTATAGGCTAGTGGCAACTTATTATATAGAAATTCACATATGATTAGTTAAATAAAAATAGAATATCTAATGTCACGCAGGATATGGACTTGAGAGAGTCCATGTTTGTAATTGATGAGTCGTTTGCTATGTTAGCAAATGATGGTCCAGCTGAGATCATCATTTGTATGAACCATTCGACTCATCTCATAAGCAAGTACCTCTAAACATATTCTCTCCCTTGGTAGGTCACGATAGTGTAATGTTACATGTTTAGAATCAAGAGGCGAAAAGGTTGATTCAACAATGTTGGCACTCATTTGGCGCATTCTAAAGTGACTTGTAAGACATTGAAGCACTACAAAATTATACATGATTCTCTATGTCAATATATGCATATTTTGTAAGGTTTTAGGTATTCACAAAGTTCTAATTGCAAGAATATGGGAAATTATTTATTAAAGAAAAAAAAGTAATGAGAGAATCCTTGAAATTGTAAATTGAGGCGAGATTTGATGTTGACCTAGGTAATCATCTAGCTAAAGGCTAATTGACCAAGATTTATGTTAACTTAGGACTTTCTCCTTTAATCTTGATTGGTGAAACATGTTAGCTCAATCATCTTTATCTAGCATCTAATTTTTTCTAAAATATATTAGACCAATGAAAACATATGTACTGGTACTTCATCAGTTTTAGATTCCGCAACAAAATATCTTTCATTAAGTGTTATATTTTGATTTTTATATGAGGGGACTTAGGTTTTATGCTAGTATTGGACAGAGATGGTCAAATACTGATAGATATCTATATACATAAATATATATTATATGGTTCCAAATCTAATAGAATCGCTTAATACAAGCTTAAAATTATTGATAACTAATGTCGAAATATAATCAACAATTTGATCCAAACTCACTTCAACGTACAATATCGAAGTTGATTTGACAATACTAGACATTGAAAACAATACCGAGAAGGCACTGCTCTTAATTGGGCTCGAGAATATGACATCGAAACCTAATCGATGACACTGGATAGTGGAAACAACATCTAATGGATAATGCTCCTAAATGGATATGAGGACATAACGTCGGAAGTTAATCGACAACGTTGGGTAGTAGGACAGTACTGGAATCTAATCAACGGCACTATCTTGGATATAGACACTCACTAGAATGGAATATATAACGGGAATCTGAAGCTGTAGCTAAACTAAATTAGGCTAAGATAACTAAAAGGGCAAGACAAAGGAACTTTGTGTGTTGTTTAGGGGGGCTCTCTGTTGGATTGCATGCGGTATTTATAGGCCAATTTGGTAACTGTCGGTAGTTGATTGCTTCCTCCTTGAAAGTTGTTCAACATTCTTTGCTCAACTACTTTATCCATTTCTTGTTGTCTTTTGACTTGTTCGACAATGCTTACATGACTTGCTCAACAAGTATTAACCGCTTATTTGGTTTTGCACGCCCTTTTAATCAACCATTCCTACCTAAATCTTGACACCAATTCCATCTGAATCCTTTGTCTTCAGTAGCATCTCTTGACTTGGACATGTGGCAATCAATTGTTTTATCATCGAATTGCATATCTCCACTTGTAGGCCTATCGAAATCTAGCCCAAAGGCTTTTGAAATCCTCAGCCAATCTTCATTTCCATGACTAACATAGGCTAAGTTGATGTTAATCACAGCCCGCACTTGACAATGAGGATGATTTTGAATGTTTTCATTTCTCGTGACCAGCACGTGACAATAAGGATGAGTTTGGGTGTCAATAACTGATTACCTTTCTTATGTGTGAAATGCTTAAGCCTAAAAATTATTTTCGTTGACTGTTACTGAAAGGGTGCGGAAATTGGGCATAGGACCGGGGGCTCCGTCATTGACTATTCTGGCCACATCACCCATAAGACAACGTCGCAATAGATGAGATGCACAGGCGTACGCTTATCAATTAAAAGCATTTAACATAGTAAAATTACACTTTACTTGGCAACTTCTAAAAGGCGTGGAGAGTAGGAAAATGGGGGAGAAAGCAGGTAGGAAAGTCAAAATAATTTATTTGGGAGGGCATGGAATAGAAGAAGATTTTAGTGGGAGCAAATTTCTTGGAAAAAAATTGTGCATTTTGGAATTCCACCCCAAGATACACGCACGCACCAACAAAGCATTGGCTAGATGTTAAAAGAGTTTGCTCCTCTTCCTATGATCTTTTATTTAAGACTTATTGGGAGCACTTTAAAAATGAGGTTTTGAACCCACAAGAGAAATGAACGAGTGCGTTCTTAAGATTATTTGAAGAGGTGGATAGCTTGAGGTGCACAAAAATTGGCGTGGACACCATCTAACCACTAAAAAAAAAAAAAAAAAAATCAATGATTCCCAAAACTTATTCACAACTTTTGCCGGCAATTACACTCATCTTTTCATCTTCACCCAACTTTTGTATGCACACGATATACCCATTAGCCCTTGCGCCTAATCCTTTTATTTTGGTCAAGCTAGAATGAAGGGAATCGATGAACTCGTGAAGCTTTGTATTCAGTTTTACCCGGAGCTTATTTGGATTTCGCATTATGGTAGGAGGTTGATGACACTTGTCGTGGAGAATCACCAAGAAAGGAACTCTCAAACGCTCTTTGAAGGTAAGCTCAACTAATGAGTTCTCATTAGTTTCTAGCAAAAAAAAAAAAAAAAAAAAAAAAAAAAAAAAAAATCTTATTAGTTCAAGCGCCTACAACAGAAGAATTGGCCAAGATGATGCTTGCAGCAGCAAAGTACAATCCTAAGTTCGATATTGTAACTACTGTCTCCAGAGCAACTATTCAAATGCAAAGAGCTCTTGATTGGTTAATAGTAAGTATCTTTGTTTTCATATATGTAATAATGGCACTTACTAATAGTTATCATATTTTCTAGACAAATTTTTTGAAGTATGATGGCTAGGATAGAGACACCATAAGTGTTATAACTTTATTATAAAGTTCATTTGAGTGCCATAACTTTTTTTTTCCTTCTATCACTTAAGCGTCATGACTATTGAGTGTCATGACTTCTTATAAAACATTCGTTTGAATGTCATAACTTTAGTTAGAACTTTTAAAAAATGTTTACCACTAGTGCCATGCTACGTTGGAATTTTGGCACATAAGATGAATGATTTTTAAAATGGTCATGGCACTCGAATGAACGTTTTATTAGAATTTATGACACCCAAGTAATTGCCAAAAAAGTTATAATATTTAAGTTAATGTTTTTTTGAAGTCACGTTACTTAAGTAATCGAGAAAAAAATTGTGCCACTAAGATAAGTGTCATACAAAAGTTAAGACACTTAAGGTATTCTTTTTCCTAAAATTATAGGTAATAAGATTTACTCCAACAAATATAATTTCAAGATAAATTCTTTGGAATGGTATCGATCACATGACAAGTAAATCTATTAGCTATGACAAAATCTGTACACGGGAAAGTCCTGGGGAGAAGAGGATACACTCGCAGCTAATTTGATTGTTCATTTAATATCAAACATCAATTGTGTGCGGCAAAAAAGGGAAAAATGTAAATAACAAGCATCTCGGTAGAAAAAGATATATTTAAAGAGACATATATTCTAAAGAATCCTCAACGGCAGATTCACAATTTCTCTATGCAGGCAAGGAGACGTAATTGAGTCGATGAAGCAGCGCAAGCTTGACCAAGTGCGCATACTCGTTACTCGAAGCACGACTCAAATTTGATCAAGCATTAAAAATTATGCTCAAATTCAACTCCAATAGAAAATAAAAAAATTTGAGCTCCACTCGACATGAATAGATATGTATTAAATATCATATTTATTGTGATTCTAACGGTTACTGGAGCCAAGAATCTGATCTTCATGGATTTATAGAATTGTCGTAAGATTTAATACCCGATATAGAAAAAAGGAGGAGGAACTGGATTCCAAAATGAAGAGCTGGAGAAAAGGAGTACTGGAGAGGAATTTGAAATAACCCCCTAAAATTATCAAAATCAAAGCACATTCTGTTAGAACAAATGTTATGCTGTGCAATTTCAGGGATGATATCATCAGTTAACTGACCGAAGTTTTTTTCTTTGTCATATTCGCTTCACTTAGATATACTTCGCCATCGAACAAGAATCATGTTGTGCAGAAAAAAAGATCTGGACCTTCAAAATATGAGGTATAAAATATATATTGTTAATCAATTTATTTGATTCCATATACAAATCAGATAAATCGAAATGTTGGTCTTTTTTAATGGCCAGCGAGGATTATCGATTATATTTAACCTTATGTTTATGCCGTGATCATCAGTGCGTTTCAACTTTTGACGAATGATGCAATTGGGGTTGCGTTCGATAGACTCCAAGGTCATACTCCGTTGGAACTTGGATCCAGCTGGTGTTCACAGGCGTGACTTCAAGGGTCAATGGATAGGTTCAGTCTAAGCACCTAGACACAGACAAAGTTCTACTTTTCTCGTATGAGAGGGGCTATCAAACATTAAATAATAGCTTGATTTTTTCCAATTATTGTAAGCCCATGGCCGGGTCAACTTCTAATAGAGTGGTCCACGTTATTGAGATGGGCCTTTAAGCTTAATCCCACGCACCTCTTGTTTCTTGGGCTGGGGTGAATCAGTAGGTTTTGTGGAGAGTGCAAACCATTTGGCCCGTGATTTGAAATTCTGGATGTAATGTACTTCCTAGAAAACTTGATCAAATTTAAGTTATATGAGGCGTATGGTACCACGAATCTCTCTTCTGTTGTTGACCCGATGTCCGATCAAAGGAGGCCAACGAAGGACAACCTTAGGGATTCGTGATTTATTCATCATAACTTGATCCCAAGGGATTAATCCATTGATTCAAAACGAAATTTTATATCAACTTGTTTCTAGCACATTCGGAATGTCAATGCACACGACTCAATTGGACCCAAAGTTGTGTGCACAAACCACACTGGCTTTAGGCCATAATTTATTAGAGCCACAAGAATGCAATTTGATGCTTGGAGTGTGTGGTGGGTTTTTTTTTTTTTTTTTGGGGGGGGGGGGGGGGGCAAGCCAAAAGCAACACAAAACGTCCACGTGTATTATCGGTGTATGCATACATTGAAACCAAGATAGTGAAATAAGACCTACTTTGCCTTGAGTTCACATCGGATTTGGCAAGAACTCAATGAATTGACCCTTCTTGATGGTCCCCCCTAAAGTTCTCCCCTTTCACTAATTCGATCTTTCTCTCACTAATGTTCTTCAATTAATCGAGACTTATCCTTTGCTATAACAATCGAAACATAATCATTTTGCCATAAATTTTCCTTTTTGTTCTTGGCGAAAATGATATAACAAAAGAGACAAGGCGTATAAATGTTGTTTTGTTTTTTGCAGAGCATGTGTTAGTTATTGGAGACAAACATGTGGAGCAATGGTCCACCATATATTGCGGGGAATTGGGTATTAGAGTATGGTGCTTTGATGTGGCCAATCTACATCCACGTGTGATAAATTCATAATATAATGCCAAACTGGGGCTAGGTGAAAATGCCTAATTTAACCCTTTTTCGTTCTATTGCTGAGACATCAGAAGCTATATGTGCAATACCCGAGATGATATTCAAAGGGATTTATTCATCTGAAAATTCAATATGATATTGCCAACTTAATAAGAAAATATTAATAAGTAAAAAGTTTATAAATTTGGCATTCCTCAAAAGTTAATATGAAGAGATTTTTTTTTTTCCAACGGTACATGAAAAAATTTCCTGTAATTGACTACGACAATACCACCTATAAGAATCACGGAGAGATTTTGAAATGCTTTAGGATCACAGCACATATGCGTTCATCCAAATTAAGCGTTATTGATCATCTTGTTTTTTCTTTCAAATTAGTGTGCATGGTTTGAGTGGATTGATTTGCAACCATTGTGTTTAATATGTATGATCAATTAAAGCTTGCACTGATAGGCTAGAACCTAAGTATATCCCCAACCAAAATTCAAAGTAACAATTGGGTAAACTAAACTATGTTAGTGTGAAATTTAACATTTTCTGGGTTAATTGAGTTAATCAGTTTTTTTTTTCTAATAACCACACACTCTAAGCTTTTGAGTGGCTTGGTTAAACAATGTAAAATATTTCCCAAGCCATCATTATTGGAGAATGAAGATTTGTCTGGCCTATTGGCGCTAATTATAATTATCCTTTTAAACTTCTCAACAAAAAACAGTAAAATTGCCAATTTTTTTTCTTGGTTCACATGCCTCGTGAGGATCTCGTGTGATCACCACCACATCATCACTTTGCATAGAGTCATAATAATATAAAGCATCTTTCTTTTTTAAAGCCGACACAGCATGAGCTAAGACATTAAATTAATCTTAAAAACTAGGGCTTGTGGGATCCATTGAATCATCCTATCTTGTCACCATCTCGCCCCACCTCCTTTTTGATATAAACCCATTTTTCTATTCGGTCATATTATTATTATGTAATATGAGATACTTATTTAAAAAGTCCTAATTTTATTGTATAGTGACCAGTTTAGGTCCTAACTTTTTAATTATGCTAATTTAATCCTAAATCTTTACATAATTTGTCAATATAGTCATTTTAACCAATTTTGACCAAAAATCACTAACTAATTTTTAAAAATTTTCTAAAATTGTTATGATTTCCTTTTTTTCTCATTGTTTCCCTTTTTTCCCCCTATTCTTTTCATTTTGCCAGTGATCAATACTTGGCCATGGTCAGTAACCTACCACAAACTAGGTACCCTAGCTTGCACAATGTGTGGCTGACAAGAGCCATGATGCCCTCACTCAACAAGGTTGTTGTAGCCCTTGTCCCATCTAGAATGGCCGACCATCCCCCATGCAAGTCCAACCCTCACCTGTGGCCGATCATCGGCCAAAAGCCAAAAAAAAAAAAAGGGGGGGAAAAGGAAAAATTCACAACAAGTTCTAAACAAATCCAAACATTATGCACATTAGCGCCACTTGGCCACATAGGATGGTTGACTAGATCACCATGTTAGCAATTTTTGGCCAAAAATTGGTAGGAATGACTATGCTAAGAAATTATCAAAAGGTTTGGGACTTAAGTGACATAATTACAAGATTTAGTAATGAATTTGCTGCCATACAATATGTTTAAAACTTTTTGGATAATTTTCTTATATAATTGATTTTTGCATTGCTTATTTATGTATAGAGATAAAATTCATATATCCTAAGGGACACTTTTTGAGAAAATAAAGTCTAAAAGTGGAAGGCTAGTTCGTCGGGCACTTGATGTTGAAATTTATAGCGAAGGTCATATGAATTAACTAAATATATATTTCAATTATAAATTATTGGTTCCTTACATCATCAATTGAAATGGTGCGAGTATTCATTTGAAAGACGGTCCTTTTCAACCTTGATAAAAGTTAAAAGAAAAAAAATAAAGCTTCAAAAGGTTTATATTTGTGGAACTGTTTATCCAAGTCCATCATGCATTGAAAAGTAGAAACTAGGGGAAAATACACTAGAAGTGTTTAAAGTTGTGTATGACACTCACTTTGATACCAAAAGTTTATTTTGGATCACTTAACTGTTAAAAAGTTTGAAAAATAATTATTTAAGTGCTAATGCCAATCTGATTGACCGAAAATCCAGCACTTTTTTATTAATTTAAAGCTGACGTGGCTCAACAGAGAGTACAGTTAGTATGCAAACAACAAAATGATGCCATTTGGCGCTTTTCCCTCAAGTAAGAACCTTAAATCCCCAAATTGAAAGAGAACTGGAAGTTCAAAACACTAATCGGCCAATTTGAGTACCTACTTCAATTTTTCCTCAAAATTATCAGCTTGATCTTACAAATAGAGGGCAAAAGCTTCAACAGTGGCTCACATTCATTCCAAAAAAGTGAATTAGATAGTGAGTGTTACTGTTATTGTGGGTTACCAAGATTGAGAAGAACATCTTAAACTTGGTTAAATCCTCGAAGAAGATTCCATGAGTACGATAGGTATAGAGAAGGCTCAAAATGCAAATATTTCAAATGGGTTGACGTGAAATTCTCCAGTTGAGCAACAGAGGTGATTTTGGAGCTACTTAAAGGCCAACATCAACCTCTAGCTACATTAATGGATAAGTTGGAGGATGTCAACTTAGTACAAGCTCAAATGAATGGTTTAACATCTCTGGTCGACTATTTGAAAAAGGACATTTCAAGGCTGAAAATTTAAAGAAACTTTTACTAAGCGTTAATTGTGTTGTTGTTCTCTTGTATAGTCTATTCAAATGTGAAGTGAGTAATGAGAAGAAATTTGTATTTCTCCCACAGTCAAAGATGTGGAATATATACTTGTATCGAGTTATTTATATGTAAAGTGTGTTATTGATTTGCTGTAAATTTTGTATGGAACAAGGTTTTTTATTGCAATCTATAGTGAATATGTAAGGTTGAAGTCAAAATTCATTGCTTGTGAGCACTCAAAGGTTTTTTTTTACTTAGTTGTGTATTGTTAATATTGGCTTG
This sequence comes from Eucalyptus leucophloia subsp. euroa, assembly GCA_017140325.1. NCBI lineage: Eukaryota > Viridiplantae > Streptophyta > Magnoliopsida > Myrtales > Myrtaceae > Eucalyptus > Eucalyptus leucophloia. Next base: position 52,876,923 of record CM029470.1, read on the forward strand.
TTTTGCTTAATTTTTGCTTCAGATGTAATGATTTACTACATTTTTTGTTTGGTAATAGTTTGTTGGTTTGCTATAACTATTACTACAAGCCATGACAAAATTAAGGGGTGGTAACAAATTCATGATTGACTATTCCAGTGTCATAAGTTCGAATTTATTGTACAATGAATGATTAAATAGAATAGTCAAAATTTAGGTATCAACATTATATGAATCATGTGTCACATAAATCTATGAGATATGATGAGAAATGTACATGGGAAAGTCTTTGGGAGAAGAGAATACGCTGACAGCTAATTTGATTGTTCATTAAAATACCAAGCATCACATATGTGGCAAACAAGGGGGGCAAAGCTCTCGATGGCAAAGAATATTTAAAGGGACACACACTACAAAGAATCCCAAAAGGCTGCTTCACAATTTATGTAGTCGATATAGTATGCAGCTCAAGGTTGACTTGACATGCATACTTGGTACCTAAAACATGACTCAAATGTGATCAAGCATTAAAAATCATACTCGATTTCAACCGGAATGTAAAATCGAAAATTTTGAACTCGACTCAACATGAATAGATAATAATGAAATTATGGCTGATGTCACATTTCAAAAGTCTCTAAACATGAGTAAACACCATTATAGTCACATTTCACACATAGTAACAAGTGCAAACAAATATCACATTGCAGATGTCCTTCTCCAATAATAGCATAGATCATTTCCAAAACTTCAGGAGACGGTAGAGGCGAGGTACAAAGGTGGATTCCACCATTTCACCATATAAGGGAAGCTGTAGGATTGCGAACAAAATGATGGGGATGGCAGCCAACAATGTAATTGGGATGTAAATCCACTTCAATCGTTCACTCAAGACAATCGTAAGAGCAGAGCCAAATGCCACCAGCATAAAAGCCAATGAGAGGAAGAGAAACGTGAGGCCCAATATCATTTTTCTTGGTAGTGAGTAGAGGAAATCTTCGATCGCGTAGCGCGACGTTAGAATGGCCAAGAACATCAATGTGGCGGTGATAGAGGAGATGAGAGCAAGAGCATTTGCAACTTCGAATACCATGAATGAGCCCTTGTTCAGAAATATTGGGATCCCCTTCCTATCGTTGTTGTCGTTGCCTCCAGGCACCGTAAAAGTTGCAGCGAAAGCTACCGTAATAATTATAGTTGCAACAAGGCTACAAGATGATGATGTTTCCTTCATCCATTGCCTTGCATCTTTGAGCAATTCTCCGCGCTGTTCTACAAACTTTTCCCAGTATGACTTTTTATTTTCCATATATGTCAGCCCTTCAGAAGAAAGAAATCCTCTATGTTCCACTGCAAGAAATCCTCTATCTTCCACTGCCTTAAAAGAAAAAGGACACCTATCAATGTAAACATCAATAAAGAGCACAAAAGGGGGGGAACAAATGAGGATCACTCACTTGAAACCATTGAAGTTCCCTCTGCATAAGAAAAGCCGCTCCAGAAACATCAGGGGACTCACATCTCGAAGACCATTTGGTTACAGCCTCCATCAGGTCAAAGTTCATGTAATTATCGTCAGCCAAATATCGAATTGGGTATTTTTTGATCACCAGTCTAAACAATTTAATATGTCGTCCCTCCACAACTTTTATGATCAGTTTTTTTGCGAAATTGGAATCCCACATCAACTCCGGAAAATATTTAAGACATAAATCCACAATTTCAAAGACTCCGCGAGATGCAGCATCAAGGACAACGCCTGAAGTCAATATATACTCGAGTATTTCGGGAGTACTTGTACCATTCCTTATCTCGGTAAGAGCTTGTTTTGCAAACTCAAGCGAGTAATAGTGCCTCAACTTCGATTCTCCACTTCTTTTGATGAAAGGTGCTGCACGTAACATCAGAGAAGAAAAATTTTCCAATGATGAAGAATCCAAAGGTTAAAGAAGCTTTCACATTTGCACTATATTCTTATGTATATTTAGTAGCTCAGAGAAAAAAAATATTAATTGAGAAAATAAACTTGATATGGCTTGGCAATCAAAATGCGGGCATCAGAACAGATAGATCTATTGATGAACACACACAATGTCATATGAGAAAAAAAGTGTTCCTTTTTTCTTCTTTTTTTTGGGAAAAAGGGTAGACTCAACGAGGATCGATAGATATGGTTTCCATTGAATATTTTTGTAGGTTCACCTAATGGATATATGTAGTTCAAACGTTGAATTAAATTGATTAGAATCAAATCTTATCGTAATGTACGAATGATGAGCCAGTCTATATTTATTACTATGATCTCAAAGGGATGTACTGATAGTATCTATAATACACTTTAAATTGAGAGATTACTGTTTTTCTTTGCATAACATGGCAATATCGTATACCTGGTATTGTGGCAAGATTCCATAGTGATATCTTGATCCAATTAAGTGCTTTTAGTACTACCACCACAAAGAGGAGAGAATAAATCATGTCAGGAAATTAGGAATTGATGATGAACAAAAAGATACATAGCACAATCATGAATTGAAAATTGCTCATGCTTTATAATGCTTGATTATGTTTAAAAACAACTTGTATCAATCAATCTCCATGACCTAAAATCCAAAATCTACAATTCTCAATAAGCCTACTTGGCAATTTGACAATGACTAACACTTCTCCACTAGCTTTTCAAATGTTACAATAGATATTAATTTGTGACATAAATCATCGTTAAGATATTAGTTTGTATACATAGATGCAGTCCTTGTTCCTGAACTTTTTTGTAAAATAAGATCCCTGAATGATATGCCTTTTTGTGTGTGTGTGTTTGTCCTCCACTAAACAGATCAATAAAAGTACCTCGAGCCATCTTTGTGTCCTTGGAGTCGTCAAATAATGTATCGACCAAGCAGAGAGGGATAACTAAAAATGGAAACAAATAGAGTGAACGCTACGTGGATGGAGTTGCTTGAATTGCACGTATCCAACAAAAGAAGCGCAGCCAATACCTACATTTGTAAATACATTTTTCCCAAAAATTGAGTTGAGCTCCACTACGGAAGTGAAGAGGAACTATCGCCAAGAAATTCAAACAGCCCACGCCATCAGTGTCCTTGGATGTCGTTGAGCCAGGGTATTTGCGAGCTAAATATAAGCATATGTCTTTTGGGACACAAGAACAAAAAAGTTAATTCAAGAAAATATGAGATAAGATGAGTCAGTGTGAAATCCTACCCAAATGGCCGGCATCAATAAGACTGAACATGATGTTAGAAGATGGGGCGCATGTTGAACGCCTGGCCAAGTACCAGATGGCCTCCTTTTGCGAAGGAGCATAATTAGTAGCAAGGTCTAGGGCACGCGCTCTACTATCACATCCGGCATCAGCTTTGTCTATTAATGCCTTTACCATCTTTAATCTTCCTCCCTGAGCAGCATAGCGAAGGGCTCTATTAGGATTGAGATCTTCATAAACCCGAGGGAATCGCTTGACCAGGTTCTCAACCAACTGATCTTGTCTGGCCATAATCGCAATATCAAGCACAGTAAAAGACTCATCTTCTATAGTCATAATTTTGGCCATCAATGCTGCATGATCTTTATTGAGGATTTTCTTGATTGTTTTCCAATCACCTCTCAGTGCGGCATCAAAGAGTGATCGATGGTTCTCATTCTCATTGACGACCGCTCTTGGTAGGACTGCAAAAATGGCACATAAAAAATTCCTCAGCCTTTCGTAATTTTTTATTTTCAGATCAAGTGTAATCATATCACTTGCTCAAAGTTTCGATAAAACATGGATGCAAGTGAAGAGATGGTGGTTTACTCAACGGACCTTTTCACCTTCCTTACTCTTTGCAAGCAAAAAAGTATTTTTTCTTTGGGTTGTCCGAATTGTTATTCAAGATATTATTTGGATTTTAAAAATAATTAAAAAATTATATTCAGCATGTTGATATATCCCATGTCACTTGATTATGAAATTTATATACTTTGTATATATGTTCTCCCTCCAACTATTAGCTTGAGGTTTATGATTGAACTTTCTTACACGACATCAAAGATAGGATTTGCACTAGTCGTGCGTCCATCCCATTGGTCAAATTACCTTCTCTAACAATTTGTCTGCCATGAAATAAAAATGTTTTGGATTAAATAAATCAGTACATGAAACATAAGATTTATGAAATATGAAAATTAAAAGTGTAAAGTGACAAACCTTTAGAATTTAATAGATTCCTGGGCTTCTGTTGCAGCCACCTCGAATAGTCTTCCACAGGACGTGCCATGTCTTCATAACTTCCTTCTTCGTTACCAAAAGAAAAATGAACATAAATAACCTTGAAAACATCCTATCATGTTCATTCATTGCATGGAAGTTTATGTATTGAACTTAGATGAAATACTTTTAAATAAATAAAAATTTAAAGTTAAAATAATAGAGATCGTAAGTTTTTTTCGAGAAAGGCATTGTATCATGAATTAGTTTTGTCGAAATACAAAGGGACTATGAAGGGTATTTTTGTCGAAATACAATTTACATCTAGATTAAATTACATTTTTTTTTTAGCTTGATACCAATAATCCATTTTAACTTTTTTTTTTAATTTAAAACATTTTAAATTTCAAGGAAAATTCCAAATAAGGGTTCGAAGTATACTTATTTTTTAAAATAAGGGCCTGAAGTGGACCTTGTTTCGAATAAAGGCCTGAAATAGCCATATCAGTCTCAAAGGACCTTAAGTGATTATAAATAACCTAATTTGTGAAACTCTTTGTTACCAAAAATTCAATGAATATAAATAACCTAATTAAATTTGCTCTATATGCTTTAGATCATGTATACATTATCGGTATCAGGCTCATTCATCACATGGAATTGTATGCATGAAACTTAGATGGTAAAATTTTAAGCAAAAAAAAAAAAAAAAAAAGATCAACGTTAAACTTTGATCGTGAGTTTTCTCTCTTTTTTTTTTTTTTTTTTTTCAGATAGATATCAAATTAGGAATTAGTTTTGTGGGACCTTCTAGGTTCCATGTAGTGGATGAAATTCAAAGTGACTTGGACTAACAAAAGTCAAAATCCATGAAACACAAAATTTATGAAAAACGAAAATTAAAAGCTCAAAGTGAGAAATCTTTGTTTTGCAGCCATCTTGAGAAGCTTTATCAGTTGCCATGCCTTGTGAGCTCTCTTTTACGTGAACTTCTTTATTACCATAAAGAGAAACGAATATAATCAACCTTAGAAAATTTAATTCCACTTCGTATGCTTTATATCATGCATACTAGCTCAATCATTGCATGAATTCTTTTTTCATTGAACTTAGATGGTAAACTTTTAAACAAAAAAAAAAAATTAACGTTAAACTTAACAAAGATCACGACTTTCTTTTTGAGATAGAAATTGTATCATCAATTAGTGGGAGGGGCGTTCTAGCTTTCATATAGTTTTGTAAGTTTTTGTCTCATTGCGATTGATCTTATTCATGATATTGTTAAGTAAATTATGAGCACATTCTTTTACTTTTCGGAAGTAAACAAAAAAAAAATTGGGCTTTCTCAATTATAATTCAAGATATTATCCAGATTTTAGAATTTGTAAAAATGTTATATTTCAATTTATATGTCAGCACATGTATGCTCTGAGACTAGAAGTATTTGGGATTGAAAAAGTTAAGATGCTTGAAAATCAAGATTTATGAAAAACAAAAATTAAAAGTTCAAAGTGACAAACCTCTGGTTGTTTTGCAACTGTCTTGGCAAGCTTGATCAGTTGCCATGTCCTCTGAACTCAAGTCTATGCGAACCTCTATGTTACCAAAAGAGAAATTTACATAAATAACTTTAGAAAAATTAATTACATTTTGTACGCTTCAGTCTCAGTAGGTTGGGAAATCTCACTTTTTAGCCCCTATACTTTGGTTATAAGTCCAGTCCTCATATTGTTCTATGGTGACAATTTAAATCAATTCGTTAAAATTACCGGGACAAAGAATTTTGCGTCCCCCAATAATTTGGATGTAAGCTCTTTTTCAAAAAGAAGAATTTTTCCAATGATTTAGTTGGACTTTCCAATTTATTTAGAAGTCATTTTCCGTTGGTCACACCAGAAAATTCTAAGCAATGTCTTTGAAGGATATGTACTTGACTCCATCGCATGATTTTAGGTACCCTGGACTCAGGTTAAGAGCACAACTATAATTGTATGAGTTCCAACTTAGTTGAATCGACATTTTTGCCTCTTGAGTTGGGCTCATGTATTATTACACCATTTTTCTAAAAACAAAATCCACCAAGATATTTAGTGTACATACAGTTTACAAAAATGTTTTAGTGACAATCGCTTCTTATTTCAACTTCCATTTTCTTGAAAAGATGTTTGGAGAGTGAAAAGTAAGAGCTTTCGATATGAATGAAAGTTATAAAAACATGTTTGGTGTAGTTGTTTAAAGCAAACCTCGTAAAAATAATGTCAATTTTGGTCATTCTGAGTTTTAAAGTTCAGATGTCGAAAACACGACAACCAAATTTCTACCAAACGTATTTTCATTGAAAACTTGTAAAAAGAAAGGAAATTGGGAAATTTTCTCAGACCAAACACGCGCCTCAGGTTTGGCCCAAATTAACCCCCAAAAAAGCGACACTGATCCAATTTTTCCATCACCTTTTGGGATGAAATCAGAACAAAGAAAGGAAGGAACAGAACATACCTGGCGATGGTTTCGATTCGAACTGTCTTGGATATCCATGGAGGTTTCCTTGTCGTGCGGCGAGCAGGAAAAACTCTAAAGCGGAGAAGTAATTTCAAGGGGTTGAAGTCGAAGTTGTTTTCTGCTCCCATGGGTCTTCTCCTTTTATAATCGACCTGGGGATGGAGCCAAAGTTCCAGCTGTCAAGACGATGTACCCTTCTCTTTCCCGAATGACGTCCACATTTCCAAATTTTATGACGTCAGAAATTTTATAGAATTCCCATTTATTTATTTTTTTTTCTTTTCTTCCACCGTTCCCTACTTTGCAAACAACATATTTCCATATATTTTTGTTAAGTGCACCCGCCGTGTAAAAATTTCTTACTGTACATAAGCAGGTTTTATAGAATGACAAATAGTGCGATTTTTATATTTAGCATGTATATTTATTCCATAAACAGGTTTGTGTTTCCATTCTGACATTGCTTGTATTAAAAAAAGACTATTACATCGACAGTGTGCGTAATATAAATCCTATTTCAATGGGCTTTTATCTTGTACAATGATAGTATGAAATTTTCTTAACACGAGTAGATTTTAGGTAATCAAAACAATCAATTTTTACTTTTAACGTGTAACTTTATACGGTAAATAGATTTGTATTTTCATCCTGGGATCGTATAGGCAAAAAAAAAAAAATGTACTTTTACAATGACGATATATGTAATATAGATATCCATAATATTTGTATTTCCAGCAATTTGATCCATACTTTATAAACAACATGGGGAAATCATTCTCTTCACCAATTTTTTCTTAACTTTTATTTTTATTGTCAAAAAATCATTCTAACATAATTTGAGCTTGGATTGCGCTAAGGTGTTATTCTCCCATAAGAAAGACATTGACATATTTAGGTGAGATTATTTTCATCCTCAATTAATAAAATAATCATATAATTTTAATTAATGTAAGTATCCTAAAAATCTTAATATCATAATTCTTTCTAAGACTAGAATGATTGAAATGGCTGAATAACCCGACTCACGGTGGACCTAGTTAATTGAACATGGAATTTATGCTTATTTTTAAAAAGTAAGGAAAATGGGAAGGACAAAAATTTTGGATGAAAAGTAAATCAATGAAATCAACTCATTTTATATAATAAAGATGGAACGTTTTTTCCGTGTATCGTGGGCTAAGTAATATCGATACGGACATGTAATATGCAACACAACACGACACGTCGATATGTCATTAATCGAAAAAAGAGAATTTCGACACGTTTGGACACGTTATATATTAAATGAATATTAAATACTATTCAAATTCATAAATAAATAAATAAGCCTATAACAAATCTATACTAATAGCATTAATAAATTTATTCATAAAAAATTAGAAAGATATTTTCTGACTTAAACAAATGGCTAACGAGAGATTAAAGTCAAAATATATTTTAACCCACTTATTTATTTATTTTTGAGCCTTACCTATTCATTAATAAATGTATTTAGTATTTGGTATTTTTTTTTTAGCTGGGGCTAAATGGCCCCACCCATTTATTTCATCCTCTTTGCTTTCTTCCCCCACCCCACCCACCGCCTGTTACTTGTCACTTCCTAAAATTGGAATCACCCTGCACGAGTATCCATCCTCCTCTCCCTTAAAAAAAGAAAAGAAAAGAAAAATCACAAGTTCTTTTCATCCTTAGCCTCTCGTTTCTTCCCCAGCAGTAAGTTAGGCATCCCATCAATAATTATGACACCAGCTGTCCAACTGAATTATTAACATTTATACTTAGACCATCAGCATCGAATTTAATGGCCAAATTGGATTCTTGCAATAAAAGATCCCTACCTTCATCTCGTCCCATCAATAATTAGGACACTCACTGTCCAACTGTACTGTTAACATTAATACATGGACCAAATTTAATGACCAAATTGTTAGAAACACACGATAAAAAATCAATACTTTTATATGGGGAAATCTCCAAAAAGAGCTTAAGTCTGAACCCGTCAATTAAAAAAAATAATATCTAATTAGATCTATTTTCACTAAAAAAATTTAAGTGAATGGGTTTTGTGTCAACTTGGATATATTAACAGCTCCATACTACATCAATTCTCCGATATGGGATTTTTTTAACACAACTCACCCACACATGCTTCCTAACAATCTCCTCATCATGCATATGGGAACTTAGTGTTTTTAGGTCTACTTCCTCTTAATCCAGGTATCAATATCTCATCTTGATTAGATTGGAGGCCCATTAATCTATCATTTGCTTCGATATCATTTATTGAGAGTGCGTAATAGAAGCCCAATACCTGCACCAAATGAGATAACCAAGAGAGAGCTCAAGTTCGAGCCCGTCAATATATTTAATTAAACTCAAGTTAATAAATTATGAACCAACTAAGAGATATATTAAGAATTTTACACCACACTAATTTTCTAATATAAGAATTATTTAACACAACTCGCTCACACTTACATCCTAACATGAACTTAACTCATAAGACTCAATTGATAGGATGCCTAGTAAGCTCATTGATTAGGCATGACAATGCAAATGACCCACACAGGCCATCCACGGAACATCCGGTGTGGTCATTGATCTCGAGTTTCCAATGGGCAGAGTTTAAATGAAGCACATGACACGTGGTGATGATTAAGTGATGCAAAGTGTGCACAATTCACGGCGGAGTCAAATAGGATCTAAAACCTTAACATTAAACTTAACGAAAGTCATGAGTTCTTTTCAAAATAGATATTGTAGAATTAGTTTTATGAGACCTTCTAATTTTCATATTTTGTACTATATGTTTATCAAAGAGGTTTTATTTCTCGTTGCCATATATCTTATCCATTTTGCATATCTTGGACCTCCTGTCATGAGTTGCTTTCAAATTAGATATTGTATCGTGAATTAGGTATGTGTGTGTGTGTGTGTATATATATATATATATATATATATATATGTATGTATTATATGACCATCAATGGACATAGAAGAAAACGCATGATGGTTGACAATAAAATAAACAAATGCCACGCATTCAGTTGTTAATATACGACGACGCACGATTGGCAGCTGCTTGTATGAACACTGACGGGAATTTCTCATTAATGAAGTTTTAAATATTACTAAAAGAGCCAGGATGGTTAGCATCGAAGACGCATGTTGTGGAAAACAATAGTTGCTGTTCAGAGGCCTAGTCATGGAATAGTCACCAATAATTGCACAATTCTCAAAACACGATGAAGACGATTATGTAAAGCATGGGCGGAATGGGTCTATGAGAATAAAAAGAGCATGGTCAGAGTCGATGGCGGTTACTGGAGAGGATGCAATTGCTGAGGGGTTATTACATTTTCATTATTATAAATACTACCAATTATCCAGCTAGAAAGCCCCGGACAAATCAATCAAAATATTACCATTTTATCTTATTTTTCCTATTCTGAACTTTAATTTCTTAGTCATAAATTTCAGATTCCCATCATTGATTAGATTATGGTGTGTTTCTTTATCCTAATACCTCGTTGTTGGCTAAATTTTGATGGTGTATCTTACCATCATTAACTTGAGCCGTCAATTAAATTCCAACATAGTTTGAGATTGATCTTGTAACTTTTCGACCTTATCATCGATTAAATTCTAGCTTGGTCAAAAATTGTATAGTATTATTTAAAGGCGCTAGATTCCTCATTGCATAAGATATCTTCTGTCCGGAGTTGGTGTAGAACCATTGTCCCTTTTAATAGGAGAAAGATATTTCATTGTGAAAGTAATTCTGGTGAAATGATACCAAAAATAGTTTTTCTTCAAATAAACGGATCGTTTGTCTCCTTAAAATTAGTTCATTCCCACGAAATACACAAGTATCTCCGTTAAAATTAGGGAAAATTCCAAATATGGGCCTGAAGTGCCATTCTTTTCTCAAATAAGGGCTTAAAGTGAAATTTGTTTCAAATTAGAGCCTAAAGTGCTCTCATTTTCTCATATAAGGGCCTAAAATAGTTATAGCAATTTCAAATAAGAGCTTACTCTCTATGGCTTGTCGGCTAGCATAATATTCCAACTGATCAGAAGTATTTTCATCTAAACACATTTTTAATTTACATTTTAATTAAATTAGGTTTAAAAAAATATTTTTTTTTGTCAAAAGAGTAAACATATCATTGATGGGGTGGCAGCAATAGCCTGCGAGGTTGCTGTTGACCCTCACCAAAGATGGGAGAGGATGGCAACCCTCACCTAGGCATCGACCACCCCACCAGTGATGAGGCGGCAACCACAAGCAAGAGAGAGCCCTCCCATCCATGTGTGTTTTCGTTTTTAAGTTTTGTTTTTTTATTCAGTTTTTTTAATGGAAAAAAATTAAAAAAATTTTAAAAAAATGAAATTGTCCTTCATAGAACAGTGACTTCATGCTCTTATTCGAGACTAATATGGCTATTACATGCTCTTATTCAAAACACGATTAAGTTCAAACCCTTATTTAGGAAAATGATAACACTTCAGCCTTTATTTGAAATAATATCCATTTCAGATCCTTATTTAAGAAAATAATAGCAATTTGAGCCATTATTTAAAATAATATCTACTTCAAACCTTTTTTTGAAAAAATAAAGGTATTTCAGGTTTTTATTTAATATTTTTAAAATTAACAAAGAATTTTATTTTGGTGGGGTTCTCGTGCAAAAGCTGGTGCGGTTTTCATCTTTCGTTTTCAATGACTTGCAACGTTTTGGACTCTCGAATTTTCATGTAAAACCAAAAAAAAAAAAAAAAAGAAACAGAGAAAAAAATTGTTTTCGTGGGCAGCGTGTGTTGGAACCAAAAGAATAAACAGCGTGATTCACCATTTCTTAGAAACGAGTAGGATTGATGTAGCAATGAAAGGGCTCGTACTGGTTAAATAGCGACGGAGCGAGCACGTGCATGTTATGTTCCTTCCCCTCCAACTGCAGGACAAACATGCAACGGTTATGAAGATGATTGATTTTTCTCCTCAAAAGACAAAGTCAATGCGGTCCTTTTGAAAATATGTTTCACCTTTTGCACTTCATTTATTTCATAACAAATAAATAATTCAAATGTATTTTTAAAAAATTATCAATTTATAGATGATGAAAATATTTTTTTAAAATTTTTTTTAAGCAATAGAAACAATCGTTTTTTAGAAAAATGCATTATAAATTATTTACTTTTCGCGAAATAAACGAAAACTTAATATTATTTTCCCAGCAATATATTTGAAGCATTAACTTCTCTTTTTCCAAGAGGGGGTGTTATTTCCGTTAGGAGTGTGCAACCAGACTGGGTATACCTGGGAACCGGACCGACCCACCTAGAAAACAAAGTCGGGAACTGGTTCCCATTGAAACCGGTCTGGAAATTGGATTCGATTGATTACCCACCTAGGAACTGGTTCTTGGACTAGTTTTGGAACCGGTTTTGTAAGTATGGGTCTAAAACCCTATTTTTTCTCCTTATTTCTATTCTTACTTCCGCAATCACACGGCATTCTTCATATTAGTTCTCTCAAACACACACGGCACTCCTCCTTCGTCGTTCCTCTTCCTCACTTGTTTCCCTCCCTCATCGGCTCCCTCTCACACCGTCCAACGGACGAACGATATTCATCACCACCGAATTCTTGTGTACCACATGGATTGACTCGCCTGATTTCTCTTTTGTAAGAGGATTTATGCTTGCATAAATGAGTAGCTTCATATAGTAGTTGTGGGAATAAGATTAATATTAGACCCATGTTTGTTGCTAATTCTTTGCCTTATATTTTATTTATTATATTTAGCCCCATGGATCCTTAATTTTTCGTTTAGTCAAAAATTTCACGTATTTATTTATTACAAGTGCTTAATGTTTCAATACAAATTAGGATGATTACGTTATTTTTTCGCGTATTAATAAAAAATTCGAAGTCGTATAGGATATCGGGAGATTGCAAAACAGATTCCAATGGAAACATGGTTGACCCTGAAACCGGACTGGAAAAACAAGGTGAGTCGAGTACAAGGTCCAATACAAATAAGGTCGGGTACAATGTCCAAAAAAAGGGAACTAATTATAACATGGTCGAGTACAGGGTCCAAAAAAGGGGAACTGATTATAACAGGGTCGAGTACATAGTCCAAGTCTAGACCCTACCCACCCTGGACTGGATCACCCCTAATTTCCGCCTTACTAAGCCAACTCCATTTTTATTAAAAAAAAAAAAACTAAATTGCCATCAATCGTTTAATCGCAATTTAAAGTGGTGACCTCATCTTCTTTTTATTTATTTAGTTCTATTTCTATTTTGAGATCTGATTGTCATAATTAAACACTTCACATGTTTTATGTTGTTTATTGTAGGCATCCCACTAATATTAAAGGCACTACGTTTCCTTTTTTATATTTAGATTTTACTTCCATAAAAATAAGTTTTGTTGAAAAAGTTCCAAAAAAATATGTATCAAGTGTCTTAATTTACTACATTAAATAATTTGTCTTTTTTTTCTCTACAATTGGTGAGATGTCTTTACACCAATAATGTAAAAAAGTTATAGGAATATTTAGGAATACACTAAAAACATTGATGTAAAAAAGTTATCTATAATGAGGAATCTTGATATTTTGTCGATGCACTTCATTGATGATATTAGTTTTTGTCAATCCAAAATGAAAATTTTTTTATAAAAAAAAAATCTTATTTTATGCAATTGATATAATTAAATTTTACCTTTTAAAAGTTTCACATTGTAGAATGCAATGGTGATTTTATTTTGGTAAATCTCTAAAGATATTCTTTATTTTTGTTTCATCCTATGGTCCCAATATATGACAATTGATAAGAAAATGTTTGACGGTGATATGCACAACAAAAGTGTAAAGTTATAAACAAGTGATTGTGTTAAAAAAAAAAAAAATCTATGTTAAATTTTTCTACACTATACTTGACAGTTGATTCATAAATTTGTTGGACAACATAGAAGAGAATTAGGTTTCTTGAAAATTTTTCTTTTTGCCAAAATGAATTTTTTAGGGAAGTAAAATCCAATATTATAGTGCAAAACATAGTGCCAACAATGAAATTAAAAAAATGTGAAATTCTTAATTATGACAACTAAATTCTACATAGAAGTAGAAAAGGCCATAATTTTAAATTGCAATTGATTGGTTAGGGAAAGTGGATTTGGTCATATAGGGGTGAAAATAGTGTCATCTTGTTACAAATACTTTAGAAGTGCTCAGCCAGTCATCAACTCAGTCACAGGGCCATGAATCACGGACTACGCAATCATTATAGACTACGCAGAGTGCTAAATTCTTAGAATAAAATTGAGTAGATTTACACTGCATGAATGTTAATTTTGTCACCATTAATAAAAACTCCTAATCCATCCCTGTTTAGAAGAATTTTCTCCTTTGCCTCGGACATTAGACACAACGGCTCATTATCATCTCACAGATCAAAAGTTACTCGGAAATCATTGGGAAGAATCTACATCTTCAGCCAAAAAGATAACGTGGTTTCATTCCTGTAAGGCGAGTGCAGTCATAAACTAAAGATTGTGTATTTCGTCAACTTCCAACCTTTTTCTTTCATCATTGACCTTAGCGTAAGAAGGTTTCCAAAGCACCACCCCAAAACTTTGGAAAAATTATCCAAAAGTCATAACCCTATTTGGAAAAATTATCCAAAAAGTCCTAAACATTTTGCCAATCGGTCCTAGACATTTTCACTTCTTGCCAATTAAGTCTATTCGGCCAATTTTAGTCGGAAAATACTAACGTGAACACTAACGATGTCATGTAAGACCGATGGCACTAACATAGATAATTTTTAATAATATTTTAATATTTTTTGAATTTTTATTTTTTTTTTTTTTTTCTTTTCTTTTTGGCTTTTTTATTTTCTTTTTGCCGGTGGCCAACTGGCTAGCCATGCCCGCCAGAGATGTGGCCCAGCTGATCAAGGGTCGGCCTCGGCGAGGGTCAACTTGACCCAAGCACGACCTAGCGAGGGTCAGCCTCGCCAAGGCTAGGGCGGCCCCGCCAGATCTGGGTTGGGCGAGGTTGACACTTGCCTACGTTGAGGGGAAACTCAGTGAGGGCTCCTTTCGCCAAATCTGGCAAGGCCGGCCCTTGCCTAGGCTAAGGCAATGATACCATACCTAGTGTTGCCATCGCCTAGCCGATGCCCGATGAAGCCGCCTTGGCTCGGCGAGGCCGACCCACACTTGGGCAAGGGTTGCCCTCTCAAGGGTCGCCCTCGCTCAACCAAGCCTCAAGCAGTGGCTGGCCACCAGCAAAAGGAAAAGAAAAAAAAAAATAAAAAAAATAAAATAATAATAATTCAAAAAATATTAAAATATTATTTAAAATTATTCACATCAATGCCTACGGTCCTTTGTGGCATCACAAAGTCTACATTGGCATTTTTCGACCAAAATTAGTCGAATGAACTCAATTGGCAAAATTTGAAAATATTTGGAACTAAATTAACAAAATTAAAAGATTTATGATTGAATTAGCAAAAGTGCAATTGGTTTAAAAAATTTTGGACAATTTTCCCCCGGAACTTCATTGTTTGTGTTTTGTACGATTGGCGCTCAGCCAAGCAAATAGTGGACCTCGATGTCAGATTAATTACGGGTGCGTTTGGTTCAGCATTCCCAATGAACTTTCGGCCCCTAAAGCCCCTTGGGAAAATGCTGGCATTGGAAAAATTGAAAAGCCCAATGCTAGTAGGGACTAGCATTGGGCTTTCAACATGGCCAAATGCTGAAACTAATTTTTTCCTCTCAAAATTATCCTTACCAATTTATTAAATTTTTCGATTTTGTCCCATGTTATTTCTTTAAAAAAAAAAAAATGAGACAACCTTCATCTGTCTCGCAAAAGGCGATGGCCTTCGGTGAGCCAGATGTGGCACCAGCGGCCATCGGTTGAGGTCGCTCGAGATCGGGGACCTTTGTCGAGGGTCATGCAACCCAACCAAGGGCTGCCGGAGGTTGCATGACCTCAAGCAACCCTCGATGAGGGTCATGTGAAGATGAGGGCGATGGTTGCCTGCGTCATAGCAGTTGTCGCGAGATCCTCGTGAGACCCAAGCGAGGGCCACCTACGGTCGTGTAACCTCCAACAGCTTTCAACTAGGTCACATCACCCTCATTGGAGGTCACTCAACTCAACCAATGATCCCTTGCGCCAAATCTAGTTCGTCTATGGCCGACAAAGGGTTTGGTTCATTTTTCTATATATATAGTATACCTAAAGCCATTGTAAAAGGTTTTTTTTTCCAAATATACATTCAATTCAAAGTATATTTATAAAGAGGTTTTAACCAAACACAATTTGCATTTCTCAAAATAGCTTTGAGTTTCAACATTTGCATTACACCCAAAACTCATTTGCAAAGCTGAACTAAATGCACCCTACATGATCCAACTTCCAGGACCTTTGGTTTGGAACTCGCGTTGGAGAAAAACTTAGCAATATCAATATTCTAATTTCATGTCTGAATCGTGCCATCGATGCACTTAGCATGAGGACATACTTTGTACTTTTGCTATTTTTTTTTTGTCTCTGGTAAATTGTTTTATCCGAACCTTATTCTATCACAATTCACAAGTTATCATCTACTCAATAATAATAAAAACAACAGTAAAAAATCAAATTTGTTAAATGTAAAAAAAAAAAAAAAAAAAAAAATCTGAAAAAACAGCGAGCAATCATATCTTTTTCTCCTCACTTGATGGTAGTTGGATTAGTTTAGTGTAAAAATCTTTATTTATGGTAATATAGACTAGACCCTAACCAATGGGCAAGCAAGGTCAAGCTCTAGGGCCATAGATCATTAGGTTCAATCCTGGCGATTGAACCATTACTTTAGTGACCAATCCCTCTTTCTTACCAAAGAGTTCTTTCGTCCTTTGACACCACAATCAAAATTGGAGTCTACACCAAGTTAAGTTGCTTCTCTACTCGAGTTGGGGAAAGCTAGTCACGACCTATGCTCGAGGGACCGCCCTTAGGAATAGATTTAGAGGTATTTTCTTAAAAGAATCCTAGTGGTTCATTGAAAAGATAGCTCGAACACATTATCTTTCCAGCTATCCAAGAAAAGGTTAATCAATCAAGAGCGCAAGCTCTCTCAAGTTCATACCTCGCGTGATGTTACATTCTTTCATTTTAAGTTCAAATTAACCCTATCAAAATTTTATATAAGGAGTCGTCATTAACCAATTAAGATTGGCTAGAAACCAATTGAAAAGTAGGAGTGTCATCTAATTTCTACAGAACCAGATATCTAGGATTGAGCACTTGATTACGCTAGCTATACAAATAGTGCCCTTTATACCTAAAGTTATTTATATTGTCAACTAAAGTGTTTTTCATACAATCTTTTCATCAATTTTAAGACTACTCCACTAAGCATTCATGCGATGTTTTTATTGAAATCCTAACCATGATAAAAGGAAAATAACAACCAATGTGTAGAGATTATGCAATCAAGTATAATCAAATTGAATTGTATAAGTAGCGTCCTAGCATCGTCTCTAAAGAGAAAACAGAATAAAACAAATCTCCATTGAAAAATTCTAAAAACTTATTCAATTGGGTTTCAAAATTCTTTTTTTTTTTTTAGGGATTTTCAAGTTTATTCAAGACTAAGTGAAGTCTATTTGAAAAGAAAATTCTAAGGTTGATTCAAGCCACTAAAAGTTGACTGGAATCAATTAAGATGATTTTCCAATTTTTCATTTTTTTTTTAAAGGAGATGGGCTTTGGACTGAAGGAAGGAAACCGGCCTGACTCGTTGACTCAGACCCTAATGGTCCAGGTTAGGTTCGAAACTAGGCCGACTTAAGGCCCAGTTCAATTTTATTGAAATCGGCCTACAAACTTTCAACCCGCCTTCGATTCAACCAAACCATATGACCCAAACCAACTAACCGGATCCAAACTGATTCAAATTATATCCAAATTTTTTTATTACCTTTCTTTTGATTGATTTTTTAATTTTCGATTTTGTTTTCTGTTTTCTATTTTTGGTCTTCTTCTTCACCTTCTCTTCAAAAGAACCAGCACCAATATTCAGATGAGCTCTTGCGGGCGTCCAGGCCACCGTCAAGATGACCTATTGTGACGGACGCTAAACCACCGCCAGCCGTTAGCTGGCCGACAGTTTTCATGGGTGTCGGACCTCCTCCAATGAAGAATCCTCAAGCTGCAAAATTGCACGTTCTAAAGCTCTTATCAATTCTAGGCTAGAGAACACTCAAATGCACATGAAACAGACTAGCTGGAGCAGCCTCAAATGGCGGACATCACCGGCGATGAAAAGCTTTCCAGTGAAGGGAAGGTGCACGCATGGCCAACTCGGACAGTGAATAATATGCCACAAATCACATGAAAAACAACGATTCAGTAACGATTCAACAATCATAAGAACAATTTTACCAAAAAAAAAAAAAACAATTATAAGAACAAATCAAGCATAAGCGAGGCTCTAATTATCGATTTCCATAAAAGCAATTTCGGTTCTTCATTTAGGAATTTTATCGAACAGTTAGCATGCGATTCAGGAAACGAGCTTCCGATTCGACTCCCATACAACTTTCGATCAAAACATGACGTACAGACGCCTAAATCATATTATTCTACAGCAACTAAACCCGTATTGGATCAATATTTTCTCGCCAACTCATCATTCGAAACCAATATCCCGTTCTCGCTTGAAACAGGGCACGTACAGAGCATATGAAGGAGCTCACCTGGCGGACAAACGGAAAAAAAGCGATCGGCGACGGAAGAGGAGCTTAGGCTTGGTTCACTCCTTCGCAGTAGACGAAACACAATTCCTACCCAACTTCTGACTCCGGAACCGTTCGAAACGGCTCGCGAATCGAGCTTCAATCGGAACTCCAAGGCTCGACAATGAACTCCGGCGATGATCTTTTCCGAGAAATCTCTCGCTCGAAAACGAGATAATCTCCCTCTTTCTCTCTCTCTATCTCTCGCGCCTTTTCTCTCCTTTTCCGTTTCTCGGCCGAGCGTCCCTTCTCTGTTCTTCATCTTGGCCGAGCGAGCACACCCCTCCTCCTTCTCCCAAATAATCCTTTTTCTGTTGTGTAACAGAATTCCCGGCCAGCTGTACACCTTCTAGAAACTCCGAGGCTTGCTTCGGTCACCCACCTGTTCTCACGCGCTCGCTCACGGACTCCTCTCCCTCGGTCACCGTCCGTCTCTGTCTCGTCGCTCATGTATTCTGCTTCCAGACGGGAACGGGCGCGGGAGGGAAGACAACCACCGGGGGCCGGGCTTTTTGCTAATTCAGATGGGCCAGGATGAAATGAAGGAAATGGGCTAAAGAAAAAGAAAGAAATTCGGGCCCAAAAGAAGTAATGAGCTGGGTAAAGAGAGTGAGAGTGGGCTGGACGCGTAGCGGGCCGAGAGTTTGGCTAAAAGAAAAATGGGCTAGGTAAAACCAGGCCACCCGATTTTGATTTTGATACTTACTTGTCTTACTATTTTTTAGTTAACAAAAATAAGGTGTCAACAAAGCTATTGAGGCAAGTTCATTGACTAACCTTTAGTGGAATAAAGCTATTGGCAAAACGGACACCTCACTTTTGTGTAGTTCAAAAGCAAAAGTAAGGAACTTCAATTTGATTCAAGACATAATTTATTTTAAATAGAAAGCTTTCACGTGAAATATAAATATAAAATTTTAATTTGTTGTTTTCATTTTCAAATTTCTTTGGTAGAAAATTTGGTTGCCATATTTGAAAATTTGAACCTTAGAACTAACAACAACAAAAATTTACTTTGTTCTATGCAAAGATTGCTTTTAGAAAACTACACCAAACATGTTTTTGTAATTTTGATTCCTGTGGAAAATTCATATCTTTCAATCATATTTTCAAGAAAATGGAAGGTGATATTTTCATGAAGCAAATGCATTCTAAATACCTGGAAAGATTTGATGGTGATTTTTTTTAGATGGTAATGATACATGACTTGGCTCAAGAGGCAGGAATGTTGATTCGGCTAAGCTGGCATTGATTTGGCGGCATTCCAAAGTGACCTTGTAAGACATTTTTGTTTTGGTCAAAAACCTGGTAAGACATTGGAGCGCTATAAAATTATATATGAATCTCTATGTCAATAATTGTATAGTTAGAAAGGTTTCAACTATTCACAAAGTTCTAAATGCAAGAGTTGCAAAATTTTAAAATAAAATAAAATAAAAGGTAAAAAGAGAATCCTTAAATTGCAAATTGAGGAGAGATTTGACGTTGACTTAGGAATTCATCTTGCTTATGGCTAATTGAATAAGAGTTATGTTAACTTAGGACTTTCTCCTTCAATCTTGATTAGTGAAATCATGCTCGCTACATCATCTTTATCTAGAAAAATATGAGAATAATAAATCCATATATACTTGTGACTTTCCTTATGGTGAAGTGGTTAAGCCCATATATATTTTTCTTTTATTGCTACTTCATTTCAATATAACACAACACACTATGCAGAGAGGTTGCGGGAATTGGGCATGAGACCAGGGGCAAGCCTCTAGTGTCATTGACTATTCTCGCTGCATCATCCATAAAATAAGGTCACAATAGATGAAATCCACAGGCTTATGCTTATCATTTAAATGCATTTAACATAATAAATTTACACTTTTACTTGGCAACCTTGCAAAGCCGTGAAGAATAGGAATAGGGGGGAGAAAGCAGGTGGAAAAGCAAAACAATTAGTTTGGGAGGGCTTGGAATAAAAGAAGATGTCAATGGGAGCAAATTTCTCAAGCCCCAACAAAATTGTGCATTAAAAAATTTACCCCAGGATATGTATATCCTATACCAACAAGGTATTGGCTAAAGGGCAAAAGAGTTTGCTCCTCTTCTTATGATTATGTATTCAAAACTTATTGGGAGCACTTTAAAAATAAGATTCTAAATCACCGAAGTGAAATGAAAGAGTGTGCTCTTAAGATTATTTGGAGAGGTGGATCACTTGAGGCACACAAAAATTGGCATGGACACCATCTAACCGCTTAAAAAAAAAAAAAAAAAAATGGTTTCCAAAACTTATTCACAAATTTTGCCAGTAGTTGCACTCATATTGTGACATTTAGAAAATTTCTTACGTTGATTAATATAAAAGAAGTTAGATATGATTAACGTTACGTGTAGGAATTTTTATTGAACGAACGATAGATTAGAAAACTTACTGAGTTTATGTATCATTTCAAGGATGAGTTAGAGTTTTATCATGTTAAGTACTTCCATTTCATTTGGTAATTTTTGCTAAATGTTTTAGTGGATTTAAAATATCTTTCGTATTGCCAAAGTAAACACTAGTTTTTTCCTCGTTTACATATTGATTCACTTAATATTTTGTTAAATAATCTATTATGAAAATTAGCCTTTGAATTCCCTTGATCGATATGTTTATTTCTTAATGTACCAAAATTGTATTAATGCTCTAAATTAGGCATTAAGCTTAGTCAATCGCTGATGTCATGCTTTATGTCAAACCATACCTCATCAAATTCAACTTTAGTTCATAAATAAAATGGGTGACTCATGCACTTACTTGGCTAATGGAGAAGAGGCATTTCCAAATTATCTCCTCTTGTGGCTAACTATACTTAGCCACATAGGCCCTAGCTATTCACCTTAGGCAACATAAAACCTTCTCATTGGACCATTTGCACCCTATTACTTACTTAAGGGCCACATGAACTCATTTAATTGGAACAACAACCTCTCTAACCATAGACCTCATGATTTTACCATTGGTTAATTAAGCAACTCCATCAATTCACTTGTAAATATTTACCCTACTGAAGGGTAAGTCTTCAAACTTTAAAAGAGAGAACATTCCCTTCACTTGCTTCTAATTACACACTTCCCTTTTTGAATCCTTTGTCTTCAATACCCCAAGAAAAGGTGTTGGCCCCATACTTGTATCATTAAAGTCTCGGTCTTAATTTCTCATGTTTGAACAAGATAACCATTAAATTTCCAACTAATTCCATGCATGAGTTTTGTCGTTTTTGGCATAATGGCTTAGTAAATGTGTATGATAATCTTTTCCCGAATCTTGTCTCGATTAAAATGACAATCAACCTCTATATGCTTGGTCCTCCCATGAAAAACTAGATTTGCCACTAATTTAAGTGCAACATCATTCTTACAGAATAATTTGCTGGGTCCATCCACTTGTACTCCAAGGTCTAAGAGTAATCCATGTATCCAGACTATTTCACAAACAGTCTTTACCATGGCCCTATATTATGACTCAGTTGATGATAGTTATACAGTCGACTCTTCTTTATTTTCCATAAGATAAGTGATTTCCCCAATTTGATACAAAAGCCAGTAATTGATTTTCTTGTCATTGGACAAGTAACATAATTTGTATCACAGTAAGTTGTCATTTTCATATTGCAATCACGAGATAGAAAAATACCATGTCCTGGACATCCCTTCAAATACTTCACAACTTCAATGTTGCATTCATATGAGACTGCTTCAGCTTGTGCATGAATTGGTTTAGTATTTGGACTGCGTAACATATAGCGAGTCTTGTCATGGTAAGGTAGATCAATTTTCCAACAAGACGTTGATATCTCGATGGGTCCTTAAGGAACGAATTAGTAATGGATGAAGAACAGCTCACATCATATTCATGTGTCGTCAGTTTTGCATTCTGTTCAATTGGTATAACGGCTGGTTTGCATATTGATAACCCTGATTCTGAAACTATCTCCAAAATGAACTTTCATTGGCTAAGGTTGATTCCTTTATCAGATTGAGCTATCTCAATCCCGAGGAAATATATGGGAGGCCCTAAATTCTTGATGTGAAAAACAGAATGCGAATATTTCTTGAACTTGGTAATAGCCAACTCACTGTTCCCCATGATAAGGATGTCATCAACATATATTAACAAGTAAATTGATGAAGTACCTTTAGTTCATGTGAATAAGGCATGATTTAGTTCATGTGAATAAGGCATGATCATGCTTGGAGTGCTAAAATCCTGCGCTGATTAGTGCAATGGTGAACTTGGCACACCACTGTCTGGAGGCATGTTTAAGTCCATATAGGGATTTATGAAGACGACACACATGAGACTCCCCCTCTTTGTGTAAACCCTGTGGAAGCTTCATATAGATTTCTTTATCCAAGTCCCCATGTAAGAAGACGTTATGGACATCCATTTGATGTAATTGCCAATTGCGAAAGGCAACAACGGTTAGAAAAGAACGAACAGTAACTTCTTTAGCTACAAGAGAGAAGGTTTCATGATAATCGAAACATTCCCGTTGCGTGAATCCCTTTGCAACTAACCTAGCCTTCTATCTTTCAATAGAACCATCTTCCTTGAATTTAATCTTGTAAACCCATTTGCAGCCAATAGGCTTTTGATGTGGAGGCGGTGTAATAATGTCCCATGTATGATTTTTAGTAAGAGCCATTAGTTCAACCTCCATAGCATCTCACCATTTAGGGTCACGTGCCGCCTCATAATAAGAAGACAGTTCCTGTTCTTCATAAATTCAATTATTGTAGCACATGTGTTCTAGTGACAACTGACTAAATAAAAATATGAAGACACAAGATATTGTGTACCTGGACAATCCAGTGTAGGCCATATGTAGTCCTTTGTCCAAATGGGTGGTGAGGTATGTCTACCAGCACATCGGGGTTGCTCTACTCTTGTTTCTTGAGGACTAGCAAGTGAGGGCTCATTTGAAGAAGCCTGTGATTGTTGTGGTGAAGAAATCACTGAAGATCTAGATGAACGATCTTTCTCATATGAAAGAATAGTTGATCCACCTGCCTGATGTGATGAGTCCATTGTGACCGGCACAGGGTGTTTTGGTGCAACAATTACAAACTGAGGCTCTACAGATAGATCATTTTCTGATAGAAATGGACGATGATTTGAAGTTAAGGGAGAGGATGAAAGTGCATTTTCTCGAATGGGAATATGTCTTCCTAAAAAAACACATCTTTGCTCAGAAATAAATGCCTGTAGAAATCTCCATGACTCTATAACCTTTATGCAGAGGAGGATATCCCATAAAACACATGGAATGGCGTGAGGATCCATTTTATCTCAAGGGCCCATAGTTGTTGCATAACACAAGTAGCCAAATACCCTAAGATGATCAATTCGTGGTTGTCTTCCATAAAGCAATTGGAAAGGAGTTCACCCGTTGTGGATCCAAGTCGGCATGTGATTAATTAAACAGGCTGCCATGACCACACAATCTTCCCAAAAGTTTTTAGGAGTCAAAGCTTGATATTTAAGAGCACAAGCAACTTCTAAGAGGTGCCAATGCTTGTGCTCAACAACCCCATTTTGTTGGGGAGTGTAGGTGCAAGAACTTTCATGAATTATTCCCTCATATGACAAAAAAGACACACACTCTATAGTAAAGAACTCATATCCATTATCCATGCTGATTCATTTAATAGATTTGCCGAATTGATTTTTAATGAGAGAGAGGAACTTTGACATATTTGAAAAGGTTTGACCCTTGGATTGCATAAGAAAAACCCAAGTGGCGCGAGTATAATCATCGACAATAGTGAGAAAGAATCATGATCCATCACGATGTGGTGTGTGGTAGGGACCCTAGATATCAATATGAAGTAAGGAGAAAGCACTGGTGGTTTGAGATGTGCTAGTTGGAAAGTGTCTTCAAGACTCTTTAGCTAGAGGGCAAATAGGACATTTTGGATAAGGGAATTGTGCACTATGACCCAAACGTTGATGAGAAATTAGATTCTTATTACTGATAACAACATTACAAGAAGTGCTTCCATTCAATAAATCGAAATCTGTTAGGAAACTGGTCCAAAAATAAAGTCCTTGAGCAACACTACCTAAGCCCATCAGTTCACCAGTCGAAAGGTCTTGAAAGAAGTAATTATCTAAATTGAATATGGCACGATAGAAATTATCTTCGCAAGTTTTTGAGATAGATAAAAGATTGAAAACTCAAATTTTGGCATATGAAGGACATTTTTTAGGACAATATTGAAACTAAGATGAACAGTCCCAATTTTGGTGACATAGGTGATATTTCCATTTGGAAGACGGACGTAATATAAGTGTGGACTCTTCTGAATATGGGAAAATAATTTTTCATTGCAAATTATGTGGTCACTGGCACCTGAATCGATTATCCACGCATCAACATATATTGAGTTCATCTTGGAAAGGAGAGTATCTGAAAACTTGCAGCTTTGTCATTTGTGGTTAATTAATCCAGAGCCCTCATGATATTCTCGTACTGATCTTGGGTAATTGATTGGTTCATCCCATCAGTCTTTAGTGCTGAAACCTGACAAGCGAAAAATTCTTTTCCCTTTTTTCTTTATCACCCGACTTGCCATATAATTTCCAACATGTTTCAATTGTATGATGTGAGCGTTTACAATATTCACAATATTTTCCTTTATATTTTGAATTTTGCCTACCTAATTTATGAGATGACGTGACATTTCGTGGTCCATTGGATGTCCTACGTGTGGGTGCTGTCGTGGCTAAATAATAAGCGTTGGATTCGGGCACGTTGGATGAGACATAGTGCCTATTTGGTTCAACTTCCCTAAGGGGCTTTGGGCCCCCAAAGCCCATTGAGGAAAATATTTTGTATTTGGGAGTCACTTTTGAAAGCTAATTGGGAAAATACCAACATCCCCAATGCTAAAAGCCCATGAGCTGCATTGAGCATTCGACATTCTCCCAATACAAGTTTTACTGTTCACGCGTCGTTCATCTTCTTCCCCATGACTTCGAGTTCTCCGCCGACCCCTTCGCCACCTCTATCGTCGATGCCGCCTCCGCCTCCACCGTCGACACTACCTCCCTCTCCGCCTCCACCATCAATGTTGCCTCCACCTCTGCCGTCGATGCCTTCCTCTTCTACAACAGATCCATCCCCTTCAACGAGCATTAGTAGCACCGTGTCGACTCCTTCGGCTCGCGCGAACCAGGCCTCGGCCGCCATATCTAGCTGTCCGAAGGCCATATCTGGCGGTCCAAAGGCCAGATCTGGCCGCCGACTTCGAGTTCTCCACCGGCCCCGCCTCCGCCTCCACCTTCGATGCCTTCCTCTTCTACGGCAAATCCATCCCCTTCGACGAGCGTGAGTAGCACCGCATCAACTCCTTGCTTCTGCACTCCGACGCCTTTGGCTCACACGAATCAGGTCGTCCAAGGCCAGATCTGGCCATCCAGAGGCTAGATCTGGCCATTCGGCAGCCAAATCTAGCCTCTCTGACCGTAGACGACGACGTGTGTCGCCTAAGGTTGCGACCTCAGGTAGCCGAACGGCTAGATTTGGCCATCTGGCGGTTGGCCAGTGTTTAGCCGGCCGCCGAATTTAACTTTTAGATCAAAAAAAAAAAAAAAAAAAAGCAAAAGCCCATTACAATTGTGAGTTTTGCCAAATGGTATTTATGCCAAGTAACATTTCAATGTTACAATTTACCAAACGGTGTAATATTTTAGAAAACCCCTTTACCTCAAAGATATTTGCATTATCCCAATGGCATTTCACCAAAGCCAAACCAAACAGGCCCATAATGGTCCTCGGATCTCGCTTGATAACCCCTGTTGGATCCAAGTAAATTGATGGGCGAGTTTGGACCATCGAATGGCCCCTTTAGATCGTGGTCATCCATCTGCTTAAGATTGCCTCCTTCACTTCTCACGGCCATCGCTTGTCCAACACTCCCGACGCTTGCAAGTTCTCCATGGCCACCGAGTAGCAAGCTAGAACCTCCTGTGCCGAGACCCCGGCGCTTGCAAATCCTCCGTGGACTCCAAGCAGGGAGCTGGATCCTGCTGTGAGGGCTGCAAGAGCGACACCATCGCTCGTCTTCACGTGCTCGGTCGTCACCAGCCTTTGGCTCTCCTCTTAGACGGCTAGCTGGTAGATCCGGCCGAGCAACAACGTTGGCTCCATCATCAAGATCTGTGATCTGAAGGGTGAGTATGTTTCATTCAAGCTTAGCAAAAAACGAGTTACTTTCTCTCTTTCCCTCAATGCCCGATACTAATGGAGCGTTGTCTTAGGTCCCTCGAGCTGCTCTTGGGCCGCCTCGAGCTCGTTCCACAGAGCCAAGAGCCGATTGAAGCAAGTGGTAACCAAGAGGTTCCCTTGCTTCAATTCAGAGAGTGCCTGGGTTATATTGAACAATTTCACCTGAATAAGCCTCCCGTACATTTCACGGATGCTTTCCCATATGGTTTTTGAGTCCTCCGTCGGTGGGAGCCCGGCTGCAACTTCCGGCGAGAGGCAATTTCCAATCTAGGTACGTACTAGTTCATTACATCTCCTCCAGTGCCGCTGCATGCGATTATCGGTCGGATATGGAATTGATCTGTCAAGAAATCCCTCATTGTCTTTGGTGATAAGAGCTTGACAGGAATCTCGTGCCCAAGCGCTGTAGTTATCAGGTCCAACGAGATGGAGGTTGATGAGATGCAATTTGGGCTCGTCAGCTGGCAACATGTAGAGCGGGTCGCTAGGCTCGGGACGGCCGCCGTTCACCGGAAATGCATAGGGCAAGTATCCAGGTTGGGGCACCGAGTAGGGATTTATCCCCATATCCGATGGAATCGACCCGGGTCTGTGACCCAGTCTTCCCAAACCCGATCCTCCATTTGGGCTTGGTATTGCCTCAACTCCATCAGGCCGAATTCCTCCTCCAGACTGTCCATGTTGGACCCACGCGTAGCTCGGTCCGGCGGCTGGATACCAAAGGCAAGGCATTTATGGTGGTCAGAACCTCTGCGGGTTACAGAGCATGTTGTTTATTCACAGAGAGATTGATTAATCTCTCTTCTTGCCTTTTTGTGTTTCCTCCACCAAGGGAAGGGAAAAGAAAATTTGTTGCGTTGCTTTGCTTTGCTCTCACTTTACGCGGGGGTCTCTGGCTTGCTCATCTGATTCCCTTCCTCGTAGATCTTGCTTCAAGTGTTATCGAGTCTGATGATTTAGCAATCTACTCTTTTTGTGGAGTTGATTTTTTATTTTTATTTTTTTGATACTGTATTTGGGTTTTATTGGTTATCGATCCTTGTTGAGGTCGCTAGGGTTTTAAAGATTGGGATTTTGTGTTGAATGAGATATGGGGGTGGTGATGCAAGTGATCATTGTCCAGCTGGTTTTGCTCTGTATCATCAGCTTTGCTTCAGCTGTCCAAGGATCTGTAGGTACAAAAGTTTTCTTGCCTTTTTACATGTTCGACTGTGATTTTAAGCACTTGGTGTCTTCGTTTATCAAGTTTTACTTAGCAATGGAAAGGTCTCGTAACTATAAAGAAAGTTGCACAAATATGTCCCTTCGTTGGCTCTCTACTAATATCGTGATGTTGCATTCAGTGATTCATCTACAATGACTAAGCCGGAGCATGAATTTAGGAGAGGCATCCAACAAAGGCATGTCGGATCCGTCATTTGAGCTATTGTTCTTCTCTTGATTTCAATGTGCTATTTTTATGCGAAATCGTGTAAAAATCGCACTTGGCGGTCCTTAATTGCAAGTTCTAGTTTGATGTTTTCCTGAATTAAAATCGTAGGTTTCAGCATTGTCTCTTCACAGCTAAAGCTTTCCCATCTGGGAAATGCTTGCTAGATCATGGTTTACCTCATGAACGGCCAGGCATGGTTTGCATAGACATTTATGTTGTATATCTTCATTTATATAGGCTTTTCTGAATTTACTATTTTCTGTCATATAGTTGGTTTTTGCTAAATCTAGCTTAGCAGAGATGTAAATCTTACTTAGACCAATTGAAAGCAAAATGGAATTTAAGCTTTCATATTGTTGCATGGGCAGTTTAATAGTCTGTCGAATGTTTTTTTTTTAACTTACTTTTGAAATCCTTTTCACCAACGCTAGAAAAGTAGTATTATTGTCGACAACTTGCATGAAGTAAGAGCAAGAGAAAGCAGAGAACTTCTAGATCTTCTTCCTTAATAGCTGCAGACTTCGTTGCATTCGCTTGACTCAGAAAAAGTCTTTGAAACTTTGTAGCTATTCAGAACGGCTTGGATCGCTACTTAGATTTGGCACTACATGCACCGGGTGCCGACATAAACGTCATTCAAACCACTGATTACCGGCAATTGGCAAATTTTTTCTATGCCATTTCTCTTCAATTGTACCGGAGCTAAGGAGTGAACCAAATCAACTAATTACAAACAAATTCATTTTGCCCTCCTGCCAATGCTTAACTTATGAGGCTGCGAATAATCTATCTTCACATTCATCTCGTCTATTACTACCCCTTAATTTTCTAGTTCATTGTCTCTTGGGCCGTTTCAAACAAGGAAAGAAAGATGTGCGACCAAGGCCTACAATTTCACACCCGAGCTTATTCTCTCGCAATTCCTACACAAAATGTGGCACCACGTGATGGAATGCTTAGAGATCTCGACTTCCTCAATGAACGGTCATTAATGAAGTCGGCGAACTGAAGCTCTGAAGAGCGCTTTCCATCCTTTCTTTCTAGTTCCCCTTGTTAATGGGTTCCGACCACGGGCGACCCCCCAAGGGAAAATCCCCAAAAATAGGGGACGGGACATGACCATTTCAAGCTCGAAGCGCCCGCTTGAGGCCAAGATCTTATGACTCGTATTGCCATCCGAATAGGGCAAATCCCATACCCACTTTGTCTAGGCCCCTCTCTCGAAATGACACCCGTTCAGGCCCAATTCCTAGAAAGATCGGACACACGAGAGAGAGAGAGAGAGAGAGAGAGAGAGAGAGAGAGAGCGCCACGCACCACGTCGCTTCTGTTGTGTCCACACGTGCTCGTGGAAATCCTGGTGTGGACGATCGACGAAGAGGGAGAGAGAGGAGAGGGCCAGGTCTGGAGAGCGTAACGTGAGGACGGGATCGCATGTCTAAGGGGGGTTAGTCGAACCCTGCTTTCGGGGAACGAGAGAGACTGGCGTGGATCGTTAGAGCCCACCGTATTTTCGCATTCACAATTCGCCTTCATGTCCCTTAGTTGACATGTTTCGAGGATCGGCTCATCAGTTCCCTTATAACATGTTTGTGCCTACGCTCGATTATTGGGCAAGTGGTCCAACGGGCCACACTGCGTCTTGGTTGTTTCAAAGGACGAAAGGGAAACATGTTAGAAAAATCATAAACTTAGTACATTAATGTCAATTTAATTATAAAAATTTTGATATAGTGTTAATTTAATCATTTAAGCTAATTTTAATTAGAAATTACTGATGTAAACAATTTTTTAAAATATTTTAATTTTTATTGGTTTTTGCTTTCTTCTTTCTTTTGCCAACTGCCGGCCATGGCCAATGAGCTGGCCTTGCTTGGCAAGGGCTCCCCTCCCCACATTAGGTGAGGCCAATCCTCACCTAAGCGAGGGTGGCCTTGTCGAGTGTTGCCTTCACTCATACGAGAGTCGACAAGGCCACCTGGCTTGGATGAGGGCCAGCCTCACCTAATTGGGAAAGGGGAGCACTCGCCCAGGCTAGGGCGACCATGTCAAGCATTACCTTTGCCTAGGTGAGGGCTACCCTCACCATATTTGGCGAAATGGGCAAGCCTAAAGAAGTGATTTCCTTCTTGAGCCCGGCCTGCTCAAGCCAAATCATCTTCATATAGAAATATAGAAATATATATATTTTATCATTGTTGATGTGAATGCTTACATGACACAGCTGGTACTATCATGGATCATTTTTAATAATTTTTTAAATTTTTTAAATTTTCCTTTCTTCTTTCTTTTGCTAGCCATTGACCATCGGCCATCACCATGCGGGCCGGCATTGGCCTAGGCGAGGGTTGCCATCACTCACCAAAGGTAAGGCAAGATCGGGCAAGCCCTATCTAGGGCTCCCCTTGAAAAATCTGGCAAGGCCAGTCCTCGCTTGGGCCAAGGTGGCCTTGCTGAGCATTACCTTCACCTAAGTGACACTCGATGAGGTTGCCTAACCTAGGTGAGGGCTGACCTCAACATATTTGGCGAGGGGAGCCGGCACCGCCCTGGACTAGGCAAGGGCCGACCTCACCCAATCTAGCAAGACTGTCCTAGCCTAGGCGAGGTCTGACCTCACTGGATTTGGTGAGGGGAGCCCTCATTGTGGCTTGCCTCGGCCAAGTCTCTCCTTTGGTGGGCAACAGCAATCCTCACCAAGGCAAGGTCAACTCACCCTGCCATTGCTTGTGACCAGTCACTAGCAAAAGGATTAAAAAAAGAAAAAAAAAAGAACGGACAAATAATTAAAAAAATTACAATGTTATTAAAAATTATTCATGTTAATGACAGCCATACTATGTAAGTTAATCGACCTCCACGTCAGCAAATCCAGTTAAAATTAACTAGAAGGACAAAATTGGTAGTAGATCAAAATGTTTAGGACTAAATTGACATAATTAAAAGATTTATGATTAAATTAGTATCAATGCAAGAAGTTTAGTAATTTTTGTAAAACTTTTACCAAGAGCAAAATGGGCAAGCCTCGAGAAGCAATTCCCTTCTTGAACCCGGCCCACTAAATCCTAATCATTTTCATATAGAAACATAATTTTTCTTTTTTAATCATTGTGGGGCTTGAACATGGATCTTCCCGCCCTGGCCATTAATCATCAGCTCAAATCTTGCGCTTTCGAACTTTCATTTCACATTTTCGTGTCCACAATGAATTAAAGGGAAAGAGCCACGTGACGGGTTCCCTCCAACTTGGGAGACCCTTGTTTTATATTCTTCTGACGATGACCTAGAGGGCACAAGGGCCACTAGCTCTTTATATGGAGCATTAAAAAATCGTTTGCGTTTCCGGTCAACGCATTCAACGGTCTTGATCCTTCGTCGGCGGGAACGGTCAAATTCTCCTCCGGTTGCTTTCCCTCGGGGTCTTTGTCCTTTCATACCATCCATCGTCATGCACATTTTTCAGATTGTCTAAATCTTCAACATCATTTTTATAATTTAATTTATTGCCACCAATTTTTTTTATAATTAAGCACCGATGTCTATCTTCTTTCAAAATGCATAGTCAACGAACTGTTGTTTCGGGGAGCAAAAGGCGAAACATGGTGTATTCTCAGAGAGAGCTGCAGCACATAGAGAAACAATGTGATTTGTTGGTATAAACATGAATGGAAAGGTTCACTGGAAGAGGGATTGACATGATCGTAGGTTAAGATAGAGAATATAAAATTGTGATGCGAATGGCCTTCTCTGATTGGATGATGAAAGTATATTTATATAGATGCCTCAAAACTAATTTAGAATGTAGGGGGGGGGGCTTCTATCGTCTCCTGAGAGACGATACACTATTCTAAAAGCGTCGTACCTCCAACACAAAATAAGTTAGCTCATAAATAGTTCAAATGAATCTCAAGAGTTTGATCCTTGAGTATTTGGAGAAGTGTCCATAGATTTAATCACTTGACATGGCAAAGAAGGATGAACTGGATTTAAGGGTTGAAGGAAAGGAATACTAGAGAGCAATCTAGAATAGTCATTCATTTGAAAATTACCCTAATATTTATCAAACCGAATTACATTTTGCTTGAATATTTGTTATCGCGTAGATTACACGGATGAAATTCATCAGTTAAATTACAAAGGTTTTTTTTTTTTGTCATGTCTTGAGTTTATCACTAGCTGTTTAATTTACTTAAATATAATTCATTTTGGAACATCGATCATGTTGCCTAAAAAAGAAAAAAAAAAACATCCATACTAACTTAATACAAAGGATGAGATATCGGATATATGTTGTTAATTGATCTGTTCGATTTCATATACGTATCGGGCAAATTTAACCTTATCTGGTTGCTAGCAACAGCTATCAATCACGTCAAAGTTAATCATGCAATCGCTCATTTTTTGTCAAAGCACCAAGGACAGACAAAGTTCTACTTTTTCTCGTGAGCGTGGGGCTATCAAAGATTTGGTAATAGCTTGAATTTTTCCCCAGGGTGGGCTCTACTTATAATAGAATGGTCGAGGTCATCGAAATGGGCTGGGATCTCGTTTGACCTGTGATTTGAAGTTCAGCTACGGATCCGTAATGCACTCGATCGAATTTTAAAGTTATATGAAGAAAAAATGTATTGCGACTCTCTCTTTTGTGTTTCTGCCCATGTCGTACCAGGAAATTTCTCAGGTGAACGCATGCACTATAAGCGCAAAGAAGGCCAGCGCTGGTCGATCTTAGGGATTCATGATGATGGTCAGGACCTGTTCTGATGTCAAAAAAATTCCGTGGGACTACTATGGAGTGTTCTAAAAATTCAAATTGTAATATAACGAAAGTGATTTTGATTTTTGTATAAAGTCGACTTGTTTTTTGCACGTGCTGTAACACCAGCAAACCATGTATCAATGTCCATGACTCAATTGGACATAAAATTATATGCACAAACACACACACACATTAGATTTCCTTCTTCCTTTTTTTTTTTTGGTTGTGAACTGGGATCAATTAAATCTATTAGAGTGATTTCAAGATGTCAAATTAAAAACAAAGAACACGTGAAAGTCCTGGCAAAGAGAGAATGAACAACACCGCTCTAGCTATAATTTATGTTTAATATAAGCTTGTGCAAGAACTCTTTTGCTATATTATTTAACATCACATTGGATCTCAAAGCAAACGGAGCCAGATATTCAAGGGATTATTTATTTCGAAATCCAATATGATATTGTCAATTTTACTAGTTAATAAACAAATAAAATTTAGATATCTAGCATTTTTCAAAAGAAAGAGGATTTTTCTTGCCAATGTTACATGAAAAGAATCCCATAATCTACAATATCCACCTGAAAGAGTCACAAAGACATTTTGGAATGCTCTTGGATCACAATATATTTCCACCAATTGAAATCAACTATTTTTAATCATCTTATCTTCTTTTGACCATAGTTTGTGTTAAAATATACATGTGAGTTGTGTTAGAAAAGTCATACATTAAATAATTGGTATGTATATTAGTTAATATATTTCAATTGACTTATAACTTATTCACTTAGACTTTTAAGTGAATGGCAATCTCCTCAGATGAGGTATTAGACTTCTGTTGGTGGGCCCCCAACCTGTTATAATGTTTGGTGAGTATCTCAAGGAAGAATTATGGTAACCAGCCCAATTTCTGAATAGGTGGGCCCTCCTCATTAAGAGTTATCTCAGTTGGTTCATAATTTATAAGCTTAAATTTTTGAGTAATTTAGCTCTCTCTTGGCAATCTTTCAAGTGAATGTATTAGGTTTCTACTATGCGTTCCTAATAGTTTAAGTGGACGAAGCAATTTTTTCCAAACCATAATTTTCGGTATGTGCATGGAGATTTTTTATGTGAATTTCACCGTGTAATTCCGAGACTCCTTTCATAAATTAGCGGATTGATTTGCAACCATCCAGTTTAATATGCATGATCAATTGAAGCTTGCACTGATATGGTGAGCACGTGAGCATCTCTCCTCATCACCACCACATCATCACTTTACATATTGACGTCATAATATAATAATGATGTAAACAAGTTTCTTTCCTTTAATGCCACGGACCATATAGGCCAACCTAATGAGCTAAGACGCTAGATGAATCTCCTTTTAGATATAACCCGTCTTTTAAAAAAAAAAAAATTGGGCCAAATTATATGATTCACCTTCAAGTAGATGAGTAATCTGCTGCTTATATAAATGAAGATAAAGTTTATATACAAATTGTCCCATAAAATGCACAAACATTGGCTTGAGTCTCAATTCTGCGCTATATTTACTTTTGTCTCATAAAAATACATCAACTTTAGTTTGTCTTTTGATTCTACGCCAACTTTTTTTCCCTCAAAGAAAGTACAAATTTCAGTTGGTACCCAAATCGACCCCATTAAACGTGATTGCTAAATTCAGAATCAAATGGGTTGTGTCAAATTATCTTGCAGCATAATCACATAGGCTAAGCGGTGGTGTGGCTGCTATTAATCTAGCATTGTCCTATCTGCCTTTGTTGCTGTCGTTTCATGCTCAGTTGCTGGTTGAATCTGGGTAATGAAACACAGACCCGGTTTTTCAATTTCGTGCCTTTATCAAAAAAATTGAGTCCTAGTAGATGTCCCAGACTTTAGTATCAGAATGTTTTTATTTTTTATTGTTTGGCCGGAAAGAGCCACCGATCTTTTCCACGAGTTGGCGAAGGTGGGTTTGGGCGTGTACATGTTGGCGTTCTTGAAGATGGGACCAAAGTAGCTGTGAAAGTTCTGAAGAATTAGGATTAACAGGGCGGCCGGGAATTTTTAGCTGAAGTCGATATCCCATCGAAGGAATCTTGTCAAGCTGATCGGTATATGTCCAGAGGAACGTGTCCACTGCCTTGTTTGCAAACTTTTTTCCGAATGGCTTTGTGGAATCTGATTTGCATGGTGAGTGTAGATGAATACGCAACTTCTCTAGGGTTACATACTATTGTCTCGTTCTTCATTCTGCTCACGAGGTGTAAAGCCAATGTCCATTTTCCCATGCTTTCAGGAGTTGGCAAGGAAGCTGCCCGACCAGAATGGAGCGCTAGGATGAAGGTAGCACTTCGTGTTGCTCGTGGTTTAGCCTATTTGCCTGGGGACTCGAGCACCTGTGTGATGCATGGGGACTTCAAGGCCAGCATGTAAGAAACTCAAATAAAAGTGTAGGAATTGTATTTTCTTCATTGAATTGTACATCGTTACAGTGATGTATATAATATACAATGAAACTCAATAAAAAAGTAAAGAAAATATTCCCAAGGGGAAAATATTTCTAGTCCTAAAATAGTTACAATTCCAATCAAATACAATCTTCAGTCCGATTCTGGATTCTTCAAAACATATCTTCTTCCAACACTCCCCCTCAAGCTGGTGGCTTGTATATATCCAAGACGCCAA
Source organism: Eucalyptus leucophloia subsp. euroa (assembly GCA_017140325.1). Lineage (NCBI taxonomy): Eukaryota > Viridiplantae > Streptophyta > Magnoliopsida > Myrtales > Myrtaceae > Eucalyptus > Eucalyptus leucophloia. Next base: position 52,912,555 of record CM029470.1, read on the forward strand.
GCTTGTTTAGAAGATATGTATGTTGTCTTTGACAAAGAGGTTTAGTAAACATATCCGCGGGTTGCTCCGTGGTTCTAATTCCTCTTGTTTCGATGATACCCTCTTTGATCTTTTCTCGTGTGAAATGGCAATCAACCTCTATATGTTTCGTCCTCTCATGTAATATGGGATTTGCTGCAAGTTTGATTGCTGAATCATTGTCACAAAAGAGTAATGTCGGACCTCTAATTTGTATTCCAAGATCCTGGAGTACTCCTCGTAACCATACCACTTCACAGACAGTCTTTGCCATAGATCGATATTCAGCTTCTGCTGATGACAATGATACTGTGGATTGTTTCTTCGTCTTCCATGAAAGCAGTGACTCTCCAACCTTAACACAGAAACCAGTGATAGATCTCCTACTCATGGGGCATGTAGCATAATCCGAATCACAATAGGCCGTCATCTCCATATTGCACTTTCGAGAAAGAAGTATCCCCAGCCCCGGACATTTCTTCAGATATTTTACCACTTTCAAGGCTGCATTCATGTGGGATTGTTTTGGACTGTGCATGAACTGACTAAGAGTCTATACAGCATAGCAGATATCTGGCCTAGTCATGGTAAGGTAGATAAGTTTTCCAACCAGTCTCTGATAGCTTGTCGGATCTTTCAGCAATGGATCGTTAATGGAAGACATTCCAGCGTCATAATCAACACTGCTTAACTTTGCATTCTGCTCAATGGGAATGACTGCCGGTTTGCACCCCGATAATCCCGCTTCTGATATAATCTCCATCACAAATTTCCTTTGGCTGAGAGAAATCCCCTGATCAGAACGAGCTATTTCTATTCCAAGAAAGTATTTAGGTGGCCCTAAATCTTTGATATGAAAAGAGGAATGGAGATATTCCTTAAGCTTCCTTACAGCAGAATCATCATTTCCCATAATGAGTATGTCGTCAACATAAATCATCAAGTAAATAGACGACGTACCTTTTGTCCAAGTGAAAAGAGCATAATCATGCTTGGACTGCTTGTATCTGGCATCCATGAGAGCATTAGTAAACTTGGCATACCACTGCCGAGAGGCCTGTTTTAAACCATAAAGGGATTTACGGAGGCGACATACCTTAGACTCCCCCGTCTCCGTAATCCTTGTGGAAGATCCATATAAATTTCCTCTTCCAAATCACCATGAAGAAAGGCATTGTGGACATCCATCTGATGTAATGTCCAAATTGCGAAAGGCAAAGAACCGACAAGAAGGAGCGAACTGTGACATCCTTGGCTACTGGAGAAAATGTCTCATGGTAGTCAAATCCTTCTCGCTGTGTAAACCCCTTAGCCACCAACCGGGCCTTGTACCTTTCCACAGAACCATCTACCTTATATTTAATCTTATATACCCATTTACAACCAATGGGCTTACGATGAGGAGGTAATGATACGATATCCCAGGTGTGATTGTCCATCAATGCCTTAAGTTCTGCTTCCATGGCCTTTTGCCATCGAGGATCATGTACAGCCTCATGATAACTAGAGGGTTCTTTTTCCTCAGAAATGCAACTAATGCAGCATAAATGATCTGATGACAACTGATTAAAAGACACATAGGAGGAAATAGGATAACGAGTACCTGAGGATTTTGATGAAGAACAAACATAATCTCTTGTCCAAGTTGGTGGACGAGTGACTCGACCAGATCGTCGAGGTGGCTCAGGTAGCACGTCTGATGACGTTCCTTCAATATTGGTTGGTTCGATGGAATTGACCATCTGAGGTTCCTCTTCAATGAATTCCTCCTCAATCGAATTTTCAGTCAAATGCTCATCAGGTGGTGAAGGTGGTGCTGCATGTAATGTTGGCTGTCTTGGAGGAGAAGTAACAATATAAGATCCTCCATAAGATAAATTTTCTTCTGATAGAAATCTACGATTAGTGGCTACGTCATCCCCAGACGTGGAAGCAGAATCCCGGAACGGGAAAACATCCTCATGAAATACCACATCTCTGCTGATAAAGAAATCCCCAGTAGATTTGTCATAAACTCGATAACCTTTTTTGAGATTGGCATACCCCATGAATATGCACTCCCGAGCACGAGGGCTCATTTTATCGTGAGGTCCTACTGTAGTCATATAGCAGAGACAACCAAAAACACGAAGATAACTCAAATCTGGTTTCTTCCCATATAAAAGTTCAAATGGGGTTCTTCCCTTCAAAATCCTAGATGGCATACGATTTATGAGATACGCTGCAGTGACTACACAATCTCCCCAGAAATTCTCTGGTATAGATGCCTGGAATTTAAGAGCCCGTGCCACTTCCAAAAGATGACGGTGTTTTCTCTCAACAACTCCGTTCTGCTGTGGTGTATACGTGCAAGTACTTTCATGCAAAATACCATTGGAGCTAAAGAACGAAGCACATTCACTATTGAAGAATTCCTTTCCATTATCAGTACGAATTCGACGAATTGACTTGCCAAATTGAGTTTTTAATAAAGAGATCAAAGTTCTAAGGTGAGATAGAACTTGATTTTTGGATTGTATGAGAAAAACCCAGGTGGCACGTGAGAAATCATCCACAATTGTGAGAAAAAAACGTGAACCATCATGATTTAAGGTATGATATGGTCCCCAGACATCAGCATGAATTAGAGAAAAGATGCTGTCAACACTCGTATTGCTATTTTGAAAGGGAGAACGAGTTTGTTTTGCCAAGGGACAAATTGGGCACTAAGGACAAGGAAAATATGCAGTATGACCCAATCTTTGATGATGAAGGAAATTTTTATTGCTGGCAACATTGCATATGGATTTATCAAAAGCAACAGAAGAGTATTTAAAATTGCTTGGAAGATCGATCCAAAAATATAAGCCTTGATAGATTCTACCCAAGCTCATCAGATTGCCAGGCGAAAGGGCCTGAAATAGACATATATCAGAGTCAAACAAGGCACGACAGGAGTTGTCTTGACAGGCTCGAGAAATCGATATGAGATTAAATTGGAAACTAGGGACATAAAGGACATTTTTAAGACTGATGAGTGGGCTAAGTTTTACAGTCCCTATCATATCAACATTTGTGGTGTTTCCATTCGGTAATTGCACTGATATAGGAAAGGATAATTTCTTAATAGTGGAAAAAAATTTCTGATTGCAGATAATGTGATCGCTAGCTCCAGTATCAATAATCCATGCATCCATTGCAATTGAATTCATCAGACAATAAGAAATACCTGTGAAACTCCCTGCCTTGTCAGAAGCATCTAACTTCTTTAAAGCTTCCATCAGCTCTTGATATTCTCCATGAGAAATTGATTTGTCTGCTGATTTTCCCAATACCTGTAAAACAGTTGAAAATTTTCCTTTCTCTTTTTCGCCCGGTTTGCCATGGAGCTTCCAACAATTTTCAATCGTGTGATGTGGGCGCTGCGTAATCACGACAACTTACCCTTGCCTTTTTGATTATTTTTGGCGAATGAATTTGGCCTGTTCACGGCATGGGCCGTCATCATTCCATACGGCCCATCTGGAATTGCTGCAAAATTCCCTCGCGGCCCATCAGAATAGGATGGATGCCGCTCGCGTGGGCCATCTCGGCCCATATGCAACTAACCCACGTGAGCCGTTCGATTCTATCCGGCCCCTGCTTCCAGGACCGTCCGATCCAGCGTCTCCAAGGAATAATGGTGAGCCGTCCGATCGATCAAACACATCATGGCCGCTCGTCATGGGACGATATCCCCTAGGGTTTTCTTCGTGAAACCCTAAATGGGTTTCGTGCGCCTCTCTTCCTCCCGTGACTCTCTGTAGCGGGCGAGAAAACTTCTTCGCCGCCAGAGCCACGCTTTCGCCATTCTTCCCGTAATCAGCCGCTTTCTGTTGGCTTTCTTCTTGGACGGCAAGCTGGTAGATGCGGCCGAGGGTTGGCATCGGCTCCATGGTCAGGATCTGTGACCGGAACGAAAGGTAGGCTTCGTTTAAGATGAGCAGAAAGCGTATTGCTTTCTCTCTGTCCCACATCCTTTTGTATTGCTGTAGGATGGGTTCCGGCCAGTCGAACTTCTCCTCGGCTGCCTTCAACTCGTTCCACAGACCTGAAATTTTGTTAAAAATTGCAGCAACAGACATATTTCCCTGTCTTAAATCAGAGATCTGTTGCGTCAAAGAAAAAATTTTCACTTGGTCTAGTTTTCCAAACATTTCTTTGATATTTTCCCAAAACTGTTTTGAGTCCTCCGTCGGGGGAAGAGCGGCTGCGACCTCCGGAGCGATGCAATTTCCGATCCACGTTCGGACCAATTGATTGCATTTTTTCCAGAGTCGTCCCATTCGCTCGTCGGTTGGAATCGGCACCGTTCCGTCGATAAATCCCTCTTTTTCTTTCGTTACCAGTGCACGCCGGAACTCGCGTGACCAATTTGAATAGTTATCGGACCCAATCAATTGTTGAGCGATGAGCTTCAGTTCTGGTCCATCTGCATTAGTTGTAAAAAGAGGGTCGCCGGGCTCTAGCCGACCACTGGTAGCGAAGATCTAGTATGGGAGGAACCCTGGCGGCAGATTTGGGTAGGGATTTGCCGCAAAACCCGATCCGCCAGATCCGGTTCCAGAATCCGCATTGGAAAAAAACGGACCCAGGTAAGGATTCGTTCCCACACCCGGTTCCATCGACCCGCCCGTCTGCTGAGGATTGATGGTTGCGCCCGCCCCGTCGCTGGTTGGTGGGCCTCCATCAATTCGCACACCATCTCGATAACCCGGCGATGATGTATTTGGATTAGTTCCAAAGTACCAGGGGTACGGTACCCATGGGTAAGGTAGCCCTGAATAGGGTTGCCCCATGTTAAACTGAGCCGGAGCACTTCCCCACTGTGCAAGCTGAGGATGATGTTGTGGCTGAATTTGAGGTTGAACTTGCCCTTGAGATGCTGCTATTATTGCCGAAGGTTCATCGATCTGAGGAGGTGATGGCTGTGTCGTTTTTCCGGGATCTTGAGGTAAATGTTTGTGGATTTGTCATGATGACAATTTCCTAAGAAAACTGCGATAATTCTATCTTGCAGGTTAATCTTTGAAATAAAGGGTTGGATGAAGAACTTCCTGATGGATGCTGTTCTGTTCTGCAAGAGTTGCAGCAACAAGGAAACAGGGAAGACTGATCTGTTCTCCGAAGGATGGCAGCAACAGAGGTTGATTGTAATGCGAAAGCTATGTCAAGATCGAGACATGCTCTGATACCATGTAAGAAACTCAAATAAAAGTGTAGGAATTGTATTTTCTTCATTGAATTGTACATCGTTACAGTGATGTATATAATATACAATGAAACTCAATAAAAAAGTAAAGAAAATATTCCCAAGGGGAAAATATTTCTAGTCCTAAAATAGTTACAATTCCAATCAAATACAATCTTCAGTCCGATTCTGGATTCTTCAAAACATATCTTCTTCCGACACAGCAACACGTTATTGGAACATGATTTTACGCCCAAAGTGTCAGATTTCGGTTTGGCTCGCACCAATATACATAAGAAAAACAGGCACGTCTCTATGGGAACCTTCGGGTTAGGAAACTCCTCTCTTGTTGAAATAGTTCCTTTGATTTCTGATCTCGTATTCTTTGATTAATTCTAAATGTGTCAGTCGTAAATGCTGGTTTAAAGCAGCATAAGATCACTAATTATGAGGTTTCTTGGGAAGATTCTGTATCCTATTCTCTGGAACGTCAATCTTAAAGTCACAAGGTAAATCTAAAACAAACTCTGTTCTTGCTAACTTTCACTTGACTTATGGTCTCAAGAGACATACAGAAGTATCTGTTTGCCTTATAGGCAATTTATTATTTTTTAATATTTGGCCGTTGAGACGTGACCTTTGAGATTCTAAGTCGCTTGCCGTGAGGCATCTAACTTGGTCATTTTGTCACAATATTGAAAAGTCTCCGCATGTCCGTTTCATTCAGGTACCTCGATCCTCCTCACATCACTGTCCCGCCAGGTGCCTGGCGTCCTGGCGCTATTCACCAAAGAAACGTCAACCTCGCTGCTGTGATCGCAGAGAGACCTGAAAGAGGCTAAAGTTTGATGGCTATGTTTTTTATGGAATTGGTGTTGGTGCTGAAGTGCACCGTGCGCAGTTGCCGGGTGAGCAGTTAGGAAGGGATGATGCGATGGAGAAGAAGCGGAGCATGAGGATCATGAAAGTGCAGGAGTAATCGATGGCAATGTGGCAAGATGGCGGATGTAAAAGCCATACAGTTGGATGAGAGGATGAGGTGCAAGTGTTGGCAGTGGGTGAAGATTGATTTCGAAGTTTGTGCTTCCATTAAACTGAAATAGTTCTTTGCTCGGTGTTGCTGCATATGAAGTTCCTTGTGTTAGGCCATTACTTGGGTGGCTATCTTGTGTAGTATAGAGAATTTGTGTGGATCATTGCTTTATTTGAATGGATGAACCCTATTGACTGTTGATGGCCATCTTGCCAATTCTTTGAAGAATTGGGTTCACCTTGATACAACAATTAGCAATGAATGAATCGCTCACAGCTTGGGAGAAAATACCAATTGACCCATAAAGTTAAGGCGTGCACACTTGACAATATAGATTAAACTTTGGTACAAGTATGGCTAATGCCGTACCTCAATAGTCTTAAAACATGAGTAAACACTATGATTAACAAGTGGAAAAAAATATCGCATCACCATATGTCCTTGTTCAATAGTGATAGCACAAGTCATTTCCAAATCTTCACAGGACGGAAGAGGCGAGGCCAATAGGTGGATTCAACCATTTCAACATACAAGGGAAGCTGTAGTAGTGCAGACAATATGGCAGGGATGACCACCAACAAAGTAATGGGGATGTGAATCCACTTCCATCGTTCTCTTAGGACAATCACAAGAGCAGAGCCAAAAGCCACGAGTATGAAGACGAAAGAGAGGAAGAGAAAAGTGAGGCCCAGTATCATTTTTCTTGGTAGTGAATGAAGAAAATCTTCTGCGGCATAGCGTGAGGTTAGGATAGCCAAGAACATCGAGGTGGCGGTGACAAAGGAGAAGAGAGATAAAGCGTTTGCAACGGTAAATACCAAGAATGAGTCCCCTCTTAGAGAGACTGATGAGTGCCCTCTTAGACTGACTGATGAGTTTAGAGAGACTGATGAGGGGATTAGACAGACTGATGAGTTTAGAGAGACTGATGAGTCCCCTCTTAGAGAGACTGGGTTACCCCTATCGTCGCTTCCAGGTACTGTAAAAGCTGCAGCAAAAGCTACTGTAAAGATGAGGGTTGATATGACGCTACAAGATGATGACGTCTCCTTCATCCATTGCCCCGCCTCTTTGACCAAATCTTTTCGCTGTTCTACAAAAACTCCCCAGTATGTCTTCCCGCTCCTTTCTTTTGTTTCTTTCAATTCCAGACTTTTAGAAGGACTGCTCTTATCTTCTTTTACCTTCATCGATCAACGCAAATGTAAATTAAAGAGCAAAAAGGGTAGCAAATCCAATAAGGTGAACTGACCTTAAATTTTAGACTTCTTATGAAAGGAGAAGTCTTATCTTCCAGCACCTTCAGAAAATAAAGGACACCTATCAGTGTGATTGTAAATAAATTAAAGAGTGGCAAGCAAATGTGGTGAACCAACCTCAAACCATTGAAGTTCCCTTTGCATAAGAAAAGCTGCTCCAGAAACATCTGCCGGTACATATCCTGGGGACCATTCTACTACTGCCGCCATCAGGTCGCAGTTCCTCTCAATATCGTACCTCAATTTTGGAATTGGGTCGAATGCATTCATTACTCTAAATAACTCAACATGCCTTCCCTTCACAATTTCTCTCATCAGTTCTTTTGTGAATTCTTTATTCCACATCAACTCCGGAGAATGCTCAAGACATAACCTGACTATTTCAGAGATTCCGCTGGATGCAGCGTCAAGGGCAATGATCGAAGTCAATTTGAGTATTTCAGGTGCTTTCATACAAGCCTTCCTCTTGTTAAAAGTTAGTTTTGCTAACTCAAGCGAGCATTCGTGGCTTACTTTCAATTCTCCAATCCTTTTGATAAAAGGTGCTGCACAAACATAAGATAAGCAATCTTGCCAGCAATAAAGAATCAAAGGATATGGACGCTTTCACATTTGTGCCGTGTTCTTCCGTACATAGTAGTTGAGAAGAGAATGATGGATTCAACATATTAATCGAGGAAGCAAACTTCGTATGGCTTGAAAATCAAAATGTATGTATCAGAGAACAGATGGATCCATTAACACAATATCATGAGAGAGAGAGTTTCAAAAAATGGGTAGACTCAGCGACAAATCAATGGATTTTTTTTTAAACTGATTAGTTTTACGTATTCTCTTGATGGGATACATATCGATTAGACTTTGAATTGCAGGAAATCCAATCATATCATAATTTACAAATCGAAAGCTGATTCATATTGATAACTATGATCTCAACAGGATATGTCGATAATATCAATTTACGATTTAAAATAGAAATCTCTACCCATGGATCAAATAAGGTCCTTTTTCTATAGATACCATAGCAGTTAGTGTACCTAGTTTTGTGGCAACATTCCAGAGTGATCTCTTGAACCAGTGAGTCGCTGGCGTCACCACCATTAAGAGGAGAGAAAAATCATGTTAGCAAATTATAAATTGATGATGAACAAAAAGATACATATCACACTCATGAAATGAAAATTGCACATGTAATTAAATTTATTAATGCTCGAATATGTGAGAAACACAACTTGGATCAATCAACCTCTATAATCTACGATCCCAATCTACTATCCTCGATAATTCTACTTGACAAATTGACATTGACTAAGTAACTCAAACTAACTTTGTCAATGTTAAATTAGATATTAACTTGTGTAACATATCATGGTTTAGATATTAATTTTATAGCCTATTCCTTAATTATTATTTTTTTAATGAATAAAATCTGTGAATGATATGCTTTTTCTCATGTTAGTCCATCCGATTTAAGAGAGATACCTCGAGCCATCTTCGTGTCTTTGGTGTTGTCAAATGATGTATCAACCGAGCAAGGGACACCTAACAGATAGCATGAACCTTGTGTGGATAGAGTTGTTTGCATTGTACAAATCTAACAAAAGAAGCGCAAGAAGGACCTACATTGATAAATGCATTTTTCCCAAAAATTGAGTTTAGCTCCACTGCGGTAGTAGGACTTCACATGCGCAAAGACTTCCAACAGGCCGCCGTTTTTGGTATCAACGGACGTTGCTAAGTCGTATCGGTGAGCTAAATCCAAGAGTATATCTTTTGGGACAAGAACAACAAAGTAAATTAATGTGAACGGTTAAGGAATTGAGATAAGAAAAGCGAGTGTGAAATCCTACCCAAATGGCCAGCCTTAATAAGGTTCATCACAATATCATCACTTGGGGGGGATGTTATACGCTTGGCCAGGTACCAGATAACCTCCTTTTGCTTAGGAGTACTTCTCGTAGTAATCAACAGGGCAGAGAGTGCCAAAGATCCACCTTCATCTTTTTCAAGTTTGTCTATAGATTCCTTTACCCTCTTTATTCTTCCTTTCCGGGCGGCAAACACGAAGGCATTTGCTAAGCCGTCAGCTTTACGTTCCGGAGGGATGCGCTTTAGCAGTTTCTCCACCAATTCATCTTGTCCAGTCAGATTCGCAATCTCGAGCACAGTATCGTCACCATCAACAGAGGTCATAAGATTGGCCGTCACTGCTTCGGGATCTTCATTGAGGATTCTCTCTATAGCTTTCCAATCACCTTTTAATGTGGCTTCAAACAATTGTCGATAATTTTCATCAACCACCGGTGTCGGCTCGACTGCAAATATTGCACATAAAAAGTCAGTCTTTAAAACTTCCTGCTTTTACGATGATGCAAAACAAGGGGCAGTCCTTTACTGTTTGGAAGTCAAAGTTTTTTTTTTTTTTTTTTTGGTTGGGCTTTGTCAATTACAATTCAAGATATTCTTATGATTTTAAAAACTATGAAAATATTATATTTGAATTTTTATGTTAGCATTTGGACCCCGTGAAGTTTAAAATGTTTTGTATTACACAAAGTCAAAATCCAAGAAACACAATATTTATGAAAAAGGAAAAATTAAAGGTTCAAAGTGACAAACCCCTAGGTGTTTTCTAACCGTCTTGGGATGCTTTGTCAGTCACTGTGTCTTTTGAACTCCAGTCTAGGTGAATCTCTTTGTAACCAAAAAGAGAAATGAACACAAATAACCTTCAAAAAAATTAATTACACCTTGTATACTATAGATCATCTATTCCAGACTGATCAAGCTCATTCATTGCATGAAATTTTCTGTATTAAACTTAGATAGTGAACTTTTAAACAAGAAAAATTACACGTTAAACTGAAGGAAGGTCCTGCGTTTTTTTTTTTTTTCGAGATAAGTATTATTTCATCAATTAGTTTTTTGGACCTTCAAACTGTCATATCTTGGACAATGTGTTTTTAGTGAGTTCTTATTTTTCATTGCCATTGATAGTATCTGCTATATCATTAATAACTAATGAGCTCGATCTTTTACTCTTTCGAGGTAAATTTTTTTTTTTTTGGGGCTTTCTTTGTATTAATTCAAGATATTATTCAAATTTTAAAAATTATGAGAAGATTAAATTTGAATTCATATGTCAACATTTGTATGCTGTAAAATTTAAAAAGTTTCGGAGTAAAATAAACCAAAATGCACCCTCCAACACAATATTAATGAAAAATGACAATTAGAAGTTCAAAGCGAAACAACTTTAGTTGGTTTGTGACTGCCTTGGAAAAGCTTTGTCAGTTGCCGTGCCTTCTGGATTTACATTGAAGAGAATGTCTTTAATAACAACAGGAGAGGATAAGGATACGACAAGTGTCAAAAATTTTATATGAGCATCATAACTTTTTTTTTTCCATCACTCAAGTGTCGTATTAGTGAAATTTATTTATTGGAGTGTCGCGATTCATTGATTTATTGATTTTGGTAGAGTGAGACTTGTTCAACATGTATCAACTTATTATGAACGACTTAGATAAATCCTATTTAATCAATAGAGAAAGGAATGGCTCCCTTGGCAACTGCGTACCCTGCACTGCTTCATCAAGAGAATTTTGTATTTCTGAAGGATTGGTTTCTTTGTTGGAGTCCACATCCACACAAACATCTTGGATAATAGAAGGAAGAAAACCAGAGTTGACGCAAATCGTCTTTCTGAAACTTATATGTTCCTTCAATTTAGCGGGGCAAAAAAGCTCAATGGTCACCCTAGAATCTAGAATTTTTAAATGGGGACATTTTGCGTATTTACTGTTTGCTTGAAACGAATAGTCATGCCATGGGCTCGAGAAAATGAATCAACTAGCGGTATTTCGTGGCCACACATTGCTTTTGCATTTTTAGTTCGTGGGAATTAAAAATTTTCGGCCTCTGTAATTAGTTCCAATTGAATATGCCACCAAACTAGATAAAGGAAACAAAGAAATTATAAGACCACATCGCTCATACCATAAATTTTTCTGGGTTGGGACATGAACATGTCTGTACCTGGTGGTGGTTCTGCAAGATCCGAATTTCCTTGTGTTTCACTTTCTTCCGGCGCCATTGGGTTTCTCTCCTCATTGCAATCTTTCAACAACAAAGTAGACAGAAGATGCAAAAATGGGTAAGATATTCAATTATCAAAGAGTTTTAGTCTCTTCCTAGGCTGAGTTCATTCCTTCCTTTTATACAAGTACCTCCCCTAATATAAACCTACACCTAGAATAAGTAAAGTATATAATTCTTTATTCACTTTATAGCAAGTGGAATACTTTTCTTTTCTTTTATTTTTTATCGAAGCGGTTGGATTACTCGAGTGTAAAAAGGATTTTTTTTTAATGTAAAAAAGATTATCACTAGAAATAAAGACTAGACCTTTACAAGTTGGCAAGTAAGCTCAAGCTCTAGGGCCACACATAATTAGGTTCAATACCTAGTGATTGAACTATTACTTGAAGGTAACTGTGTCTCTTTTTTTTTATGATATAGTTCATTCTATTCCTTGAGACCAAAGGAGTCTTTTCCAAGTTAAGCAACTTCTTTCTCGAGCTCGGGAAAGTTATTCGGGCAAGTTATTTTACATGCTTTTAGCTTAATAAATCTATCGGCAAGAACGGGCATCTCACTTTGTCTAGTCCAAAAATAGGTATAAGGACATTAGAAGTATCAAAAGTTTCATCACTCATAATAGTGACAACCATTTTTATTGAAGAGTTATTTTTGGCCTAGAACAACAACATGATTTCCTTTCTGGAGATGACTATAGTGAATTGATTAGCTGAAGAATCATATCTTTAAAGGACGAGTCATGCAGTCTCTTAATGATAAGTAATTAAATGTTCAAAACCCGTTTGTTTTGCCGTACGCTCTTGACGAAATTGCTTTGTTGGACAACCAACTGCCAATCTGATTCGCATTTCAAGTAGAAATAGAAAATAATTAGTCCTCGCAAGGTGATTGCTCGGACAAAACTTTCCGATAAGAGGAAGTTTTCTGGTAGTTAATTTTAATGAACTAGTCATTGAGTTCTTATGAGTGACGAAACTAGCTAGGATTAACAAAAAGCAGTCGCACCATCATCCAAAACTAGGAGGAAACTTGTGCAGCCAAGTCATACCAAATTTAGGATATTTGACTTTGAGTAATACGTTTTGCTTTTGCTTACTGGTTTCTTGAATCAATCAACTGTATTTGATGGCCACACATTGCTTTTGCATTTTTACTTCATTGTTGGAAATTTATTTATCTTTGGTCCCTGTATTTAGTTCCAATTACATATGCCGCCAAACTAGATAAAGGAAACGAAGAAATTATAAGACCACATTGCTTACACCATAAATTTTTCTGGGTTGGAACATAAATATGTACCTGATGGTGGTTCAGCAGGATTCGAATCTCCTTGCATTTCACTTGGTTGCAGCACCATCGGGTTGCTCTCCTCGTTGCAGTCTTTCAACAACAAAGTTATGGAGGATGCGAAAATGGGTAAGATATTCAATTATCAAAGAATTTTGGTCCCCCTAAGCGGAGTTCATTCCTTCTTTTTGTAGAAGTACCTTGCCTAATGTAAAGGTATGCAAGTAAAGCATGACTTGTTTTTATTTTGTTTTTACGTTATAGTGGTTGGATTACTTGGGTGAAAATGATTATCACTAGGAATATAAACAAGACCTATACAAGTTAGCAAGCAGGCTCAAATCATTAGGTTCATTTCCCAGTGATCAAACCATTGCTTTAAGGTGACTTTGTCCCTCTTTCTTAGGATAAAGTTCATTCTATCCCTTGACACCGATGGAGTCTTTACCAAATTAAGCCATTTCTTTCTCGGCTTAGGCAAGCTATTTAGGCAAGTTAATTTGCAAGGTTTTAGCCGAATAACGCCATTCACAAAAATGAGCGCCTTAACTTTGTCGAGCCCAAAAGCACAAGTAAGAAACTTCAATTCCATAAATTTGCTTAATGTAGAAAATAACTAGGTTTCTTCAAAATTTCTCTTTTTGACAAAATTAATTTCTAAGGAAGTAAAATCTAAAAAATAAAGAGAAAACATAATGCATTTATTATATAAGGGATATTCACAATAAAGAAAAACAAAACATGTGATGTTCTTAGTTATGGCAACTAGATCCTACACAAAAATAGAAAAGTTCACAAAAGACGGAAAGTAAATAAATTGAGGGCTACCACTTAAAATTGCAATTGAATAATTAAGGGCAACTTTGTCTTTTTAAAGAAAATGAGGTGCATTTAGTCGGATAAGGTATGGAAATAGCGGCACCCGAAAGTTTTCATCTAATATATAATGGAAATTTTCCAATATTTTCATTTCTAAATTTGTCAATAAAAGTACATTTGGTAAAAGTTTTGATTGCTGTGTTTGAAAATGAATACAGTTAAACTTGGAAAGTTTAATCACACTTTGTATGCTTTAGATCTTGCATAGATGACTGCTATCAGGCTCATTCATTGCAGTGGAATTTTCTACACAAAACTTATATGGTAAATTTATAAACAAGAAAAATTAACAGAGATCATGAATTTTTATAAATATGTATTGAATCATGAATTAGTTTGGTGAGACCTTCTAAGTTTCATACATCAAACAATGCGTTTTTACTGAGTTTTAATTTGTAGTTGCCATTGATCTAATCGACAATATCATTCATACATTGTAAGCGCGTTTTGTTCCTCTTTGGAAGTAAAAGAGTATTTCTTTTGGGTGTTTCTCAATTATAGATATTGTTCAAATTTTTTTAAAAAAATGAAAAGATTATCTGTAAGTTTATATGTTAGCATTTGTATGCTGTGAAATTCAAAGTGATTTGGACTAACAAAAGTCAAAATGCGTTAAACAAAAGGTTTATGGAAAACTAAAATTAAAAGCTCAAAAAGAGACAAACCTCTAGATTTTTTTGCGACCAACTTGGGAAGCTTTATAAGTTGCCATGCCTTTTGTAGTCCCTTTTTCATGAAACTCTTTTTTACCTAAAATTCAATGAATATAAATAACCTAATTAATTTTACTCTATATGCTTTAGATCATGTATACATTATTGGTATCAGGCTCATTCATCACATGGAATTGTTTGCATGCAACTTAGATGGTAAAATTTTAAGAAAAAAAAATCAACGTTAAACTTAGATCGTGAGTTCTCTCTTCTTCTGTTTTTTCTTTTTTTTTTCCAGATAGGTATCAAATTAGGAATTAGTTTTGTGGGACCTTCTAGGTTCCATATATTGGATGAAATTCAAAGTAACTTGTACTCACAAAAGTCAAAATCCATGAAACGCATGATTTATGAAAAACGAAAATTAAAAGTTCAAAGTGATAAATCTCTGGTTGTTTTGCAGCCATTTTGAGAAGCTTTATCAATCGCCATGCCTTATGAGCTCTCTACTACGTGAACTTCTTTGTTACCATAAAGAGAAACGAATATAATCAACCTTAGAAAATTTAATTCCACTTCTTATGCTTTATATCATGCATACTAGCTCAATCATTGCATGAATTTTTTTTCATTGAACTTAGATGGTAAAATTTAAAAAAAAAAAATTAACATTAAACTTAACAAAGATCACGACTTTCTTTTCAATAGAAATTGTATCATCAATTAGAGGGTGGGACGTTCTAGCTTTCATATAGTGGACAATGCGATTTTGTAAGTTTTTGTCTCATTACCATTGATCTTATCCATGATATTGTTAAGTAAATTATGAGCACATTCTTTTACTTTTCGGAAGTAAAAAAAAAAAAAAATTGGCCTTTCTCAATTATAATTCAAGATATTATCCAGATTTTAAAAATTGTAAAAAGGTTATATTTCAATTTATATGTCAGCATATGTATGCTCTGAGACTATAAGTATTTGGGATTGAAAAAGTTAAGATGTTGGAAAATCAAGATTTATGAAAAACAAAAATTAAAAGTTCAAAGTGACAAACCTCTGGCTGTTTTGCAACTGTCTTGGCAAGTTTGATCAGTTGCCATGTCCTCTGAACTCAAGTCTATGCAAACCTCTGTGTTACCAAAAGAGAAATTTACATAAATAACTTTAGAAAAATTAATTACATTTTGTACACTTCGGTCTCAGTAGGTTGGGAAATCTCACTTTTAGCCCCTATACTTTGGTTATAAGTCCAGTCCTCATATTGTTCTGGTGACAATTTAAATCAATTGGTTAAAATTACCGGGACAAAGAATTTTGCATCCCCCAATAATTTGGATGTAATCTCTTTTTCAAAAGGAAAATTTTTTCCGATGATTTAGTTGGACTTTCCAAATTATTTAGGAGTCATTTTCCATTAGTCACACCAGAAAATTCTAAGCAATGTCTTTTAGGGTACGTACTTGAGTCCATCGCATGATTTTAGGTACCCTGGACTCAGGTTAAGAGCATAACTTTAATTGTATGAGTTCCAGCTTAGTCGAATCGACATTTTTGCCTCTTGAGTCAGCTCATGTTTTTAAGGTACATCCGGTTTACGGAAATGTTTTAGTGAAAATTGCTCCTTATTTCAACTTCCATTTTCTTGAAAAGACGTTTGGAGGGTGAAAAGTAAGAGCTTTCAACAGGAATGAAAGTTATAGAAACATGTCGGGTGTAGTTGTTTAAAGCAAACCCCGTAAATATACTGTCAATTTTGGTCGTTTTGAGTTTTAAAGTTTAGATGTTGAAAACACGACAACCAAAATTTCTACCGAACGTATTTTCATTGAAAACTTGTGGAAAGGAAAATAGGAAATTGGAAAATTTTCAAAGACCAAACACGCCCTCAAGTTCGGCACAAATTATTCTCCTTTCACACTCTTTCCTTTCTTACAAGGGTTTTCTTTATAAAGTGTCGGGATACTTGTTAA
Organism: Eucalyptus leucophloia subsp. euroa; assembly: GCA_017140325.1. Lineage (NCBI taxonomy): Eukaryota > Viridiplantae > Streptophyta > Magnoliopsida > Myrtales > Myrtaceae > Eucalyptus > Eucalyptus leucophloia. Next base: position 52,928,964 of record CM029470.1, read on the forward strand.
GTAATAAATAATTGCCATTTTATATTACTTAGAAATTAACCCCCAAAAAGCGACACTTTTCCAATTTTTCCATCACCCTTTGGGATGAAATCAGAACAAAGAAAGGAAAGAACAGAACATACCTGGCGCTAGTTCTTGATCCATGGAGGTTTCCAAGGCGTGCCGCGAGCAGGTAAAACTCTAAAGCGGAGAAGTAATTTCAAGGGACTGAAGTCGGAGTTGCTTTCTGCTCCCATTGGTCTTCTTGTCTTATAATCGACCTGGGGATGGAGCCAGAGTTACAACTGTAAAGACGATGTACCCTTCTCTTTTCCCGAATGACGTCCGCATTTCCAAATTTTATGGAAATTCCTATTTATTTTTTCTTTTCTTCCACCCTTCCCTTTTTGCAAAAAACATATTTCCATATATTTTTGTTCAGTGTGCCGGCGGTGCAAAAATAATGACAAATATTACGATTTTTATGTTTAGCATGTAGATATAAAAAAAGACTTTTACATCAACAATGTACATAATATAAATCATATTTCAATGGACTTTTATCCTGTACAATGGCAATGTGAAATTTTCTTGACACAAATAGATTTTACATAATCAAAACAATCAATTTTTATTTTTAACACCTAACTTATACGGTAAATGGATTTGTATTTCCTTTCTCCGATTGTGTACCGAAAAAATATATATACTTTTACAATGACGATATATGTGATAAAAATATCCATAATATATATACACTTTTACAATGACGATATATGTGATAAAAATATCCATAATTTTTGTATTTGTAGTCATTATCCGTACTTTATGAACAACATGAGGAAAATCATTCTCTTAACTACTTTTTTTTCTTAACTTTTATTTATATTGCCAACTCAAAAAATCATTTTAACATAATTTGAGCCTGAATTGCGCTAATGTGTTATTCTCACAAAAGAAATACATTGACATTTTTAATTTTACCTCATAAGGTGAGAATATATTCATCCTCGATTAATGAAATCATCATATACTTTTAGTTAATGTAAGTATTCTCCAAATCTTAATTTCAGAATTTTTGTTCTAAGAATAGAATAATTGGAATGGCTAAATAACTCTATTCACATTAGAACTAAGTTAACTGAATATGGAATTTATGCTTATTTTTAAAAAGTACGGAAAATGGGGAGGACAAAATTTTTTGATGGAAAGTTAATCAATGAAATTAGCTCATATTTACGTTTTTTTCCATGTACACGGGCAAGTCTGAAAATTTGCAATTCTTTATAAAATTATTGAGGACCCTTCTTGAATTGTACACGTGTCACGGGAGAAGAAAGAGAGAAAAGAGATTTGGAAAGTTATCAGAGAGTGCGTACAGGAATCGACTCTTTTATAGCCAACCCTTATTTTATACAACGCATGCTAGGGGCATTATAGACTTTGTCATGACCTAATAACGTAGAGCACCTTTAGGATGCTTTGCAGACTGGTTTGATGTAATGCCAAACAGTGTACGAACAGTATCAAACAGTACAACCGGCCGCTAATGCATCGGAAATAACAGATCTAAAAACATTAAAAGAGGCGAAATATTCTTCCCCTTCCCGTGGCTTGTCAGACTTTTTCTTAGGTTGCTTTAATGCTTTTGACTCCTCAGCTCTTCTTCACTTTCTTCTTCACGTGAAGATACTTCAGATTCCTTCACACGTCATATTTGCTCTCGCGACTCGACCTCAACCCTCGGCCGAAAAAGATCCAATTTAGGATACTTTACTATGAAAAACTCCCTCACCGTATATATTTCAAAAGATATCATCACTTCATCCTTGAGATTAATCATGTGAATTTATTCGATCACGATCATGAATTCTCTTAAACTTGTACTTCATGTAACAGCGAAATTTATCGTAATTCACATTTATACGTGTGATATATCTTGAAAGGAGGTCAAATGTGAATAACAAAGCCATTAATATTAACTATAAAACCCTTATACACATATATACAATGTATTTAAATGATAGCCGGCATCACTGAAATTTCATGTGAAATGAAAGTATGAAAAATGGTATCTAAAATCGTTATAATCAATGCTATGAGGACATTTAAAAATGAAATTGATAAGGGGACTAAAATTACTGTCAGAACAAAATATAGGTATCAAACTCGAAAATTCCCAAAAGTACGAGGATTGTAAGTGTAATTGTGTTTAGAAGCTCGTAGGCATAAGTACCACGTGTCGATAATTGGTGTTCATCAAGCATATTTCATCCACTTTTGAATAAAAAATTGTTGCCATAAGGAGACTAACTTGCGGAATAAATTGTAATGAAATATTTTTACATGACCAAAACCAAATGTTGGGTAATAATGAGGATGATTTTTGCGACTTCCGCTATTTGATTTACGGCAATGCGTCACAAGTAGAAATCCAACGTCATATATCCAAAAGAAGTTCTTTAGAACCATTAAATGGACAAGGTGATTCGATCTTGCCGAATTTATTGGAGGAAAATTGACGACTTCAACCATTACATTGACCTAATCTCCCACATTAAATATAAGAGACGAGGGCCAATAGCTATCACCGTTAGATCAAGTGGATCTATACGATTGGATTGATTAGACTAGGATCGACATTCTGTACCATTAGATCATGAGAAATCAACGGCTGTGATTAGAGCGATTTTTCTTTTATAAATGAGCAAAACCTTATTTTAGTCTGGTATGACTATCTCCGTACATCCCCTCCTCTCTCTCTCTCTCCCAGTTTCCACCCTTGCTGCTGCCCTGCTCTCGTAGCGACTATTCGTGTCCCCTCTCACGGCCAAAAAGGAACTGGCCTTTTTGGAGTCGGATTGCCAGTTGTGGATGTAATCATTGGCTTGACCTAAATCGAGCCTCCAGTTGGGTTTAATTTGTTGCTCGGGCTTACCTCTTAAAAACCAATACGCGGAATTTTTGAGAAGGGAAAATCAAGTTCAAGCCTCTTGAGTGAGGCTAACCTTGAAAATGAAATGCTCTTTCCTAAATCTACCCGAATGTGCCTTTATGCCAAATTGGACCAGTTGAGCATAAAGGGGCTTGCAGACTACTAGCTGAAACAAATGGGACATACATTCTAATGTGTACATTACCATTCAAAAGTTCGTAAGAAATGCATTGCATGAATAAATATATTCAAATACCTTGGTACCCCATCTAAACGTAAATTCCCCAATTTCCATAATCATTGCAGGTTGCGACAATGTACATTCCAATCATTATCACAACACTAATTATCAAAAACTCAAACTTATTATTTTTTTAAATACATTTTGCCAAATCCAATTTTGAATTTCAAATTTAGAATCATCAACTCTATAATGGCCATTCACTCTATTCCCCAGTTTCTACCTGTGAAAACCCATGAGATGAAATCGTTGATATATTCCACATGATTCAATGAACTCGGGTCCACAAGGAAGAATTCCCCCTTCCCCCATTTTCACCCAAAGCCGAGATGGTCTTTCGGAAACCATCATGCTTTCTCGGTTCGCCCCAATCAGAGACGATCGAATTTCAACGTGCTTTTCCCCTTTTTCTTGCCCCCACCGAACCGTCCCATGTCGATTGCCGCCGTCGGTTTCGCCAAGGCTCGAGACGAAGAGATCATCGGACGGCGGTGGGGGAGGGGGGAAGCGTACGGAGGAGGAATCCGGTGCGGACAAGACGCGTCCCCCCGCACTGCCCCGACATTCATGACTCTCCTTCTCTCTCTCTCTCTCTTCTGCAGTCTGTCTTTCTCTCCACTGTTCTTCTTCATCTCGATCTCGTCCTCTCTCTCCTTTGACCGGACATGAGGGCAGAACCATCGGCTCTCTCTCTCTCTTCCCCGCCTTTGACCATTCAAAGCTGATCCGTATAGGAAGAAAAGAAACAAAAAATATCAACTCATCACGCATATTAGATCTGCTTTGGATGGTGGACGGGGACTAGGAAGGTCGAATTCCATGTATCCGGCGGAAAGTAACTGCTGTGTTGGCGATCAAAGAAGGATCAATGAAATTAGCTCATATTTTTAAAAGGTACGGAAAATGAGGAGGACAAAATTTTGAATGGAAAGTTAATCAATGAAATTAGCTCATATTTACGTTTTTTCCATGTACCGTGGGAGGGGACACGGGCAAGTCTGAAAATTTGCAATTCTTTATAAAATTATTGAGGACCCTTCTCGAATTGTACACATGTCACGGGAGAAGAAAGAGAGGAGAGATTTGGAAAGTTATCCGAGTGTGCGTACAGGAATCGACTCTTTTAGCCAACTCTTTTTTGGATTTCCGACGACGGAAGTTTGTCTTATACAACGCATGCTGGGGGGCATTATAGACTTTGTCATGACCTAAGGATGTAGGGTACCTTTTTAGGATGCTTTACAGATTTGATGTAATGCCTGGGGGAATTATAGACTTTGCACGATGCTTTGCAGACTGGTTTGATGTAACGCCTGGCGGCGTTATAGACTTTGATGTGATGCCAAACAGTATATGAACAGTATTAAACAGTGCTTTTGCTCCCTACTTTGAGCAAATTTTCTTCCCCCCGATGGCTTTTCTCAGACTTTTTCTTAGGTTGCTTTGGGACTCCTGTGCTCTACTTCACTTTCTGCTTGACGTGAAGATACTTCATATTTCTTCACACATCATATTTGCTGTCGCGACTCGACCTCGGCCCTCGGCCGAAAAAGATCCAATTTATGGATACTTGATTATAAAAATTCGTTATGATCACTTCATCCTTCGAGGTTGGTCATGTGAATTTATTCGATCACAATTGTAAACTCTTCTAAGCTCGTACTTCGTGTAACAGCAAAAATTATCGTGATTCGCACTTATATGTATGATATATCTTGAAAATGAGATCAAATGTGAATAACAAAGCCATTAATATTAACTATAAAACCCTTATACACATATATACAATGTATTTCATATGAAATAAAAATATGAAAATTGTACCGAAAATTGTTATAATCAATGCTATGAGGACATTTAAAAATAAAATTGATAAGGGGACTAAAATTATTGCTGGAACAATATATAGGTATCAAACTCAAAAATTCCTAAAAGCACGAGGATTATAAGGGTAATTGTGTTTAGAAGCTCATAGGCATAAGTATCATGTGTCGATACTTGGTGTTGATCGAGCATATTTCGTCCACTTTTGAATAAAAAATTGTTGCATAGAGAGACTAACTGGTCGAATAAATTGTAATGAAATATTTTGACATGGCCAAAACCAAATGTCGAGTAATAATAAGGATGATTTTTGCGACTTTCGCTATTTGATTTACGGCAATGCGTCACAAATAGAAATCCAACGTCATATATTTAAAAGAAGTTCTTTTATTTACTATTTATTTATTTTATTTTTAAAAGAAGTTCTTTGGAACCATTAAATGGACAAGGTGATTCGACGCGGAATTTCTTGGAGGGGAATTGACGACTTCAACCATGTCCAATCTCTTACATTAAATTTAAGAGACGAGGGTCAATAGCTATCACCGTTAGATCAAGTGGATCTATACGGTTAGATTGATTAGACGAGGATCGATATTCTCTATCGTGAGATCATGAGAAATTAACGGCTGTGATTAGAACGATTGTCTTTTATAAATGAGCAAAACCCCGTAAGACTTTCTGCGTACATCCCGTCCTCTCTCTCTCCAGTTTCCACCCCCGCCGCTGCCCTGCTCTCCCGGCGACCGTTCGTGTCCCCTCTCGCCACTGCTCGCGTATGTTCACTGTTCAGTCGCCTTCGCCGGGCTGCTTGTGGCCATCCTTTGCCAAGCTGGCTATGCCGGCCACCAGCATTGCAACGATGACGAGGGCTGCAAAGATGGGAGATGAACTTAGAGGAATTACTCGAAAACAGATATGGGGAGACACGGCCCTTACCCGTACAACGGCCAGTGGCTGAGTGGTTGCTGTGAGGGGAGAGCAGGGTGAGTGCTGAGCTGACAATAGTACCATGACTGCCGATGGCACGGCACGGGACATGGATGGTGAGGGCTGGCCATAGTTTTAGGGTAAAAAACAGAGATCTGCCCTAATGTGGAACCAATTTGACAAACGAGAGAGGACTGCTAGAATGGGAGCATAAGAGGACGGCTGTTACTGGGCGAAGTCGACTGTATAGACACCAGCAGTGGCAGGCGGAACAGTTCCTCTTTTTCTTCTCTTTTTGCTCAATTTCTTGATGGCCTCTTACGAATTATGCCCTTTGGTTTGAGATTTTGAAGAATTGGGAGCTGTTCACTGTTCAGAATCTGAGTGGAAATAGTAGTGTATAGTTTTTATGGAGAAACGGGTAAAAAGTTGGAAATGCTGTTCACTGTCCAGACAAGGACTATGAAATTTCTTGTCAATAATATATGTTAGGATTTGTGAGAATATCAGTACTGTTCTGGTGGATTTTTGTTATTCTTTTTATGTTATTGTTTATGGAGAGTGGTGCGAGAGTTGTCCTTGTCTCTGGAGACTTTAGTCTAACTCTCGCTTATTGACCTTCGATCAGCTTGGCATTGTTAGAAAGGTAACCATTAGTAGAAGCTCAACTGTCATTGTTACTGATCCTTCTACTAAAGCCGAAATCTAGGCAAGGATTTTGCAGATTAAGAAGGATTTAGCTGAAACCGGCAGTGCATACCATTCGCAAAAAGCATGCAGAAAGAATTGCCAATCTCCCTGGTGGGGTTGCTGTAATTAAGGTTTGCAAAATCCCAAAATCTTTTGATTTCAGCACCTTGTTTGAAGAAACTAAAGATCTACAAAGCCCGTGAAACTTGAGATCCCCTAATTTCCTCAGAGATAAGATAATTGCATTTATTCATCGAAATCAAGATTCTGTAGTGCTTGCGAGTCCATCAGAAAGTTTTACGAAAGCGACTTAGTTTTGTCATTCTGGATAAATATCTTATATATCTCTATTCCATAGTAAGCAATGTGCATTCAATTAAGGTGGGATGTGGTGGAACTTGAAGATCGGAAACTTAAGAATAGAGGATGAAAAGTAGCCCACTTTTGCTGATATGAATGAGGGAATGGAGCCTGGTGGTGTTGTAGCTTTATGTACATCTTTCGAGTGTATCCCTGTGTTGAGGAGCAACATGGAAAGATTAAGAGGAGCAGGTTGATTCTATGTCTTAGCAAAAGTATGATATCTCCAATAAGCATCCCCGGCAGTCATCAATATAGGTGTGCACAGTGATCTTTGTGCCTTTTTTGGAGGATGCGCCGTGTCCTGATTTCGACCTCAGGCCTCTGTGGACTTGGGCTCAAGCCATGTAGGCTTGAGGAAATTATATTTTAACAACCTCTTATGGGGTCTTGAGAAAACCATGTTCTAGTTTTTCTTTTGATTGATAACCTGCCTTGTGTCTTCGATAATCACTTGGCCATTCTAAGCGGAATGCATCAAGTAGAGGATCGTTTCTAGCATTTTGCTGTTGTTTTGGAGGTTTCTCTGTTCTTATAGGTGGTCAATTACAGATTGCAATTGCAGGCACTCCTTGCTCCTGCGAAAGCCATTGCAACTAATGCAAGGAGCAGATGGTGATACCGTAGTAGAGTCAACCTGAACATGTAATTGGGAAATCAGTTACAATGCAATGATGGGAAAATGTGAAGATCTTCTCATTGTTGGAGTGATAGATCCATGCGAGGTTTTAAGAGAGTATCCATTGCAGGGACAGTCCTGACTACCCAAGCGATATTGGTGGAGAAAACTAAAATGCCCAAGCCACCCATTCCACTTGTGCCAGGGATAACACCTTAAAGTAAAACGAATGAGCGGATGCGACATTGCTCAAGATAGATAACAAGTCAGAGCTCTCCTTGATAAAAAAATATTTGTGCTTCATGGATGCGTGCTTTTCCAAATGAAGATGGGCGTGACATGTTTCGGGGAACTGGAGAGGTGTAATCTCACTTGTCTGGCTGGTCTTCAAGATTCATTGCTGTCATAATTGAAGAAACGGTTTGATATCGAAAGTCAGATAGTTTTTCTAAATTGCTTAATGGCAATCACATTTCTGCAATCTGAGGAACATGTGAAACTGCATCTAACCAACATTCATTGTGGGAATTCAGGTCGACAATGATGAAAAAAATGATGCTGCTCATGGAAATGGTGATCTCTCTATTAGACCGTATTTATGCACTGGCAATGACATCTACCTTGTTTGGGAACCATGCACAATGTAAGTTAAACAAATCAGCTGCAACTGTCTGGTTTGGTGCTTGTGCAGCCTATTGGGCTCGTTACCCTTTGCCCATAATATCCGAGATTCTGTTTGGACAGTACTGATTCTTTGCACATGCACTTTGCATTCCTGTCCTCTTTGTAGATTAGATATTTTTCACATTTGAGATCTGGAGAAAATAACATGGGGAGTTGCAATTCATTTGGCGTAACAGGCGTTAAAGAGTTGTAGATTTTTTGAAATAGAGTGATGAAATTCCTGATATTGAACTTTTCTGCTACGTCTTGTCTTGTTTAAGGTGTGCGATGGCACTTGTGCATCAGAGAATCAGGCGTGTGTTTTACGCTTTTCCAAATCTGAGTGCCAGAGCGTTGGGCAGTGTTCACCGGCTACAGGGGGAAAAAAGCTTGAATCATCACTATGCGGTGTTCAGGGTTGTGGTGCCACAGGATATCCTCGACAAATCCAAAACATCAATATCTGGGAGCCGAGAATGAGAATGTCGAGTTGAGGATGCCTCGAATTTTGCAGGAAGAAGATAGTAGGAAGATTGTATTGCATTATTTATCTTCTTGGTCATCAGATTTTGGACTTCTTTTTCCCTTTCTAATCTTGTTTGAGTTATGTATTGCATTTAGATGCCCATATTTAAGTAGTAGATATTCCACAGTTGTTATAAAGTTGGCCCTCGTGCTTTATTCTTATGAGCGAGAGAATAAAATATGCAGAGCAAGGAACCAGATAGATGGTATAGTAATTTGGAAAGAAGCATCTGAAAGACTCCCTAATGGCTTCGAAGACTAGGAGCGGCAACTTGCGGGTGTAGCATGTTGCTGAGCTCCATTTTCATGTATGTTATGGCCTCTTTGACCCTTTCTTGAGATGTCTTGTTGAGTTGAATTGCCCACTAGCTTGAAATTGGCTTTAGGCTTGGACAACTTCTTTGAAAGACCCAGTCTGTAACTTATTCGAAGAGTTCGTGATCCCTGTCCTTCCATTGCCTTGTAATGATGCATCTCTGCTCTTCTAAGATCTTTTGAATTATTTGTGAACTCAGTTTTTAAAGCAAGGTAACTTTGGCTGATTATAGCTCGGGTAGGTCAGTCGTTTTATTTAGTTTTGCGACTAGTGAGTTTGGCACCAATACTTTCCCCAAAGGAGCACTAATGTTCATGAGTTCAATCGGAGGTTATCACAATACAACATTAGATGAATTTTACTTATATTTTGAAGCTACAACAATGGAATCAACAACCCTAGGTGCAAAAGCCTTTACAGCTGAGCCAAGAAGAGGATACATAATAGACGCTACTTAAATAAACAAAGATTGAATTTGCTTGTGCTTTTTCCAGACCTTGGAACATCTCCTTAATCTCCTTAATTCTTCAAATCTTTACACTCATTTTGCAACCTGTGAGAGAGAGACTTGACAAATTCTATACACGAAAGATGTCCTTTGAATTTCTCGGCAAAATTCGCTTCAACGTCGAATCCTAGATTCGGCTCATGTCGAGATGTTGAATATGTTCTTCACCAAGTTGTCCATGATTCGTGACTTCCATGGCGCATTGTATGTCCAAACTCCGATTCTCGAACTTACCATACAATGTGGATCGCGACGGGTCCTTTTTGGTTTTAGGGAGTTTGAGTGGGCAAGAGGACGGGAAGAACCGGCAAGTTGTTGCAGTGCGTATCTCGATCATGTGACCGTCCAGGTCGTGGAAGAACAGCTGATCGACCTTGATGCCGCCTTCTTCGACGACTGCAGTCACGTACTCAATGTTCATCTCTTCCGACTTCTTCATCACGAGCTTCATGTCGGAGCACTGGAAGGAGATGCGGTTGTCCTTGGGATTTATCGCCCCTTTCTTAGCAGGAACATCCTCCACTTCAAGCAAATGGATGCCAATTCCATAGTTGAACAGCCTGAAAACGAGAAGGGCCGATTCTGTTATCAAATCCGGTCCGCACCATCAACTCGCGTATCGAACATCTTTATTGAATTCGACAATTTCGCAAAAGCTGAAAAAATCAACAAGATTCACAAAGACTACTACTATACATTTAGGTTCCAAAAGAACTAAACATCCACCTAAACAGAAGTGCCTCGAAGAAGCTATCAGGTGATGATGGATTGGAGACTTGTTCTTATTTAACTAATCAAGGTAAGAGTGTCAAGTCAAAATAGTTGGTGGGAACTGGACACAATCTGGTTATCCCAAATTTTGGATAATCAACCTACCTGCTTTAGAAGCAGGATTTTGTTATTGGGTTTTTTATTTATTTTTTTCCCGAAACAATTGCTAAGCATTTAATTATCCCAAAAAAAATTACTTTAGAAAATTTTAAATATCTGTAATGATTGTCTCGCCAGCGCACTTGGGGCCCTTTGGTAAATTAGAAAAGAGGGAATTCACCCCCAAAAAAATGATGATAAACGCACCCCAAAAGGGGAACCCACATCACCTCGTGTTTACTCCTTTGCTTCTTTTCCACACTAAACGAAGTCACTTCAGAAAGGCTGCTAACAATATAAAAGGGCAAAACAAGCTGTTCTAAGCACGAATCAAGCAAAGTTAAGGCTAAAATGCTTTAATATCTCAAAAGACTTATGTAGGTCCAAAGGGTTTGATGATGGAGACTATGTTGGAGTAAATTTCTTTAAAGGTTAATATTCTAAAAACCCCAAACCGGTATACTTGTGATAAAATTACCCTAAACTATATATATTTTTTTATCACCAAAAACTCCAAACTAATATAATTTTAACAAATTTACCCTAAACTGGTACGTTTGTGATTAATTTAACCTCTCTTAGTTTTTGTTAAATTTTACTGTCAAATTATTAAGTTAAATAATACGTAATAGTTGATTGGTATACCAATTTGGGATTTTACGTTCCGTTTGTCACAATTTATAATTTTTGTGATTTTTTTGTGATATTAATCCAAGTTAATGGATTGTATATTTGTCATAAATTTACTAGCTTGGGGTTTTTTGCCATTGAATAAATTAGTTTGGGATAAATTTGTCATAAATTTACCAGTTTAGGGTTTTTTATGATCAATTGGGGTAAATTTGTCGCAAGTGTACCAGTTTGGGATTTTCATAGTCAAAAAAATAATTTGAAGTAAATTTGTCACATATGTACCAGTTAAGGGTTTTTTAAGTAGTAACTCTTTCTTTAAAAGCCCTCAAAACTATAACCCAAAAAAAAAAGAAAAGAAAAAAAAAGCACAATTTGGTTTCAAAGATGACATGATAAAAGGTTTTCATCGTTAATAAAGATTGGAATTTAGAGAAAACATGTTTCTCACTCCAAGCTGGGCCTCATTTCAAAAGCTTCTTGTTGATTTGAGTGAAATGGCATGAAAAGATTCATGTAAAATGGGTAGTTCGCGATGCGAGAATCGCTCTTTCAACCCCTACCAAACATCTCCAAATAAGTTAGGGACGAGCCGAGAGATCTACATGCTCTAACCACACTTACATTTCCTGTCGGACCGGACCGACCAGACCACGTACAAAGAAATGCCCACATCTAAGACCGGGGCCAGTACCACAATGCGTACACCCCGGTCCGACCGACGTCATACAAGTTTCAAAGCATTGATTCCCAGCGATTCCAACATGGGAAGCAAAGGGGGGCAAAGCGAAAAACCAAAAGGGGCATGCTAGGATTTACCAGGCGCCTTCGAAGTTGAAGGAGGAGGGGCGCTTGATGAGGACGAAGCCCAGGACACGCTCGGAGAACCTCACGGACTCGGCCACCGACCTGCACACGAACGAGACGTGGTTCAGCGAGAGCAGGGGCAGCTTCGGCTGCTGATGCATCGAGGAGGAGGAGGAGGAGGAGGAGGAGGAGGACTCACTCAGCCATCTCTGCATCTCCTCCTCCTCTGCGCTCACTATCTCTTTCCCCATGTGTGTGTGTGTGTGTGTGTGTGTGTGTGTGTGAATGATGCTGAGTGTTTGCGAGCTTGATAAGTGAGCAGAATTATATGAAATGAGTGAAGGAGGAGGGGAGGGTTTATATGGAGGCGGAGCCAGCACCAAAGTGAGATATCACGCTTGTCTTTTGTTACGGTAAAACTCTCTGTCATCACCCTCAAAAGAAAAAGAAAAAAGAGAGAGAAATTGCAAAAATATATATGATAATGTGAGAGCCCTTTCTTTCAGCACTTTTAAAGCATATATATATATATGTCATTTTCTAATAAGTGATGAATTGAGAAGGCTTTGCTTTTTTTTTTTTTCAAACAATAAATCGAGAATAAGTCCTAGAGAATCGGTGAGATTAATGTGTTTTATAAGAAATGATCGTGAAGGAAGTTTCTTATTTAATATTTTTTTTTTCAAAATGTTACCAATTTCACTTTCTACCTTAAAGGATAACATTAAGGCAATTATTGTTTATGTGTGTATGTATGTGTATGTATATGATCTAATCTTTTATACTGGTAAATTTGACAGTCCTTTCTTTATGTTGCATCTCTCTTCTTGGAAAGGGCGAGCAATCAAGAATTCAAGTTAAGTATCAATGATTTTGGTGAAGACGAGGAGTTAAAACTGATGGTTCAAAAATAGGATTTTTTATTATAAATTTTTAAATTTAGATATGTGTGATTATGTCTACATCCTTCAATCCTTTATATTGGTCAATAAAGAAATGAAAGTGACCAATAATTCAAACAATGGAAAAAAAAAAAAAACTCTACTTAAGTAGCCTCCACTACTAATTACAACATTCGTTTTTTTAATATGTAAATTCCGAAATTTATAGATGTAAATCCACCTTTTCCGCTTTACAATAATAATAATTGACGCCATATAATTATGCGAAACTTCTAAAACATTCTGGTGATCACAACACTGTTTCACTAATTTAATCTTTAAACCATGTGTAACAAGTTTTTGTTATGGTCACCACGATCAACATCGCTTTTACAATTATTGTTCTATTTGGGTATGTGTCACCATGCACTTCGTAGCTAGGATTGTCCTTGCTCCCCGCTAAAATGACTCGATGATTAAAAAAAAAAAAGAAAAATATCACCAAATATTTAATATTTATTGTGATACGAATACCTACAATTTTTACCGTCAAAAAAATCATAAATTATGCCCTCCGCTATGCTAATATCCCAATTGAGAAAAATTACTCAATTTGTAATAAACATATTGTATGGATATTAATTCAATCCTAAATTTTTGTGTGAAATTTTAATCTAGTCCTATCACTAACATGCAGTCCAATTGTTGGTGTTAATCCTATGTAGCACATCGCCATGTTCACGATTTTTGGCGAAAATTGGCCAACAAGAATTGGTTAGAATTTCACACAAAGGTTTATAACCGAATTGTTAAAATTGAAAATTTCAAGATCGAACTAACATTCATATAAAATATGGTTTGGGATGATTTCCCCATTTTAATCTTAAACTTATACCAATGTGATAAAAATCACGCTATGCAAATTTGAGATTTTTTGTGACATATAAATTTGGGTATTAATGTTATAATGTCTATAATTTAGGATTGCTTTCCGGTACCTTTTGAAAAATAAGGGAAGCATAAAAGCCATTTGAATTGGAGCTACAGCAGGCGAAAGTGAAGACAACGTGAGCAGGCGAGAGGAGTGTAGGGACGGACCGATAATCATTAGAATTAGACCGTGTCGGGGTACCACTGATGACGCTCTCTCCTTTTTCACTTTTTTCTTTTATTTTTCCAAAATAAATAATTGATTTTTGTATGTATATGTATACGTAGCGATCTTATCCCATCCACACCGAACTCCTGAACTCCGTGGTCCTTTTCAAAGGCACGTGCGGCATGTTGCCTTCGGTTACTTCAGCCGGTATTATTTAATTTAATTTAATATATTATTTTTCTGGGCCCTCACATTGTAATTTAATTTAATATATTAGTTCGTCAATAAAAAGTTTCCATTTCAAAGTGCACCGAAATTGACAACGGTTTGGGTAGATGCTTAAACGCGTAAAACTTTTCCATTAGTTGGCATTAGTTTAGTTTTTAGTTTTTGGATTACCACGAAGAATTTTTTTTTTTTTTTTTGGTAAAGATTACCACGAAGAATTCTAAACTAGTGTGCAACAAAATTTATTCAAAATTAATTTTTTTATTATAAAAAAATTTAAATCAATATATTTTGTAATAAATTTACTATCATTCATTTCTATTTCGTCGAAAAGTTAACAACAAAAAAACCTTTCAAAATGTAAATCGATATGGAAATCGATAAAGGATGTGCTAAGAAAATTAAAGGTATGAAGACTTGAGGCAATTGCAGCCCACTAAGTAAAAAAGTATTGAAATGTAAAGATAACACGAAGATAAAATTAAATAATTTATATTCATTACTTGATTGACGGTGCCTTTACTCTAACTAGAATCCTAATACTTATAGTTATTTCCGGCAATTATAAAAGAAAGCAATATGGCTCCTAAAATTCAGCAGCATGTATTTATATACGGTTACTAGACAAGCCCGCTACTCGATAATCAATAGCACTTCTGCACTTTTCACGGCTAGCAATGGCCAATACTTTTGTAACTTGGGGCTCGACTTCCTAATGTTTAAAACGGCCCATTTTTCCCGGCTTTTATGGTCGTAAGCTTCCGAGATCTTCGGCTCCACTACATCATGATCGTGTCAGTTCCATTTCTCGATAGCCATACAGGCCTGCCCAAGCGAACTGTGTCTGAAACTATTGGTCCCATTACTTGGACAATTACCTGGTTCCTAGCTCGTAGTGATTTGTTTCGGTCGTGGCCTTCTTGTTGATAAAACCAAGCTTCATTCATCGACACTCGTATTTAAGGAATTAATAATTTCCTTTTGTTTTTACCGTTTGCAAAACTTTTTTAGTCGTTGATTGTCTATATTTGCCGACTAAAAGCTCCCAACAAAATTTTACTTTTATCATGTCTTGCTCGCCCTCTCCAAGTCCCAGTCGTCAGTCGGGAATTTAGGCACTTTTTTGTGTCAACAGCTTCCCTCTAATATTGTGCTAAAATGCATGAGGGTGGAAACACATGAAGCTAAACACACTCATGATCCCACATTGCAATGTGGATCTAACACGTGAACTTAGAATGATTGGGTTTCCTGAACAACGTCGTCCTCGGGAGCTAGATATAAAGAAAATGAACTTAGATTGGCAAACCTACTAATTTTACCTAAAAACTTCCTCACATTTTAAAAATATGCTCAATTCCCTAATTTTATCATAAAAATTCAGTAGATTTGTCACATTAGCGTACCAACTCAAGATTTTTTGTAATACGAAAATTAGTTCGTAATAAATATGACATCGATATATCGATTTAGAATTTTTTAAAATGACAATCCTTAATTTTTTCCCCGTAACTTTTTTTGCAGGCCTATAAATTGGAATTGTCTAGTGGACACAATGACGCAGAGAATTAAATACATGAGGGATATGGTAGGGTTACAAGTACAGAGCTTTTCTTCTTTTTACTTGACTCCGTGATGTGCTCATCATGCTCTTGTTGGTTTATTTAGAGTGACATAGTGGCAAAGATTAAAGAAGAGGCTTCTTTACTTAGACATACAAATGAAGACCTGTGTAAACAAGTGGAAGGTTTACAAATGAGTCGGTTAAATGAAGTCAAGGAATTAGCCTATTTGAGATGGGTAAATTCCTATCTACGAAACGAGCTACGCAACACTGGGGGAGAGATTAATTCTAATAGAGCATCAAGCCCGAACTTCGGTGAAACAGATAACGATTCTGTTAGCTCATTACCATGTCAAAGCAGCGAGTCTATAGAGTACAGTAATGCCAGAAGGGCGAGTCTAATAAAAAAGTTGAAGAAATGGCCTCTTACCAGTGAGGAGTTGACCCCAGTGTCGAGCGCGATGGAGTCACTGGTGGTCTTCACGGTGAAATCATACTTCCCGGCACCGTTTGTGGCGAGGGTGCTGATCGGGGCGTTGCTCATCTTCGACCCAATCGAGGTGTAGTCCACCATTGCATGGTACAGCAAGAGTGACACGAGCTCACGTCGGGCGCGAACACCATCAAGCCCTTGTCCAACACCGACCGGTGCGTCTTAATGACGCCGCTCGAGACGAGGAGCGCTGTCATGTTTGTGTCCGAGGTCGACGCCGCGGGGTGGCGAGGATGGCCGGGACTAGGTGGGCGAGCGGAGGCAGCGTTGGTAGCGTAGTGCTCGGATGGATCGGCGGAGGTGAGAGGCTGAGAGCGATGAGCAGTGTGAGAGTAAAGACTAAAGATAGAAAGAAATGACTAGGGTTTTGGTCTTTTGGAATTCTGGGGCCCAAAAACTGGTTCCTAAACTGGTTCCCGAACCGCTCCGGGCCGATCCGGTTCCCGGGTGGGTATTTCCTCAGAACCCGTTCCCGGACCGGTTCAAACAGGGTCTGAACTTTGGGAATCGGTTCCCGGACCGATTTCAATCGGAACCGGTTCCCGACCCTATTTTCCAGGTGGGCCGAACTGGGAATCGGGTTGACCTAGTCCGGTCGCACACCCCTAGATATGGTAGGGCTAGAGCACACATGATCTCTCCACAGTCACATGTGGATTATTGTATACTTAAAGTTGTACAGCTAGATGTCTAGTCAAGTATTTACCATAGGGGACCAACTATTTATTAGACTCGGTCCAATCCGTACATATATAGGAATATATTCACACTAATTAATAATAATCATAATGTGACATGATATCTTGAATCGTATTCCACTTATCAAACTCGATCCAATCCGCATCTTTAATCTATCTTATACAAAAGACCATTCTACATTATTGTAGGAGTTGCTTCATGTAACCTAATTTGAATTTGAAGCGGCTATCTCAATTAATCATTCGAGCAATGCCTCATTTTAGTTTAGTAATAGATTTTGAATATAATTTAGAGTGCATTTAGTAATTTTTTGTTTCTCTATTTTTTGTTTCTTTATTCCTAAGAACAAAAATATAATAGAAATCCGTTTGTGTAGGTTTTTGTTCCTAAGAATAGATTTGGAGCAAAACAAAAAAAAAAAAAAAATAAAAAAAGTCTCTTTGTTCCTAAGAACAACTTAAAAAACAAGCATTTTCTCTTTTCTTTTCTTTCTTTTTCTCTTACTTCCTCTTCTACCCCTAGCCTATCACCGGCCTTAGCGATGGCCGATGATAGGCCAGATAAGGCTCGACGATCCCACTACAGCCTCATTCACCCCTGGTGAGGTCCCTTTGAGCCTCGCCTAGCCACCACGAGGTTGACGTCGCCCAGCCGAGCGATGCCAACCTCGCGGTGGCTAGGCAAGGATCGAGAGCATCTCACCGACGACCAGCTAGAGGAAAAAGAAAAAGGACAAAAAGTTAAAAGAAAAAAGAGAAAAATGTTTAAAATTATTAATAAATTAAAAGAAATTCTAAGTCACAAAAAATTTGGGGTTGTACCAAATATGTTTATGTTCCGAGAATAAAAATTTTGTGCAATTACCAAACATCTTTAAATGTTCAGAAATTCGTTCAGGGAACAAAAATAGAAAAAAATTATTTCTGAATAAAAATTATTCTAGGAACAAAAATATTATCATACGCACCATTATTGTTCATTGAAGGTTGTTTATTCTCTCGGTTAATTCTTAGATGCTTCAGGTTTATGTTACAAGAATGAAACTGAAAGCCAAGCGGTGGAGGTGGAAGAAGAAGAAATAGAAAAAGGTAATAAAAAGAAGAGAAAAAAGACAAAATGGGGAGGAATGAATTAGCATGGGTTTAATTGATTAATTAGGTTTGGGCTAGAACGTGTTTGGGCTCTGGTGAACATGGGCTCAAAATTAGCTTGTTGAGTTTGGGCTCAGCTTCTATTATAATAGCACTGGAAGATTTTGGTGTTAAAGTGGGCTAGGTTCGTTTAAGGACTGGGCTGATATTTTTGCGGGGAGGTAGCTGGGCTGATAATAGAAAATAGAAATGGGCTAGAGGCTCCGAGTGGGCTAAGAATTTTATGGGCTGACTTGGTTAATTCAGAATGGGCTCTAGGGCTGGTCCGGATTTAGACCCAACCCGGACTAATAGGGTCTGGGTCAACTTAGTCGGGCCGGGTCACCTGGCCCGAATTTTTTTTAAAATAATAATATTAAAATTCATGAAAAAAATGATAAAATTATAAAAAATATAAAAATTCAAAAAAATGTATAAAAATATTTTAAAAATCATTTATAAAAATAGGAGAATCCATAAAATTCCAAAAAAAAAAATCAAAAAATTAGAATTTCTCCAAAAGGGTTAAAAATAGTTTTTGGGTAGTTTTCTCCTAAAAGTGTGGGAAAATCATGGACAAAAATTATGCTCAAAATTGAACAAACCTAGAGCTTTACAATAAGGTTTGAATGTTTATTTTTTAGACAAATGCCTTTGATTGATTGAGTACTTTCAATATGTTGATCTTTTTTCCCCTTAGCCTAGTTATAAATGGTTGTCAATTATTATTTTAATAATCGCGCACTTGCATGATCACCTTATATATTAATGAATAAGCTTAATTTCAATCCCGAATGCATGACAAAAATTTTCTTAAATTGAATAAGATTAAGTATCAAAAGGGCACCGGTTGATTCATTACTTTAATCAAGATATCAAACATAGATTTTCTAGTTGCATAAGAAGTGAGGTATATTCCAATGTCTCACTTGATTTCTATTTGACCCCAATAAATCAATGGTGACTCCTCATTTGAAAATCCTCATCACGTCATTTGAAGCTAAAGTTGAATACCCCAACATAGTGTGATGTTTGGGCTTAGGAGAGCCCATGCTTACATGAGAGCTATGGGCCCACCTTTTAGATAATATTCCTAAATCTATGTCATTTCTCCTCCAAACGAAAGGGGTATGTCACAACAACTATGTACTAAGCATCATACATGAGGGGCAAACAAGTAGGAAAATTTAAAATAGCAAGCATGTAGGTGGATTAATATATATATATATATATATATATATATATATAAATATATATATAGAGAGAGAGAGAGAGAGAGAGAGAGAGAGAGAGAGAGAGAGAGACATATAGTTTAAATAATCCTAAATGGCAACTTCACAAAATTGTTTAGGCAAGGGGTGAGATCAAGTTGAGTGGAGATAAGAGGGAAAATTGTTCAAAAAATCTTAAACTTATTAATATTTCAAATTTGCATTGAGTTTTAAACATTTTCATGTTTTGCTAAGTTGAATACATCCGACCCACTTTAGTTAAAAATTGTTGACGTAAATGTTAACCATCCTATATAGCACAACTAATGCTATGAACAATTTTAATAATACTTTTAAAACATTTTGATTTATTTTCCCTTTTTTTTTGCTTTTTTTTTTTTTTTTTGTCAAGCCCAGCGAGGGCTGAGCGACTCTCCCCAGCCACTAAACAAGGGCTTGTCGACCCTCAGTGCCCCTTGGGCAAGGACCATACAATCATGCTATGTAAGATGGCTAATGTCTATATTAGTAATTTCCATTTAAAATAGGTCGGATGAACTCAATTGGTTAAACGTAAAAATGTTTAGGACTAAATTAGTATAATTGAAAAGTTTAGAATTGAATTGATATAAGTGCAATAAATTTATGACTTTTTTGGTAATTATCCTAAGGAAGCTAGCCCTAGATTGGTGCTACTTGTGGTTTAGTCAATTTGCTTTAGGACTCAAGCCCATCGTGTTATACATAGAGACTTCAAGGCCAGCAACATATTATTGGAACGTGATTTTACGCCCAAAGTGTCGAATTTCAGTTTGGCTTGCACCGCTATGGATGAAGAAAATAGACGCATCTGTAAACGTGTCATGGGAACCTTCTGGTTAGGAAACTCCTCTCTTGCTCAAATAGTTCCTTTGGTTTCTCATCTCGTATTCTTTGGTTAATTCTAAATGCGTCGGTCATAAATGTTGGTCCAAAGCAGCATAAGATCAGTAAATTCTAAGGTTGATTAGAAAGAATCGGTATCCTATTCCCCGAAACCTCAATCGTAACATCACAAGGTGAATTCAAAACAAACTTTGCTCTTGCTTACTTTCGCGGACTTATGGTCTTGAGAGACATGTGCAGAGATATCCGCTAGCTCATAGACAATTTGTTCTCTGATGTTTGGCCGTTGAGACGTGACCTTTGAGATTCTAGGTCGTTTGCTCTGAGAGTATATCTTATTTGGTCATCTTGTCACGACATTGAAACGTCTCCACATGTCAATTGCATCCAGGTACGTTGTCCTCCCCACTTCACTGTTCGGCCAGGTGCTTGGTGTACTAGCACTATTCACCAAAGAAACATCTAAGCCTTTTGTTGCTGTGATCACAGAGAGACCTGAAAGAGGCTAAAGTCATGGTGAGGCGGGAGTGCGGGATTTTGATGGCTATGTCTCTGATGGAGTTGGTGCTGCTGCTAACAAGCACCGTGCACTGTTGCTGGGTGAGAAGTTGGGAAGGGGTGATGCGACGGAGAAGAAGCGGAGCATGATGATAATGGAAGTGCAGGAGGCATCGATGGCCAACGCGGCTAAGATGGCAGAGGTCAAAGCCAAAGATTTGGATGAGAGGATGCGGCGGAAGTGTGGGCAGTGGGTGAAGACTGATTTTGAAGGCTCAGCTTCCATTGAACTAAAATAGTTGCTTGCTCGGCTTGCCATATGAGAATTTCCTTGTGGTGGGCCACTACTTGGGCGGCCATCTTCTGCAGGATAGAGAATTTCTATGGATGAACCCTATCAATTTAAATATTGATGGCCATGTTGCCAATTCTTTGAAGAATTGGGTTCACCTTAGTAGTTAATACCACGAGCAATGAAGTAATTGCTCACTGTTTGGGGTAAAAAAACCAAATAACCCATAGAGATAAGGTGTGTGCTTGACAGCATACATTAAACTTAAGCATAAGTATGGCTAATGTCATACCTCAATAGTCTTAAAACATGAGTAAACACCATAATATCTGCATTTCACACACAATAACAAGTGCAAACAAAGATCACATCACGATGTCCTTGTTCCATAATAATAGCATAAATCATTTCCAAATCTTCATGGGACGATAGAGGCGAGGCCAAAAGGTGGATTCAACCATTTCAACATACAAGGGAAGCTGTAGGATTGCGAACAATATGACAGGGACGGCAGCCAACAAAGTAATGGGGATGTAAATCCACTTCCATCGTTCGCTTAGGATGATCATAAGAGCAGAGCCAAAAGCCACGAGCATAAAGGCCAAAGAGAGAAAGAGAAAGGTGAGGCCTAATATCATTTTTCTTGGTAGTGAGTGGAGGAAATCTTTTGGGGCATAGCGTGAAGTTAGGATAGCCAAGAACATCAAGGTGGCAGTGATAGAGGAGAAGAGAGCTAGAGCGTCCGCAATCATGAATACCATGAATGAGGTCTTCTTCAAAAAGATCGGGATCCCTGTATTGTCGTTGCCTCCAGGAACAGTAAAAGCTGCAGCAAAAGCTACTGTAATGATGAGAATCGCTACAAGGCTACAAGATGATGATGTATCCTTCATCCATTGTCCTGCCTCTTGGAGCAAATCTTTGTGCTGTTCTACAAAAACTTCCCAATATGTTTTCCCTCTCCTTTCGTTTGTTTTCTCAAATTTCAGACTTTCAGAAGAAGGATCGCTCTCATCTTTCTTCACCTTCATCTATCAACACAAATGTAAATTAAAGAGCACAAAAGGGTGGCAAAACAAATAAGGTGAACCAACCTTGAATTTTAGACTTTCAATTTTAGGAGAGCTCCTATTTTCCAGTACCTTCAGAAAATTAAGAACGTCTATTAACATGAATGTGAATAAATTAAAGAGTGGCAAACAAATATAGTGAACCGACCTCAAACCATTGAAGTTCCCTTTGCATAAGAAAAGCTGACCCAGAAACATCTGCCGGTGCATATCCTGTTGACCATCCTACTACTGCCTCCATCAGGTCGCGGTTCCTCTGAATGTCGTACCTCAAGTTTGGAATTGTGTCGTGTGCATTCATTAGTCTAAACAACTCAACATGCCGTCCCCTCACAACTTCTTCAATCAGTTTATTTGTGAATCCTATATCCCACATCAGTTCCGGATATTGCTCAAGACATAACTTGACAATTTCAGATATTCCATTAGATGCAGCTTCAAGGACAATGTCTGAAGTCAATTGGAGTATTTCAGGAGTTTTCGTAGGATCCTTCATCTCCTTAAAAACTAGAATTGCTAACTCAAGCCAGCATTCGTGCCGTAACTTCAATTCTCCAATCCTTTTGATAAAAGGTGCTACACGTAACACTAGATGAGCAATTTTGCCTGCGATGAAAATTCAAAAGGTTATAGAGGCTTTCGCATTTAGGTCGTGATCTTATGTGTGCGCACGTGCATGTGTTTAGTAGTTGAGAAGAGAATGATGAATTTAACGCATTAATTGGAGAAGCAAACTTCATATGGCTTGAAAATCAAAATGCATGTATCAAAGAACAAATGGATTTATGGATGAACACACACAATGTCATGGAAAAAAAAAAGAGTTCGGAAAAATGGATAGATTCAGCCATTGATCGATAGATCAATTTTCGACCTAACTATTTTTACAGATTCTCCTATTGGATACATGTCGATTGGACTTTAAATTGAATGAAATCCAATCATATGTAATATATGAATCGAGAATCAATCCATATTAAAACTATGATCCTAAAGGGATACATCTAGCACATCAATTTACAATATAAAATAGAGATCTCTAACCATGGATAAATAAGGTCATTTTTCTGTAGATACCACCGCATTTTTTTTTTTTTTTTCTTTTTTTGGTCTGAAGATACTATGCCAATTCGTATACATGGTTTTGTGTTGAGATTCCAGATTAATATCTTGAACCAAGGAATTGCTGGTTCTACCACCATTAAGAGGAGAGAAGCATCATGTCAGCAAATTAGGAATTGATGATGAACAAAAAGATACATATCACATTTGTGAAATGAAAATTGCACATGTAATTAAATTTAATAATGCTCAATGTTAGAAAACAACTTGGATCAATCAGCCTCCCTGACTTGACATTCAAATTTACAATTCTCAATATTTCTACTTGGCAATCCAACATTAAGTAAGACTTCTCAAACTAATTATACAAATGTTAAGTGCGGCCCTATTTCCATCTCCATTTTGGCTAAGAGACTCCTTTTTTCCAGTTAACTTACCGAAATACCCTCATTTCTCTCTTCAAAGTATTGTTTTTTTTTTTTTTTTTTTTTTTTTTATCACTTTCATCAATTTCACAATAGAAATGCTCCATTATTACCTAACAAAATATCACTTTATCATGCATCTTATTCTAACTTTGCCTACAAAATGTTGTCAATTTTAATTTATGGTATTATATTTTCAAAAGGGTTAAATTGTTAGAAGCATGATCACATGTCAAACATATTTATATTTAGATCATATCTAAATATTAACCAAGGATAAGAACATAAAGGAAAAAAAAAAAAGAAAAAGAAAAGAAACTTCTTGTTGTTCTAGTCCAATTATGAAGAAAGTAACTATAACGATCATAGATTCAATCTCATATCAAGTGTATCCAAATTTTAAAACATGCTTAAAACTTTCCTTTGAAAAATTCTGGTGTGAGTTTTAAAGTGAAGAAAGCGTAAATAAATTTTTAACCCCCATCTTGCAATTCATATTATAGTCTAAAAAGCCCAAAGAAAAAAGTAAAAATCAACGATGTTTAACTTTATAAACCTACAAACTTATTCCAGAGAACCACTCACAATGTCAAAATCGGCTAGATAATTAGATTAAATTTTAATTTTCAACTTTGAAATAAAGTTTCCTCAAACTATTTGATAAGAATATGCAATTAATTGTGTATTCATAAGCCATCATAACTAGAATTTTCTAACCTTCTATATAACTTTTGTGATTAAAATATGATATCATAAATTAAAATTAACAATCTTGTTTAGACAAGATAATAATAGGATAAATGATATTAAAATATCTTTTTGGATGTAAACTGACATTTATATTGTGAAATTGATAAGATTAGGGAGATGATAAAAATTTAGGCAGTTTTGCAGGTTAGTATAATATATAAAGAAACAATAATTTGGAGGGGGTTATTTCGATTAGTTTGTTGGAAAAAAAATGAGTGTTTTAGCTAAAATGGGGGTGTAAATAGCGTTACTTGTTGTTAAATTAGAAATTAACTTGTTATGCACATCATGATTTAGATATTAATTGTATACACTAATGTAGTCCCTATCCCTTAACTTTTTATGAGTAAGATCTTTGAATGATATGCTTTTTGCCGTATTAGTCCATCCATCAGTAGATTAACAAAAATACCTCGAGCCATCTTGGTGTCTTTGACGTTGTGAGATGATGGATCAACCGAGGAAGGGATACCTAAAAAGGGAATAGATAGAATGAACACTATGAGGATAGAGTTGCTCTAATTGTGCATATCTAACAAAAGAAGCGCAAAAAGTACCTACATTGGTAAATACACTTTTCCCAAAAATTGAGTTGAGCTCCACTGCGGTAGTAAGACTTCACTTGTACTAAGTCTTTTAACAGGCCACGGTTTTCGCTCTCGTCAAATTTCGTTAAGTCGGGGTATTTGTTAGCTAAATACAAGAGTATGTCTTTTGGGACACAAGAACAAAAAAATTAATTCAAGTAGACAATGAAGGAAATCAGATAAGATGAGTGAGTGTGAAATCCTACCCAAATGGCCAGCCTTAATAAGGGCAAGCACGAGATCATACTTTGGGGTGGATTTCATATGTCTGGCTAGGTACCAGATAACCTCCTTTTGCTTAGGAGCACTTTCTAGTAGCAATTGACAAGGCAACTCTCCTACACCTGATTCAACAACTTTGTCAAGATCATCTACTAATTCCTTTACCCTTCTTATACTTCCCATCCGAGCAGCATGGTAGAGGGCACCCTTTAAAATGGGAGCTTTATTTCCGCAGGGACCCGCTTAACCAGGTTTTCCATAAATTGATCTTGTCCGGCCGTAACCGCAATATCGCTCACAGTAGCTGGACCAGTTTCTGAGGTCAAAATTGTGGCCGTGATTGCTTCGGGATCATGATTGAGGATTTCCTCGGCACCTTTCCAATCACCTTTTACTGCGGCTTCAAACAATGATCGATAATCCTCATTGACCTCCACTTTTGGCTTGACTGCAAATATTGAAATTTAAAAGTCCTCAGTCTTTCGCACTTCTTGTTTTTAAGGTCACGTGCAAGTGCAAAAAGTTCCGATGAAATTCCAATCCAAATCAAGAGGCGGTCGTTACTCAACAGGCCTGTTTCCATGGGCGCCTTCGTTTACTCTTTGGAAGTCAGTTCTTTCTTTCTTTTTTCTTTCTTTCTTTTGTTTTTGGGAAGGGGGATTTCTCAATTAAAATTAAAGATATTATTATGATTTTAAAATTATGGAAAGATCATATTTTAACTTTTTTGTCAGCATTTGTACGCCGTGAATTTAAAATATTCCGAATTAAAAAAAAAAAAAATGCAAGAAACATAAGATTTATGGAAAAGGAAAAATTAAAAGTTAAAATTGACAAACCTTTAGTTGTTTTGCAAACATCTTAAGAAGCTTTATCACTTGATGTGTCTTTTGAAATGAAGTCCACGAGAATCTCTTTGTTACCCAAAAGATAAATGCCTTGGAAAAATTAATTACCCATTGTATGCTATAGGTCATCTATCGATGACTCATAGCAAGCTCATTCATTGCATGGAATTTTTTGTATTAAACTTAGATAGTAAACTTTTAAACAAAAAATTAAACATTACACTGAATAGATATTCGGAATTTTTTTTTTTCGAGATAGGTATTGTGTAGTGAATGAGTTTTCTCGTTGCCATTGGTCTTATCCACAATATCATTCATAATTGATGAGCATGATCTTTTACTCTTTCAAAGTATAAATAAATAAATAAATAAACAAATTGGGCTTTCTTAGTGATAATTCAAGATATTATT
Source organism: Eucalyptus leucophloia subsp. euroa (assembly GCA_017140325.1). NCBI lineage: Eukaryota > Viridiplantae > Streptophyta > Magnoliopsida > Myrtales > Myrtaceae > Eucalyptus > Eucalyptus leucophloia. Next base: position 52,955,216 of record CM029470.1, read on the forward strand.
TGAATTTTGAAAATTATGATGATTATATTTGAATTCATATTTTAACATTTATATGCTATCAATTTGTAATGCTTTGGAGCAAAATAAAATTCAGCCAACACAAGATTTATGAAAAATGAGAACTAAGACTTCGAAGTGGCACACCTTCAGTTGGTCCATGACCGCCCTGAGAAGCTTCACCAGATGTTGTGCCTCTTGAATCAATGTCTAAGTAAACCTCTTTATATCAAAAGGAGAGAATAAGAACATCAGCGTGTTATAATTTTCATACGGTACTCACTTAAAGGCTATGATATTTTTTTTTATCATTTGAGTGCTGTGACTTTTTTTTTATTCATTTGAGGGTCATATTGGTAAAAAAAAATCATTTACTTGAGTGCCTATTCCCGCGATTCATTTATTTATTTATTTGGTAGAAAGAGAATTGCGTAACATATATCAACTTATTATGAACGACTTAGATAAATCCTGTCTAATCAACAGAGAAAGCAACGGCCCACTTGGCAACGGCGTACATCGCTCTGCTTCATCAAGAGAAGTTTGTATTTCTGAAGGATTAGTTTCTTGTTGGAGTCCACGTCCACACAAACATCTTGGATAATAGAAGGAAGAAAACCGGAGTTAACGCAAGTTCGTCCAATTTTTTTTTTTTTGGGGGGGGGGGGGACCGTCTAGAATCTAGAAATAGATGAATAGTCACTCTAGAATCTAAAAAAATTTAAAATTAAAATTTTACGTGCATTTTTAGTTCGTGGGAATCAAAATTTTTCGGCCTCCGTAATTAGTTCCATTTGAATGAGCTGCCAAACTAGATAAAGGAAACAAAGAAATTATAAGACCACATCGCCCATGCCATAAATTTTTCTGGGCTGGAACTTGAAGAGGTATGTACCTGGTGGTGGCCCAGCAGAGTTCAAATTTCCCTGTATTTCCCTTGGTTCCGGTGACACTGGGCCACTCTCTTGTCGCAGTCTTTCAATAGCAAAGTAAACGGAGGATGCAAAAAGAGTGACGAAACTAGGATTGACAAAAAGCAGTCGCATCATCATCCAAAACTACGAGGGAACTTGTGCGGCCAAGTCATACCAAATTTAGGAGATTTGACTTTGAGTAATACGTTTTGCTTTTGCTTACCGTTTTCTTGAATCAATCAACTGTATTTGATGGCCACACATTGCTTTTGCATTTTAGTTCGTTGTCGGAATTTTTTTTTTTAGGTCCCTGTATTTAGTTCCAATTACATATGCTGCCAAACTAAATAAAGGAAACGAAGAAATTATAAGACCACGTCGCTTATACCACAACTTTTTTCTGGGTTGGAACATAAATATGTACCTGGTGGTGGTTCAGCAGGATTCGAATCTCCTTGTATTTCACTTGGTTGCCGCGCCATTGGGTTGCTCTCCTCATTGCAGTCTTTCAACAACAAAGTAAATGGAGGATGCAAAAATGGGTAAGGTATCCAATTATCAAAGAATTTTGGTCCCCCTAAGCGGAGTTCATTCCTTCTTTTTATAGAAGTACCTCGCCTAATATAAAGGTATGCAAGTAAAGCATAACTTGTTTTTATTTATTTTTTACGTTATAGTGGTTGGATTACTTGGGTGAAAATGATTATCACTGGGAATATAAACAAGACCTATACAAGTTGGCAAGTAGGCTCTTCATTTCCTAGTGATCAAACCGTTGCTTTAAGGTGACTTTGTCCCTCTTTCTTATGATAAAGTTCATTATGTCCCTTGACACCGATGGAGTCTTTACCAAATTAAGCCATTTCTTTCTCAGGCTTAGGCAAGCTATTTAGGCAAGTTAATTTGCAAGGCTTTAGCCGAATAACGCCATCCGCAAAAACGAGTGCCTCAATTTTGTCGAGCCCGAAAGCACAAGTAAGAAACTTCAATTCCATAAATTTGCTTAATTTTGTCGAGCCCGAAAGTTCTCTTTTCAACAAAATTAATTTCTAAGGAAGTAAAATCTAAAAATAAAGAGAAAACATAATGCATTTAATATATAAGGGATATCCACAATAAAGAAAAACAAAACATGTGATGTTCTTAGTTATGGCAACTAGATCCTACACAGAAATAGAAAAGCTCACAAAAGAAGGAAAGTAAATAAATTGAGGGCTACCACTTAAAATTGCAATTGAATAATTAAGGGCAACTTTGTCTTTTTAAAGAAAATTGGGTGCGTTTAGTTGGATAAGGTATGGAAATAGCGCCACCCGAAAGTTTTCATCTAATATATAATGGAAATTTTCCAATATTTTCATTTCCAAATTTGTCAATAAAATTACGTTTGGTAAAAGTTTTGATTGCTGTGTTTGAAAATGAATACAGTTAAACTTGGAAAATTTAATCACACTTTGTATGCTTTAGATATTGCATAGATGACTGGTATCAGGCTCATTCATTGCAGTGGAATTTTCTGCACAAAACTTATATGGTAAATTTCTAAACAAGAAAAATTAACAGAGATCATGAGTTTTTATAAATAGGTATTGAATCATGAATTAGTTTGGCGAGACCTTCTAAGTTTCATACATCAGACAATGCATTTTTACTGAGTTTTAATTCGTAGTTGCCATTGATCTAATCCGCGATATCATTCATACATTGTAAGCGCGTTTTGTTACTCTTTGGAAGTAAAAGAGTATTTCTTTGGGGGTTTCTCAATTATAGATATTGTTCAAATTAAAAAAAAAAATGAAAAGATTCTCTGTAAGTTTATATGTTAGCATTTGTATGCTGTGAAATTCAAAGTGACTTGGACTAACAAAAGTCAAAATGCATTAAACAAAAGGTTTACGAAAAACTAAAATTAAAAGCTCAAAATGAGACAAACCTCTAGGTTTTTTGCGACCAACTTGGGAAGCCTTATAAGTTGCCATGCCTTCTGTAGTCCCTTTTTCGTGAAACTCTTTGTTACCAAAAATTCAATGAATATAAATAACCTAATTAATTTTACTCTATATGCTTTAGATCATGTTTACATTATTGGTATCAGACTCATTCATCACATGGAATTGTTTGCGTGAAACTTAGATGGTAAAATTTTAAGCAAAAAAAAAAAAAATCAAACGTTAAACTTAGATCGTGAGTTTTCTCTCTCTCTCTCTCTCTCTTTTTTTTTTTTTTTCAGATAGGTATCAAATTAGGAATTAGTTTTGTGGGACCTTCTAGGTTCCATATATTGGATGAAATTCAAAGTAACTTGGACTAACAAAGGTCAAAATCCATGAAACACAAGATTTATGAAAAACGAAAATTAAAAGTTCAAAGTGACAAATCTCTAGTTGTTTTGCAACCACCTTGAGAAGCTTTATCGGTCGCCATGCCTTGTGAGCTCTCTTCTACGTGAACTTCTTTGTTATCATAAAGAGAAACAAATAAAATCAACCTTAGAAAATTTAATTCCACTTCGCATGCTTTATATCATGCATACTAGCTCAATCATTGCATGAATTTTTTATTTTCATTGAACTTTTAAACAAAAAAAAAAATTAGCGTTAAACTAAACAAAGATCACGACTTTCTTTTCGAGATAGAAATTGTATCATCAATTAGTGGGAGGGACGTTCTAGCTTTCATATAGTGGACAATGCGATTTTGTAATTTTTTGTCTCATTGCGATTGATCTTATCCATGATATTGTTAAGTAAATTATGAGCACATTCTTTTACTTTTTGGAAGTAAAAAAAAAATAAAAAATTGGGCTTTCTCAATTATAATTCAAGATATTATCCAGATTTTAAAAATTATAAAAAGGTTATATTTCAATTTATATGTCAGCATATGTATGCTCTGAGACTCGAAGTATTTGGGATTGAAAAAGTTAAGATGCTTGAAACTCAAGATTTATGAAAAACAAAAATTAAAAGTTCAAAGTGACATAAATAACTTTAGAAAAATTAATTACATTTTGTACGCTTTGGATCATGTATACATATGTAGTATCAGGCTCATTCGGTGCCTGGAATTTTCTATATTAAACTTAGATGGCAATTTTTTTTAAAAAAAAATTAATGTTGAAATTAATAGAGATGATGAGTTATTTTCAAGGTCTCGGTGCCATTAATCTTATATTCCATATCGTTCATAAATTAAGTTTATACAAAATTTATGTATCTTCATAATTCCACATGATAACTATAATAGAACTATACATAAATAAAAAAAATTATGAATTAACTTAATCATATCAATTTTATTGATTAATAAATCAATATATAAGTCACCATCTATACAAGATACAAGTTTACAACATTCATACAAATGCATTGCATGGATTTTTTTCTTAAATGAGTATATTGTTTAACTTTATTGGATAGACATAATGGTTGGGAAAAAGATTTGATCTAATTTTTCTTAGAAAACCCATGTTATTTTTGTTGTTTTTGTGGCAAGAACGTTCAGCCATGCATGTATCTTTCACCATGTGTTTGTTAGTAAATTTTCTTTTCTAATGTTATCTTAAACTTTGTCATGACAGTGACAATCACTATTATTGACAAGTTATTTTTCCCTCAAAATGACGTTACATATTTCTTTTTAGGAGATGACCATAGTGAATTGACTAGTCCGGGGATCATGTGTTAAAGGGTTAGTCGCTTGCAATCTCTTAAATAAGTAAACTATGTAGAACCTGTTTGTTTTGCCTTGATGAAATTGCTTTGTACAACATTTCACTTGAAAGGAATAGTCACGCCCATGGGTCAAGAAAGATGAATCAATTATTGGGCAAAATATCAAAAAAGTCTTAAATCTATTGCGTTAGTATCAATTTAGTCTTAAACTTTCTAACTTAGTGTCAATTCAGTTCCTTCGGCTAATTTTGGCTGGATATTACTAGTGTGAACACTGATCAGCTGACGTGACACTACAGGCACTGACGTGGACAACTTTTAATAATATTTTAATATTTTTTGAATTTTTTTCTTCTCCTCCTCATTCCTCTAATTGATCTTCGGACCTCGGTGATCGGCCAAAGGCGAGGACCAACAAGGTCGAGGTCGACCTTGCTGGCCACTCTTGAGGCTCAAGCCCTTGTCAAAAGCCATGAGGGCAACCTCCGACCTCGCCAAATGCAGCAAGGTCAAGCCTTGCCTAGCCACTAGCGAGGGCTCAAGCCCTTGCATGACCTCACGGCCTCTAACAAGGGCTTGAGCCTCACCGGATCTAGTAAGGTCCAACCTGTCCCATGGTTGACGAGGCTTGCCAAAGGCCAAGAACATCAACCTCGTTGGCCCTCACCTTTGGCCGATCACAAGTCTGGCAATCGAATTAGAGGAAGAAAGAGAAGAAGGAAAAAAGGAAAAGGAAAAGGAAAATAAATAAATATTTAAAATATATAAATTATTATTAAAAGTTATCACACGTCAAAGACGCCATGCCTTGTTAGTCGATCGACATTCATATCAGTAATATTAACTTAAAATTAGTCAGAATGACTAAATTGACATTATGTCAAAAAATTTAGAATTAAATTTGCACTAATAAAACATTTATGACTAAATTGGCATAAATATAACAAGTTTAGACTTTTTGACACTTTTTTCCCTCAATTAGCTATATTAGCTTTTGCATTTTTGGTCTAGAGGAATTATATTTGTTCGATCTCGGTAGGTTGGGAAATCTCACTTTTAGCCCCTATACTTTGGTTATAAGTCCAGTCCTCATACTGTTGTATGGTGACAATTTAAATCACTTCGTTAAAATTACCGACACAAAGAATTTTGCGTCCCCCAATAATTTGGATGTAAGCTCTTTTTCAAAAAGAAAAATTTTTCCGATGATTTAGTTGGACTTTCCAAATTATTTAGGAGTCATTTTCCATTGGTCACACCAGAAAATTCTAAGCAATGTCTTTTTAGGATACGTACTTGAGTCCATCGCATGATTTTAGGTACCCTGGACTCGGGTTAAGAGCATAAATTTAATTGTATGAGCTCCAGTTTAGTCGAATCGACATTTTTGCCTCTGGAGTTAGCTCATGTATCTAAGGTACCTTCGGTTTACAGAAATGTTTTAGTGAAAATTGCTCCTTATTTCAACTTCCGTTTTCTTGAAAAGACGTTTGGAGGGTGAAAAGTAAGAGCTTTCAATAGGAATGAAAGTTATAGAAACATGTCGGGTCCTTGGTTCATCATTCCCAATGGGCTTTGAGCCCCCAAAGCCCATTGGGAAAAATTTTAGGTGTTTGGTTTGACATTTGAAGGTTTTCTTAGTCAAATACTTGCCTTTGAAATGCTGAAAGCCCAAAGCATGTGGGGACCTATTTTGGGCTTTCAGATTTTCTAATGCTAAATAGGGGTTAAATGATTTTTTTCTTCCAATATTATCCTCATTGATAATTGTGTTTTCCTCTTTTACCCTAAAAAATTACTATTCATCATCTTCCTCCTTGGACTTGTTGCTCCACTAGTGAAGCTTAGCCAGCGGAGCTCAGCCGGCTGGAGTTGGTCATCGAGAAGCGTCGCTTAAGGTTGCGACCCAGGTGACGCCGCCTGGGGTCGCGCGACCTACACACCGCAGCCTGGGTCACAACCTCAGACGACGCGCGACCCACTGTCTCCTCATCACCACTGCCACTAGTTGCCTCCCCCACCACAACCACCAGCTCTAGCTACCTCTCGTTCGTTGCCCTTTGCTCCAGCATCTCCTCCTCCTTTTTCCTTTTCTTTTTTTCCTTTTTCTTTTTACCTCAAAGCTACTTTGCAAAATACACCAAAATAGAGTATCCAAACACCTTTGCCTTCATCAAATTCCCATCCCTCTAAAGATACTTGGGGAAATGCAAAGCCATTTCCCCAAAGTTGAAGCAATCAGGCGTAGTTGTTTAAAGCAAACCTCGTAAAAATACCGTCAATTTTGGTCTTTTTGAGTTTTAAAGTTCAGATGTTAAAAACACGACAACCAAAATTTCTGCCAAACGTATTTTCATTGAAAACTTGTGGAAAGAAAAATAGGAAATTGGAAATTTTTCTCAGACCAAACACGCCATCAAGTTCGGCACAAATTATTCTCCTTTCACACTCTTTCCTTTTTTACGAGGGTTTTCTTTATAAAGTATCGGGATACTTGTTAAGTAATAAATAAATAAAAATGTTGCCATTTTATATATCTTAGAAATTAACCCCCAAAAAGCGACACTTTTCCAATTTTTCCATCACCTTTTGGGATGAAATCAGAACAAAGAAAGGAAAGAACAGAACATACCTGGCGATGGTTTCGGAATCGAACTGTCTTGGATATCCATGGAGGTTTCCTTGCCGTGCGGCGAGCAGGAAAAAATCTGAAGCGGAGAAGTAATTTCAAGGGGTTGAAGTCGAAGTTGTTTTCTGCTCCCATGGGTCTTCTCTTCTTATAATCGACCTGGGGATGGAGCCAAAGTTCCAGCTGTAAAGTCGATGTACCCTTCTCTTTTCCCGAATGACGTCCACATTTCCAAATTTTATGACATCAAAAATTTTATGGAATTCCTATTTATTTTTTCTTTTCTTCCACCATTCCCTTTTTGCAAAAAAACATATTTCCATATATTTTTGTTCAGTGTGCCAGCAGTGCAAAAATAATGACAAATATTACGATTTTTATGTTTAGCATGTAGATTTAAGGTTTGTGTTCCTATTATGAGACTGCTTGTATAAAAAAAGACTTTTACATTAACAGTGTACATAATATAAATCATATTTCAATGGACTTTTATCCTGTACAATGGCAATGTGAAATTTTCTTGACACAAATAGATTTTACATAATCAAAACAATCAATTTTTATTTTTAACATGTAACTTATATGGCAAATAGATTTGTATTTCCTTTCTCAGATTGTATGTACCGGAATATATATATATATATATACACACACACTTTTACAATGACGATATATGTGATATAAATATCCATAATATTTGCATTCTATCCGTACTTTATGAACAACATGAGGAAAATCATTCTATTCACAACTTTTTTTTCTTAACTTTTATTTTTATTGCCAACTCAAAAAATCACTTTAACATAATTTGAGCCTGAATTGCGCTAATGTGTTATTCTCACAAAAGAAATACATTGACATCTTTAATTTTACCTCATAAGGTGAGAATATTTTCATCCTCAATTAATAAAATCATCATATTAATGTAAGTATTCTGAAATTTTAATTTCAGAATTTTCTTTCTAAGAATAGAATAATTGGAATGGCTAAATAACTCTATTCACATTAGACCTGGTTAACTGAATATGGAATTTATGCTTATTTTTAAAAAGTAAGGAAAATGGGGAGGACAAAAAATTTGGATGGAAAGTTAATCAATAAAATTAGCTCATATTTACGTTTTTTCCATGTACCGTGGGTGGGGACACGGGCAAGTCTGAAAATTTGCAATTCTTTATAAAATTATTGAGGACCCTTCTCGAATTGTACACATGTCATGGGAGAAGAAAGAGAGAAAAGAGATAGAAAATTATTGGAGAGTGCATACAGGAATCGACTCTTTTAGCCAACTTTTAATAGGATTTCTGACGGAAGTTTGTTTTATACAACGCATGCTGGGGCATTATAGACTTTATCATGACCTAATAATGGAGAGCACCTTTAGGATGCTTTATAGACTGGTTTGATGTAATGCCTGGGGGCATTATAGACTTTGTCATGACCTAATAATGTAGAGAACCTTTAGAATGCTTTAAAGACTGGATTATAGACTTTGTCATGACCTAATAATGTAGTGGTTTGATGTAATGCCAAACAGTATATGAACAGTATCAATCAGTGCTTTTGCTACAGTACTTCGAGCAAATTTTCTTCCCCTTCACGTGGCTTGTTAGACTTTTTCTTAGGTTGCTTTTGACTCCTTTGCTCTTCTTCACTTTCTTGTTCACGTGAAGATACTTCAGATTTCTTCATGCGTCATATTTGCTGTCGCGACTCGACTTCGGCCCTCGGTAGATATGGGAAAAAGATCCAATTTAGGGATACTTGACTATAAAAGCTCCCTTAGGATATGCATTTCAAAAGATATCATCACTTCATCATTCGAGATTGATCATGTGAATTTATCCAATCACGATCGTAAACTCTTCCAAACCCGCACTTCGTGTGACAGCGAGAATTGTTGTGATTCGCATTTGTACGTATGATATATCTTGAGAAGGAGGTCAAATGTGAATAACAAAGCCATTAACGTTAACTATAAAACCCTTATACACATATATACAATGTATTTAAATAATAGCCTACATTGAAATTTCGCGTGAAATGAAAATATGAAAAATTGTACCTAAAATCGTTATAATCTAGGTATCAAACTAAAATTAAATGCTATGAGGTCATTTAACAATAAAATTGATAAGGGAACTAAAATTATTGCTGAAACAAAATATAGGTATCAAACTCGAAAATTCCCAAAATTACGAGGATTGTAAGTGTAATTGTGTTTAGAATCTCATAGGCATGAGTACCATGTGTTAGTACGTGGTGTTGATTGAGCATATTTCGTCCAATTTTGAATAAAAAATTGTTGCCATAGGGAGGCTGACTTGCGGAATAAATTAATGAAATATTTTTACATGACCAAAACCAAATGTTGGGTAATAATGAGGATGATTTTTGCGATTTCCACTATTTGATTTACCGCAACGCGTCACAAATAGAAATCCAACGTCATATATCGAGAAGAAGTTCTTTAGAACCGTTAAATGGACAAGGTGATTCAATCTCGCCGAATTTATTGGAGGGGAATTGATGACTTCAACCATTACATAGACCCAATCTTCTACATTAAATTTAAGAGATGAGGGCCAATAGCTATCACCGTTAGATCAAGTGGATCTATACGGTTGGATTGATTTAGACTATGATTGACATTCTCTACCGTTAGATCATGAGAAATCAATGGCTGTGATTAGAACGATTTTTCTTTTTATAAATGAGCAAAACCTTATTTTAGTCTCGTACGACTGTATCCGTACATCCCCCCCCCCTCCCCCCTCTCTCTCTCTCTCTCTCTCTCCAGTTTCCAACCTTGCTGTTGCCCTGCTCTCGTGGCAACCGTTCGTGTCCCCCCTTGCGGCAAAAAAGGAACTGTCCTTTTTGGACTCAGATTGCCAGTTGTGGATGTAATCATTGGCTTGACCCAAATCGAGCCCTCCAGTTGGGCTAATTTGTTGCTCGGGCTTACCGGTTAAAAAACCAATACACGGAATTTTTTGAGAAGGGCAAACCTAGTTCGAGTCTCTCGAGCAAGGCTAACCTTGAAAATGAAATGCTCTTTCCTAAATCTATCCGAATGTGCCTTTATGCCAAATTGGACCAGTCGAGTATAAAGGGGCTTGCAGACTACTAGCTAAAACAAATGGGACGTACATTCTAATGTGTACATTACCATTCAAAAGTTCGTTAATAAGAAATGCATTGCATGAATAAAATATATTCAAATCCCTTAGTAGCCAATCCGAATACAAATTTCCCAATTTCCATAATCATTGTAGGTTGCGACAATGTACATTCCAATCATTATCATAACACTAATCGTCAAAAATTCAAACTTAATTTTTTTAATACATTTTGTCAAATTCAACTTTGAATTTCAAATTTAGAATCATCAACTATATCATGGCCATTCGCTTTATTCCCCAGTTTCTACATGTGAAAACCCATGAGATGAATTTGTTGACATGTTCCACGTGATTCAATGAACTCGGGCCCACAAGGAAGAATTCCCCCTTCCCCCATTTTCACCCAAAGCCGAGATGGCCTTTCGGAAACCATCTACTTTCTCGGTTCGCCCCAATCAGAGATTAGGGGTGAGCAGCGGTCCAGGGTTGACCCTGGACCAATCCTGACCTGACTTAATCCCAATCCATGGCCTGGGTCTGGTTTTCCCAAGGACCGGTCGATCCTTGTCTCGAATTTCGGACCAACATTTGTCGCGGTTGGTCGCCGGTCGCCCCGAGAGTTTTGGTCGGTCAACCCCGACCAACCCCGTATATTATTTTATTAATATTATTTATAATTCTTTATATATTCAAACCTAAGTAAAATTTCTGTTATATTATATTATATATAATTCTTTTATATATTCAAATCTAAGTAAAATGTCTGTTCAAAGAAAAAAAATCCATGTAAAATGATGTTAAAGCTGTTGACTCCTTGGGCTCACAGTCACGGACAAATGACATCCAATTCCAAAAGGCAAGAAGTTTATGCCACAAAGGTCTTCACGGTCTCTTCCTCCACAGTCCAGAGTACGTTCTTCACCGTGAGGACCAAGGACTCCTCACAATCACGGACTCGCGACATCTAAAATGGCGCGAAGTTTACGTTGTAAATCTTATCACGGCTTCCTTTCCCAAAGTACGTTCTCTTCCATTCTGTCTTCTTTGTTCTTCAATTTGCCAAAATCAAAAGTAGCAACATCCCGCTTTGTCGCATTATTGGACCCTATCTTGTCCCATATTTCGATGAGCGTTAAGCGAGTCGAAATTTTTATTATTGTGTCATCTTAAATTTGCTTGAATATGTATTCATATTTATAGTTTAGTTGCACAATACCTTATTGTGGATGGATGTGTAATTTGAATTTGTAGGTTTGCTTTTTCGGGAGTATAAAAAACAAGATTTAAAAAATTATCGATCGGTCCGGTTGACTAACGGACCAACCTATTGGGTCGGTCCATCCTTGGTCCCTGGCCATTGCGATAATTCGGTCGGTCCTCATGGCCCTAAAATCGAGGACCGACATCGTACGAAGTTGGTCACAGGGTTAGGGGGTGGTCCGGACCAACCTGACCATGCTCATCCCTATCAGAGATGATCGAATTTCAACGTGCTTTTCCCCCTTTTTCTTGCCCCCACCGAACCGTCCCCACGTCGATCGCCGCCGTCGGTTTCGCCAAGGCTTGTGACGAAGAGATCATCGGACGGCGGTGGGGGAGGGGAGGAGGGGGAGGCGTACGGAGGAGGAATCCGGTGCGGACAAGACGCGTACGGAATCAGAGGGGACGGCCCCAATTATTTCTCCCCGCACTGCCCCGACATTCATGATTCTCCTGTCCCTCCCTCCCTCCTTCTCTCTCTCTCTCTCTCTTCTGCAGTCTGTCTTTCTCTCAACTGTTCTTCTTCATCTCGATCTCGTCCTCTCTCTCCTTTGACCGGACATGAGGGCAGAACCCTCGGCTCTCTCTCTCTCTCTCTCTCTCTTCCCCGCCTTTGACCATTCAAAGCTGATCCGTATAGGAAGAAAAGAAACAAAAAATATCAACTCATCACGCATATTAGATCTGCATCGTAGCAATTCATTGTTGCTGCACGATCAGCTTTTTTTGAGGAGTCATATCCAGGAGACAAATTTGCAAGACCCCCGTTTTATCGGACGATAAATAGGGATTCGCCTCCGCTTGCTCATGCATTCGAGGTTTTTGTTCTTTTGAGTAATTTAGTTACCTTTTCCAGGGTCTTTTATCTTTTCGGCACGTGATAAAACCCCTTATGGCGAATGTTAAGAATATGATAAACGCTGTACTATTCGATAACTATAAAGAAAATTACAAGAAATATCTTTCAAAGAAAATCAATTAAGAAAAGAAAAAAAAAAAAAGAGCCACTGTAACAGCGAATGGGCGGGCTCGAAAGTGAATGGGCCGGTTCAGGCCCACAATCAGGCACGAGTTCTCTCTTTCTCTCTCCGTCGAGAAGTCGCCGCTTCTTCCACTTTCAGCCGCCGGCGAGCTTCGCTACCGCCGACGGCGTCGCTGTTTCCTGCCGCTTTTCGTGCTCCCGGCGACCGGAGATAGCTGCGAAGAGCGATGAGCAGCGAGGACGACGATGCGTGGCGACTCGTCCACGTCCCCGGCAGGCCGCCGATTCTACCCGATCGGTAACTCACTGGTACATTCTTCATGGACGACTGACCGAATCCTGAGCTAAAAATCCGAACTTGACGCGTTGCTGATGTGTTCTGCGCCTCGGAATTGGCGTTTCGTTGCGTTTTTTTGTTTTTGTTCCTTTTCCTGCATGCAGTGAACGTGGTCGCAGCTCAGATTCAGCAGCCGAAGCTCACGAACACTATCATGAGGTCAGTCTCAGTGTCTGACTTTGGATTTATGTGTTAAAGCTCGTTCTGCGCTTCTCAGAAATTGCTGTGTCGTATATGGTTTGATTTTGCGCTCAAATTTTTTGGGAATCCATTGTTTGGTTGTTGGTTAGGCGTTTGAGTCAAATTGCGCCATTGGAGGACCTCCACCACGTGAAGCGGGTGAAGAAGAAGTGTCTCGAAGGAGGTACATTCTTTGTTCGTAAGCATATCGGTGGTTATGTTTGTCACTGGTGTGATTGGTCACTTAATGATATTGATATTTGAACATCATTGTTTCTTGCATCTTTGAAATTGAGGAACAATTTTTGCTGTGTATGTCGGTTATGGAATTAGAAGATTGTGAAATCATAAGGTGAAGCTTTACTCATTAAGTGAACATAAGAGTAGTTGCTTGACTTGGTCTTTCATTGCCTTTTGTTTATGGGTTACCCTTTAAAAGTTTAAAAAGACCATTGCAATGTTGTTGTCATCATGCGAGGGTCATTTTACAGGACCAATTTCACGCAAAGAATTAAATATCTGTTGTTTATACTCACGCGTGTAGTTCTTAATCAGACATCAGTCCCGTGTATTTACTGCTCTTTAAGTAACAGAAAAGAGGGAATAGAATCCTCTGACACCATGCATGGCTATTGTCATCGGATCGAAGAAATTATATCTTAACTTTTAAGCCCCAAAATTATGAGAAAGCTTTGTCTGCACTGGAAGCACTGTAAGTCATTAACTTGAGTATAACAAATCAATCGGCATTAGATATTTAAAGTCATATTCACATCATTGGTGTAATTGCTCAACAAGACACTTAGTCCTAAGCCACACTTGAGTGATGAAGCTGTAGTTTTTGTGGATGGTTTGCTTACGTTGTGGGGTGAACGAGGGGTGCTCCTTGCCTCCTCCATTTTGCATGCATGTCTTGAATTTTCTTCTTCTAATGCTGGAAATTCTTTTGAGGGACTATTATGAATAATAAATGCCTGATTCAGGAAGAATGTTATCTGATGAAACTCAAATGCTACCATTGATTTCTGGTCTTTAGCTTGTTTTCTAGTATGTATTAGCTACGCAAGGCATTGAAAAACCTGATGAACAATTATGAAAACAACCTGTATTGCTTGTTAATATAAGTGCTCAATTTGTTGTTTTTTCCTTATCAATCATGAAAATTGATTGAATAGGATTACATTACCTCTTATGCGCACATCAAGTGCAGAAAAGGAACATTAGCAGGAAGTAAATAGGATTGAAAGATCAGAAAATTGAGAAAACAAGAAACCAAACAAAAACAGTGGCCCACTCAATATACGATTATTTGCATTGAGGATGAACTGGTAATTGTCTCGAAGAATCTTCTAATTATTTCCTATGCAAGGTCAATTTGATGGAAACCCGGGATAGGTGTTTGTATTTTTTTCATCAACAAATCATCTTTTATCTACCCAGCTTTTCAGCACGTCTTTAACTGATTTTTTGTGTATTTCTTGAACTGTCTGGTTGTTGTGATGGTTTTGACAGGAAAATTTCAGCTGTCAGTGATCTTATGTCTGGCTCCCGAAAATGGTGACTTTGATGGAATTCCATGTGATGTGAAGGACGTAATTAGTTCTTATCAGTCGAGTCCTTTTGTGGCAAAAGTGGGTTGTTTTCTTGTCAGCATTTCATTTTGTAGAGAGAACCATATGCAGCTTTGACAAGTTATGGTATCTGTGAGTAATGATGTTTACTCACGGAGTATCTTACCCTACCATGGTCCACTAGCATATTTGACAAGGAACCGCTAGCATATTTGACATCTGTTGATGCCTTTTCTCTTCTCCCATTTTCCAAGTTCTAGAAAATTTTATTTCACGAATCCTCCCTCCTTTTTTTTCCCTTTGGTGGGACATCTCATTTGAGTAACTAATGCATATCAGGTGATATATGTGTATCAAAGTGTCGCTTAGCTGAAAGGAGTTCTTTTGCGATGATCTCCTTTCTGCTGCTTCAGGAGGTAAAGTTGTGTTTATGACCTTAGTGGACCACTATGGGCTTCGCTTGGGAATTTCTTTTGGTCTTTGTAGTTTTTTTCAATGCTTTATAGGCTATTTATGCCAAAGAGGGCTTCTTGGTATTGGTTGTTGTACACTAATATTGTTTGCTCTATTATGTCTGCGTATCCAGTGAAATGCACTTCAAGTGAATAAGTAGTTGAAACAACTGGTCAATAATAATGAAGCAACAGCAAACATCTGTATTGTCAATGGCATTAGATTCTGTAACATAGCACTTCAGTGGCTGGATAGGATGTCACTGTATATATAGGTCAATTTGGCTTTCAAACCCTGAATTTAAACAAAGTTTCCATCTCTTGAATTTTTTATCATTTTTCTCTTTCATCATGTAACTTGTCTTTTTAAGTTCATTATGGCATGAAAAGAAGCCATATCCTATCTAATGTTAGGTGGAAGTGTGTATCCTTCTCAAATATTTCAAAGTGCACAGATGATTTGATATTAGGAAAGTCTATTAGCTGTTAATAAAATTCTAAAGCTTTATTTTCTGTATCGTGCTTATCTTGATCAGTGTATATTTTTAATTCAAATATAAGCATAAGAAGATATACTACATAAGAACTCCCTGTAACATGTAACCTGAAAATGGCGTTGTTTCACTTCATTATGTCATGGCAAAGTGGGATTTTGTTCTTTGTGCTTATTCGTGCTAATTTGTGATAGGTCTGCAAATATGCTGCATTGTCAAAGGAAGAGTGGGTAGAACAGTGCAAGCTATGGCCCACCTCATACCATCCACCAACCTAGTACGTCTCTTTTAAATATTCCCATCAGTAATGGTCATGCATGTTCATGTCTTAAGATCAACATGTTGGCATCATGTTTTAGGACATTTTTGCTGGTTTAGAGTATTTGCATCAGCTATGCAGATGTCTCTGGTTCTAATGTTGTCTCAATTAAAGGAACAGGTTAAGGTGGTTTTTCCAGGATAATTTTCTTATGGATTTCGATATTCTCTTGGGCAGCATTGGGTGCTCATTTTATACTTTTTACCTCCTTCAGAATTTATTTCCAAGCAGATAAGTTGGAAGTTGGAGTCTGAAAACCAAAGACTTACAAAGAGTTGCAGTTTGAGTGCCCATCTTAAATTTGATAAGCTTTGTTTTTAAAAATTTAGGATGTGATTGATTTTACTTCGTTCTGCTGAGTTGTATTAGTTTTAATTGCATCTGGACTGAGAGGAGTTTTGGGTTATATATAAACCAGAGAAGTTACTTTCAAGGAATAACTAATCAAGCCATCTCCATCATGCATAATGGCTGCTAATGATTCTTGGCTATAGAGACCAAGGGTTGCCTAGTTGGTTGGGAAACACTCTTTTTAAGTCACTAAGCCAGGTTTAAGTCTTATCATTCTCCTCTCCCGCCTTTTGCAATCAAATGTAAGCTTTGCCTGCTCAATTCAATGGAGTTTGTGCAAATATTTGACCTTGATTTTAGCATTTCCTAATTTTACTTCTTGTCAATGATCACAAGGAATTATCTGTTACTCTATATTAATGTGTATAATGTGCATTTATACATACCCTATGTCATTACTTATTTGTTCTCTTAACTTCTGATTTCCACATAGCAGCAATATCAGTGGGATAACTGGGTTTAGCACAATTGGTTGTAAGTTTTATGAAGTATGCTCTGGAATTGGCGAAATCTCATGGTAATGTGGTAAGTGTTCCGGTATGCCCTCAACTTGCGATTAATGAATGTAACTTTGAGTGATTTCATCAAGTTTGCAGCTGATTATATCTCTGACTAGTCAAGATCTCAGAGTTCTTGAATATGAGTACTTAACTGGCCTTCCCATCTTACCAACTAAAAAAAGAAAAGAAATTCTCTTATACATGGCTATCATTTCTTTCTGAGCGTTATACTGCTTTGACATGGCATGCTCTAAGGCCTTCCTTTGGTGCTACTCTTTATTTTCCTTCGAATCAGTATTATGTGAAGTAAAGCACATCCAAGTACATGTTCGACGAGTATCATTTCTAACTGCTGCAGTGTTTGCACTTTCAACAATTTTCCCATCAAGCCATAGAGAACTCACCATAGCTCGCATTAGCTTTCAAGAATCATTTTGGGTTTGGTAACAAGAAGTGAGATTTACTTGTTGCAATTAACTTGACAGGAATGTGAAGTTTTTATGTATCACATTTATTGACTTTGGAACCAAAAAACGAGAGGAAAACTGTTTTATAATAGTGGAGAACAATCCGATCATTTTGAAGGCTGGGTCCTTTAGACATTTATCCCTTGAAATGTTCATGCATAGACGTAGTAAAATAGGGGTTTCAGGAAGGAAATGTAGTGCTTCATCTTGCTCCCTAATTGTGCATCCAAGTTTGTTTTATGCTGGTGCAGGAACCTCTTATGTTGTGGAAATTGCACAAATTTTGCTTTTGTTACACCCTTCTCTCATCTCCAGGTGGTCAATACTGCAGCAATTGTAGATCCTCTATCTAATCAAGTGATTGCAAGGGCATGTGATGAAGTCTGCTCTTGGCAAACTCCAAAAACAGAAGTTGGTGCTGAATGTAGTAGTTCCACCAAATCTTGTGCCGAAATGACTGGATTAATAAAACATGAATCATGTCTTCAACGCTATTCCTCAGGTTAGGCAGAGCAAGTTGAGACATCCATTTCTTGTCTACATCCACGATGGTGGGTAGATGAACAGACTGGCAGGAGCTCTTCATTTTGGCACCCATTGCGACATGCTGTGATGGTGGCCATTGAATCATCTGCTGCCAGGGACAGACGCTTATTCCCTGATGTGAGATACAAAGATGAGCTACCGTAGAGGAGTATATTCTATCTCCTGCAAAATCTCAAACAAAAAGACGGAGAACTGATGGCAATGACGTAAGCTTTTCCTCTACATGTGAAGGAAATCCTGGCAAGACTTTTGATGTAGCTAGTATAAGCACCTAGAGGGGGTGAATAGGTGTAAAAACAATTTCTCGAGATACCACAAAGCAATACTAAGCATCCGCAACCCATTGATAGAAAGGAAATCTTCGACTCTTTTGCTTAACCAAAACGAATTATGATCAAAGTAAAGTAAAGAGTAGGGAAGAGAAGATTAAAAACAAGGTTTATAGTGGTTCGGCTTTTCCTAAGCCCACGTCCACTCTTCTGCACTGACAGCCTATCGGTTGGATTCCACTATGAACAAAAGAGATGTTACAGCACAGTTCTTCCTTGATTCCACAGTGTGGATGTTCTCTCACACTTCCTCAAGGTTTCTCACAAATATAAACTCTCTTTTGCGTACTAGTTTTCACTCAAATGAATTGACTAAACAACAAAAAGCTTCAGACTTTGGAATTCTTTTATCGCGCACACTTTTTTGAACAGCTTAGAACGTCTTTCTTATATACTCCTTTACGCCATCATACCCATTGGCACTTACCAAAGGAATTCCTCCAATCTACCCGATGGACAGAATTAATTAGGAAGATCATTCGAGCTATTAAAGAAACATGTCGATAGCCCATCAATCCTGTTTGCCCATACAATCAGGATCTTGGTTTCCATAAGTAGAACATTCCACGAATATTTCGCCAATCATTGGATCCTTAATCATCGAATCAATCTCGATCAATTAAAGGGATTCCGTTATGTCATATCCAGCCAAGAGATCTTCTCCAGTCGATAAGGTCATATCCTTAATAAAACATCCATATCTAGATAGCCTTTCTTCAACGGATTAGAAACTGTCAATGAGGATAGACTTTGAATCTTGAGTCTGGCTGTCCCAGGGTCTTCGACTTTAAACAAAGATAGTCTACAAACCTTCGTGTTAGATCGATGGAAACGTTTTGTCAGCTTCAAAACATTTCAAGAAAATTTCTCCAACAATCTCCCCCTTTTTGATGGTGACAAAATTTTCCTGCAAATTTGGATAACTTTGACCTACAAAACATTTCTCAAACAAATATACATATCTTATAAAGATAAATGGCTAAATGAAAAACACTAGAATCTGCAACCATAAAAAATAGGTTAGTCTTGAATATGATACAGCCATCCATAAGATATCAATAGCAGTCAATAGCAGTCAAATCCAAATTCAAATCCAGACACAAAATTAAAGTCAAACATCAATCCAAATCAAACAATCCAAATGATTAAAAATTCAAAGTTTGATTCAAATCTTGCACTTCTCCCTCTTCTTATCAGCATTAAAAAGGTTGAGATGAAAATGGAATAGAGTCAAGATTGCTTGGGAACGCGGACAAGCTGGAAATCTCCCATGGACTGAACGATCCCTTCCAGCCTTTTCAAGTCTTCCTTCAGTTGTGCAACCTCCTCACCCTTAGCATTGGCTTGAATCTGAACAGAGAGGGCTTGGATCAGATCATTCAATGAACCAGAAGAAACTTGACGTGCATTCTGCAAGCTTTGAACCTCGCATCCCAGAGCATAGATTTGACCGCGCATTTCCAAGAGAATATCCATAATTCTGCGAAAATCTGCTGAGCTGTCGGTCTGCGTACTAGCATCAGCACGCTCTGCAAATGATGGCATATCAAAATAATCGCGCAGATTGGTGATGAAGCATCATGTTCTTCTTCAGGAAAATAAGAGGCATGAATGTCTTCTGGGTCGGTTGGAGAGCGGTTGACTCCCTCATTATCTCCCCCTGTTTCTGTGCCTTCAGGTGGAGAAGAGTGTTTTTCAGGCTCTTTTTCCTCTGGATTCATTCTCTCTTCTTCTTCTTCTTCTTCTTCTTCTTCTTCTTCAGGTCTTTCCTCTTCTGCTTCTTTTTCGCCAACTCCTCTTTCTTCTTCTTCTTCTTCTTCTTCTTCTTCTTCTTCTTCCTCTTCTCTCTCTTCTTCTTCTTTTTCTTGTCCTTCTCTTTCCTCTCCTTCTGTCTCATGTTGTTCCATTGACTCTGGAATAGTACGACTTAGCTTCTTCAAAGCTATGGCCGAAATGGTAAGGTCGTCATCCTCTTCATCTTCCACGATGAGAGCTCTTCTTTTCTTGGGTGGAGCAACCATGGGCTCCTTCCCTTTCCTTTTTTATGCAGAAGAGAATTGATGAGACTTTACAGGAGTCTTCTCCTTAAATTTCTCCAACGCCTTGCTTAGCTCCTTCAGACGCATTTTGGTCACCATTTTTAGCCCTACCACCATATGATCGCACGATCGAACACAAAGAATTTGTGGAGGCTGAATATTCAGATGTCTGAATAACTTCGTGACAAGACTTGGATAAGGAAGTTGACCTTTGTCTTTCATCACTGCTCTATACATGTGGAACATAACAGTGTGAGAAAGAGAAAACTTTTTCCTAGTGATGATTGCATACATCAGCTTTGCCTCCGAACTTGAAACATCAGTTTTGGAAGTTGACTTCGGTCTGAGGCAATTGATCACAATCTTGTGTAGCAGAATGTTGAACGCACTCATCCTTAGGTAGGAAATCTTTTCCTTTGTTCTCCTGTCCTTCACAAGTTCTAGTGTAGCACGAGCAATAAAAACTTTGATTGGTTGATATCTTCCTCTCTCAACCCCTAACACATCTGCTAGCATATCCATATCCACAACAAAATCTTGATCTTTGACATTGAAAGAGAATCTATTCGCATCCAGGAAACTAAGATTCGAATAGAAATAGGCAATTAATTCAGCGTAAGCTTGTGTGGTGTCAGAACAGAATTGCTCAAGTTGAAGAAAACTAAACTTTTCCCTCAAGTTCACATTCACAGCATCCAGAAAATCAAAATCCACACTCCTAGGGTTTATCACCCCACGCTTCAGCAATTTTGAGTATAGATCCTTCTGTTCTTTCGATCTAAACATCTCTCCTCTTTTTCCTCGATTTTCCGCCGCAATACCCATCCTCGGTTGAAATTGGCTGAACAATTTGTCATCATCATTCCCATCTTTCGGATTAAATCCCCAATCACGAGGATCACTTGGGATATTTGCAAGGGATTCTTCTACCACCATTTTATGAGCAATTCTCAAACTTTCCATTTTCCGCAAAAAGATATATTCGTTCCCATATCCTTTGTCTTTAAGAAAATCATCGACATAGTTCAAAGGAGTACGAGTCCCCTTTAAAGCATGATACAACTTATAAATAAAAGCGGACTTTTGAACTCTTACATGATCTGCGTCTTCAATGATTTCTTCTTCTTGTTGATGACCAACATTTTGAGGACTAGATGGTGGAGAATGACGCTGCCGAGAATGTTGTGGGCTTTGTTGTTGATTTAGAGACACTTCTTCCTTAGTGAGATCGAAGTGAGTAGGCCCCTCATTCATTCGTCGTGGTCCCCTGCTTGCGATCTTCGAAGACTTTCTTGAAGACGACATCTTTTTCACTCTTTGAAAGATTCCTTGCTTGACTTTCCTAAGAAAAATGACAACTTTTTCGAAGATTAGGCAAGAGAAGAAAATAGGAATGGAGGATCGGTGCTTTTTAGGGTTTTTTGAAGAGTAAAGTGAAGAAGCAACAATGCATAATCGGTTAAAAAAGAAAGGGGGAATACGGATCGTCATAAAGGAAAATAAAAAGATGCCTTTTCAAAAATAATTATCTTTTTCCGAGAAAATAGTCATTTTAAAAATAACTTCTTTTTCAAAAGGAAACGATGCAATAATCACGCCGATTAAAGATAGCAATAATAAAACACGATTGATGATCGTACCTTTTCCAAATGAGATTCGAGAGAGAGAATAACTTGCAGTCAAGGTCTTGTTTGCTTGAGTCTGAGAGTCTCTAGACTTTAACTTCTTCAAACCTCAATATGTTGAGTTTGGAGCGAATAATTTCAAATTGATTTTTCTCCAAAGGCTTTGTGAATATATCCGCTAGTTGGTTCTTTGAATCAACATACTGAATCGAGACTTCTCCATTTTGAACATGATCTCTAATGAAGTGATGTCGAATCTCTAAATGCTTTGCTCTTGAGTGAAGAATTGGATTTTTAGTAAGATTGATTGCGCTGGTGTTGTCACAGTTAATCTCCGTGAATGAATCTTCAATTCCAAAGTCTCTTAGCTGTTATTTTATCCACGAATTTGTGAACAAGCAACTTCCAAGAGCTACATACTTTGCTCATTTTGTAGAGAGCTACTACTACTTTGCTTTCTTGAAAACCAAGACACCGTCCTGCCTCCAAGTAGTTGACAGGTACCCGAGGTGCTCTATCTATCAACTATGTAACCGGCTAAGTCTGCGTCTGAGTATCCAAGAAGAGTAAAGTCTCCACTTTTAGGATACCATAGGCCGATGCTTGAAGTTGAAGCAATGTATTTGATAATACGCTTTGCATCATTTAAATGAGATTCTTTAGGGTCTGCTTGAAATCTGGCACAAATGCAAACACTAAACAAAATGTCAGGTCTAGAAGTAGTAAGATAAAGAAGCGAGCCAATGATACTCCTGTATAGTTTATGGTCAACTTTCTTTCCTCCTTCATCTTTGTTTATCTTTAAGGAACTTGACATTGGAATGTCAGCCTTTTTGCAATTGTCCAATCCAAACTTTATGACAAGATCATTAGCGTATTTTTCTTGATGAATAAAGGTTCCTTCCTTTAGTTGTTTCACTTGAAGCCCGAGAAAGAAGGTTAACTCACCCATCATGCTCATTTCAAATTCATCCTGCATAGTCTTAGAGAATTTCTTGCATAGACTTTCATTAGGAGATCTGAATATAATATCATCGACATATATTTGAACTAGTACAAAACTTTTGCTTTCTCTTTTGATAAACAGAGTAGTGTCTACTTTACCTTTCACAAAACCGTTTTGAATTAAAAACTTACTCAGCCTGTCGTACCAAGCTCGAGGTGCTTGTTTTAAGCCATAGAAGGCCTTTTTGAGTCTGAATACTGAGTCTAGTTTCCTTGGGTCTTTAAACCTTGGTGGTTGTTCCACATAGACTTCCTCATGGATGAATCCATTTAGGAAAGCACTTTTGACGTCCATTTGAAATAACCTGAAATTTTTATGGCAAGCAAATGCAAGTAATAAATGAATTGCTTCTAACCTTGCTACTGGTGCGTAAGTCTCGTCATAGTCTATCCCTTCTTCTTGCCTGTATCCCTTGGCCACGAGTCTTGCTCTGTTTCTTACGACCTTGCCTTTCTTGTCCATCTTGTTTCTGAAAACCCATTTAGCTCCAATAACAGATTTACCTTTAGGTTTAGGAGTCAATTCCCAGACATCATTGATACTGAATTGCCTGAGTTCTTCTTGCATGGCTTCAATCCAGCTTTCATCAGATAAAGCTTCATCTATGCTTTTGGGTTCTATTTCAGAAATAAGAGCCACAGCACTAAACTCTTCGCGCCTTTTGGATCTTGTGCGAATTCCTTCATTGATGTCGCCAATGATAAGATCTTTGGGATGACTGGACTTATGCTTCCAGTTGCTGGTTAATTTGTTAGATTGATGGTCACTTCCTTCACTTGAGTCTTCAACAGTCACTTGTTGCTGGTCCTTCAAAGTCTGAGCTGTTTTTTGAGATTTAGACTTTGTAGAGTCTAGAGCAGGTTCAGGTTCTTCCATATGAGTCTGAATAGATTCATTTTGTATAGAATCCTAGACTTTGACATTCATTGATTCTTCCATAGTTTGAGTCTTCTTGTTGTAGACTCTGTAGGCTTTGCTTGTGGTTGAATATCTAAGGAAGATGCCTTCATTTGACTTTTCTTCAAACTTACCAACTCGATCATTTGCATTTTTCAGTATAAAACATTTGCATCCAAACACATGAAAATATGAAACAATAGGCTTCTTTTATTTGAATAATTCATAGAGGGTTTTTTCTAGAATAGGCCTTAGTAAAACTCTATTAATAATGTAACATGCTTTCTTATAAAATTTTGGAAAATTTTAAAACTTTCCTTTCCACAACTTCCATTTTGCCCAAAAACGTGAAGATGTTGCTTTCAATTAAGAGAGTTCTAGCCATTTCTTGAAGCGATCTATTCTTTCTTTCCACAACTCCATTTTGCTCGGAGTATATGGAGAAGGATATCAATTAGAACAATTATTAGTTTCGAAATTAATAAAACATGCTGAAAACCAGATTTATCACAAAATTTTGTAAAATCTTGATTTTCAAATTCACCTCCATGATTTGTTCTTATACTTGAAATAACATATCCCTTTTCGTTTTGAACCTTCTTAGCAAATTTTTCAAAGTAAGAGAAAGTTTCAAACTTACTTGCCAGGAAATACACCCAAGTAAATCGTGAGTAGTCATCCACAATTACTAGGCAATATTTCTTACCTCCAATGCTTTGTGTTATGGTTGGTTCAAAGAGATCCATATGCGAAGCTAGGCTTAACAATCCATTAGCTAAACCCTACACGGTTAGTGGAAACTTGATTTATTGGTTTAACGAAATTTCTTACCTGTTTTCCCAATATGCATGGTGTACATAGGTCAGACTTTTGGTATGATAAATTTGGTAGACCACGAACAAGCTTCTTTGTTGAAATTTTGGCTATCTACTTCATATTGATGTGTCCTAGCTTTCTGTGCCATAAACTTGCTTCATCTTGTATTGAGATTAAACATTGCGACTCATCTGGTTTCACATCCAAGAGGTAGATATTTCCATGTCTTCGACCCATAAATGACTAAGTAGAGTCTTTACTGGTTCCTAAACATATTCCCTCTTGAAAGTAGATTTTGAAACCGGCATCACATAGCTGGCTGACACTGAGCAGATTGTAGTTGAGTCCTTCAACTAAAGAAACATTGTTTATTGTGAGATTTCCAATCTTCACAGTTCCAAATCCCACTATTCTTCCTTTGCTATTTCCTCCAAAAGAAACTTTTCCACCATTCACTTGAACAAGCTTTATGAAATAATTTGAATCTCCTGTCATATGTCTTGAGCATCCACTATCTAGATACCATTTTACCTTTTTCTTGATAGTGACCTGCATTTTAAAAAAGAAACTCAAACTTTCTTTGGTACCCATCTTTTCTTAGGTCCATTGGTGTTAGTATAATATGTTGTATTTGCCCATACTTTCTTAATAGGTTTCCAAACCATTGGACACTCTTTTTCAAAATGATCTGCACTATTGCACTTCGAACATCTAAGAGCATTGTGACCTACTGGTTTTACAAAAGTCCTTTTAAAATGATTTTTGTAAGCATCTCTTGTGGGTCTTTGTTTGATTCTTTCCTTTACTTTAAAAAAATCAATTAAAGGAATGGTTTCAGCAGTCATTCCCAAACCAGATTTATTAAAATAAGGTCTTTGAACAGAAAGTATTCTTTCTAGTTTCTCAGATCCTATAGAAAATCTTTTGGAAATATTTGAGATATCATTTTTCAAGAATGCATTTTCTTTTGAAAGATGATCTTCATTTTCTCTAAGAGAAGAAACATTTATATCTAAACATTTCACCTTTTCTTTCAAAACATTTTCTTGTTGTTTTAAGGCAGAATTTTCCTTTTTGAGTTCGGAAATCTTTTTGAGAGAAGTCTTAAGACTAAAACACAACTCATCAATGTATTTAGAAACTTTAATAGGGATTTTGAAGTTACTCACCTCAAATTCACCGTCTCGAATCGAGTCTGTCTCGGAGTTTGAATCTGAATCCGATTGTGCCATCAGACATATGTTGGCATAATCATCATCACTTTCTTCACATTCTGTATCACTCCAGGTTTCTGCTTTAAGAGCCTTTCGATACTTTTCAGTTTTTCCTTTCTTCTTCCTTAGAAGAGGACAGTTGGGTCTGATGTGTCACTTTTTCTTATATTCAAAGCAGACTACATCTTTGTTTGATTCATCATTCTCAACATACTTAGCTGTTGCTTTTGAAAACTTTGTTTCCTTGGATTGAATCTTCTTCCTTTTCTGTTCAGCTTCCTGAATCTTCTTATCATGAGAGCAAGCTCCTCATCGTCCATATCGTCTTCAGAGTCTGCAACATCAGAATCATCATTGGATTTTAATGCAATGGATTTCTTACCTTTAGGGTCTTCATCTTCATTGATTCGTTCCACTTCATAAGACTGAAGAGTTCCAACCAACTCATCAATAGATAGTGGCATGATTCTTTGGGTCTCTCTGATTGAGGTCTTTATGTGATTCCAATCCTTGGAGAGTCCTCGCAGTAGCTTATTTACCTTCATAGGATCAGAAATTGGTTGACCTTGATTTTCAAGACCATTCACAATATCTATAAAAACGACTAAACATGTCGATTATAGATTCTCCCGATTTCATTACGAAGGCTTCGTATTGATCGAGGAGAATGTTGATTCTGGTCTCTTTCACTCGATCGGTTCCTTCATAGGTAATATGTAATCTATCCCAGACTTCTTTAGCTGTAACACAAGAAGATATTCTGTTATATTCAGTAGGTGATAAAACACAATATAAAGAATAAATTGCTTTTGCATCAAGAGCTTGTCTCTTGATTATCTCTTCCTGAGTCATTTGGCTAGACTCCACAGTATCTTTTCCTCTTTCTGAGACAAGTGTAGCTTTAGGAGTGATTCCTTTTTCTACAACATCCCATTCCAGAGGATCCTTTGATCTTATAAACGCATTCATTTTGTTTTTCCATATGTTGTAATCCTTTCCATCAAAGTAAGGTGGTCTGATATTACTTTGCCCTTCTACCAGCTTTGAAGCCAACATACTAGCCATGGATCTTTAACTCAAGTAAAACACTTCAAACAAAGTGAGTACATAGGCTCGATACCAATTGATGTAGCTAGTATAAGCACCTAGAGGGGGTGAATAGGTGTAAAAACAATTTTTTACAGCAATACTAAGCAGACGATAGAAAGGAAATACTCTTTTGCTTAACCAAAATGAATTACGATCAAAGTAAAGTAAAGAGTAGAGAAGAGAAGATTAAACACAAGGTTTATAGTGGTTAGGCTTATCCTAAGCCTACGTCCACTCTTCCGCACTGACAGCCTATCGGTTGGATTCCACTATGAACAAAAGAGATGTTACAGCATAGTTCTTCCTTGATTCCACAGTGTGGATGTTCTATCACACTTCCTCAAAGTTTCTCACAAATATAAACTCTCTTTTGCGTACTAGTTTTCGCTCAAATGAATTGACTAAACAACAAAAAGCTTCATACTTTGGAATTCTTCTATTGCACACACTTTTTTGAATAGCTTAGAACGTCTTCCTTATATACTCCTTTACGCCATCATACCCGTTGGCACTTACCAAAGGAATTCCTCCAATCTACCCGTTGGACGGAATCAATTAGGAAGATCATTCGAGCTATTAAAGGAATATGTTGATAGCCTATCAATCCTATTCGCCCATACAATCAGGATCTCGGTTTCCATAAGTAGAACCTTCCACGAATATTTCGCCAATCATCGGATCCTTAATCATCGAATCAATCTCCATCAATTAAAGGGATTCCGTTATGTCATATCTAGCCAAGAGATCTTCTCCAGTCGATAAGGTCATATCCTTAATAAAACATCTAGTTCTGGATAGCCTTTCTTCAACGGATTAGAAACTGTCAATGAGGATAGACTTTGAATCTTGAGTCTGGCTGTCCGGAGGTCTTCAGACTTTAAACAACGAGTCAGCAGTCTGCAAACCTTCGTACTAGATTGATGGAAACGTTTTGTCAGCTTCAAAACATTTCAAGAAGATTTCTCCAAAACATTTGCCTCCAGAAAAGATTTCTCCAACAAAAAACAACTCAACACGCCATCCCTTCACAACTTCTTTTATCAGTTTTTTTTTTTTTTTGCAAAATTGCTATCCCACATCAACTCCATAAAATGTTGAAGACATAAATCCACAATTTCAAAGATTCCGCAAGTTGCAGAGTCAAGGACAATGTCAAGGACAATGCCTGATGTCAACAGACGCTTTAGTATTTTGGCAGTTTGATTGCAAGCCTTATCTCCCTAAGAGCTAGTTTTACAAAGTCAAACGAGCAATCCTGCCTTAACTTCAATTCCCCACTCCTTCTAATGAAAGGTGCTGCATGTAATATCAAATAAACAATTCTCCCAACGAGAAAGAATCAAAAGGTTAAAGAGGCTTTCACATTTGCGCCGTGTTCTTATGTATATGTAGGAGTTGAGAGAAAACAATGGATTAAGTTATTAATCAAGAAAACAAACTTGATATGGCTTGAAAATCAAAATGCATGCATCAGAGAAC
This sequence comes from Eucalyptus leucophloia subsp. euroa, assembly GCA_017140325.1. NCBI lineage: Eukaryota > Viridiplantae > Streptophyta > Magnoliopsida > Myrtales > Myrtaceae > Eucalyptus > Eucalyptus leucophloia. The sequence continues at coordinate 52,983,505 of CM029470.1, forward strand.
AGATGTATCTATTGATGAAAACACACAATGTGATGAAAGAAAAACAGAGTTCTTTTTTTCTTTTTTTTTTTGAGAAATGGGTAGACTCAACGGTGGATCAATTGATATGTTTTTGATTGAATATTTTTACAATTCACCCGATGCATACATATAGTGTAAATTTGAACTAAATTGATTAGAATCAAATTGTATGGTAGTATACTATCAAGAGTTGGTCCATATTATTAACTATGATTCCAAGGGGATATATTGAAAGTATGTGCATGCACTTTAAATTTAGAGATTTCTAACCATGGATGAAATGAGGTTCTCTTTGTATATATATATATATATATAACATGGCACTTTCGTGTACCTGCTATTGTGGCAAGATTCCAAAGTGATATCTTGAACCGGTTAAGTGCTAGTAGTGCTATCATTATAAATAGGAGACAAGAATCATGTCAACAAAGACAAATAAAAACATAAATATCACACTCGTGACCTGAAAATTACTAATGTTTTATAATGCTTGAATTCGTCTGAAAACAACTTCAATCAATCAACCTCGGTTACCTGAAATAAAAAAATTATCAATAATTTTACTTGGCAATTTGACATAGAGTAAGACTTCTACTCGTACTTTTCAAATGTTATATTAGATATTAATTTGTGACATACATCATGATTAGGACATTAATTTGTAGACATAGATGTTGTCCTTGTCCTTAACAATTTTGTCAATAAGATCCCTAATTGATATGCATTTTTTTTCCTTCTATGTAAGTCCATCCATTAAACAAATCAATAAAAATACGTCGAGCCATCTTCGTGTCCTTGGAGTAGTCAACTGATGGATCGACCAAGCATAGAGGAATACCTAAAGATTGGAACAGATAGACTAAACACAATGTAAATGGAATTGCTCGAAATAATATATATTTTAACAATAGAAGTGCAAGAACCACTTACATTTGTAAATAGATTTTTCCCAAAAATTGAGTCTAGCTCCACTGTGGAGAAAACGAAGTATCAATGTTAAGATTATACAAACTTTGTAGTAGCTGCCATCGGATGTCATTGACCACGGAATTTGTGAGCTAAATACAAGCATAAGTCTTTTGGGACACGAGAACAAAAATGTTAATTCAAGTAAATAGTGAAGGAATGAGATGAGTGAGTGTGAAATCCTACCCAAATGGCCGGCCAGAGTAATGCTGAACAAAGTATCATTAGATGGGAAGGAGCAAATAGAGTACCAAACTCTAATGCATTGCCTATAATTTTAGGTTCAGCATCAAATTTGTCTATTAATGCCTTTACCATCCTTATTCTTCCTCCTCGGGTAGCATAGCAGAAGGCCCGGTTGGGACTAAGATTTTTATATTTTGGAGGGAAGTGCTTGACCAGGTTCTCGACCAATGGCGCAATATCGAGCATAGTAAAGTGATTGCTTTCTATGGTCATAATTTTGGCCGTCATTGCTGCGTGGTCTCTATTGAGCTTTTCCTCAGTAGTTTTCCAGTCACCTTTCAACACGGCTTTAAAAAATTGTCGATATTTGTCATCAACCACCGCTTTTGGTATGACTGCAAAAATTGCACATTAAGACGGCGGAGGTCAAACCAAAGAGTTGGATGAGAGGATGAGGTGGAGGTGGAGGTGTGGACAGTGGATGACGACTGATTTCAAAGTCTGAGCTTTCATTGAACTGAAATAGTTGTTTGCTCAGTTTGCTACATCAAAAATTTCTTGTATTGGGGCACTACTTGGGTGGCCATCTTGTGTATTGTAGCGAATATGTGTGGATCATTGCCTTATTCGAATGGATGAACCCCATTGAAATATTTGATGGCCATGTTGCCAATTTTTTTGAAAATTGGGTTCACCTTAATACGAAAGTGAGCAATGAAGTACACAAATAAAACATTGAGACAATGTTTACACTTGGCAGCATATATTATACTTTGGCTAATGTCACACTTCCAGTGTCTTAAAACATGAGTACAGTCCATGCTATTCACACTTTACACATAGTAACAAGTACAAAGAAAGATTACATCACATGTGCTTGTCAAATAATAGTAGAGATCATTTCCATAGCTTTAGGGGACGGTAGAGACGAGGCCAATAAGTGGATTCGACCATTTCAATATACAAGGGAAACTGTAGGATTGCAAACAATACAACAGGGAAGGCAGCCAACGAAGCAATTGGGATATAAATCCACTTGAATCGTATGCTCAAGATGATAGTAAGAGCAGAGCCGAATGCCACCAGCATAGAGACCAAAGAGAGGATGAGAAAAGTGAGGCCCATCACCATTTTTCTCGGTAGTGAGTGGAGGAAATCTTCGATTGTATAGCGTGAAGTTAGGATAGTCAAGAACATCAAGGTGGCAGTGAGAGAGGACAAGAGAGCGAAACTGTCTGCAACCGCAAATACCAAAAATGAGCCCTTGTTAAGAAATATTGGGATCCCCATACTGTCATTGTTGCCTCCAGGTACTGTAAAAGCTGCAGCAAAAGCTATCGTAATGATGAGAGTCGCCACGAGACTACAGGATGACGATGTATCCTTCATCCATTGCTTTGCCTCCTTGAACAACTCTTTCCGTTGTTCTACAAAAATTTCCCATAATGTTTTTTTATGCTTTTGAAATTTCAGCCATTTAGAAGGAGAGGCGCCAATTGCCTTCAGAAAAATAAAGGACGCCTATCAATGTAAATGTCAGTTGAAGAACACAAAAAGGAGGGAAACAAATAAGGAGAACTGACCCGAAACCACTGAAGTTCCCTCTGCAGAAGAAAAGCTGCTCCAGAAACATCAGGGGATTCACATCTTGGTGACCATTTGATCAGAGCGTTCATTTGGACCATGTCCGTCGAAAGATTTTCGTCAGCGAAACATTGAACGGGGCGGTGTGCTCTCACTACTCTAAGCAACTCAACGTGCCGTCCCTCCACAATTTCATTTTCCAGTTTTTGTACAAAATTGTTATTCCACAACAACTCCGGAAAATGGTTGAGACATAAATCCACAATTTCAAAGACTCCACGAGATGCAGCGTCAAGGACAACATCTGAAGTCAATAGATTCCCGAGTATGTCACTAGCATCAAAACTTTTCATCATCTCGGTAAGAAATAGTTCTGCCAATTGAAGCGAGCAATTGTGCCTACACTTCAGTTCTCCAATCCTTTTGATGAAAGGTGCTGCACGTGACATCAGATAAACAATTTTCCCAAGGATGAAGTATTAAAAGGTTGTAGAAGCTTTCACATCTGTGCTATGTTCTTAGGTATATATATAGGAGTTGAGAGAAAATAATGGCTTTCAGACATAAATCAAGAAAACAAACTTGATATGGCTTGAAAATCAAAATGCATGCATCGGAGAATAGACGGATATGTGATGAACACACAAAATGTAATATGAGAAAAAGAGAGTTCTTTTCTTTTCTTTTTCTTTTTCTTTTCTTAAATGGATAGATTCAGCAATGTATTGATAGACCCATTTTTGCTTGAATATTATTACAAATTCGCCAGATGGATATATAAAGTTTAAACTTCAAATTGAATTAATTAGAATGAACCATATCGTGATATACAAATTGAGAGCCAGTCCACATAAATAACTATAATCTCAAGGGGATACACTAGAAGTATCAATATACACTTTAAATTTAGAGGTCTCTACCCATGGATGGAATAATGTCATTTTCTGTATATAACATGGCAGTTTTGCGTACCTGGTATTGTGGCAAAATTCCAGAGTGATGTCTTGATCCGGTTAAGTACTAGGAATGCCACCACCACAAAGAGGAGAGAAGAATCATATCAGCAAACTAGGGAACGGTGACAAATCAAAAAATACATATTGCACTCATGGAATGAAAATTGGTTCCGTTTTATAATGCTTGATTTTGTTAAGAAATAACTTGGATCAATCAACCTTCATTTCCTCAAATCCAAAATCTACAACTCTCAATAATTCTACCTGGCAATTTGACATTGAGTAAGATATCTCCACCAACTTTCCAAATGTTACATCAGATCTAAATTTGTGACATACATCATGATTATAATATCAATTTGTATACATGGATGTAATCCACGTCTTCTAACTTTTTTTTTTCAACGAGTTCCATTCATTAAGTATATCAATAGAAGTACCTTGAGCTATCTTCGTGTTCTTGGAGTCGTCAAATGATGTGTCGACCAAGTATAGAGGGATAACTGAAAATGGGAACAGATAGAGTGAATACCATGTGAATAGAGTTACTTGAATTGTGCATATCTAACTGAAGGAGCGCAACCAATACCTACATTTGTAAATAAACTTTTGCCAAAAATTGAGTCCAGCTCCACTACGGAAGTAACCACTCGTTAATGCCAATGATTGCAAATACATTATGGCTTCGGTGTCTTCGAATTTCAATGAGTCGGGGTATTTGCGAGCTAAATATAGGTATATGTCTTTTGGGACACAAGAACAAAAAACTTAATTCAAGTAAACAACAAAGAAAATGAGATAAGGCGAGCAAGTGTAAAATCGTACCCATATGGCCGTTTACCATAAGGCCGCCCATGATATCGTCCTTTGGGGTCCATTTTAGCCTCCTGGCCAGGTACCAGATAACATCCTTATGCTGAAAAACATGTGGAATAGCAGACTCTAGGGCACCGTGAATAATTCTAGGTTCAGGATCAATTTTGTCTACTAATGCCTTTACCATCCTTAATCTTCCTGCCCGAGCAGCGTAGGAGAGGGCTTTATTAGGATAGAGATCTTCACATTTTGGAGGGAAGTGCTTGACCAACTTCTCGACCAACTGATCTTGTGCGGCCATAATCGCAACATCGAGCATAGTTAAGTCATTACTTCCTATTTTCATAATGCTGGTTGTCATTGCTGTGCGGTTTATATTGAGGATCATCTCGATTTTTTTCCAATCACCTTTCACTGCGGCTTGAAACCATAATCGATAGTCTTTAATTACCACCGCTTGCGGCGTGACTGCAAAAATTGCAAATTAAGGCTTTTGCACTCCTTGTTTTTTAGGTCAAGTGTAACCATTGTGCTTGCTCAAAGTTCCAATAAAATGCAGATGCAAGCGAAGAGGCGGTGGTTTACTCAACGAACTTTTTTCACCTTCCTTTACTCTTTGTAAGAGAAAATATTTTTCGCTTGAGCTATCTTTATTATTATTCAATATATTATTTTGATTTTAAAAATGGTCTGGAGATTATATTTGAATTAATATATCAGCATGTTGAAATATCCCATGGCCCTTAATTATGAGATTTATATGCTGTTTATATACGTGTAGTTTCTCTCCACTTATCAACTTGAGTTTTGCAGTTGGAAAGGATCTACACTAGTTTATTTCACGCATGCATCCATCTTGTTTGTGAAATTTCAATTTTTTAATGATCTTATGCCATGAAATTCAAAATGTTTTGAACAAAATACTGTCAATGTGTAAGACATAATATATATGGAAAATGAAAATTAAAAGTTTAAAGTGACAAACCTTTAGATTCGAACTTGCTGGAAAATTGCTTCATCCACATCTTCATGTCTTCTGCAAGAGTTGACAGGCCTTCTGAACTTCCTTCTTCGTGCACCTCTTTATTACCAAAAAGAGAAATAACCTTGGAAAAATTAGTTACAGTTTGTACAGTTTAGAAAAACTCAAGATATTATTCAGATTTTAAAAAATTATAAAAATATTATATTTCAATGTATATGTCAACATTTTATGCTCTGAAACTTGAAATGTTTGGGATTAAAAAAGTTAAAGTCCATGAAACAAGAGAATTATGAAAAACAAAAATTAAAAGTTCAAAGTGACAAACCTCTGGTTTTGCGACTGTCTTGGCAAGCTTCAACAATTGCCATCTTTAGTGAACTCAAGTCTATGCGAACCTCTTTGATACCAAAAAGAGAAATGGATATAAATAACTTAAGAAAAATTAATTACACTTTACATGCTTTAGATCATGCATACATGATTCGTATCAGGCTCATTCAGTGCATGGAATTTTTTGTATTAAACTTAGATGCAAACATGAAACAAAAAAAAAAAAAATCAACATTAAACTTAATAGAGATGACGAGTTCTTTTCGAAATAGGTTATTATCATGAATCAATTTCATGGTTCTTCTAATTTTGATGTATTGAACAAAGTGTATCTAGTGAGTTTATATTTCTTGTTGCCATTGATCTTATCTGCAATGTTGTTCATAAATTAAGATAATACAAAATTTTATGGATCTTCACAATTCCACGTGATAATTATAACATAATTATACATCATTAAAAATAAACAATTAACTTAATCATCTCGATTTCATCAATCAATGAAATTAATTTATAAGTTACCATCTGTACAAGATACAAGTTTTCAACAGTATTACTTCTATCATGCCGAAGCACTGCATGCATTTTTTTTTCTTAACTTAGTACATCGTTAACTTTAATGGATAGAAATAAAAGTCGGGAAAAAAATTATCTATTTTTGCTTACAAAACCCATATTATTTTTCTTGATTTTGTGGCAAGAACGTTCATCCGTGCGTGTATCTTGCACAACGTGTTTGCTAGTGAATTTTCTTTTTTTAATGTTATCTTAATATTTGTCACGATATTGACAACCATTTTTATTGACAAGTTATTTTTTGCTCAAAATGACATTACATATTTCTTTTTTGGAGATGATTATCGTGAATTGACTGGTTTGGGGATCATATCTTTAGAGGATTGATCTCACGTCGTCTCTTGATTATTAGTAATTAATTATTCGGAACCCATTTGTTTTGCACTCTACTCTTCACGAAATCGCTTTGTTGGACAACTAACTACAAATTTGATTTGCTTATTACCTAAACATAGAAAATAATTAGTCCTCGCTAGGTGATTGTTTATACAAAACTCTATGAGAAGAGGAAATTTTCAGGTAACTAAATTTTAATGTGTTGATCATGAGTCCTGCCAAGGTTATTCTTTATCATTGGGAATATAAACTTGGCTAGCAAGGTTGGGCTTTAGGCCACATATCATTAGGTTCAAGCCCTAGTGATCGGACCATTACTTACTTTAAGGTGGCTCTCTCTTTCTTATGATAGAGTTCATTCAATCTCTTGACACCATTAACTTAATTAACTATACCAAGAACATTCTACCAAGCATGTATTTTGGACAACGTGTTTGTTTGTGAATTTTCATCTATAATGTTATCTTTACACTTTGTCATAATAGTGACTACTATTTCTATTGACAAGTTATTTTTAATTTAGAAAAACACTACTACATGATTTCCTTTTTGGAGATGACTACAGTGAATTGATTAGTTTGAGGGTCAGGTCTTCAAAGGAGGAGTCTTATGTAGTCTTAATCTCTTAATGATAAGTGATTAACTATTTGGAACAAATTTGTTTTGCCGTCTGCTGTTGACGAAATTGCTTTGTTGGACAAAACTCTCTCATAAGAGGAAATTCTCTGGTAATTAATTTTAATGAACTGGTCATTGAATGCTTTTAAGTAATAAAACTTAGATCCACAAAAAACGGTTTTATCATCATCAACAACTATAAGGGAACTTATGGAGCCAAGTCATCCCAATTAGGAGATTTGACTTTGTGGAATACATTTTGTGTGCTTATTATTTACTTGAAAGGAATAGTCGTGCCATGGGCCCGAGAAAATGAATCAATTAGCTGTAGTTGGTGGCCACACATTGCTTTTGCATTTTCAGTTCATGGAAATTAAATTTTTCGACCTCTGTAGTTAGATCCAATTAAATATACCGCCAAACTAGATAAAGGAAACAAAGAAATTATAAGACCAGATCGCTCATACCATGAATTTTTCTGGGTTGGAACATGAACATGTACCTGGTGGTGGTTCTGCATGATTCAAATTTCCTTGTATTTCAATTGGCTGCGTCGCCATTAGGCTGCTCTCCTCGTTGCAATCTTTCAACGACAATGTAAATGGAGTAGGATGCAAAAATGGGTAAGGTATTCAATTCAAAGAATTTTAGTCTCCCTAAGCGAGTTCATTCCTTCTTTTTATAGAAGAAGTACCCCGCCTAGTGTAAAGGTAATCCCCAACACCTAGAGCAAGTAAATCATATAATTTTTTATTCATTTTATAACGGTTGGATTATTTAAGTGTAAAAAAGATTATCACTAGGAATATAAACTAAGCCTATACAAGTTAGCGAGCAGGCTCATGATCTGGGGCCACAGATCATTAGGTTCAATCCCTAGTCATCGAACCATTACTTTAAGGTGACTCAATCTCTCTTTCCTATGATAGAGTTCATTCCGTTCCTTGATACCAATGGAACCTTTATCAAGTTAAGCCACTTCTTTATTGAACTCAGAAAAGCTATTCAAGCAAATTAATTTGCAAGTCTTTAGCCGAATCAAGCTATTGGCAAAAACGAGCGCCTCGCTTTTGTCTGGCTGAAAAACACAAGCAAGGAACTTCTATTTGATTCAAGATAGAATCTTTCTAAAGAAAAGACTTTCACGCAAAATATAGATGTAAAGTGGGAATTTTCGAATTTCCAATTTTACACACCAATGGATTCTTTACCAAGTTATGCCACTTCTTTCTCAAGCTCAAAAAAGGGTAAATTAATTTGCAAGCCTTTAACTGAATAAAGCTATTGGCAAAAAGGGGCACAAATATATATACTCACTTTTTTAAGTGTCTAGCCCAAAAATTTTCACAAGCAAGGAACTTCCATTTAGTTCTTTCCAAGATTCAAGATAGAATCTTTTCATGCCTAGGCATGGCGACCCTTGCCTAGGGGCCATTTGCGAGATCGGCCCTCACTGACCCCAGGCGAGGCCGACTGTGACATCCGGATTTCGCCGGATCTCGAATACGTAATGGTCCATGATGTGTCGACAAGTTGTCGTCAGACTACATCATTGGCACCTCTTATGGCCACCCTTTGATCACTACCATCACCGGACTGAGACGTCACGTTTTGTCATGTTCTCGCGGCATCCCCTCATCGTTATGCTTTCGCCGCATCATGACGGTCTGATTACCGTTTAGCTTATCGTCTCGTCTAAAATTTCCTCACGAAACGCCACCAACAAGACCAACGTCAACCGCATTGATACTCTACTAAGCGAACCTTTCATCTGGACTGCTAAAGAACGAAGACTTTGACCCGATGGCAGCCACGTTGTTCCTTTTTAAGCTGCCAACGAGCGGGAACGGAGATGCAAGCCATCAGCCACGTTTCTCTTCCCCTCAGCCGGTCAACAAAAGTGAAATCTTGACTCAAATTCGGCCATGCTCTCCCACGTGTCTCCTTAAAGGACTGTCCACATGCTGCAAGGGAGTTGCCACCAGTGGCCACGCCCCACACCAAATGTCCCCTTCCTCCAGCTGCCACCAACTAAAGGAAGAAGTTGACTTGGTTAGTCAACAGACAGAACCCCCAAAGCAGAAGCAGAAAATCGTCTCTTATTCTTCTGTCAATACTTGGCTTTTGCTTCATTTCTCAGCAATAACTCCAGTAAATATCAAACCAAAAACCCCGCCGTCTTGGCCGTGCTTCACCGCCAGCCACTGATCGCCGCATGCCAGCCCCATCGCCATCTCGCCTCCACCCGCTGCCGACCAGGAAAGCCACCAACCGTGCCTCTGTTTAGCCGTGCAGCTCGCCCCAACCGCGCCCACAGCTCACGACTCACCTCACCGCCGGCACCACCAGATTCAAGGCAAGTCAAGGTCTACTAACCTAGGCTATGTGAATGCTATCGTTGCTTGGTGAGACGCGTTCCGTCGAAATTCTACAAACTAATATTTTTTCCGTGATATTCGCGTGGATTGGTGAGTTCGGGAGTCGTCGGACTGATCACCAACTTTAGTAGTGCAATTCCATGCTTTCTATGGCCAAACTCGTGTTGAGGGTCCATGCATATGTCGACGTTGGCATTTCAGAATTTTAAAAGTGATCATCTACGAGTGGGTTTAAGATTTTAGGGTCAGAAATATGATCATTGACCTTCAGACTTGCTGGTTGCAATATTGCATGGAATTTCATGCGAGCTGTTAGGTGAAAGTTTCAAGTTTATGAAACGTAAGTATATGCCAAGTCCATGCATGTGTATTTCGAAAAATAATAGTGGTTGAATTGTGAAATTGATTTCGATTTATTTCGGTATTCAAGCTCTCGAAGTTATGAAAGATTTTGCCAACAGGAATTTGATGCACCCTTAAGATTTTCTTGCACTTTGATTTATACCATGATTCAAGATTTCGGAATCGAAGTAATTTCTATATATTGGCAACATGAAAGTTGTTTTGGCATTAAATCGTTGGATTGCTATACCATGGTAGTTAAGTAACGAATGCCATCGGTCCACATTGACGATGATGCCCTAGGTGTCGGGATGCCTGGAGGAGCGTGAGAATGGTGCCTTCTAGACGCCTGGGGACTGTGATTGAGCTCCGAAGGTCCTCGCGATGCCAGGTGGGGTGTGAGATGTTTGGGGGTGTAACGTAACACGCTCTGGATGCTCGGGGATTGAAATAAGAAATTGAAGGTCCTCATGATGCCAGGTAGGGCGTGAGATGCCTGGAGGGTGGTACACTTTATTATTATTTCAATTTTGCACTTTGTTTTGGATTGCGTGGAATTGAGTGGCAATAGGTTTGTGTAGTATAGTTTAGTAGACTTTTGACTGCTAAGTGGTTGTACTCACCCCTTGTGGGATTATCACATTATAGAGACGTGACCATGCCACTTCAGCCCGCATCTTCCTCCATGTTCTAGGGCATTCCCATAGACCTCACCTGGGATTAGGTGGAGCATGTAGACCTTGACTTTCCATACGTCACGTTTATCCAGATCACGATGATCCTCATAGTGGACGCCAGTCTCACTATGAGCCCCGTACTTATGGGGTTCATCATCCTGTATGCCCGAGTCAATGGGCGTACAGTGGAGCTGATTCCACTTTTGGATGATGATGACGGCTCGAGTGGGGTCGAGTAGGTGGAGGACCAGGGAAGGATGTCACTATTTTTGGATGCCAGGACGTGATACCAAGACGACAGTGTTGATAGACTGCAAAATGGTCGGACAAATTTTGGTTTAGCCAAAAATAGGAACTTTTGGCCTATATGTACTGACGAAGTCGTCTAAAAACATAAATAAATAAAAGTGCTTGGTTTTATAGTTCGTGTGCATTGATCTAAGTTGTGATAAAGTTTCGATACCCGCTTCGCAATGAAACAAGCGCAAGGACCAAGGAACGGCGTAACGGACCCTACGGGTCACAAGGAGGGTCGTCATAGCTCGAGTGGTATCAAAGCTTAAAGTCTGACTGGAGTGAATAGGTGCACTAGTAGAAAAAGGAGGTTATGGTGATCGCACACGTTTATACATGAAATGCATGTGATTGATTTGTTTTGAATAACGGGTGATTGATTTTCACTCGTAAACTACTGGTAACGATTATGAATTACCCATGCGTGCCAGTAACATGTATATGTTACTTATATGATCTCAATAACGTGTGAACGTTACTTTTCCTTATTAGTCGACTAGTGACATTGGGTCACTAATTGTTCTTGAGGTAAATGTTTGATAACATGTAGGAAAGTATGGTATGAACAGGGAGTTCTCCCCCATCGAGGACTGAAGCCAGCGCTTCGAGGGCAGAACCCCAGATGGAACATATTTTGTAGGCACTCGGCTAATATAGGGGATTTGATGGAGAGGCAAGTCCAACAACAACCGAGAGAGGAACATTGTACTCAATGATTGGTGAAACAATTCCTGAAGTTAAAGCCACCCAAGTTTACCGGAATGGGAAGTCCTAAAGAGGCGGAGCAATGGATCGATGGGATAGAAAGAATTTTCCGGTTGTTGAATTGTAACAACACAAAAAGGATAACCTTGGTAGAGTACCAATTGGAGGGATACGCCAAACATTGGTGGAGAACTTCTAGAGACACAACCTTTCCGCCTGGTACTGCCATAACTTGGGATGAGTTTGTCAGAGCTTTCAATAGAAAGCATTTCTTTGACTGTGCCAGAGATAACAAAATAAAAAAAATTGTTTAACTAGAACGAAAGGAGTTGACGGTAGACCAATATGAAGCAAAATTTTCTGAACAGTCAAGGTATGCTCCTAGATTGACAGAAGATTGAGAGGAAAAAGCTAAGAGGTTTTTGAAGAGCCTAAGGGCGGACATTAGGAGGCAACTGGTGCCTTTAAATATAAGAGATTATAACAAAATTTATGAATGGGCCAGCTTGTGGAGCAAGAAGGAATAAGGGAACGAATGGAATCAGGGCGGCAATACCCGACTGGGTAAGAGACCCTATCCAACCCGAGAGCTGCCTTGGGATTCTAAGAAAAAACGGAATTTTGGAAATTTTGGGAAGACTAGGAGTTGTCATGCCCCAGGTAAAGTGCCATATTAAGACAATTCTTGATGAAAGTGTGGTAGACCACATGGGCCAAGACCCTGCTTAGATCACCAAAGGTGTTTCGGGTGTAGGCAGAGAGGTCACTTTAGGAGAGATTGTCCACAAGGAGGATCGCAACCGAACGTTAACCCGGTGCAATAGAGGCAACAATGTGTAGGCGGACCACCTTCGCAAGGAAAACCACAGAGGTCACCAGCACAAGGACGGGTGTACGCAATCACCCAAGAGGAAGCAGAAACTTCCAAAAATGTTATCTCAGGTGCGATTTCTATAAATGATAAGAAGGTTTATGCATTATTTGATACGGGTGCTACGCATTCTTTTGGAGATACGGACACTGAGTGCCAAAACTTGGCACTAATGGAAACTTAAGGTGCGTTTGGTAACGTTTCTGTTCAAAAGTTGTTCTACGGAACATAAATAGAAAAAACTATTTCTGTTCCAGGGAACAATTTTTGAACAGAAGAACGCGTTTGGTAAATTTGTTCCTGGAATAGAAAAAGAACAGGAACACGTTTGGTAAACTTGTATAATTTTTTTGTTTCTTTTAATTTTTTAATATTTTTCTTTTTTTTTTTTTCTTTTTTCTTTCCCCGTTTGTCTTTTTTTCTTTTTCCTTCCTTTTGGTCGGTCGTCGACCTCGACCATGGCCGCCGACCAGCCGATGAGGGTCGGCGGCCTTGCTCAGCTACGGTGAGGGCGAGCTCGGCCTCGCCTTGGCCGGGCAAGCTCGGCCTCGTCAGATCTAGGTGAGCCCAAGATAGCCCAGCCAAGGCGAGGCCGACCTCACGTCGGCCCGTGAGGTCGGCCTTGCCTTGGCTAGGTGACGCCGAGCCTCGCCGGTGGCTAGGTGAGCTCAGCCTCATCGGATCGGGCGAGCTCGAGCTCGCCCGCCAAGGCGAGGCTAAGCCTCGCCAAGGGCCGGCAACGCACAAGCGAGGTCGCCGGCCCAAGACGGCTTTGGCTTGCTTGCTTGGCTGTTTTCTCTAGTGCTAGCTCTGAAATCGGAGGTCTCTGTACCGGCTGCCTTTAATGTTGTCCAATGAAAATTGCCATGGCCAAGGCCGGCAACCGACCAAAGAAAAAAGAAGAAGAAAAGAAAGAGAAGAAAAAAAATAGGAGAGAGAAAATTTGTTTCTCTAAAGTATTCCGAAACAAAAAACAAGTTTTTCTTATTTTTTATTTCTGTTCCAAATGTGTTATTGGGAACAAAAAAAATAGATTTGGAACAAAAATATAAACAAATACGTTTCTATTCTTTTTTTGTTTCTTGGAACAATAAAACACAAATTGTGTTCATAAACAAAAGAAAAGAACACAAACAAACAGTACCTTAAGTGCCAAAAGTTTGGAAAGTGACACTTAAGTGCCAAAATTGGAGCAAAATGGATCAATTAAGTGCTAATTTAGCTAAAATGCCGACGTGGCGATTTTCGGTGAGGTAAGTGCAAAACGACATCGTTTTGCACGCTGATGTGGCTAGAAAATGCAAAAGCAACGCCGTTTTGTCTCTAACGTGATAAAAAAATTAATATAAAAATTAATTAAATTAAATTTAAAAATAAAAATAAATTTGTTTAAAACATTTTAAAATACAAATACAAATATTTAAAAGGGGGGGAGATGGTTGAGGGCTAAGCCCTCGCCGTCGCTAGGAAGGGATGACGAATGAGGGGAGAGGATCGGCCGGGATCGCCAGCCCATGAGCCCTCACCGCCTCCCCGCTGCGCCGGGAAAGGCCGGCGACGGAGGGAGGAGGGTTGGTTGGGGTCGCCGGCCCCGGTCAACCGGTGGCGAGGCCCTCATCCCGAGATTTGGGCGAGGCCCTCCCCGCCGCTGTCGGGAAGGGCTAGCGACGGAGGGGAGAGGGTCGGGCCGGGGTTGTCAACCCTTAGCCAATCGGCGACGAGGGCCCGCGAGCCCTCGCTGGATCTGGGGGAGGACCACGAGCTCTCGCCGCCTCCCCGCCGTCGCCAGGAAGCGCTGGCAACGGAGGGGGAGGGTCGACCGAGATCACCGGGCCCCGGGCGATTGGTGGTGAGGGTCGCGACCCTCATCCTATATCTAGGCGAGGGCTTGCGGGCCCTCGTTGTCAATCGGCTCAAGTTGCCGGGCCCTAGCCAAGGGCCGCAACCACGATGGAGGCTCCCCCACCATCGCCAGCCCTTCCCGGTGACGGTAGGGAGGCGACGGCGGCAAGGGCTCAACCCTCGCCCGCCGCCTCCTCTCCCCCACCTTTAAAAATATTAAATAAATTAAAATAATTATTATTTATTTATTTTTATAATTTAATTAAATTAATTTTTATATTAACATTCGTATCTGCTCAAAAACGACGTCGTTTTTGCTTCTTTTTGTTGAGTCAGCATTCTGGCGAGCCACATAAATGAAAAAAATAAAAAATTACCATGTAGAATTTCCAATGGGGTTCGCTGGAGATAGCACTTAAGTGTCCCACTTTTAAAAAAAAAATGGCACTTAAATGTCACTTTCCTAACTTTTAGTACTTAAGTATCCCTTCGTATCAGGTTTTGGCACTTAGGCTGTACTTTACCCCATTCTTTTGTGTCTGAAAGATATAGACAACTAGGAGAAATAGAAACTAAATCTCTGGATATGCCTCTTCGTATTTCTATGCCACTGAAAGAAGTGGTATTGTTTATGTTAGTATGCGAGAAATGTAAGATATCCATAGGTGGGAGAGACTAGGAAATAGACCTAGTAGTGATGGTCATGGATGACTTTGACGCCATCATTGGAATGGATTGGCTCTGTAAACAATGGGTTAGGGTGGATTGTTATAGAAAGATGATCCAATTCAACCCACTTAATCAACCTAGTTTTGAATTTTACGGGGATCAGACAACCCCTCAGTGGCTCTTATTTTGGTAGTAGAGGCACATGCACTTCTTGACGAAGAATGTCAAGGATACCTAGCAATAGTAAATGACCATACTAAGGAAGAAGCCAAACTTCATGAAATTCGAGTGGTTCAGGAATTTTCAAACGTGTTTCCTAAAGAACTACTCGGATTACCACTGGAACGGGAAATCGAGTTCGAAATCAAATTGATGCCTGGAACGGAACCAATATCAAAAGCCCCGTATAGAATGGCTTTAGTGGAACTAAAAGAGTTGAAAGTACAACTACAAAAATTACTCGATAGGGGATTTATTAGGCCAAGTGCGTCCCCATGGGGTGCACCAGTCCTGTTTTTAAAGAAAAAGGACAGGTCGATGTGCCTATGCATCGACTATAGGCAATTGAATCAGGTAACCATCAAGAATAAGTACCCGTTGCCTAAAATTGATGATCTATTTGATTAGTTGCAAGGTAGTTCAATCTTTTCTAAGATAGACTTAAGGTCAGGGTATCATCAACTAAGAATTAAGAAGGAATACGGAATACATCCCTAAGACTGCCTTTAGGACTCGCTATGGACATTACGAGTTCCTAGTTATGCCATTTGGATTGACAAATGCCCCAGCTGCATTCATAGACCTAATGAATAAGGTATTCAAACCCTATTTGGATCAATTTGTAATCATCTTCATTGATGATATTTTGATATATTTCAAGGGGCTAGAGGAACATGAACAACACTTAAGGATAATACTGCAAACCCTTAGAGACCAGGAATTGTATGCCAAGTTTAGTAAGTGTGAATTTTGGTTGGACTGGATAATTTTTCTAGGGCATGTGGTATCGGGAGAAGGAATCTCTGTGGACCCAGCGAAGGTCGAGATTGTAGTAAATTGGCTGAGACCAACAACGCCAACTGAAATACAAACTTTCTTGGGATTGGCTGTCACGCCCCGATCCTCAGACACGCACACATCCTTCTCTTGGTCGATTTTAAAATGCGATACCCCAGGATTATGTATCGCCGACCCTTTCATTTATTAAGCATATGCAGAAGCAGTTATAAATCCCCAGACAATAAAACAATGTGATAGAAAAGCAGGGCCATATTTCACATATTGAAACTTATAACCAAACTTTTATACAAAACACAAACCAGAGCACTTCACAACTTTTTACTCTAAACTCTATTCACATCAAAATGAAGATCTCAAAAGAAGATAAAATCTCAGTCCATCTGGGCCGTACTCAAGGCCCCTCTCGAGATTATCTTCTTCTTCCAAAAATCTTCTCCTCAAGTTTCACCTCCGAGTTCTCCTTTTCAGACTCCTCCTCAGCTCCTCAGCGGGGTTTTGAAATGATTTCCCCAAACCAGGATGAGACTGCGTCTCAGCGAGTTCTACCCCACTAAGGCCCGATTAGTAAACCATTATACTATAAGCTGCCTAAACACGCACAGGGCAGAAGACTTACCTTGGCCTCAGATCTCACCTGCAAGTCAGTACAATTCACAATAGGCACCCATTTACTCGAAACAAATCGAACCAGTTGATTACATGTCACACAAATCATTCCCCACTATGGGATTTTTAAAAGCTAGGCCACGTGCATTCTCTAGGATGACATCCCAAGTCTCCGAGCCACGTGCCTCAAACCTTGGGCTCACGTGCATTCTCTAAGGCGACCTCTTCTCCAAGGTGGTACATCAAGTCACCGAGCCACATGCCATTTTAGATGCTATTCTCAAATACTAGACCCACATGCATTCTCTAAGGCACTCAATTGCCAAGGTGACGCATCAGATCACCGAGCCACGTGTTCTTTTTATGATGCCCAGGCCCACGTGCCTTCTCTTAAGTGTTATCTCACCAAAGTGATGCATCAATTCACCGAGCCACGTGCCCTTTTAGATGTCAAACTCTGTCACTGAGCCACGTGCATTCTCCAGGATGACATACCGAGTCTCCGAGTCACGTGCTTTCTCTCAAGCGACCTTTTCGCCAATATGATATATTAAACCACTAAACTCATGTGCATTCTCCAGGTGATATTCCAATTCACCGAGCCCACGTATTTTCTTTCAGGTGATTACCAACCTATTTTCAATACCAACAACCAATGCCCAACGATTTCTCAATCATATAATTAAATCAACTCAACAAAGCATTATAAATGTTGAATAACATACTTGGCCATTTACCAATCAACAATTCAATCTCAATCAATTCCAATCAATTTAGGGTAAATCCCTAAAATATCACAATTTATTTAATTCCATGCAACGTGGAGCTCAAATAAATAAACAGACTGCGCCACAACAATTAGCATGAAATTCTAGTCGTCGGCCATCTCAACCTTAATTTTCGAAAAATAATTAATTAATATTAAAAATTCAATTTAGCTCAAGATAAAGCCCGATTAAATAAACGGACTTCACCACGGTCATCAGCATAATTTTCCGGTCACTAGCCATCCCGGTTGAAGTCGGAAAACAAATAATTATTTAATTTAATTTCGAAAATTAATATTTAAATACCAAAAATTCCACTTAGGCCCGAAAAGCCTAATTGAAGCCCACTAAGGGTCGGGAAAAATCCCGAAATACTTTCAATAAATAGTAGACCATGTCTACTTGCTAATTGCATAATCAATTTGTCTAATTCGCATCACAATTGACTAATAAACACTAATATATTCTAATCTAACCACCTAAACATAATTAATTAAAACTAAACCACCCTTAAGCATAATTAGCCAACTAATCAGGGATTAGTGAGATTACTCACCGGAATCGCGCGCAAATCGGATCAATCCGACGGGGGCGATGCGAGGAACAACAAACTCCAAAGCGGGCCTCGGGTTTGGGGCCCGAAAACAGCCCAAAACCGAGCCCAAAGCTGTTGGAAACCCACTTCGTGGGTTGCAGATTTGGCCTGGCCGAGGCTGGTCTGGCAGCTAGGGCGGCGAGGGGAGGCCGGCGGAGGGCGAGGGGAGCTCCGACGGGTCCGAACGGCGGCCGGACTGAGCTGGGCGATGGCCGGAGGAGGCTGGTCGGGGCGAAACCGAGCTGAGCAGAGGCCGAACGGGGCTGGACAGCACATAGCGGGACGGAGTGCAGCGCGGGGAGGCGGCGGGTGTGCGGCGTCGCGCAGGCGTGTGGTGCGAGCGGCGGAACGGGCGGCGATGGCGAGCTGCAGCTTCTGTTCTTCCTCAATTCGCTAGTTCGCACGCGGAGAATGAAGAAGAAGAAGAAGAATGCGGTCACGTGGGGTGGGAAGAAGAGAGAGAAGAGAAAGAAGAGAGAGATAAGTATTGACCGGTCAAAATGAAAAGAGAGAGAAAGTCGGTGGGGGGGGGGAAGCTGTCCGCATGAAGGGGGGAAAAGGGAGAGGGAAGAGAGCGAGAAAAAGAAAAGAGAAGAGAGAGAGAGAGAGAAAAAGAAGAGAGAGGGAGAGAGAAAAATAAAATCAAATAATACAATTATTCTTATTTTATTTCTTTTCTCTTTCCCTTTCTATTTCCTTTCAGTCCTCAATTTTTCTTTTGATAATTTCTTTCTCGAAATTTCGGACTCGTCAATAATTTGACGGGCGATGAGACAATGTCCTAAAAAAAAAAGAATTATGACGCGCTTAAAATTTGATTCCCGAAATCGAGTTCAATTTCGTGGTTAAAAATCGATCAGACGTGATTTTAGCCCAATACAACTAATTAGGTAGCTTTTAGGGATTTTATTACAAATACATCCCTTAATGGCTTCACCCAATAGGTTAGTTAACTCGTGAGTGATCAGGTCAGAGAAAAAGGGCCATAGGCACGTCGACGAAATGCCCATTTCACTTTATCGAAACGGGGTCGAATTTCAGGATGTCACACTAGCAGGTTACTATAAGAGGTTTATAGAAGGGTTCTCGTGACTTGCAAGTCCGTTGACCCAATTGACCCGGAAAAATGTGAAGTTTGAATGGAGTGGTGAATGTGAAAGAAGTTTCCAGGAACTCAAGAGAAGATTGACCACAACTTTGATATTAATTATTCCGTCTAGATCTGGTGGATTCACGCTATATAGTGATGCTTCCCACAAAGGATTCGGATGTGTTCTAATTTAATACGGTAAGGTCATAGCCTATGCATCAAGATAATTGAAACCTTACAGATTGAATTATCCAACTCATGATCTAGAATTGGCGGCAATAATCTTCACATTAAAGATATGGAGATATTATCTATATGGAGAGAAATTTGAAATCTATACAGATCACAAGAGTCTGAAGTACTTATTCTCTCAAAATGAATTGAATATGAGGCAGAGAAGGTGGATGGAACTGCTAAAGGATTATGACTGTGAGATACTGTATCATCCAGGAAAGCTAGACCATCTCACCGGTGTATTAATTGCACTAAGGATTGAACCGGAAATTATTCGGAAAATTAGAACGTTACAACAGTCTGACCTAGAAATAGTGAAATTGCGAGACAAAGTGTCTTTAGGGAAAAGATCAGAGTTCCAAGTTTATGCGGATGGAACAGTGAAATATCAAAGAAGATTATGTGTTCCCAATAATGAAGAAATAAGAAGGGAAATTCTGTCGGAAGCGCATTAAAGTAACTATAGTATCCACCTTGGAAATACAAAGATGTATCGAAATCTACGTTAATAGTACTGATGGAATGGTATGAAGGTTGATATTGCTAAGCACGTTTCTTAGTGCTTAACATGCCAACAAGTGACGGCAGAACATCGCAAGCCCGCAGGACTGCTAAGACCATTAGAGATACCGAAATGGAAATGGGAGAACGTACAATGGATTTCGTGCAAGGATTACCAAGAACATCAAATGGTCACGACTTTATCTAGGTAATCGTAAATCGCCTAACTAAATTTGCCCATTTCCTAATAGTATGGATATTCTGATGTATAAATATGCTGAAATATATGTAAGTCAAGTAGTACGCTTACATGGTGTTCCTGTGACCATCATGTCAGATCGAGACTCAAGATTTACCTTGAATTTCTAGCGAGGTCTCCAAATTGCATTAGGGACCAAGCTTCAGTTTAGTATTGCCTTTCATCCACGGACGGATGGACAGACGAAAAGAGTAATCCAAATACCAGAAGACATGTTGAGAGCTTGCGTGATTGATTTTAAAGGAAATTGGGATGAGAAGTTACACCTGGTGGAGTTCACGTATAATAATGGTTTCCAACAAAGTATCGGTATGGCTTCCTATGAGGCGCTATATGGGAGAAGCTGTAGGACACCTGTCTACTAGAATAAGGTGGATGAGAGAAAATTGACAAGACCCGAATTGGTACAAGCTAATGCGAATGCGGTAGAAATCATCAAGATTAGACTACTGTCCAAAGTAGACAGAAGAGCTACGCAGATAAGCGTAGAAGGTCGTTAGAATTTAACATAGGAGACAATATATTTCTAATGTATCCCCAATGAAGGGAATATCACGATTTGGGAAGAAATGTAAGTTGAGTCCAAGATTTGTTGGACCTTTCGAGATCCTTGAAAGGATAGGGGATGTAGCCTATCGACTGGCATTGCCTCCTAAGTTGTCAAATCTGCATGATGTCTTCCATGTGTCGATGTTAAGGAAGTATCAGCCCGATCCTACTCATGTACTTGATCATGAGATTATCGAGGTAGATGAAAAAGTGAGATATGTGGAAGGGCCGATACAGATACTAGATCGGAAGGAGCAAGTCCTCCAAACGAAGAAAATTCCACTAGTCAAGGTCTTGTGGCGACACCACGACGTGAGAGAGGCCACGTGGGAAAGTGAACAGGAAATGAGGCAAAGGTACCCTCATCTTTTCAATGAGACGTAAGAGAAGCTTAATTTCGAGGACGAAATTCTCTAACGAGGGGAGAATTGTGACATCCAGATTTCGCCGAACCTCAAATACATAACGGTCCGTGACATGTCGACAAGTTGTCGTCGGACTATGTCGTTGGCACCGCTTACGGCCCCCCTTTCATCACTACCATCACCAGACCGAGACGTCACGTTTCGTCATGTTCTTACGGCATCCCCTCATCATTACGCCTTTGCCGCATCATGACGGTCCGGTCACCGTTTAGCTTATCGTCTCATCTAAAATTTCGTCACGAAACGCCACCAACAAGACCAACGTCAACCGCATTTATACTCTACTAAGCGAACCTTTCATCTGGACGGCTAAAGAACGAAGACTTTGACCCGATGGCAGCCATGTTGTTCCTTTTTAAACTGCCAACGAGCGGGAACGAAGATGCAAGCCATCAGCCACGTTTCTCTTCCCCTCAGCCGGTCAACAAAAGTGAAATCTTGACTCAAATTCAGCCATGCTCTCCCTCGTGTCTCCTGGAAGGGCTGTCCACATGCTGCAAGGGAGTTGCCACCAGCAGCCACGTCCCACACCAGATGTCCCCTTCCTCCAACTGCCTTCGTCCAAGCTGCCACCAACTAAAGGAAGAAGTTGACTTAGTTAGTCAACAGACGGAACCCCCGAAGCAGAAGCAGAAAATCGTCTCTTATTCTTCTGTCAATACTTGGCTTTTGCTTCATTTCTCAGCAATAACTCCAGCAAATATCCAAACCAAAACCCCGCTGTCTTGGCCGTGCTTCACCACCAACCACTGACCGCCGCACGCCAGCCCCATCGCCATCTTGCT
This sequence comes from Eucalyptus leucophloia subsp. euroa, assembly GCA_017140325.1. NCBI lineage: Eukaryota > Viridiplantae > Streptophyta > Magnoliopsida > Myrtales > Myrtaceae > Eucalyptus > Eucalyptus leucophloia. The sequence goes on from CM029470.1 coordinate 53,005,488, forward strand.
CCGCCCGCTACCGACCAAGAAAGCCACCAACCACGCCTCCGTTCAGCTGTGCCCACAGCTCACGACTCGCCTCACCGCCGACACCACCGGATTCAAGGCAAATCGAGGTCTGCTAACATAAGCTATGTGAATGCTGTCGTTGCTTGGTGAGACGCGTTCCGTCTAAATTCTACAAACTAATATTATTTCCGTGATATTCGCGTGGATTGGTGAGTTCGGGAGTCGTCCGCCTGATCACGAACTTCAGTAGTGCAATTCCATGCTTTCTATGGCCAAACTCGTGTAGAGGGTCCATGTGTATGTCGACGTTGGCATTTCAGAATTTTAAAAGTGATCATCTACGAGTGGTTTTAAGATTTTAGGGTCAGAAATTTGATCATTGACCCGCAGACTTGTTGGTTGCAATATTGCATGGAATTTGATGCGAGCTGTTAGGTGAAAGTTTCAAATTTATGAAACGTGAGAATATGCCAAGTCCATGCATGTGCATTTCAAAAAATATTAGTGGTTGAATTGTGAAATTGATTTCGATTTATTTCGGCATTCAAGCTCTCGAAGTTATGAAAGATTTTGCCGACAGGAATTTGATGCACCCTTAAGATTTTGCTGCACTTTGATTTACACCATGATTCGGGATTTCGGAATCGAAGTAATTTTCATATATTGGCGACATGAAAGACCATGGTACTTGAGTAACGAATGCCATTGGTCCACATTGACGACGATACCCCGGGTGTCGAGATACCTAGAGGAGCATGAGAATGGTGCCCTCTAGATGCCTGGGGACTGTGATTGAGCCCCGGAGGTCCTCGCGATGCCAAGTGGGGTGCGAGATGTCTGGGGGTGTAACATAACACGCTCTGGATGCCTGGGGACTGAAATAAGAAACCAAGGGTCCTCACAATGCCAGGTAAGGTGCGAGATGCCTGGAGGATGGTACATGGTACCCTCTAGAAGATGGTGGTAGTGGATCTGGATGAATTGAATTCCCAAATTCTCATTGTTCTCGACATACCGTTTCCTTTTATGAAATCCTTTTGAACTGATGCATATTTATTATTATTTCAGTTTTGCACTTTGTTTTGGATTGTGTGGAATTGAGTAGCAATAGGTTCATGTAGTATAGTTTAGTAGACTTTTGACTGCTGAGTGGTTGTACTCACCCCTTGTGGGATTATCACATTACAGAGACGTGACCATGCCGCTTCAGCCCACGTCTTCCTCCATGTTCTACGGCATTCCCATAGACCTCACCTAGGATCAGGTGGAGCATGTAGACCCTAACTTTTCAGACGTCACGTTTATCCAAATCACGGTAATCCTCACAGTGGACGTCGGTCTCACTATGGGCCTCGTACTTATGGGGTTCATCGTCTTGTATGCCCAAGTCAATGGGCGTACAGTGGGACCACTTCCACTTCTAGATGATGATGACGGCTTGAGTGGGGTCAAGTAGGTGGAGGACCCGTGGAGGATGGCAGCATTTTTGGACGCTAGGACGTGATACCAAGACGACAGTGTAGATAGACTGTAGGATGGTCGGACAAATTTTGGTTTAGCCATAAATAGGAACTTTTGGCCTATATGTACTGACGAAGTCGTCTAAAAACATAAATAAATAAAAGTGCTTGGTTTTATAGTTCGTGTGCATTGATCTAAGTTGTGATGAAGTTTCGATACCCGCTTCCGCAATGAAACAAGCGCAAGCACCACGGAACGGCATGGCGGACTCTACGGGTCACAAGGAGGGTCATCACACCGACCCTCGCCAGATCCCCCTGCCGGTCATGAGTGAGGCCAACCTTGCCAAATCTAGTGATGGTCGATGGTTTTAATTGGGGATGGGCTTAAGGCCCGTCCGCCCATCCATGCTGGGCCCAAAACACTTTAGGCCCGGCCCACGGGAATAGGGCCCATGGGAAGGGGAATGGTATAAAAGGGAGGAGAGAGAGAGAAAAAAGTGACAACGTTTTGCAAATAACGTACGTCATTTCTCTCCTCACGCTCTCTCTCCCAAAAAGAAAAAATAAGAAGCATATCGGCTTGTTCTTCCTCCCTTCAAGGCTTCATCGGATCGGATCGGATTGCTCAGTTTCTCTTCCTCCATCAACGTCGGTGTTTAATCTGTGGCTAAAAGGTACGCTCGAATCCGTGGTGTGCTTTAGGATTGGTGATGCGTGTTGTTTTCCCGGGCTTCGTCTTCCGCATTGATTTAGGGGTTCGATTCGGTGTCAAATCCGGTTTCGGGGATCCGTTATTCCCAACATTGGTATCAGAGCCCTAGTTCACGTTTTTCCCGATCAATTCTGATGTTTTTGATTGATTTTTCGTGAAATCACTTCGGCCGTACGGAACCGGTGAAAATCCCGACACCCGAGCGCTTTTCGGCCATTTTTCCGAGTTTTCGTAAGTCAAAATAAAATTGTGATTGCATAGGAAGAAGGGCGACGTCGAGACGAGTCCGGCGATGTGTCGACCGCCGCCGGGCGCCGCCGCACGCGCCCACACGCGCGGCCGGAAGGCGCTGCGCGTGGGCGCGACGCGCCCGAAGCGCTGGCATTGGCCAGCGCGTGCGGCACACGCGCCGGTCGGCGAACCGGCGCGTGCACGCCGCCGGCGGGCGAACCGGCACGCGCCGGTCCGCGGACCGACGCGTGCTGACGTCACGTGATGACGTCACCGTGACGTCATCCAACGGTCGGTAACCGTTCGGATGACGTCACCGATGACGTCATCACCGACGACGTTTCGCCGGACGGTCACCGGCCGGCGACCCGACCCGACCGGAGACCCGACCCGACTCGGCATGCAAGGCACGTGCCGGCACGTGCGGATGACGTCTGCGTGACGTCATCCCCCGCACGCGCGCGGCACGTGCGTCGGCCGCGAGCGGTCCGACCGGTCCGACGGTCGACGGTCCGACGACCTACGACCGTTGACCGTGACCGTTGACCGTTGACCACGTTGACCGTTGACCGTTGATGACCGTTGACCGTTGACTTTGACCGTTGACCGTTGACCAAAAAAAAAAAAAAAGGAAAAAGAATGTGTTTCTTTTTCAATTAAGTCTATGTGGATTATAATGTGATCCCTTATTTGTTCTGCATTTGTTGCAGGAATTATGCCTCCCCTAAGGTTGCGCACACCTATTCGCGCGATTCTGATGAACAAAAGGATAGGTTGTGTCTAAGTTGATAGCCGAGCCGATCGATCATCGATGGGAGAGAGGTGACTTAATTGATCATGTCCTTGAAGTCAACGGGAAAATTCAACAGGTCATATGGAATGGTCGTCTATGTCACAATCGAGAGATGGTGCGATTTTTCATAAACACTCTTCCACCTAATGGCAAGATGTGTTGAATCGCATATGGGATGTCAACGGAGCTGCTTCCTATAAGAAAATTGTGATGGATTTTGTAAACGAATATTACTTGTATTGTTTCAAGGGAAAAGATCAAGAAATTGAACAAAAGAGGATCTTTCCCGGTTAGGTGTCTGCTGACTTGGTGTTAGTTGTATTGATGATATATGTTAAGTGTGATTTGTGGACATATTATGTAATGATTACTACCTAATTGTGTTAATTGAAAGCATTATTGTTTTTAATTGTATGTCAATTATCTGTTGCTTTCTGTTATTGCTGGTTGCTTGTGGGGTAATTAGTCATGGGTAGTTTTAGAAGTTTTTGTAGCTTCATAGAATTGATTTTGCATATGACAATCATATTAATGATAGTTTTAAGTTAGGACTTTTGGAGGATGATTGGAAACGTAGTGACCTTTTGATTCTAAAGCCTTACTTGAAATTATTCATTAATATGATGGGTCTATGTAAATAGGGATGCATAAATGATAGGCATTAATAATTCGTGCATATTTGTCTGATTTGTTCAGATCAATGGCTTCAGCCACAAAGAGCATAGTTGCCAAGCTGAACAAAGGTGAAAAGCTCAATGGAGACAACTATGAAATTTGGCAAATGAAAATCCAGTATGTGCTGGAAGAGCAAGAAGCACTTGAGGCTCTTGTCATGACCATGGTAGAACCCGAAGAGGGAACCACCGCACAAAGACAAAAAGAAACAAAGAAGCTTTTTCTGCGTGGAAAAGAATGAACTCTCTAGCTCGCATCACGTTGCTGAGCAGCATGGAAAATGACGTCATGCGAGAGTTTCGGCGTTTTGATAATGCCAAGGAAATGTGGGAGGCATTGGCAGCTAGATATGGTCATACTTCGGTGACTAGATCGAGGCAGCTCACTATCGGGTTTGACTCTTATAAGAAGCCTCATGGTCGACCATGAAGCAACATCTTAGAAAGATGTCAAACATGATAACTGAGCTGAGAGATGCTGGCCATGTCCTCACAAATGAGCAGCAAGTGCAAGCAGTGATTCGTTCCTTGCCTCAGAGTTGGGAGCATATGAAGGTGCACCTGACTCATAATGAAAATATCAAAACCTTTGAGGATGCAATGCGTCATCTTGAGCTGGAAGAGGACCGCCTGTTGGCGGCTAAGCCGGATGCTGAACTCTATTATGCTGGTTCTAGCTCAAATGGAGCTTCGAGCTCCAAGCGCAAGCGCCCTAACTGGTTTGATAAGGGGAAAGGCAAGGAAGAAGCAGGTCCTTCAGGGAAGAAACCCAAATTCAACCAACATGGAAGAGGGAAGCGTCCTCGCATGAAAAAGCTTGCAAGGGTGAAATGCTACAACTGTGACAAGAAGGGTCACTATGCTCGCGACGTCGTGAGCCAAAGAAGGTATGCACCCCTTGTACTTTTCAGAACTTTGCTTATGTGTCGAGTTCTGTGTTCTTAACTGAGTCTAATCCTTTGTGGACTGTGGATTCAGGAGCGACGGACCATGTAGCGAAGGATAGAGGATCCTTCGTGGAATTCCGACGAGTACCAACTAGAACTAAGTGGATCTATGTGGGAAACAACTCCAGAGCTGAAGTGAAAGGAATTGGCACATGCCAACTGAATATGCGTGGTGGACGCACTTTGTTTCTTCATGATGTGTTGTATGCTCCGGAGATTCGTCGGAATTTAGTGTCTGTATTAATGTTGGTTAAATTAGGTTTTAATATGAACTTCTGTAGTAGAGGTGTGAATTTGTTTTTGGAGACAAATTACTATGGTTGTGGTTATTTTCTAGATGGTTTTATTGTATTAGATATTGATTATGTTAATGCTAATGTTTGTTATTCCCTTCTCACGTCTCCTAATAAATATGATAATGATGTGAATGTGTGGCATGCTAGACTTGGTCACATTGGCCAACAGCGTATGAATAGACTAGCCAAAGAGGGCTTGTTGGGCAATATTGAAAAAGTCGATTTGTCCATATGTAAGCATTGCCTAGAAGGGAAAACGACAAGGAAACCATTTGGAAAAGGAAAAAGAGCTGAATTTCCTCTGCATTTAATCCATTCGATGTCTCGTGGTCCAATGAATGTGAAAGGAAGGCATGGGGCTGTTTATTTCATCACCTTTATTGATGATTATACTCGATTTGGATATGTCTATTTGATTTCTCATAAGTCTGAAGCAATAAGTTGTTTCAAAAGGTTTATGAACCTGGTAGAGAATCAATTAGATAAGAAAATAAAAGCATTGAGATCCGATCGAGGTCGAGAATATTTATCTGATGAGTTCAGAAAATTATGTGATGAAAAAGGAATAGAAAGACAGTTGTCTATTCCGTACACTCCTCAACAAAATGGTGTTGCGGAAAGAAGAAACAGAACCCTACTAGGAAATGGTTAGGTCCATGATGGCGCATGCTAACTTGCCTATCACCTTTTGGAGTGATGCATTGTTAACTACTGCGTATATACTTAACCGGGTGCCTTCCAAATCAGTTACTTCCACTCCATATGAGTTATGGACAGGTAGAAAACCGGACTTGAGTTTTCTTAAGCCATGGGGTTGTGCTGCCTATACACATGAGTCCTCTCACAAGTTTGGGAAATTGGGTCCCAGAGGAAAGAAGAGTATTTTCATAAGATACTCGGAACACTCGAAAGGGTATGTGTTCATTGGTGAGCAGGAAAGTGGGAGTGTAACTGAATTTGAATCACGAGATGTTACATTCTTAGAGGATGAGTTTCCTAAGAAGGGCGAAATAGGGGAAGATCACTCCCTATTTGAGACCTTGGATCAAGACAATGATATTAGTGGAGTTCATCCAAGTGGGAGCATAATAGGGAATGATGTGCAAAGTGTACAATCTCCCATACGGCGAACAAGTCGCCAAAGTATTCCCCGTCGACGTTTTGACATTGAAGGGGAAACTTTTATGGTTACTCCACAAGATGAGGATGAGCCAAGAAATATCAATGAGGCTCTTAATTGCCCTAGTAAAGAAAAATGGATTCATGCAATGGAAGAAGAAATTGAGCCAATAAAATCAAACCAAGTTTGGGAACTGGTTGATTTTCCAAAAGGACGCAGAGCTATTGGGAACAAATAGGTTCTCAAAATAAAGCGAAAGGCTGATGGCTCGATTGAAAGGCATAAGGCTCGCCTTGTGGCGAAGGGGTATAATCAACAGAAGGAATTGATTATGAAGATACGTTTTCTCCCGTAGTGAGATTTACCTCGATTCGCATTATTCGGCAATAGTAGCTAGTCTGGATCTTGAGTTACATCAAATGGATGTAAAGACTGCTTTCCTCAATGGAGAATTAGAGGAAGAAATATATATGGAACAACCTACTGGTTTCATAGTGAAAGGCCAAGAAGAAAAAGTATGTCGACTTTTGAGGTCGATATATGGTCTTAAGCAGTCATCAAGACAATGGTATATACGTTTTCATAATGCCATAGTGGCATATGATTTTAAAATGATTGATGAGGATCATTGTGTATATATCAAAAGATCCAAGGATCAATTTGTGATCATATCATTATATGTTGATGATATACTGATTGCCGGAAGCAATATGGAGTTGGTTAATACTGTCAAGAGATGGTTGTCTTCTAACTTTGAGATGAAGGATATGGGTGAGGCTGCATACATTCTTGGAGTTAAGATTTCGAGAGATCGTTCGAAGAGATCGTTGTCTCTTTCGCAAGAAACCTATATAAATAAGGTTCTTGAACGATTTCGTATGCAAGACTGTAAACCCATAGACACTCCTATTGCAAAAGGTGAAGGATTGAGCCATAGACTCGTGTCCGGGGACTCCACAAGAGAAGGAACAAATGAAACATGTTCCTTATGCTAGTGCTGTTGGGAGCTTGATGTATGCTATGATGTGTACAAGACCCGACATATGTTTTGCAGTTGGAATGGTGAGTAGATACCAATCCAATCCAGGTCCAAGACATTGGAAAGCCGTCAAGAGAATACCGAGGTATCTCGAAGGGAACCGCTGATTTCAAGTTGAATTACCAAGGAAAGGATCTGCGACTTGAAGGCTATTCGGATGCTGATTGGGGAGGAGATTTAGATGAAAGAAAATCTACCTCTGGATTTGCTTTCTTACTGAACAATGGCGCCATATCATGGAGCAGTAAGAAGCAAACGTGCATAGCCTTGTCCACGATGGAAGCTGAGTTCGTGGCATTATCAGCAGCGGTACAAGAAGGAGTTTGGCTTAAGAGATTTTTGGATCATTTAGGTGTTATTGAGAAAGCTGCAAATCCATTGTTGGTTAACTGTGATAGCCAAGCAGCTATAGCGTACACCAAAGATCCAAAGTATCATGGCAAGACCAAACATATAGATACCAAGTATAACTTTGTAAAAGATATGGTTGCACGAAAGGATGTGAACTTACAGTACATATCTACGCATAGAATGGTAGCAGATCCTATGACAAAGCCAATACCTAGAGATGTGTTTTGTGGTCATGTAAAATCTCTAGGATTGCGTAGAGTCTGATGTACTGAATTGTAATTTCCCTGAGTTGTTCACATTTATGAAATTTTGTTTTTCATTGATTAATGCCTATGAATCTTTGTATGATCTTTATGCATCTTAATGCTCAGTGCATTATTTTAAGTTGAGAAGTATGTCGGACAGATATAAGATTAGCCCACTCACACGGGTAATCGCCTCTGTTTACTGTGTGATAAATAGAGATGAGACTGTTTTTAAGCTTATTATCTAGGTGATAATCGAGAGCTCAAGCTTAAAATACGTATGTCGCCTTAACTGAGTGTTAAGATGAGGACATAATACTAAAGATGTCCGAAAGTAAAATAACCCACATATTTTACTTTATCTGTCTAAGATGCCAGATGTGAGTTCTGATGAATTTTGTGAATGAGTAGATACGTGAACTCAAGTTAGACATTGGGTATGTCTGAACTATCATCTGTACGGTATTGAAAAGTGTAGACATACGCTCCATGGGAAAGGAGTTAATACCGTAATACGTATTTCATACTACGTATGCATGAGACGACCAATAAGAGTGGCAAAAAGTTTGATCTCAACTTTTATGACGTGTGAGACTCTTGAGGAAAAGAGTTCCTCAATTTTTTAGTCCCCTCATGACTCTTACTTATTCTCAAGATTTCTATTTAGTGTTTGCTATCTTAGGGTGTTGCCAATGGTCATGAGATGATTCGATCTAATGGGGCATTTCTAGAAAAGCAAGCTGGACTGAAATTGAGAGTTTGAAGGAAAGAGGAAGATCGATTTTGGAGAATCACATTGTGGTTTTGTATTCACCGGTCGACCAATTATGACTGTCTTTGTGATAATTATAATTGTGAATACAATATATATATATATATTTAAAATATTTATATATATATCATTGTTTAAAAGAGATCAAGGGAGATATAAATGTGATCGATCGATCTAGGGTACTGCATACTAAATCTACTCGGAGTGTGACGCCCATTATGAGCTGCTATATATTCCTAACAGATGTATAGCAACGAGCTCTCAAAGTATGCTGGTCGCACGGATTATTCACCAGTATGAATGTTGAAGAGAGGTAAAGAGAATCCTGTTCGGCCCACCATGTGCGAGTGGGAGATGATGGTTTTAATTGGGGATGGGCTTAAGGCCCGTCCGCCCATGCTGGGCCCAAAAAGCTCGGCCCATGGGAATAGGGCCCGTGGAAGGGGAAGGGGTATAAAAGGGAGGAGAGAGAGAGAGAAAAAACATATCGTTTTTTCAGAAAAGGACGTACGTCGTTTCTCTTCATCACGCTCTCTCTCCCAAAAACAAAAGACAATAAGCATACGGCTTGATTCTTCCTCCCTTCAAGGCTTCATCGGATCGATTGCTCAGTTTCTCTTCCTCCATCAACGTCGGTGTTTAATCTGTGGCTAAAAGGTACGCTCGAATCCGTGGTGTGCTTTAGGATCGGTGATGCGTGTTGTTTTCCCGGGCTTTCGTCTTCCGCATTGATTTAGGGGTTCGATTCGGTGTCGAATCCGGTTTTCGGGATCCGTTATTCCCAACATTAGGTCTGTGGGACCTTATAACTTTCATATATTGGACAATTTGTTTTTAATGAGTTTTCTTCTTAGTGCCATTAATTTTATTGGCGATAACATTCACAAATTATGAGCCCGTTCTTTTTCTCTTTGGAAAATAAAAAAGTACTTTTGGGGCTTTCTTAATTATAATTCAAGATATTATTCAAATTACAAAAAATTATGAGAGGATGGTATTTGAATCTATATGTCAGTATGTATGCTCTGAAATTTAAAATGTCTCGTATTAAGAAAAGTCAACATGCATGAAACATGAGATCTATGAAAAACGAAATTAAAAGTTCAAAGTGACAAACCTCTAGTTGTTTTGTGATTGTTGTGGGAAGCTTCATCAATTGTCATATCTTTTGAACTCACGTCTTTGCGAACCTCATTGCTAGTAAAAAGAGAAATTAACGTAAATAACATTGGAAAAAATTAATTAAACTTTGTATGCTTTATATCGTGTATGCATGACTAACATCGGTTTCATTATTGCATGGAATTTTCTGCATTGAACTTAGATGGTAAACTTTAGAAAAAAAAAAATTAACGTTAAAATTAATAAAGGTAATGATTTCTTTTCAGGATAGGTGTTGTACCTTCAGCAGGTGCAGCGTCTTTTGAGCCATTAATCTTATCTGCAATATCCTTTATAAATTATGACAGTGTTATTCCACTCTTTGGCAGTAAAAAGTTAATTTTTGGCTTTCTCAGTTATAATTTAAGATATTATTCAGATGTAAAAAATCATGAAAATATTATATTTGAATTTATATGTAAGCATTTGTATCGTGCAATTTAAAATGTTTCGAGTTAGAAAAAGTCAAAATGCATGAAATACTAGATATATGAAAAAAGGAAAATTTAAAGTTCAAAGTGACAAACCTCCGATCGTTTTGCAGCCGTCTTGAGAAACTTCAGCGGGTGCCGTGTCTCTTGAGCTCACATTTGTGCGAACCTCTTTGTTACCAAAAGAGAAATGAACATAAATAACCTTAGGAAAGATAATTACACTTCGTGTGCTTTTGATCATGTATACATGACTAGCATCAGGCTCATTCATTTCATGAAATTTTCCGCACTGAACTTAGATGGTAAACATTTATAAGATTGATGTTAAACTAAATAGAGATGATAAGTTCTTTTCGAGGTATTTATTGTATTTGTGGGACCTAGAAACTTTCATATATTTAACAATGAGTTTTTAGTGAATTTTTATTTCTCATTACCCTCCATCTCATTCGCCATATCATTATTAAATTACAACTGCATTCTTTTACTCTTCGAAAGTAAAAAAGTACTTCTTTGTGGGCTTTCAATTCAAGATATCATTCAGATTACAAAAATCATGAAAATTTATATTTGAATTGATATGAAAGCATCTGTATGCTGTGAGATTGAAAGTGTTTTGGATAAAAATAAGTCAAAATGCATGAAACACTAGATTAATGAAAAATGAAAATTAGAAGTTCAAAGCGACAAACCTCTAGTTGTTTCAAAATCATATGGGGAAGCTTTATCAGCTGCCATGCCTTCCAAATCTAGGTAGCACGGACACGGCGACACGGACACGCGACACGACACGACATGCGACACGTCATTTCTCAAAAAGTAAAGAATTTCAACATTTTTTGACACGTTAAATATAAAATAAATATTTTTATATAGACATGATTAATTATTATATTTAAATTAATTTATTCAAATTCATACATAAATAAATAATAATAAAAAGCCTATAATAAATCTATACTAATAACATGTATTAATAAAGTCATTCAATGTACGCAAAGGCTCTCCATCCGTTTCTCTCATCATCTTGAAAAGAAAGAGCGAACTTTTACAGATTTTGCCAAAAAAAATAAAGTTATTTAATGTTTAATATTTCTTTTTAGGGTTAAATGGTCCCATCCATTTATTTCCCCCACCCCACCCACCGCCTGCAGATGTCTCTTCCCAAAGGCACACTGCACGACGCTTTCTTTTTTCCCAAGAAGCCATCGACACATCCTCTCTCTCCTTGCTCTTCTTCCGAAAATTGATAACCCTAGCAATCGGCGATTGCCTTCTTTCTCCTCTCCCTCGCTCGGTCTCCACCTCACTCACCGCTGCCTCGCTTCCGTTCCCTGCTTTGCCATTGTAGCTCGCATCTAGCCCTCCATCGCGGCCTTTCCGTTTTCCATCTGGGCGTTGCAGTCAGCGGTCACAACCAACTAAGACGATCGAGAAGGCTTCTCAGTGTTGCAATCGGCAGTCGGAGCCCTCCCTCGTCGTCGCTCGCGGCGTCGCCTCAGCTTCCTCACCCTTGCCTTCACCCTCCATCACTTTCTTCCCTTCGCACCTGCGGATCCGCCCACAAACCTCTGGACACGCTCCGACGCGCGTGTCAAAAAGAGTTGACCACATGTCGGAGTTTCCGACACGTGTTAACCACGTGTCCGACCGTGTCCGAGCGTGTTGGACACGTGTCGGGGTGTCCGACACGACACGGAGGCCCTCTGGACGTGTCCGTGCTTCCTTGTTCCAAACTTCTTTCTTCGCGAACCTCTGTTACCAAAAAAAAGAAACGCACGTAAATAACATCAAAAAAAAAAAAAAAAATTAAACTTTGTATGCTTTACTTCATGTGTACATGACTAGTATTAGGTTCATTCATTACATGGAATTTTCTGCATTACAGTTAGAAGTTAAATTTTTAAACACCAAAATAATAATAATAATAATTAACCTTAAGCTTACAGAGATCATGAGTTCTTTTCATGATATGTATTGTATCATGAGTTTATTTTATGGCACCTTCTAACTTTCATAAATTGAGCATTGTGTTTTTAGTGAGGCTTTATTTCTCCTTCCCATTGATTTTATCCTAGATATCATTAATAAATTATAAGAGCGTTCTTTTACTCTTTGGAAGTAAAAAAGTATTTCTTTTGGGGCTTTCTCAATTATGAATCAAGATATTGTTTAAAAATCATTAACATATTATACTTGAATTTATATTTCTGCATTTGTAAGCTGCAAATATAAAATGTTTCGGATTAAAAAAAAAAGTCAAAAATCATGAAATACAAGATTTGTGAAAAAGGAAAATTAAAAGTTCAAAGTGACAAACCTTCAATTGTTTTGCAACGGTCTTGAGAAAGATCATGAGTTTTTTTTTTTCTTATCGAGATAAATACCGTAGCCTGGATTAGTTTTGTAGGACCTTGTAACTTTCATTTATTGAACAATGTGTTTTTTTAATTAGTTTTTATTTCTTATTGCCATTGATTTCATCCGCAATATCACTCATAAATTACTCTCTGGAAGTAAAACAGATATTTCTTTTTGGGCTTTCTCAATTATAATTCAAGATATTAGTCAATTTTTAAAAATATGATAAAATTATATATGAATTTACATGTTGGTATTTGTATACTATAAAGTATACAATTTTCAGATTAAAAAAAAAAGTATGCATAAAACATGAGATTTATGAAAAACAAAAAAATTAAATGTTCAAAGTTTGTGACTGATTATGAAGCTTTGTCAGTTGCCATGTCTCTCGAAACTCCCTTCTTCGTGAATCTTTTTATTATCAAAATGAGAAATGAGCATAAATAATCTTAGAAAATTTAGTTACACTTTTTATGCTTTAGATCAATTATTCATGACCAGTATCGTGCTCATTCACTGCACGGATTTTCTGCATCAAACTTAGATGCTAAACTTTTAAATAAAAAAAGAAATTAATTTTAAACTTAACAGAGATTATGAGTTTTTTCGAGATGGGTATCAAATCATGAATTAGCTTGGTGGGACCTTCTAACTTTCACGTATTGGACAATTTTTTTTAGTGAATTTTTATTTCTGGTCGACATGGATCTCATCCTGGATACATATCATAAATTACAAGCCCGTTTTGTCACTCTTTGGAGGTTAAAAATAATTTATTTTGGCCTTTCTCAATTATAATTCAAGATATTATTCAGGTATTGTGAAAATATTATATTAAAAACTATATGTCAGCATTTTTATGCTGTGAAATTTAAAATATTTTAGATTAACAAAGTAAAAAGGCATGAAGCACGAGATATATGAAAAACTAAAATTAAAAGTTCTTAGTGACAAACCTCTAGTTGCTCTGTGAACATCATGGGAAGCTTTGTCGGTTGTAGTGCCCTCTGAACTCCCTTTTTGGGGAATTTCTTTGTTACCTAAAAAATAAATGAATAAAAATAACTTTAGAAAAATCAATTACACTTTGTATGCTTTTAGATCATGTATACATGACTAGTAAGGAGCTCATTCATTAAATTTTAATGTTAAACTTAATAGAGATCATGACTTTTTTTTCTCGAGACAAGTATTGTATCATGAATTAGTTTTGTAGGACCTTCTAACTTCCTACACTAGACGATGTGTTTTTAGTGAGTTTTTATTTCTCATTGTTATTGATCTTGTCTACAATATCATTCATAAAATACAAGCGTGCCTTTGGAAGTATAATCTTTGGAAGTATAAAATTATGTCTTTTTGGGCTTTCTCTATTTCAATTCAAGATATTATTTATATTTTAAAAATGATAAAAGATTATACTTAAATTTATATGTCAACATTTGTATGCTTTGAAATATAAAATATTTTGGATTAAGAAGTCAAAATCCATGAAACACGAGATCAATGAAGAATGAAAATTGGAACTTCAACGTGACAAATCTCTACTTGTATTACGACCGTCTTGGGAAGCTTTATCAGTTGCTAAGCCTTTTGAACTCCCTTCTTGCTGAACCTCTTTGTTGCCAAAAAGAGAAAGGAATACAATTAACCTTATAAAATTTAATAACAACTTATATGCTTTAAATCATGTATAATGACTAGCATCAGGCTCATTCATCGCATGAATTTTCTGCATTAAATTTAGATTAAATTTTTAAATAAACAAAATATATAACATTAAACTCAACAGAGATCGTGAGTTTTTTTAGATAGGTATCAAATCATGAATTAAATTTTGTGGGACCTTCTAAGTTGATATATCAGATAATGTGTTTTTAGTGAGTTTTAATTTGTAGTTGCCATTTCATTGGTACATTATGAGCGCGTTTTGTTATTCTTTGGAAGTAAAAGAGTATTTCTTATTGGTACATTATAATTCAAGATATTGTTCAGATTTTTTTTTTAAATAGAAAGAATTTTTCATGTTAGTATTTGTATGCTGTGAAATTTAAAGTGTTTTGGACTAAAAAAGTTAAATGCATGAAACACAAGATTTGTGAAAATCTAAAATTGAAGGTTCAAAGTGACAAACTTCTAGTTGTTTGGCAACCGACCTGGGAAGCTTTATCAGTTGCCATGCCTTATGAAGTCCCTTTTGTGTGAACCTCTTTGTTACCAAACAATAAATGAATATAAATAACCTAATTAATCTTACTATGAGTGCTTTAGATCATGTATGCATGACTAGTATTAGGCTCAATCATCACATGGAATTTTCTGGATGAAATTTAGATGGTTAAATTTTAAGCAGAAAAAATAAATTAAAGTTAAACTTAACAGAGATCATGAGCTTTTTTCGAGATAGGTATCAAATCATGAATTGATTTTGTGGGACCTTATAGGTTTCTTGTATTATATGATCTTTTTGTTTTATTTATTGTTACCATTTATCTTATCCGAGATATCATTCATAAATTATGAGCGTGTTCTTTTACTCTCTGGAGGTAGTGAAATATGTTTTTTTGGGCTTTTAAATTATAATCAAGATATTACTGAGACTTTAAATGATATGAAAAGATTATATCTGAAATCATGTGGCAGCATTTGCATACTTTGAAATCTAAAATGTTTTGCATTGAAACGTTAAAATCCACGAAACACGAGATTTATAAAAACAAAAGTTCAATGTTCAAAGTAACGAACCTCTCATTGCGTTGCTACTGGCTTGGGAAGCTTTATTAGTTGCCACGCCTTGTGAACTCGCTTCTTTGTGAACTTCTTTATTACCATGAAGAGAAATGAATATAATCAACCTTAGAAAAGTTCATTACACTTTGCATGCTTTATATCATGGATATATGCACAATCATTGCATTGAATTTTTTTCATTAAACTTAGATGGTAACCTTTTTAAATAAAAAAAATTAATGTCAAACTTAATACCTATCTTGATAAAAACTCAAGATATTATTCAGATTTTAAAAATTATGAAAAGATTATATTTCAATGTCTATGTCATCATTTGTGTGCTCTGAAACTTGAAATGTTCGGGATTAAAAAAGTTAAATATTCATGAAACTCGAGGTTTATGAAAAAGAAAATTAAATGTTCAAAGTGACAAACCTCTTGTTGTTTTGCAACTATCTTGGCAAGCTTGATCAGTTGCCACGTCTCTTAAACTCAAGTCTATGCAAACCTTTTGTTACCAAAAAGAGAAATGGACATAAATAACTTTAGGAAAATCAATTACATCTTGCCTGCTTTAGATCAAGTATACATGAGTAGTATCAGGCTCATTCAGTGCATGGAATTTTTTGTATTAAACTTAGACGTAAACTTAAAAAAAAAAAAAAAAAAGTTAGCAGTAAATTTAATAGAGATAATGAGTTCTTCTCGAATTAGGTGTTTTATCATGAATTAGTTTTGTGGTTCTTCTAATTTTGACGTATTGGACAAAGTGTTTTTAGTGAGTTTATATTTGTTGTTGCCATTGATCTCATCTATGATATCATTCATAAATTAAGTTTGTACAAAATTTTATGTATCTTCAAAATTCCACGTTATAATTATAACAGGAGTATACATAAATAAAAATAAATGAATTAATTTCATAATATCGATTTCATCAATTAATAAAATTAACTTATAAGTTACCATCTATAAAAGATTCTAGTTTACAACATTATTATTCCCATCATACCGATGTATTGCATGGATTTTTTTTCCTTAATTCGCATGAATTTATTTTCTTAACTAAGTAAATCGCTCAACTTTATTGGATAGACAAAAAGGTTTGGAAAAAGAAATAATATAATTTTTCTTACAAAACCCATATTATTTTTCTTGCTTTTGGGCAAGAACATCCAGCCATGTATCACGGGTCGGTTGATTACGATCGATCAAACACCGTGCGGCCTTAGGATTTGTGATCCCAAGTCAGCCTTTTCACACACACACACAAACGCAAGGGTCGGATGCACAAAGGAGCGAGTATATTTGCTTGTGAACGAACTGAATACAATGAAGGAAAGGGACCTCTATTTATACAAGTTCGGGTCGTATCTCAGCTGTTGATCGTCCCTCCGATCCAACAGTTGTGTTTGAACAATGGCCATCATTACAAGTCTACACAGGAGGCCACTCAATGGCTCTAGGCCTTGGAAAAGCCCATGGGCACATGTCGGAAGCAAGATCGGGGTTAGTATGGCTGCCTAACACGGAGTAGGTGAACTAAGGCAGGTTGCACATGGGCTGGCCGAATACTGATCAGGGGTTGGTCGCTGGTCGTGCACGGGCTTTTACTCGTATCGTGCAGGGGCGGATCATGCCCGGTTCATGGATCATGCATGGATCAATCAAGGCTATCCGCGGGCAGGGCCCTTGTGCGTGACACGGTTGAATCATAGACGGTCTTGAATCATGCTTCATCCATGGGCCGTGTCACATGCATGTATCTTGCACAATTTGTTTGTTAGTGATCTTTCTTTTTTAACTATATCTTAAACTTGTCATAATAGTGATAACCATTTTTATTGACAAGTTATTTTTCACTCAAAACAACATTACATATTTCTTTTTTGGAGATGACTATAGTGAATTGACTGGTTTGTGGATCATATCTATGAAGGATTAGTCTCATGTAGTGTCTTAATGATCAGTAATTAATTATTCAGAACCTATTTATTTTGCCCGCTGCTCTTGACGAAATCGGTTTGTTGGACAACTAACTGCAACTTTGATTTGCTTATTACGTAAACATAGAAAACAATTAGTCCTCGATAGGTGATTGTTTATACAAAACTCTCTGATAAGAGGAAATTTTAGGTAACTAGTTTTAATGTATTGGTAATTGAGTGCTTGTAAGTGATGAAACTTGGATTCACAAAAAGCAGTTGCAACAACTATAAGGGAACCTGTGGAGCCAAGTCATACCAAAGTAGAATATTTGACTGTGTAATACATTTTGTGTGTTTACTGTTTTTTTGGAAAGGATAGTGATGCCCATGGGCACGGGAAAATGAATCAATATCTGCATTTCACTTTTTTAGTTCGGAGAATTTAAATTTTTTTGTCCCTGTAATTGGTTCAATGAAATATGACGCAAAGCTAGAATAAAGGTAAAAAAAGAAAAAAAGAAAAAGAAATTATAAGACCACATCGCTTATGCCATAATTTTTCACTTGGTTTTGCCATTGGGCCGCCCTCCTAGTTGCAATCTTCCAACAGCAAAGCATGCGGTTTGATTACCTGAGTGCAAAAGGTTTATCGATGGGAACATAGACTAGAACTATACAAGTTGGCTAGCAAGCTTAGGCTCTAGGGCTACATATCATTGGGCTCAATCCCTACTGATCATACCATTACTTTAAGGTGGCTCAATCTCTCTTTCTTATAATAGAGTTCATTCCATCCCTTGACATCATTATCAAGTTGAAGTCTTTAACTTTACCTCATAAGATGACAATATTGTCATCCTCAATTAATAAAGTCAACATATACGTTTAGCTTAATGTGAGTATTCTCACAAGCGTATTATAATTTTTTTTCTTAAGAGAAGAATACTTAACTTAATATGGATTTTTTTTTAAAGTAAGGAAAATGGGGAGGATGAAAATTTAGGTGAAAGTTAACCAATGAAACTAGCTCATATTTATAAAATAAAGATGGAACGTTTTTCACGTGTACCAAGGGATACGGGCATGTCTGAAAATTTGCAATTATGTATGAAATTATACTGAGGACTATTCTCGAATTGTACACATGTCACGCGAGAGGAAAGAGCGAAGAGATTTAGAAAATTAGTGGATGGTGCCTACGGATTCGACTCCTGCAACTGCTAATGAAAAATATTGACATAGCTTTCTTTATTATTTTTCCTCTCCTATGTGGCATTAAAGTTAATTAAAGCATTAAAACAATGTTGTTTTCATTTGATTTATAATTTTTACAACAAATCTTGAAAAAATCCAACGTTTATAACATTATCACTTTTTTCAAGCCAATGATTGCATGGAATTGTTCTTAAATAAAGCATATCAGTTAAACTTTATTGGATAGACTTAACGGTTGGGAAAAAGATCCAATTTTTCTTACAAAACCCATATTATTTTTTGTTGTTTTTTAGCACAAACATTCCACCATGCATATCTGTTGAACAATGTATTTGTTAGTGAATTTTCTTCTCTAATATTATATGTACTCTTTGTCATAAAATTGACAACCATTTATATTGACGAGTTATTTTTGGGTTAGAACAACAACATGATTTCCTTTTTGGAGATGACTGTAGTGAATTGATTAGTTTGAGAATCATGTCTCTAAAGGATGATTCTTATGTAGTCTCTTAATGATAAGTAATTAAATATTCAAAACCCACTTGTTGTGCCATCCACTCTTGACGAAATTGCTTTGTTGGACAACCAACCGCCAATCCGATTTGCATTTCAAGTAGACATAGAAATTAATTAGACCTCAGAAGGTGATTGCTCGGACAAAAATTTCCGATAAGAGGAATTTTTCTGGTAGTTAATTTCAATGAACTGGTCATTGAGTTCTTATGAGTGACGAAACTAGGATTGACAAAAAGCAGTAGCATCATCATCCAAAACTACGAGGGAACTTGTGCGGCCACGTCATACCAAATTTACGAGATTTGACTTTTGAGTAATACGTTTTGCTTTTGCTTACTGTTTTCTTGAATCAATCAACTGTATTTGATGGCCACGCATTGCTTTTACATTTTTAGTTCGTTGTTGGAAAGTTATTTATTTTTGGTCCCTGCATTTAGTTCCAATTACATAAGCCGCCAAACTAGATAAAGGAAACAAAGAAATTATAAGAACACATCGCTTATACCATAAATTTTTCTGGGTTGGAACATGAATATGTACCTGGTGGTGGTTATGCAGGATTCGAATTTCCTTGTATTTCACTTGGTTGTAGCGCCATTGGGTTGCTCTCCTTGTTGCAGTCTTTCAACAACAAAGTAAATAGAGGATGCAAAAATGGGTAAGATATCCAATTATTAAAGAGTTTTAGTTTCCCTAAGCGGAGTTCATTCCTTCTTAGTATAGAAAGTACAGTGCCTATTATAAAGGTAAGCCCCTCCACCTAGGGCAAGTAAAGCATATAATTTTTTATTCACTTTATAATGGTTGGATTACTTAAATGTAAAAGAGATTATTGCTTGGAATATAAACTAGGCCTATACAAATTAGCAAGTAGGCTCCAGCTTTGGGACCACAGATCATTAGGTTAAATCCTTAATGATCGAACCATTACTTTGAGGTGACTCTATCTCTCTTTCTTACGATAGAGATCATTTTGTCCCTTGACACCAATGGAATCTTTGCCAAGTTAAGCCACTTCTTTCTTAGACTCAGGAAAGCTGTTCAGACAAATTAATTTGCAAGCCTTTAGCCGAATAAAGTTATCAGCAAAAAATGAGCACCTCACTTTCGTCTGGCCGAAAAGCGCAAACAAGGAACTTCTATTCGATTCAAGACGGAATGTTTTTAAAGAAAAGGTTTTCAATGTAAAATATAGATGTAGAATGGAAACTATCCAATTTCTGATTTTACACATCAATGGAGTCTTTACCAACTTATGCCACTCCTTTCTTGGGCTCGGGAAAGCTATTCAGACAAGTTCATTTGCAAGCCTTTAGCCGAATAAACCTATTGGCAAAAACAAGCACCTCATTCTTGGTTAGCCCAAAAACATAAGCGAGGAACTTCCATTCAATTCAAGGCAGAATCTTTTTTAAGAAAAAGCTCTCACACAAAATGTAGATGTAATATAGAAATTTTCTAATTTCCTATTTTAGATATCAATGGAGTCTTTACCAAGTTAAACCATTTCTTTCTCAAGCTCAGGACATTTATTTACGCAACTTAATCTACAAGCCTTTAGCTGAAAAAAGCTATTGGCAAAAACCGATGCCTCACTTTTGGCTGGCCTGAAAATACAAGTAAGAAATTACCATTCGATTCAAGGCAAAGTATTTCTAAAGAAAAAGCTTTTCATGCAAAATATAAATGTAAAATGGATAATTTTCAATTTCCTATTTTCATTTTTTTTTGCAGTAATTTTGGTTGCCATGTTTTCATAATTCGAAACTTAAAACTGAAAATGACCAAAAATTACATTCTTTTGTACAAGTTTTATTCTTATCTAAACCTATTATCTCACCAAAAATATTTTCAAGAAAACAAAAGATGAAAACATAATACAATTGTCATTAAAATATTTTTGTGAACCAAATGCACCCTAAATGCCTTGAAAGATTTGATAGTGATCTTTTCTTTTTAGAAAAAAAGTGTATGTTGACACCCGAATTTTTAGGCATCCGTCCATTTTTGCAACAATAAAAAAAAAATAATAGTAATAAAGAATGATAAAAATAGTAATAAAATTCGGATCCAGCTCATTCTCTTCAACAAGTTTTGGGCCTGCCAAGCCCATGCGCATAGCCCTCCTTCTAGCGCCATTCTTTTTACTTCTTCTGGGTCCAAATTCATTTCTTTTCCTTCACCCCCTTTCCTTCATTTTATTCTTTCCTGATTCTGAGTCCATTTTTGTTCTCTAAAGGCCCGGCCCCTTTCGTTATACTCTTCTCCTTCGCACACGCTCACGTTGATGATCTGCGATGTACCAGTGATGACAGAAGCAAAAAGGGACGCGCGAGTGGCCTGTGAGAAGAGCACGGTGAGGCGCCGGTGATGGAAGGAAAGATTCCGTTTGGTGAGGGGAGAGGACGTTCGCTTGAGGTGTGCTGGGTCAGGCCGAGAAAGAAAGGAGGTGATGGAGAAAAAGAGAGGCTGAACCAGGGAGAGAAGGAGAGAAGGAGGATGTTCGCAGAATGAGAACCAGAGAGAGAGAGAGAGAGAGAGAGAGAGAGAGAGAGAGAGGAGCAGAGCTGAAAAGGGAAACCGAAGATTTTTTTTTTTTTTGGAAAATTGGCCAAAATCTGCTGATTTCCTTCTGTTCTGGTCCTCGACTGGCGGGAGAACATGTTTCGCGACCATGGGCCACCATCTCCGTCCGTGGCTGACCGAAGGCTTGCGTGCATTAAACTCGTTCCTCAGACGAAAAGGAAGGACACCGATCGTCTTCTTAAGCCTCGTTGGCGAACGCACGGTAACGGCGACTCCATTCTTGATCAGGTTAGCTCCTTACTTCAAATGCTCTAACCTTGCTCTGTTTTGCCCGAATTTGAGACTTAGTGTTCACTAGCGAAATCGCGAGTTACTTGTCTGGAATTGAGGTTGATTTGAAATGAGTAATGCGGATCCCGTACCTCGAATTGCACATCAAGTGTTCGACAAAATGCTTGAATGAAACACCGAAATCCATTCCGTCAAATCGATGCTTAGAGGTTTTATAGTTTAACGTTTGATTGTTCTGAGATTGTTGAACTACGTCTGATGTAGTGCTTTTCTCCATGCTTTCCTTCGATTTCGTGGCATATCCATCGCTTTTTCCGAGTCGCCCATGGAGGAAAACCTTGCCGGAAATACCATTCCCTTTGCCAGAGAATGCCTGCGGTTAAGGGCCGCTACAGCTAGTTCCCTATTGCTTTGCTTCGATGTGCATATATGTGTTGGTTCTCTAGAATAGATTTAGTTTGAAGTGCATGTGAATGGCGCCGAACAGGTTCGATGATGGCCTGAGAGATGACCGGCGGTGACGACCTAGTGACGGTTGGTGAGGTTGGCCGCTGACGCCGGATTGGTTGAGATTTCGAAGTGTGCTCGTGTGGTGAGTGTTGAGTTCGTCCATGGAGAAGCTTCCGTCAACCGGTTGAAGGGAAGAAGGCGTCGCTTGAAGAAGACAACGCAGGTGGAAAAAACGAAAAGAAATAAGAAAATAGAAAATGAAAAAAAGAAATAAAAAGTTGGTCAACTCTAATTTTGACCGGATCAAATTCGGATAATCAAACTGGGTCGGGTCAGATTATAAGACGAGCTGAAGGTTGGGCCGGTTGAATACTAAGTACAGATTCGGGGTTACCCTTATGGTGAATTGGGGTTGGTTTAGATGAAATAGTAGTTGGGCCTGATTTAGGTTTAGTTGGACTTGGGCTGAAGAGAAATTGGGCTTGAATTACAGCAATAGTTCAAGCCCAGCAGATCGACCCATATTTGGATTAGGCCCGGGGCCGATCCGAATTGCAAGCTCCATCCCCGACCCTAGGGTCTGGGTTAGACCCATACCCGGGCCGGTTCCCCGATCCGGTCCGAAGTCCCTTTTTAATATTTCACAAAAATTTCATAAAACTCATAAAAAATTTTAAAATTCAGAAAAATTAGAAAAATTAGAAATCCTTGGCAAAAGCTTAAAAAATTAGGTAGTTTTCCATTAAAAAGTGAAAAGTCCTTAAAAAATTGAAATCCGAAATTGAATAAACCTTTAGAGCTTTATAATAAGGATTTCTGTATGCCTTTAGTTAGAGATAATATCAATTTGTCTATGTGTTTACTTCGATTGCACTTGATTGTGCTCTTTAATATTTTGAGCGTTATTTTCATTTTTAGAATTGTTAGGATGAACCCAAAAATTCTTTGATAGGCTCCCTAGCATTTTAGTTGGCATGTAATCAAGTTTAAGTACCGAAAGACCATTAGTTTTAAAACTAATGTAATCAAGTCCTCGTTTCTAAGATCTCTGGTTGTGCAAAAAATGAGATATTCTCCCATATCTTACTTAATCGACCTTAATAGGCTAGTGGCGACTTATTATATAGAAATTCACATATGATTAGTTAAATAAAAATCGAATATCTAATGTCAAGTGAGGTATGGACTTGAGAGAGTCCATGTTTGTTATCGATGGGTCGTTTGCGATGTTAGCAAATGATGGTCCAGCTGAGATCATCATTTGTATGAACCATTCGACTCATCTCATAAGCAAGTATCTCTAAACATATTCTCTCCCTCGGTAGGTTGCGACAGTGTAATGATACATGTTTAGAATCAAGAGGCGAAAAGGTTGATTCGACAATGTTGGCACTCATTTGGCGCATTCATTCTAAAGTGACTTTGTAAGACATTGAAGCACTACAAAATTATACATGATTCTTTGTGTCAATATTTGCATATTTTGAAAGGTTTCAAGTATTCACAAAGTTCTAATTGCAAGACTATGGGAAATTATTTATTAAAAAAAAAAATTAATGAGAGAATCCTTGAAATTGTAAACTGAGGCAAGATTTAATGTTGACCTAGGAAACCATCTAGCTAAAGACTAATTGACTAAGATTTATGTTAAACTTGGACTTTCTCCTTCAATCTTGATTGGTGAAATCGTGTTAGCTTCATCATCTCTATCTAGCATCTAAATTTTTCTGAAAATTATTAGAACAATGAAAACATATGTATTAGTACTTCCTTGGTTTTGGATTCTACAGCGAAATATCTTTCATCAAATGTTATATTTTGATTTCTATTTGAGGGGACTTAGGTTCTATGCTAGTATTTGACAGAAATGGTCAAATACTAACATATACAAGCTTAAAATTAATGATAACTAATGTCGAAATATAATCAACAATTTTATCCAAACTCATTACGACATACTAATGAAAGCCCATTAAAATCAAAATGGTTTGTATAATATTGAAGTTGATTCGACAACACTGGACATCAAAAACAACACCAAGAAGGCACTGCTCTTAATTGGCCTCAAGAACATAACATCAAAACTTAATCGACAACGCTGGACATTGGAAACAACACCTAGTGGATACTACTCCTAAATAGACATGAGGACATGTCGGAAGCTAATCGACGACGCTAGATAGTAGGACAATACTGGAATCTAATCAACAACACTATCTTGGATATAGACACTTGCTGGAATGGAATATATAACGGGAATTTGAAGCTGTAGCTAAACTAAATTAGGCTAACTAAAAGTATAAGACAAAGGAACTTTGTGTGTTGTTTATGGGGGTTCTCTGTTGGATTGCATGTGGTATTTATAGGCCAATTTGGTAATTGTTGGTAGTTGATTGCTTCCTCCTTAAAAGTTGTTCAACGTTCTTTGCTCAACAACTTTATCCATATCTTGTCGTCTTTTGACTTGTTCGACAATGCTTACATGACTTGCTCAACAAGTATTAACCGCTCCTTTGGTTTTGCATGCCCTTTTAGTCAACCCTCCTACCTAAATCTTGACACCAAATCCATCTGAATCCTTTGTCTTCGGTAGCATCTCTTGATTTGGACATGTGGCAATCAATTGTTTTATCATCAAATCGCATGTCTCCACTTGTAGGCCTATCGAAATCAAGCCCAAAGGCTTTTGAAATCCTTGGCCATCCTTCGTTTCCATGACTAACATAGGCTAAGTTGATGTTAATCACAGCCCGCACATGACAATGAGGATGATTTTGAATGTTTTCATTTCTCGTGACCAGCACATGACAATAAGGATAAGTTTGGGTGATAATAACTGATTACCTTTCTTATGTGTGAAATGCTTAAGCCTAAAAATTATTTTCATTGACTGTTACTGAGAGGGTGCGGAAATTGGGCATAGGACCGGGGGCTCCGTCATTGACTATTCTCGCCACATCACCCATAAGATAACGTCGCAATAGATGAGATGCACAGGCATACACTTATCAATTAAAAGCATTTAACATAGTAAAATTACACTTTACTTAGCAACTTCGAAAAGGCGTGGAGAGTAGGAAAATGGGGGAGAAAGCAGATGGGAAAGTCAATTTATTTGGGAGGGCACGGAATAGAAGGAGATTTTAGTGGGAGCAAATTTCTTGGCCCAAAATCGTGCATTTTGGAATTCCACCCCAAGATACACGCACGCAACAACAAGGCATTGGCTAGATGTTAAAAGAGTTTGCTCCTCTTCCTATGATCTTTTATTTAAGACTTACTGGGAGCACTTTAAAAATGAAATTTTGAATCCACAAGACCGAAATGAACGAGGTGCGTTCTTAAGATTATTAGAAGAGGTGGATCACTTGAGGAGCGCAAAAATTGGCGTGGACACCATCTAACCACTAAAAAAAATCA
This sequence comes from Eucalyptus leucophloia subsp. euroa, assembly GCA_017140325.1. Taxonomy (NCBI): domain Eukaryota; kingdom Viridiplantae; phylum Streptophyta; class Magnoliopsida; order Myrtales; family Myrtaceae; genus Eucalyptus; species Eucalyptus leucophloia. Next base: position 53,031,169 of record CM029470.1, read on the forward strand.
ATGATTCCCAAAACTTATTCACAACTTTTGCCAGCAATTGCACTCATCTTTTCATCTTCACCCAACTTTTGTATGCACACGATATACCCATTAGCCCTTGCGCCTAATCCTTTTATTTTGGTCAAGCTAGAATGAAGGGAATCAATGAACTCGTGAAGCTTTGTATTCAGTTTTACCTGGAGCTTATTTGGATTTCGCATTATGGTAGGAGGTTGATGACACTTGTGGAGAATCACCAAGAAAGGAACTCTCAAACGCTCTTTGAAGGTAAGCTCAACTAATGAGTAATGAGTTCTCATTAGTTTCTAGCAAAAAAATAAAATAAAAGAGTTCTTATCAGTTCAAGCGCCTACAACAGAAGAATTGGCCAGGATGATGCTTGCAGCGGCAAAGTACAATACTACTGTCTTCAGAGAAACTACTCAAATGCAAAGAGCTCTCGATTGGTTAAGAGTAAGTATCTCTGTTTTCATATATGTAATAACTGCACTTACTAATAGTTATCATATTTTCTAGACAAATTTTTCAAAGTATGATGGCTAGGTTAGAGACACCATAAGTGTCATAACTTTTTTTTTTTTATAAAGTTCATTTGAGTGCCATAACTTTTTTTTTCCTTCAATCACTTGAGCATCATGACTATTGAGTGTCATGACTTCTTAAAAACATTCGTTTGAATGTCATAACTTTAGTTAGAACTTTTAGAAAATGTTTACCACTAGTGCCATGCTATGTCGGATTTTTGGCACATAAGGTGACCGAATTTTAAAATGGTCATGGCACTCGAATGAACGTTTTATTAGAATTTATGACACCCAAGTGATTGTCAAAAAAGTTATAACATTCAAGTGAATGTTTTTTTTTTTTTTTTGGAAGTCATGGTACTTAAGTAATTGAGAAATAAAATTATGCCACTGAGATAAGCGTCATACAAAAGTTAAGACACTTAAGGTATTATTTTTCCTAAAATTATAGGTAATAAGATTTACTCCAACAAATATAATTTCGAGATGAATTCTTTGGAGTGGTATCAATCACGGGACAAGTAAATCTATTAGCTATGACAAAATCTGTACAAGGGAAAGTCCTGGGGAGAAGAGGATACACTCACGGCTAATTTGATTGTTCATTTAATATCAAACATCAAATGTGTGTGGCAAAAAAGGGGAAAATGTAAATAACAAGCATCTCGGTAGAAAAAGATATATTTAAAGAGACATATATTCTAAAGAATCCTCAACGGCAGATTCACAATTTCTCTATGCAGGCAAGGAGACGTAATTGAGTCGATGAAGCAGTGCAAGCTTGACCTAGCACGCATACTCGTTACTCGAAGCACGACTCAAATTTGATCAAGTATTAAAAATTCTGCTCGAATTCAACTCCAATAGAAAATCAAAAAATTTGAGCTCCACTCGACTTGAATAGATATGTATTAATTATCGTATTTATGGTGATCCTAATGGTTACTGGCGCCAAGAATCCGATCCTCAAGGATTATAGAACTGTCGTAAGATTTAATACCCGATATTGAAAAATAAGGAGGAACTGGATTCCAAAATGAAGAGATGGAGAAAAGGAGTACCGGAGAGGAATTTGAAATAACCCCTTAAAATTATCAAAATCAAAGCACATTCTACTGGAATAAATGTTATGCTGTGCAATTTCAGGAATGATATCATCGGTTAACCGACCAAAGTTTTTTTCTTTGTCATATCTAGAGCTTGCCACCGATTATTCGCTTCACTTAGATATACTTCGCCATCGAACAAGAATCATGTTGTGCAGAAAAAAAGATATGGACCTTCAAAATATGAGGTATAAAATATATATTGTTAATTGATTTATTCGATTCCATATACAAATTAGATAAAAGGAAATGTTGGTCTTTTTTAATGGCCAGCGAGGATTATCGATTATATTCAACCTTATGTTTATGCGGCGATCATCGGTGCGTTTCAACTTTTGACGAATGATGCAATTGGGGTTGCGTTCGATAGACTCCAAGGTCATACTCCGTCGGAACTTGGATCTAGCTGGTGTTCACAGGCGTGACTTCAGTGGTCAATGGATAGGTTCAGTCTAAGCACCCAGACACAGACAAAGTTCTACTTTTCTCGTATGAGAGGGGCTATCAAACATTAAATAATAGCTTGATTTTTTCCAATAATTGTAAGCCCATGGCCGGGTCAACTTCTAATAGAGTGGTCCAGGTCATTGAGATGAGCCTTTAAGCTTAATCCCATGCACCTCTTGTTTCTTGGGCTGGGGTAAATCAGTAGGTTTTGTGGAGAGTGCAAACCATTTGGCCCGTGATTTGAAATTCAGTCATGGATTGCAGTGTACTTCCTAGAATACTTGATCAAATTTAAGTTATATGAGGAGTATGGCACCGCGAATCTCTCTTCTGTTGTTGCCCCGATGTCTGATCAAAGGAGGCCAACAAAGGACAACCTTAGGGATTCGTGATTTATTCATCATAACTTGATCCCAAGGGATTAATCCGTTGATTCAAAACGAAATTTTATATCAACTCGTTTCTAGCACATTCCGAATGTCAATGCACACGACTCAATTGGACCCAAAGTCGTGTGCACAAACCACACTGGCTTTAGGCCATAATTTATTAGAGCCACAATAATGCAATTTGATGCTTGGAGTGTGTGGTGGGTTTTTTTTTTTTTTTTTGAGGGGGGGGGGCTTAACAAAGGCAAGCCCAAAGCAACACAAAACGTCCACGGGTATTATCTGTGCATGCATACATTGAAACCAAGATAGTGAAATAAGACCTACTTTGCCTGGAGTTCATGTCGGATTTGGCAAGAACTCAATGAATTGACCCTTCTTGATGGTCCCCCCTAAAGTTCTCCCCTTTCACTAATTCGATCTTTCTCTCACTAATGTTCTTCAATTAATCGAGACTTATCCTTTGCTATAACGATCAAAACATCATCATTTTGCCATAAATTTTCCTTTTTGTTCTTGGCAAAAATGATATAACAAAAAAGACAAGGCGTATAAATGTTTTTTTTTTTTTTTGGTGGAGCATGTGTTAGTTATTGCAAACAAACATATGGAGCAATGGTCCACCATATATTGCGGGGAATTGAGTATTAGAGTATGATGCTTTGATGTGGCCAGTCTACATCCACGTGTGATAAATTCATAATATAATGCCAAACTGGGGCTAGGTGAAAGTGCGTAATTTAACCCTTTTTCGTTCTATTGCTGAGACATCAGAAGCTATATGTGCAATACCCGAGATGATATTCAAAGGGATTTATTCATCTGAAAATTCAATATGATATTGTCAACTTAATAAGAAAATATTAATAAGTAAAAAGTTTAGAAATTTGGCATTCCTCAAAAGTTAATATGAAGAGTTTTTTTTTTTTTTTTTCCAATGGTACATGAAAAAATTTCCTGTAATTGACTATGACAATACCGCCTATAAGAATCACGGAGAGATTTTGAAATGCTTTAGGATCACAGCACATATGCGTTCATCCAAATTAAGCATTATTGATCATCTTGTTTTTTCTTTCAAATTAGTGTGCATGGCTTGAGTGGATTGATTTGCAACCATTGTGTTTAATATGTAAGATCAATTAAAGCTTGCACTGATAGACTAGAACCTAAGTATATCCCCAACCAAAATTCAAAGTAACAATTGGGTAAACTAAACTATGTTAGTGTGAAATTTAACATTTTTTGGGTTAATTGAGTTAATCAGTTTTTTTTTTTTCTAATAACCACACCCTCTAAGCTTTTGAGTGGCTTGGTTAAACAATGTAAATATTTTCCCAAGCCATCATTATTGGAGAATGAAGATTTGTCCAGCCTGTTGGCGCTAATTATAATTGTCTTTTTAAAGTTCTCAACAAAAAACAGTAAAATTGCCAATTTTTTTTCTTGGTTCACGTGCCTCGTTAGCATGTCACCTTACATTTTTGCGGCCAATGTGAGGATCTCGTGTGATCACCACCACATCATCTCTTTGCATAGCCATAATAATATAAAGCATCTTTCTTTTTTAAAGTCGACACAGCATGAGCTAAGACATTAAATTAATCTTAAAAACTAGGGCTTGTGGGATCCATTGAATCATCCAATCTTTTCACCATCTCGCCCCACTTCCTTTTTGACATAAACCCATTTTTCTATTCGGTCATATTATTATTATTATTATTATGTAATCTGAGATACTTATTTAAAAAGTCCTAATTTTATTGTATAGTGACCAGTTTAGGTCCTAACTTTTTAATTGTACTAATTTAATCCTAAATCTTTACATAAATTGTCAATATAGTCATTTTAACCAATTTTGATTAAAAATCACTAACTAATTTTAAAAAAATTTCTAAAATTTTTATGATTTCCTTTTTTCTCATTGTTTCCTTTTTTCTCCCAGTTCTTTTCATTTTGCCTATGACCAATACTTGGCCATGGTCAGTAACCTACCACAAGCTAGGTACCCTAGCTTGCACAATGTGTGGCTGACAAGAGCCATGATGCCCTCACTAGCAAGGGTGTTGTAGCCCTTGTCCCATCTAGAATGGCCGACCATCCCCCATGCAAGTCCAGCCCTCGCCTATGGCCAATCATCAACCACAAGCCCAAAAAAAAAAGCGGGGGGGGGGAGGAAAAATTCACAATAAGTTTTAAAAAAATCCAAACATTATGCACATTAGCGCCACTTGGCCACATAGGATGATTGACTAGATTGCCCATTTAGCAATTTTTGGCCAAAAATTGGTAGGAATGACTGTGCTAAGAAATTATCAAAAGGTTTGGGACTTAAGTGACATAATTACAAGATTTTAGTAATGAATTCGCTGCCATACAATATGTTTAAAACTTTTTGGATAATTTTCCTATATAATTGATTTTCGCGTTGCTTATTTATATAGAAAGATAAAATTCATATACCCTAAGGGACACTTTTTGAGAAAATAAAGTCTCAAAGTGGAAGGCTAGTTCCTCGGGCACTTGATGCTGAAATTTATAGTGAAGGTCATATGAATTAACTAAATATATATTTCAATTATAACTTATTGATTCCTTACATCATCAATTGAAATGGTGTGAGTATTCGTTTGAAAGACGGTCCTTTTCAACCTTAATAAAAGTTATAAAAAAAAAGAAGCTTCGAAAGGTTTATATTTGTGGAACTATATATCCAAGTCCATCGTGCATTGAAAAGTAGAAACTAGGAGAAAGTACACTAGAAGTATCAAAAGTTGTGTACGAAATTCACTTTGATACCAAAAGTTTATTTTGGATCACTTAAGTACTAAAAAGTTTGAAAAACAATTATTTAATTGCTAACGCTAATCTGATTGACAAAAAATCTAGCACTTTTTTTTATTAATTTTAAAGCCGGCATGGCTCAATGGAGAGTACAGTCAATATGCAAACAACAAAATGGTGCCGTTTGGCGCTTTTCCCTCAAGTAAGAATCTTAAATCTCCAAATTGAAAGAGAACTGGAAGTTCAAAACACTAACCGGCCAATTTGGGCAAAAGAACGTTTCAAGTGCCGTAACTTTGCTCAAAGGGACACTTAAATGCCATAACTTATGAAAGTTACACTTAAGTGCCACATTTGAAGAAAAACGGATTATTTAAGTGCCACTCCGACCAAAGTTCGGCCAAAAGGCTGACGTGGCATTTTTCCGGCGAATTTCCGGAGAAGTGAGCCCAAAACGACGCCGTTTTGCACGCTGACATGGTTAAATAATGCAAAAACGGTGTTGTTTTGGGCTGATGTGGTAAAAAAATAATATAAATTTAAATAAATTTAATTTAAAATTAGATTTAGTTAAAATATTAAAAAATAATAATTTTAAAATTAAATTTAGTCAAAATATTAAAAAATAATAATTGTAAAATTAAAAAAGGGGGGGGTGGCAGTGGCTAAGGGCTCGGCCCTCGGCCACCACCACCACCTCCTCGCCGTTCTTTGGAAGGGCGCGATGGAGAGGAGGAGGATCGGCGAGGGCTTGCGAGCTCTCACCCCAGATCGGGGCGAGGGTTGCAACCCTCGCCCGGATTCGGCAAGTGGCGGGGTCGCAGCCCTCGCCCGGATCCGGTGAGGGTTGGTAGCCCTCGCCCGCCGAGCCAAGGGTTGCCACCCGGCCGGGGTCGCCCCGACAAGCGGCGGCCCTTGGCCTGGCCGGGCGAGGGCCGCCGACCCTCGCTAGATCTAGGTGAGGGCTGCGACCCTCGCCTCGATCTAGGGCGAGGGCTTGCGAGCCCTCGCCACCGGTCGGCCCGGGTCGCCGGCCCGGCCGACCCTCCCCCTCCGTCGCCGATCCTTCCGGCGACGGCGGGGAGGTGCCCTTTTTTCTTAATTTTTTAATTTTAAAATTATTATTTTTAAATATTTTAACTAAATTTAATTTTAAAATTATTATTTTAAAATATTTTAACTAAATCTAATCTTAAATTTAATTAATTTAATTTTATATTATTTTTTTACCACGTCAACCCAAAACGACGCCGTTTTTGCATTATTTGGCCATATCAGCGTGCAAAATGGCATCATTTTGGGCTCAGTTCGTCGAAAAAATGCCATGTCGGCATTTTAGCAAGACTTTCGCCGGATTAGCACTCAAGTGATCACTTTTACTCCGATTTTGGCACTTAAGTGTACCTTTCGTAAGTTATGACACTTAAGTGTCTCTTTGTGCAAAGTTATGGCACTTGAGGGGTCTGTACATCGGCCAATTTGATTAACTACTTTGATTTTCCCTCAAAATTATCAACTTGATCTTACAAATAGAGGGCAGAAGCTTCAGTAGTGGCTCACGTTTGTTCCAAAAAAGTGAATTAGATAGTGAGTGCTATTATTATTACGAGTTACCAAATTTGAGAAGAACAACTTAGACTCGGTTAAATCCTCAAAGAAGATTCCATGGGTGCGATAGGTATAGAGAAGGCTAAGTAAAGTACACTCCAAGCGCCAAAACTTGGCACGGATGGATACCTAAAGTGTCAAAAGTTAGGAAAGTGACACTTAAGTGCCAAAATCAGAGCAAAATTGATCACGTAAGTGTCACTTCAGCCAAAATCCGGCAAAAATGTCGACATGGCAATTTTCCGGCAAATGAAGTGCAAAACGATGCCATTTTAGATGCTGACGTAGCTAAACAATACAAAAATGACATCGTTTGGTGCTGATGTGGTAAAAAAATTAATTAAATTTAATTTTAAAATAAACTTATTTAAACCATTTAAAAATAAAATTAAAAAATTAAAAAAAAAAGGCGGCCGAGGGTCGAGCTGTGGGCCGGGCAACCCCACCGACCCTCCCCCTCCACTTTGCCAGCCCTTTTGACAACGGTGGGAGGCGACGGCGGTAAGGGCTCAGCCCTCAGCCACCTACCTCTCTGTTTTTTTTTTTAAATTTAATATATTTTTTATTTTTAAATGTTTTAAATAAATTAATTTTAAATTTAATTTAATTAATTTTTACATTAATTTTTTTACCACGTCAGCCCCAAACGACGTCATTTTTGTATTGTTTAGCCACCTTAGCATGCAAAAAAGCATCGTTTTGCACTTGCTTCACCGGAAAATTGCCACGTCGGCATTTTGGCCATTTTGCTCCAATTTTGGCACTTAAGTGTCCATTTCCTAACTTTTGACACTTAAGTGTCCCTCCATGCCAAGTTTTGGCACTTGAGATGTACTTTACTCAGAGAATGCTCAAAATGCAAATATTTCAAATGGGTTGATGCAAAATTCTCCGGTCGAGCGATAGAGGTGATTTTGGAGCTACTTAAAGGCTAACATTAGCCTCTAGCTACATTAATGGATGAGTTGGAGGATGTTGACTCAGTACAAACTCAAATGAAAGGTTTAACATCTCTGATCGACTATTTGAAGAATGATGTTTCAAGGCTGAAAATTGAAAGAAACTTTTATTGGGCATTGATTGTGTTGTTGTTCTCTTGTATAGTCTATTCAAATGTGCAGTGAGTAATGAGAAGAAATTTGTATTTCTACCATAGTCGAAGATGTGGAATATATACTTGTATCGGGTTATTTATATGTAAAGTGTGTTATTGATTTGCTGCAAATTTTGTATAGAACAAGATTTTTTGTTGCAATCTATAGTGAATATGTAAGGTTAGAGTTGAAATTCATTGGTTGTGAGCACTCAAAGGTTTTTTTTACTTAGTTGTGTATTGTTAATATTGGTTTGTTTTGCTTAGTTTTTGCTTCAGATGTAATCGTTTACTGCATTTTTTTGTTTGGTAATGGTTTGTTGGTTTGCTATAACTATTACTACAAGCCATGACAAAATTAATGGGTGGTAACAAATTCACGATTAACTATTCTAATGTCATAAGTTCTAATTTACTGTATGATGAATGATTAAATAGAATAGTCAAAATTTAGGTATCAACATTGTATGAATCATGTGTCACATAAATCTATGAGATATGATAAGAAATGTACATGGGAAAGTCTTTGGGATAAGAGAATACGTTGACAGCTAATTTGATTGTTCATTAAAATACCTAGCATCACATATGTGGCAAATTAGGGGGGCAAAGCTCCGAATAACAAGCATCTCGATAGCAAAGAATATTTAAAGGGACACACACTACAAAGAATCCCAAAAGGCTGCTTCACAATTTATGTAGTCAATATAGTATGCAGCTCAAGGTTAACTTGACATGCATACTTGGTACCTAAAACATGACTCAAATGTGATCAAGCATTAAAAATCATACTCGATTTCAATTGGAATCCACTCAACGCGAATAGATAACAATGAAATTATAAATGAGTCCAACAATAAGTTTAAAAAGCTTGACTATTTTTACATGCACTTGACAGCATACATTAAATGTTAGTATAAATATGGCTGATGTCACACTTCAAAAGTCTCTAAACACAAATAAACACCATAATAGTCACATTTCACACATAGTAACAAGTGCAAACAAAGATCATATTGCAGATGTCCTCCTCCAATAATAGCATAGATCATTTCCAAAGCTTCAAGGGACGGTAGAGGCGAGGTCGAAAGGTGGATTCCACCATTTCAACATATAAGGGAAGCTGTAGGATTGCGAACAAAATAATGGGGATGGCAGCCAACAATGTAATTGGGATGTAAATCCACTTCAATTGTTCACTCAAGACAATCGTAAGAGCAGAGCCAAATGCCACCAGCATAAAAGCCAATGAGAGGAAGAGAAAAGTGAGGCCCAATATCATTTTTCTTGGTAATGAGTAGAGGAAATCTTCGATCTCATAGCGCGAAGTTAGAATGGCCAAGAACATCAATGTGGCAGTGACAGAGGAGAAGAGAGCAAGAGCATTTGCAACTACGAATACCATGAATGAGCCCTTCAAAAATATTGGGATCCCCTTACTACCGTCGTTGCCTCCAGGCACCGTAAAAGTTGCAGCGAAAGCTACCGTAATAATTAGAGTCGCAACAAGGCTACAAGATGATGATGTATCCTTCATCCATTGCCCTGCATCTTTGAGCAATTCTTTGCGCTGTTCTACAAACTTTTCCCAGTATGACTTTTTATCTTCTATATATTTCAGATATTTATAAGAAGGAAAGCCGCTAACTTCCACTGCCTTCTAAAAAAAAGGGACACCTATCAATGTAAACATCAATAAAGAGCACAAAAGGGGGTAAACAAATGAGGATCACTCACTTGAAACCATTGAAGTTCCCTCTGCATAAGAAAAGCCGCTCCAGAAACATTAGGGGACACACATCTCGAAGACCATTTGGTTACAGCCTCCATCAGGTCAAAGGTCATGTAATTATCGCCAGCCAAATATCGAATTGGGTTGTTTTCGTTCACCAGTCTAAACAACTCAATATGCCGTCCCTCCACAACTTTTATGATCAGTTTTTTGGCGAAATCGGTATCCCACATCAACTCCGGAAAATATTTAAGACATAAATCCACAATTTCAAAGACTCCGCGAGAGGCAGCATCAAGGACAACGCCTGAAGTTAATATATACTCGAGTATTTCGGGAGTACGTGTACCATTCTTTTTTATCTCGGTAAGAGCTAGTTTTGCAAACTCAAGCGAGTAATAGTGCCTCAACTTCGATTCTCCACTTCTTTTGATCAAAGGTGCTGCACGTAACATCAGAGAAGCAAATTTTCCAATGATGAAGAATCCAAAGGTTAAAGAAGCTTTCACATTTGCACTATATTCTTATGTATATTTAGTAGCTCAGAGAAAAAAAATATTAATTGAGAAAATAAACTTCATATGGCTTGGCAATCAAAATGCGGGAATCAAAACAGATAGATCTATTGATGAACACGCACAATGTCATAAGAGAAAAAAAAGTGTTCCTTTTTTCTTTTTCTTTTTGGGAAAAAGGGGTAGATTCAGTGAGAATCGATAGATAGAGTTTCCATTGAATATTTTTGTAGATTCACCTAATGGATATATGTAGTTCAAACGTTGAATTAAATTGATTAGAATCAAATCTTATCGTAATGTATGAATGATGAGCCAGTCTATATTAATTACTATGATCTCAAAGGGATGTACTGATAGTATCAATAATACACTTTGAATTTAGAGATTATTGTTTTTCTTTGCATAACATGGCAATATCGTATACCTGGTATTGTGGCAAGATTCCATAGTAATATCTTGATCCGATTAAGTTCTTTCAGTACTACCGCCGTGAAGATGAGAGAATAAATCATGTCAGGAAATTTGGAATTGATGATGAACAAAAAGATACATACCACAATCATGAATTGAAAATTGCTCATGCTTTATAATGCTTGATTATGTTTAAAAACAACTTGTATCAATCAATCTCCATGACCTGAAATCCAAAATCTACAATTCTCAATAAGCCTACTTGGCAATTTGACAATGACTAAGACTTCTCCACTAGCTTTTCAAATGTTACATTAGATGTTAATTTGTGACATAAATTATCGTTAAGATATTAGTTTGTATGCATAGATGCAGTCCTTGTTCCTGAACTTTTTTTGTAAAATAAGATCCCTGAATGATATGTTATTTTATTTTATTATTTTTGTGTTAGTCCATCCACTAAACAGATCAATAAAAATACCTCGAGCCATCTTTGTGTCCTTGGAGTCGTCAAATGATGTATCGACCAAGCAGAGAGGGATAACTGAAAATGGGAACAAATAGAGTGAACGCTATGTGGATGGAGTTGCTTGAATTGCACGTATCCAACAAAAGAAGCGCAGCCAATACCTACATTCGTAAATACATTTTTCCCAAAAATTGAGTCGAGCTCCACTACGGAAGTGAAAAGGAATTATCGCCAAGAAATCCAAACAGCCCACGCCAGCAGTTTCCTTGGATGTCGTTGAGCCAGGGTATTTGCGAGCTAAATATAAGCATATGTCTTTTGGGACACAAGAATAAAAAAGTTAATTCAAGAAAATATGAGATAAGATGAGTCGGTGTGAAATCCTACCCAAATGGCCGGCTATAATAAGATGAGTCAGTGTGAAATCCTACCGAAATGGCCGGCATCGATAAGGCCGAACATGATATTAGAAGATGGAGCACATGTTAAACGCCTGGCCAAGTACCAGATGGCCTCCTTTTGCGAAGGAGCATAATTAGTAGCAAGGCTTAGGGCTCTAATATAAGATCTGGCATCAGCTTTGTCAATTAATGCCTTTACCATCTTTAATCTTCCTCCCTTAGCAGCATAGCGAAGGGCTCTATTAGGATTGAGATCTTCATAAACCCGAGGGAATCGCTTGACCAGGTTCTCAACCAACTGATCTTGTGTGGCCATAATCGCAATATCAAGCACAGTAAAAGACTGATTTCCTATAGTCATAATTTTGGCCCTCAATGCTGCATGATCTTTATTGAGGATTTTCTTGATAGTTTTCCAATCACCTCTCAGTGCGGCATCAAAGAGTGATCGATGGTTCTCATTCTCATTCTCATTGACGACCGCTCTTGGTGGGACTGCAAAAATGGCACATAAAAAATTCCTCAGCCTTTCGTAATTTTTTATTTTCAGATCAAGTGTAATCATATCACTTGCTCAAAGTTTCGATAAAACATGGATGCAAGTGAAGAGGTGGTGGTTTACTCAACGGACCTTTTCACCTTCCTTACCCTTTGCAAGCAAAAAAGTATTTTTTATTTAGGTTGTCCGAATTGCTATTCAAGATATTATTCGGATTTTAAAAATAATGAAAAAATTATGTTCAGCATGTTGATATATCCCATGTCACTTGATTATGAAATTTATATGCTTTATATATATGTTTTCCCTTCAATTATTAGCTTGAGGTTTATGATTGAACTTTCTTACATGATATCAAAGATAGGGTTTGCACTAGTTAATTTGGTGCGTTTGTCTGCCCTATTGATCAAATTACCTTCTCTAACAATTTGTCTGCCGTGAAATAAAAATGTTTTGGATTAAATAAATCAATACATGAAACATAAGATTTATGAAATATGAAAATTAAAAGTGTAAAGTGACAAACCTTTAGAATTTAATAGATTCCTGGCCTTTTGTTGCTGCCACCTCGGATAGTCTTGCACAGGATGTGCCATGTCTTCATAAATTCCTTCTTCTTCTTTTTCCCTTTTTCTTTTTTTTCCTTTTGGTCGGTCATAACTTCCTTCTTCGTTACCAAAAGAAAAATGAACATAAATAACCTTGAAAACATGACTCCTATCATGCTCATTCATTGCATGGAAGTTTATGTATTGAACTTAGATGAAATACTTTTAAATAAATAAAAATTTAACGTTAAAATAATAGAGATGGTAAGTTTTTTTTCGAGATAGGCATTGTATCATGAATTTGTTTGTGGGACCTTCTAACTTTCATATCTTGGACGATTTGTTTTTTAGTTAGTTTTTGCCCTGCATGGAAACGTTCTAAAAAAATGTTTCTGGAACACTTTTGTACTTTTTTTGTTCCCGGGAACAAAAAAGAACAAACAGCGTTTGGTTGTGTTTGTTCTTTTTTTTTTTTTTATCTTTTTTGTTTCCGGAACACAAAAAGAATAGAAACGAAACAAAAAAATTTGTTTCTTGTTCTGAAACAATTTTAAAGAAACGATTCTCTCTCTTCTCTTTTCTTCTTCTTTTCTTCCTTTTTTCTTCTTTTTTCTTTCGCCAGTCGTCGGCCTTGGCCATGACCGGTGACCGGCCGTCGAGGGTCGGCAATCTCGCCGGAGCGTCGCCGGCCCCCGGCGAGGCCGAGCCTCGCCTTGGCTGGCAAGCTCGGCCTCGCCCAAATCCGGCGAGGCTGCGAGGCCCGCGAGGCCAAGCCTTGCCTTGGCTGGGCGAGCTCGGCCTCGCCCCGGATCCGGCGGCGAGCTCGAGCTCGCCCGGATCCGCGAGCGAGCTCGAGCTCGCCCGGATCCGCGAGGCCGAGCTTGCCCAGCCAAGGCGAGGCCGAGCCTCGCCCGGCCACGGCGAGGCTCGGCCTCGCCGGGGCCCAGCGAGCCTCGCCCGGCCATAGCGAGGCTCGCCCACCTGTCGGCCGCGTCGCCGAGGCGGCGATCGGTCGAAATAAGAAAAAATAAAAAAGAAAGGAAAAAATGAAAAATAAAATAAAAATATTAAAAAATTAAAAGAAACAAAAAAGAATAAAATTTACCAAACATATTTCTATTCATTTTTTATTCTCGAAACAAACGTTACCAAACACTTTCTTTTGTTCAAAAACTGTTCCTAGGAATAGAAACACTTTTTTTTGTTTACATTCTCTAAAACAAAAAAAAGAAACAGAAACATTATCATGCAGCCCCTTTTATTTCTCATTGCCATTGATCTTGTCCACAATACCATTCATAAATTATGACTGCATTCTTTTACTCTTCGCAATTAAAAAAATATTTATTTTTGGGCTTTCTCAATTATAATTCAAGATATTATTCAAAATTTAAAAATTAAGATAATATTATATTTGAATTTATATGCCAGCATTTGTATACTATGAAATTCAAGGAAAATTTCAAATAAAGGCCTGAAGTGCTCTCATTTTTTTTTTTTTTAAATAAGAGTCTAAAGTAGACATTATTTCAAATAAGGATTCGAAGTACTTTCATTTTCTTAAATAAAGGCCTGCGGTGAATCTTGTTTCAAATAAGAGCCTTTAAAGTGGCCATATTAGTCTCAAAGAAGGGCCTCAACTCACTATTTGATAAGGGTAATTTTGTCTTTTAATTTTTTTTTCCAAGAAAACAAACTAAACAAATTAAAAAAAAAAAAAAAGATAAAAGAATAGAGACGGGAGGGAGGGCTCCCTTTTGCACTGGGGCCACCACCGCATCGTTGGTGGGGCGTGATGATGATGGCCAGTAGGGTCGCCGGCACCTGGGCAAGAGTCGACAACCCTCATCCAGCACCTTCGGACCTCGCCCCAAGTCTGGGGGTGCTCGGCAAGGGCCACTAGTGCCTGTGCGAGGGTGGGCGACCCTGGCCTAGATCTAGGAGAGGGTCGCCGTCCTCTTTCACCTTTGGCAAGGGGAAGATGGCCCTCACCTCTAGTTAGTGAGGGTCATTGGCGCTGGGCGAGCGTCGCGACCCCGCCCCATCAACGATGGGGCGACGGCCACTCCTCCCGCCTCTATTTTTTAAGTCTATTTTTTTTAATTTTTAATCTAAAAATGTAATTTAATCTATATTTAAATTGTATTTCGATGAAGATACCCTTGGCCAGCCAGAATTTTTTGCTAGCCAAGTGAGCCGGTGAGGTTAGGCCATTATTTGAAACAAATATAATTACTTTAGGTCCTTTGAGACTGATATGGATACTTCAGGTCTTTATTCGAAATAAGATCCACTCCAGACCCTTTTTTAAAAAAATAAGTATACTTCAAACCCTTATTTGGAATTTTCCCTGAAATTTAAAATGTTTCAAATTTAAAAAAAAAAGTCAAAATGGATGAAACACGATATTTAAGGGGAATGAAAATTAGATGTTCAAACTGACAAACCCTCAGTTGTTTTGCCAGTCTTGGGAAGCTTAATTTGTGGCTATTGTTGAGAAAACCTCCAAGAATTTTGATTTCGACAGAACCATCACTTGGAACTTATGATCTAATAGATACGAGTGTTGTTTCTGCTCGGGTGGTACAAACTAATGAAGACTAGATGGACCTTATGGGTGAACGACTTAACAGAACAGGAAGTTTGTAAGGACTTGGGAGAACCAATAGGTAAATAAGTCTGTGGAAGCCTCATTCACACATATGCTTAAGAAAATTGATGAAATATTATCAGCTGGATAACTGGGCAAAATTGCGGAAGGTCGACAGAAGCTATCGCTTATATCAAACTGAGAAGATCGTTCTTGATCACATGGAGTAATAACGAAGACCCATATATTCCTTTGATTGTTATTACGTATCTAAATGAAATCGACGGCCAATCAAAAGCCTCGAATTGCGAATTTATTTACTCCGAGGAGAATCCAATCAATTATCCATTATACCGATGAACAAGGATTATTTCCTATTTCGGCGACTATCCCTGGAGGCGGCGAATTTGCTAGAAGATTTGATTGCATGGACAAGTGGATCTCCAGTGATTTTATTCCAATCTGCAATGGCTAAATTGATTTTCTTTGCATATTGAGAGTGATTGTAAATCTTTTGAGAAGTGTACAAGTACTATAGTAATGCATGTATTTTGGTAGAGTGATCTACCAACTTAGGGTAGTAGAAATGCAAGCTACATGTGTAACGACTCAAGAGCTACTAGTGAATTTCAGCCTTGTTGGTGCCTGTCAATTTAGTAGAGTGAACATAGGCATGATCTTTAGCCGAACTAGTCCAATATCTGCGTGCACAATCTTCTATCTCTATATATTTTCATATATATGTCCGATAGAAACCCCGCAATTGATATTAGTGGCTTATTCTTGCATATGTCAAATTGTTCCTACTTATATCCACTTGATTCCGTTTAATTATGCAAAATTTATCAAGTTGCAATGTAAAACTTATTCTCAACCCCCCCCCACCCCGGCTGCCCGCTCACCCGGCCACCCTAGGTCATATCATTAGCCGCAATGGCCATTCTTCCAAATTCCTTTCTTAGTGAACCTCTTTGTTACCAAAAACTGGAATGAACATAAAGAACCTTAGAAAAATGGAATAAGTGCATTAGAAGTTTTAAAACTTCGTCCGCGAAGTGTAATTGAGTACTAAAATTTCCAAAAGGTGAAGTTAAGTCCTAAAACTTGTCATGAAATGTAGTTGAGTCCTCAAACTTTCAAAAAGTACATTCAAGTCATAAAATTTATCAAATTGATCCAATCAAATCCTTCGGTTAATTGCACTTTTTGAAAGTTTTAAAAATTAATTGCATTTTCATAAAATTTTTTTTGACTCAATTGCACTTTGATGACAAGTTTTAGGACTTTATTACATATTTTGAAAGTTTTAGGATTTAATTGCACTTTCGTAACAAGATTTAGGACTTCCGGTGCATTTATTCCTAGAAAAATTATTTTTCACTTTGTATGCCTTTAATCATCTACACATGACTATTATGAGGCTCATTCATTGCATGAAATTTTCGACATTAAACTTTGATGTTAAACATTTAAACAAAAGAAAAGAATTAAACTTAACCGAGATCATGAGTTGTTTTCTAGATAGGTATTGTACCATGAATTGGTTTTGTGGACCTTGTAACTTTCATACCTTTGGACAATGTGTTTTTCATTTTTTAGTTAGTTTTTGTTTCTTATTACCATTGATCTTATCCGCAATTCATTCATAAATCATGACCGCGTTCTTTTTCTCGTTGGAAGTAAAAGGTATTTCTTTTCGGGCTTTCTCAATTATAAATCAAGATATTATTCATATTTGAAAATAATGATAAGTTTACATTGAATATATATGTCAGCGTTTATATGCTATGAAATTCAAAATGTTTAGGAAAAAAAAGTCAAAATACATGACATACGAGATTTATGAGAAACAAAAATTAAATGTCCAAAGTGACAAACAGCTAGTTGTTTTTTGACCGCCTTGGAACGATTTATTAGTCGTTATGCCTTCCCTATTTCCTCCTTCGTGAGCCTCTTTGTTACACAAAAGAGAACTGACCATAAATAACCTTAGGAAAAATAATTACACTGCTTTAGATTATCTACACATAACTAGTATTAGGCTCATCGATTGCATGGAATTTTCTGCATCATGGTAAACTTTTAAACGAATAAAAAATTATCATTGAACATAACAGACATCTGATTTGTTTTCAAGATAGGTATTGTATCTTGAATTAGTTTTGTGGGACCTTCCAACTTTCATATATTGGACAATGTGTTTTTTAGTTAGTTTCTATTTCTTGATGCTATTGATTTATCCACAATATCGTTCATAAATTATGACCGTGTTCTTTTACTCTTCGGATGTAAAAAAGTATTTCATTTTGGGCTTTCTCAGTTATAATTCAAGATATTATTCACATTCTAAAGATGATGAACAAGATTATAGTTAAATTCATATGTCAGCTTTTGTATGCTGTGAAATTTGAAATATTTTGGATTAAAAAAAAAAAAACAAAATGCACGAAACGCAAGATTTTTTAGAAACAAAGACAAACGTCTAGTTGTTGAGCGACCGTACTGGGGAGAATCATTAGTTGCCATGCTTTCTGAACTCGATTCTTGTTGAACCCCTTTGTTACCAAAAGTGAAATGAACATAAATAACCTTACAAAAATTAATTACACTTATGCTATAGATCATGTCCACATGACTAGTATCAGGCTCATTCGTGCATGAAATTCTCTGCAACAAACTAGATGGTAAACTTAAAAAAAAAAAAAGATGTCAACATTAAACTTAAAAGAGATCATGAGTTAGTTTTCGAGATGAGAATTGTATCAAGAATTAGCTTTTTGCGACCTTCTTACTTTCATATACTGGAGAATGTGTCTTTAGTGAGTTTTTATTTCCCGTGGCCTTTTATTCATCCGCCATATCATTTGTAAATTAGGACTGCGTTCTTTTACTCTTTGGAAGTTAGAGAGTATTTCTTTTTGGACTTTCCCAAATATAATTCAAGACATTGTTCAAATATTAAGAATCATGGAAGCGTCATATTCAAATTACTGTGTTAGCATTTATATGTTGTTTAAAATTTTTTGGATTAGGAAAAGTTAAAATTCATGAAACACAAGATTTATGAAAAAGGAAAGTTCGAAGATCAAAGTGCCAAACCTCTGATTGAATTGCCACTGTCTTGAGAAGCTTCATCAGTTGCCCTGTCTTCTGAACTTACATCCATGCGAATCTCTTTGTTACCAAAAAGAAAAAAGAATAGAAACATCCTTAGAAAAATTAATTGCACTTTGTATACTTTAGATTGTGTACATATGACTAGTATCAGGCTCATTCGTTTCATGGACTGCATGAGGCTAAGATGGTAAACTTTCAAAGAAAAAAACCTATCACACTCAATAGAGATCATCAGTTTTTTCAAAAAAGGTATCTTATCATGAATTAGTTTTATGGGACCTTCTAACTTTCATATATTAGACAATGTTCTCGTCGACATTTATTTTATCCATGGTATCATTCATAAATTATGATCACATTCTTTGACTATGAAATCCAGGAAAAATTTCAAATAATGTCATCAAAAATTCCATCCCTTGACATCATTATCAAGTTGAAGTCTTTAACTTTACCTCATAAGATGACAATATTGTCATCCTCAATTAATAAAGTCAACATATACATTTAGCTTAACGTGAGTATTCTCACAAGCGTATTAGAATTTTTTCTTAAGAGAAGAATAATTAACTTAATATGGATTTTATTTTTATTTTTTTTTAAAGTAAGGAAAATGGGGAGGATGAAAATTTAGATGAAAGTTAACCAATGAAACTAGTTCATACTGATGGAACGTTTTTCACGTGTACCAGGGGACACGGGCATGTCTGAAAATTTGCAATTATGTATAAAATTATATTGAGAACTATTCTCGAATTGTACACATGTCACGCGAGAGGAACGAGCGAAGAGATTTAGAAAATTAGTGGATGGTGCGTACGGAATCGACTCCTGCGACTGCTATTCAATTTCTGACGGAATTTTGTTTTACATAATGCATGCTGGGGCATTACAGACTTTTTAGATGACTTAATAATATTGAGTTGCGGACAGACTCAATGTAATTGGCTGAAAGTAATGGAAAGTAAAAATATGGATAAATACAATAGAAGTCTTAAAATTTATCGTAAAAATGTGACTAAATTAAATTGTAAAACATGTCAAATTTGTGCAATCAAATCTTTTCATTAAATCTGTTCAACTTGATTGCACCAATTTAACAAACTTTAAAATTTGATTGTATTTTTCGCAAGTTTTATGATTTAATTGCACTTTTATAATAAGTTTCAAGACTTTCAGTATACTTATCCCATAAAAATTAATGAATTAACTTAATCATATCAATTTCATCAATGGGCATATAATTAATTTATATGTTACAAATGATACTAGATACAAGTTT
Organism: Eucalyptus leucophloia subsp. euroa; assembly: GCA_017140325.1. Classification (NCBI taxonomy): domain Eukaryota; kingdom Viridiplantae; phylum Streptophyta; class Magnoliopsida; order Myrtales; family Myrtaceae; genus Eucalyptus; species Eucalyptus leucophloia. The sequence goes on from CM029470.1 coordinate 53,050,684, forward strand.
CTAACATTATCACTTTTTTCAAGCCAATGATTGCATGGAATTTTTCTTAAATAATGCATATCAATTAAACTTTATTGGATAGACTTAACAGTTGGGAAAAAGATCCAATTTTTCTTGCAAAACCCATATTATTTTTTGTTGTTTTTTAGCACAAACATTCCACCATGCATGTATGTTGAACAATGTATTTGTTAGTGAATCTTCTTCTTTAATATTATATTTGCAATTTGTCATAATAGTGACAACCATTTCTATTGACAAGTTATTCTTGGGTTAGAACAACAACGTGTTTTCCCTTTTGGAGATGACTATAGTGAATTGATTAGTTCGAGAATCATGTCTCTAAAGGATGATTCTCATGTAGTCTCTTAATGATAAATAATTAAATATTCAAAACCAGTTTATTTTGCCGTCCACTCTTGACAAAATTGCTTTGTTGGACAACCAAATGCCAATCCGATTTGCATTTCAAGTAGACATAGAAATTAATTAGTCCTCAGAAAAAGATTGCTCGGACAAAAATTTCCGACAAGAGGAAATTTTCTGGTTGTTAATTTTAAAGAACTGGTCATTGAGTTCTTATGAGTGACGAAACTAGGATTGACAAAAAGCAGTCGCATCATCATCCAAAACTACGAGGGAACTTGTGCGGCCAAGTCATACCAAATTTACGAGATTTGACTTTGAGTAATACGTTTTGCTTTTGCTTACTGTTTTCTTGAATCAATCAACCGTATTTGATGGCCACGCATTGCTTTTGCATTTTTAGTTCGTTGTTGGAAAGTTATTTATTTTTGGTCCCTATATATAGTTTCAATTACATATGCTGCCAAACTAGATAAAGGAAACAAAGAAATTATAAGACCACATCGCTTATACCATAAATTTTTCTGGGTTAGAACATGAATATGTACCTGGTTGTGGTTCTGCAGGATTTGAATTTCCTAGTATTTCACTTGGTTGCAGCGCCATTGGGATGCTCTTCTTGTTGCAATCTTTCAACAACAAAGTAAATGGAGGATGCAAACAAGGGTAAGATATCCAATTATCAAAGAGTTTTAGTTTCCCTAAGCGAGGTTCATTCCTCCTTTTTATAGAAATACATTGCCTAGTGTAAAGGTAAGCCCCTACACCAAGAGCAAGTAAAGCATATAATTTTTTATTCACTTTATAATGGTTGGATTACCTAAATGTAAAGGAGATTATTGCATGGAATATAAACTAGGCCTATACAAATTAGTGAATAGGCTCTAGCTTTGGGACCACAGATCATTAGGTTCAATCCTTAGTGATCGAACCATTACTTTGAGGTGACTCAATCTTTCTTTCTTACAATAAAGGTCATTATGTTCCTTGACACCAGTGGAGTCTTTACCAAGTTAAGACACTTCTTTTTCGTACTTAGGAAAAGCCATTTAGACAAATTAATTTGCAAGCCTTTAGCAGAATAAAGCTATAAGCAAAAACGAGTAGCTCACTTTTGTCGGCGGAAAAGCACAAGCAAGGAACTTCTATTCCATTCAAGACGAAGTCTTTCTAAAGAAAAAGCTTACGCAAAATATAGATATAAGATGGAAATGATCCAATTTCCGATTTTATACGCCCATGAAGTCTTTACCAAGTTAGGCCATTTCTTTCTCGGGCTTGAGAAAGCTACTCAAGCAAGTTAATTCGCAAGCCTTTAGTCGAATAAACCTATCGGCAAAAACTAGCTCCTCACTTTTGTCTAGCCCAAAAATACAAGCAAAAAACTTCCATTCAACTCAAGGTAGAAACTTTCTAAAGATTTAAAATGGAAAGTTTTCAATTTCCAGTTTTAGACACCAATGGAGTGTTTATCATGTTAAGCCACTTCTTTCTCAGGCTCAAGAAAGCTATTCAAGCAACTTGACTTGCAAGCCTTTTTTTAGCTGAATAAACCTATCGGCAAAAGCTAGCGTTTCACTTTTGTCTTGCCAAAAACACAAGCAAGGAACTTCCATTCAATTCAAAGCGAAATCTTTCTAAAGAAAAAGCTTTCGCATAAAATGTAGATGTGAAATGGAAATTTTCCAATTTCTAGTTATTAGACACCAATGGAGTCTTTACCAACTTAAGCCACTTCTTTCCCAAGCTCAGAAAAGCAATTCAGGTAAATGAATTTACAAGCCTTTAGATGAATAAAGCTATGACAAAAGGGGGCACCTCACATTTTTTTTGGCCTGAAAACACAAGCAAGTAACTTCCATTTGATTCAAAATAAATATTTCTAAAGAAAAAGCTTTCACACAAAATTTAAATGTAAAATGGAAATTTTCTAATTTCCGATTTTAGACATCAATGGAGTCTTTACCACGTTAAGGCACTTGTTTCTTAAACTTAGAAAAGCTATTTAGGCTAGCTAATTTGCAAGCCTTTAGCTATATTAAGCTATCGACATAAACGGGTGGCTCACTTTGCTCTGGCTCAAAAACACAAGCAAGAAATTTCCAAACGATTCAAGGCAAAGTCTTTCTAAAGAAAAAGCTTTTTCATGCAAAATATAAATGTAAAATGGAAAATTTTCAATTTCTTGTTTCCATTTTTTTTTTTGCAGGAATTTTGGTTGCCACGTTTTCATAATTTGAACCTTAAAACTGAAAATGACCAAAAATTACATTATTTTGTACAAGTTTCATTCTTATCTAAACATATTATCTCACCAAACATATTTTCAAGAAAACAGAAGATGAAAACATAATACAATTGTCATCAGAATATTTTTGTGAACCAAATGCACCCTAAATGCCTTGAAAGATTTGATAGCGATCTTTTCTTTTTTTAAAAAAAGGTGTATGTTGACACCCGAACTTTTAGGCGTCCATCCATTTTTGCAACAATAAAAAAAATAAAAAATAACAGTAACAAAGAATGATAAAAATAGTAATAAAATTCCGATCCAGCTCATTCTCTTCAACAAGTTTTGGGCCTGCCAAGCCCATGCGCATAGCCCTCCTTCTAGCGCCACTCTTTTTACTTCTTCTGGGTCCAAATACATTTCTTTTCCTTCAGGCCCTTTCCTTCATAGAATAAGAGCCCGTTTCAAATGAAGAAATAAGAAAAAATCTTGTTCCCAGATACCTCAATTGAATTGATCAAATTCGAAGCCCTTTTCGATAAATGCTTGAAAGAACCAATTCAAGCAATCCGTTACTTCATATAAATGTGTAAAAGATGCTAGCTGCACTTAAAAGCCGAGTACTCTACCGTTGAGTTAGCGACCCGAAAAAAATTAGGATATGTAGATACAATCGGAATAAAATAAAGAAATTCAATTGCACGATGCAATCAAAAAAACAACCTAGCAATAAAATTCCAATTGATTCTGAAATTATTAATTGAAAAAAAAAATAAATAGATCCAATAAGAATAATCAAATTTTCAGATAAAAAAAAGGCAATTTGGATAGACTGCCTCTTCTCGCTTATGTTATCCATTTTTTTTTAACCAAAAAAGACTTCTTGTTTGTATCACAACCAATCGAACGAACCCATATATAGATAGATATTTTTTGTTGAATGAAGTAAAGTAAAAAAACGAAACCGAATTATTCTTTCCCGATCCTGAGTCCATTTTTGTTTTCTAAAGGCCCGGCCCCTTTCGTTATATTCTTCTCCTTCGCACACGCTCACGTTGATGAGGGGAGTGACCGTGATGCAGAGGCGATGACAGAAGCAAAAAGGGACGCGCGAGTGGCTTGTGAGAAGAGCACGGTGAGGCGCCGGTGACGGAACAAAGGATTCTGTTTGGTGAGGGGAGAGGACGTTCGCTTGAGGTGTGCTGGGTCAGGCCGAGAAAGAAAGGAGGCGAGGGAGAAAAAGTGAGGCTGAACCAGGGAGAGAAGGAGGATGTTCGCAGAGTGAGAACCAGTGAGAGACAGGAGAAGAGCTGAAAAAGGAAACCGAAGATTTTTTTTTTTTTGGAAAATTGGCAAAAATCTGCTGATTTCCTTCTGTTCTGGTCCTCGACTGGCGGGAGAACATGTTTCGCGACCATGGGCCACCATCTCCGTCCGTGGCTGAGCGAAGGGCTTGCGTCCGTTAACCTCGTTCCTCAGACGAAAAGGAAGGATACCTGTCATGTTCTGAAGCCTCGTTGGCGAACGCACGGTAACGGCGACTCCATTCTTGATCAGGTTAGCTCCTCACTTCAAATGCTCTAACCTTTGCTCTGTTTTTCCCGAATTTGAGACTTAGTGTTCACTAGCGAAATCGCGAGTTACTCGTCTGAAATTGAGGTTGATTTGAAATGAGTAATGCGGATCCCATACTTCGAATCGCACATCAAGTGTTCAACAAAATGCTTGAATGAAACACCGAAATCCATTCCATCAAATCGATGCTTTGAAGTTTTATAGTTTAACGTTTGATTGTTCTGAGATTGTTGAACTACGTCTGATGTCGTGCTTTTCTCCATGCTTTCCTTCGATTTCGCGGCACATCCATCGCTTTTTCCGAGTCGCCCATGGAGGAACACCTTGCCGGAAATACCATTCCCTTTGCCAGAGAATGCCTGCGGTTAAGGGCCGCTACAGCTAGTTCCCTATTGCTTTGCTTCGATGTGCATATATGTGTTGGTTCTCTAGAATAGATTTAGTTTGAAGTGCATGTGAATGGCGCCGAACAGGTTCGATGATGGCTCGAGAGATGACCGGCAGTGACGACCTAGCGACAGTTGGTGAGGTTGGCCGCTGACGCTGGATTGGTAGAGATTTCGAAGTGTGTTCGTGTGGTGAGTGTTGAGTTCGTCCATGGAGAAGCTTCCGTCAACCGGTTGTAGGGAAGAAGGCGTCGCTTGAAGAAGACGACGCAGGTGGAAAAAACGAAAAGAAATAAGAAAATAGAAAAATGAAAAAAAGAAATAAAAAGTTGGTCAACTCTAATTTTGACCGGATCAAATTCGGATAATCAAACTGGGTCGGGTCAGATTATGAGACGAGCTGAAGGTTGGGCCGATTGAATGAACTAAGTACAGATTCGGGGTTAGGCTTATGGTGAATTGGGGTTGGTTTAGATGAAATAGAAGTTGGGCCTGATTTAGGTTTAGTTGGACTTGGGCTGAAGAGAAATTGGGCTTGAATTACAGCAATAGTTCAAGCCCAGCAGATCGACCCATATTTGGATTAGGCCCGGGGCCGATCCGAATTGCAAGCTCCATCCCCAACCCTAGGGTCTGGGTTAGACCCACACCAGAGCCGGTTCCCCGACCCGGTCCGAAGTCCCTTTTTAATATTTCATAAAAATTTCATATAACTCATAAAAAAATTTTAAAATTCAGAAAAATTAGAAAATTAGAAATCTTTGGCAAAAGATTAAAAAATTAGGTAGTTTTCCATTAAAAAAATGAAAAATCCTTAAAAAATTGAAATCCAAAATTGAATAAACCTTTAGAGCTTTATAATAAGGATTTACATGCCTTTAGTTAGAGACAATATCAAGTTGTCTATATGTTTACTTCGATTGCACTTGATTGTGCACTTTAATATTTTGAGCGTTATTTTCATTTTTAGAATTGTTAAGATGAATCCAAAAATTCTTTGATAGGCTCCCTAGCATTTTATTTGGCATGTAATCAAGTTTAGGTATCAAAAGACCATTAATTTTAAAACTAATGTAATCAAGTCCCCATTTCCAAGACCTTTGGTTGTGCGAAAAATGAGATATTATTCTATATCTTACTTGATTTTTAACCGACCTTAATAGGCTAGTGACGGCTTATTATATAGAAATTCACATATGATTAGTTAAATAAAAATCAAATATCTAATGTCACGCGAGATATGGACTTGAGAAAGTCCACATTTGTGATTGATGAGTCGTTTGCGATGTTAGCAAATGATGGTCCAACCGAGATCATCATTTGTATGAACCATTCGACTCATCTTATAAGCAAGTATTTCTAAACATATTCTCTCCCTTGGTAGGTTGCGACAGTGTAGTGAAACATGTTAAGAATCAAGAGGCAAAAAGGTTGATTCGACAATGTTGGCACTCATTTGGCACATTCCAAAGTGACCTCGTAAGACATTGCACCACCAAATTATACATGATTCTTTGTGTCAATATCTGCATATTTTGAAAGGTTTCGGGTATTGACAAAGTTTTAACTGCAAGAATATGGGAAATAATTTATTAAAAAAAATTAACGAGAGAATCTTTGAATTGTAAACTGAGGCGAGATTTAATGCTGACCTAGGAAACCATCTAGCTAAGGGCTAACTGACTAAGATTTATGTTAACCTAGGACTTTCTCCTTCAATCTTGATTGGTGAAATCGTGTTAGCTTCATCATTTCTATCTAGCATCTAAATTTTTGTGAAAAATATTAGAACAATGAAAACATATGTACTGGTACTTTGTCGGTTTTGGATTCCTCAACGAAATATCTTTCACCAAATGTTATATATATTATGGTTCTAAATCTAATGGAGTCACTTAAGCTTAAAATTAATGATAACTAATGTTGAAATATAATTGACAATTTGATCCAAACTCACTACAACTTACTAATAAAAGCCCATTAAAATCAAAATGGTTTGTACAATATCGAAGCTAACATGACGACACTAGACATTGAAAACAATACCAAGAAGGCATTGCTCTTAATTGGGCTTGAGAACATAATGTCTAAACCTAATCAACAATGTTGGACAGTCGAAACAATACCTAGTGGATATTGCTCCTAAATGGATATGAGGACATAACGTCGGAAGCTAATCGACGACGTTGGATAGTAGGACAACACTAGAATCTAATCAACAGCACTATCTTGGATATAGACACTTGTCAGAATGAATATATAACGGGAATTTGAAGCCGTAGCTAAACTAAATTAGGCTAAGATAACTAAAAGGGTTAGACAAAGGAACTTTTGTGTTGTTTAAGGGGGCTCTCTATTGGATTGCATGTGGTATTTATAGGCCAATTTGGTAACCATCGGTAGTTGATTGCTTCCTCCTTGAAAGTTTTTCCACATTCTTTGCTCAACTACTTTATCCATATCTTGTTGTCTTTTGACTTGTTCAACAATGCTTACATGACTTGCTCAACAAGTATTAACCACTCCTTTGGTTTTGCATGCCCTTTTAATCAACCATTTCTACCTAAATCTTGACACCAATTCCACTTGAATCCTTTGTCTTCGGTAGCATCTCTTGACTTGGACATGTGGCAATCAACTATTGTATCATTGAATTGAATATCTCCACTTGTAGCCTATCGAAATCTAGCCCAAAGGCTTTTGAAATCCTTGGCCATCCTTTGTTTCCATGACTAACATAGGCTAAGTTAATGTTAATCACAGCCCGCACGTGATAATGATGATGATTTTGAATGTTTTCATTTCTCGTGACCAGCACGTGACAATAAAAATAAGTTTAGGTGTCAATAACTGATTACCTTTCTTATGGGCGAAATGCTTAAGCCTAAATATTATTTTCGTTGACTGTTACTGAGAGGGTGCGGAAATTGGGCGTAGGACCGGGGGCTATGTCATTGACTATTCTTGCCACATCACCCATAAGACAACATCGCAATATATGAGATGCACAGGCGTACGCTTATGAATTAAATGCATTCAACATAGTAAAATTACACTTGGCAACTTCAAAAAGGCGTGGAGAGCAGGAAAATGGGGGAGAAAGTAGGGGTGAGCATTGGTCCAAGGTCAAACTTGGACCGACCCTGGACCGGCCCAATCCTATTGGTTCTGGTCCGGTTCCTAGGGAGATTAGGTTGGTCTTTGGTCCTAGAATTCCTGGACCGACACTGTGCGGGTTGGTTCTCGGTCCTAAGAGTTCTAGATTGATCCAACCCGGATCAACCCTAACTATATATCTCTAATATATTATTTAATTTTTTTATATAGAGAAAACATTAAAATAAACTGCGTCAATAATATCAAATAGCTCTTTAGTGAGAAGTTCAAGTAATTTTATATTGTTCTTTAATAACTTAGATTTTTAATGTCTTTTACAGTGTCAATAGTCATAATTCACGAAGGAGGAAAATGTTTTTGTGATGAGTTTTCACAGTGTCTAAAAAGGCATAAATAGCTCCTTATGACATTATCCTCTAGCATTCATTTTCTTTTATCATATTTGTTTTCTTTGTCTTCAATTTACTAAAATCGAAAGAAACAACTTCTCTGCTCACCACTTGACACTCGCCTTGCTCGGTTTGGGTCACTCGTACCGCTTGCCACTCGATGCTTGCTTGGCTTATTGCCTCATACTCGACATTCAATGCTCATTCTGTTCGATACTCACCCCACTTGACCCTCACCGCTTGCCTTTCTTAACTGACCTCGCTCATAATCGAACCTATTGGGTCGATATGGTTTTTGGTTGCCTTTTTAAGGAGTACAAAAAATGAAATAAAAAATTATTAGTTAGTCCTAGGTTAACCCTAAAACCGAACCAAACCCATTAGGTCAATTTAGTCCTCAATTGTTTTTTTAAGGAGTACAAAAAATAAAATAAAAAATTATTGGTTGGTCCTGAGTTGACCTTGAAACCGGACTAAACCCATTGGGTTAGTTTGGTTCTCAAACGCTTTTTTAAAGAGTGCAAAAAATGAAATAAAATATTGTCGATTGGTCTTGGGTTGACCCTAGAACCAGATCGGACCCATTAGGTTGGTTTGGTCATTGGTCCCAAGCTCAATAAGGTTAGTCATTGGTCCTAAAAATTAAGAACCAACACTATGTGGGTTGGTCTTAGGGTTAGGAGGCAGACTGGCCCAATTGGAACCATGCTCACCCTTAGGAGAAAGCAGGTAGGAAAGTCAAAATAATTTATTTGGGAGGGCACGAAATAAAAGATTTTAGTGGGAGCTAATTTCTTGGCCCAAAATCGTGCATTTTGGAATTCCACCCCAAGATACACGCACGCACCAACAAGGCATTGGCTAGATGTTAAAAGAGTTTGCTCCTCTTCCTATGATTTTTTATTTAAGACTGACTAGGAGCACTTTAAAAATGAGGTTTTGAATCCACAGGACTGAAATGAACGAGTGTGTTCTTAAGATTATTCGAAGAGGTGGATCACTTGAGGTGCACAAAAATTGGCGTGGACACCATCTAACCACTAAAAAAAATAAAAAATTAATGATTCCCAAGACTTATTCACAACTTTTGCCGGCAATTGCACTCACCTTTTCATCTTCACCCAACTTTTGTATGCACACGATATACCCATTAGCCCTTGTGCCTAATCCTTTTATTTTGGTCAAGCTAGAATGAAGGGAATCAATGAACTCGTGAAGCTTTGTATTCAGTTTTACCCGGAGCTTATTTGGATTTCGCATTATGGTAGGAGGTTGATGACACTTGTCGTGGAGAATCACCAAGAAAGGAACTCTCAAACGCTCTTTGAAGGTAAGCTCAACTAATGAGTTCTCATTAGTTTCTAGCAAAAAAAAGGAAGAGTTCTTATCAGTTCAAGCGCCTACAACAGAAGAATTGGCCAGGATGATGCTTGCAGCAGCAAAGTACAATCCTAAGTTCGATGTCGTAACTACTGTCTTCAGAGCAACTATTCAAATGCAAAGAGCTCTCGATTGGTTAGGAGTAAGTATCTTTGTTTTCATATATGTAATAACGGCACTTACTAATAGTTATCATATTTTCTAGACAAATTTTTCGAAGTATGATGGCTAGGATAGACACCATAAGTGTTATAACTTTTTTATAAAGTTCATTTGAGTGCCATAACTTTTTTTTTTCCTTCAATCACTTGAGCATCATGACTATTGAGTGTCATGACTTCTTAAAAACATTCGTTTGAATGTCATAACTTTAGTTAGAACTTTTAGAAAATGTTTACCACTAGTGCCATGCTATGTTGGATTTTTGGCACATAAGGTGAACGATTTTTAAAATGGTCATGGCACTCAAATGAACATTTTATTAGAATTTATGACACCCAGGTGATTGCCAAAAAAGTTATAACATTCAAGTGAATGTTTTTTTTTTTTAAGTCACATTACTTAAGTAATCGAGAAAAAAATTGTGCCACTAAGATAAGCGTCATACAAAAGTTAAGACACTTAAGGTATTCTTTTTCCTAAAATTATAGGTAATAAGATTTACTCCAACAAATATAATTTCAAGATAAATTCTTTGGAGTGGTATCGATCACGTGACAAGTAAATCTATTAGCTATGACAAAATCTGTACACGGGAAAGTCCTGGGGAGAAGAGGATACACTCACGGTTAATTTGATTGTTCATTTAATATCAAACATCAAAGCATGCATACTCGTTAATTTGAGTCGATGAAGCAGCGCAAGCTTGACCTAGCACGCATACTCGTTACTCAAAGCATGACTCAAATTTGATCGAGCATTAAAAATTCTGCTCGAATTCAACTCCAATAGAAAATAAAAAACTTTGAGCTCCACTCGACTTGAATAGATATGTATTAAATATCGTATTTATTGTGATCCTAACAGTTATGGGCGCCAAGAATCCGATCTTCAAGGATTTATAGAATTGTCATAAGATTTAATACCTGATATAGAAAAAGGAGGAGGAACTGGATTCCAAAATGAAGAGCTGGAGAAAAGGAGTACCGGAGAGGAATTTGAAATAACCCCTTAAAATCATCAAAATCAAAGCACATTCTGCTAGAATAAATGTTATGCTGTGCAATTTCAGGGAAAATATCATCAGTTAACTGACTGAAGTTTTTTTCTTTGTCATATCTAGAGCTTGCCACTGATTATTTGCTTCACTTAGATATACTTCACCATCGAACAAGAATCATGTTGTGCAGAAAAAAAGATCTGGACCTTCAAAATATGAGGTATAAAATATATATTGTTAATCGATTTATTCAATTCCATATACAAATCAGATAAATGGAAATGTTGGTCTTTTTTAATGGCCAGCGAGGATTATCGATTATATTTAACACAAGGTCATACTCCGTTGGAACTTGGAGGCGTGACTTCATTGGTCAATGGATAGGTTCAGCGTAAGCACCCAGACACAGACAAAGTTCTACTTTTCTCGTATGAGAGGGGCTATCAAACATTAAATAATAGCTTGATTTTTTCCAATAATTGTAAGCCCACGGCCGGGTCAACTTCTAATAGAGTGGTCCAGTTTATTGAGATGGGCCTTTAAGCTTAATCCCACGCACCTCTTGTTTCTTGGGCTGGGGTAAATCAGTAGGTTTTGTGGAGAGTGCAAACCATTTGGTCCGTCATTTGAAATTCAGTCATGGATTGCATTGTAGTGTACTTCCTAGAAAACTTGATCAAATTTAAGTTATATGAGGAGTATGGTACCGCGAATCTCTCTTCTGTTGTTGCCCCAACGTCCGATCAAAGGAGACCAACGAAGGACAACCTTAGGGATTCGTGATTTATTCATCATAACTTGATCCCAAGAGATTAATCCATTGATTCAAAACGAAATTTTATATCAACTCGTTTATAGCACATTCGAAATGTCAATGCACATGACTCAATTGGACCCAAAGTCGTGTGCACAAACCACACTGGCTTTAGGCCATAATTTATTAGAGCCACAAGAATGCAATTTGATGCTTGGAGTGTGTGGTGGGTTTTTTTTCTTCTTCTTCTTTTTTTTTTTTTTTTTTTTTTTTTTTGGGGGGGGGGTCACCTTAACAAAGGCAAGCCAAAAGCAACACAAAACGTCCATGTGTATTATCTGTGTATGCACACATTGAAACCAAGATAGTGAAATAAGACCTACTTTGCCTCGAGTTCACGTCGGATTTTGCAAGAACTCAACAAATTAACCCTTCTTGATGGTCCCCCCTAAAGTTCTCCCCTTTCACTAATTCAATCTTTCCCTCACTAATTTTCTTCAATTAATCGAGACTTATCCTTTGCTATAACAATCGAAACATCATCATTTTGTCATAAATTTTCCTTTTTGTTCTTGGCGAAAGTGATATAACAAAAGAGACGAGGCGTATAAATGTTTTTTTTCTTGTTTTTTTTTTTTTTGCAGAGCATGTGTTAATTATTGTAGACAAACATATGGAGCAATGGTCCACCATATATTGCAGGGAATTGGGTATTAGAGTATGGTGCTTTGATGTGGCCAGTCTACATCCACGTGTGATAAATTCATAATATAATGTTAAACTGGGGCTAGGTGAAAATGCATAATTTAACTCTTTTTCGTTCTATTGCTGAGACATCAAAAGCTATATGTGCAATGCCTGAGATGATATTCAAAGGGATTTATTCATCTGAAAATTCAATATGATATTGTCAACTTAATAAGAAAAAATTAATAAGTAAAAAGTTTAGAAATTTGGCATTCCTCAAAAGTTAATATGAAGAGTTTTTTTTTTTTCCAATGGTACATGAAAAATTTTCCTGTAATTGACTATGACAATACCACCTATAAGAATCACAGAGAGATTTTGAAATGCTTTAGGATCACAGCACATATGCGTTCATCCAAATTCAGCGTTATTGATCATCTTGTTTTTTCTTTCAAATTAGTGTGCACGGTTTGATTGGATTGATTTGCAACCATCATGTTTAATATGTATGATCAATTAAAGCTTGCACTGATAGGCTAGAACCTAAATGTATCCCCAACCAAAATTCAAAGTAACAATTGGGTAAACTAAACTATGTTAGTGTGAAATTTAACATTTTTTGGGTTAATTGAGTAAATCAGTTTTTTTTCTTATAACCGCACACTCTAAGCTTTTGAGTGGCTTGGTTAAACAATGTAAAATATTTTCCCAAGCCATCATTACTAGAGAATGAAGATTTGTCTGGCCTGTTGGCGCTAATTATAATTGTCCTTTAGAACTTCTCAACAAAAAACAGTAAAATTGCCAATTTTTTTGTTCTTGGTTCACGTGCCTCGTTAGCATCTCACCTTACATTTTTGCGGCCAACGTGAGGATCTCGTGTGATCACCACCACATCATCACTTTGCATAGAGTCATAATAATATAAAGCATCTTTCTTTTTTAAAGCCGACAAAGCATGAGCTAAGACATTTAATTAATCTTAGAAACTAGGGCTTGTGGGATCCATTAAATCATCCTATATTTTCACTATCTCACCCCACCTCCTTTTTGATATAAACCCATTTTTCTATTCGGTCATGTTATTATTATGTAATCTGAGATACTTATTTAAAAAGTCCTAATTTTATTGTATAGTGACCAGTTTAGGTCCGAACTTTTTAATTGTGCTAATTCAATCCTAAATTTCTACATAATTTGTCAATATAGTCATTTTAACCAATTTTGACCAAAAATCACTAACTAATTTTTAAATTTTTTCTAAATTTTTTATGATTTCCTTTTTTTTTTCTCATTGTTTCCTTTTTTCCCCCCGTTCTTTTCATTTTGCCTATGACCAATACTTGGCCATGGTCAGTAACCTACCACAAGCTAGGTACCCTAGCTTGCACAATGTGTGGCTAACGAGAGCCATGATGCCCTCGCTTAGCAAGGGTGTTGGAGCCCTTGTCCCATCTAGAATGGTCGACCATCACCCATGCAAGTCCAGCCCTCACCTATGGCAGATGATTGGCCACAAGCCAAAAAAAGGGGGGGGTGAAGGGAAAAATTCACAACAAGTTTTAAAAAAAATCCAAAGATTATGCACATTAGCATCACTTGGCCACATAGGATGGTCAACTAGATCACCATGTTAGCAATTTTTGGCCAAAAATTGGTAGGAATGACTATGCTAAGGAATTATCAAAAGGTTTGGGACTTAAGTGACATAATTACAAGATTTAGTAATGAATTTGCTGCCATACAATATGTTTAAAACTTTTTGGATAATTTTTCCTATATAATTGATTTCCGTGTTGATTAGTTATATATAAAGATAAAATTCATATACCCTAAGGGACACTTTTTAAGAAAATAAAGTCTAAAAGTGGAAGGCTAGTTCCTTGGGCACTTGATGTTGAAATTTATAGTGAAGGTCATATGAATTAACTGAATATATATTTCAATTATAACTTATTGATTCCTTACATCATCAATTGAAATGATGGGAGTATTCATTTGAAAGACGGTCCTTTTCAACCTTAATAAAAGTTAAAAGAAAAAAATAAAGCTTCGAAAGGTTTATATTTGTGGAACTATATATCCAAGTCAATCATGCATTGAAAAGTAGAAACTAGGGGAAAGTACACTAGAAGTGTCAAAAGTTATGTACGGCATTCACTTTAATACCAAAAATTTATTTTGGATCACTTAAGTACTAAAAAGTTTGAAAAACAATTATTTAAGTGCTAATGCCAATCTGATTGACCGAAAATCCAGCACTTTTTTTTTTATATTAATTTTAAAGCCAACGTGGCTCAACGGAGAGTACAATCATTATGCAAACAACAAAATGATGCCGTTTGGCGCATTTCCCTCAAGTAAGAACCTTAAATCCCCAAATTGAAAGAGAACTGGAAGTTCAAAACACTAACTAGCCAATTTGAGTACCTACTTCGATTTTCCCTCAAAATTATCAACTTGATCTTACAAATAGAGGCCAAAAGCTTCAGCAATGCTCACGTTCGTTCCAAAAAAGTGAATTAGATAGTGAGTGTTACTATTATTGCAGGTTACCAAGTTTGAGAAGAACATCTTAGACTCAGTTGAATTCTCGAAGAAGATTTCATGGGTGCGATAGGTATAGAGAAGGCTCAAAGTGCAAATATTTCAAATGAGTTGATGCAAAATTTTCCGGTTGAGCGATAGAGGTGATTTTGGAGCTACTTGATGGTCAACATCAACCTCCAGTTACATTGATGGATGAGTTGGAGGATGTCAACTCAGTACAAACTCAAATGAAGGGTTTAACTCTCTGGTCGACCATTTGAAGAAGGACGTTTCAAGACTAAAAGTTGAAAAAAACTTTTACCGAGCGTTGATTGTGTTGTTGTTCTCTTGTGTAGTCTATTCAAATGTGAAGTGAGTAATGAGAAGAAATTTGTATTTCTACCATAGTCGAATATGTGGAATATATATTTGTATTAGGTTATTTATAAGTAAAGTGTGTTATTGATTTGCCGCAAATTTTGTATGGAACAAGATTTTTTGTTGCAATCTATAGTGAATATGTAAGGTTTGAGTTGAAATTCATTGGTTGTGAGCACTCAAAGGTTTTTTTTTTTACTTAGTTGTGTATTGTTAATATTGATTTGTTTTGCTTAGTTTTTGCTTCAGATGTAATGGTTTACTACATTTTTTGTTTGGTAATGGTTTGTTGGTTTATTATATCTATTACTACAAGCCATGACAAAATTTAGGGGAGGTAACAAATTCACGATTGACTATTCCATTGTCATAAGTTATAAATAGTAATCATTTGAGTACCAAGCTCTTTGGGAAGTGATCATTTTAAGTGTCAATCGCAATTAAAAAGTGACCACTCGTACTACACAAGTTAATATATATATCACTTGGCTTGCACTAGTCGTGGTACATCTTGTTGCATTAGTTGGGTTACTGGTGCATCTTGTTCTTGTATTAGCCCCTGCGAGTGCGTTTAGTTCAACATTCACAATGGGCTTTTAGCCTCCAAAGTTCATTGGGGAAATACTGGACTATTTGGCAACAATTTTGAAGTAACTTTCCAGTGAAAGTCAACATTGGGAAGGCTAAAAGCTCAATGCTAGTAGGAACTAGCTTTGAGCTTTCAGCATTTGATCAAATGCTGAAACTTAGTTTTTATTCCAAAACTATCCTCACTTATTTTTCAAATTTCTGATTTTTCCCTTATTATTATTTTTTTAAATGCCAAAATAATGCTAAAAAAATCGAATATATATAAATGCTAAAAAAATTAAATATATTTTGGTCTGTTTAAAAAAATTATTTATATATTTGATTTTTTATAGCATTATTGTCAAAATTTATATATAAAAAGTTGTATACATTATTTTTTTTTCAATTTTAAAAAATAAAAATTAAAAAATTCGAAGAAGGATTTGGTGTTTTTTTAAAAAATATATATATGTATTTGATTTATGAGCATTATTTTCACATTTATATTTAAAAATTGCACACATTATTTTTTTTTCAAATTTAAAAGAAAAATAAAAAAATTCGATGAAGGATTTGGTCTTTTTTTTAATATATATATTTGATTTTTTTAGTATTATTTTCAAAATTTATATTTAAAAAGTTGCATACATTATTTTTTTTTCAATTGTAAACAAATAAAATTTAAAAAACTAATATTAATCATTTAAAGAGCTTTTCAAATGTGTTTTCTACTAAACAACGTTTCTCTCAAAGTTGCTTCTCAAAGCATGGTTTATAAAACTGTTTACCAGACGGCATTTGCATTTGCCTAAAGTTCTTTAGGCTAAACTGTTTTGCATTTTCCCAATGGGCTTTCAAAATACTAAACCAAAAGCACCCTACAAGTGGTGATGCAACAAGATGTACTAGTACCTAGAATTGCACCATAGCTGTGCTGGTGCATCTTGTTCTTGCACTAATACTTGTTTATGCCATAGCAAGAATATGCAACACCCATAACTGCACCAAGGCGTGTTGGTGCATTTTGTTCTTGCACTAGCACATGTAACCAGCACCCACAACTTCAACTAGCAACAATATGAACACATCATTTCCAAAAACAACATTAGCCTCATAACAATATTGTACCAGTAGCAAAAATTTATATAGCATAACAACCCCAGTCAAATCATCAGCCGAAACCAAGATAAGAGAAGATAACAACAACAGCCATTGCCATTAATATTAATCGATTCTTTAAAAAAAAAAAAACATGTCTGACTTCACTTTCCAATCACTCAAGGTTCAGTACCCTCCTAAAAAAACAATGGCAATACGCATTCTCCTCAAAAAATAATGGCGACAACTCCCATCAGTGAAGATATAATGTATAGCACCCTCCTAAAAAAAAAAAAAAAACGTACAAAGGTACCATGTCTAGCACCCTCCCATCAGTCAATATGCACAACAACTCCACCCCATTTTCCTTTTGGAGCTTTGAATTAATTAATAATCCGAGTACTCTTTCAATTTGGAGATACAAGTTCTTTAACTAGCCTTTCTATCAACATGTTCTTAGCAACGGCTTTTTTTTTTCTAACATGTGTCATGTGTTAGTTCCTAGGATCACTATTGCTCCCATGATCAGTCAGTTGAGATGAAATTGGTGCTAGGTTCTTTTTTGGTAGCTGTTTTGAAGCTATACTAGCTGTCTTCTTCTTTGGAGCAAGCTTCTTTGGTTGCGTCCTTAATTTTTGAGTTGGCCCACCTTAAGAAATAAGTAACTCCAAATTTCTCCTAAGCTATAAGACATAACCATATTTATCAACCAAATGAATTGAGGTACCACAAATTAAATACTGACTCTACAAATTTTATATTCAAAATAGTCATTCCAATACATTCATTTGTGTAAATCTCTTAACCATATTATCTTTATCTTTTTTCAAGAGCCTCTCTTGTTTGCTGTCGTGCATCATTTTCAACAACAATATCTGAGGGAGCAACCTGTGGGGGAGCAGCCTCTGCCACTTGTGTAGTTAGTCATCATCTTACCCCAGAAACATATAGCAAAATTAAATCTCAATCCATAAAAGACAAATACCACAATGTACAACTTACAAAATATTCTTTTCCTCATTTATTCAATAATCGACTAAGTTATTTTTGTTGCTATCCTGCCTGTACCAATCCCTATCCCTATACTTGAGCCTACAATAGGGCTTTTTGTTAGCCCTTTAGTAGGCTTTACAACAAGATTGCACTATATCAAGACCATGACCAATTAGCACAAATAATTAGACATATACTCATTTTCATGGTGAAAACAGATGGAGAAAACTTTTCAAATTAATTACAGGTGCATGATAGAGGAAAATGACAAGAAAAAACCCATGAATCATTAATTACCAAACTCTATCGAATATAAACCAAAAAGTTGTTAAGGCAAAGAAGATACTCACCTTATAGTAGGGCTCTCTATCTGCCCTTTAGTAAGCCTTACAGTAAGGCCTTTTGTCCTTTCTTCACTAGGCCCTGTTCTTAGTCCTAAATCAACTCTCATAGCAATTTCTTGTTGTTGATGTTGTTTTTTCAACTCACAACATTTTTTATTGTGCACTTCTTATGATAGTAGGAGCATTTCATCTTTACTCAAATCTTATTCATCCATTCACTTGTTGTGTTTTCTTGACTTGATGCGTCTTCCTTATGCATTCTTCATCTCTTTTTTAGCTTCCTATTTGTTTTTTCAGTGGCAAAGGTACAAGGCCTTCATAATTTGTTAGCTCATAAAATTTGCTACTTCTGATATATTGCATCAGGAATTAGTACGAAGTAAGGTATAAGTTTTTTTTTTTTTTTATATACCAATCATCTAGGTAATTCCCTAGATTTTGTTACTTCATTTGAATGGCATAAATGGCATGAGCACAGAGAATTACATTTGGTCGCTAGGCTTAGCATGAACACTTTTTTTTTTTTTTATCTGAGTTAACAATATGCTTATCATAATTTTCAATGATCTCATATCCATTATCTTCTAGCGGCAATGTTCATATCCAATCTCTTCACAATCCGAAGACCACATTCTCTAGTCTACTTTGCAGCCTCATCTCTTTATTTATATAATCTAGTCATCACCATAACTCAAATATCATCAAGCATGCTGATGATTAGTTTGCACCTGACCTTTAAAATTATACCATTAAATGCTTCACAAAGGTTATTGTTAATGATATCGCATGTAAACTCTTCACAAAAGAAGACCCGATACTAGTGCTTAGCTTTTGTTTGGAACAATGAATCAAAACATTCCTTTATTAGCTGTAATAACCCATATTTGGCTAATTAGAAATCAACTATGTCAGTACTCTTTGCTATCTGTTAGAACTGCTTTTGCAACTTATCTCATTTGAAATTCTTTGCCTAGTTTGCGTATATGTGCCTTGTGCATATTTTATACGCAACCAATGTAGGAACAAGTCCCTATAAAAATTCAAACCAACAAATGCAAGTGAAAAAAGATATACGAGTAATTAATATTAAAAGAGAATTAATTGATAATGGTATTTCTTCTATTGGTTGGTTATGAATGACCATCCTTCCCTATCAGTTATCTTAAGATTAGCCATTAAATTTTTAAAAAACCAGGACCAAGTATCATTGTTCTCTATCTTCACCACTGCCCAAGCTATCGAAAATATTTGATTGTTGGCACTTCTCCTTACATAAACCCTTCATAAATCATCCATCTAATCTTACAACTCTTTTACAACCAGTCAAAAAGCCATGTTTGGGTGCATTAAAATAGACAAAATCTATCAAATCTAGATCCACAATCAGGTAGTGGTCTCTTCACAACCTCTACATATATCCTACTATATGAGTTTTAAAGATGCATCCACAAGCATAATCCCTTACTTATCCATATTCTTCCTTGGACCGACCAATCAATATTTTCATCACCCTTAGCTTAGCTCTCTTATGGTGATTCCTCAGTACATTAACCCTTAATTGCTCATTCATTAACAATTAAAATTGATGACTCTTGATATTGGATATTACTTTGATAGTATGGAAAAAGTGTTTGGACCACCACACACTTGTTACCTTTTTATTGTCAAATATAATTGGACAAATATATTCCTCTTGGAAGGACCTAATCTAAAATGACCATTCCTATTTAACATGCCATAAAGCTTCCATAGACAATTGAGTTGTGAGTACTTAGCTTTCACAAATTCCTTTGTATTTCTAATGAATTCAACACTCCTTTGTTTCCGATGTTCCTTCATATCTGAGGCCGGCAATGACAACTGATAATGAGTGATCTCCAGGACTTACTAGAAAATGGAAACTTAACACGAATTTAACAAAGCTTACAGGTTTCCACCAAGCATTGTCTTACCAGCATAAGAAAATTCCACTCCTCTTGAGTTCAAGTCTCAACTTAATTTTTCACAAACTTAATGCATAGATTCAATAGCAAGCAAAGTTCATCCCCACTGGCCTCAATGATTAGGTGTGAGCATTTGTAGAGAGAGAGAGAGAGATAGATTGTGCCTCCACTGAAAAAGAATCATCGAGTGTGGTTAAAATTTCTGACTAAAACTACTCTAACAGTTTATTGCAAATCGTAAAACGATGATTTTGCTGAAATTTTCTTGGCATGTGCCATATGGAGCTCTTGACAACAGCTTATTTTAATTGTTTGGCATTTTTATGTCTACATACAAAACAGGATTATCAATAGTCAGAACGTAACCAGGATACTTACTTTTCCTTCTATGCATAGATTCTTCATTATCATTGCTAAGCTCGTTCTCCGAACCAACAATTTTATCTTTACAACTTTTTTCATTTTTACTTCTATTACTTTTAATTGGAGTTTTATCCCTATTTGCTAGCTCGAGCCTTTCTCCTAAAACTGCAACTTTTTTTTTCCTGACAAATTCCCTTTGCTTTCTCTTGATAGTGCTAGTTCATCATCATCTTCATCACTTAAGAAATATATTATTGTCAAATATTCATCTTCTAATTCACTAGATAGAGTAACTTCCAATTCTAATCCAATTAAGTCTTCACCGCTCACATCTTCACCCAAGATTTCAGGACATCTCCCTGTTTGCTCATCTCTGTCAATATGACTTCTCTCTCTCTCCTTCCTCACTTGCTTCTCATGTTGCCCTCCATTCAACCTACACTAATCCCTAACTTGATTACTTGCTTGAGTAGGATTTCTCCCTTCTCCTCTTTTAGTGGTCTCCTCATCGTCGTCATCGTTATCACTATAGTACTCAACATAGACCTTAGCTTTGTGGTTATGAAAATAATGGTAAATATCTCAAACTATCATTCAATTCCTTCTCGAGAGCACATTAATACAGTTTTTGCACTTTGCATTGTAAAAAATTATGCTAAATTCCTCACAAAATGAATATATAATGGCTTCTAAATATTGACATAACTAGTACATTCATTTCTACTTACATATTCCCACTCCTTGATGCCAATAACAAACTCCCCACCATAGCAAACAATGATGCTTACGTAATTCTATTCCATGTCGATGCTACACTTATGGTGGAAAAAAAGTCATTAGTTTTAGGATTATATAACAAAATCATCAACTTCACATGCAGGTCATTGTCGTTTTGTCACAAAAAATAAAGGAAATCGATTTATTCAATTCAATTCCTTACAAAAACAAAGGAAGCCAAATTCAATAAATAAAGTGAGGTACCCACCACCCATTTGGTGCCCACAGAAGCACTCCAACTAATTAAACAAAGTAAATTTCCACCACTGTCTCATGATTCATACTCTAGTGCCAAAAAATCATGTTTCCCTCCAAGCCAAGCTCTCATTTTTCCCTCAGCATCCTATTTTTTTTATTCAGTTCCCACAAAAGAAAGCAAATCACGTTATTAATAAATGTGAGGTCCCCACCACTTTCGTTTCGAGCCAAGCCCTTATTTTGCCCTCTGCGCCCTAATTTGCTTGTCAAAATCCTAAATTTTCCATCCAATTGGTCCACGAAGAGAACATGACAAACTTGAGTGAGTGATAGTTAGAGACACAACCAGCAAAAGATGGCAAACAACAATCCAACTATGATGGTGGTTGAGCAACGATGGGCGAGTGAGCTATGATCGACTTCAGGTGAGGATTGTAATAGCCCTAATTCCAATCCCCTTCAGAAATGTTGTTTGGGCCATATGATCTATGTGGCATTGTTTTTTTGAGGTAGTTCACATATAATGGCAAAACGAAGTCGTTTCTTAAGGAGAATAGAAAACATCGTTGTTTATGCCATTCCACATGGGCTATATTTTCAAATTTTTGCAACGTCAAATTATTTTTTATTAATATAAAAGTCATGTAACTAATTTAGGCAGAATTTCTCACTGGTGGCACCAAAGTGATAGTTTTTTCTTCGATTTGGCACTTAAATGATCAGGTAAAAATATTTGGCATTAAAGCAAGCATTGTATATAACTTTTGACACTTTTAGTATACTTATCCCTAAAAACTATAAGATAGCGATACGAGAACAACTTGCATTAAGCTCACTTTGAATTTTGGGGCAAAACTTGTCATCAAAATTTGCACTCTTGATGGTCCCAATCTTTACCTTTTACTATTAATTTTCTTGGTACAATTTTACTTAATTAACTATAAATTATCATTTTTTGGAAAGAGTTCCTTTAGTCACAACTTGATTAAACTTGATTTTTGCTATAACTACAAAAACATCATGTAAGAGCTTCAAGAGCACATCCAGCCTGCTTGGGAAAATCAGTACTTTCACGTTTAAAAGCATCTCTTCTCTTGGGTCATATTCATTTGATAAAGACAGGCTCTTACTTGAATATTAGATGGTGGAATTGGAGCTAGCAGTTTAATTGGTCCTAAGTTTGATCTCTAAACCAAGCAAAACTATTTATATAGTCTTAGACAATCTTCTGGATTGTCATAGGGATGTCATGTAGAGGCATATTCGATTGAACTTGTATGCATTTGCATGTTGATGGAGGGAATTCGGTTAAGACATTGCATTTTTTTTTTAATCTTTTGATAATATGGATATTCGGCTATCTAATGTACTTTATATATATATATATATATATATATATATATATATATTAAAATGTCCCACGTCTCTTGCTTTATGAGTTTAAACTTTTAAATCGAGCATGTTAATATGATGTCGGAGCTAGGCTGTGGTCCAATTCGCTTTTTGCATGTAACTACGTGGACTTAAACAAACCTTAAGTAAGCATTATTCTTACATCTGTTGGAGCATGTAGAGAATATGAAAGACAAAAAGATTTGGAGCCTTTTGTTTTCCCAAAATTTCTACGGGCCCACCACAATTCTACATGAGGTTCGTGTGGGTTTCCTTTGGGTGCGACTTGTCCACATCCCTGTCAAAAATCCCCAATAATGCCAAAAGAGAATTAGGTCATATGTATTTAATTATTTCATCATTTGACCCCCTCTTGGCTTAGCACCAAGAATTGCATTTAAGGCCGGTGGCAAATTTATAAATAAAGAAAAATATTCTCGGACAACAACCTAATCAAGTGCCGTGTAAAATAAGATGCGATGAAATATGTACATGTGAAATTCCTAGGGAGAAGAGGATACGCTCTTAGCTTATTTGATTTTTCATTTTAATACCAATCATCTTATGTATGTACGGCAAAAAAGAGGGTTAATATTTTCAAATAACTAGTATTTTGGTAGAAAAAATATATATTTGAAGAGACATATAGGGCACGTTTGGTAATGTTTCTGTTCAAAAATTGTTCCAGGGAACAAAAATAGAAAAAACTATTTCTGTTCCGGGGAACAATTTTTTACCAAAAAGACGTGTTTGGTAAACTTGTTCCGGGAATAAAAAATGAATAGAAACACGTTTGGTAAATTTATATTCTTTTTTTGTTTCTTTTAATTTTTTTCCTTTTTTTTTCTTCTTTTGGCCACCGGTCTCCGGCCTCCTCGGCGGGGGGGGCGGCGGCCTCGCCCAGCCACCGGCAAGGCTTAGCCTCACCGGGGGTTGGCGACGCTTTGGCGAGGTCGCCGACCCTTGACGGCCGGTTGCCGGCCATGGTCGAGGCCGGTGACCGACCAAAGAAAAAAAAAGAAGAAAAGAAGAAGAAAAGAGAAGAAAAGAAAGGAGAGAGAAAAAATGTTCTTCAAAAGTGTTTTTGGAACAAAAAAATAACTTTTTTTTGTTCTCATTTCCGTTCCAATTTTGTTCCGGGAACAAAAAAACAGATTTTGAACAAAAACGCAGACAAACAAACGCGTTTCTGTTCTTTTTTTGTTCTCATGAACAAAAAAACAAAAAATCTGTTCTTAAACAGAAAAAAGAAGTGCAACCATGCACGCCCATACTTTAACTAATCCCAAACAGCCTTCACAATATAGTATGAAGCTCGAGCTTGACTTGATGCAAATACCTTGTTGTGACATCATGATTTTCGACCATGTTTCGATTAAATGAAATAGGGTTTTTATCGACGCGCCTATAGTCTTTTTCTCACTCACGAGATAACTAATCTATCAGATGAAGCCATTAATGAATATAAACGCGACGGACTTAAGAATTTGATCAGAGATCGATTGCTCGACCATGCTAATTTACAAGGGTCAATATGGCACAGTTAAAATCGATTAAAGGTCATAAATAAGTCGATTCAATAGAGGCATGTAATTAAAGTGTGGGTGATTCTACCTAATTGTAAAATTCGCATCAAATGGTATTAAACCGATTTTTCTATTGATTTGTACCCAGTGCCCACAATTAAAATCTTGATATTTTTACAACAATCGAGAGTCACCTATGAATTGAAGATGCACAATGTGAATCGAAAATAATCAACCACACGTCAAATACGCTAAAATTCTTGAAAGCTACCCAGTATATTAGGTCACATTAAAATTGCGTTCAGTTGAAATTAACCACGAAATTGAACATAATTTTAGGAATCGAAAGTTTCAGCGTGTTGCGATTTATTTTTGGAATGTTGACTCATCCTTTGAAGAATTTTCGGCGAGCCCGGATTTTTGGCGAAATTGGACCGGGAAATTCGGAGGGCCATTTTGGTGTGGTTTTATGGCCTTCAAAAGGGACTAGTTGGTGATGGAATTTGTGGAAATTCGTTTGAGCTCCCTTCTCAGCACTTTGGCCACCAAATTGGATTGAACTAGTGAAGATTTGTAAAGAAATTGAAGATGGAATTGGTGAAATTCATAGGTCCATGGGGGCTGCAACATTTGGGCATCAATCTTGGCTTGTTAGAGAAGCTTTGGAGGGGAAATGGTTACTGGTCTTACCTGTGAGGACTTTGGGGGTTACTCTTGGATGTTTAAGATATTTTATTTTGACTTTTGAGGCTCCTTGTCCCCTCTTTCCCAACAAGTAGCTTCTTCTTCTTCTTCTTCTTCTTTAGCTTCTTCATTTTCTCTAGCTTAAACCTCCATTTCTAGAGCCAAGCAACCAGCCTAGCCTCTTACCGAACTAACGAGACAGCGTGTAAGCCATCACCTAGCTCCCTCGCCGCTTGAGCTGCCTACCTCCACCCACGACCCCGTCCCGCGTGTCCGCCATGTCCCGCGCTTGGTCGCTTGTCACTGTCCGCCTGGTTGCCACTGTCACCGTCCCCGAGCCACCAGCACGCCTCCGCCTGCGGCCATCCCGCCACTCGACCAACCTCCAGCAGCCTTCGAATTGGCCTAACTCGGAAGCAATCTCAGCTTTGGGCTGAGAGCTTGTTGGCTATTTGTAGCCCATTCTGAGCCTCCTTCGATGTCGCCATAGACTTGAGTCTTAGGCCCCGTTTGGTTAAGCTTTCCCAAGGGGCTTTGAGCCCCCAAAGCCCCTTGGGAAAAAATTAACCCCGTTTGGTTCAGCATTTGAAGGCTCCTTGCCAAAATGCTTGCGTTTAAAATGCTGAAAGCCCAAAGCTGGTGGGGACCTGCTTTGGGCATTTCAGCATTTTCGGGATGCTGATGGGAGGGTTAGTGAATTTATGCTTATTGTCCATTTTGCCCTCAAAATTTTATTAAAAGTCCCATTTTATCCTATACAAAACATAACCCTACCTTTCTCGATTGCTATTTTCTTCTTCACATGTCCGCTCTCGCCGATTCTCGCAGCATCGCCTCCACTCTTGCAACCAGTTGTCCTCGTCTCTCTCTCTCCCCCGAGGCACCGCATGGGTTCGCTAATCACAAGGCCGACGCCCTCTTGGTTCGATCCCTGGTGAGTGGACCTCCTTGAGAAGAAGCCTTCCCTTGTGGAATGCGATTCTGCTGAGTTGATTTCTCCTATCGTCTCTCTCTGCGTTGTTGCCTCCGCGAAGAGCAAGAGATCATTCGATTTCATCCCTCGCTCTGGGTTTGATCCCTAGGGTTTCTCGGGTCCCCAAATCAGCTCTCTCTCTCTCTCTCTCTCTCTCTCTCTCTCTCTCTCGTTTTCTAGATCTGCTGGATTTTTCCTTTGCAATCTCATTTCGGTTTCTCTACACACACACACTCTCTCTCTCTCTCTCTCTCTCTCTCTCTCTCTCTCTTCGGTTGCCACTCCACAATGGCGATCCCTCTCTCTTTTCTCCCCTGTTCTTGTTCGTCCGTCTGGGTGTTTGTTCAATTTCGATTCGTGGGTATGATTCTGTTTTTCTGGTGTCGTCGTTCTTGCCCCTCCCCGCTTCACTGGGTATTTAATGTTTTCTCGTTTTCGCCCGATGTGGGAGAGAGAGAGACCAGGGTTTTGACTTCGATCGCGTGTTTTCCTGATTGACAAGATTTAGAGCCGGATCCGTGGGGATGCTGAAGCAAAGGGGAGGAATAAGGAAGCAGCAGCAGCAGCAGACCAGGTGCAAGCGCTGTGCTTTTTTGACTTGTTCAGAGGTTTTTTTCTTGTCTGTGTGTTCTGGGGAGGGAGGGTTCTTGTTTCCCCCCTCTTTGCATGCATGCGTTTCAGTGGTTTATGTGCTGGTGGATGTGTTTTGGGAGGACCCAATTTAGGTTGGGTTGCTTCTTGTGTATCCGATGAATCTTAGAGCGTTAATTGGATCAGTTGTGTAGGTCTTTTTAGAAATTTTTTGAGTGGGAAACTGTTTTCCGAGTGGCGAGTTCGATTATGCCGGAGTATCGGTAGCATGGGGTGTTTGTGCGGCATGGCTTGATATGGGGCCATATGATTGCTGATCAGCTTTATCAGATTTGGCGTGATGAGAGGGGAAAATTTTGGCATTGCAATTTTACTTGTGCGGTTGTGATTGATTGTGCTGATTCTATGAATTACTTTTTGAAGAAGTTGCGGACTTTTGACCGAATTAAGATGTTTATGGCAATTCCAAAGTAAAGCTAGTTTTGCCACTGAAATAATGGTAATTGGAGTTGACAGATTCTCCTTTTCTAAGGCAAAATATGTGATATCATCAATGCTATTACTAAGCCAGTTCCAAAAGGTTAACAATGGGTGCGATGAAAGTAGTATTTGTCATGTCATCAGTTTTATTTTTTGGGACAATGAATACTTGTGATGATAGTTTCCTAGAAGGTCAACAGAAGACACATTTTTCTTCCTATGTGGGATGCTTTTGTCAAACCCCTTCATCAAGCACCTTTTTCAGTTTCCAGTGGCTTCAATTCAGATCAGAACGTTTCTTTACATTTGGTTTTGACTACGGTAGATTCCATTTTGGGTAAGTGCTGTAGCTTACGTGAACAACGTGTGGGACATTGAGTCATTTGATTCAAGCTCAATGTGGATATGTTTCTCGTCATGATTACATGATCGTGAATAGGACTTCTCAACCCAAAATTGTCAAGAAAATCAGCTTGCTGAAAGGACAGCTCAGTAATTTAGAGCCTTCTGTTAGCTACTATTTTTTCATGCATTAGGCATTTTCTCCACTAGCTTTGAGACAATTATGGATTCATGAATCTGAATGCAAGAACTGTCCTAGAAGATGTTAAAAAAAGAACTGTCCTATTTCCTACGGTCCAAGAAGTTAAAGTGTGTTATCTACTTTAGGGAAACAGAATAGGGTGAGAGCAGCAATATTCTCTGTTTTGGTTTGCAAGATGATATATGGTCATAAAAAAAACCTACCTACTCGACACCCACGTCTTGGTTTCATCTTGCCTGAATTGCAGGAGGGATAACTTCTAGTTTGTTTTTAAGGATAATGTTTTTGTGTGTCCTTATTTTTTCTCAATGTTAGTTTTCTTTTCTTTAAGTGAATATCTTTTAGCTTTTTAATAAGAGAGGACTTGAGTGGTTGATATTGTTTGTTTGTATCTCTTAAATTTGTTCTTTACTAGTAGATGAGTTCATCAAATGAAAATGCATGTTGGAGTTCGGAAGATATAGAAATCTTTTGTAAGTTATGCATCGAACAAATTGAAAAAGGCAATTGTCCTGCAAACAACAAAAGAGATGGATGGACAATCATAATTAGTAAGTTTGAGGAGCTAACGGGCAAAAAGTATGATAAACAAAAAATGAAGAGTAAGTGGGATAACCTCAAGGAAGATTGGAAAATATGGAGGTCATTGCTTTACAATGAAACTGGATTAAGATGGGATTCAAGGAAGAAAACCATTGATGCGAGTGACGAATGGTGGGAGAGTAAAATTCAGGTTTTCCTCACTTCTTTTTTTTTTTTTTACTTTCATGTTAAGCTCACCTTTAATAACATAACTTATGTAAATGCTTCATGACAACAGGCTAATCCAAAGTTTAAGGCTTTTAGGATGAAAGGCATACATCCTGATCTTGAAGTAAAGTTAGATATGATGTTCAGAGATATAGTTGCTACTGGAGGAATCACATGGAATCTTGCATAAGGTTTATGTGTTGATAATGATATGGAGACCACACAACCTGGTATCGATGATATTGTAGGGTCTACTAATGAGAACTTTGAGGATCATGTGGATAAAACCGTTGTTTAACCAACTGGAACTCAAACTCGTAAGAGAGCCACATAGACTTCAAAGATGCAAGTTCGAGGAAAAAAAGATAAGAAATTGAACACAAGAGAGGAGCTCGGAACATCGATTAACAGGCTGCTTACAGTTGTTGAGAGCAGGAGCACTACTAGTGTTGCATCCAAAGCAATCAGTTTAGTCGGTCTTTATGAGGATCTCATAGAGATATTGGATTCCATTCCTGAGATTGTGGAAGACGAAGACTTGTATTTTTTTGCAATTTCTTATTTAAAGGAAAAGATAGACAATAGGCAAGTTTTCATGAGCTTAAAGGATAATGCAAAGAAAGTAAAGTATCTCAAATATGAGTCAAGAAAAGAATCAAGTCTTCGTGGATAGGATGTTAGCATCTTATTATTTTAATATTTGAAGTTTAGTCATTCCACTTTGTTTCTATCGATGGATCTTTATTTGCACTTATTGTGAACCTAATTTCAATTAATGTTTGATGTTATAATGGTTTTTATTTGGTGTTATATTAATGTGATAGTTTGCATATATGTGATGGTTAATACATTGTTTTTCTTATTATTTTGTTACTTGAAGCAGTTATGGATGATTCACATGCAAAGGAAAATCATGAGCAAGAAGAAAATGAATTACATGATCTTATTTCGGTCACTGAAGCCGCAATTCTTTATCAAGCGACCAACCTTTGCAAACAACCTTACATGATTAGTGAAGATGCTAATCCGATAAGGTGCTACAATATGTTTAGAATGCATAAGGTCGTATTTAACAATTTAACGCATGATTTAGTAACATTTATGGCATTCGAGGATCTAGGAATACTAATGTTAGAGAAATGGTAAGTATGTTTCTTCATGTTCTAGGACATGGTATAAGTAATAGATTAGCAAAAGAGCGTTTTCAACGCTCCGGAGAAACCATCAGTAGGCATTTCAGCTTAGTTTTATATAAAGTATGTGATATGGGAAAAGATTTGATCCAACCAACTGATCCCCAATATAGAAAAGTTCCAGAGAATATCAAGAAAGATCAACGATTTTATCCATATTTTAAGGATTGTATTGAAGCTATTGACAGTACACATATTCCAGCGGTTATACCTACGTTTGATCAAATTCGTTTTATTGGTCGAAAAGGAACAACAACTCAAAACGTGTTAGCTATATGTAATTTTAATATGGAATTTGTCTATATTTGGGCTGGTTGGGAGGGACAAACTCATAATACCCGTATCTTTTATGAAGCTATTGGAAGACGTGATGCATATTTTCCCTATCCTCCTCCAGGTATGTTATTCAATGGTTTAGATACATCCATAAATTTAATTGGCATATGTTGATTAAGTTTACAATATATTTATATAAGTAAATATTACTTAGTAGATGCTGGATATCAAAATCCGACTGGTTATTTGGGGCCATATAAAGAAGTTAGATATCATTTGCCAGAGTTTCGATGAGGTCCTTCACCTACGGGATATCGAGAAGTGTTCGACCGTGCCCATTCCTCGCTACGCTCGGCAATTGAGCGAGCCTTTGGTTTATTAAAACAGAAGTGGGGGATTTTAACTCATATGCCAAGTTATCCATATGAAAAGCAAGTGCAAATTGTGGTAGCGGCAATGACTTTGCACAATTATATACGGAGAAATAACGTGACTGATACGGATTTTGAACAAGCAGAATTGGATCTCAATTATGAATATTCAATTGACCATGATGATGCAAATGAAGGGGTGGGTGCTTCAAATCCGTATACATCTTTAGACATGGCACATTTACGTGATGAAATAGCCATAAGTTTACAAAATCATTGAGGTTTGTCATATTAAGTATAACGTATTTCTTTTTCTCGGACATATATGACCATGTGTACTATCATGAAATGACTTTCTAGTCAAATTTGTATGAGAGGAACTTTGTTTTATTTTTCTTAATGATGACCTCCATTTTTATATGCAATGCTTATTCAAAAAAATTAGCATCCACAATCGGTCGCTTCATCATCCATTGAATAAGTTCATCTTTTTTTTTTCTATATCCTTTTTATCTTTTAACAATTAATAACCCAACTTTTTATCAATATACTAAAATGATCATTAATTAACGAAAATGATCAATATATAATAATTATAAAAATATTCAAAGTTGAAAACAAACCTAAAAGAACCCCAGGCCAAAAGTTGAGTTTTGCATTTAATCTATAATCAAATTCTTTTAATATAATTTTTAAATAAATTTATTAATATGTATCTTTTACATTACTCTCAATATGAAAATGTAAATTGTTATATAGTCATTATTTCTTTTTTGTAATTTTTAAAATATTAAAAGTAAAAATTTTAATTTGGTCACACCAAAAAACTTTTCAAGTATATGTTTACCAAATAGTCTTGTATTTCCCCAAAGCACTTTCCAGTTATAGTTTACCAAACAATCTTGCATTCCTTCAAAGCTCTTTGAGCTAAAGACATTTGCATTTGGGAAAAGCTTTTTCCCAAATGCTGAACCAAACGGGGCCTTACTCGCCATTGCACTACCGTTGCTGTGAGCTCATCGATTTGTTAATCTAGTGACTTTACCTTATAGTCCCTAATTAGGGTGCTAATTACATTTATAGGTGGATTAGTGGCTAATTAGTGGATTAGTTAGGCTTATGTGAGGTTAGAGTAAATTAGTTAGTTAGTTAGTTAGTTAGTTAATTAGATTATGTAATTAGGCTAATTTAGCAATTAGGTGGTTAGTGATTTTAGTTAGTTAGCTTAGTATGTTAGATTAGTTTAATTAAATCCAATTAGGTGTTTAGATTAGTGCAGGTAGAGTAATTAGTAGTTTAATTTAATTATTTTGCAATTTATTTATTTATTTCTGTAAATTATACCGGGACAGCCAGTTGTTAGAATTTCGTGCTGATTGTCGTGGTGTAGTTGGTTTGTGTAATTGAGTGCTAATTTGTGCAATTTGATGTTGAGTGTTAATTTTTGAATTATTATTCCAAAAATATGAGATTTTGGTATTTAATTAGAAATATACCGGGTGTCGATTTTTTATGCTAAAAAATGTTTTTAGTACTATATAAAATCGTGGGATTTTAAAATGAAAGGATATCACGCTTTATTGTCCGATTTAATTGTGTGTCCACGCACACCTATTTTATCGGGTGTTTTTAATGTGAAGAAAAATATGCGAAGTACATTATTTGAAAATTGAGGCATTTGAGTGCAATGCACAATGTCCTTAGCTGAGATTTGATGTGTGTGTGATCGCTATGAGAACCTGTCACCCGATGAAGGTCAAGCGGACGATGCTCTTATATGGAATGCCCCACGTCAACGAATGCCAAATTGCGATAGAGGCCGGACCGATGCTCCTTCGGGAATGCTTTCTAGAGGCAAATGTTGTCATGCTCGATGGAGCGAGACAATACTCGGTTATGCCGGATGACCACCGACCGTTGAGTTGGTCGTGCCCATGGGGCCGTAACTAATTGGAACATGCTTGGATGATTGATATAATTGCGCCTGATTATGGAACAAATTTGTGTGGCACAGAATGAGACGTATCATAATGATTTAGCCTTATAATGGGGACCCCTGTGATTGATTGAAATTTGAAAGTGAAGTGTTCCAATTACTGAGTGCCTTTACTGCATACATATATTATATCAATTGTACATGCAGAGAGGTACTAAGGCGAGGTAAGTCATTTATGTGATGTGTGTTTAGGCCGCCTCTAGGTGTATTATCTTCCTAATCAGGGTTTAAGGCATAGACTCGCTAAAACATTGTCTCACCCCGTCGTGATTAAATTCTACAAGTCCTTAGATGGAGGTGCGCCTCGTCCATTTTGGATGGCCACGAGAAGTCGAGGAACAGCGTATCGTCTTCCCCATCCATGGGAATCCTGACTGGACCCGTGAGCTCGTGGTTACTACTATTTGGGTTAATAAGGGCCTACCTCAGTTGTTCCCTCATAAATTCAAATCATGGTTTCACCGCGGCCCAACGGTGTTCGGGAGGGCCCCTTGGATGGCTTCAACGGACCTACCATCAATGACAAGCATTTTGAGCTCAACCCTGTGCATAACGCCGATATTATAGCTAATATCAAGGCGGACTAGGGGCCCGAAGCTGAAAAGCCTAGCATCGAGGTAGCTGATCCCCTAAACATTGACATCTTTGACGTTGTCGTAGTAGACCCGGATCCCAAGTAAGTTGGGTCCGGCGTAGGATTGGTGTAGTAGCCTCTTTTTGGGTCTAGACCTTTTGTGTATATAACTTGGCCTGTTTATAAAGTGTGGCTTTTGGGAATTGACTGTCCTACTTTTCTATCACATGTTTGTTTCTTGTCTGGAGATTGTTTATTTTTGCTTCCGCATGTGCATGAATCAATTGGGTCGGCGACGTGTCCTAGGAACGTCGCAATTTAGTCAACCACTAAGGAATGTGCGCGCACTTGAAGTTCGGGGCGTGACACTTATACTTGAAACACGACTCGAATTTGATCAAGGCTCTTATAGTTTGAGTCAATATTTCATTGACAATTTTAGCTTAGACCCATAAATAGTTATTGGCCATATATAATATTTTTTTCTCTTGCAATTGGGGAATGTAATAAAGATGTGCGATATGCTGATTATAATGTGATCCTCTGTTGGATGCAACCCTAGTTTAAGGGTAAAACATGATAGAATCTTGTGTCTCAAATTCGCTTTCTTACTTTTACTCTTTATTTCGTCATGATCGTGCGCCAAATCTTAACCAATATGAAGTCAGGCATTGGAGATTCAAAATGAGATAAGTTACAAAAGGATACATGAATTAAAGGGGAATAAAACCAACATTGAAGTTTACATATGAGGGGGAGATCGTTAGGATACACTTGCAAGTTGTGTTAGAGAAGTCCTATATCAAAGAAGTGTATATGATTTTATTACTGTGAAGTATCCCACATGCAAAATTAGTAAACTTTATTTATGTGATTTACCAAACAACAGATAGAAATAGCAAAATCCTTGGACTTTTTATCATAACATATACGGTCCTATCTTGGCTAAAAATTCAGATGACCAAACACAACCTAGGTGTCGATGACAGCTCAAAATGGCTGTGTAGTGATGCGGAGCGGTCATGAACGCCACTTAGGTAATGCTGGACATGGCGGAGGCGGGCTAGAAGCGTCGGAGTTGTTGACTGCGGATTTTACCACAAGAGTTGGTGTGAATCATAGCTAAGAATTAGACCCAAAGAGAGTTAATAGCTCTTGGCCGGATCTCTGGATCTTTGAATCTTTTATGCTCAATTCCATTGGTGGGATTGAAGAACTAGTTGTCTTAGATATCTCCTTAAAATTTCAAGGTATTCCAACCTAGAGCAAATGCGTACTCATCATTTTCATAAGGCCGCCCCTTGGGCTCTCCTGTCTTGATCCAGTAATCCGAACAGTTCGGTTTTTCCATCAAAGACGTACTTCCAGATATTTTCTCATCATATTCACCGGATAAACTCAATAATATTGCTCTGACCAAAAGAATAATAATAATAATAATAATAATAATAATAATAATAATGTCCTACCATATTTTCCATAAAATTTGAGTACGATCCAACGGTTAACCAACAATGTGCACTCATCGATTTCGTTAAACTGCGCTCTGGAATTTTTATGATGCCAAGGGGGAGAGTTTCGCTGGGAGACTGCCGAGATGGATAAGGAGAGTTTCAGAGTTACTGAATAAGATGCTTCTATAACCTTAAATCTAAAGGCTCTCTTGAAAGAACAACAAATCTACTACTTTCCTATTTTGGATCAAGTAAATATATGATTTCTTTATGCTAGGAAATTAGGATATTCTCTCTCTTACTTCTGATATGGCCGAAATTTTATGATACATAGCCAAAATATCCCTTCATATTTGATATTCTACCGAAATTCTTTTCCTTAGATCGCTTACTTTCTAACCATTGGGGTTTACCCAGTGGCCACCTTTCTAACATGGAAGGAGAAGGTGGAGGATTTGAATCTCCAACTTCTCGAGGGATTGAGATGGGGACGATTTAGTTTCAGGTATGGGTTTCAACTCCCACGCCCTACAAAAATGCATGACAAAAGTTTAAGAGTGAGAATTAGAGTAAAAATAAAGTAGGACCGACAAAAAAAAAAAATATCGCTTACTTTCCAAATTTAGAACATCACATGCATTATACATTGATCTTCGGCCAAGGGAGGGAGATAAATGGGCTGGCCAAAATTCCCAATTAAATGGGCTTGATCTTGAAAATTCAAAAGTGATTAGGAACACTTTGTCCAAACCCAGGCGGCACTTCGGGCTAATTCGAGGTAATTTAAGATTGGACCAACTTAAATGCAATTTATTAGTAAATGAAAAATTGTTCCTAATGCCTGCAATGCAAATGCGAATCATGTTGATGATATTTTATTAAGAGTCAGGATCGATTCATAATTTACTGTAGGATGAATGATAAAATAGAATAGTCAAAATTTATGTATCAACATTGTATGAATCATGTGTCACGTAAATCTATGAGATATGATAAGAAATGTAGATGGGAAAGCCTTTGGGAGAAGAGAATACGCTGACAGCTAATTTGATTTGATTGTTCATTAAAATACCAAGCATCACATATGTGGCAAACAAGGGGGGCAAAGCTCCGAATAACAAGCATCTCGATAGCAAAGAATAGTTAAAGGGACACACACTACAAAGAATCCCAAAAGGCTGCTTCACAATTTATGTAGTCGATGTAGTATGCAGCTCAAGGTTGACTTGACATGCATACTTGGTACCTAAAACATTACTCAAACGTGATCAAGTATTAAAAATCATACTCGATTTCAACTGGAATCGAAAACCGAAAATTTTGAACTCGACTCAACATGAATAGATAACAATGAAATTATAAATGTGTCGAACCATGAGTTTAAAAAGCTTGACTATTTTTACATGCACTTGACAGCATACATCAAATGTTAGTATAAATGTGGCTGATGTCACACTTCAAAAGTCTCTAAACATGAGTAAACACCATGAAAGTCACATTTCACACATGGTAACAAGTGTAAACAAAGATCACATTGCAGATGTCCTTCTCCAATAATAGCATAGATCATTTCCAAAGCTTCAGAGGACGGTAGAGGCGAGGTCGAAAGGTGGATTCCACCATTTCAACATATAAGGGAACTTGTAGGATTGTGAAGCAAATGATGGGGATGGCAGCCAACAATGTAATTGGGATGTAAATCCACTTCAATTGTTCACTCAAGACAATCGTAAGAGCAGAGCCAAATGCCACCAGCATAAAAGCCAATGAGAGGAAGAGAAAAGTGAGGCCCAATATCATTTTTCTTGGTAGTGAGTAGAGGAAATCTTCGATCACGTAGTACGGAGTTACAATGGCCAAGAACATCAAGGTGGCAGTGACAGAGGAGAAGAGAGCAAGGGCATTTGCAACTACGAATACCATGAATGAGCCCTTGTTCAGAAATATTGGGATCCCCTCACTACTGTCGTTGCCTCCAGGCACCGTAAAAGTTGCAGCGAACGTTACCGTAATAATTAGAGCTGCAACAAGGCTACAAGATGATGATGTATCCCTCATCCATTGCCCTGCATCTTTGAGCAATCCCTCGCGCTCTTCTACAAAATTTTCCCAGTGTGACTTTTTATCTTCTACATATTTCAGCCATTTATAATAAGGAGGGCCGCTAACTCCCACTGCCTTCAAAAAAAAAAAAAAAAAAAAAAAAAAAAAAGACACCTATCAATGTAAACATCAATAAAGAGCACAAAAGGGGGTAAACAAATGAGGATCACTCACTTGAAACCATTGAAGTTCCCCCTGCATAAGAAAAGCCGCTCCAGAAACATCAGGGGACACACATCTCGAAGTCCATTTGGTTACAGCCTTCATCAGGTCAAAGTTCGTGTAATTATCTTTAGAGAAATATCGTGTTGGGTTGTTTTCGTTCACCAGTCTAAACAACTCAATATGCCGTCCCTCCACAACTTTTATGATCAGTTCTTTTGCGAAATTGGTATCCCACATCAACTCCGGAAATTTTTTAAGACATAAATCCACAATTTCAAAGACTCCGTGAGAGGCAGCATCAAGGACAACGCCTGAAGTCAATATATACTCAAGTATTTCGGGAGAACTTGTACCCTTCTTTATCTCATCAAGAGCATGATTTGCAAACTCAAGCGAGTAATAGTGCTTCAACT
This sequence comes from Eucalyptus leucophloia subsp. euroa, assembly GCA_017140325.1. Taxonomy (NCBI): domain Eukaryota; kingdom Viridiplantae; phylum Streptophyta; class Magnoliopsida; order Myrtales; family Myrtaceae; genus Eucalyptus; species Eucalyptus leucophloia. Next base: position 53,087,405 of record CM029470.1, read on the forward strand.
TCGATTCTCCACATCTTTTGATGAAAGGTGCTGCACGTAACATCAGAGAAGCAAATTTTCCAATGATGAAGAATCCAAAGGTTAAAGAAGCTTTCAGATTTGCACTATATTGTTATGTATATTTAGTAGCTCAGAGAAAAAAAATATTAATTGAGAAAATAAACTTGATATGGCTTGGCAATCAAAATGCGGTCATCAGAACATATAGATCTATTGATGAACAGGCACAATGTCATATGAGAAAAAAAGTGTTCCTTTTTTCTTTTTCTTTTTTGGAAATGGGGTAGATTCAGCGAGGATCGATAGATAGAGTTTCCATTGAATATTTTTGTAGATTCACCTAATGGATATATGTAGTTCAAACGTTGAATTAAATTGATTAGAATCAAATCTTATCGTAATGTACGAATGATGAGCCAGTCTATATTAATTACTATGATCTCAAAGGGATGTACTGATCGTATCAATAATACACTGTAAATTTAGAGTTACTGTTTTTCTTTGCATAACATGGCAATATCGTATACCTGGTATTGTGGCAAGATTCCATAGTGATATCTTGATCCAATCAAGTGCTTTTAGTACTACCACCACAAAGAAGAGATAATAAATCATGTCAGGAAATTAGGAATTGATGATGAACAAAAAGATACATAGCACAATCATGAATTGAAAATTGCTCATGCTTTATGATGCTTGATTATGTTTTAAAACAAATTGTATCAATCAATCTCCATGACCTGAAATCCAAAATCTACAATTCTCAATAAGCCTACTTGGCAATTCGACAATAACTAAGACTTCTCCACTAGCTTTTCAAATGTTACATTAGATATTAATTTGTGGCATAAATCATCATTAAGATATTAGTTTGTATACATCGATGCAGTCCTTGTTCCTGAACTTTTTTGTAAAATAGGATCCCTGAATGATATGCTTTTTTTTTTGTTAGTTCTTCCACTAAACAGATCAATAAAATTACCTCGAGCCAATTTTGTGTCCTTGGAGTCGTCAAATGATGTATAGACCAAGCAGAGAGGGATAACTAAAAATGGGAACAAATAGAGTGAACGCTACGTGGATGGAGTTGCTTGAATTGCACGTATCCAACAAAAGAAGCGCAGCCAATACCTACATTTGTAAATACATTTTTCCCAAAAATTGAGTTGAGCTCCATTACGGAAGTGAAAAGGACTTATCGCCAAGAAATCCAAACAGCCCAGGCCACCAGTATCCTTGGATGTCGTTAAGCCAGGGTACTTGCGAGCTAAAAATAAGCATATGTCTTTTGGGACGCAAGAACAAAAAAGTTAATTCAAGAAAATATGAGACAGGATGAGTCAGTGTGAAATCCTACCCAAATGGCCAGTAATAATAAGATGAGTCGGTGTGAAATCCTACCTAAATGGCCGGCTTCGATAAGGCTGTTCATGATGTGAGAAGATGGGGCGCATGTTAAACGCCTGGCGAAGTACCACATGGCCTCCTTATTTTGCGGAGCATAATTAGTATCAAGGTGTAGGGCAAAGTCTCCAATATAAGATCTGGCATCAGCTTTGCCTATTAATGCCTTTACCATCTTTAATCTTCCTCCCTGAACAGCATAGCGAAGGGCTCTATTAGGATTGAGATATTCACAAACCAGAGGGAATCGCTTGACCAGGTTCTCAACCAACTGATCTTGTGTGGCCATAATCGCAATATCAAGCACAGTAAAAGACTCATCTTCTATAGTCATAATTTTGGCCATCAATGCTGCATGATCTTTATTGAGGATTTTCTTGATAGTTTTCCAATCACCTCTCAGTGCGGCATCAAAGAGTGATCGATGGTATCGATGGTTCTCATTCTCATTGACGACCGCTCTTGGTTGGACTGCAAAAATGGCACATAAAAAATTCCTCAGCCTTTCGTAATTTTTTATTTTCAGATCAAGTGTAATCATATCACTTGCTCAAAGTTTCGATAAAACATGGATGCAAGTGAAGAGGTGGTGGTTTACTCAACGGACCTTTTCACCTTCCTTACTCTTTGCAAGCAAAAAAGTATTTTTCCCTTGGGTTGTCCGAATTGTTATTCAAGATATTCTTCGGATTTTAAAAATAATTAAAAAATTATATTCAGCATGTTGATATATCCCATGTCACTTGATTATGAAATTTATATACTTTGGATATATGTTCTCCCTCCAACTTTTAGCTTGAGGTTTATGATTGAACTTTCACACATGATATCAAAGATAGGGTTTGTACTAGTTAATTTGGCGTGTGAGTCCGCCCCATTGGTCAAATTACCTTCTCTAACAATTTGTCTGCCGTGAAATAAAAATGTTTTGGATTAAATAAATCAGTACATGAAACATAAGATTTATGAAATATGAAAATTAAAAGTGTAAAGTGACAAACCTTTAGAATGTAATGGATTCCTAAACTTTTGTTGCCGCCACCTCCGATAGTCTTCCACAGGATGTGCCATGTCTTCATAACTTCCTTCTTCTTCATTTTCTTTTTTTCGTTTTGGTCGGTCATAACTTCCTTCTTCATTACCAAAAGAAAAATGAACATAAATAACCTTGAAAACATGACTCCTATCATGCTCATTCATTGCATGGAAGTTTATGTATTGAACTTAGATGAAATACTTTTAAATAAATAAAACTTTAAAGTTAAAATAATAGAGATCGTAAGTTTTTTTCGAGTTAGGCATTGTATCATGAATTAGTTTTGTGGGACCTTCTAAATTTCATATCTTGGACAATTTGTTTTTTAGTTAGTTTTTATTTCTCATTGCCATTGATCTTGTCCACAATAGTGACAATACCATTCATAAATTATGACCGCATTCTTTTATTCTTCGCAAGTAAAAAAATATTTATTTTTGGGCTTTCTCAATTATAATTCAAGATATTATTCAAAATTTAAAAATTAAGATAATATTATATTTGAATTTATATGCCAGCATTTGTATACTATGAAATCCAGGGAAAATTTCAAATAAAGGCTTGAAAAGCCCTCATTTTTTTTTAAATAAGAGCCTAAAGTGGACATTACTTCAAATAAGAACTCAAAGTACTTTCATTTTCTTAAATAAGGGCCTGCAGTGAATCTTGTTTCAAATAAGAGTCTAAAATGGCCATATTAGTCTCAAAGAATAGCCTCAACTCACTATTTGATAAGGGCAATTTTGTCTTTTAAAATTTTTTCTTCCTTTTTTTTTTTTCCATAGAAAACAAACTAAACAATTTTTATTTTTTTTAAAGTTAAAGAATAGAGACGGGAGGGAGGGCTCCCTTTTGCCTGGGGCCGCCACCCTATTTCTGGTGGGGTAGTGGTGATGGCCAACAAGGTCGCCAACACCTGGGCAAGAGTTGACAACCCTCATCCAACACCCTCGAACTTCACCCCAGGTTTGAGTGTGTTGGGCAAGGGCCACTAGTGCCTGTGCGAGGGTGGGCGACCCTCACCCAGATCTAGGAGAGTGTCGCCGCCCTCTCCCACCTTTGGCAAGGGGCAGATGGCCCTCACCTCTGGTTAGCGAGGGTCGTTGGTGCCTGGCGAGGCACCAGCGACCTCGCCCCATTGATGGGGCGGCGGCCACTCCTCTTGCCTCTATTTTTTTTTAAGTCTTTTTTTTTTAATTTTTAATCTAAAAAACGTAATTTAATCTAGATTTGAATTGTATTTCGATGAAAACACCCTTGGTTGACCAAAATTTTTTGCTAGTTGGTGAGCCAGTGAGGTTAGACCCTCATTTAAAACAAATATAATCACTTCAGGTCCTTTGAGATTGAGATGGCTATTTCAAGCCTTTATTCGAAATAAGATCCATTACAGGCAATTTTTTTTTTTTAAATAAATAAGTATACTTCGAACCCTTATTTAGAATTTTCTCTAAAATTTAAAATGTCTCAAATTTAAAAAAAAAAAAAGTTAAAATGGATGAAACACGATATTTAAGGGGAATGAAAATTAGATGTTCAAACTGACAAACCCTCAGTTGTTTGCCACCGTCTTGGGAAGCTTAATTTGTGGCTATTGTTGAGAAAACCTCCAAGAATTTTGATTTCGACAGAATTATCTTGGAACTTATGATCTGATAGATACGAGTGTTGTTTCTGCTCGGGTGGTACAAACTAATGAAGAATAGATGGACTTTATGGGTGAACGGCTTAACAGAACAGGAAGTTTGTAAGGAATTGGAAGAACCAATAGGTAAATAAGTCTGTGGAAGCCTCATTCACACATATGCTTAAGAAAATCGATGAAATATTATCAGCTGGATAACTGGGCAAAATTGCGGAAGGTCGACAGAAGCTATCGCTTATATCAAACTGAGAAGATCGTTCTCGATCACATGGAGTAATAACGAAGACCCATATATTCCTTTGATTGTTATTACGTATCTAAATGAAATCGACGGCCAATCAAAAGCCTGGAATTGCGAATTTATTTACTCCGAGGAGAATCCAATCAATTATCCATTATACCGATGAACAAGGATTATTTCCTATTTCGGCGACTATTCCTGGAAGCGGCGAATTTGCTAGAAGATTTGATTGCATGGACAACCGGCTCTCCGGTGATTTTATTCCAATCTGCAATGGCTAAATTGATTTTCCTTGCATATGAGAGTCATACGCTGACTGTAAATCTTTAGAGAAGTGTACAAGTACTATAGTAATGCATGTATTTGGGTAGAGTGATCTACCAACTTAGGGTAGTAGAAATGCAAGCTACATGTGTAACGACTCACGAGCTTCTAGTGAATTCAGCCTTGTTGGTGGCTGTCAATTTAGTAGAGTAAACATAGGCATAATCTTTAGCTGAACCAGTCCAATATCTACGTGCACAATCTTCTATCTCTATTTATTTCCAGATATATGTTTGATAGAAACTCACCAATCGATATTAGTGGCTTATCCTTGCATATGTCAAATTGTTCCTACTTATATCAACTTGATTCTCTTTAATTCTGCAAAATTTATCAAGCCGCAATATAAAACTTATTCTCAAACCTCCCCCCTCGGCCGCCTGCTCACCCGCCCTAGGTCATATAATTAGCCGTAACGGCCATTTTTCCAAATTCCCTTCTTAGTGCACCTCTTTGTTACCAAAAACTGGAATGAACATAAAGAACCTTAGAAAAATGGAATAAGTGCATTTGAAGTTTTAAAACTTGTGATGAAGTGCAATTGAATCCTAAAACTTCCAAAAAATAAAATTAAGTTCTAAAACTTGTCATGAAGTGCAATTGAGTCATAAAACTTTCAAAAAGTGCAATCAAGTCATAAAATTTGTCGAAGTGATCCAATCAAATCCTTTGATTAATTGCACTTTTTGAAGTTTTTAGGAATTAATTGCATTTTTTCGTAAAAAAATTATTACTCAGTTGCACTTTGATGACAAGTTTTAGGACTTCATTACATATTTTAAAAGTTTTAGAATTTAATTGCACTTTCATGACAAGATTTAGGATTTCCGGTGCATTTATTCCTAGAAAAATTAGTTTACACTTTGTATGCCTTTCATGGAATTGTCGACATTAAACTTTGATGATAAACATTTAAACAAAAGAAAAGCATTAAACTTAACAGAGATCATGCTCAAAGACGTAAAACAATTATTTGTGAATTGTTTCAAGCAAATGTGCATTTCATAGTTGTTTTTATAGATAGGTATTGTACCATGAATTGGTTTTTTATGACCTTCTAACTTTCATACCTTGGACAATGTGTTTTTCATTTTTTAGTTAGTTTTTGTTTCTTGTTGCCATTGATCTTATCTCCGCAATTCATTCCTAAATTATGATCGCGTTCTTTTTCTCGTTGGAAGTAAAAGGTCTTTCTTTTTGGGCTTTCTCAATTATAAATCAAGATATTATTCATAATTTGAAAATAATGATAAGTATACATTGAATATATATGTCAGCGTTTATATGCTATGAAATTCAAAATGTTTACGAAAAAAAAGTCAAAAAACATTAAATACGAGATTTATGAGAAACAAAAATTAAATGTCCAAAGTGACAAGCAGCTAGTTGTTTTTTGACCGCCTTGGAACAATTTATTAGTCGTCATGCCTTCCCTATTTCCTTCTTCGTGAGCCTCTTTGTTACAGAAAAGAGAATTGACCATAAATAACCTTACGAAAAATAATTACACTGCTTTAGATTATCTACACATAACTAGTATTAGGCTAATCGATTGCATGGAATTTTCCGCATCATGGTAAACTTTTAAACGAATAAAAAAATTATCATTGAACATAACAGACATCATGATTTGTTTTCGAGATAGGTATTGTATCTTGAATTAGTTTTGTGGGACCTTCCAACTTTCATAAATTGGACAATGTGTTTTTTAGTTAGTTTTTACTTCTTGATGCTATTGATGTATCCACAATATCGTTCATAAATTATGAGCGCGTTCTTTTACTCTTCGGATGTAAAAAAGTATTTCATTTTGGGCTTTCTCAGTTATAATTCAAGATATTATTCACATTCTAAAGATGATGAACAAGATTATAGTTAAATTCATATGTCAGCTTTTGTATGCTGTGAAATTTAAAATAATTCGGATCAAAAAAACCAAAATGCACGAAACACAAGATTTTTTAGAAACAAAGACAAACCTCTAGTTGTTGTGCGACCGTACTGGGAAGCATCATCAGTTGCCATGCTTTCTGAACTCGATTCTTCATGAACCTCTTTGTTACCAAAAGTGAAATGAACATAAATAACCTTACAAAAATTAATTACACTTATGCTCATTCATGCATGGAATTCTCTGCAACAAATTAGATGGTAAACTTAAAAAAAAAAAATGTCAACATTAAACTTAAAAGAGATCATGAGTTAGTTTTTGAGATGAGTATTGTATCAAGAATTAGCTTTTTGGGACCTTCTTACTTTCATATACTGGAGAATGTGTCTTTAGTGAGTTTTTATTTCCCGTGGCCTTTTATTCATCCGCCATATCATTCGTAAATTAGGACTGCGTTCTTTTACTCTTTGGAAGTTAGAGAGTATTTCTTTCTGGACTTTCCCAAATATAATTCAAGACATTGTTAAAATATTAACAATCATGGAAGCGTCATATTCAAATTACTATGTTAGCATTTATATGTTGTTTAAAAATTTTTGGATTAGGAAAAGTTAAAATTCATGAAGCACAAAATTTATGAAAAAGGAAAGTTCAAAGATCATAGTGACAAACCTCTGATTGAATTGCCATTGTCTTGAGAAGCTTCATCAGTTGCCATGTCTTCTGAACTTACATCCATGGGAACCTCTTTTTACCAAAAAGAAAAATGAATATAAACATCCTTAGAAAAATTAATTGCACTTTGTATACTTTAGATTGTGTACATATGACTAGTATCAGGCTCATTCGTTGCATGGACTGCATGAGGCTAAGATGGTAAACTTTCAAAGAAAAAAAACTATCACACTCAATAGAGATCATCAGTTTTTTCAAGAAAGGTATCTTATCGTGAATTAGTTTTATGGGACCTCTAACTTTCATATACTAGATAGTGTGTTTTCAGTGAGTTGTTACTTCTTGTCGGCATTTATTTTATTCATGATATCATTCAGAAATTATGATCACATTCTTTGACTCTTCGGAAGTATAATATATATAGGCTTTCTCAATTATAATTCAAGATATTATTTAGACTTCAAAAATCATGAAAAGATTATATTGGATTTGATGTGTCAACATTTGTATCCTCTGAAAAAATGGAGTTGGTCTGCGACCGTTTTAGAAAGCTTCATCAGTTGTTGTGCCTCCTGAACTCACGCCTACGTGAATTTCTTTGTTGCCAAAATGAGAAATGGACATAAATAACCTTATAAAAATTAATAGCACTTTGTATGCCTTAGATCATCTATAAATGACAAGTATTAAGCTCATTCATTGCATGGAATTTGGCTAAAGGTCAGTACCGAATTTTTTTTTGAATCACTTAAGTGTCATTTTAAGAAAAAATAATTACTTAATTATTTAAGTACCAATTCTGATTTGGATCATCAGAAATCTGATATGACAATTTCTTTTTATCAATTTTCCAACTTATGTGATTTGTCGGTGTGCCTAGTCAGCATTAGCAGTCCCAAATCACGTTGTTTACGTGTTTGCCTCAAATATAAACCCTAATTTTGCCGGTCCTTTTGCATTAGAGGTGGGAACGGCGGCTGCAGCAGCATCTGTCAGTCGTTGTAATGCTTTTCCTAGGGGGATCGTCACCGTGTCTCGAGCTGTTTCTGTCTTTGCTGCAGCTGCCGTCGCCTGATCCATTGCTCTCGGAGATGGAGGGTGGTCACGAAGTTCGGAGGAAGAAATGGATCGTCCATCTTCAGATCCTCCATTGAAGCTCAGGGAGGGGGAGAGAGAGAGAAGAGAGAGAGAGAGAGAGAGAGGATCTTTTACGCCTCTTCCTCTGCAGATCCTCCGTGGTCACGAACTTGCAAAGCATTTATGTGTTGCGGTGCTAATCGTGAACTGCCCAGCAAAAAGATGATGGTCCTTTTACGTCTCTTCCTCTTTCTGTTTGTGTTTCTCGTGTTGGCCTCCACTCCAGCCAAAAGTCCCCCTCGAGATGTGAAAAATCCTGTCTTTTTATTGGGCAAAAATTTCCTTCGTTCATGCACTCAAATCCCAGGATTTGGCCCTCCTCTTGTCGTGATTTGCCATCAAATCTCCATTTGCTTCATTCAAGTTTTCTCGTTTGTATTTCTGCGTGTGAACGCCCAAATTTGGCCGAGTGAATGAATGTTCTTTCCATATTGCTGCAAATCCCATCTATTCCTTTCCTAAGTTTACTCATCACCCCAACGATTTCATGGCCAGCTCATTCCATGAGCATTAAATTCTTGATTCTTTCCCTTAATTTCTCTCATTCCAACCCCCCGCTCAATCTCTTACCTATCTTGCTTCTTGCCCCGTCATATTTTCAAGTAAAAATATCCCATTGATTTCTCCTCCTGGCTGGCCGTGATCTGTTTCACGATTTTTGCCTCCTAAAATCTCTGAAATTTTCTCGTTATAGATTTCAAATTAAATCTCTTAAGTGTCAAACAAGGCAGAACAAGGCGGAACAGAGCCACTCCTCTATCGCTCCGGAATGACAAATGGGGATGGTCAGCAGTGGCTCCGGCAGCTTGAAAACGGTGAGGAAAGCTGTCACAAGTGGTTGACGCTAGTGACCGAGCTTCGGGCGACCCCCAAACTCTTCAAGCCTTCTTTGCCAAAAAACAGAGCAAACATGGGACAAACTGACTTTACTACCCCATGTGGTGGCGGCGTTGGTTTCGGGCTCCTTCCCCTAACGCAAGGGATGGTGTTCGAATCCCAGCGTCGTTGCTAGCGGTCTTAAGTGCAGTGTCGTGATAGTGGGTCCTGCGCTAGCATTGCTTCGGGTTTACTTCACCGGCTACGAGGGTTCTCGAGTTACCCAAAAAAAAAAAAAAAAAAACTAACTGGAGCTTCACTGGTGACCAGCAAGGGTGGTGAATAGTAGGCGGCATCAGTCTATGGCCGGCTCGACATATTGGGGACCGGTGTTAAACGTGAGCGGTTCCAAGTTCCAAGGGAACTTGGAAGCTACCCATCAGAATAGGTTCCAAATTTTTTATAATCTAGAACCTACTCTATCCTAAGTTGTAGGGCCTACTAGGGAACTAACCAGTTTCCGTTTTTTTTTTTGTTCTATTTTCAGTTAAGCCTAATTGGTCATTTTTTTTCCTGATTTTAACATGAAAAAAGGATAGAAGTTACCTAGTTTTCTAGACTCATTAAGTGTGCCACATCCAAACAAGGACTCGATGGCTACATTCAGTCGTTAATAGTCCATAGCTTTGCTTTGGCTTCAACAAATCAATTCAGATTTAAGTAGTAAAATGATACTTGTAAATAGAAAGTGAGCAATTCTAGGTTCCTCCTAAAAGGTCAAAATATGTTCCTCATTTATTGAAATCTTAAACTTATCTTACATATTCTAAAATCTAGAACTGGACCGGTTCCCGCCAATTTGATTCTCCGATTTCAGGTTCTACCATGAAACCATGCTCATCCCTAACTAGTGTGGGTTAATAGTGGTTGCCCATGTCTCTCCTCATGCTCGGTTTGATGATGCCTTTGGGAGAATGGCTGAGGCGGCGCATTTATGGTGGCCATGCATGTGAGCAAGCTCATCCTTAGTTTGATGATGCTTTGGGAAAATGGCTGAGGCGGCACAGCGATCGATGGTGGCTGTGCATGTGAGCGACGAAGACTGTGAGTGATGGTGACAAGGAGAGTGACGTGACGGTAACCCAATATTGAAGATGATCGAGGCCCAAAACCTTCCTGGGTGTGATGTTTTTGATTGGTTGGATTGAGTGAAGTCATTTATGCCCACCCGGCCATGTTGGATTAAGCCACGTCATTTTTCATGTCCACGTGGACTAGATTTCTTTAAATAAAAAAATGCCAACTCATTTTAATATTTTTAATTATAAGTGCCACATAATACATTTAGTTTGAAATTCTCGCTAGACACTTAACGGCGTGAATAATAGTCATTATGTTCCAGAGTTTAGTTTTTGTTCTAGAAATAGATATTTTTTTTATTTCTATCCTCGGATAAGTTTTTGAATAAAAATACACATTTGATAATAATATAAAATTTTTATTTCAAAAATAAAAATTCATTTGATAATGACACAAAATTTCTCATTTTAGGATGCAATGGCGAATGGCGACCAGCGATTGTTGACTAGCAATCGGCGATCGCCGCCATTAGCGGACAGGCGGGCAATTAGTAACATGGGAGAGTGATGAGAAGATTTTTTATTTCTCATTTTCGTTCCGGAAATAGAAAAATAAAAAAAATTACTTCTCATTTCTTTTCCAAACCTATTTCTGGATCAAAAATTTATTCTAGAAGTAAAAAAATGAAATTATATTATCAAACGGATTTCTATTCCAAACTTATTCTCGAGAACAGAAAAATAGTTTTGATTGGAAATAAAATTGATATCATTTGCGCCCTAAATGATCATTTTTCTCTAATTTGGCATTTAAGTAAGCTAGTGAAAACTTTTGGCACTAAATGAACTTAATACAAAACTTTTGGCACTTATGATGTCATTTAGCCCATGAAATTTTCTATATTAAACTTAGATGGTAGACTTTTAAACAAAAAAATATTAACGTTAAACTCAATAGAGATCATATTTTTTTAGGATAGGTATTATATCATGAATTTATTTCGTGGGACCTTCTAACTTTCTTAAATTGGACAATGTGTTTATTTGTTGTTGCCATTGATCTTATATGCGTTATCCTTCATAAATTAAGTTTATACAAATATTTACGTATCTTCGCAATTTGATATAACAATTCTAACATAACTATAAATAAATAAAAATAAATGAATTAACTTAATCACATCGATTTCATCAACTAATACAGTTAATTTATTAGTTACATTGATACGTGATACAAGTTCGTAACATGATTACTCTGACGACACCGATACATTGAATGGATATTTTTTTTAATAAATTAGATAGATTAAACTTTATTGGAAATACATAACGGTTAGTAAAAAAACTGATCTAATTTTTCCTACAAAAGCCATAGTATGTGTGGCAAGAACGCTCCAGCATTCCATGTATCTTGGACAAGGTGCTTGATAGTGAATTTTCTTCTTTAATGTTAAATTTACAATTGGATGAGTTATTTTTGGCTCAAAACAACATTACATATTTCTTTTTTGGAAATGACTCCACCAAATAGACTTGTTCGAGGATCATGTCTTCAAAGGCTTAGTCTCATGTAGTCTCTTAATGATAGGTAATTAACTATTTAGAACCCATCTGTTTTGCCCTTTGCTCTTGATGAAATTGCTTTGTAGTACAATCAGCGGCAAATTCAATTTGTACATTAAGTAGACATAGAAAATGATTAGTCTTTATGAGGTAATTGTTTGGACAAAACTCTCTTGATAATAGGAAATTTTCTGGTAATTAACCTTAATGAACTGGTCATTGAGGGCTTGTAAGTAATGAAACTAGGATGACAGAAGGCAGTGGTATCATCATCAACAACTATAAGGGAACTTGTGGAGCCAAGTCATTCCAAATTAGGAGATTGACTTTGAGTGATACGTTTTGTGGCTCACTGTTTACTTGAAAGGGATAGTCATGCCATGGACCCGAGAAAATGAATCAATTAGCAGTATTTGGTGGTCACACATTGCTTTTGCATTTTTGGTTCGTTGAAATTAAATATTTTCGGTCTCTGTAATTAGTTCCAATTAAATATGCCGCCAAACTAGATAAAGGAAACAAAGAAATTATAAGACCCCATTGCTTATACCATAAATTTTTCTGGTTTTGAACATGAACATGTACCTGGTGGTGGTTTTGCAGGATTCGAATTTCCTTGTATTTCACTTGGAAGCGGTGTCATTGGGATGCTCTCCACGATGGAATCTTTCAACAACAAAGTAAATGGAGGATGCAAAAATGGGTAAGATATTCAAATATTAAAGAGTTTTAGTCTTCCTAGGCTGAGTTCATTCCTTCCTTTTATACAAGTGCCTCCCCTAATGTAAATCTACACCTAAAGTAAGTAAAGCATATAATTTTTTATTCACTTTATAGCGAGTGGATTACCTTTTTTTCTTTTTGGTCGAAGCGGTTGAATTACTTGAGTGTAAAAAGAATTATCCCTGGAAATAAGGACTAGACCTTTACAAGTTGGTAAGTTAGCTTAGGTTCTGGGACCACACATAATTAGGTTCAATACCTAGTGATTGAACTAATACTTGAAGGTGACTGTCTCTCTTTCTTACGATACAGTTCATTCTATTTCTTGACACCAAAAGAGTTTTTACCAAGTCAAGCTACTTCTTTTGAGCTCTTATTCAAGCAAGTTACTTTGCAAGCTTCTAGCCAAATAAAGCTATCAGCAAAAATGGGCATCTCACTTTGTCTGGTCTAAAACAAGTATAAGGATATTAGAAATATCAAAAGTTTCGTCACTCATTATAGTGACAATTATTTTCATTGACAAGTTATTTTTGACTTGGAACAACAACATAATTTCCTTTTTGGAGATGACTATAGTGAATTGATTAGCTTGAGGATGACATCTTTAAAGGACGATCTTATGTAGTCTCTTAATGATAAGTAATTAAATATTCCAAACCCATTTGTTTTGCCATCCGCTCTTGACGAAATTGCTTTGTTGTACAAGCAACTGCCAATCCGATTTTTTTTTTTTAAGTCAAAATGCATGAAATACAAGATTTGTGAAAAAGGAAAATTAAATTCAAAGTAACAAACCTTCAATTATTTTGTGACCGTCTTGAGAAGCTTGATCAGTTGCCATGTCATTTGAACTTACATCTATGCAAACCTCTTTGTTGCCAGAAAGAGAAATGGACATAAATAACCCTAAAAACCTCTATTTCAATTTGTATGCTTTAGATCATGTGGCGTAACTAGTATCAGGCTCATGCATTACAAGCAATTTTCTACCTCAGACATGGATGGCAACTTTTAGACGCAAAAATATTAACGTGGAGCTTTATAGAGACCGTGAGTTGTTTTCGAGAAAGGTATTATATCATGAATTAGTTTTGTGGGACCTTCTAACTTTCATATATTAGACGAAGTATTTTGAGTTATTTTTTATTTTCTCGTTGCCATTTATCTTGTCCGTGATATCATAGAAAGTGATTAGTCCTCATGCGGCGATTGGACAAAACTCTTTGATAAGAGGTAATCTTATGGTAATTAAATTTTAAAGAACTGGTCATCGAGTGCTTGTGCATAATGAAACTAGGATTGACGAGAAGTGGTCATATCATTATCAACAACTATAAGGAACTCGGGGAGCCAAGGCGTACTAAATTAGGAGATCTCGACTTGAGTCTTGAGTAATAATACATTTTGCGTGTTTACAGTTTACTTGAAAGTAAAAGTCATGCCCCTGGGCCCTAGAAAATGAATCAATTAGCTGAATGCGATGGCCACACATACCAGGGTTCATATCAGGACAACAATGGAAAGAACGGAACGTACCTGGCATTGTCGACCTGTCTTGGAGATCCATGAAGGATTCCTGGCCGTGCTGTCTCGCGAGGATGTAAAAATCTGTAGCAGAGAGGTTTGTTACGTGGTTGATGTCGAAGTTATTTTCTGTTCTCTTGGACTTTCTCCTTTTATACATCGACTTGTGGATGGAGCCAAAGTTCCAGCTTATAGATAGAACGTTTTTAATGTCCACCGAGGGACGGGGGTGAATGCACGTGATGACAGCAGGTAAAGTTAGAGGCCCGAGGTCAACATAAGTAATTCACATCTTGCTAAACAATGTAAAACTACACATGCCCCTGATAACATTCTGAACCAAAAAGACAGGGCTTCACCTATTATACATGGACTTGTGGATGGAGCCAAAGTTCCAGCTGTAGATGGAACATTTTCAATGTGCACTGAGGGACGCAGGTGAATGCAAGTGATCGATGCGACGAAAATTCGAGCCCCGGGGTCAACATAAGAAATTCACATCTTGCTAAACAATGTGAAAATGCACATGCTTCCGACACCTTTCTCAGCCAAAAAGATGGGTCTTCTCCTTTTATACATTGACTTGTGGATGGAGCTAGAGTTTCGACTATAGATGTGTTTTTTATGTGCAACAAGGACACGGGTGAATGCACGTGATGGTGCGGCCAAAGTTAGAGGCCCGAGGTCAACAAAAGTAATTCACATATTGCTAAACAATGTAAAAATGCACATGTTCCAGATTCCATGCCCTACCGAAATGGTGGGTCTTCTCCTTTTATACATCGACTTGTGGATAGAGCCAAAGTTCCAGCTGTAGATGAAACTTTTTTTACGTGCACCTAGGGAGGCGGGTGAATCCACGTGATTGATGCAGCCTAGTTAGAGCCCCGAGGTCTACATAAATAATTCACATCTTGGTAAACGAGGTAAAAATGGACATGGTCCGGGTTCCAATCCCGGCCAAAAAGATGGGTCTTCTCCTTTTATACATCGACTTGCGGATGGAGCCAAAGTTCCAGCTGTAGATGAAACTTTTTTTACGTGCACCAAGGGAGGCGGGTGAATCCACGTGATTGATGCAGCCAAGTTAGAGCCCCCAGGTCATATGTAATTAACAATTTGCTAAACAATGTAAAAATGCACAAGCTCCCAATTTCCCAACATACAACCATCCCTAAATGAGTCTCTAAATATTCATATACGTGATAAAATAATGTAAACGTGCACATGCTCCTGATACAATTCTTAACCAATAGATGGCTAATTAAAATATCAAAATCAGTTAACCCGGGGAAACAATAAAATTGGGGTGAAGTACACAAAGAATGCCAAAACTTGGCACAAGTGTACACTTTAGTGTCAAAAGTTCTAAAAGATACATTTAAGTGTCACTTTTTTTGAAAAGTGGGACACTTCAGTTTGACAAGAGTAGCCAAGAATCCGACATGACTTTTTTTTAATAATATATGTGGTCTACATGGCTCATCGGAGGCCAACTTGGCAATATTTTGGCAAAAGCAACATTGTTTTGCCCCAAAATTGAATTATAATATAAATATTAATTAAAATAAATAATAAAAAATTGAATTTGAGAGAGAGAGAGAGAGAGAGAGAGAGAGAGAGAGAGAGAGAGAGAGAGAGAGAGAGAGAGAGAGAGAGAGAACGCTTCAGCGAGGGCTTGCACAGCCTTTGCCGCGCTGCCCCACCATCACCGGCCCTTCCCATGGAGTGAGGGTCTCGCGCCTAACCCCGGGTAGTGGCCAATGACCCTAGCCGATTGCCAATGAGGAGCTACAACCCCTCGCCCAAGGGTGAGGGTGTGGCCCTCCTCTAAATTTGGCAAGGGTTGCTAGCCTTCACCCAGAGGAGCCATGGGCTGCCGCTAGTTATGGCGACCACGCCCCAACCAATGGTGGCCCTTGGCCCTGGCTAGCAACCCTTGCCAGATCTGGGGGAGGGCCTATAGGCTCTTGCTAGCGATTGGCTAGGGTTGCCAACTACTGCTTAAGGGCCAACGCTTAATCGACCTCACCCTATCGTCGCCAACCCTTTTTGATGACAATTGGGTGACAGCAAAGAGGGCCTCAACCCTCACCGAACCTATTTCTCCTTTTTTTTTTTTTCGTTTAGTTTTTTTTAAATTTTGTAATTAATATTTTATTAAAATTCAATTTTGGGGTCACGTTAGCACCAAAACACTGTTGTTTTGCACATATCTAGCCACATCATCACAAAAAAAAAAAAAAAACGATGTTGTTTTACACTTATCTCACTGGAAAAATGTCACCTCAGCAATTTGATCAGAATTTCTTGTCGTTGACATTTAAGTGTTCCATTTTTCTCCGATTTTGACACTTAAGTGTACCTTTTGAAACTTTTTACACTAGAGTTCCTCTCATATCAAGTTTTGGCACTCTAAGTGTCTGCACCTTAATAAAATTGTATCCCACACTAGTTTAAAAATCTACTTAATGGCTCATTTTTAAGGACACAAGTTGATCCACACATTCAATCTCAGACTAAATCGAAACCAAATAAAAAAAGATTTCAATAACAACCCCGCAGGACAAATTCGATGTTGAGTTGTTTCTATTTTTCATTTAATTTTCTAATTCAAGTTTTTTTAGAAATCTTTTATTAAAGAAAAAACATGACATTAAGGCTTAGTTTGTATTATGGAAAATGAATAATTTGGAAAAAAAAAATTCTCAAAATGATTGTTTGTATTGCTCAAGAAAATATTTCATCATTCATAAAAATATTTAGATATAAACTATTGTTGATAATGAAAATAATTTTCATTGGCTAATTATTTCAAATAATATAAGCGATCATTTTAGGAAAATTTGTTTTTCAAATAATTTATTTTTTGCAAAGCAGACGAAACGTAATAGTCAATAAATTTTAACCCAATGTGTAATATCATCCTTCAATTTGAATTTGGTCAATGTGATCCTTTAAGTATTCCTAAATGTTTCATCTAGTCCCTAAGCTTTCAATTTGTTTAATCTAGTTCCTCACAAAGTCAAATCGGTCCATCCTTAATATTCACAAGTTTTCATAGTGACATTATTATCCAAATCTTAAAATATTATTATCAATATCTTAATATATGTTTTCATTTCAATTCATTTCCTCTATTAACAAAAGATCTTTTCATCTATTCAAAAATCCTTGACAAGACGCAACATGATATAATAAGACGTGTTATATGAGTAGACAACTTGGTCTCGAAGTAAAATTAACGTATTTGGCTTAAGCAAAAGATGTGAAGGACTTTTCCATATTGGTGCACTTGTGATGTTGGAAGTTTGTTTGTTGTCACACCCTTACCCTACCTCTAGTACGAGAGCATGACCCGGCGGCTTAGCATCAACGTCTTAGGCACGTTGATCATCCCAAAAATATTTTATCTTTGATTAAGCACATGCGAAAGCAATTAAAAACAATCCCCGTACACAAATAAACGTGGAAGTTGGGCAACATGTGTACAAGCCAAGAAAACAAAAGTAACATATATTCATACATATATACACATATCAAAAGTTATGATGATTACATGCCCATCTTAGTCCTAGGCTACTTATCTTCATTACCACACATCGACGATTAAAAGGTTGGGGTAGCCTAGCTCCTCTATTGAGCTTCTCCAAAAATGGCCCCCATCCTAGGCCCTTCTTCTACGATGCTCCCGTAGGATCCACTAGAAGGACCGAGGCCTCAAATGGGACCTAAAACGTCCCCATAAAAAATGAGGCACCAAGCCTCCTACACATGGGGAACCGAGGTGTCTACCCCTTCTTGGACCCATATAGTGGCAATATACTTCCGGTAAGTGACGTCCTCTTCTAAGTCTACTATGTCCATCACGGTAGTAGCCATATCAATAAGAAGACCATGACGGATGGGTTGTAGGGTTGGTTCACCCATCCCATACGTGAAATAGTGAAAACAACAAAAGTGAGTTGATGACTCAGTAAGTAGAAATCCCTAATTCTCCTATAGGAGAACGTCTCGCCATTGATCCTCGAACATAAGATCACTACTCACTTGTCGATGGCAAATCAATAGCAAGGTTCATGCCTTGCCTTGCTTATGCATATGAAGGGCTCTCAACCAACTATGTGCTTTCAAATATCAAAGACAATGAGTTAGTGCATAAAAACAAGCCCTCCAAAGATCCGTGGCTATTGATCATTCAAGTCACTAAGAGAGATGCGTGCATCACATAAAACTGATTCAAGCATGAAGTGACCCAATGCAAACATATGCTCAAATTAATGTAAGGACTCAACAATACATATAAAACAAACCCAGCTTTTGTAAGCCTCAATTCCAATATCAGTGCAAGCATCAATTCAAGCATCACACATGCATTAGTCATGGACCACATGTGGACTTCCAGTTTATTTCAGTAAGTTCAGTTAGTCGAAATCCATAAACTCTTCCGGTATTAACTAGGCATCGATCCCCCCTGGCAACCGGCATTGTCCTGATCTCATTATCAAGATGGCATTCAAGACGACCCCCAAGCATCAACCTCACCCGAGCTGGCATCGTCCACGATCTCAATATCAGGATGACATCTGAGGCTTTACCCCAAGCAACGATCCGGCATACCCTAGCGTCGATAGTAAAAGTCCTTTGTGTATCCATACATTCAAACATCAATAAATTCATTTTTATCTTGAATTATTAACCAAATGAAAGGGCCAAAGGCGTGCCATACGAAGTGAATAAATGACTTTTGTGCCCTATTACTAGATTCATGCCGAATATGATTCAAGCTTGTGGTCATGACTTGAAATCGTTTGCCTTGGCTTCAGCATCGACCTATGACTTATCTCAAGTAACAACATGTCTCAATGTTGTCCCAAAATCAAGTGTGGGTTGTGCACCCACCTCAACACACATCCAAATTCACATGAGACATTTCCTCAAAATCTGGGTGTGCTCAACATCCATGCGAGACAATGAATTTACTTGATGCAACAACAAACAAATAGAAATATAATAAGCGTAACAATACAAAGCCAAAACAAACAAACGATAACAGAATCCTAAAATCGATTTGCGTAGCACATCGCCCTAAGTCTACTTACTACTTTTTGGACCTAGCTTTAAGATGCTCCTTTGGTGACTGGACGACTATTAGGGCGGCTTGGTGAGGAAGGCATGAAAGAGATGAGAGAAAGAGAAAGGAAAGAAGAGAATGGCTAATCCTTAAAATGTGGGGATGCCTTCTCCTATTTATAGGCCTCTTCTTCTTAAATTTTTAAGCAAATTCATTATTACGCCTAAACGATGAATTGGCCTACCTATCTTCTCGAGTTGGCACCTAGGTTCTTTGGTGTTGGCTTGTGATTGGTCCACCTATTTGCTTGCTCTCCAAGGCTGATCTAGGCTCATTACCGCCTATGGTGCCTAAGGGGACACATAAGCCTTTCTATGCATCATGTCCTCTTCTAATTGGCTAGTTCTTGCCTTATTCACCAAGACTATAATCTAGGGCCATCATACCCTAAGATTTACCTAAGATTCTAAAGGACACCTAAATAGGTGATTCATCAATGCCATTAATGAATTAAAGTCCAAAATCATTAAATGAGGCCTAGATATTTTTGCCAACTACTTGGCATGCAAGTTTTCTCCTTCTTCTTGCAAATGGATGTGGCACATAATAGATAAGAATGGACTAAGTCAAAAGATTATGGAAGATTCTAGAACTCCAATCACCTATTGACACTTGTCCAATGATTCATCCCCACATTAATTAATTCATGTCCAAAATTCATCCAAGGCATTTATAAGACTAACATAGGGTGTCGCCTAATTGGAGAAGTCATTCATATTTGTACACGATCGACGGTTCTATGAGAACTAAGGTTCATGCTAAAAATTCACTAACTTTTCCCAAATGAGTGCCACTAAATTGGCAGCCTTCTTAAACTTGTCCATGACCTTTTTCAATTAGAATTGATCCATTGGATGTCTTAAAATAAACCTCGTGGTTGGTCTTAGTTATTTGCCCTAACCAAGTCTCGGTCGAGTGGACCGGATCCATGGCCAAACATGCCATGTCTTGTTCTATCCAAGGTTTATGTCATTGATTCCCATGATTGACCCTCATACCTTATTTTTATGGTCTGGAATCGAGGATGTTACATTTGTAAAAAAAAAAAGTGCATGTTTCCTTATCCCACATAGGAAAAGTAGGAGGAGGTGGGCTAGTTAATAAGTGTAGGGTTTCTTTAGTGTATCTAAAGAAAAGATTAGTTGTGGGTTAGACCCCACTATACTGTGTGTGGGTGCGCAAATAATTTCTCTATTATTAGGTGCCCCTAGCACTTTGCACGCTTGTGTGCCGACAGTTTAATTAGCACTAATCCATTTCTTTTTTTAAAATTATTCCATACAGTTATCTTATTAAATTTAATTGATTCAAAGGTTATTTTTGTTTATTGAGAATTTTCGGAAATTATGAAAATTCGAAATTTTATTTATTATAAAATATATTTTTATTTTTTTACTATTCAGAATTTTTTATTTGTTTCCTTTCAAGACAACTTTTGGAAATGGCAATCATTCAGTTTGTAACCTTTCCCGAAGGTTGCATTTGTTCATTTTTCAACTTCTTCCGAATGTACGCTTTTGTTCATTTGGGCACCTTCTCTCAAAAGAATACATTCGTTCACTTTGCAATCTTTTAGGAAGAGTTGCATATGTTATTTAAGACCAATATGTGTGTGTGTGTGTGTGTGTGTGTGTGTGTGTCAGTTTTCCAGGTGAACAAATTGAGATCATTTTTTTTTTTTCGAGTCTTCTTTCCAAAACTATAGCCATCTTTTCAATTGTTTTCTAGATAGACCTTGGAGAAATATTAAAATTGTTATCTAATATTCTCATTTTGAGACTTTGTTGTATTATGGAGGATATTTACGAGTGACCATTAGCAACTTTATGGAGTAAATAAATTCTTAAAGAAAGTGACATCACACCTCAAAGTCCAACTTGATTGCTCTATTGATTTGAAACCATATTCTTCCAACATGTGATGCACTATAGTACTGGTCAAATTGTTCGGTTATATTTATATGCTAGACACCGAATCAATCATGGGCTGGTAGCCCCTAGTCATCATTTGCAAATAGAATCGAAATCCTAACAAGTGGAGTCTCTAGCCATCGAGAAGCTAATACAAAAGTTAATGATTTTTGTTATTGTGTATGCATCAATCAGCATGCTCATTGTGAACTGCTGATGTGTAAGGAAATCGGGAACCACCCAGACCCCCTACTGGATCGGACCAACTTGGAACCGGCGGTTCCCCTTGAGATCAGTTTAGTTCCTAGTTCCAATATATTAGAACTAGTGAGTACCAATCCAATTTCCGTTTCTATATGTGAAACCACCGACTCTAGATATATGTGTACAAAAAAAAAAAATCCAGCTCACTTTCTGTCACGACCTATTTTTCGGGTGCACCACCTAAAACTAGGTTAATGGACTGCTAAGTTTTTCACTTAGCTCGGGCTCTCCCAAGCCCATACCAATTCGCGACTTAAATCCAAATTTTTAAACATGCAAGAGGTTATTTTCTAGGAGTCGCCACTAATCGGTTTATGGTAGGTCGACTAGACACCTAAGTAAAATAAAGGGAGATTTATTTTACTTCTACGAACCAGAGACTGAGGGTACGGGGACTTGGTTACACTAGAATTTTCTAATGCCCTTTCGGTACCATTTCTTTTTTTAATTTTTCAAAATGTTTTTGCAAGCAGCTGATTTATTTTAACCTAAATTGCTATCATGCAAATGTGGTGACCACACGTGGTGCTCATCCATTATTTAAAACATTCAAATAAATAAATTGCATCACACAAAGCAAGCAATCATTTTTTTTTATTTTCTTAAAAATTGGAGTTCTTTTATGAAAATGCATTTTTTAGCTAAATGATTTAATCCTATTAATATGAAAATTCTAATTAAATGGGCCTATTATGCAAACTAATTAACATGCACCTCATGACCTAATTTTACTAATTAACAAATTCTGATTAAATGATTCTATTATGCAAACTAGTTAACATGCATCTAGTATTTTTGCATTTTTTTTAATTGAAATTCAGAATTTATGAAAACCCTAATTAATCTATCTAAAAATAATCTTCTAATCCATTTTTGGGATTAATTTGACTTAGACCCTATTCTGTCTTAGAAGACTATTTTTATTTTTTTTTATTTTAAAAAGAGGATAAAAATGTGCCAATTATATCTAAAACTCTAAAAAGGCTATTTAAGTCTAATCCTAACTTATTTCTTTTAAAATACCTAAAAATGCAGTCCTAAAAATATTATCTAAAAATGCAATCCTAGAAATATAATCCTAAAAAATTTGATTAATTAAACCTACGTGTCTATTATATTAAACCTTAATGTCCTATATGCTCATGCAAATCTTTTTGAATATTTTGATTTTTGATTTTTTTGATTTTTTAGTTTTTTTAGCCTTTTTTTTTTAAGTTGAATAATTGTTAAATTAGGGTTAAATCTAAACAATTAATGTAATCACTAAATAAAGGATCAAAATAATTGAAAAAATAACCTGATGTCTCACAGGTTAAATTAACAATTATTCTAACCCTGATCATCACAACAACTTAAAATAATTAAAAAATCTGGTCCGAAGTCTTACGGACCAAATTAAATAATTATTATGATTTAACAATTAAGATTCCACCCAAAAGCCCAAAAATTAAAAATAATTAGAAAAATGATCCGATGTCTCTCAGATCAAATTAATAATTATATTAATTTCGGACAAAATCCCTACGGATAATGCATACTAAATTCACAAATATCCAACATTACAAATTAAATACCTAAACTAAAAATGTTATCAAATGAAATGAGCAAATTAATATAACAAATAAAATAAACTAAACTACAAAATAAAATAAAAAGAACAAAAACTACCTAAAGGGGGGCTCCGGAAAGCACGGCAGCGCAATGGGAGTAAGCGCGGGTGGACCAAATGCGGCAGCGATGGGCGAGCAGGTCACGGCGGTGGTGGCGCGGGCTGAGGCGCGGCGGCGGATCCGCGGACGTTGCTGGTGCAGGCGCGGGTGAGGCGGTGGGAGCTCGAGAGATGGGCGAGTCGCGGGTCACCGATGTGGGGCGACGGTGGAGGCGCGCGGGTGGTCGCGACCGTGGAGACACCGTCGTCGGAATTCAAGGGCGTTCGGTTTCACCGGGTGCAGGCGCGGCAGGGGCTGAACAGCAGAGGCGTGGCGTGGCGGAGGCGCGGTGCGAGCTTGCGGGTGAGAGGGATCTCCGGCGGCTGGCTGGACGACGTGACCGGCGCGAGGGGTTTGCGGGCTGTCGTAGGTTGCTGGTGCAATGCACACGGATGGAGGAGGCGCGACGCGAGCGTGGACAGGGGCTTCCACGCGAAGAAGACAAACAGTAGCTCCTGCTACTTTTCTTTTTCTTTTTTTAGCCACACGTCACTTCTCTGCACTTTTTTTTCTCTTTCTCCGCACGAATTTTCTCCTGTACGAATTCTGCTGTACTCTCTTTCAAGTCAAGTCTCCTTTTGACTTTTCTTTCCCACAAAAGAACTTTTTTTCTCAATTTTGAACGAAGGAAAGTAAACTCCCCCTTTCTCACGTATTTTGCTCCCCAAAACTTCGAATTCTCCCCAATTTTTTTCGCCCCCCGGTTACGAAAAATGAAACTCCCTTTTATACTGATTCCAGACGGCCACCTTGAATGGTATTTTTCGAGTTTCCATCTTCCGTCGCATTAAATCAAGGCTGCAAATCAAAGCGAGATTTCGCAATCAACTCGATTTTGCTCAGATTTCTTCCATTTTGCAAAATTCTTGCCTCTTATTCACTTGATTTTTCAATTGTTTCTGCATTTATCAAAATCTGAATATTCATTAGAATTTCAAACTTCCATGCATAATCAATCAAATCAATCTTCCCCCTTTTTTTTCCTTTTATTTGTTCCAATGCAAATTTTTATTTTCTTTATTTTCCTAGATTTGCTAAAAATAGGTGTCAACAGCTGCCCCTCTTTGAAGGTGAGCTCGTAGAGGTTGCCTTCAAAGACAAGTTGAGACCTAAATGTTAATCGTGCAAATGTACTAAATGACTTTTTTTTTTTGTCGGAAAATGAATTCCATTTTTTAATGCAATTTATATGATGCATGGAAATGCTAATGCAGATGATAAAAGACTTACCTGGAATGACTTACCTTCAAGGAGGGTAGAGTGATTCAAGATAGTTGGTGTTACATGTCCAGGACTCGTACCATTCTACGGTCGCCCAGAATAGTAACATGGCTTTACAAAAAGACTGCTTTCCTAGGACCCGTACCATTCTACGGTCGCCTAGTATGACAGTGTTTGGTTGTGTCTAGGACCCGTACCATTCTACGGTCGCCTAAATGGGGATTTACCTTCCAGGACCCGTACCATTCTACGGTCGCCTGAATAGGGAAATAGGTTTTGTCTAGGACCCGTACCATTCTACGGTCGCCTAAACGGGGATTTTCCTTCCAAGACCCGTACCATTCTACGGTCGCCTGAATAGGGAAATAGGTTTTGTCTAGGACCCGTACCATTCTACGGTCGCCTGAACGGGGATTCACTTTTTAGGACCCGTACCATTCTACGGTCGCCTAAAATAGGGAATAAGATTTTCCAGGACCCGTACCATTCTACGGTCGCCCTCGAACCGAGGTTGTCTAGGACTCGTACCATTCTACGGTCGCCTTGATGAAAAAATGATTTTTTAGGACTCGTACCATTTTACGGTCGCCTGAACTAAGGTAATTGCCTTTCTAGGACCCGTACCATTCTACGGTCGCCTATTAGAGCAATAAATGTTGTCTAGGACCCGTACCATTCTACGGTCGCCTAGACTAAGGTTTTGCTTGGCTAGGACCCGAACCATTCTTCGGTCGCCCAACCTTGCGACAGAAATCATCCGACCAGGACCCGAACCATTCTTCGGTCGCCTTAATCAGATTGAATCTGAGAAAAAAATCTTTGGGGGACAACTCCATTGAGTGTCGGTGCTTGAAAAGGAATACCTGTACAATGACAAGTATTTAAAGTGTGGATAGAGATAGACTTACCTGATGACATCTCTGTTCCTTGGGGATATGTCTCCCCCGCAAAACACGGTTGTAGGAGAGGCAATATGCATTCACAGACATGCATTAATTCAAGTAAGATTCATGCGTGATGATTCCTATCATTTTTGCATTACCTGATTTCCTTTGGGAAGAATTTCAAAAGGATATTCCAATCTAGATACATGAGTGTTATGGATGTGTCAAATGAAAGGTCTTTCAGTCTGAAAGGGCTTTGCGCTCACCCTCATTAAAAGGGTCGTTTCATCCTGACCTTTGATGCAGGATTTTGACAATCACTCTATCTCACTGTCATCATGCCAAACAAGGTTTTGTGCAATCTCGCAAGTGATACGACCTTACCAATCTGAGAGGTCTTTAACAGGGACCGTAATGTGGACCTGGTCAATGGCTTAACAAAAGGGACTCTTTGAGTCAAGGCTTTTGAAAGAAAGAGTGATATTCTATAATCATCTCTGGGTTTACAAGTCAAGAACCCTGCAAAATAAGAAAGGAATAATCTTGCTCGCACTTCTTCGAGCGATGCCTAAAACATGTGAACCCCTTGGTTAATTCAAGTGCCAAAATCAGAAGAGACTTTGTGAGGGACGTAACATAGGCTTGGTTCATGGGTTGAGAAATGAAAGGATCATTAGGCTCAAAAAGTGTTTAGGGGGGTTAAAGTTGGTGATCATCTTGACATTTCCACAACTTTCCTTCTCCACTTTCGAAGATTTTTTTATCACAACTCCAATGATTGCAACAGCATTTAAGAGTTTTTTGGTACCACCTTGCTAGGGACACAACTTACTATATGAAGAGTTTGATTTTTTTTTCTTTTCTTGGCATTGGCCTTGCTTTTACCAAGCACACTGCTTTTTCATGCCCCATTATTTTGCACTTATTTTTTGAACTTGCACAACCATCCTTTACAGCATTATAAGCCATGTTACTTGAATGATTCTTTTTGCCTTGCCCCAGTGTGGGAGATGATCACCAACTGGATTTAATATGAAATAAATTCATAGGCTCAAGTGGGCTATGCAATGGATAGAAGTGTATAGGGTAAAGAAAGAACTGCTCTTCATCATCTTAAAGGCACTTCAAATTACCGTACGAGTCACACTGCAAAAGCAATATTCGAAGATTGATGCAAGTGGGAGCAAGAAGATTCCTACCATTCATTTCAAATTGTCCCAATGTGGGATGATTCTTGACAGGGATAATTTTAAAAAATCTCCATAAGTGTATGGGGCTCAAAGGGGTTGAGCAATGGATCACCTGTAGTGTTTAGGATAGAGAAAAGAATGCCTCTCATCACCTTGGTTGACGTACCCTTTGCGAGATAGCCCTCTTCCTTGCGGGCATGGAATTTTTCACACAACTCACAGGGGGTTAGTGTATGAAATAGTGTATGGAACAAGGCTTGCCTTTCGTCATTCCAAAGTATCCCATTTGACACATTCAATTTATCTCACACAACTCATCAAGGGAGAAAAAAAACGCAAGATTTGCAATTGAATTCATTGAAACAATTTATTCATCATTGAAATGCTTACAGTTCAAAACATGACATGGCAAATTCTATCATGGGTAATACTTCTTGACAGAATCTGAATTAACGGGAGTGGAAAACTCACGACCGTCCATTTCTGCCAATATCAAGGCACCGCTAGGAAGTATCTTCTTTACCACATATGGGCCGCTGTAGTTTGGAGCGAACTTGCCTCCAGGATCCGGGAAGATCGGCAATAGCTTCCTTAAGACTAGGTCATTTACTTGGAAATGCCTTGGTCGCACCTTCCGGTTGAAAGATCTGGCCACTCTCTGTTGATATGCTTGGCCATGGCAAAGAGCTTTCAATCTTTTCTCGTCGATCAAGTTCAACTGCTCGAACCTTTGTTGTGACCATTCCGCCTCAGATAAATCCATTTGGGATAAAATCCTCAGAGAAGGAATCTCCACTTCTACAGGTAGAACTGCCTCCATGCCGTACACTAAAGCAAACGGGGTTGCTCCAGTGGAAGTGCGGATCGATGTCCAGTACGCCATTAGTGCGAAGGGTAGCCTGTCATGCCAATCTCGATAATTCACGGCCGTCTTAGCCAAAATCTTCTTAATGTTCTTATTGGCTGCTTCAACAGCCCCATTCATTTGAGGGCGGTAAGGGGACGAATTTAGATGCTTGATTTTGAACTCTCCGAACAACTCATCAACAAGCTTGTTGTTTAAATTGGTCCCATTATCAGTGATG
Organism: Eucalyptus leucophloia subsp. euroa; assembly: GCA_017140325.1. NCBI lineage: Eukaryota > Viridiplantae > Streptophyta > Magnoliopsida > Myrtales > Myrtaceae > Eucalyptus > Eucalyptus leucophloia. The sequence continues at coordinate 53,114,863 of CM029470.1, forward strand.
ATTGCTTTGGGGACACCATAGCGTGCAATTATGTCACGTTTGATAAACTTCACAACATTACGAGCGGTGACACTTGCAAATGATGTAGCTTCGATCCATTTGGAGAAATAGTCTATCGCTACCAAAATGAATCGATGTCCATTTGAAGCTTTGGGATTAATTGGGCCAATCACATCAATACCCCACATTAAGAAAGGCCATGGCTCGGAAAACTGATGCAGCTCAGTTGGAGGGACATTTATCTTATTTCCATGAATCTGGCAGCGATGACAACTCCGAACATATCGGATGCAGTCACTTTCCAGTGTGAGCCAGTAATACCCTAATCTCATAATCTTCTTGGCCAACATGTGTCCGTTCATATGGGGGCCACATACCCCCTCGTGCACTTCTTGCATGATTTGAGTGGCTTCCACTGCATCTATACATCGCAACAAGACAGAATCGTAAGATCTCTTGTATAAATTCTCACCACTGACGAAAAATTTCGAGGCCATCTTCGTGATGTACTTCCTATCAGCCCGAGTGCTTCCTTCAGGAAATTCTTGTTTTTTAATGTAATTCATGATATCGTAATACCATGGTTTTCCATCAGATTCTTCAGTCACAATCATACAATAAGCCGGCTTTGGCAAAACATCTATTTTCAGAGGTTCAACCTCCAACCCATCAGTGACTTGCAGCATAGAGGACAACGTCGCAAGTGCGTCTGCAAATTGATTATGAGACCTCGGCAAGTATTCAAACGAAACATCTTTGAACTCTTTCACCAGATTTTCTAAATACTTGTGGTATGGGAGTAACTTGGCATCCTTGGTCTTCCATTCTCCCACGGTTTGTAGTATGATTAGTGCAGAATCTCCAAACACTTTTAATTTAGCCACACCCATCTCAATTGCAGCCTGAAGCCCAAGGATGCAAGCTTCATACTCGGCTACATTGTTAGTGCATGGAAATATCAATTTTGCAGCTATCGGATGGTGTTGTCCGTTAGGAGATATCAGAACCGCCCCAGTACCCGAACCAGATAGGTTTACAGCTCCATCAAAGAACATCTTCCATGAGTCTTCATCTACACTCAAGACACGGTCATCAAGGAAACTATCATCATCATTAGGGGCCCCTGAATTCTCGGCCAGTAGATCAGCGATCGCTCGGCCTTTAATCGACTTTTGTGGCATGAATTGCACATCAAATTCGGAAATCAAGATTTGCCATTTGGCCAACTTACCCACCAAAGCTGGCCGATCAAGCAAGTACTTGATAGGATCGTTCTCAGTCACGAGGAATGTCTGATAATGTAGCGTGTATTGTCGCAACCTATGCAACACCCACACCAATGCCACACAAGTTTTTTCAACATCAGAATACTTCAACTCTGATATGGTGAACTTCTTGCTCAGGTAATAAATGGCCCGTTCTTTTCTGTCAACAGGACTTTCTTGAGCCAGCATTGCACCCAATGACTCACTATGAATAGTGAGGTAAAGAATCAAAGGATGCCCTGGTGAGGGTGGGACAAGAACTGGTGGATTCATCAAGTATTGCTTTAGCTTGTTAAACGCTTCTCGACACTCGTCATCCCAGTTGACTTGTGCATTCTTCTTTAGAAGCTTGAAGAATGGCTTGGCAGTTTCAGAGAGTTGGGAAATGAATCTCGCTATGTAATTCAATCTTCCTAGAAGGCTCCGGACTTCTTTCACCGTTGACGGAGGTTGCAATTCACATATGGCCTTAGCCTTGGAAGGATCGATCTCAATCCCTTTACTGCTCACAATAAATCCGAGTAATCTACCGGATGTTGCTCCGAACACGCATTTAGCAGGATTTAGACGAAGCTTGAACTCACGAAGTCGATCAAACAACTTCTTCAAGGTTTCGAGGTGGCTTTTTCCTGGTCGAGTCTTTGCAATCATATCATCAACATAGACTTCAATCTCCTGGTGCATCATGTCATGAAATAAGGCAACCATGGCTCGCTGGTAGGTTGCCCCCGCATTCTTGAGTCCGAAGGGCATGACCTTATAATGAAAGGTTCCCCACGGGGTGATAAATGCAGTCTTCTCCTTGTCTTCCTCGTTCATCCTTATCTGATTGTACCCAGAAAAACCATCCATAAATGAGAATAGTTCAAAACCAGCAGTACTGTCCACAAGGACATCTATGTGTGGTAATGGGAAATCATCCTTTGGACTAGCCTTGTTCAGATCTCGATAGTCAACACAAACTCGAACTCGACCGTCCTTCTTCATCACCGGTACGATGTTAGCCACCTATTCAAGGTATTGTGAGACTTCAATGAATCCCACCTTTAAAAGCTTCATTACTTCTTCCCCTATCTTCTTCGAAAGCTCGAGTTTAGTTCTCCGTAACCTCTACTTTTTAGGTGGCATGTCCGGATTAGTAGGTAGGCAATGCTCCACGATTGATGGGTCTAGCCCGGGCATGTCAGCGTAGGTCCATGCAAAAATGTCTTGATATTCCTTTAGTAACTGAATTAGGCGCTCAGCCTCGTCCTTAGGGAGATTTGCCCCAATTTTCACCTCCTTGGCTTCTTTAGCATCACTTAAATTAATAGTGACGGTCTGCTCAGATGTGAGAGCCTTAGCTTCTTCATGTTGCTCCCAGCTACGTTGCACCTCGATGAAGTCTTTGATGGAGTCTTCGGGATCATCATTATCAACACTTGTTGCAATGGATTGGACCATTTCCACACCTTTGCATGCCATAGGATTGTTCTTGAAACATGAAGTAAATAAATCAGAAAGACAAACAGAGTAATCAACATCTTTGCTTTCTTTTTCTTTTTTTTTTTAAAGGAATCTTTGACAAAAACATTTTTTTTTTGAAACATTTTGACACGAGGAAGCATGATGAAGCCCAGGCCTCAGAGTTCTCCTTGGATTTTTCTTTTCGTTTATCGGTTGGATATCATCACCGGGCTGGTTTGGTGTACCTCATCATGCCCTCAAAATAAAATTTGTAATTTCATTGAAATTCATCAATCGATTACATTTATTGAATGGAGAAAATGCAACACTCAATCATTAAAAGAAGAAACTGAAAACATCATTCAGAAAAAAAATAAAAATTCCCACGCAGGGGAATGTGCAAGAACAGCAAAAGAGTTACTCTTGTGGGCCAAGGCCCATCTCTTCAGGGGGTCCATCATCAATGGCTCCTATGATGAGGTCATCGAACAAGCTTGCAACTCCCTCCAACTCATCATCAGGGTTCTTGGTCTTCGGGGGTGTCGGATCATCCATGCCACCCCATCCATCTGGGACTATCTCACTAGGATCAATGAAGTAGCTAGGAGGGGCCGAATACTTTACCAGGTAATCAAACTTGCCACTAGGTTGTCCCAAAGTGTCTATCACTTCCACTTCATCCTGCATCATTCTTGGAGGACCGAGGAATGTCTCGTGAATGCTCGGGGGTAGTGGGTTTTGCCTCTCTCGCCCTTGGTCAGCCATTTTAGCCTTTGATCGTGTAATAATGCGAGAGCGCGGAGGATCCGTTATTACCTAAGAAAAAGAGGTAATGTAAGAACTAATGACAAGATAGAAAATGGCCCATGACAACGGTCTAATCGCCCGATTTTATTCAAAATTCACTAAAAACATTAAACTAAACAATGAACTAAGAATTGAAATTTAAGTCCCTAAACATTGAACTAAAAATATTGAATTGAAAATCGAAATCAAACTCCCTAGACATCAGACTAAGAATCAAAATTCAAAAGATCTCATTTTATATGCTTTCGGGATTTCAACGCCTTGCGAAGCTTCTTATTTTCAGCTTCAATCATTTCCACTTTCCGCTTAAGATGCTAAATTTGTGCTCGCTGAGTGGGCTTCTCAGTCACATCTGGCACCACTGGACGTAAGGTCGCAGGAATCCGATGTTGTTGAATGTAGAATGCTGACGCATGGTGGAGTTCCTCTTCCCCTTTCAGTCTTTTGGGCACCAAAATCTTCTCTGGGTGGCATTCATTCCATGCGGCAATGATCATCTGGATCTCGTTGAAGTAGTTATAGTCTGTTCGAACAAAACGAACACGGAACATCTCTATCTTGAGTGGTGGAGGAACTTCCCGAAGAGCTTTGTATGCGCGGGCCACCCTATATGGGTAATAAGAAGTCGCACCAGAAAGACCCAGCAACGGAATGGGCTCATCATGCTTGTGTGAGAAACGAGCCTCCTCAACTCGGAACCATTTAGTATGCCATAGGAATGCCTTAGGATCAGGATTTTTCAAAAAATTAATCCAACGAGCGTACTGTTTATTTGGAGAAAAACGCTCTAGGACCGCAAATTTTTGTATGGGGTGCCTAAAATCATCAATCTTAAATTGTTTCATGAGGTGCCCAAATCCTCTTATGTGGGAGAAAAACCATATTTGTAAAAGTTCAGGGAGGGCACGCATGGTCTTTTCTTCATTTTGTTTGAAACGGTTTAATGACAAAAATGTTTCAGCTAAAACCATATTGACATAATTTAAGCCGTCACAAACACGATTAACCACCCATGAAATTGAAGGATTAATGGCATTTCTTCGATAAGGGAAAACAATTAGCCCGAAAAATGCTAACATGAAGATCCTAGCTTTTGAAATCATTGATTGATTCGCAAAACATTTTTCCAAAAACGAAAATGGGCATGCAAAACAATTGGCTTTGACAACTTTTCTTACTCCTTCGGCTTCGATTTCTAAAAACTGTGATAATTCAGAAATAGAATCTATACCGATAGGCGGTCTAACAAGTTCCTTTTCCAGGGGCATTCCGATGGCAACACTATATTCTTCTAGTGTAGGAGTCAATTTGTACTCACCAAATCTGAAGGTGGAAGTTTGTGGACACCAGAAGTGAGGGAGCGCTTGTATCACACTAGAGTGGATGTTGATCTCCAATAGTGGGAGAAGTCGAGCAATCCTAGTCTTCACATACCTCTGGCCCTCTTGATCTAACTAATCCAGCCACATCTTGAGCTCTTTTTTGGGAGTGGAAATGAATTGTACGTTGGTCCTCCCCATAGCATATAAAACAAGACGCGACGAAACCTATTGTCATGGACCGACAAAATTGCAATAAAGTAAGTAAATTGCAAAGTAAGAATTTAGAGAACTTACTTTCACCGGAAGGGATGACAAGTACATAGACACACGCATGAAATGTGAGGCTCGATTTCTATCTAAACGGCTTAACAAAGTGAAGCTAAGAGGATGATCTGACCGTTGCGGTCTCGCATTAACGTGTCGAGTCCCCTTAACTCCGGCTCAGTCGAATGGAATGTCCAATAGTCACACAGTCTCGCGGACATGGACAGACACATTCGACACCATGAAAAGACTTTTGGGGAAGAGAAGGTCAACCTCTACATAGCAGTCTCGCTTTGGAGGAAGTATCCTTCTCAACACCATCCTAGAAATCCTATCGCAGCCCGGGTTCGACCGCGGGTTGTGTGTGCAAATAGTGTGGTGCTAAAGCAATAAAGCATGCACAACAGTTTAAATGCAAGCAACATTTCTATAGTTTTATTCAAACATTCATCCCTACTCCAACCCGCAAGACAAGGGTTAGCAAAGACTACTCCCCTTATACCTCCTATCTGCAAAAACATTTAACACCTTAGGAATGTTAGGGACATACCTGGGATCCTCGCTGCCAAACAAAAACATTTTTTTTTTTTAAAAAAAGAAAAATTGGCCTAAGTCCACTAAGTGTTTTAACACAAGTCCCCAGCGGAGTCGCCAAGCTGTCACGACCTATTTTTCGGGTGCACCACCTAAAACTAGGTTAATGGACTGCTAAGTTTTTCACTTAGCTCGGGCTCTCCCAAGCCCATACCAATTCGCGACTTAAATCCAAATTTTTAAACATGCAAGAGGTTATTTTCTAGGAGTCGCCACTAATCGGTTTATGGTAGGTCGACTAGACACCTAAGTAAAATAAAGGGAGATTTATTTTACTTCTACGAACTTAGAGACCGAGGTACGGGACTTGGTTACACTAGAATTTTCTAATGCCCTTTCGGTACCATTTCTTTTTTTAATTTTTCAAAATGTTTTTGCAAGCAGCTGATTTATTTTAACCTAAATTGCTATCATGCAAATGTGGTGACCACACGGGTGCTCATCCATTATTTAAAACATTCAAATAAATAAATTGCATCACACAAAGCAAGCAATCATTTTTTTTTATTTTCTTAAAAATTGGAGTTCTTTTATGAAAATGCATTTTTTAGCTAAATGATTTAATCCTATTAATATGAAAATTCTAATTAAATGGGCCTATTATGCAAACTAATTAACATGCACCTCATGACCTAATTTTACTAATTAACAAATTCTGATTAAATGATTCTATTATGCAAACTAGTTAACATGCATCTAGTATTTTTGCATTTTTTTTAATTGAAATTCAGAATTTATGAAAACCCTAATTAATCTATCTAAAAATAATCTTCTAATCCATTTTTGGGATTAATTTGACTTAGACCCTATTCTGTCTTAGAAGACTATTTTTATTTTTTTTTTATTTTAAAAAGAGGATAAAAATGTGCCAATTATATCTAAAACTCTAAAAAGGCTATTTAAGTCTAATCCTAACTTATTTCTTTTAAAATACCTAAAAATGCAGTCCTAAAAATATTATCTAAAAATGCAATCCTAGAAATATAATCCTAAAAAATTTGATTAATTAAACCTACGTGTCTATTATATTAAACCTTAATGTCCTATATGCTCATGCAAATCTTTTTGAATATTTTGATTTTTGATTTTTTTGATTTTTTAGTTTTTTTAGCCTTTTTTTTTAAGTTGAATAATTGTTAAATTAGGGTTAAATCTAAACAATTAATGTAATCACTAAATAAAGGATCAAAATAATTGAAAAAATAACCTGATGTCTCACAGTTAAATTAACAATTATTCTAACCCGATCATCACAACAACTTAAAATAATTAAAAAATCTGGTCCGAAGTCTTACGGACCAAATTAAATAATTATTATGATTTAACAATTAAGATTCCACCCAAAAGCCCAAAAATTAAAAATAATTAGAAAAATGATCCGATGTCTCTCGGATCAAATTAATAATTATATTAATTTCGGACAAAATCCCTACGGATAATGCATACTAAATTCACAAATATCCAACATTACAAATTAAATACCTAAACTAAAAATGTTATCAAATGAAATGAGCAAATTAATATAACAAATAAAATAAACTAAACTACAAAATAAAATAAAAAGAACAAAAACTACCTAAAGGGGGGCTCCAGGAAAGCACGGCAGCGCAATGGGAGTAAGCGCGGGTGGACCCCGCGCAGCGATGGGCGAGCAGGTCACGGCGGTGGTGGCGCGGGCTGAGGCGCGCGGCGGATCCGCGGACGTTGCTGGTGCGGCGCGGGTGAGGCGGTGGGAGCTCGAGAGATGGGCGAGTCGCGGGTCACCGATGTGGGGCGACGGTGGAGGCGCGCGGGTGGTCGCGACCGTGGAGACACCGTCGTCGGAATTCAAGGGCGTTCGGTTTCACCGGTGCAGGCGCGGCGAGGGGCTGAACAGCGAGAGGCGTGGCGTGGCGGAGGCGCGGTGCGAGCTTGCGGGTGAGAGGGATCTCCGGCGGCTGGCTGGACGACGTGACCGGCGCGCGAGGGTTTGCGGGCTGTCGTAGGTTGCTGGTGCAATGCACACGGATGGAGGAGGCGCGACGCGAGCGTGGACAGGGGGCTTCCACGCGAAGAAGACAAACAGTAGCTCCTGCTACTTTTCTTTTTCTTTTTTTAGCCACACGTCACTTCTCTGCACTTTTTTTTTCTCTTTCTCCGCACGAATTTTCTCCTGTACGAATTCTGCTGTACTCTCTTCGAAGTCAAGTCTCCTTTTGACTTTTCTTTCCCACAAAAGAACTTTTTTTCTCAATTTTGAACGAAGGAAAGTAAACTCCCCCTTTCTCACGTATTTTGCTCCCCAAAACTTCGAATTCTCCCCAATTTTTTTCGCCCCGGTTACGAAAAATGAAACTCCCTTTTATACCGATTCCGACGGCCACCTTGAATGGTATTTTTCGAGTTTCCATCTTCCGTCGCATTAAATCAAGGCTGCAAATCAAAGCGAGATTTCGCAATCAACTCGATTTTGCTCAGATTTCTTCCATTTTGCAAAATTCTTGCCTCTTATTCACTTGATTTTTCAATTGTTTCTGCATTTATCAAAATCTGAATATTCATTAGAATTTCAAACTTCCATGCATAATCAATCAAATCAATCTTCCCCCTTTTTTTCCTTTTATTTGTTCCAATGCAAATTTTTATTTTCTTTATTTTCCTAGATTTGCTAAAAATAGGTGTCAACAGCTGCCCCTCTTTGAAGGTGATCTCGTAGAGGTTGCCTTCAAAGACAAGTTGAGACCTAAATGTTAATCGTGCAAATGTACTAAATGACTTTTTTTTTGTCGGAAAATGAATTCCATTTTTTAATGCAATTTATATGATGCATGGAAATGCTAATGCAGATGATAAAAGACTTACCTGGAATGACTTACCTTCAAGGAGGGTAGAGTGATTCAAGATAGTTGGTGTTACATGTCCAGGACTCGTACCATTCTACGGTCGCCCAGAATAGTAACATGGCTTTACAAAAAGACTGCTTTCCTAGGACCCGTACCATTCTACGGTCGCCTAGTATGACAGTGTTTGGTTGTGTCTAGGACCCGTACCATTCTACGGTCGCCTAAATGGGGATTTACCTTCCAGACCCGTACCATTCTACGGTCGCCTGAATGAGGAAATAGATGTTTTCTAGGACTTGTACCATTCTACGGTCACCTAAACGGGGATTCGCCTTCCAAGACCCGTACCATTCTACGGTCGCTTTGAATAGGGAAATAGGTTTTGTCTAGGACCCGTACCATTCTACGGTCGCCTGAACGGGGATTCACTTTTTAGGACCCGTACCATTCTACGGTCGCCTAAAATAGGGAATAAGATTTTCCAGGACCCGTACCATTCTACGGTCGCCTGAACTGAGGTTGTCTAGGACCCGTACCATTCTACGGTCGCCTTGACGAAAAATGATTTTTCAGGACCCGTACCATTTTACGGTCGCCTGAACTAAGGTAATTGCCTTTCCAGGACCCGTACCATTCTACGGTCGCCTGTTAGAGCAATAAATGTTGTCTAGGACCCGTACCATTCTACGGTCGCCTAGACTAAGGTTTTGCTTGGCTAGGACCCGAACCATTCTTCGGTCGCCCAACCTTGCGACAGAAATCATCCGACCAGGACCCGAACCATTCTTCGGTCGCCTTAATCAGATTGAATCTGGAGAAAAAAAATCTTTGGGGGACAACTCCATTGAGTGTCGGTGCTTGAAAAGGAATACCTGTACAATGACAAGTATTTAAAGTGTGGATAGAGATAGACTTACCTGATGACATCTCTGTTCCTTGGGGATATGTCTCCTGCAAAACACAGTTGTAGGAGAGGCAATATGCATTCACAGACATGCATTAATTCAAGTAAGATTCATGCGTGATGATTCCTATCATTTTTGCATTACCTGATTTCCTTTGGGAAGAATTTCAAAAGGATATTCCAATCTAGATACATGAGTGTTATGGATGTGTCAAATGAAAGGTCTTTCGATCGAAAGGGCTTTGCGCTCACCCTCATTAAAAGGGTTGTTTCATCCTAACCTTTGATGCAGGACTTTGGCAATCACTCTATCTCACTATCGTCATGTCAAACAAGGTTTTGTGCAATCTCGCAAGTGATACAACCTTACCAATCTGAGAGGTCTTGAACAAGGATTGTAATGTGGGCTTGGTCAATAGCTTAACAAAATGAACTCTTTGAGTCAAGGCTTTTGAAAAAAAGAGTGATATTCTGTAATCATCTCTGGGTTTATAAGTTAAGAACCCTGCAAAATAAGAAAGGAATAATCTTGCTCGCACTTCTTCGAGCGATGCCTAAAACATGTGAACCCCTTGGTTAATTCAAGTGCCAAAATCAGAAGAGACTTTGTGAGGGACGTAACATAGGCTTGGTTCATGGGTTGAGAAATGAAAGGATCATTAGGCTCAAAAAGTGTTTAGGGGGGTTAAAGTTGGTGATCATCTTGACATTTCCACAACTTTCCTTCTCCACTTTCGAAGATTTTTTTATCACAACTCCAATGATTGCAACAGCATTTAAGAGTTTTTTGGTACCACCTTGCTAGGGACACAACTTATTATATGAAGAGTTTGATTTTTTTCTTTTCTTGGCATTGGCCTTGCTTTTACCAAGCACACTGCTTTTTCATGCCCCATTATTTTGCACTTATTTTTTGAACTTGCACAACCATCCTTTACAGCATTATAAGCCATGTTACTTGAATGATTCTTTTGCCTTGCCCCAGAGTGTGGGAGATGATCACCAACTGGGTTTAATATGAAATAAATTCATAGGCTCAAGTGGGCTATGCAATGGATAGAAGTGTATAGGGTAAAGAAAGAACTGCTCTTCATCATCTTAAAGGCACTTCAAATTACCGTACGAGTCACACTGCAAAAGCAATATTCGAAGATTGATGCAAGTGGGAGCAAGAAGATTCCTACCATTCATTTCAAATTGTCCCAATGTGGGATGATTCTTGACAGGGATAATTTTAAAAAATCTCCATAAGTGAATGGGGCTCAAAAGGGTTGAGCAATGGATCACCCGTAGTGTTTGGGATAGAGAAAAGAATGCCTCTCATCACCTTGGTTGACGTGCCCTTTGCGAGATAGCCCTCTTCCTTGCGGGCATGGAATTTTTCACACAACTCACTGGGGGTTAGTGTATGAAACAGTATATGGAACAAGGCTTGCCTTTTGTTATTCCAAAAGTACTCCATTTGACACATTTAATTCATCTCACACAACTCATCAAGGGAGAAAAAACGCAAGATTTGCAATTGAATTCATTGAAACAATTTATTCATCATTGAAATGCTTGCGTTCAAAACATGACATGGCAAATTCTATCATGGGTAATACTTCTTGACAGAATCTGAATTAACGGGAGTGGAAAACTCACGACCGTCCATTTCGCCAATATCAAGGCACCGCTAGGAAGTATCTTCTTTACCACATATGGGCCGCTGTAGTTTGGAGCGAACTTGCCTCCGTGATCCGGAAGATCGGCAATAGCTTCCTTAAGACTAGGTCATTTACTTGGAAATGCCTTGGTCGCACCTTCCGGTTGAAAGATCTGGCCACTCTCTTGATATGCTTGGCCATGGCAAAGAGCTTTCAATCTTTTCTCGTCGATCAAGTTCAACCGCTCGAACCTTTGTTGTGACCATTCCGCCTCGATAAATCCATTTGGGATAAAATCCTCAGAGAAGGAATCTCCACTTCTACAGGTAGAACTGCCTCCATGCCGTACACTAAAGCAAACGGGGTTGCTCCAGTGGAAGTGCGGATCGATGTCCGGTCGCCATTAGTGCGAAGGGTAGCCTGTCATGCCAATCTCGATAATTCACGGCCGTCTTAGCCAAAATCTTCTTAATGTTCTTATTGGCTGCTTCAACGCCCCATTCATTTGAGGGCGGTAAGGGGACGAATTTAGATGCTTGATTTTGAACTCTCCGAACAACTCATCAACAAGCTTGTTGTTTAAATTGGTCCCATTATCAGTGATGATTGCTTTGGGGACACCATAGCGTGCAATTATGTCACGTTTGATAAACTTCACAACATTACGAGCGGTGACACTTGCAAATGATGTAGCTTCGATCCATTTGGAGAAATAGTCTATCGCTACCAAAATGAATCGATGTCCATTTGAAGCTTTGGGATTAATTGGGCCAATCACATCAATACCCCACATTAAGAAAGGCCATGGCTCGGAAAACTGATGCAGCTCAGTTGGAGGGACATTTATCTTATTTCCATGAATGGCGCGGCGATGACAACTCCGAACATATCGGATGCGGTCACTTTCCGGTGTGAGCCGGTAATACCTAATCTCATAATCTTCTTGGCCAACATGTGTCCGTTCATATGGGGGCCACATACCCCCTCGTGCACTTCTTGCATGATTTGAGTGGCTTCCACGCATCTATACATCGCAACAAGACAGAATCGTAAGATCTCTTGTATAAATTCTCACCACTGACGAAAAATTTCGAGGCCATCTTCGTGATGTACTTCCTATCAGCCCGAGTGCTTCCTTCAGGAAATTCTTGTTTTTTAATGTAATTCATGATATCGTAATACCATGGTTTTCCATCGATTCTTCGATCACAATCATACAATAAGCCGGCTTTGGCAAAACATCTATTTTCGTAGGTTCAACCTCCAACCCATCGATGACTTGCAGCATAGAGGACAACGTCGCAAGTGCGTCTCGCAAATTGATTATGAGACCTCGGCAAGTATTCAAACGAAACATCTTTGAACTCTTTCACCAGATTTTCTAAATACTTGTGGTATGGGAGTAACTTGGCATCCTTGGTCTTCCATTCTCCCACGGTTTGTAGTATGATTAGTGCAGAATCTCCAAACACTTTTAATTTAGCCACACCCATCTCAATTGCAGCCCTGAAGCCCAAGGATGCAAGCTTCATACTCGGCTACATTGTTAGTGCATGGAAATATCAATTTTGCAGCTATCGGATGGTGTTGTCCGTTAGGAGATATCGAAACCGCCCCCAAGATACCCGAACCGATAGGTTTACAGCTCCATCAAAGAACATCTTCCATGAGTCTTCATCTACACTCAAGACACGGTCATCAAGGAAACTATCATCATCATTAGGGGCCCCCGAATTCTCGGCCGTAGATCAGCGATCGCTCGGCCTTTAATCGACTTTTGTGGCATGAATTGCACATCAAATTCGGAAATCAAGATTTGCCATTTGGCCAACTTACCCACCAAAGCTGGCCGATCAAGCAAGTACTTGATAGGATCGTTCTCAGTCACGAGGAATGTCTGATAATGTAGCGTGTATTGTCGCAACCTATGCAACACCCACACCAATGCCACACAAGTTTTTTCAACATCAGAATACTTCAACTCGATATGGTGAACTTCTTGCTCGTGTAATAAATGGCCCGTTCTTTTTCGTCAACAAAGACTTTCTTGAGCCAGCATTGCACCCAATGACTCACTATGAATAGTGAGGTAAAGAATCAAAGGATGCCCTGGTGAGGGTGGGACAAGAATTGGTGGATTCATCAAGTACTGCTTCAGCTTGTTGAACGCTTCTTGACACTCATCATCCCAGTTGACTTGTGCATTTTTCTTCAGAAGCTTGAAGAATGGCTTGGCGGTTTCGGAGAGTTGAGAAATGAACCTCGCTATGTAATTCAATCTCCCTAAAAGGCTCCGGACTTCTTTCACCGTTGATGGAGGTTGCAATTCACATATGGCCTTAGCTTTGGAAGGGTCGATCTCAATCCCTTTACTGCTCACAATAAATCCGAGTAATTTACCGGATGTTGCTCCGAACACGCATTTAGCGGGATTCAGACGAAGCTTGAACTCACGAAGTCGATCAAACAACTTCTTCAAGGTTTCGATGTGGCTTCTTCCTGGTCGAGTCTTTGCAATCATATCATCAACATAGACTTCAATCTCCTGGTGCATCATGTCATGAAATAAGGCAACCATGGCTCGCTGGTAGGTTGCCCCCGCATTCTTGAGTCCGAAGGGCATGACCTTATAATGAAAGGTTCCCCACGGGGTGATAAATGCAGTCTTCTCCTTGTCTTCCTCGTTCATCCTTATCTGATTGTACCCGGAAAAACCATCCATAAATGAGAATAGTTCAAAACCAGCAAGATCTGTCCACAAGGACATCTATGTGTGGTAATGGGAAATCATCCTTTGGACTAGCCTTGTTCAGATCTCGATAGTCAACACAAACTCGAACTCGACCGTCTTTCTTCATTACCGGTACGATATTAGCCACCCATTCGGGGTATTGTGAGACTTCAATGAATCCCACATTCAAAAGCTTCATCACTTCTTCTTCTATCTTCTTCGAGAGCTCAGGTTTAGTCCTCCGCAACCTCTGCTTCTTAGGTGGCATGTCCGGATTAGTAGGTAGGCAATGCTCCACGATTGATGGGTCTAGCCCAGGCATGTCAGCGTAGGTCCATGCAAAAATGTCTTGATATTCCTTTAGTAACTGAATTAGGCGCTCAGCCTCGTCCTTAGGGAGATTTGCCCCAATTTTCACCTCCTTGGCTTCTTTAGCATCACTTAAATTAATAGTGACGGTCTGCTCGATGTGAGAGCCTTAGCTTCTTCATGTTGCTCCCAGCTACGTTGCACCTCGATGAAGTCTTTGATGGAGTCTTCGGGATCATCATTATCAACACTTGTTGCAATGGATTGGACCATTTCCACACCTTTGCATGCCATAGGATTGTTCTTGAAACATGAAGTAAATAAATCAGAAAGACAAACAGAGTAATCAACATCTTTGCTTTCTTTTTCTTTTTTTTTTTTAAAGGAATCTTTGACAAAAACATTTTTTTTTTGAAACATTTTGACACGAGGAAGCATGATGAAGCCCGGCCTCGAGTTCTCCTTGGATTTTTCTTTTCGTTTATCGGTTGGATATCATCACCGGGCTGGTTTGGTGTACCTCATCATGCCCTCAAAATAAAATTTGTAATTTCATTGAAATTCATCAATCAATTACATTTATTGAATGGAGAAAATGCAACACTCAATCATTAAAAGAAGAAACTGAAAACATCATTCAGAAAATAAAAATTCCCACACAGGGGAATGTGCAAGAACAACAAAAGAGTTACTCTTGTGGGCCAAGGCCCATCTCTTCAGGGGCTCCTTCATCAATGGCTCCTATGATGAGGTCATCGAACAAGCTTGCAACTCCCTCCAACTCATCATCGTGGTTCTTGGTCTTCGGGGTGTCGGATCATCCATGCCACCCCATCCATCTGGGACTATCTCACTAGGATCAATGAAGTAGCTAGGAGGGGCCGAATACTTTACCAGGTAATCAAACTTGCCACTAGGTTGTCCCAAAGTGTCTATCACTTCCACTTCATCCTGCATCATTCTTGGAGGACCGAGGAATGTCTCGTGAATGCTCGGGGTAGTGGGTTTTGCCTCTCTCGCCCTTGGTCAGCCATTTTAGCCTTTGATCGTGTAATAATGCGAGAGCGCGGAGGATCCGTTATTACCTAAGAAAAAGAGGTAATGTAAGAACTAATGACAAGATAGAAAATGGCCCATGACAACGGTCTAATCGCCCGATTTTATTCAAAATTCACTAAAAACATTAAACTAAACAATGAACTAAGAATTGAAATTTAAGTCCCTAAACATTGAACTAAAAATATTGAATTGAAAATCGAAATCAAACTCCCTAGACATCGACTAAGAATCAAAATTCAAAAGATCTCATTTTATATGCTTTCGGGATTTCAACGCCTTGCGAAGCTTCTTATTTTCAGCTTCAATCATTTCCACTTTCCGCTTAAGATGCTAAATTTGTGCTCGCTGAGTGGGCTTCTCGTCACATCATCGGCACCACCGGACGTAAGGTCGCAGGAATCCGATGTTGTTGAATGTAGAATGCTGACGCATGGTGGAGTTCCTCTTCCCCTTTCGCCTTTTGGGCACCAAAATCTTCTCTGGGTGGCATTCATTCCATGCGGCAATGATCATCCGGATCTCGTTGAAGTAGTTATAGTCTGTTCGAACAAAACGAACCTGGAACATCTCTATCTTGAGTGGTGGAGGAACTTCCTGAAGAGCGTTGTACTGGCGGGCCACCCTATATGGGTAATAAGAAGTCGCACCGAGAAAGACCCAGCAACGGAATGGGCTCATCATGCTTGTGTGAGAAACGAGCCTCCTCAACTCGGAACCATTTAGTATGCCATAGGAATGCCTTAGGATCAGGATTTTTCAAAAATTAATCCAACGAGCGTACTGTTTATTTGGAGAAAAACGCTCTAGGACCGCAAATTTTTGTATGGGGTGCCTAAAATCATCAATCTTAAATTGTTTCATGAGGTGCCCAAATCCTCTTATGTGGGAGAAAAACCATATTTGTAAAAGTTCAGGGAGGGCACGCATGGTCTTTTCTTCATTTTGTTTGAAACGGTTTAATGACAAAAATGTTTCAGCTAAAACCATATTGACATAATTTAAGCCGTCACAAACACGATTAACCACCCATGAAATTGAAGGATTAATGGCATTTCTTC
Source organism: Eucalyptus leucophloia subsp. euroa (assembly GCA_017140325.1). NCBI lineage: Eukaryota > Viridiplantae > Streptophyta > Magnoliopsida > Myrtales > Myrtaceae > Eucalyptus > Eucalyptus leucophloia. Next base: position 53,131,090 of record CM029470.1, read on the forward strand.
GATAAGGGAAAACAATTAGCCCGAAAAATGCTAACATGAAGATCCTAGCTTTTGAAATCATTGATTGATTCGCAAAACATTTTTCCAAAAACGAAAATGGGCATGCAAAACAATTGGCTTTGACAACTTTTCTTACTCCTTCGGCTTCGATTTCTAAAAACTGTGATAATTCAGAAATAGAATCTATACCGATAGGCGGTCTAACAAGTTCCTTTTCCAGGGGCATTCCGATGGCAACACTATATTCTTCTAGTGTAGGAGTCAATTTGTACTCACCAAATCTGAAGGTGGAAGTTTGTGGACACCAGAAGTGAGGGAGCGCTTGTATCACACTAGAGTGGATGTTGATCTCCAATAGTGGGAGAAGTCGAGCAATCCTAGTCTTCACATACCTCGGCCCTCTTGATCTAACTAATCCAGCCACATCTTGAGCTCTTTTTTGGGAGTGGAAATGAATTGTACGTTGGTCCTCCCCATAGCATATAAAACAAGACGCGACGAAACCTATTGTCATGGACCGACAAAATTGCAATAAAGTAAGTAAATTGCAAAGTAAGAATTTAGAGAACTTACTTTCACCGGAAGGGATGACAAGTACATAGACACACGCATGAAATGTGAGGCTCGATTTCTATCTAAACGGCTTAACAAAGTGAAGCTAAGAGGATGATCTGACCGTTGCAGTCTCGCATTAACGTGTCAGGTCCCCTTAACTCCGGCTCAGTCGAATGGAATGTCCAATAGTCACACAGTCTCGCGGACATGGACAGACACATTCGACACCATGAAAAGACTTTTGGGGAAGAGAAGGTCAACCTCTACATAGCAGTCTCGCTTTGGAGGAAGTATCCTTCTCAACACCATCCTAGAAATCCTATCGCAGCCCAGGTTCGACCGCAGGTTGTGTGTGCAAATAGTGTGGTGCTAAAGCAATAAAGCATGCACAACAGTTTAAATGCAAGCAACATTTCTATAGTTTTATTCAAACATTCATCCCTACTCCAACCTGCAAGACAAGGGTTAGCAAAGACTACTCCCCTTATACCTCCTATCTGCAAAAACATTTAACACCTTAGGAATGTTAGGGACATACCTGGGATCCTCGCTGCCAAACAAAAACATTTTTTTTTTTTAAAAAAAGAAAAATTGGCCTAAGTCCACTAAGTGTTTTAACACAAGTCCCCAGTAGTCGCCAAGCTGTCACGACCTATTTTTCGGGTGCACCACCTAAAACTAGGTTAATGGACTGCTAAGTTTTTCACTTAGCTCGGGCTCTCCCAAGCCCATACCAATTCGCGACTTAAATCCAAATTTTTAAACATGCAAGAGGTTATTTTCTAGGAGTCGCCACTAATCGGTTTATGGTAGGTCGACTAGACACCTAAGTAAAATAAAGGGAGATTTATTTTACTTCTACGAACCGTAGACCGAGGGTACGGGACTTGGTTACACTAGAATTTTCTAATGCCCTTTCGGTACCATTTCTTTTTTTAATTTTTCAAAATGTTTTTGCAAGCAGCTGATTTATTTTAACCTAAATTGCTATCATGCAAATGTGGTGACCACACGGGTGCTCATCCATTATTTAAAACATTCAAATAAATAAATTGCATCACACAAAGCAAGCAATCATTTTTTTTTATTTTCTTAAAAATTGGAGTTCTTTTATGAAAATGCATTTTTTAGCTAAATGATTTAATCCTATTAATATGAAAATTCTAATTAAATGGGCCTATTATGCAAACTAATTAACATGCACCTCATGACCTAATTTTACTAATTAACAAATTCTGATTAAATGATTCTATTATGCAAACTAGTTAACATGCATCTAGTATTTTTGCATTTTTTTTAATTGAAATTCAGAATTTATGAAAACCCTAATTAATCTATCTAAAAATAATCTTCTAATCCATTTTTGGGATTAATTTGACTTAGACCCTATTCTGTCTTAGAAGACTATTTTTATTTTTTTTTTATTTTAAAAAGAGGATAAAAATGTGCCAATTATATCTAAAACTCTAAAAAGGCTATTTAAGTCTAATCCTAACTTATTTCTTTTAAAATACCTAAAAATGCAGTCCTAAAAATATTATCTAAAAATGCAATCCTAGAAATATAATCCTAAAAAATTTGATTAATTAAACCTACGTGTCTATTATATTAAACCTTAATGTCCTATATGCTCATGCAAATCTTTTTGAATATTTTGATTTTTGATTTTTTTGATTTTTTAGTTTTTTTAGCCTTTTTTTTTTAAGTTGAATAATTGTTAAATTAGGGTTAAATCTAAACAATTAATGTAATCACTAAATAAAGGATCAAAATAATTGAAAAAATAACCCGATGTCTCACAAAGTTAAATTAACAATTATTCTAACCCCGATCATCACAACAACTTAAAATAATTAAAAAATCTGGTCCGAAGTCTTACGGACCAAATTAAATAATTATTATGATTTAACAATTAAGATTCCACCCAAAAGCCCAAAAATTAAAAATAATTAGAAAAATGATCCGATGTCTCTCGATCAAATTAATAATTATATTAATTTCGGACAAAATCCCTACGGATAATGCATACTAAATTCACAAATATCCAACATTACAAATTAAATACCTAAACTAAAAATGTTATCAAATGAAATGAGCAAATTAATATAACAAATAAAATAAACTAAACTACAAAATAAAATAAAAAGAACAAAAACTACCTAAAGGGGGCTCCGGAAAGCACGGCAACGCAATGGGAGTAAGCGGGTGGACCAGCGGCAGCGATGGGCGAGCAGGTCACAAAGCGGTGGTGGCGCGGGCTGAGGCGCGCGGCGGATCCGCGGACGTTGCTGGTGCAGGCGCGGGTGAGGCGGTGGGAGCTCGAGAGATGGGCGAGTCGCGGGTCACCGATGTGGGGCGACGGTGGAGGCGCGCGGGTGGTCGCGACCGTGGAGACACCGTCGTCGGAATTCAAGGGCGTTCGGTTTCACCGGTGCAGGCGCGGCGGGGGCTGAACAGCAGAGGCGTGGCGTGGCGGAGGCGCGGTGCGAGCTTGCGGGTGAGAGGATCTCCGGCGGCTGGCTGGACGACGTGACCGGCGCGAGGGGTTTGCGGGCTGTCGTAGGTTGCTGGTGCAATGCACACGGATGGAGGAGGCGCGACGCGAGCGTGGACAGGGGCTTCCACGCGAAGAAGACAAACAGTAGCTCCTGCTACTTTTCTTTTTCTTTTTTTAGCCACACGTCACTTCTCTGCACTTTTTTTTCTCTTTCTCCGCACGAATTTTCTCCTGTACGAATTCTGCTGTACTCTCTTTCGAAGTCAAGTCTCCTTTTGACTTTTCTTTCCCACAAAAGAACTTTTTTCTCAATTTTGAACGAAGGAAAGTAAACTCCCCTTTCTCACGTATTTTGCTCCCCAAAACTTCGAATTCTCCCCAATTTTTTCGCACCCGGTTACGAAAAATGAAACTCTCTTTTATACTAATTCCGAACGGCCACCTTGAATGGTATTTTTCGAGTTTCCATCTTCTGTCGCATTAAATCAAAGCTGTAAATCAAAGCGAGATTTCGCAATCAACTCAATTTTGCTTCGATTTATTCCATTTTATAAAATTCTTGCCCCTTATTCACTTGATTTTTAAATTGTTTCTGCATTTAACAAAATCTGAATATTCATTAGAATTTCAAACTTCCATGCATAATCAATCAAATCAATCTTCCCCCTTTTTTTTCCTTTTATTTGTTCCAATGCAAATTTTTATTTTCTTTATTTTCCTAGATTTGCTAAAAATAGGTGTCAACACTTTCAGAGAAAGTGAGTCTTCCTCTACAATCCTACTCACATCTCGCGGTCCTCAACATATAAACAAAAGGAAGAAACCCTAGATTCACCTTTCAACTCTATCGCTGCATCATAGAATCGTAATCGCCATGCTTCTCGCCTTTGGCTCTTCTTCACATCTCACTTCCGCCTCGTGCCTTCTCCTTTGGCCCTTCTTCACATCTTGCATCTCCCTCACATCTCAGACCAGGCTCTCCCCTCGCCTTCAACTTTGTCGCTGCATCGTAGACTTGCATTTGAGTGCAATTTTTCGCTTGAGGGTACTCATTCTTTTTGTTGCTATTAGTGAATTCGATTTCAAATCAAGGGTACTTCAAATTATGTTGATGTTTAGCTCAAAATTTGTCAGTTTTTGGTTTGTCGTTGCCTTTTGCTTTTGCTCTAGCTGTGACTAGGTGATTTTGCACTACTCTATCCTCTGTTAGCAGATAATTTGAGAGAATATTGTAAGAGTTTTCCTAATATGAATTAAATTAATTGATATTGTAATTTACTGTTTTTACAGTTATCGTAAAACAGGGTTGGTCTAAGGTGAGATAGAAGGTTTCTTAATTAGTCTAATATGAGCCGGCTAGTGTGAGCCGAGTTGAGCCTAGCTCGTAATGAGAGGGACTGGCTGGAAACTCTATAAATAGTGCTCAAGTCTCTCCTCTAACCCTAATTTCTCACCCGTATACTTACCTAAGGGGCGTTTACCTAACGCTACATGTGAGGGGGCCGCCTCATTGAGCCAGTGATACGGAGGGTAATAGAGGAGAAAGACTTGCGCATGGAACATTGTGTTTCTGTTTCCGCTTCAAGAACAATGAATCTCAAAACAGGTGCGTTAATCTTTCTACTCAATTATGCATGTTCTTGTTCTAGTTATGGAGATCTTGGGATTATGCAATTTATGTCCAACATGTGGTATCAGAGCCTCCATAACCTTAGAACTTGAACGCAATTGATTTTACCCTAATTTGTACGTACTAGCCCTAATTAGTATGGATCTTGGCCTAATTTGTGATTTTCGAGACTTTTTGTAAAAATTAAATTAAATCACAAATTTGGATTGGGGGAGACGAGACAAGCAAGAGGGTTGGTGGTGCGTCGCTGGGGGATGCCGCACGCGCCCCCACGCACCGCGCACTCAGGCGGCGCGTGTGGGCGCGTGGAGCCTCCGTTTGGCGTGTGGCTGGCGACGATGGATTTGTATGGTCCTCCTCTATCTCGTGGTATATTTATTTTATATGTTTGATGGTTTTATTGATGTGAAATTGCATATGAAACCCTAAATACGTGTACTTTTAGTGTATTTTTGCGTATTTTTCTTATATTTTCTGTGATTTTAGAAATATAAGTGTTGGGTTATAGGTATATTATCACATAATCATTATAAATATGTGATTCATCAATAAAAAGCAAACTTTATTGTGAACTAAAGCTGGCTTAATGAGATACAACCATTATGGAATAGTAATTGAGAGCTGATGAGAAACGGTAAAGGTTATGAAACTTTTGTTACTCAAGTATACTTCTTGACATGCTGGTAATCTTTGAATGATGGACGTCTTAAGAACTCGTGACCAAACTGATTGTATTGTTTAACATATATGCTGAGTGTAGGTAATGCATGTTAGTAAAGTTATTGCATATTGTACCTAAACTCATATGGTCACTGGTTAATGTCTATTGAGTTAAATATTTTTTATGGTAAAGGAGTATGACAATATTTAAGCAGAGAAATAGTATTTACTATTAAATTTTAGATATTTGGTTTTCTGGTTTGACTCAATTAATAGGCCACTGGTTCATTATAATGATAATTTGTTACCTAAAATTGATTAATAAATCAGTTGTTAGCCTTGAAGTCATTTTTTCCTTATGAAACTCATGAGCAATAATTGATCAGCTATCAAGTTTGTCAATTTAGAATACCTGTATTGCTATTGATATTAACTTGTGAGGGATCCTTTGGATCGGTATTCCTTTTATGATGTTCTGGTAATATGTAATCGGGGTACATAAGAGATATTTTATTCTTTGTTATGAGAAGTTTCTTGTGTTACTGTGATCAATGATCTCATTGGAGTCTGTCTTTCAGGTTTGCTGTATATATATGATTAATTTTTATTAATGAATAAAGCAATGTAATTAGCATGATATGTGATTTTGGTGATATGCTGCCCCTATCACTAAAGTTAAAATCACATGTATATGGTGTACGTGAGAAGTAAAGTTTATATCCCTAGTATGAGAGAATTCAATGATTCAATTGAGTAGTGACCGCCAAAGTGGGACGTTTGATTGGGTTTGAGAGATTTCGGTCTCGTATGATGATTGGGATGTCTCCTGATCTAATGCATAGTCATACTCCCAAAGGAGGTGATTGTGTATTAGTTCATGGAGGAATACATTATAGTGTGGTGGAGGAGTGACTGATTCTAGTGTTTTATATGCCCAAAGGTGATAAATTCACGAAGAATTGGAATATATTCTCATAACCGCTATCATGTGGGGAGTGTACAAATGCATGTCATGTATTCTGTCCAAAGGTGATTATATGATTATGCGTGTAACTCTCTGGATGTGTACTTGTACGTCAAGTTACACAGTACTCACATGATGCTAATTATATATATTGCTTGGTTTTCAGTCACATTTTTTGTAATTAATAACTTCATTATTACTGAGGTTTTTATTGCTTCAAATTTTAAGTTGTGGACATATGATTTGTTGCTTGAGAAAAGAGCAATTGAATTTTGCTTACTATCTATAAAGCGTTCCATTCTGAAACACTTGAAAAGAGGTTTGTCTGCGGACTACACTGTTATAAAATGATGGAAGCCTTAGTTGCTTGAAATTATGTCTTGTATGATATTGAAATTAGGACACATCTGCAAAGATTGTGTTTAAATCCTAATGACATATATATCTCGTATATGGTTAAAAGGTTGTTTTTGAAAGTTTTCTATTTAAGGAAAATGACCGAGATAAAAGTCTTAAAAGGTTGTTAGGCTTAACAGTGGCCGTGAGTAGTTTGGCAAATATGACAATGCGAAATAACTTAAATGGTCATTTGTCAAATACTTGGTAGATTCTGGGGTGGTAATTTAATTACTATGTCTGAAAATCCTGACAAAAAGATTTGGCCGAAAGGCATAAATGCACCATATTGAACATGGTGATGAGTATGATTAGTAAGACTAATTTATCTGATTTTTTGTGGGCTGACATTATGAAAGCAATTTTCTCACATACAAAATGTGTCTCTTATCAAAGTTGTTTCATAAACTTCTTTTGAGTTATAAATTGGACATAAATTACTTGAATCATATGAAATTTAGAGGTGTCATGCAAAAGTGAGGTTATCTAATCCAATATTAAGTGCGTTGGAATTCAGATCCACTCGGAATTATTTTGTATCTTATCTAGATTGTTAAAGGGGTATTGACTTTATGACTCGAAAGAATGTACAAGAATTATGGAATCACATACTATAAAGTTTCTAAAGATTGATGTAATTTTAAAGGATAGCTGCTCTCAGACTATTAAAGATAATAGTGCGATGGAAGATTACCGTGTCTTTGTCTTTGCCTATATAGACAATTGTGGTACAGACAATTGTAGAATCTCCTATACCATAAACTAAACTTGTTGAGGTTTAAGTTACTATTCTTGATAAAGTTATGATGAAATTTTTTCAAACCTCTCAAGTATAGAATGAAGTAGTTATAACTTTACTCTGGAGATTTGTTAGGGAAAGATGATCAGTTTTTCTATTAAATTATATAGTCTATTTGTAAGAGTATGACTGCAATATCCACTATATAGTTGATGTAGTGGCATATTTATAAATATCGTTCCTTGTTCTCAATCAAGTATGGGATTAGATGCCCTAAAAGACGATATGCAATCTATGAAATATCATAGTATTTGGAAACTAACTTACTTGCTTAAAGACCATAAGTTTATTAATTGCAAATTGGCGTACAAAACTAAAAGAATTTCAAAGAAAGATTGTTGAATTTAAAGCCAAATTGGTAGCTAAACTTTTTATTTTGAAAAAGGGGTAGATAATTAATAGTGAAGAAATAAATATTTATTTCTACTATTTTTAAATATTCTTTCAGAGTGAACATGGCATTAATAATTTATTTTGATATAGAGTTACGCCAAATAAATACAAAATCTATATAGTGCAACTAGATGATTTTACAGTAAATTCAAGTAAACTTGTGTATAGACTGAAAAGTTATAATTTATAGTCTTAAGCAAGTTTCTAGACAATATTATTAAAGTTTCATAGTATTCTTATCTTGTTCAATTGGGAACAAAATAATTCAATATACTGCAAGGTCAGTGGGAGGAAATTTATTTTTTTTTTCATACTCTTTGTACATGATATTTTGCTTACAAGTTGTGACATTGATACATCTTATATCCTTTGTACTGAGGTCTGTAAGGATTGTTTTTGCCATATTATATTAGATTTTTTCGGAGCACATTTGCTGATTGTATATTGGAAATATTCAATATACATCATTACAAGCTAGGAATTGCTCTTGTTATTAAAGGTGATGAACTAAATCTATCACATTGTCCTTATTTAGATATTGAGAAAATCTAATTAAATGGTATACCTTGTGTCAGTGCATTTAAAAGTACAATATATGTTGGAATTTACACTAGATTAAATGTTGTCTTTGTGATAGGACTTCTAGGCAGATATCAGTCAAATCCAGGACATGATCACTGGGTTGCTATCAAGAAGGTTTTAAGGTATTTAAAGAAGACAAAAGATTATATGCCAATTTACAGATATGTTCAATTCTTGCAGTTAGTAGGGTATTTAGATGTAAACTTTGCTGGCTATTCTAATGACATATAATCAATAACGGAATACATATTTATGTTAGCAGTAAGTGCAATAAATAAAGTTCTATGTCATCTTCTACTATATAAGCAGTGTTAGTAACATTCTTTTAAGCTCCAAAACCTCATGAAGAAGTTAATCGTTTTAACTTTATGAATAGACCCATACGGTTGTATTGAGATAACAAATTTGTAGTATTATTTATTTATTACAGAGGTCTCAAGGGGTCTAAATATATGGTAGTCAAATTTTTTTACCAAAAGCAAACGGTACAGAAAGGTAACATTTTAATATAATATATATTTCATAGATGATGTAATTGCAGATCCACTAACTAAAGGCCTATGCCCATGTGTATTTGAGTGGCATATCGTTAGCATGGGCCTAGGAGCATCATGAGATACTGTTGTTTAGTGGGAGCTATTTTGGCTTTACTTTGATAAAGATTTCATCTGTGTTCATTACACTTTGTAACGGTTTGATATGTATCAACTTTTGTATTCAATAAAATATTTTTGAATGTATTGTTATTATGTTGAATACATATTGATAAAGTCTCAAGAGATTGTATAAACCTTGAGTGAAGGCTAGGGGCATTCGGTTATTAGCCTTGTGCATATGTCTTGTGATACATAAAGAAATGTTAACCATAAAGACAAGACATATGTAGGTTCATTGGAATTATAAAGCATTCTCTAGTGGCACAAGTTTTTGTGACATCTAAGGTAAGAGAATGGTGACTGACAAATGGGATCTCTTTATGAGAGATGTTATTCATTTGACATACTACCATATTGAATCCATATCAATAAAGTTGAGAGCACTCGTGACCATGGAAGGCTCTGTGTGTATACATGTAGTTACCGCCATGATTCAGTGTTTAAGACTTTATGGGATAGGATTGACTATTAAGAATTATCTCTGGACCAAATGTGCGCACATACAGTACGATTTCAATTAATATAGTTCAAGTGGAAGAATGTAAGAGTTTTCCTAATGTGAACTAAATTAATTGATATTGTAATTTACTATTTTTACGGTTACCGTAAAAAGGGTTGGTCTAAGGTGAAATAGAAGGTTTCTTAATTAGTCTAATATGGGCTGACTAATGTGGGTTGAATTGAGCATGGCCCGTAATGAGAGGGACTAGCTAGAAATTCTATAAATAGTGCTCAAATCTCTCTTATAACCCTAATTTCTCACATGTATCCTCACCTAAGGGGCGTTTACCTAACGCTACATGTGAGGGGGCCACTTCATTAAGCCAGTGATACGGAGAGCAATAGAGAAGAATGACTTGTGCATGGAATATTGTGTTTCCACTTCTGCTTCAAGAATAATGGATCTCAAAATAAGTGCGTTAATCTTTCTACTCAATTATGCATGTTCTTGTTCTAGTTATGAAGATCTTGGGATTACGCAATTTGTGTCCAACAAATATACTTTTTCACCATGTTTGTAGTCTAATTGTGAATATGTAAGGGTTGCGAACCGGTTCCATGGACCCACCTGAAAATTGGATTAGATTGTCCACTCATTTAAAAGAGTGTGCAATGAGAACTGCCTAAATCGGGGATCAATTCGAACCGGCCAGTTCTAAGCAATTCTCAGTGGCGCTAGTCTGATTTCCAATTCCGTAAAATTGGAACTGGTAACAGATAGTCTAAGAACCAGTTTTCAGGCTAATCCCTCTCTCTCTCCCCCAGCATCCTCTCTCTTCACCGAAACAGACGAACAGCTGACCACCTCGACCTCCACGGTGACCACCTCCTCCAGCGTGTCCATGAAGGTGCACGACTCAATCTGCCATAAGAGCTTCCCCGTTGGCTAGGCTCTCGAGGAGCACAAGCAGTGCCATTACGAGGCCCCACTCCCGCCTTCTCTGGCGCTGCTATCACAGCCCCAGCTGCTAGTGGGGTGAGCGTCTCAGAGGGAGTGGGATCCACTCACATGTAGAGCTAGGAGCACCGTGAATTTAATTTGAACATCCTGGCACTCTCGGAGTTCTCCCCTAGATTTGTGGTCTCTGGCAACTTGGACAATGAGGTAGAGTGCCCGCATCCCTCCAAGAAGCCTCGGTTCCCAGCATAGGTGAAGATGGAAGCGGCCTAAATGGGTCAAATTGAAAATGCATAGAAACCCACAAAAAAAAAAAAAACCTGTGGTTGGAATCGAAATTAGAACCTGATCAAGTTTCAAATAAGAATAGAGAAATACTAGAAACGATTGTTTTTGTTAGTCAAGCAAGAGAGAGAGAGAGAGTGAAAGAGTGCAGGGGAGGCAAGGGAAAGAGTGAGAGAGAGGAGTTAGCCCGAAAATTTGAGTCCCACACATGACACGTTGCATTCTCAAGGGTCTTCTTGTTTGCCACGCTGGCACACAAGACACATTCAATATTTTCTTCTCTACCTCTACGCGAAGTCTACTCCCCTACCCAGCGCAGGGCCACATGCTTTCGCACTTGGACCTCACCCACTAGCTCTTCCTCCGTGAACTCGCCCTGGCGGTTTTCGTTTTGAGCTTTGAAAATTTGACCATTGACGTCTTCGTTTTTGAACTTTCGACTCTTTTAGAGATTGTGTTGCGTGTATGCAATTTGTTTTCTCTTTTACGTGCACGAAACGATAATTTCTTTGGGCTGTGGAGACTCCTAGAAAGAAATTTTTTGCCGCGAAGTACGTCTCCCACAGGAAGAAACGTTTGCGGCTCTTTGCTTCAGCTTCGCTTTGCCCAGATCGTCCTCCCTATATGACGACATTTTATAGTAGTGCTTTACGCCTCAATCCACTTAATTGAAGGGTATATTAGTCCATAAAAAATATAATCGGACATATAGAATCTCGCGCCATTTATCGAAAAGACGTTCCTGACATGGAAACTAAATCACCTGAAAATGTTTGAGTCTTTTTAAATCATCTGCAGCCCGTGTGTCCTTGTTTCGAGATCTCAACTCTCTCCGCTCTGCCCATCCCTCCGTCCAGGTCCTCATTCTCCCCTTCACTCCCCACCCCAAACTCCCGTAAGGCATTGAGAACGTCCACGACATCAGTCGGTTTGGCAACGTCCTTATTATCTTCGCCCTCCACCTCCTCACCTGGTGGTTCGGCTCCCAACCCAATCCTTCCATGGCCATCCTGTTTGACTTCTTCCTCGGTTGGACCCTCGACTTGGCCGACAAGCTTTAGCGTCTAATGGCTCCGTTGGACCACCAAGAATTGGATTGGACATGTTGTCGCGACCCGATCTCTCTGCCACCCGGTCCTCGGAGAATGAAAGGGGCGAAAGGTTGGATTTAGGGATACTTGACTACAAAAGCTTCCTCAAGGTTCTCATCCACAGAGGTGCAATCATCTCACCTCCTAGGCGAACCTTTTATGAGTTCACTAGATCGCAGTCGCAAGCTCTCCCAAGCTTATATCCCTTGTGATAGTGGAATGTGTCATGACCTTACTCTAACGTCACAACAAGTCTTTATCGTCAATTTTAAGATCGAAAGGAAATCGAATGTAAATGTGAGGTTAAAAGTATTTTTACGATTATGACTACGCTCTCAAGATGTACATCTACTAAATATGGTATCACTTCATTTTCCCGGCTTCACCATTTTGAGTATGCTAAATCATAACCGTGAACCTTTTTCCAAAGATTCATATCCCTCACAACGGGTTTATCAAACAATCTAGTTATTTAAGACAACTATATATAAGATGGGACTCGCCACTAGCCTCATTTCTGAGAGGCCGGCTAGAGAACCTAATTGAGGGTTGGGAATAGTCCTCGATTCTTATGTAACTAGATATCTGGATTTCGAGAACCTAATATTTCTATTAATGCACTTTCAATACCTAACAGTGTGTCATGTTACCTAAGGTGTCCAAACATTTCTTTTTACCTTTCCGAGATCGTCTATCCTAAGCTAAGTGATCATGCGTGAATAGTCATTTTTGTGCCATTCTATTTCTAAGAAAGATAAAAGAAAGCACTCAATTGAATTGAAAATTACGAAACGGTAAGTAAATAACCTAGGAAAGCGATAAATCTATTATGTAATCCTAAGAAAGATAAAAAGAGAGATAAAATAAAAGAACAAGAAAGAAAGGAACCTGCAACTCATCATGTTTTTATATAAATAAGGAGACCCAAGGTATATATCGAGAATGAATGGTACAAAGTTATGGTCGGAATGAACATCGATCTTTCATCGTCTTTGTATCCTCTCCATTTTCGGGATCCTAATTTAAACCTAACCTAAGAACTATAGCTAGATATATACAGTAGAAAGAAACAATCATACATGTCAAAACAATCAAAAGAACGACATAAGGCTAAGATCAATCAATCAAATGAAGTAAAGTTCAAAATCAATCAAATTTGGACATTGGGGCCAGTCTCTGCAATTCATGTGTAGGTTCTCTAGACACTTACCCGATTCATTTTTCATGACTTATAGTCATTATTGACCATTTGTGTTCTCGCATAGCTAATAATGCATGTAAGTCCCTAATAAAGTGTTCTAAGTGATTCCTCAATATTTTCCCTTGGTATCATGCACCACGCCTAACATACATCTAGAATTCACATGCATTGACATGAATTAAACACACAGGTAGGTCTTTTAGACCTTATTTTTCAATCAATAAAGCAAGTGATGAACCGTCAACGGTACACTTATTACAGAGGCACGCGCCTATCAAGAACACAAGCATTTCTATTGAATGACGTGATTCTATGCATGGAGGGGGTACATGTGATGCTTCAAAAATGGATTTGAAATCATCGATAATGGAAAGTAAGGTTTTTGAGACAAAGTGATGTTTTGATTAGGGAATGCATTTAATTGTCAAGGATAGCGTAAGGCTCGCATATATGCATTCACAGGCATCGCAAACATTTTAAATATAGTCCAAACCATGACTATCACAATGTCAAATCGAAGTTCGAAGAGATTTGAAAATTGTTTAGATTAAGGAATATTTAGGCTATGAAACGCATTTAATTGTCAAGATTAGCCTGAGACTTGTATAAACGCACTCACATGCATCATAGACCTTTTAAATACGGTCTAAATCATGACTTTTCCTAAGTCAAATCAAGTATTGAAAAGAATTTCTAAATGTTCGCTTTTGGAAACACTACATGTACCAAAAACATATTAAAGTGCAATTGAAAAGTCAATTCACTGAAAATCATTTGACAATAAAGATTAAAGGATTTGAAACAAATTCTCATGAAGATGACATGGCCTGATTCCATGTACAAACTATCCTAAAAACTTTAGCTAAGTAATTACAACAAAAAGCTTATAATAGAAAGTTTTAGACTAAACACAACAAATCAACAAAATTGGATGGTTCTCATTGATTGTCTAACTATGAAAAAAAATTATACAACATGCACAACATGATATAGAACAACTTTTGGGTAGAAAGTTTCCCTAAAAGAGCTAAGTATGATTTTATAAAAATCAAACAATGAACAACAATGCATTAGGAAATGCAAAATCAGCAGGACATCAAACCATTGCAACCAAGATTTATCCTACCAAATGAAGTCCGAAAATCATGAAATTTCACCACAACACAAATAGAAGGTAATAAACATACTTTATATTAAGGGTCAGACTCAAGAATCCCTACCAAAAAAATTGGTACAAATATGACAAAGGTCTGTCTAAATTGGGGTAAAAGTAGGATCCGAATTTAATCATAAATTGGAATTCTAATCTAACTTAGGAAAAAAATGAAAATGGACCTAACAACGAGTATTTTACATGAAATCAACGGAATTTGAAAGGTCTAGAAGTACTTTACAACTTTCTAGAAGGATCCGGGTTCAATCAAATTCAACTTAGTGTGCACATCAGTTATTAAAAACCATAATGCAAACATGCATTATTATTTTTTAAAATTATTTATGCAATGCACAAATGACATGAAAATCACACACGACCTAGAATTGGATGCAACAAGTGATTAGGATAAGTATCTAACCCTAAATCGGCATGCGAAAATATCATACAATGTAACATGATTTGAGACTTATAATGTCATTGTCGCAACCTAACTTTCGGTGCATCACTTAGGGTTTGATTAATGGATTACTAAGTCTAAATTTAGCACAGGTTCTCCCAAGTCCATACCAAATCACAACTTAGGTTCAAGATTTTAGCATACAAATGAATTTTTTCTAGGAGTCACAAAAAATCAGTTTACGGTAGGTTGATTAAACACCTAAGTAAAATAATGAGAGAACTATTTTACTATTACGAATCAAAGAATTTGGGTATAGGGACTTGGTTATACTAGATTTCTCGAATGCCCTTTTGGTACTATTCTTTTCATAATATATATATATTTATTTATTTATTTATCAAGCAGCTTGAATTTATTTTATTACACCATATCATATGAGATGACCATGATGATGCACTGTGATATCCTAGATTTTCGATTTTGCTTTCAATTGAATAAATCGGGCATTTCATTGATGCACATATAGTGTTGTTCTCGAGCTGATCACTTGTGAGGTAACTAGACTATCTATAGAAGCCATTAAGGATTTTTAGGCAAATAGACTTGAGGATTCGACTAGGAATCGACTATTTGACCGTGCTCATTTGTCGAGATCAGCATGGCACATATATAAATCGATTAGAGATCTGAGATAGGTTAATTCGACCGAGATAAGTGATTAAATGTGGGTGATCCCACTAAATTACAAAATTCATGTCGACTGGCACCGGATTGATTTTTCTATAATATTGGTACCTTGTGTCCGTCTTTGAAATCTCGAGATTTTTCACGACTACCAAGAGTTGCCAATGTGTCGAAGGGGTTCATTGTAGCTCGTAGAAAATTAACCACAGGTCATTTGCACTAAAAAGTTCTAAAAGTTACCCGGTAGCCTAGGTCATGCTAAAATCGCTTCAAAGCGAAATTAACCGCAAATTTGAATCCGATTTTAGGAATTGAAAGTTCTGTCATGTCACAGGTGATTTTAGGAATGACGACTCAGTCTTAGAAATTTTTTTTGCAAACCAAGATTTTTTGGCAAAAAGTCGTCCTAGGGCCCTTTTTGTTCAAAAAAAGTCCGAGACCGCTTTTGATCTCGCAATTGGGATGCAAGTGGGATCAATTGGTGAGAAAAAATACTAATTGAAGTATTGAGGTGTTGGTTGATTTTATAGAGGCCAATTTGTATTGATTAAGAGGGAGTTGGTGTCCAATTGAGGGAGAAACCCATGAAACTCTTAGCTCCCCCTTGCCTAGGCTTTTTGGACCATTTCAAGCATTGCAAATTGAGCCTTGGTGGCTAATTTGAGGCCAAGGAAGGCAGCTATGGCTTCTTCTTCCTCAATCCACTTGCTTTCTCCATTGTTGATTGACTTTTGAAGCTTCAAAGAACTAGAGAAAACCACAACTCATCTCCCTTGGCCGTCACACGCCCACCGAACCTTTCTTCTCCTCTGTTTTCTCTTTTGCCGGTTTTTGCTCCACTTGACCTTTTGCCAAAGATCTGAGTTAAATGTGGTCTTCCTGAACGAATTAGCCTTCATGCCACCCACCGTTGCACTTAGCACATCCAAACCGTTCAAATGAGCTAGACCTTGCGCCGAATGGAGCCTCTAGCCGTCCTATACCTTGGCGAGAAGGAATCGGTCGCTGGTCCGTCGGTCCCCTATCCACCTACACCATTTCGTGATTTTCTTCGTTTTTCTCCAATTTCGCACTTCCTTTAGCCATTCCATCCACCTACAAGACCCCTTAACCCCTAGGAGCCACCAGTTGTCGACCACCCGCTCGCCGGAGCTCCGATCAACCCATTTCTTCGCTGTTCAACCTTGGTTCTCCTCTGTCCAGCAAGAGTAGAAGCAGTAGCCAAACTAGCAAGGAGTCTAGGACTTCATGGCCCATTCCGAGCCCTTCCCGGCCTTCGTTGGTGTTGCTGCTTGGAGGATTATTGCTCGCCTCCGCGTCGTGGTCGCCGTGGACTCACCGGCTCGCAAATCCAGTGAGTTTAACTCACTAATTCTCGCTTAGAAGTTAATTGTGCTTAGGGGTTGATCAGTTTATGCTAAGATGGATTAAGTGGTTAGATTATACTATATTAGTAATTTAATTAATTGTCAATGCATGTTAGGTGGTTAGTTTTATGTAATTAGCAAGTAAATAGACTCTAGTATTTATTTAATGAGTCTCGAGAATTTTCCGGGCCTGTTCCGGCATATAATTAGGCATTACGGGCCTAAGTATGCATTTATGGCATTTATTTAATATTTTATGTAATTATTTAATTATTTATTTCTTTTCCAGAAATTAGACCTGATGGTCGGTGATCAGAAAATTACACTGATCACAACGGTGTGATATGTTTATTTATTTGAGCTTCAAATTATTCTGATTGTGATTTAATTGTGAAATTGTGAATTTATCTTTAAATTAATTAATTTTAGTAATTGATTGGAAAATTACCGGGTGTGGGTCTATAGCGCCAAAAATCTATTTTGGGACTATTGAAAATAATGGGAGGTTCAAAAGTGAAAATCTTATATTTTAGCTACGATCGGCCGTGTACCCACACACATGTATTTTTATTTTATTTTATTGAGAATGATAAAAATGGTAAATGAAATTGTATAGTTCGGCATTGTATACTATATTAACCTACGGGCGATATGTCAGCTTAGATTGAAGGTTGTATACCAGTATACTATATCAACCCATGAGCTCTGATATGTCAGCTTAACGAGAGCAATATACTTTATTAGCTTAGCGAGATCAATGTTTATCAGCTTAGAGAGATCAATATTTATCACCTTAGCGAGAGCATTAATAGTATACTATATCATCCTACGGGCTCTAATATGTCAGCTTAGATTACGAGCAGTATACTTTATCATCTTAGAGAGAGCATTATTAGTGTGCTATATCAACTCAAGGGTTTGATATGTCAGCTTAGTGAGAGTAGTACACTATTTATCAGCTTAGTGAGAGTTATACTATCAATTTATCAGCTTAGAGCGAGCAGTCCTATTATGGGTGGACTTATAGATAGTATTACATGGGCCAATCAAGAAATGGTCGCGATGACATGTAATCGACTGGGTCGATTGATCGATAGTTCGATCGGTTTGATTGGATGATGTGATTGTTAGTATTTATGAATTGAACTGACTTGCAATAAGGAATTGAGGCTAAGGTATATCCTCTGACACCTGATTGTGCTTAAGCAGCCCTTAGGGCGTAATTTTCTTCCTAATCGAGTCTTAAGGGGTTGAACTTGCTGAGACACACTTTGACCCCGTTGTAGGATCACATTTTCAAGTCTCTAGGTGACGGCCATGGAGAGCTGGGAGTCCCGGAGTTTTGGGGAGATGGAAAAAGCATAATCGGTGAACCTGTCAAGCTAGTCAGTCATAGGACAGTTCCTTTTTGATGAGCTAACATTTTTGTAACCAGCCTGGTCTTGTGTATAAACCCGTTTGTTTATAAAAGACTTGTTGTGGTTTTAAAAGTTTGGCCCTGCTTTCCTATCCCATTATTTTATTGCTTGGGAATATATATATGTTTCTGCATGCGTATATTAAAATGAATAGGTTGGCGATATCGCTAATATATCAACCAAGTAGGGATGGGCATGGGCTCAGAGGATCGGGACGTGACATCCCAGTTAAGTGGTATTAGAGCGGGTCGATAGTTAGAGTGATAAGGTGTGATGAGTCATGGGATAGTTAGTAGTAATGACATTTATTTCATGCTGGTGCATGTGATTGATAGTTGGTTGGTAGCTTGTTTGTGTGAGTCACTCAAATTCTAATATGCTATTGGAATTAAAAAATAGGTTTTTATAAATATCCTGTGTTATGAGTGATCAAGAGTTGAGGACTCCTAATAAGAGGGTAGTAGCCTCTGTGACTCGGAGTGGAACGCTGACAAGGATCGGTGTTTGAGATAGTCGTGGCAGAGCACAGGCTTGGGCCAGCGCGAGTGTAAGAGTACCGTCGCAGGTCGGTTCTAGTGTAGTAGCACCGAGCGATTCTAGGTTCGACAGGATCGTTCAGGCACTAGTGTTCCTTGGGAACTTGTTGAGCCAATAAGCTTAAGACCAAGTCACCGCTGTTGTCGCTGTCACTACCACCACCAGTGTTGTAACCGTTGTTGTTGCCACACCTGCTGAGGTCCAACATGGAGATTTGATTTGGGGGCAAGCCGTTGCATCCCGAGTCGAGGTTCGAATTTAGTAGAGATGGAAACCAATTTGGGAAGGAGCCTATGATTGGAGAAAAGTATCATATTCCGTCCAACTGGAAATGTGGGATGGACAGGTCAGCAATGAAACAGAATGGAGTGTGTCATGTTGATGGAACCCGACATGGATCAGCCTTGTGTCTTGTTAAGTCAAGTGCTTGTTCTAAGTGCGACAAACAAGGTTACCTGGTCAGAAAAAGGTCCTCGAAGGCCAATAGGACAAATTAGCAGGAATACGCCGTAGAACACACTGTGGGGTATTTTGGACAGACTTTGGTGCAAGTAAGAGTGCATATTGTCATCTGACAGGAGATAGAGGACTCACCAGTTATGTACCGAGTTTGTAGAAGGAAGTATGGATCGATCTAGTGTCCTTATATAGTGGAAATGTGCTATAGATATAGCCAGCATGGTCATCAGGTGAGGGACTATTAGTATGAGCCCAAGAGAACACAAGCACTGCTATCACAAATAGGACACCTTTGGGATGGCGAAAGAGATAGGAGTTGAACCGACCATGCACCGATTAGAGGAAGAATGTTTTGGGATGATTTTAACATAGTAGCACATCAGAGTTTTGGTTAAGTTCATGGAACTTCAACTTATTGAAATGAAGCTGAAAAAAAGAGAATCACTAACTAGAATTGTACTTGATTAGCTGTTCGTGTACAACTTTGATGCCAAGTGTGGAAAGATTTGACTCTTGGAGCATATTGCGTTAATGAATTGATGTCATGACATAACTTGACTTAATCTATTAGCAGGTGGAAGTGTCAAGTTTATTAGGAGTCGAGAATAACCCTTGATTTCTTTAATCTCGTCACTTGAGGCAACCGGTTTGTTAGGCGGAGGTTGCCAAGGTTACTTGGCTATTGTCATAGAGAAGACAGATTGAAAAACTGAAAATTGAGGACTTCTCAGTAGTCCAAGAATTTCTGGATGTGTTTCCACATGTATTGCTAGGTTGGTCGTCAATGAAAGAGATAGAATTCGTGATTGAGTTAGCACCCTGGACAGCTAATTTCTAAGGCTCCTTACCGGATGGCACTATCAGAGTCGAAGGAACTGAAGGTGTAGATGCAATAGTTATTAGATAAGGGATTCATACGTTCCAGTGCATCACCTTGAGGAGCACCGGTTCTATTTGTCAAGAAGAAAGATGGTTCGATGTGCTTGTACATTGACTATCGCCAACTCAATCAAGTGACGATCAAGAACAAGTATTCATTACCGAGGATTGATGACTTATTTGATCAGTTGCAAGGAGCATCGATATTTTTGAAAATCGACTTGAGGACAGGATATCATCAGTTGAGGATCAGGAAAGAAGACATTCCACAGTCAGTATTTCGTACTCGGTATGGTCATTATGAGTTCATGGTGATGCCATTCGAGTTGACGAATGCTCCAACTATTTTTATGGATTTGATGAACCGAGTATTCAAGGAATATCTGGATCAGTTCGTGATCATGTTCATCGATGACATTCTGGTGTATTTGAGGAGTGCTGAGGAGCACGAGGATCATTTGAGATTAGTACTCTAGACTTTAAGGATTCATCAACTGTATGCTAAGTTTAACAAATGTGAGTTTCGGTTGACTCGTGTTGTGTTTATAGGTCATATAATCTCAGGAGAAGGAATCTCCATGGACCCGAGCAAGATTGAAGCCGTGATTAACTAGCCATGACCGACTACTGTAATAGAGATCCGAAGTTTTCTAAGTTTGGCAAGCTATTACAGATGGTTTGTGGAAGGATTCTCATCTTTAGCGTCGCCTCTGACAATACTCCTAAAGAAAGACGAGAAATTTGTCTGGTCAGACAAGTGTGAATGTAATTTCCAAGAGTTGAAGCAAAAGCTAACTACCGCACATGTGCTGACAATTCCATCTGGTCCTGAAGGATTCGAGATCTACAGTGATGCATCATTCAAAGGATTGAGTTGCGTGTTGATGCAACATGGTAGAGTTGTTGCATACGTCTCCCGCCGATTAAGACCTCATGAATTGAATTACCCAGCGCATGACTTAGAACTCGCGGCAATCATATTTGCGTTGAAGATTTGGAGACATTACTTGTGTGGGGAAAAACTTCAGATCTTCACGGACCATCAGAGTCTCAAGTACCTATTCTCTTAGAAGAAGTTGAATATGAGACAATTCCGATGGATGGAATTGCTAAAAGACTACGATTGTGATATTTTATATCACCTAGGAAAAGCAAACAAGGTTGCTAATGCTTTGAGCCAGAAGTCGTCAATTGCTCACCTGTTGGTTAAGGAGTGGAATCTAATCAAGTGAGCTCGAAATTCGGTGTTCAAATTTGAGGTTGGCCACCTTTCTCATTTCATGGCCACCCTCAGAATTGAGTCGGATGTGCAAGTTAGGATTAAGCTACTCCAACTGACAGACCCAGATGTTTAAAAAATTTTGCAAGAGGATATCAAAGAGAGGAAGGTTGATTTCTAGATTTCTGATGATGGAACACTGAAGTTCCTTGGACGTTTGGTTGTACTTAACTATGCGAAGCTTAGAGAGGATATTTTATCAGAAGCTCATCGTAATAGTTACAGCATTCATCTTGGAAGTACCAAGATGTATCAGAATTTGTGTCAGCACTATTGGTGATTGAGTATGAAGGCAGACATTGCCAGGCATGTCGCCAAGTGTTTGACATGTCAACAGGTCAAAGCTCAACATTGCAAGCCAAGAGGATTTTTGCAACCTCTTGAGATCACAGAGTGGAAATGGGAGTATATCACGATGGACTTCATAATCGGGTTACCAAGGAGTCAAATAGGTAATGATTCGATTTGGATAATGGTCAACAAGTTGACAAACTTGGCTCACTTTATCGCAGTGCAAAAGGATCTTGACTTGGATAGGCACGCTGAGTTGTACGTGCACCATATAGTTCGACTGCATGGAGTGCCAGTTACGATAAATTCAAATCGAGACCAGAGGTTTACCGCCGTTTTTTAAAAGAGCTTGCAGGGTGTTTTAGGTACAAAGCTGCAGTATAGTACAACATATCATTCTTAGATGGATGGTCAGTCTGAGAGGACAATTTAGACCCTAGAAGATATGCTGCAAGCTTGTGTATTGGACTTTAAAGAAAGTTGGGAGAAACAACTTCATTTTGTGGAATTCGCCTACAACAATAGTTATCAGCAGAGCATCCAGATGGCTCCATTTGAAGCGTTGTATGGTAGATCATGCAGAACACCAATGTGTTGGGGTGAAGTTGGGGAAAGAAAGATTACAGGCCCAGAGTTGGTTTAGCAATCAGTGGATGCCATGGCAGTGATCAAAGGTAGATTAAAGATTGCTCAAAGTCATCAAAAAAGTTACACAAATAAGCGTCGAAGGCTTTTGGAATTTTAAGTTGGTGATCATGTTTTTTCTGAAGGTGTCACCAATGAGGGGAACTTCGCGCTTTGACAAGAAAAGAAAATTGAGTTCGAGGTACATAGGTCCGTTTGAGATTCTTGAGAGAATTGAGACTTTAGAGTATCGTCTTGCGTTGCCGCCGAGATTGGCGCAAGTGCACGACATCTTTCACGTGTCAATGTTAAGGAAGTATGAGCCTAACTCGACCCACATGCTCAATTTCAAGGAATTAGACATGGATGACCGAGTGTCATACGTTGAAAGCTCGGCTTAGATTGTGGATAGAAAAGAGCAAATTCTGTGTACAAAGACCATCCCAATGGTCAAAGTGGTTTGACAACACCATGGTACTTAAGGAGCAACCTGGGAGATGGAAGAGTCGATGAGGCATTTGTACCCCCATCTTTTTGCTTAAGTATTGTAAGGTTTAAATTTCGAGGAAAAATTTTTTATAAGAGGGGAAGAATTGTAACATATTGAATTTTCAATTTTGCTTTCAATTGAATAAATTGAGCATTTCATTGACGCGTTTATAGTGCTGTTCTCAGAGATGATTACTCGTGAGATAACTAAACTATCTATAGAAGCCATTAAGGATTTTAAGGCAAATAGACTTGAGGATTTGACTAGGAATCGACGTTCGACCGTGCTCATCTCTGAGATCATTACGTCACCTATATAAATTGATTAGAGATTAGAGATAGGTCGGTTTGACTGAGATGAGTGATTAAATATAAGTGATCCCACTAAATTACAAAATTCTTGTCGATCGGCACTAGACTGATTTTTCTATCGTTTTGATACTCTGTGTCCGTATTTGAAATTTCGAGATTTTTCACGACCACCGAGAGTCACCAATGTGCCAAAGGGGTTCATTGTGGCTCGAAGAAAATCGACCACGGGTCATTTCCACTAAAAAGTTTTGAAAGCTACCCGGTAGCCTAGGTCACGCTAAAATCACGCTAGAGTGAAATTAACCGCGAATTTGAATCCGATTTCAAAAATAGAAAGTTCTGCCATGTCATAGGTCATTTTAGGAACGTCGACTCAATCTCAAAAGATTTTTCTGCAAATCGAGACTTTTTGGGAAATTAATTAGGTGGTTAGATTATACTAGATTAGTAATTTAATTAATTGTCGATGCATGTTAGGTGGTTAATTTTATGTAATTAGCAAGTAAATAGTCTCTAGTATTTATTTAACGAGTCTTGAAATTTTTACGGGCCTATTTCAGCATATAATTAGGCATTGCTGGTGTAAGTATGCATCTATGGCATTTATTTAATAATTTCCGTAATTATTTAATTATTTTTTATTTTTCGAAAATTAGACCGAGATGGCCGGTGACCGGAAAATTATGCTGATTATAGCAGTGTGATCTGTTTATTTATTTGAGCTTCAAATTGTGCTAATTGTGATTTAATTGTGAAATTATGAATTTATCCTTAAATTAATTAATTTTGGTAATTAATTGAAAAATTACCGGGTGTGGGTCTATAGCGCCAAAAATCTATTTTGAGACTGTTGAAAATAGTGGGAGGTTCAAAAGTGAAAACCTTGTATTTTGGCTAAGGTTGACCGTGTACCCACACATGTGTATTTTTTTTTTTATCGGGAATGATAAAAATGTAAATGAAATTGTATGGTTCGGCATGGTATACTATATTAGCCTATGGGCAATATATCAGCTTAATTTGAGAGCAGTATACTAGCATACTATATCTACCCACGGGCTCTAATATGTTAGCTTAGCGAGAGCAATGTTTATCAGTTTAGCAAGAGCAATATTTATCAGCTTAGCGAGAGCATTAACAGTATATTATATCATTCTACGGGCTCTGATATGTCAGCTTAACGAGAGTAGTACACATTATTAGCTTAGCGAGAGCATTAATAGTATACCATATCATCCTACGGACTCTGATATGTCAGCTTAGGTTGCGAGCAATATACTTTATCAGCTTAGGAAGAGCATTATTAGTGTGCTATATCAACTCAAGGGTTTGATATGTTAGCTTAGCGAGAGCATAACACTATTTATCAGCTTAGTGAGAGCTATACTATCTATTTATTAGCTTAGAGCAAGCAATCCTATTATGAGTGGACTTATCAATAGTATTGAATGGGCCGACCAATAAATGATCGTGATGGCATGTAATTAACTGGATCGATTGATCGATAGTTCGATTGGTTTGATTGGATGATGTGATTGTTAGTATTTACGAATTGAACTAACTTGCAGGAAGAAACTAAAGTCAAGGTAAGTCCTCTGATACCTAATTGTGTTTAAGCAGCCCCTAGGGCATAATTTTTTCCTAATCGAGTCTTAGGGGGTTGAATTTGCCAAGACATAGTCTCACCCCGTTGTGGGATCACATTTTCAGGTCCCTAGGTGACGGCTGTGAAGAGCCGGGAGTCTCGGAGTTTTGGGGAGATGGAAGAAACATAATCGGCGAACCTGTCATGTTAGTTAGTCATAGGACAATTCATTTTTTATGAGTCCACATTTTTGTAACCAGTCTGGTTTTGTGTATAAACCTGTTTGTTTATAAAAGACTTGTTGTGGTTTTAAAAGTTTGGCCCTACTTTCCTATCCCATTGTTTTATTGTCTGGGAATATATATATGTTTCCGCATGCATATATTAAAATGAATGGGTTGGCGAGGCGTTTTAAGACATCGCTAATATCGGCCAAGTAGGGATGTGCACAGGCTCTAAGGATTGGAATGTGACATGCGCAATTCACCAATTTAACACCCAATAAAATAATAAATTGCATAACTTTTCTGATAACAATGAAATCTTCTGTAATGTTAGCTTATAATTCATATCAATGGCCATAAACATAATTTCTAATTGGCACGTAATCACTCAATCTTTTTTTGGATTTATTTCATTTAAATGCAATCTAATCTACGTGTAATGAAATTTAATCAAATGACCTAATTCTAATGACTAACAATTTTTAAATAAGTGGACCTAACAACAATTAGTAAATAACGTATATTTTATGAACCTAATTTTATATGACATGCCCATGATATTTTTATTTTTCATAGAAATTCGTAATTTAAAATTCCCAATAATAAAAATGTACCTAAGTGAGATATTACCTATTTTAAGTTAGGAAATAGACTAACCTAAATCTTATCTTAACTTAGAAACTTATCTCAACATGCAATTTAATTCAAATATATTATCTAAATTAGATATCATCTAAATATGCATTCTATTATAATTAGAAAGGTATCTAACTATTCTATCATGTAAATCTATATAGGAAATCCATTCTAATCTACATGCTATGCAATTTTTTGTATTTTGAGCATAAATAAAGCAACTAAAACAAGAGAGTCAGCATATCCTCAAGATCATATGTCATCCAATCAATGCGAATAAATATATATATCCAATCAACATGCAATTTCGCGAATAAAATTGATGAGTTGGTCTAACGCCTTAGAAATCAAAACATCAATTTTCAAGATTCCCGTGAAATCATTAATTCCATCAAAAGTCTTATAGATGAAATCAAAGATTATATGCCGTTGCGAATTAGGAAATAAATCCTAATTGGGGTACGCTTTTTGACTGAAATTCAGGAATCATGTAATATTCTCAATGAAATTGAATTAAAGAATATTTAAATCAATGTTGAACGAGATAATTAGTTAATTCAGATTATTGCACGGATAAGTTTCCCGAATTGGAACCGGCGAAAAATAAACTCTGACGATGATGGGCGATGGTGCACAACGGCAGTGCCGATCTCGATGGTGAAAACAACGAACAGCAGCAGAGGAGAATAGCGAGCCCAAACGACAAGGACATCGAATTTGCGACGGCGAATTGGCGCAGCAGCAGGGTGTCACGGGTCGCATTCGCTTGGAACAGCGGTTAGAATCTCGAGCGACTTCGTGGCAGAAGTGACGTTGGCCACAATTTGGGATCAGCAACAACGTTGAATTTTCCTGAGCACCAAAAAAAAAAAAAATAGAAGCTGCTGGACACTGAGGATATCGAGCACGTGTTAAGCAACGGATATGGATAGCAGCGGCCTTGGACAAGACACCGACGCTGCAGAAAACTCGCTAGACCTTCTAGCATGAGGGTCAGGAACGCTTGACTGCAAAAGGTTGACCAAAAGACCACGTGGGTTTACCGATGCAATTATTGAACCCCTGGACTCCTTGATAATTGCCAAGGAAGTCTGCTGGATCACCAAAGTGGAAGAAAGCTGTTAACTCAAACCGATAAGTGCGGGCTCTTCGCAAGTCTTGCCAATGTGGCTATTTTGGGCTGTGCGATGGAAGGAACTGCCGCAAGCTGTTCTCGTCGGACCGGCCAGAAAAAGGAAAGGCGTCGTGAATGGTGAGGGTGCGACTGTGGTGGCAGCATCGTGGGGGGTCTCACAAAAAGCTTGGCTTGGATCTCTCTCTCTCTCGTGTATGATCAAGTCTCTCACTTGTGAAGCCCCCCTCTTTCGTTAAAGAAAGACCCCCTTTTACAGTGCCCGCCTTGTACTGCAAAAGAGAAAATTTGAATAAAACAATAATAGATAAATTCCACACTTCCTCCATTATCCTCTGCATGCATATCACGTATTCCCCTCAATATCTTTCCTTGCGCTACAAAATTGGAAATACAAATAAGATCACTAAAGAAAGACCCCCTTTTATAGTGCCCGCCTTGTACTGAAAAGGAGAAAATTTGAATAAAAAAAGAATAGATAAATTCCACACTTCCCCCATTATCTCCTGCATGCATATCATGTATTCCCCTCAATATCTTCCTTGCGCTACAAAATTGGAAATACAAATAAGATTGGATGATATGTTATCGTCGCCTTGCTTCTCCTTCATATTCACTTCTCCAAATTACTGAGCACGTACAAATAAATCAAGAATCCATGCCGATTGCATTTTTTTCTTTATTAACCAAAGTTGATACGCTTGAATATAAAGCAATCCGCCTGAATATTTCAAAATATTCTCCCATTGGATGAAAAAAATAATAGCCTAATTGATCGCAATATAATTCTCGACTACGGGCTAGGGTCAAATTTATCATCACTAGTTCAATCCAATCAATTCAATTCAAAATCATTTATTTGAGTCCATCCGCCATCGGTCTAAATTAAAATGTAATTAATGGAAATATGAACTATGTAGTAAATGCTCTTAATGCAAGTAATTAATATTTTTGCTTAGGGTCGAGGTCGATCTCTAATTTTCTATGCAATAGATAAATGATCAAGTCGCCAAAATTTAGGTGTCAACAGTCATATTTGAAAATTTCTAAGTGCAACTAGTCTAATTGTAGCATGACTTTTACATATGAAATGACATTCAATCATAATAAACCACATATGCATACAAACCTTATATGGTATATTTTAATAATCAAGAAGGCACCAACATAAAATTTGGTCTCTAAGAGACCCAAACACGCATGAGAAAGCATGCGCACGATAAGACTTTAATCCAACATTAAGATCTAAAAGTATGCTTGATTTCGGTCATCTAGGAATGTCAACAAATCTCACAAAAAACTTGACATATAGAATGAATGATGGCAAACATTTTTCGTTAAGAACTCAAGGCCTAATTGCAATTATACAAATTATTAAGAAAATGACAAGACAGATACAAATTTCTAAGCATCCTAATTGCAGCTGAACCTATATGCGTTTAGATATGCATTTGACATACCGAATGGTAATGAAATTATGGAGATTATGCAACAATAGAAAGCATACAACATGTATTTCAATCTTCATGAAGATCCTAAGGTCAAATAAGCTCATCAACATGCTCAATTTTGCCAAAATGTGCCTCGGAATAGTGCAGGGCAAACTGACCTATATTCTATTTAAGTGGTTTTTGTTAGAGAAAACTCCTTTATTGTTTTAAAGTTAACAAAACATTTCCAAAAATCTAATATGAAGAACTCCAGACTCTACTATCAAAAGTCTGAAGACCACCAGACTTAGGTTAGAAAGTCCACTATCACTGGCAATTTCCAGACTGAAGAATGAAGACCTATCCAAATGAGAGATTATCTTTATTTCTTCGAGAAGTTAATTCGTATAACTTATAGACGATCTTATGGCTAGATACAACACTTGCGCAACTGATTATCCTTATTGATTTCAATCTCGATAATTAAATCTTTTGAAGAGCGAAGTAAACTTGGAAGGTTCTACTTATGGAAACCAAATATCCTGGCTATATTGGCGAATAGGATTAATGAGCTTTCATCACCAATCCTTCAACGACTCGAGATCACCCTAATTCATTTTGTCCAACGGGTAGATTGGAATAATTCCTTTGAAAAATGCCAACAATTGTTTTGGCATGAAGGAGTATTTAAGGCTGACCCTCCAGTTGTTTGAAGAAGTACGTGAAAGAAGAATTTCAAAGTCTGACTCTCTATAGTTCATTGCTCTTTCATTCAATCGAGCTCAAAATTGTGTACAAAAGAGAGAAACACATACTGAGACTTTGTGAGAAGTTTAGTATAGACTCTTCACTAAGGAAGTCGAAGATCACAAGTTGTAAAATTTATTTTGATTCATAGTGAATTCCAGCTAGTGGGCTGTCAGCGTTGAAGAGTGGACGTAGGCTTGATCTAAGCTGAACCACTATAAACTTTGTGTTCTAATTCCCTTCCCTTATCGTCTTATCTTCATTCGTTGCTTTATATAACTATTTAAATCTATCTACGTCCTTAGTCAATTATTTTCAGAAGGGAAAATATGAGAAAATTTTATTTACATCTATTCACCCCCCTCTAGGTGTTTACACTAGTCACTTTCAATTGATATCAGAGCCTGTGTGCTTTTTATTGAAGTGTTTACTACTTTTTAAAGCTAAAGATCTATGGTTAGTATTTTGGCTCCAGGATTGGCCAAAGCAACACCAGACCTCCATATTTTGATGGAAAGGAATACAACATTTGGAAGAACAAGATGAATGCATTCTTAAGATCGAAAGATCCTCTAAAATGGGACGTAGTTGAAAAAGGGATCATTCCAAAAGCCCCATCAACATTAGAAAGGGGAAAGGAAGTAGTGTATGTAGGTGAATTACCACAAACAAAAATAACCAAGAGATAAACTCTTAATGCTAAAGCTATCTACTCCTTATACTTTGCTTTATCTCCTACTGAGTATAATCGAATTTCTTCCTATGAAACAGCTGAGGAAGTATGGGACAAGCTACACGTAACATATAAAGGAACTGATTGAGTTAAAGAAACGAAAATCAATATTCTACTCGGATAATACAAAGCCTTCAAAATGAAGCTTGGTGAATCCATCACTGACATGTTTAGTCGATTTACAGAAATTGTAAACGGCTTAGCATATCAAGGGCAGCCAATCTCAAGATCGATGAAGGTCAACAAGTTGCTGTGAGGTTTATCCAAATACTGAAATCACATGAAAACATCCATTAGAGAGACGCAAAGAATCATGCCTCTTTCTGTAGATGAACTGGTAGGCACACTTCAGCCATATGAAGTAGAGCAAAATAATGAGGATGAAGACCCCGAAGGTAAGAAGTTAATTGCCTTAAAATCTAACTATGATTATGATGATATAGACTCAGAAGACGACTTGGACAATGAAGAGCTAGCACTCATGATAAGGAAGTTCAGGAAGTTGAACAGGAAATGAAAAAGGTTTAATTGGAAAAAGCAGAACAAGCAGAGATTTCAAAAAGGACAAATTGAGGATGATGAAACGAGTCAAGATGTGATATGCTTTGAATGTAGAGAAAAGGGACATATCAAACCAAACTGTCATTTGTTGAAGAAGAAGAAGAAAGCAAAGAATGAGAAAAACAAAAATGCTCTCAAAGCAAAAACATGGAGCGATACTGAATGCGAGAAAGTGATGAAGAATATGTCAATATATATCTAATGGCAAATTCAGAATCAGACTCAGACTCTGAAACAGACTCAAGCTCAAACTCAGACTCAGATAAAGAAGTCAAGGTAATCAATTTAAAGATTCCCGCTAAAGTCTTGAAGTATATAGATGAACTCTGTCTTAGTCTTAAAACATCTCTTAAAATGATTTCCGAGCTAAAAAGGGAGAATTCCAAACTGAAGCAACAAAAAACTACTTGGAAAGAAAAACTTGAAAGTTTAGACAAAAGTTTCGTTGATTTAAAAGAAAATGCAGACACTTTTTCAAAGGAAAATACCTTTTTAAAAGAAGACATTTTAAATATTACAAAAATGTTTTTAAAAGGATCTGAGAAGCTGGAAAAGATTCTTTCTGTTCAAATACCTTATTTTAATAAATTTGGTTTGGGAATGACTCCTAAAACCATTCTTCTAATTGATTTTCAAAAATAAAGGAAAGAATTAAACAAAGACCTACAAAAACAGCTTATAGAAATCATTTTCAAATAATTTTTGTAAAACCTATTGGCCGAAGTGCTCTCAAATGTTCCAAGTGTAACAGCTCAGAACATTTTGAGAAAGAATATCCAAAAGTTTGGAGACCAGTTAAAAGAGATTGGGCAAAGACTGTATTTTGTACTAAGTCCTCTAGACCCAAGAAAATGTGGGTACCAAAGAAAACTTGAGCTCTTTTTATGATTGTGGGTCACTATTAAGAAAAAGATCAAATGGTATTTGGATAATGGCTGCTTGAAACATATGACAGGAGATTCAAAATGTTTTACAAAACTCATAGAAATAAATGGTGGAAAAGTTTCTTTTGGAGGAAACAGTAAAGGAAGAATTGTTGGATATGGAACTGTAAAGATTGGAAGTCTCACAATCAATAATGTTTCATTGGTGGAAGGTTTGAATTATAATCTTTTTAGTATTAGTCAATTGTGTGACACTAGATTCAAAATTAATTCTCAAGAAGGCATTTATTCGGGAACTAGTAAAGATCTCTCTCAATCTTTTGCTGGACGAAGATATGAGAATATTTATCTTCTGGATATAAAACCAGAAAGTTCTCAGTGTCTAATATCCATTCAAGATGAAGTAAATCTTTGGCATCGAAAGCTTGGTCATGTTGACATGAAGCAAATTGCCAAGATTTCATCTAAGAAGCTTGTTCGTGGATTATCCAACCTGACCTATCAAAAGTCTGATCGATGCACATCATGTGTATTGAGAAAATAGGTTAGAAGTTTTTTTAAACCCATAAATTAAGTTTCTACTAATTGAGCTTTGTAGATTCTACATATGGATCTCTTTAGACCAACCAGAATGCAAAGCATTGGTGGAAAGAGATACTGCCTAGTAATCGTGGATAATTACTCTCGCTTTACATGGATATACTTCCTCACAAGTATATCTGAATAATTCTCTTACTTTTCAAAATTTGCCAAAAAAGTTCAAAATGAAAAAGGTTATACTATTTCAAGCATACGAACAGACCATGTATGTAAATTTGAAAATCAAGACTTTGCAAAATTCTGTGATGAATCTGGTTTCTAGCATGTTGTCACGCCCCGATCCTCGGGCACGTACACATCCTTCTTACTTGGTCAATTTTATAATGTGATATCCCAGGACAATGTATCGCCGACCCTTTCATTTATTAAGCACATGCGGAAGCAGTTAAAATCCCCAGACAATAAAACGATGGGATAGAAAAGCAGGGCTATATTTTTCATATTGAAATTTATAACCAACTTTTATACAAAACACAAACCAATTCATAACTATTCACTTCAAAAGAAATTCTCGAAAGAAGATAGACTCTCACCCATCCAGCCATACTTAAGGCCCCTCTCGGGATTATCTTCTTCTTCCAAAATCCTTCTCTTTAAGTTTCGCCTCCGAGTTCTCCTTCTTAGACTCCTTCTCAGCTCCTCAACAGGGTCCTGAAATGTTTTTCCCCAAACGGGGTTGAGACTACGTCTCAGCGAGTTCTACCCCACTAAGCCCGATTAGTAAACCATTATACTATAGGCTGCCTATACACGCATAGGGCAGAAGACGTACCTTGGTCTCAGATCCCACCTGCAAGTCAGTACAATTTATAATAGACACCCAAGCAATCACATCACTGATCGAAGCATCGATCAAATCGACCTAGTCGATTAAGTGCCAACAAGACCACTCACGGTCATTTCTAATTAGTCAATCAATCCACGACATCAAATCAAAGCAATGATCAATCGATCTAGTCGATTTCATGACAGCCTGACCATTTCCCGGTCATTCAAGCTATTGCTATTCAGAGTCCCACTCGACAACATTCAATATTTAATGGCTTTACGGTCCCACTCGACCACTTTCAATATTCAATGGCTTTACGGTCCCACTCGACCACTTTCAAAATTCAATGGCTTTATGGTCCCACTCGACCACTTTCGATATTCAATGGCTTTACGGTCCCACTCGACCACTTTCGATATTCAATGGTTTTACGGTCCCACTCGACCACCTGCTCTTTAAAATGTCATTTTGAATCAGCGAGCCCACGTGCATTCTCCAAGGCGATGCATCAAGTCACCGAGCCCACGCGTCTCTTCAAGATGCCAAATGTACTCATTGAGACCACGTGCATTCTCCGAGGTAATGCATCAAATTACCGAGCCCACGTGTCTCTTTCAAGATGCCACACTTAATCACCGAGCCACATGCATTCTCCAAGGCGACATGCTTCGTCACCGAGCCATGTGCATTCTCCGAGGTGATATATCTAATCATCAGGCCCCGTGCCCTTTCATGATGATCCATCCCATTTGACCAACGAAATGGCCTTTGTACGCAGAACTTGCTCTTTACGATCGACAATCTGGACCGGGCTTTCTACGTATGACACACGGTCATCCACGTCCAATTCCTCAAAATTGAGCACATGGGTTGGGTCAGGCTCGTACTTCCTTAACATCGACCCGTGAAATACGTCATGCACTTGCGCCAATCTTGGCGGCAACGCAAGACGATACGCTAGGTTTTTGATTCTTTCAAGAATCTCAAACGGACCTATGTACCTCGGACTCAGCTTGCCTTTCATACTAAAGCGCGAAGTTCCCTCATTGGTGACACTTTCAGAAAACGTGATCACCAACTTGGAATTCCAAAGACCTTCGACGCTTATCTCGCATAACTTTTCTGCCTCGCTCCGCACTATCTTTAATCTGTCTCGATCACGCCACGGCATCTACCGATTGCTGAACCAACTCGGGCTGTTATCTTCCTTTCTCCGATTTCATCCCAACACACTGGAGTTCTGCATGCTCTGCCATACAACGCTTCAAATGGAGCCATCTTAATGCTCTGCTGATAACTGTTGTTGTAGGCGAATTCCACCAGATGAAGCTGATCTTCCCAGCTTCCTTTGAAGTCTATTACACACGCTCTCAGCATGTCTTCAAGAGTCTGAATTGTCCTCTCAGACTGGCCATCTGTCTAAGGATGATACGCCGTACTGTACTGAAGCTTTGTACCCAAAGCACTCTGCAAACTCTTCTAAAAAGTAGCAGTAAGCCTCGGGTCTCTATCGGATGTTATCGTAACCAGCACTCCATGCATTCGAACCACTTGATGCACATATAGGTTTGCGTGCCTATCAAGACTGAGGTCCTTTCGAACTGCAATGAAGTGAGCTGACTTTGTCAACCTGTCGACCACTACCTAAATTGAATCATTCCCCTTTGACTCCTTGGTAGTCCAGTCACGAAATCCATCATGATATGTTCTCATTTCCACTCTGAGATTGCAAGAGGTTGCAGAAGTCCTCCCAGCTTGCAATGTTAGGCTTTTAGTACGTAGGACCCTCACGCATATGCTGTGGTCCCCTGTTTGCGATTCTAGAAGACCTTCTTGAAGACATTGTCGCTTTCTTTGGGGAATTTCACAAACTTGATCATGAAAAAGATGAGGTCTTTTTGGTTAAAATGAGAGCGAAAGTGTGAGAAAGTGGAATCTTGCATTCTAGGGTTTGTGAGTGAGAATGGTGTTGAAGATGAAGCTGAATCGTCTTGAAGCTAAAAATAAAAATTGGTAAATAAAGTGTCGTACAAAAAGCTGTCACTTTAAATTAATTTTCAAAAAGGAAAAATAAAATCCGAATGCCAAAAAAAATTTTCAAAAAATTAGGCAATAAAAGATTTCAATATTCTCACCTTTTATATTTGAAAAAACTACCATTTCAAAAATAAAATCACATGCATTTAGAAAGAATTAACTTCCAGTCACAATTTTTGGATATTCTGAGTCTGAACACCTTCAGACTTTACCTGATAGAAGATATAAAGTTCAGTCTAGTGCGAATAGACTCTAGTAGATTTTTCTCCAGTGGCTTTGTAAATATGTCTGCTAGCTGATTCTTCAAATCAATGAACTAAATCATAACTTCTCCATTTTGAACATGATTTCTAATAAAATGATGTCGAATCTCTATATGATTTGCCCTTTAATGAAGAATTGGGTTCTTTGTGAGATTACTAGCACTGGTGTTATCGCATTTGATCTCAACACGATTCTTCAATTCCAAAGTCTCTTAGCTATTGCCTTATCCATAAGATTTGAGAGCAGTAAGTCCCAAGAACTACATATTCAACTTCAGTTGTTGAAAGAGTTACAGTACTCTATTTTCTTGAAAACCAAGATACCAGCTTGTTGCCAAGTAGTTGACATGTGCTAGAAGTACTCTTTCTATCAACTCTGCATCCTGTTAAATCTACGTCTGAATATCTAAAGAGAGTAAAGTCTTCTTCTTTGGGATACCACAGACCTAACTTTGGAGTAGTTGCAATGTATTTGATAATGCGCTTTACAGCAGTTAAATGAGATTCTTTGAGATTTGATTGGAATCTAGCATATATACAAATACTAATCTTCCTCCCTTAGCAGC
Organism: Eucalyptus leucophloia subsp. euroa; assembly: GCA_017140325.1. Taxonomy (NCBI): domain Eukaryota; kingdom Viridiplantae; phylum Streptophyta; class Magnoliopsida; order Myrtales; family Myrtaceae; genus Eucalyptus; species Eucalyptus leucophloia. Next base: position 53,166,260 of record CM029470.1, read on the forward strand.
ATAGAGAAGGGCTCTATGAGGATTGAGATCTTCATAAACCCGAGGGAATTGCTTGACCAGGTTCTCAACCAACTGATCTTGTGTGGCCATAATCGCAATATCAAGCACAGTAAAAGACTCATTTCCTATAGTCATAATTTTGGCCATCAATGCTGCATGATGTTTATTGAGGATTTTCGTGATAGTTTTCCAATCACCTCTCAGTGCGGCATCAAAGAGTGATCGATGGTTCTCATTCTCATTGACGACCGCTCTTGGTAGGACTGCAAAAATGGCACATAAAAAATTCCTCAGCCTTTCGTAATTTTTTATTTTCAGATCAAGTGTAATCATATAACTTGCTCAAAGTTCCGATAAAACATGGATGCAAGTGAAGAGGTGGTGGTGGTTTACTCAACGGACAGTTTCACCTTCCTTACTCTTTGCAAGTAAAAAAGTATTTTTTATTTGGGTTGTCCGAATTGTTATTCAAGATATTATTCGGATTTTAAAAATAATGAAAAAATTATATTTAGCATGTTGATATATCCCATGTCACTTGATTATGAAATTTATATACTGTATATATATGTTCTCCCTCCAACTATTAGCTTGAGGTTTATGATTGAACTTTCTTACACAATATCAAAGATAGGGTTTGCACTAGTTAATTTGGCGCTTGCGTCCGTCCCATTGGTCAAATTACCTTCTCTAACAATTTGTCTGCCGTGAAATTTAAAATGTTTTGCATTAAATAAATCAGTACATGAAACATAAGATTTATGAAATATGAAAATTAAAAGTGAAAAGTGACAAACCTTTAGAATTTAATAGATTCCAGGACTTTTTTTCCCGCCAACTGTCATAGTCTTCCACGGGACGTGGCATGTCTTCATTACTTCCTTCTTCGTTACCAAAAGAAAAATGAACATAAATAACCTTGAAAACATGACTCCTATTATGCTCATTCATTGCATGGAAGTTTATGTATTGAAGTTAGATAAAATACTTTTAAATAAATAAAACTTTAAAGTTAAAATAATAGAGATCGTAAGTTTTTTTCGAGATAGGCATTGTATCATGAATTCGTTAAGTGGGACCTTGTAACTTTCATATCTTGGACAATTTGTTTTTTAGTTAGTTTTTATTTCTCATTGCCATTGATCTTGTCCACAATACCATTCATAAATTATGACTACATTCTTTTACTCTTCGCAAGGAAAAAAAATATTTATTTTTGGGATTTCTCAATTATAATTCAAGATATTATTCAAAATTTTTAAAGCATAACTTGTTTTTATTTTGTTTTTACGTTATAGTGGTTGCATTACTTGAATGAAAATGATTATCACTAGGAATATAAACAAGACCTATACAAGTTGGCAAGTAGGCTCAGATCATTAGGTTAATTTCTCAGTGATCAAACCGTTGCTTTAAGGTGACTTTGTCCCTCTTTCTTATGATAAAGTTCATTCTGTCCCTTGACACTGATGGAGTCTTTACCAAATTAAGCCATTTCTTTCTTGGGCTTAGGCAAGCTATTTAGGCAAGTTAATTTGCAAGGCTTTAGCCGAATAGCGCCATCCGCAAAAACGAGCGCCTCGATTTTGTCGAGCCCAAAAGCACAAGTAAGAAACTTCAATTCCATAAATTTGCTTAATGTAGAAAATAACTAGGTTTCTTTGAAATTTCTCTTTTCGAAAAAATTAATTTTTATGGAAGTAAAATCTAAAAATAAAGAGAAAACATAATGCATTTAATATATAAGGGATATCCACAATAAAGAAAAACAAAACATGTGATAGTCTTAGTTATGGCAACTAGATCCTACACAGAAATAGAAAAGCTAACAAAAGAAGGAAAGTAAATAAATTGAGGGCTACCACTTAAACTTGCAATTGAATAATTAAGGGCAACTTTGTCTTTTTAAAGAAAATGGGGTGCATTTAGTTGGATAAGGTATGGAAATAGCGCCACCCGAAAGTTTTCATCTAATATATAATGGAAATTTTCCAATATTTTTTTTGGTAAAATGAAATTTTCCAATATTTTCATTTCCAAATTTGTCAATAAAAGTACGTTTGGTAGAAGTTTTGATTGCTGTGTTTGAAAATGAATACAGTTATTGTGGCTCGCCTCGGCCAAGTCTCTCCTTTGGTGGGCGACAACAATCCCCACTCATGCAAGGTCAACTCACCCGGCCATTGTTTGTGACCGGTCACTAGCAAAAGGAATAAGAAAAGAAAAAAAAACGGACAAATAATTAAAAAATAAAAAAATATTATAATATTATTAAAAGTTATTCATGTTAGTGACAGCCATACTAGGTAAGTTAACCAACCTCCACGTCAGCAAATCTGGTTAAAATTAACCAGAAGGAAAAAATTGGTAGTAAGTCAAAAAGTTTAGGACTAAATTGACATAATCAAAAGGTTTTATGACTAAATCGGTATCAATGCAATAGGTTTAGTAATTTTTGTAAAACTTTTACCAAGAGCAAAATGGGCAAGCCTAGAGAAGCAATTCCCTTCTTGAACCCGACCCACTAAATCCTAATCATTTTCATATAGAAACGTAATTTTTTTTTTTTTAATCATTGTGGGGCTTGAACATGGATCTTCCCGCCCTGCCCATTAATCATCAGCTCAAATCTTGCGCTTTCGAACTTTCATTTCGCATTTTCGTGTCCACAATGAATTAAAGGAAAAGAGCCACGTGACGGGTTCACTCCAACTTGGGAGACCCTTGTTTTATATTCTCCTGACGACGACCTAGAGGGCACAAGGGCCACTAGCTCTTTATGGAGCATTAAAAAATCGTTTGCGTTTCCGGTCAACGCATTCAACGGTCTTGATCCTTCGTCGGCGGGAACGGTCAAATTCTCCTCCGGTTGCTTTCCCTCGGGGTCTTTGTCCTTTCATACCATCCATCGTCATGCACATTTTTCAGATTGTCTAAATCTTCAACATCATTTTTATAATTTAATTTATTGCCACCAATTATTTTTATAATTAAGCACCGATGTCTATCTTCTTTCAAAATGCATAGTCAACGAACTGTTGTTTCGGGGAGCAAAAGGTGAAACCTGGTGTATTCGCAGAGAGAGCTGCAGCACGTGGAGAAACAATGTGATTTGTTGGTATAATCATGAACGGAGAGGTTCACTGGAAGAGGGATTGACATGATCGTAGGTTAAGATAGAGAATATAAAATTGTGATGGGAATGGCCTTCTCTGATTGGATGATGAAAGTATATTTATATAGATGCCTCAAAACTAATTTAGAATGTAAGGGGGGCTTCTATTGTCTCCTGAGAGACGATACACCGTCCTAAAAGCTTCGTCCCTCCAACACAAAATAAGTTAGCTCATAAATAGTTCAAATGAATCCTGAAGAGTTTGATCCTTGAGTATTTGGAGAAGTGTCCATAGATTTAATCACTTGATATGGCAAAGAAGGATGAACTGGATTTGAGGGTTGAAGGAAAGGAATACCAGAAAGCAATCTAGAATAGTCATTCATTTGAAAATTACCCTAATATTTATCAAACCGAATTACATTTTGCTTGAATATTTGTTATCGCGTAGATTACATGGATGAAATTCATCAGTTAAATTACAAAGATTTTTTTTTTTTTTTGGTCATGTCTTGAGTTTATCACTAGCTATTTAATTTACTTAAATATAATTCATTTTGGAACATGAATCATGTTGCCTAAAAAAGAAAAAAAAAACATCCGTACTAACTTAATACAAAGGATGAGATATCCGATATATGTTGTTAATTGATCTGTTCGATTTCATATACGTATCGGGCAAATTTGATCTTATCTGGTTGCTAGCAACGGCTATCAATCATGTCAAAGCTAACATTTATATGGGGACTAATCAATGTGCTACAACTTATGATGAAAGATGCGATTTGGGTTGGGTTTTGGCGGACTCGAAGAGCAATCTCCATTGGATCCAGTAGAGTTAATCATGCAATCGCTCATTTTTTGTCAAAGCACCAAGGACAGACAAAGTTCTACTTTTTCTCGTGAGCGTGGGGCTATCAAAGATTAGGTAATAGCTTGAATTTTTCCCCAGGGTGGGCTCTACTTATAATAGAACGGTCGAGGTCATCGAAATGGGCTGGGATATCGTTTGACCTGTGATTTGAAGTTCAGCTACGGATCCGTAATGCACACGATCGAATTTTAAAGTTATATGAAGAAAAAATGTATTGCGACTCTCTCTTTTGTGTTTCTGCCCATGTCGTACCAGGAACTTTCTCAGGTGAACGCATGCACTAGAAGCACAAAGAAGGCCAGCGCTGGTCGACGGTAGGGATTCATGATGATGGTCAGGACCTGTTCTGATGTCAAAAAAATTCCGTGGGACTACTATGGAGTGTTCTAAAAATTCAAATTGTAATATAACGAAAGTGATTTTGATTTTTGTATAAAGTCGACTTGTTTTTGGCACGTGCTGTAACACCAGCAAACCATGTATCAATGTCCATGACTCAATTGGACATAAAATTATATGCACAAACACACACACACATTAGATTTCCTTCTTCCTTTTTTTTTTTTTTTTTTTTGTGAACTGGGATCAATTAAATCTATTAGAGTGATTTCAAGATGTCAAATTAAAAACAAAGAACACGTGAAAGTCCTGGCAAAGAGAGAATGAACAACACCGCTCAAGCTATAATTTATGTTTAATATAAGCTTGTGCAAGAACTCTTTTGCTATATTATTTAACATCACATTGGATCTCAAAGCAAATGGAGCCAGATATTCAAGGGATTATTTATTTCGAAATCCAATATGATATTGTCAATTTTACTAGTTAATAAACAAATAAAATTTAGATATCTAGCATTTTTCAAAAGAAAGAGGATTTTTCTTTCCAACGTTACATGAAAAGAATCTCATAATTTACAATATCATGAAAGAGTCACAAAGACATTTTGGAATGCTCCTGGATCACAATATATTTCCACCCATCGAAATCAACTATTTTTAATCATCTTATCTTCTTTTGACCATAGTTTGTGTTAAAATACACATGTGAGTTGTGTTAGAAAAGTCATACATTAAATAATAGGTTAATACCCTGAAAAACCCCAAACTGGTACACTTGTGATAAATTTATTCCAAACTATTTTTTTGACCATGAAAAACCCCAAACTGGTATACATGTGACAAATTTACCCCGACTGATTATAAAAAACCCTAAACTGGTACATTTATGACAAATTTATCCCAAACAAATTTATTTGATTGCAAAAAACCCCAAACTGGTAAATTTGTGACAAATATACCATATGCTAAATTGGATTAATACCACAAAAAAATCACAAAAATTGTAAACTGTAACAAACGGAGCATAAAATCCTAAATTGATATATCGATCAACTGTCACGTGTCATTTAATTTAATAATTTGAGAATAAAATTTAACGAAAACTAACAGAGGGTAAATTTGTCACAAGTGTACTATTTTTGGGTAAATTTGTCAAAGGTATACCAGTTTGGGGTTTTTTATAGTCAAAAAAATAATTTGGGGTAAATTTGTCACAAGCGTACCAGTTTAGGGGTTTTTAGAGTATTAACCCTTAAATAATTGGTATGTATAGTAGTTAATATATTTCAATTGACTTAAAACTTATTCACTTAGACTTTTAAGTGAATGGCAATCTCCTCATATGAGGTATCAGACTTTTGTTGGTGGGCCCCCAACCTGTTCTAATGTTTGGTGAGTATCTCAAGGAAGAATTATGGTAACCAGCCCAGTTTCCGAATAGGTGGGCCCTCCTCATTAAGAGTTATCTTAGTTGGCTCATAATTCATAAGCTTAAATTTTTGAGTAATTTAGCTCTCTCTCGGCAATCTTTCCGGTGAATGTATTAGGTTTCTATTATGAGTTCCTAATAGTTTAAGTGGACGAAGCAATTTTTTCCAAACCATAATTTTCGGTATGTGCATGGAGATTTTTTATGTGAATTTCACCGTGTAATTCCGAGACTCCTTTCATAAATTAGCGGATTGATTTGCAACCATCCAGTTTAATATGCATGATCAATTGAAGCTTGCACTGATATGGTGAGCACGTGAGCATCTCTCCTCATCACCACCACATCATCACTTTACATATTGACGTCATAATATAATAATGATGTAAACAAGTTTCTTTCCTTTAAATTATATGAGGAGTATGCTACTGCGAATCTCTCTTCTGTTGTTGACCCGATGTCTGATCAAAGGAGGCCAACGAAGGACAACCTTAGGGATTCGTGATTTATTCATCATAACTTGATCCCAGGGATCAATCCATTGATTCAAAACAAAATTTTATATCAACTTGTTTCTAGCACATTCAGAATGTCAATGCAAACAACTCAATTGGACCCAAAGTCGTGTGCATAAACCACACGGCTTTAGGCCATAATTTATTAGAGCCACAAGAATGCAATTTGATGCTTGGAGTGTGTGGTGGTTTTTTACTTTTTCTTTTTCTTTTTTTTTTTTTGGGGGGGGGGGGGGCTTAAAATAGGCAAGCCGAAAGCAACACAAAATGTCCACATGTATTATCTGTGTATGCATACATTGAAAACAAGATAGTGAAATAAGACCTACTTTGCCTCGAGTTCACGTTGGATTTGGCAAGAACTCAATGAATTGACCCTTCTTGATGGTCCCCCCTAAAGTTCTCCCCTTTCACTAATTCGATCTTTCTCTCACTAATGTTCTTCAATTAATCGAGACTTATCCTTTGCTATAACAATCGAAACATCATCATTTTGCCATAAATTTTCCTTTTTGTTCTTGGCGAAAATGAAATAACAAAAGAGACAAGGCGTATAAATGTTGTTTTATTTTTTTTGCGGAGCATGTGTTAGTTATTGCAGACAAACATATGGAGCAATGGTCCACCATATATTGCAGGGAATTGGGTATTAGAGTATGGTGCTTTAATGTGGCCAGTCTACATCCACGTGTGATAAATTCATAATATAATGCCAAACTGGGGCCAGGTGAAAATGCGTAATTTAACCCTTTTTCATTCTATTGCTGAGACATCAGAAGCTATATGTGCAATATTTGAGATGATATTCAAAGGGATTTATTCATCTGAAAATTCAATATGATATTGTCAACTTAATAAGAAAATATTAATAAGTAAAAAGTTTAGAAATTTGGCATTCCTCAAAAGTTAATATGAAGAGATTTTTTTTTTCCAATGGTACATGAAAAAATTTCCCGTAATTGACTATGACAATACCACCTATAAGAATCACGGAGAGATTTTGAAATGCTTTAGGATCACAGCACATATGCATTCATCCAAATTAAGCGTTATTGATCATCTTGTTTTTTCTTTCAAATTAGTGTGCATGGTTTGAGTGGATTGATTTGCAGCTATCATGTTTAATATGTATGATCAATTAAAGCTTGCACTGATAGGTTAGAACCTAAGTATATCCCCAACCAAAATTCAAAGTAACAATTGGGTAAACTAAACTATGTTAGTGTGAAATTTAACATTTTTTGGGTTAATTGAGTTAATCAGTTTTTTTTTTTCTAATAACCACACACTCTAAGCTTTTGAGTGGCTTGGTTAAACAATGTAAAATATTTTCCTAAGCCATCATTATTGAAGAATGAAGATTTGTCTGGCCTGGTGGTGCTAATTATAATTGTCCTTTTAAACTTCTCAACAAAAAACAGTAAAATTGCCAATTTTTTTTCTTGGTTCACGTGCCTCGTGAGGATCTCGTGTGATCACCACCACATCATCACTTTGCATAGAGTCATAATAATATAAAGCATCTATCTTTTTTAAAGCCGACACAGCATGAGCTAAGACATTAAATTAATCTTTAAAACTAGGGCTTGTGGGATCCATTGAATCATCCTATCTTTTCACCATCTCGCCCCACCTACCAGGAGCTGGTTATGATCCAGTCCTGGCCCCGGACTCATTAGACAGGGATGATCCCGCGGGTCCTAATCACCGAAGTGAGTGGCCCGTGGCCTCCATCCCGGTCCTCACCGAGGTGCCCTCCCTACCCACGGGTGTTAACCGGGGCTGTGGCGGGTTAGGCAATGGGGTGTTTTAATTTTCTTCCCCACCACGGGAATACGCGGGGCCCAACTGGGGACTCTCACCCCTGGCAGGTTTTCCCTGCGGTTGGGTTTATCCCGCTTGAGCCTTTTAAGGTCCTGCTCAGGACCATATCTTTTCACCATCTCGCCCCACCTCCTTTTTGATATAAACTCATTTTTCTATTCGGTCATATTATTATTATTATGTAATCTAAGGTACTTATTTAAAAAGTCCTAATTTTATTGTATAGTGACCAGTTTAGGTCCTAACTTTTTAATTGTGCTAATTTAATCCCAAATCTTTACATAATTTGTCAATATAGTCATTTTAACCAATTTTGATCAAAAATCACTAACTAATTTTTAAAAATTTTCTAAAATTTTTATGATTTTCTTTTTTTCTCATTGTTTCCTTTTTTCCCCATGTTCTTTTCATTTTGCCTATGACCAATACTTGGCCATGGTCAGTAACCTGCCACAAGCTAGGTACCCTAGCTTGCACAATGTGTGGCTGACAAGAGCCATGATGCCCTCACTCAGCAAGGGTGTTGTAGCCCTTGTCCCATCTAGAATGGCTGACCATCCCCCATGCAAGTCCAGCCCACGCCTGTGGCCAATCATCGGCCAAAAGCCAAAAAAAAAAAGGAAAAAGAGGAAAAATTCACAACAAGTTTTTAAAAAATCAAAACATTATGCACATTAGCGCCACTTGGCCACATAGGATGGTTGACTAGATCGACGTGTTAGCAATTTTTTGGCCAAAAATTGGTAGGAATGACTGCTAAGAAATTATCAAGAGGTTTGGGACTTAAGTGACATAATTACAAGATTTAGTAATGAATTCGCTGCCATACAATATGTTTAAAAAATTTTGGTAATTTTCTTATATAATTGATTTCTGCATTACTTATTTATATATAAAGATAAAATTCATATACCCTAAGGGACACTTTTTGAGAAAATAAAGTCTAAAAGTGGAAGGCTAGATCCTCGGGCACTTGATGCTGAAATTTATAGCGAAGGTCATATGAATTTACTAAATATATATTTCAATTATAACTTATTGATTACTTACATCATCAATTGAAATGGTGTGAGTATTCGTTTGAAAGACGGTCCTTTTCAACCTTAATAAAAGTTAAAAGAAAAAAAAATAAAGCTTCAAAAGGTTTATATTTGTGGAACTGTTTATCCAAGTCCATCATGCATTGAAAAGTAGAACTAGGGAAAAATACATTAGAAGTGTCAAAAGTTGTGTACGACGATCACTTTGATACCAAAAGTTTATTTTGGATCACTTAAGTGTTAAAAAGTTTGAAAAACAATTATTTAAGTGCTAATGCCAATCTAATTGACCAAAAATCTAGCACTTTTTTATTAATTTAAAGCTGACATGGCTCAACGGAGAGTACAATCAGTATGCAAACAACAAAATGATGCCATTTGACGCTTTTTCCCTCAAGTAAGAACCTTAAATCCCCAAATTGAAAGAGAACTAGAAGTTCAAAACACTAATCGGCCAATTTGAATACCTACCTCAATTTTCCCTCAAAATTATCAGCTTGATCTTACAAATAGAGGGCAGAAGCTTCAGCAGTGGCTCACGTTTGCTCCAAAAAAGTGAATTAGATAGTGAGTGTTACTGTTATTGCGGGTTACCAAGTTTGAGAAGAACATCTTAGACTCGGTTAAATCCTCGAAGAAGATTCCACGAGTGTGATAGGTATAGAGAATGCTCAAAGTGCAAATATTTCAAATTGGTTGACACGAAATTCTTTGGTCGAGCGACAAAGGTGATTGTGGAGCTGCTTGAAGGCCAACATCAACCTCTAGCTACATTAATGGATGAGTTGGAGGATGTCGACTCAGTACAAGCTCAAATGAATGATTTAACATCTCTAGTCGACCATTTGAAGAAGGACGGTTCAAGGCTGAAAATTGAAAGAAACATTTACTGGGCATTGATTGTGTTGTTGTTCTCTTGTATAGTCTATTTAAATGTGAAGTGAGCAATGAGAAGAAATTTCTATTTCTACCATAGTCAAAGATGTGGAATATATACTTGTATCGGGTTATTTATATGTAAAGTGTTCTATTGATTTGCCACAAATTTTGTGTGGAACAAGCTTTTTTGTTGCTATAGTGAATATGTAAGGTTGGAGTCGAAATTCATTGGTTGTGAGCACTCAAAGGTTTTTTTTTTACTTAGTTGTGTATTGTTAATATTGGTTTGTTTTGCTTAGTTTTTGCTTCAAATGTAATGGTTTACTACATTTTTTGTTTGGTAATGGTTTGTTGGTTTGCTATAACTGTTACTACAAGCCATGACAAAATTAAGGGGTGGTAACAAATTCACGATTGACTATTCCGGTGTCATAAGTTCTAATTTACTATACGATGAATGATTAAATAGAATAGCCAAAATTTAGGTATCAACATTATATGAATCACGTGTCACATAAATCAATGAGATATAATAAGAAATGTACATGGGAAAGTCTTTGGGAGAAGAGAATACGCTAACAGCTAATTCGATTGTTCATTAAAATACCAAGCATCACATATGTGGCAAAGAAGGGGGGCAAAGCTCTCGATAGCAAAGAATATTTAAAGGGACACACACTACAAAGGATCCCAAAAGGCTGCTTCACAATTTATGTAGTCGATATAGTATGCAACTCAAGGTTGACTTGACATGCATACTTGGTACCTAAAACATGACTCAAATGTGATCAAGCATTAAAAATCATACTCAATTTCAACTGGAATGGAAAACCGAAAATTTTGAACTCAACTCAACGTGAATAGATAACAATGAAATTATGGCTAATGTCACAATTCAAAGTCTCTAAACATGAGTAAACACCATGATAGTCACATTTCACACATAGTAACAAGTGCAAACAAAGATCACATTGCATATGTCCTTCTCCAATAATAGCATAGATCATTTCCAAAACTTCAGGAGACGGTAAAGGTGAGCTAGATAGGTGGATTCCACCATTTCACCATATAAGGGAAACTGTAGGATTGTGAACAAAATGATGGGGATGGCAGCCAACAATGTAATTGGGATGTAAATCCACTTCAATCGTTCACTCAAGACAATCGTAAGAGCAGAGCCAAATGCCACCAGCATAAAAACCAATGAGAGGAAGAGAAAAGTACGGCCCAATATCATTTTTCTTGGTAGTGAGTAGAGGAAATCTTCGATCGCGTAGCGCGAAGTTAGAATGGTCAAGAACATCAATGTGGCGGTGATAGAGAAGAAGAGAGCAAGAGCATTTGCAACTACGAATACCATGAATAAGTCCTTGTTCAGAGATATTGGGATCCCCTTACTACCGTCGTTGCCTCCAGGCACCGTAAAAGTTGCAGCGAAAGTTACCGTAATAATTAGAGTTGCAACAAGACTACAAGATGATGATGTTTCTTTCATCCATTGCCTTGCATCTTTGAGCAATTCTTCGCGCTGCTCTACAAACTTTTCCCAGTATGACTTTTTATTTTCCATATATGTCAGCCTTTTAGAAGAAAGAAATCCTCTATCTTCCACTGCCTTAAAAAAAAAAAGGAGTCCTATCAATGTAAACATCAATAAAGAGCACAAAAGGGGGTAAACAAATGAGGATCACTCACTTGAAACCATTGAAGTTCCCTCTGCATAAGAAAAGCCGCTGCAGAAACATCAGGGGACACACATCTCGAAGACCATTTGGTTACAGCCTCCATCAGGTCAAAGTTCATGTAATTATCGTCAGCCAAATATCGAATTGGGTTTTCGTTCACCAGTCTAAACAACTCAATATGCCGTCCCTCCACAACTTTTATGATCAGTTTTTTCGCGAAATTGGTATCCCACATCAACTCCGGAAAATTTTTAAGACATAAATCCACAATTTCAAAGACTCCGCGAGAGGCAGCATCAAGGACAACGCCTGAAGTCAATATATACTCAAGTATTTCGGGAGAACTTGTACCATTCTTTATCTCGGTAAGAGCATGTTTTGCAAACTCAAGCGAGTAATAGTGCTTCAACTTCGATTCTCCGCATCTTTTGATGAAAGGTGCTGCACGTAACATCAGAGAAGCAAATTTTCCAATGATGAAGAATCCAAAGGTTAAAGAAGCTTTCACATTTGCACTATATTCTTATGTATATTTAGTAGCTCAGAGAAAAAAAAATATATTAATTGAGAAAATAAACTTGATATGGCTTGGCAATCAAAATGCGGGCATCAGAACAGATAGATCTATTGATGAACACACACAATGTCATATGAGAAAAAAAGTGTTCCGTTTTTCTTTTTTTTTTTTGGGAAAAAGGGTAGATTCAGCAAGGATCGATAGATATGGTTTCCATTGAATATTTTTGTAGATTCACCTAATGGATATATGTAGTTCAAACGTTGAATTAAATTGATTAGAATCAATCTTATCGTAATGTACGAATGATGAGCCAGTCTATATTTATTACTATGATCTCAAAGGGATGTACTGATAGTATCAATAATACGCTTTAAATTTAGAGATTACTGTTTTTCTTTGCATAACATGGCAATATCGTATACCTGGTATTGTGGCAAGATTCCATAGTGATATCTTGATCCAATTAAGTGCTTTTAGTACTACCACCACAAAGAGGAGAGAATAAATCATGTCAGGAAATTAGGAATTGATGATGAACAAAAAGATACATAGCACAATCATGAATTGAAAATTGCCCATGCTTTATAATGCTTGATTATGTTTAAAAACAACTTGTATCAATCAATCTCCATGACCTGAAATCCAAAATCTACAATTCTCAATAAGCCTACTTGGCAATTCGACAATGACTAAGACTTCTCCACTAGCTTTTCAAATGTTACATTAGATATAAATTTGTGACATAGATCATCGTTAAGATATAAGTTTGTATACATCGATGCAGTCCTTGTTCCTGACCTTTTTTGTAAAATAGGATCCCTGAATGATATGCTTTTTTTTCTTTTTCTTTATTTGTGTTAGTCCATCCACTAAACAGATCAATAAAAATACCTCGAGCCATATTTGTGTCCTTGGAGTCGTCAAATGATGTATCGACCAAGCAGAGAGGGATAACTAAAAATGGGAACAAATAGAGTGAACGCTACGTGGATGGAGTTGCTTGAATTGCACGTATCTAACAAAAGAAGCGCAGCCAATACCTACATTTGTAAATACATTTTTCCCAAAAATTGAGTTGAGCTCCACTACGGAAGTGAAAAGGAAATATCGCCAAGAAATCCAAACAGCCCACGCCATCAGTGTCCTTGGATGTCGTTGAGCCAGGGTATTTGCGAGCTAAATATAAGCATATGTCTTTTGGGATGCAAGAATAAAAAAGTTAATTCAAGAAAATATGAGATAAGATGAGTCGGTGTAAAATCCTACCCAAATGGCCGGCTATAATAAGATGAGTCAGTGTGAAATCCTACCGAAATGGCCGGTATCGATAAGGCCGAACATGATGTCAGAAGATGGGGCGCATGTTGAACGCCTGGCCAAGTACCAGATGGCCTCCTTTTGCGAAGGAGCAAAATAAGTAGCAAGGTGTAGGGCACGGCGTCTAATATCAGATCTGGCATCAGCTTTGTCTATTAATGCCTTTACCATCTTTAATCTTCCTCCCTGAGCAGCATAGTAAAGGGCATATTCATAAACCCGAGGGAATCGCTTGACCAGGTTCTCAACCAACCGATCTTGTGTGGCCATAATCGCAATATCAAGCACAGTAAAAGACTCATTTCCTACAGTCATAACTTTGGCCCTCAATGCTGCATGATCTTTATTGAGGATTTTCTTGATAGTTTTCCAATCACCTCTCAGTGCGGCATTAAAGAGTGATCGATGGTTCTCATTCTCATTGACGACCGCTCTTGGTTGGACTGCAAAAATGGCAGATAAAAAATTCCTCAGCCTTTCGTAGTTTTTGATTTTCAGATCAAGTGTAATCATATCACTTGCTCAAAGTTTCGATAAAACATGGATGCAAGTGAAGAGGTGGTGGTTTACTCAACGGATCTCTTCACCTTCCTTACTCTTTGCAAGCAAAAAAGTATTTTTTATTTGGGTTGTCCGAATTGTTATTCAAGATATTATTAGGATTTTAAAAATAATGAAAAAATTATATTCAGCATGTTGATATATCCCATGTCACTTGATTATGAAATTTATATACTTTATATATATGTTCTTCCTCCAACTATTAGCTTGAGGTTTATGATTGAACTTTCTTACACGATATCAAAGATAGGGTTTGCACTATTTAATTTGGCATGTGCGTCCGCCCCATTGGTCAAAATACTTTCTCTAACAATTTGTTTACTGTGAAATAAAAATATTTTGGATTAAATAAATCAGCACACGAAACATAAGATTTATGAAGAAAATTAAAAGTGTAAAGTGACAAACCTTTAGAATTTAATAGATTCCAGGCCTTTTGTTGCCGCCACCTCAAATAGTCTTCCACAGGACGTGCCATGTCTCCATAACTTCCTTCTTCGTTACCAAAAGAAAAATGAATATAAATAATCTTGAAAACATGACTCCTATCATGCTCATTCATTGCATGGAAGTTTATGTATTGAACTTAGATGAAATACTTTTAAATAAATAAAACTTCAAGTTAAAATAATAGAGATCGTAAGTTTTTTTCGAGATAGGCATTGTATCATGAATTAGTTTTGTCGAAATACAAAGGGACTATGAAGGGTATTTTCGTCAAAATGCAATTTACATCTAGATTAAATTACATTTTTTTTAGCCTGATACCAATAATCCATTTTAACTTTTTTTTTTTTTAATTTGAAACATTTTAAATTTCAGAGAAAATTCCAAATATGAAGTATACTTATTTTTTAAAATAAACGCCTGAAGTGGACCTTATTTCGAATAAAGGCCTGAGTAGCCATATTAGTCTCAAAGGACCTTAAGTGATTATAAATAACCTAATTCGTGAAACTCTTTGTTACCAAAAATTCAATGAATATAAATAACCTAATTTATTTTATTCTATATGCTTTAGATCATGTATACATTATCGGTATCAGGCTCATTCATCACATGGAATTGTTTGCATGAAACTTAGATGATAAAATTTTAAGCAAAAAAAAAAAAAAAAAGATCAACGTTGAACTTAGATCGTGAGTTTTCTCTTCTTTTTTTTTTTCTTCTTTTTCAGATAGGTATCAAATTAGGAATTAGTTTTGTGGGACCTTCTAGTTTCCATATAGTGGATGAAATTCAAAGTGACTTGGACTAACAAAAGTCAAAATCCATGAAACACAAAATTTATGAAAAACGAAAATTAAAAGTTCAAAGTGAGAAATCTATGGTTGTTTTGCAGCCATCTTGAGAAGCTTTATCAGTCGCCATGCCTTGTGAGCTCTCTTCTACGTGAACTTCTTTGTTACCATAAAGAGAAACGAATATAATCAACCTTAGAAAATTTAATTCCACTTCGTATGCTTTATATCATGCATACTAGCTCAATCATCGCATGATTTTTTTTTTTCATTGAACTTAGATGGTAAACTTTTAAACAAAAAAAAAAATTAACATTAAACTTAACAACGATCACGAGTTTCTTTTCGAGATAGAAATTGTATCATCAATTAGAGGGAGGGGCGTTCTAGCTTTCATATAGTTTTGTAAGTTTTTGTCTCATTGCGATTGATCTTATTCATGATATTGTCAAGTAAATTATGAGCACATTCTTTTACTTTTCGGAAGTAAACAAAAAAAAAAAAAAAATTGGGCTTTCTCAATTATAATTCAAGATATTATCCAGATTTTAAAAATTGTAAAAATGTTATATTTCAATTTATATGTCAGCACATGTATGCTCTGAGACTAGAAGTATTTGGGATTGAAAAAGTTAAGATGCTTGAAAATCAAGATTTATGAAAAACAAAAATTAAAAGTTCAAAGTGACAAACCTCTGGTTGTTTTGCAACTGTCTTGGCAAGCTTGATCGTTGCCATGTCCTCGAACTCAAGTCTATGCGAACCTCTCGTGTTACCAAAAGAGAAATTTACATAAATAACTTTAAAAAAATTAATTACATTTTGTACGCTTCAGTCTCGTAGGTTGGGAAATCTCACTTTTTAGCCCCTATACTTTGGTTATAAGTCCAGTCCTCATATTGTTCTATGGTGACAATTTAAATCAATTCGTTAAAATTACCGGGACAAAGAATTTTGCGTCCCCCAATAATTTGGATGTAAGCTCTTTTTCAAAAAGAAGAATTTTTCCGATGATTTAGTTGGACTTTCCAATTTATTTAGGAGTCATTTTCCGTTGGTCACACCAGAAAATTCTAAGCAATGTCTTTGAAGGATACGTACTTGACTCCATCGCATGATTTTAGGTACCCTGGACTCAGGTTAAGAGCACAACTATAATTGTATGAGTTCCAGCTTAGTTGAATCGACATTTTTGCCTCTTGAGTCGGGCTCATGTATTATTACACCATTTTTCTAAAAACAAAATCCACCAAGATATTTAGTGTACATACAGTTTACAAAAATGTTTTAGTGACAATCGCTTCTTATTTCAACTTCCATTTTCTTGAAAAGATGTTTGGAGAGTGAAAAGTAAGAGCTTTCGATATGAATGAAAGTTATAAAAACATGTTTGGTGTAGTTGTTTAAAGCAAACCTCGTAAAAATAATGTCAATTTTGGTCATTCTGAGTTTTAAAGTTCAGATGTCGAAAACACGACAACCAAATTTCTACCAAACGTATTTTCATTGAAAACTTGTAAAAAGAAAGGAAATTGGGAAATTTTCTCAGACCAAACACGCCCTCAGGTTTGGCCCAAATTAACCCCCAAAAAAGCGACACTGATCCAATTTTTCCATCACCTTTTGGGGTGAAATCAGAACAAAGAAAGGAAGGAACAGAACATACCTGGCGATGGTTTCGGAATCGAACTGTCTTGGATATCCATGGAGGTTTCCTTGTCGTGCGGCGAGCAGGAAAAACTCTAGAGCGGAGAAGTAATTTCAAGGGGTTGAAGTCGAAGTTGTTTTCTGCTCCCATGGGTCTTCTCCTTTTATAATCGACCTGGGGATGGAGCCAAAGTTCCAGCTGTCAAGACGATGTACCCTTCACTTTCCCGAATGACGTCCACATTTCCAAATTTTATGACGTCAGAAATTTTATAGAATTCCTATTTATTTTTTTTCTTTTCTTCCACCGTTCCCTACTTTGCAAACAACATATTTCCATATATTTTTGTTAAGTGCACCCCGCCGTGTAAAAATTTCTTACTGTACATAAGCGGGTTTTATAGAATGACAAATAATGCGATTTTATATTTAGCATGTATATTTATTCCATAAACAGGTTTGTGTTTCCATTCTGACATTGCTTGTATTAAAAAAGATTATTACATCGACAGTGTGCATAATATAAATCCTATTTCAATGGGCTTTTATCTTGTACAATGGTAGTATGAAATTTTCTTGACACAAGTAGATTTTAGGTAATCAAAACAATCAATTTCTACTTTTAACGTGTAACTTTATACGGTAAATAGATTTGTATTTCCATCCTGAGATTGTATAGGCCACAAACAAATGTACTTTTACAATGACGATATATGTAATATAGATATCCATAATATTTGTATTTGCAGCCATTTGATCCATACTTTATAAACAACATGGGGAAATCATTCTCTTCACCAATTTTTTCTTAACTTTCATTTTTATTGTCAAAAAATCATTCTAACATCATTTGAGCTTGGATTGCGCTAAGTGTTATTCTCCCATAAGAAAGACATTGACATATTTAATTTTACCTTGTAAGGTGAGATTATTTTCATCCTCAATTAATAAAATCATCATATACTTTTAATTAATGTAAGTGTCCTAAAAATCTTAATATCATAATTTTTTCTAAGAGTAGAATGATTGAAATGGCTGAATAACCCGACTCACGGTGGACCTAGTTAACTGAACATGGAATTTATGCTTATTTTTAAAAAGTAAGGAAAATGGGAAGGAAAAAAATTTTGGATGGAAAGTTAATCAATGAAATCAGCTCATTTTATATAATAAAGACGGAACATTTTTTCTGTGTACTGTGGGCTAAGTAACATCGACACGGACATGCAATACGCAACACGACAAGTTGACACGTTATTTCTATAAAAAAAAAAAAAAAGAGAGAATTTCGACACGTTAGGACACATTATATATTAAATGAATATTTTTACATATACTATTCAAATTCGTAAATAAATAAATAAATAAATAAGTCTATAATAAATCTACACTAATAACATTAATAAATCTATTTATAAAAAATTGGAAAGACATTTTCTGACTTTAATAAAAGTTATTGATGAAACAAATGACTAACGAGATATTAAAGTTGAAATATATTTTGACTCACCTATTTATTTATTTTTCAGCCTTACCAACTCATTAATAAATTTATTTAGCATTCGGTAAATTTTTTTAGCTGGGGCTAAATGGGCCCCACTCATTTATTTCATCCTCTTTGCTTTCTTCCCCAACGCTACCGTCTGGTGCTTGTCACTTCCTAAAATTGGAATCACCCTGCACGAGTCTCCATCCTCCTCTCCCTTCAAAAAAGAAAAGAAAAGAAAAATCACAAATTCTTTTCACCCTTAGCCTCTCGTTTCTTCCCCAGCAGTAAGTTAGGCATCCCATCAACAATTATGACACCAGCTGTCCAATTGAATTGTTAACATTTATACTTGGACAATCAATATCGAATTTACCAAATTGGATGCCCGCAATAAAAGATCCCTACCTTCATTTCGTCCCATCAATAATTGGGACACTCACCGTCCAACTGTATTGTTAACACTAATACATGGACCATAGTAACGAATTTAATGGCTTAGAAGCACGCGATAAAAAATCGATATGAAAAATCTCCAAAGAAGAGCTTAAGTCTAAACTCGTCAATTAAAAAAAACATATTTAATTAGATCTATCTTCACTCAAAAATTTAAGTGAATGAGTTTTGTGTCAACTTGGACATATTAACAGCTTTACACTATATCAATTCTCCGATGTGGGATTTTTTTAACACAACTCACTCACACATGCTTCCTAACAATCTCCTCATCATGCATATGGGAACTTAGTGTTTTTAGGTCTACTTCCTCTTAATCCAAGTATTCTGTTACATCAAGATATCTCATCTTGATTAGATTGGAGGCCCATTAGTCTATCATCCGCTTTGATACCATTTATTGAGAGTGTGTAGTAGAAGCTCAATACCTTCACCAAATGAGATAATCAAGAGAGAGCTCAAGTTCGAGTCTGTCAACATATCTAATTAAACTCAAGTTAATAAATTATGAACCAACTAAAAGATATTTTAACTATTTTACACCACACTAATTTTCTAATATAAGAATTATTTAACACAACTCACTCACACTAACATCCTAACATGAACTTAACTCATAAGACTCAATTGATAGAATGCCTAGTAAGCTCATCGATTAGGCATGACAATGCAAATGACCCGCACAGCCCATCCATGGAACGTCCAGTGGTCAATGATCTCGAGTTTCCAATGGGCAGAGTTTAAATGAAGCACATGACATGTGGTGATGATTAAGTTATGCAAAGCGTGCACAATTCACGGCGGAGTCAAATAGGATCTAAAACCTTAACATTAAACTTAACGAAAGTCACGAGTTCTTTTCAAAATAGATATTGTAGAATTAGTTTTATGAGACCTTCTAATTTTCATATTTTGGACCATATCTTTATCAAATAGGTTTTATTTCTCGTTGCCATAGATCTTATCCATTTTGCATATCTTGGACCTCCTATCATGAGTTGTTTTCGAATTAGATATTGTATTGTGAATTAGGTATGTATATATATGTATTATATGACCATCAATGGACATAGAAGAAAACGCATGATGGTTGACAATAAAATAAACAAATGCCACGTATCCAGTTGTTAAAATACGACGACGCACGATTGGTAGCCGCTTGTATGAACACTGACAAGAATTTCTCATTAATGAAGTTTTAAATATTACTAAAAGAGCGAAGATGGTTAGCATCGAAGACGCATGTTGTGGAAAACAATAGTTGCTGTTCAGAGGCCTAGTCATGGAATAGTCACCAATAATTGCACAATTCTCAAAACACGATGAAGACGATTATGTAAAGCATGGGCGGAATGGGTCTATGAGAATAAAAGAGCATGGGCAGAGTCGATGGCGGTTACTGGAGAAGATGCAATTGCTGAGTGGTTATTACATTTTCATTATAAATACCACCAATTATCCAGCTAGAAAGCCCTGGACAAATCAATCAAAATATTATCCTTTTATCTTATTTTTCCTATACTGCACTTTAATTTCTTAGTCATAACTTTCGATTCCCATCGTTGATTAGATTATGGCGTGTTTCTTTATCCTAATACCTCGTTGTTGACTAAATTTCAATGTTGTATTTACCATCATTAACTTGTGCCGTCGATTAAATTTCAACATAATTTGAGATTGATCTTGTAACTTTTGGACATTATCGTCGATTAAATTCTAACTTGGTCAAAAATTGTACAATGTTATTTAAAGGCGCTAGATTCCTCATTGCATAAGATATCTTCTGTCCAAAGTTGGTGTAGAACCATTGTCCATTTTAATAGGAGAAAAATATTTCATTATGAAAGTAATTATGGTGAAATGATACCAAAAATAGTTTTTCTTCAAACAAACGGATTGTTGGCCTCCTTAAAGTTAGTTCATTCCCTCGAAATATACAAGTACCTCCCTTAAAATTAGGGAAAATTCCAAATATACAAGTGCCATTATTTCTCAAATAAAGGCTTGAAGTGAAACTTGTTTCAAATTAGAGCCTAAAGTGCTCTAATTTTCTCATATAAGGGCCTGAAATAGTTATAGCAATTTCAAATAAGAGCTTACTCTCTCTAGTTTGTCGGCTAGCATAATATTCCAGCCGATCATAAGTATTTTCATCTAAACACATTTTTAATTTACATTTTAATTAAATTACGTTAAAAATAAAAATAAAAAAGATAAACATTTTTTTTTTCAAAAGAGTAAACATACAAGCGGTTGGGCCCATCATTGATGGGGTGGCAGCAATAGCCGGCAAGGTTGCTGGTGACCCTCGCCAAAGACGGGAGAGGGCGGCAACCCTCGCCTAGGCATCGACCACCCCACCGGTGATGAGGCGGCAACCACAAGTGAGAGAGAGCCCTCCCATCCATGTTTTCTTTTTTAAGTTTTAGTTTTTTTATTTAGTTTGTTTTTTATGGAAAAAAAGAAAAAAAAATTAAATTTAAAAGACGAAATTGCCCTTCATAGAACAGTGACTTCATGCTCTTATTTGAGACTGATATGGCTATTACATTCTCTTATTTAAAACAAGACTAAGTTCAAACCCCTATTTAGGAAAATAATGGCACTTCGGCTTTTATTTGAAATAATATCCACTCCAGATCATTATTTAAGAAAATGATAGCAATTCGAGCTTTTATTTAAAATAATGTCTACTTCAAATCTTTATTTGAAAAAATAAAGGTATTTCAGGTTTTTATTTAATATTTTTAAAATTAACAAAGAATTTTATTTTGGTGGGGTTCTCGCGCAAAAGCTGGTGCGGTTTCCATCTTTCGTTTTCAATGACTTGCAACGTTTTGGACTCTTGGATTTTCATGTAAAACCGAAAAAAAAAAAAGGGAAAGAAAAGATTAGAAAGGAAAAGAAACAGAGAGAAAAATTGTTTTCGTGGGCAGCATGTGTTGGAACCAAAAGAATAAACAGCGTGATTCACCATTTCTTAGAAACGAGTAGGATTGATGTAGCAATGAAAGGGCTCGTACTGGTCAAATAGCGACGGAGCGAGCACGTGCATGTTACGTTCCTTCCCTTCCAACTGCGGGACAAACATGCAACGGTTATGAAGATGATTGATTTTTTTCCTCAAAAGACAAAGTCAATGCGGTCCTTTTGAAAATATGTTTCGCCTTTTGCACTTCATTTATTTCATAAAAAATAAATCACTCAAACGTATTTTAAAAAAATTATCATTTTATAGGTGATGAAAACATTATTTATTTATTTATTTTTATAAGCAATAGAAGCAATCATTTTTTAGAAATAAACCAAAACTTAATATTTTTTCCCAGCAATATATTTGAAGCATTAACTTCTCTTTTTCCAAGAGGGGGTGCTATTTCCGCCCTACTAAGTCAACTCCATTTTTATTTAAAAAAAAAAACTAAATTGTCCTCAATCGTTTAATTGCAATTTAAAGTGGTGACCTCATCTTCTTTTTATTTATTTATTTCTATTTCTATTTGAGATCTTATCGTCATAATTAAACACTTCACATGTTTTATGTTGTTTATTGTAGGCATCCCACTAATATTAAAGGCACTACGTTTCCTTTTTTATATGTAGATTTTACTTCCATAAAAATAAGTTTTGTCGAAAAAAGTTCCAAAAAAATATGTATCAAGTTTCTTAATTTACTACATTAAATAATTTGTCTTTTTTTCTCTACTATTGGTGAGATGTCTTTACACCAAGAATGTAAAGAAGTTATCGGAATATTTAGGAATACACTAAAAACATTGATGTAAAAAAGTTATCTATAATGAGGAATCTTGATATTTTGTCGATGCACTTCATTGATGATATTAATTTTTGTCAATTCAAAATGATTTTTTTAATTTTATTTTATGCAATTGATATAATGAAATTTTACCTTTTAAAAGTTTCACATTGTAGAATGTAGTGGTGATTTTATTTTGGTAAATCTCTAAAGATAGTCTTTTTTTTTTTTTTTTGGTTTCATCCTATGGTCCCAATATATGACAATTGATAAGAAAATGTTTGATGGTGATATGCACAACACAAGTGTAAAGTTATAAACAAGTGATTGTGTAAAAAAAAAAAAAAATCTATGTTAAAATTTTTCTACACTATACTTGACAATTGATTCATAAATTTGTTGGACAACGTAGAAGAGAATTAGGTTTCTTGAAATATTTTCTTTTTGCCAAAACAAATTTTTTAGGGAAGTAAAATCCAATATTAAAGTGCGAAACATAGTGCCAACAATTAAATTATAAAAAATAAAAAATGTGAAATTCTTAATTATGACAACTAAATTCTACATACAAGTAGAAAAGGCCACCATTTTAAATTGCAATTGATTGGTTAGGGAAAGTGTATTTAGTCATATAGGGGTGAAAATAGTGGCATCCTGTTACAAATACTTTAGAAGTGCTCAGCGAGTCATCAACTCGGTCACAGGGCCATGAATCACGGACTATGCAATCATCATAGACTACGCAAAGTGCTAAATTCTTAGAATAAAATTGAGTAGATTTACATTGCATGAATGTTAATTTTGTCACCATTAATAAAAACTCCTAATCCATCCCTGTTTAGAAGAATTTTCTCCTATGCCTCGGACATTAGACACGACGGCTCATTATCATCTCACAAATTAAAAGTTACTTGGAAATCATTGGGAAGAATCTACATCTTTAGCCAAAAAGACAACATTGTTTCATTCCTGTAAGGCGAGTACAGTCATAAACTAAAGATTGTGTATTTCGTCAACTTCCAGCCTTTTTCTTTCGTCATTGACCTTAGCGTAAGAAGGTTTCAAAAGCACCACCCGAAACTTCAAAAAAATTATCCAAAAAGTCATAAACCTATTTGCTAATCAGTCCTAAACATTTTCACTTCTTGCCAATCGAGTCTATCCAGCTAATTTTAGTCGGAAAATACTAACATGAACGACGACGATGTCATGTAAGACCGATGGCGCTAACGTATATAATTTTTAATAATATTTTAATATTTTTTTGATATTTTTTGATATTTTTTTCTTTTTTTCTTTTCTTTTTGGCTTTTTTTATTTTCTTTTTGCCGATGGCCAACCGGCTGGCCTTGCCTGCCAAAGACGTGGCCCGGTGATAGAGGGCCAGCCTCGGCGAGGGTCGACCTTACCCAAGCACGGCCCGGCGAGGGTCAACCTTGCCAAGGCTAGGGCGGCCCCGCTAGATCTGGGTTGGGCGAGGTTGACACTAGCCTGGGCCAAGGGAAACTTGGCGAGGGCTCCCTTTGCCAAATTTGGCAAGGCCGGCCCTCACCTAGGCTAAGGCAATGATATGATGCCTAGTGTCGCCGTCACCTAGCCGATGCCCGATGAAGCCGCCTTGGCCTAGGCGAGGCCGACCCTCGCCAAGCCACGCTTGGGCAAGGGTTGCCATCTCGGGGTCGCCCTTGCTCAACCGGGCCTCAAGCAGTGGCCGGCCACCAGCAAAAAGAAAGAAAAAAGTTAAAAGGAAAAGAAAGAAAAAAAATTAGAAAAAATAATAATTCAAAAAATATTAAAATATTATGTAAAATTATCTACGTCAGAGCCTGCGATCCTTTGTGGCACCATAAAGTCTACATCGGCATTTTTCGGCCAAAATTAATCGAATGACTCAATTGGCAAAATTTGAAAATATTTAGAACTGAATTAGCAAAATTAAAAGGTTTATGACTAAATTAGCAAAAGTGCAATTGGTTTAAAACTTTTTGGACAATTTTCCCTCGGAACTTCCTTGTTTGTGTTCTGTACGATTGGTGCTCGGCCAAGCAGATTGTGGACCTTAACATAAGATTGATTACGAGTGCATTTGCTTCAGCATTCTCAATGAATTTTCAGCCTCCAAAACCCCTTGGGAAAATGCTGACAACTATTTTAAATGAGCTTTCAGCCAAATGCTGGCATTGGAAATAATTAAAAGCTCGATGCTAGTAGGGGGCTTTCAACATGGCCAAATGCTGAAACTAATTTTTTCCTCTTAAAACTATCCTTACCAATTTATTAAATTTTTTGATTTTGTCCCCGGTTATTTTATTTTATTTTATTTGTTAGGAAAGGAGAGAACCTTCACTGGTCTGGCGAAAGGCGATGGCCTTCAGTGAGCCAAATGTGGCACCAACGGCCATCAGTTGAGGTTGCACGAGATCGGGGACCTTCATCGAGGGCACGCAACCCAACCGAGGGCCGCCGAAGGTTGCATGACCTCAAGCGACCCTCCACAAGGGTTGCATGAAGACGAGGGCGGCAGTCACTTGGGTTACAACAGTTGTCGCGGGATCTTTTGAGACCAAAGCAAGGGCCACCTGTGGTCATGCAACCTCTGACGGCTTCTGACTAGGTCGCACCACCCTTGCTGGAGGTCACCCAACTCAACCAACGATCGCTAGCGCCAAATCTAGTTTGTCTATGGCCGCCAAAGGGTTTATAAATATATATATATACCTAAAGCCATTGTAAAAGTTTTTTTTGCCAAATATACATTCAATTCAAAGTCTATTTATAAAGAGGTTTTAACCAAACACAATTTGCATTTCTCTAAATAGCTTTGAGTTTCAATATTTGCATTACACCCAAAACTCATTTGCAAAGCTTAACTAAATGCACCCTACATGATCCGACTTCCAGGACCTTCAGTCCAGAACTCACGTCAGATAAAAACTTAGCAACATCGATATTTTAATTTCATGTCTGAATCATGCCATTGATGCACTTAGCATGAGGACATACTTTGTACTTTTGTTATTTTATTTTTTTGTCTCTGGTAAATTTTTTTAACCAAACCTTATTCCATCACAATTCATAAGTTATCATCTACTCAATAATAATAAAAACAGCAGTAAAAGTCAAATTTGTTAAATGTTAAAAAAAAAAATTCTCGAAAAACAGCGAGCAAGCATATCTTTTTCTCCTCACTTTATGGTAGTTGGATTAGTTGAGTGTAAAAATCTTTATTTATGGTGATATAGACTAGACCCGTACCAATGGGCAAGCAAGGTCAAGCTCTTGGGCCATGGATCATTAGGTTCAATCTTGGCAATCGAACCATTACTTTAGTGACCTGTCCCTCTTTCTTACCAAAGAGTTCATTTCATGCTTTGACACCACGATCAAATTGGAGTCTACACCAAATTTAGTTGCTTCTCTACTCAAGCTAGGGAAAGCTAGTCACGACCTATGCTCGAGGGACCGCCCTTAGGAATAGATTTAGAGATATTTGCTGAAAAGAATCCTAGTGGTTCATTGAAAAGACGGCTCGAACACATTATCCTTTTAGCTATCCAAGAAAAGGTTTAACGATCAAGAGCGCGGGCTCTCTTAAGTTCATACATCACGTGATGTTACATTATTTCATTTTAAGTTCAGATTAACCCTATTAAAATTTTATATAAGGAGTCGTCATTAAATAATTAAGATTGGCTAGAAACCAATTGAAAAATATGAGTGTCATCTAAATTTTTATGGAACCAAAGATCTAAAATTGGGCACTTGATTACACTAGCTGTACAAATAGTGCCCTTTATACCTAAAGTTATTTATATTGTCAACTAAAGTGTTTTTCATACAATCTTTCATCAATTTTAAGACTACTCCACTAAGCATTCGTGCGATGTTTCTATTGAAATCCTAACCATGATAAAAGGAAAATAACAACCAATATATAGAGATTGCACAATCAAGTACAATCAAATTGAAATGTACAAGCAGCGTCCTAGCATCATCTTTAAAGAGAAAACAAAATAAAACAAATCTCCATCGTAAAATTCTAAAAGCCTATTCAATTGGGTTTCAAAATTCTTTTAGGGATTTTCAAGTTTATTCAAGACTAAGAGAAGTCTATTTGAAAAGAAAATTCTAAGGTTGATTCAAGCCGCTAAAAGTCGACTGGAATCAATTAAGATGATTTCCCCCCACGTTTTTCCAATTTTTCATTTTTTTTTTTTAGGAAATGGGCTTCGGACTGAAGGAAGGAACCCGGCCTGACTCGCTGACTCAGACCCTAATGGTTTGGGTTAGGTTCGAAACTGGGCCGCTTTAAGGCCCAGTTCAATTTTATTGAAATCGGCCTACAAACCTTCAATGCGCCTTCGATTCAACCCAACCATGTGACCCAATCCGACGAGCCGGATCCGAACTGATTTAGATTATATCCATTTTTTTTTATTACTTTTCTTTTGATTGATTTTTTAATTTTCGATTTTGTTTTCTGTTTTCTAGTTTGGGTCTTCTTCTTCCCCTTCTCTTCATAAGAACCAGCACCAATATTCAGATGAGCTCTTGCCGGCGCCTAGGCCGTTGTCGAGATGACCTATTGTGACGGACGCTAAACCACAGCCAGCTGTCAGCTAGCCGACAGTTTTTATGTCGTCGGACCTCCTCCAACGAAGAATCCTCAAGCTGCGAAATTGCACGTCCTGAAGCTCTTATCAATTCTAGGCTAGAGAACACTCAAATGCCCATGAAAGTTGAAACGGACTAGCTGGAGCAGCCTCAAATGGCGGGCATCACAGGTGACGAAAAGCTTTCCAGTGGAGGGGAGGCCCACACATGGCCGACTCGGACAGTGAATAATATGCCACAAATCGCATGAAAAACAAAGATTCAGTGACGATTCAACAATTATAAGAACAAATCAAGCATGGACGAGGCTCTAATTATCGGTTTCCACAAAAGCAATTTCGGTTCTTCGTATATAAATTTTATCGAACAGTTAGCATGCGATTCAGGAAACGAGTTTCCGATTCGACTCCGATACGCCTTTCGATCAAAACATGATGTGCAGGCGCCTAAATCATATTATCCTACATCAAATAAACCGTATTCGATCAATATTTTCTCGCAAACTCATCATTCGAACCTAATGTCCCGTTCCCGACTGAAACAGAGCACGTACAGAGCATATGAAGGAGCTCACCTGGCGGACAAACGGAAAAAAGCGATCGGCGGCGGAAGAGGAGCTTAGGTTTGGTTCACTCCATCGCAGTAGATGAAACACAATTCCTACGCAACTTCTGACTCCGGAAACGTTCAAAACGGCTCGCGAATCAAGCTTCAATCGGAACTCCAAGGCTTGACAATGAGCTCCGGCGATGATCTTTTCCGAGAAATCTCTCACTCAAAAACGAGGTAATCTCCCTCTTCCTCTCTCTATATCTCGCGTCCTTTCTCTCATTTCCGTTTCTCGGCCGAGCGTCCCTTCTCTGTTCTTCATCTTGGCCGCGGGAGCACACCCCCTCCTTCTCCCAAATAAGACAACCACCGGGGGCCGGGCTTTTTGCTAATTCAGATGGGCCAGGATGAAATGAAGGAAATGGGCTAAAGAAAAAGAAAGAAATTCGGGCCCAAAAGAAGTAATGAGCTGGGTAAAGAGAGGGAGAGTGGGCTGGCAGCGTAGCGGGCCGAAAGCTTGGCTAAAAGAAAAATGGGCTAGGAAAAACCAGGCCACCCGTTTTGATTTTGATTCTTATTTGTTTTATTTTTATTATTTTTTTATTTAACAAAAATAAGGTGTCAACAAAGCTATTGAGGCAAGTTCATTGGCTAACCTTTAGTTGATAAAGCTATTGGCGAAATGGGCACCTCACTTTTGTGTAGTGCAAAGGCAAAAGTAAGGAACTTCAATTTGATTCAAGACAGAATTTATTTTAAATAGAAATCTTTCACGTAAAATAGAAATATAAATTTTTAATTTCTTGTTTTCATTTTCAAATTTCTTTGGTCGAAAATTTGGTTGCCATATTTGAAAATTTGAACATTAGAACTAACAACGACAAAAATTTACTTTGTTCTATGCAAAGATTGCTTTTAGAAAACTACACCAAACATGTTTTTGTAATTTTGATTCTTGTTGAAAACTCATATCAAATGCATTATAAATACCTGGAAAGATTTGATGGTGATTTTTTTAGATGGTGATGATACATGACTCGGCTCAAGAGGCAGAAATGTTGATTCAGCTAAGCTGGCATTGATTTGGCGGCATTCCAAAGTGACCTTGCAAGACATTTTTGTTTTGGTCAAAAACCTGGCAAGACATTGGAGCGCTATAAAATTATATATGAATCTCTATGTCAATAATTGTATAGTTAGAAAGGTTTCAAGTATTCACAAAGTTCTAAATGCAAGAGTTGCAAAATTTTAAAATAAAATAAAATAAAAGGTAAAAAGAGAATCCTTAAATTGCAAATTGAGGAGAGATTTGACGTTGACTTAGGAATTCATCTTGCTTATGGCTAATTGAATAAGAGTTATTTTAACTTAGGACTTTCTTCTTCAATCTTGATTGGTGAAATCATGCTCGCTACATCATCTTTATCTAGAAAAATATGAGAATAATAAATCCATATATACTTGTGACTTTCCTTATGGTGAAGTGGTTAAGCCCATATATTTTTTTCTTTTATTGCTACTTCATTTCAATACAACACAACACACTATGCAGAGAGGTTGTAGGAATTGGGCATGAGACCAGGGGCAAGCCTCTAGTGTCATTGACTATTCTCGCTGCATCATCTATAAAATAAGGTCACAATAGATGAAATCCACAGGCTTATGCTTATCATTTAAATGCATTTAACATAATAAATTTATAGCTTTACTTGGCAGCCTTGCAAAGCCATGAAGAATAGGAATAGGGGGGGGGAGAAAGCAGGTGGAAAAGCAAAACAATTAGTTTGGGAGGGCTTGGAATAAAAGATGTCAATGGGAGAAAATTTCTCAAGCCCCAACAAAACTGTGCATTCAAAAATTTACCCCAGGATATGTATATCCTATACCAACAAGGTATTGGCTAAATGGCAAAAGAGTTTGCTCCTCTTCTTATGATTATGTATTCAAAACGTATTGGGAGCACTTTAAAAATAAGATTCTAAATCATCGAAGTGAAATGAAAGAGTGTGCTCTTAAAGATTATTCGGAGAGGTGGATCACTTGAGGCACACAAAAATTGGCATGGACACCATCTAACCGCTTAAAAAAAAACTAATGGTTTCCAAAACTTATTCACAAATTTTGCCAGTAGTTGCACTCATATTGTGACATTTAGAAAATTTCCTACGTTGATTAATATAAAAGAAGTTAGATATGATTAACTTTACGTGAAGGAATTTTTATTGAACGAACGATAGATTAGAAAATTTACTGAGTTTGTGTATCGTTTCAAGGATGAGTTAGAGTTTTATCGTGTTAAGTACTTCCATTTCATTTGGTAATTTTTGCTAAATGTTTTAGTGGATTTAAAATATCTTTCGTATCGCCAATGTTTAAAGTGAGCACTAGTTTTTCCTCGTTTACATATTGATTCACTTAATATTTTGTTAAATAATCTATTATGAAAATTAGCCTTTGAATTCCCTTGATTGATATGTTTATTTCTTAATGTACCAAAATTGTATTAATGCTCTAAATTAGGCATTAAGCTTAGTCAAGCACCGATGTCATGCTTTATGTCAAACCATACCTCATCAAATTCAACTTTAGTTCATAAATAAAATGGGTGACTCATGCACTTACTTGGCTAATGGAGAAGAGGCATTTCCAAATTATCTCCTCTTGTGGCTAAGTATATTTAGCCACATAGACCCTAGCTATTCACCTTAGGCAACATAAAACCTTCTCATTGGACCATTTGTACCCTATTACTTACTTAAGGGCCACATGAACTCATTTAATTGGAACAACAACCTCTCTAACCATAGACCTCATGATTTTACCATTGGTTAATTAAGCAACTCCATCAATTCACTTGTAAATATTTACCCTACTGAAGGGTAAGTCTTCGAACTTTAAAAGAGAGAACATTCCCTTCACTTGCTTCTAATTACACACTTCCCTTTTTGAATCATCTGTCTTCAATACCCCAAGAAAAGGTGTTGGCCCCATACTTGTATCATTAAAGTCTTGGTCTTAATTTCTCATGTTTGAACGAGGTAACCATTAAATTTCCAACTAATTCCATGCATGAGTTTTGTCGTTTTTGGCATAATGGCTTGGTAAATATGTATGCAGGTTGCTCCACAGTTCTAATTCCTCTTGTTGTGATAATCTTTTCCCGAATCTTGTCTCGAGTAAAATGACAATCAACCTCTATATGCTTGGTCCTCCCATGAAAAACTGGATTTGCTGCTAATTTAAGTGCAACATCATTCTCACAGAATAATTTGTTGGGTCCATCTACTTGTACTTCAAGGTCTGAGAGTAATCCACGTATCCAGACTATTTCACAAACAGTCTTTACCATGGCCCTATATTATGACTCAGTTGATGATAGTGATACAGTCGACTCTTCTTTATTTTCCATAAGATAAGTGATTTCCCCAATTTGACACAAAAACTAGTAATTGATCTTCTTGTCATTGGAAAAGTAACATAATTTGTATCACAATAAGTTGTCATTTTCATATTGCAATCATGAGATAGAAAAATACCATGTCCTGGACATCCCTTCAAGTACTTCACAACTTCAGTGTTGCATTCATATGAGACTACTTTAGCTTGTGCATGAACTGGTTGAGTATTTGCACTACGTAACATATAGTGAGTCTTGTCATGGTAAGGTAGATCAATTTTCCAACAAGACGTTGATATCTCGATGGGTCCTTAAGGAACGAATCAGTAATGGATGAAGAACAGCTCACATCATATTCATGTGTCGTCAATTTTGCATTCTGTTCAATTGGTATAATGGCCGGTTTGCATATTGATAACCCTGCTTCTGAAACTATCTCCAAAATGAACTTTCATTGGCTAAGGTTGACTCCTTTATCAGATTGAGCTATCTCAATCCCGAGGAAATATATGGGAGGCCCTAAATCCTTGATGTGAAAAACAGAATGCAGATATTTCTTGAACTTGGTAATAGCCAACTCACTGTTCCCCATGATAAGGATGTCATCAACATATATTAACAAGTAAATTGATGAAGTACCTTTAGTTCATGTGAATAAGGCATGATCATGCTTGGAGTGCTAAAATCATGCGCTGATTAATGCAATGGTGAACTTGGCGCACCACTGTCTGGAGGCTTGTTGAAGTCCATATAGGGATTTATGAAGACGACACACATGAGACTCCCCCTCTTTATGTAAACCCTATGGAAGCTCCATATAGATTTCTTCATCCAAGTCCCCATGTAAGAAGACATTATGGACATCCATTTGATGTAATTGCCAATTGTGAAAGGCAACAACGGTTAGAAAAGAACGAACAGTAACTTCTTTAGCTACAAGAGAGAAGGTTTCAGGATAATCAAAACATTCTCATTGCGTGAATCCCTTTGCAACTAACCCGGCCTTCTATCTTTCAATAGAACCATCTTCCTTGAATTTAATCTTGTAAACCCATTTGCAGCCAATAGGCTTTCGATGTGGAGGCGGTGTAATAATGTCCCATGTATGATTTTTAGTAAGAGCCATTAGTTCAGCCTCCATAACATCTCACCATTTAGGGTCACGTGTTGCCTCATAATAAGAAGACAGTTCATGTTCTTCATAAATTCAATTAATGCAGCACATGTGTTCTAGTGACAACTGACTAAATGAAAGATATGAAGACACAAGATATTGTGTACCTGGACAATCCAGTCTAGGCCATATGTAGTCCTTTGTCCAAGTGGGTGGTCAGGTATGTCTACCAACACATCGGGGTTGCTCCACTCTTGTTTCTTAAGGACTAGCAGGTGAGGGCTCATTTGAAGAAGCCTGTGATTGTTGTGGCGAACAAATCACTAAAGATCTAGACGAACGATCTCTCTCATCTGAAAGAATAGTTGATCCACCTGCTTGATGTGATGAGTCCGTTGTGACTGGCACAGGGTGTTCTGGTGCAACAATTACAAACTAAGGCTGTACAGATAGATCATTTTCTGATAGAAATGGACGATGATTTGACGTTAAGGGAGAGGATGAAGGTGCATTTTCTCGAAACGGGAATATGTCTTCCTA
This sequence comes from Eucalyptus leucophloia subsp. euroa, assembly GCA_017140325.1. Classification (NCBI taxonomy): domain Eukaryota; kingdom Viridiplantae; phylum Streptophyta; class Magnoliopsida; order Myrtales; family Myrtaceae; genus Eucalyptus; species Eucalyptus leucophloia. The sequence goes on from CM029470.1 coordinate 53,199,161, forward strand.
AAAAAACACATCTCTGCTCACAAATAAATACCTGTAGAAATCTCCATGACTCTATAACCTTTCCGCAGAGGGGGATATCCCATAAAACGCATGGAATGGCATGATGATCCATTTTATCTCAATGGCCCACAGTTGTTGCATAACACAAGCAGCCAAATACCCTAAGATGATCAATTTGTGGCTGTCTTCCATAATGCAATTGGAAAGGAGTTCGCCCGTTGTGGATCCAAGTCGGCATGCAATTAATTAAACAGGCTGCCATGACCACACAATCTTCCCAAAAGTTTTCAGGAATTAAAGCTTGATATTTAATAGCACAAGCAACTTCTAAGAGGTGCTAATGCTTGCGCTCAACAAACCCATTTTGTTGGGGAGTGTAGGTGTAAGAACTTTCATGAATTATTCCCTCATATGACAAAAAAGACACACACTCTATAGTAAAGAACTCATATCCATTATCCATGCTAATTCGTTTAATAGATTTGCTGAATTGATTTTTAATGAGAGAGAGGAACTTTGACAAATTTGAAAAGGTTTGACCCTTGGATTGCATAAGAAAAACCCAAGTGGCGCGAGTATAATCATCGACAATAGTGAGAAAGAATCACAATCCATCACGATGTGGTGTGTGGTAGGGACCCTAGATATCAATATGAAGTAAGGAGAAAGCACCGGTGGTTTGAGATGTGCTAGTTGGAAAGTGTCTTCAAGAATTTTTAGCTAGAGGGCAAATAGGACATTTTGGATAAGGGAATTGTGCACTATGACCCAAACGTTGATGAGAAATTAGATTCTTATTACTGATAACAACATTACAAGAAGTGCATTCATTCAATAAATCGAAATCTATTAGGAAACTGGTCCAAAAATAAAGTCCTTGAGCAACACTACCTAAGCCCATCAGTTCACCAATCGAAAGGTCTTGAAAGAAGTAGTTATCTGAATTGAATAAGGCACGACAGAAATTATCTTCGCAAGTTTTTGAGATAGATAAAAGATTGAAAGCTCAAATTCTGGAATATCAAGGACTTTTTTTAGGACAATATTGGAACTAAGATGAACAGTCCCAATTTTGGTGACATGAGTGATATTTCCATTTGGAAGACGGACGTAATATAAGTGTGGACTTTTCTGAATATGAGAAAATAATTTTTCATTGCAAATTATGTGGTCACTGGCACCTGAATGGATTATCCACGCATCAACGTATATTGAGTTCATCTTGGAAAGGAGAGTATCTAAAAACTTGCAGCCTTGTCATTTATGGTTAATTAATCCAAAGCCCTCATGATATTCTCGTATTGATCTTGGGTAATTGATGAAGGCTTTATTGGTATTAGGCTTAAGGCCCGTCCGCCTAAGTTGGGCCCAAAAAGCTCTGCCCACGGGAATACGGCCCGTGGATGGGGGGACATATAAAATGGAGGAGAGAGAGAGAAGACATTGGTTGGAAATCATAATCAACGTACGTACGTTCCCTTTCCCGCGCTCTCTCTCTCCAAGAACAAAAAGAAGAAATAGTAAGTATAAGGCACGTTCTTCTTCCCTTCAAGGCGCCATCGGATCGAACAGGGCCAGTTTCTCTTCCTCTATCGGCGTCGGTGTTTAATCTGTGGCTAACAAGGTACGCTCGAATCCGTGGTGTGCCTTACGATCGGTGATACGTGTTTTCCCGGGTTTCGTCTACCGCTTTGATTTAGGGGTTCGATTCGGTGTCGAATCCGGTTTTCGGGGATTCGTTATTCCCAACATTGGTATCAGAGCCCTAGTTCACGTTTTTACCGATCAATTTGATGTTTTTGATTGATTTTTTTCGCGAAAGAACTTCGGCCGTACCGATCGGGGCAAAAATCCCGACACCCAAGCGCTTTTCGGCCATTTTTTCGAGTTTTCGTAAGTCGAAATCAAATTGTGATGGCATAGGAAGAAAGGCGACGTCGAGACCAGTCTGGCGAGACGTCGAGCGCCGCCGGACGACGCCGCACGCACCCACACGCACGGCCGGAAGGCGCTACGCGTGGGTGCGATGCGCCGGAAGCGCTGGATCGCCCGGCGTGCGGCACATGCGCCGATCGGCGAACCGACGCGTGCACGCCGCCGGTGGGCGACCGGCACGCGCCGGTCCGTGGACCGCCGCGTGCGACGTCACGCGATGACGTCATCGTGATGTCATCCAACGGTCGGTAACCGCTCGGATGACGTCACAAATGACGTCATCACCGATGACGTTCGTCGAGCGGTCACCGGCCGGCGACTCGACCGGCGGTCCGACCCGACCCGACCCGAGGACGTCGGCACGCGCACCGCACGTGTCGACTGACATCTGCGTGACGTCAGCCCGCGCACGCGCGCGGCATGTGCCGTCTGTTCGCCCGAGCCGGCCCCTCCAGTTTGATCGGTTCGACCGGTCTGTCCGGTCTGACCGGTCCAACGTCCGACGACCAACGACCGTTGACCCAAAAAAAAAAATGGAGGAAAAGAATGTGTTTCTTTTTCAATTAAGTCTATGTGGATTATAATGTGATCCCTTATTTGTTCTGTATTTGTTGCAGGAACTATGTCTCCCCTAAAGTTGCGCACACCTATTCGCGCAGTTACCGATGAACAAAAGGATAGGCTGTCTAAGTTGATAGCTGAGCTGACTGATCATTGATGAGAGAGAGGTGACTTAATTGATCATGTCCTTGAAGTCAACGGGAAAATTCAACAGGTCATATGGAATGGTCGTCCTATGTCACAGTCAGAGATAGTGCGATTTTTCATAAATACTCTTCCACCTGAACGGCAAAATGTGTTGAATCGCATATGGGATGTCAACGGAGCTGCTTCCTATAAGAAAATTGTGATGGATTTTGTAAACGAATATTACTGTATTGTTTCAAGGGAAAAGATCAAGAAATTGAACAAAAGAGGATCTTTCTCAATTCGTGTGCTGACTCGGTGTTAGTTGTATTGGCTGATATATATTAAGTGTGCTTTGTGGACAACTTAATGTAATGATAACTACATAATTGTGTTAATTGAAAGCATTATTGTTTTATTGGATGTCTATTCTATGTTGCTTTCTGTTATTGCTGGTTGTTGTGGGTAATTAGCTGTGGGTAGTTTTAGAAGTTTTTGTAGCTTCATAGAATTGATTTTGCATATGACAATCATATTAATGATAGTTTTAAGTTAGGATTTTGGAGGATGATTGGAAACATAGTAACCTTTTGATTCTGAAGCCTTACTTGAAATTATTCATTGATATGATGGGTCTATGTAAATAGGGATGCATAAATGATAGGCATTAATAATTCGTGCATATTTGTCTGATTTGTTCAGATCAATGGCTTCAGCCACAAAGAGCATAGTTGCCGAGCTAAACAAAGGCGAAAAGCTCAATGGAGATAACTATGAAATTTGGCAAATGAAAATCCAGTATGTGCTGGAAGAGCAAGAAGTACTTGAGGCTCTTGTCATGACCATGGTAGAACCTGAAGAGGGAACCACTGCACAGCACAAAAGAGACAAAGAAGCTTTTTCTGCGTGGAAAAGAATGAACTCTCTAGCTCGCATCACGTTGCTGAGCAGCATGGAAAATAACGTCATGCGAGAGTTTCGGCGTTTTGACAATGCCAAGGAAATGTGGGAGGTATTGGCAGCTAGATTTGGTCATACTTCGGTGACTAAACTGAGGCAGCTCACTATCAGGTTTGACTCTTATAAGAAGCCTCATGGTCAGACCATGAAGCAACATCTTAGAAAGATGTCAAACATGATAACTGAGCTGAAAGATGCTGGCCATATCCTCACAGATGAGCAACAAGTGCAAGTAGTGATTCGTTCCTTGGCTCAGAGTTGGGAGCATATGAAGGTGCACCTGACTCATAATGAAAATATCAAAACCTTTGAGGATGCAATGCGTCATCTTGAGCTGGAAGAGGACCGCCTGTTGGCGGCTAAGCCGGATGCTGAACTCTATCATGCTAGTTCTAGCTCACATGGAGCTTCGAGCTCCAAACGCAAGCGCCCTAACTGGTTTGATAAGGGGAAAGGCAAGGAAGAAGCAGGTCCTTCAGGGAAGAAACCCAAATTTAACCAACATGGAAGAGGGAAGCATCCTCGCATGAAAAAGCTTGCAAAGGTGAAATGCTACAACTGTGACAAGAAGGGTCACTATGCTCGCGATTGTCGTGAGCCAAAGAAGGTATGCACCCCTTGTATTTTTCAAAACTTTGCTTTTGTGTCGAGTTTTGTGTTCTTAACTGAGTTTAATCCTTTGTGGACTGTGGATTCAGGAGTGACAGACCATGTAGCGAAGGATAAAGGATCCTTCGTGGAATTCGGACGAGTACCAACTAGAACTAAGTGGATCTATGTGGGAAACAACTCCAGAGCTGAAGTGAAAGGAATTGGCACATGCCAACTGAATATGCGTGGTGGACGCACTTTGTTTCTTCATGATGTGTTGTATGCTCCAGAGATTCGTTGGAATTTAGTGTCTGTATTAATGTTGGTTAAATTAGGTTTTAATATGAACTTCTATAGTAGAGGTGTGAATTTGTTTTTGGATACAAATTACTATGGTTGTGGTTATTTTCTGGATGGTTTTATTGTATTAGATATTGATTATGTTAATACTAATGTTTGTTATTCCATTCTCACGTCTCCTAATAAATATGATAATGATGTGAATGTGTGGCATGCTAGACTTGGTCACATTGGCCAACAGCTTATGAATAGACTAGCCAAAGAGGGCTTGTTGAGCAATATTGAAAAAGTCGATTTGTCCATATGTAAGCATTGCCTAGAAGGGAAAACGACAAGGAAACCATTTGGAAAAGGAAAAAGAGCTGAATTTCCTCTGCATTTAATTCATTCTGATGTCTGTGGTCCAATGAATGTGAGAGGAAGGCATGGGGCTGTTTATTTCATCACTTTTATTGATGATTATACTCGATTCGGATATGTCTATTTGATTTCTCATAAATCTGAAGCAATAAGTTGTTTTAAAAGGTTTATGAACCTGGTAGAGAATCAATTAGACAAGAAAATAAAAGCATTGAGATCCGATCGAGGTCGAGAATATTTATCAGATGAATTCAGAAAATTATGTGATGAAAAATGAATAGAAAGACAGTTGTCTATTCCGTATACTCCTCAACAAAATGGTGTTGCGGAAAGAAGAAACAGAATCCTACTGGAAATGGTTAGGTCCATGATGGTGCATGCTAACTTACCTATCACCTTTTGGAGTGATGCATTGTTAACTGCTGCCTATATACTTAACTCGGGTGCCTTCCAAATCGTTACTTCCACTCCATATGAGTTATGGACAGGTATAAAACCGGACTTGAGTTTTCTTAAGCCATGGGGTTGTGCTGCCTATACACATGAGTCCTCTCACAAGTTTGGGAAATTGGGTCCCGAGAGAAAGAAGAGTATTTTCATAAGATACTCGGAACACTCGAAAGGGTATGTGTTCACTGGTGAGCAGGAAAGTGGGAGTATAACTGAATTTGAATCACGAGATGTCACATTCTTAGAGGATGAATTTCCTAAGAAGGGTGAAATAGGGGAAGATTGTTCCTTATTCGAGACCTTGGATCAAGATAATGATATTAGTGGAGTTCATCCAAGTGGGAGCATAATAGGGAATGATGTGCAAAGTGTACAATCTCTCATACGGCGAACAAGTCGCCAAAGTATTCCCCGTCGACGTTTTGACATTGAAGGGGAAACTTTTATGGTTGCTCCACAAGATGAGGATGAGCCAAGAAATATCAATGAGGCTCTGAATTGCCCTAGTAAGGAAAAGTGGATTCATGCAATGGAAGAGGAAATGGAGTCAATGAAATCAAACCAAGTCTGGGAACTGGTTGATCTTCCAAAAGGACGCAGAGCTATTGGGAACAAGTGGATTCTCAAAATAAAGCGAAAGGCTGATGGCTCGATAGAAAGGCATAAAGCTTGCCTCGTAGCAAAGGGGTATAATCAACAGGAATGAATTGATTATGAAAATACGTTTTCTCCTGTAGTAAGATTTACCTCGATTCGCATTATTCTGGCAATAGTAGCTAGTTTGGATCTTGAGTTACATCAGATGGATGTAAAGACTGCTTTCCTCAATGGAGAATTAGAGGAAGAAATATATATATGGAATAACCTGCTGGTTTCATAGTGAAATGCCAAGAAGAAAAAGTATGTCGACTTTTGAGGTCGATATATGGTCTTAAGCAGTCATCAAGATAATGGTATATATGTTTTTATAATGCCATAATGGCATATGAGTTTACAATGATTGATGAGGATCATTGTGTATATATCAAAAGATCCAAGGATCAATTTGTGATCATATCATTATATGTTGATGATATACTGATTGCCGGAAGCAATATGGAGTTGGTTAATACTGTCAAGAGATGATTGTCTTCTAACTTTGAAATGAAGGATATGGGTGAGGCTGCATACATTCTTGGAGTTAAGATTTCGAGAGATCGTTCGAAGAGATCGTTGTCTCTTTCGCAAGAAACCTATATAAATAAGGTTCTTGAACGATTTCATATGCAAGACTGTAAACCCATAGACACTCCTATTGCAAAAGGTGAAGGATTGAGCCATAGACTGTGTCCAGGGACTCCACAAGAGAAGGAACAAATGAAACATGTTCCTTATGCTAGTGCTGTTGAGAGCTTGATGTATGCTATGATATGTACAAGACCCGACATATATTTTGCAGTTGGAAAGGTGAGTAGATACCAATCCAATCCAGGTCCAGCACATTGGAAAGCCGTCAAGAGAATACTGAGGTATCTGAAGAGAACTGCTGATTTCAAGTTGAATTACCAAGGAAAGGATCTGCGACTTGAAGGCTATTCAGATGCTGATTGGTGAGGAGATTTAGATGAAAGGAAATCTATCTCTGGATTTGCTTTCTTACTGAACAATGGCACCATATCATGGAGCAGTAAGAAGCAAACGTGTATAGCCTTGTCCACGATGGAAGCTGAGTTCGTGGCATTATCAGCAGCGGTACAAGAATGAGTTTGGCTTAAGAGATTTTTGGATCATTTAGGTGTTAATGAGAAAGCTGCAAATCCATTATTGGTTAACTGTGATAGCCAAGCAGCTATAGTATACATCAAAGATCCAAAGTATCATGGCAAGACCAAACATATAGATACCAAGTATAACTTTGTGAAAGATATGGTTGCACGAAAGGATGTGAACTTACAGTACATATCTACGTATAGAATGGTAGCAGATCCCATGACAAAGCCAATACCTAGAGATGTGTTTTGTGGTCATGTAAAATCTCTAGGATTGCGTAGAGTCTGATGTACTTAATTGTAATTTCCCTAAGTTGTTCACATTTATGAAATTTTGTTTTTCATTGATTAATACCTATGAATCTTTGTATGATCTTTATGCATCTTAATGCTCAGTGCATTATTTTAAGTTGAGAAGTATGTCGGACAGATAAAAGATTAGCCCACTCACACGGGTAATCGCCTGCATTTCTTGTGTGATAAATAAAGATGAGACTGATTTTAAGCTTATTATCTAGGTGATAATCGAGAGCTCAAGCTTAAAATACGTATGTCGTCTTAACTAAGTGTTAAGATGAAGACATAATACTTACGATGTCCGAAAGTAAAATAACCCACATATTTTACTTTATTTGTCTATGATGCCAGATGTGAGTTCTGATGAATTTTGTGATTGAGTAGATATGTGAACCTAAGTTAGATATTAGGTATGTCTGAACTATCATCTGTATGGTATTGAAAAGTGTAGACATACGCTCCATGGGAAATGAGTTAATACCGTACTACGTATTTCATACTACGTATGCATGAGACGACCAATAAGAGTGGCAAAAAGTTTGATCTTAACTTTTATGACGTGTGAGACTCTTGAGAAAAAGAGTTCCTCAATTTTTAGTCCCCTTAGGACTCTTACTTATTCTCAAGATTTCTATTTAGTGTTTGCTATCTTAAGGTGTTGCCAATGGTCATGAGATGATTTGATCTAATGGGGCATTTCTAAAAAAGCAAGCTGAACTGAAATTGAGAGTTTGAAGGAAAGAGAAAGATCGATTTTGGAGAATCACATTGTGGTTTTGTATTCACTGGTCGACCAATTATGACTGTCTTTGTGATAATTATAATTGTGAATACAATATATATATATATATATATATATATATATCATGTTTAAAAGAGATCAAGAGAGATATAAAATGTGATCGATCGATCTAGGGTACTGCATACTAAATCTACTTGGAGTGTGACGCCCATTATGAGCTGCTATATATTCCTAACAGATGTATAGCAACAAGCTCTCAAAGTATGCTGGTCGCACGGATTATTCACCGGTATGAATGTTGAAGAGAGGTAAAGAGAATACTGTTCGGCCCACCATGTGCGAGTGGGAGATGAAGGCTTTATTGGTATTGGGCTTAAGGCCCGTCCGCCCAAGTTGGGCCCAAAAAGCTCGGCCCACGGGAATACGGCCCGTGGATTGGGGGGACATATAAAAGGGAGGAGAGAGAGAGAAGACACTGGTTAGAAATCATAATCAACGTACGTATGTTCCTTTTCCCGCACTCTCTCTCTCCAAGAACAAAAAGAAGAAACAGTAAGTATAAGGCACATTCTTCTTCCTTTCAAGGCGCCATCAGATCGAACAGGGCCAGTTTCTCTTCCTCTATCGGCATCGGTGTTTAATCTGTGGCTAACAAGGTACGCTCGAATCCGTGGTGTGCCTTACGATCGGTGATACGTGTTTTCCCGGGCTTCGTCTTCCGCATTGATTTAGGGGTTCGATTCGGTATCGAATCCGGTTTTCGGGGATCCGTTATTCCCAACAGGTTGTGCATCCCATCAGTCTTCAGTGCTGAAACCTGATAAGCAAAAAATTCTTTTCCCTTTTTTTCTTTATCACCCGGCTTGCCATATAATTTCCAACGTGTTTCAATTGTATGATGCGAGTGGTTACAATATTCACAATATTTTTCTTTATATTTTGAATTTTGCCTACCTGGTTTATGTGATGACGTGACATTTCGTGGTCCATTGGATGTCCTACGCGTGGGTGCTGTCATGGCTAAATAATAAGCGTTGGATTCGGGCATGTTGGATGAGACATAGGGCCTATTTGGTTCAGCTTCCCTAAGGGGCTTTGGGCCCCTAAAGCCCATTGGGGAAAATATTTTGTGTTTGGGAGTTACTTTTGAAAGTTAATTGGGCAAATACCAGCATCCCTAATGCTGAAAGCCCAATGCAGCTCATGAGCTGCATTGAGCATTCGACATTCTCCCAATACAAGTTTTATTGTTCACGCGTCGTTCATCTTCTTCCCTATGACTTCGAGTTCTCCGCTGACCCCACTGCCACCTCTATCGTTGACGCCGCCTCCGCCTCCACTGTCGACGCTACCTCCCCCTCTGCCTCCGACGTCAACGCTGCCTCCACCTCTGCCGTCGACGCCTTCCTCTTCTACGACAGATCCATCCCCTTCAACGAGCGCGAGCACCACCGCGTTGACTCCTTCGACTCGCACGAATCGGGCCTCATGCCGCCAGATCTGGCCGTCCGAAGTCCAGATCTAGCGGTTCAGAGGCCAGATTTGGCCACCGACTTCGAGTTCTCCACTAGCCCCGCCGCTTCGCCTCCACCGTCGACACCTTCCTCTTTTTGCGGCAGATCCATCCCCTTCGACGAGTGTGAGTAGCACCGCATCGACTCCTTGCTTCTGCACTTCGACGCCTTCGACTCGAGCCAACCAGGTCGTCCGGAGGCCAGAACTGCCCATCCGGAGGCTAGAGTTGGTCGTCCGGTGGCCAGATCTGGCCTTTGTGACTATAGACGACAACGTGCGTCACCTGAGGTTTTGACCTTAGGCAACCAGACAGCTAAATCTGGCTGTCCAGCGGTTGGCCAATGTTTAGCCGGCCGCCGAATTTAACCTTCAGATCAAAAAAAAAAAAAAGAAGCAAAAACCCATTACAAATGTGAGTTTTGCCAAACGGTATTTATGTCAAGTAACATTTCAATGCTACAATTTACCAAACGGTGTAACATTTCAGAAAACCCTTTTACCTCAAAGATATTTGCATTCTCCCAATGGCATCTCACTAAAGCCGAACCAAACAGGCCCATAATGGTCTTCAAATCTCGCTTGATAACCACTGTTGGATCCAAGTAAACTGATGGGCGAGTTTGGACCATTGGATGGCCCCTTTAGATCGTGGTCATCCATCCACTTAGGATTGCCTCCTTCATTTCTCACAGCCGTCGCTTGTCCAACACTCCCGACGCTTGCAAGTCCTCCATGGCCGCCGAGTAGCAAGCTAGAACCTCTTGTACCAAGACCCCTAGCGCTTGCAAATCCTCCATGGACTCCAAGCAAGGAGCTGAATCCTGCTGTGAGGGCTGCAAGTGCGACACCATCGCTTGTCTTCATGTGCTCGGCCGTCACCAGCCTTTGGCTCTCCTCTTAGACGGCTAGCTGGTAGATTCGGCCGAGCGACGACGTTGGCTCCATCATCAAGATCTGTGATCTAAAGGGTGAGTCTGTTTCGTTCAAGCTTAGCAAAAAACACATTACTTTCTCTCTTTCCCTCATTGTCCGATACTGATGGAGCGTTGTCTCAGGTTTCTCGAGCTCCTCTTGGGCCGCCTCGAGCTCGTTCCACAGAGCCAAGAGCCAATTGAAGCAAGTGGTAACCAAGAGGTTCCCCTGCTTCAATTCAGAGAGTGCCTGGGTTATATTGAACAATTTCACCTGAATAAGCCTCCCGTACATTTCACAGATGCTTTCCCAGATGGTTTTTGAGTCCTTTGTCGGTGGGAGCCCAGCTGCAACTTCCGCCGAGAGGCAATTTCCAATCTAGGTACGTACTAGTTCGTTACATCTCCTCTAGTGCCACTGCATGTGATCATTGGTCAGGTATGGAATTGATCTGTCAAGAAATCCCTCATTGTCTTTGGTGATAAGAGCTCGATAGAAATCCAGTGCCCAAGCGCGTAGTTATCAGGTCCAACGAGATGGAGGTTGATGAGACACAATTTGGGCTCGTACACCGGCGACATGTAGAGCAGGTCGCTAGGTTCGGGACGGCCGCTGTTCACCGGAAATGCATAGGGCAAGTATCTAGGTTGGGGAACCGGGTAGGGATTTATCCCCATATCCGATGGAATCGACCCAGGTCTGTGACCCAGTCTTCCCAAACCCGATCCTCCATTTGGGCTTGGTATTGCCTTAACTCCATCAGGCTGAATTTCTCCTCCAGACTGTCCATGTTGGACCCACGCGTAGCTCGGTCTAGCAGTTGGATACCAAAAGCAAGGCGTTTATGGTGGTCAGAACCTCTGCGGGTTACAGAGCATGTTGTTTATTCGTAGAAAGATTGATTAATCTCTCTTCTTGCCTTTTTGGTGTTTCCTCCACCAAAGGGAAGGGAAAAGAAAATTTGTTCCATTGCTTTGCTTTGCTCTCACTTTACGCGGGGGTCTCTGGCTTGCTCATCTGATTCCCTTCCTCATCCATCTTGCTTCAAGTGTTATCAAGTCTGATGATTTAGCAATCTTCTCTTTTTGTAGAGTTGATTTTTTATTTTTTATTTTTATTTTTTGATACTGTATTTGAGTTTTATTGGTTATTGATCCTTGTTGAGGGAGCAGGGGTTTTAAAGATTAGGATTTGGTGTTGAATGAGATATAGGGGTGGTGATGCAAGTGATCATTGTCCAGCTAGTTATGCTCTGTATCATCAGCTTTGCTTCAGCTGTCCAGGGATCTGCAGGTACAAAAGTTTTCTTGCCTTTTTACATGTTCGATTGTGATTTAAAGCACTTGGTGCAGCTACTGAACTTAACGTTTGATCTGATGATAACTGATGTCTTGGTTTATCAAGTTTTACTTAGCAATTGAAAGGTCTCATAACCATAAAGAAAGTTGCAAAGATCTATCCCTTCATTGGCTCACTGCTAATATCGTGCTATTGCATTCAGTGATTCCTCTGCAATGACTAAGCCAGAGCATGAATTTAGGAGAGGCATCCGACAAAGGCATGTCGGATCCGTCATTTGAGCTATTGTTGTTATCTTGATTTCAATGTGCTATTTTTATGCGAAATCGTGTAAAAATCACACTTGGCGGTCCTTAATTGCAAGTTCTAGTTTGATGTTTTTCTGAATTAAAATCGTAGGTTTCAGCATTGTCTCTTCACAGCTAAAGCTTTCCCATCTGGGAAATGCTTGCTAGATCATGGTTTACCCCATGAACGGCCAGGAATGGTTTGCATAGACGTTTATGCTGTATATCTTCATTTATATAGGCTTTTCTGAATTTACTATTTTATGTCATATAGTTGGTTTTTGCTAGATCTAACTTAGCAGAGATGTAAATCTTACTTAGACCAATCGAAAGCAAAATGGAATTTAAGGTTTCATATTGTTGCTTGGGTTGTTCAATAGTCTGTCGTAGGGGTGAGCAGCGGTCTAGGGTCGACCCTGAACCGACCTTAGACCGGCCCAACCCTGTCGGTTTTGGTCCGGTTCTCAAGGGGACTAGGTCAGTCCTTGGTCCTAAAATTCCAGGACCAACACTGTGCGAGTTGGTCCTGGGTCCTAAGAGTTTTGGGTCGGTCCTTGGTCCTAGGCTCAATAGAGTCGGTCCTTAGTCCTAAAAATTGAGGACCAATACTATATGGGTTGGTCCTAGAGTTAGGGGGTGGCCCGGACCAACCTGGAGCATGCTCACCCCTAGTCTGTTGAATGTTTTTTTTTTTTTTTTAACTTTTGAAATCCTTTTCACCAACACTAGAAAAGTAGTATTATTGTCGACAACTTGCATGAAGTAAGAGCAAGAGAAAGCAGAGAACTTCTACATCTTCTTCCTTAACAGCTGCAGACTTCGTTGCATTCGCTTGACTCAGAAAAAGTCTTCGAAACTTTGTAGCTATTCAGAACGGCCCGGATCGCTACTTAGATTTGGCACTACGTGCACCAGGTGCCGACATAAACGTCATTCAAACCGCTGATTACCAACAATTGGCAAATTTTTCCTACGCCATTTCTCTTCAATTGTACCGGAGCTAAGGAGTGAACCAAATCAACTAATTACAAACAAATTCATTTTCCCCTCCTACCTATGCTCAACTTATGAGAGGCTGCGAATAATCTGTCTTCACATTCATCTCATCTATTACTACCCCTTAATTTTCTAGTTCGTTGTCTCTTGGGCCGTTTCAAACAAGGAAAGAAAGATGTGCGACCAGGGTCTACAATGTCGCACCCGAGCTTATTCTTTCGCAATTCCTACACAAAATGTGGCACCACACGATGGAATGCTTAGAGATCTCATCTTCCTCAATGAATGGTCATTAATGGGGTCGGCGAACTGAAGCTCTGAAGAGCGCTTTCCATCCTTTCTTTCTAGTTCCCCTCGTTAATGGGTTCTGACCGCGGGCGACCCCGCAAGGGAAAATCCCCAAAAATAGGGGACGGGACATGACCATTTCAAGCTCGAAGCGCCTGCTCGAGGCCAAGATCTTATGACTCGTATTGCCATCCGAACAGGGCAAATCCCATACCCACTTTGTCTAGGCCCCCCTCTCAAAACGACGCCCGTTCAGGCCCGATTCCTAGAAAGATCGAACACACAAGAGAGAGAGAGAGAGAGAGAGAGAGAGAGAGAGAGAGAGCGCGCCACGCGCCACGCGCCACGTCGTTTCTGTCGTGTCCACACATGCTCGTGGAAATCTTAGTGTGGACGATCGACGAAGAGGGAGAGAGAGGAGAGGGCCAGGTCTGGAGAGCGTAGCGTGAGGATGGGATCGCATGTCTAAGGGGGGTTAGTCAAACCCTGCTTTCGGGGAACGAGAGAGACTGGCGTGGATCGTTAGAGCCCGCCGTATTTTCGCATTCACAATTCGCCTTCATGTCCCTTAGTTGACATGTTTCGAGGATCGGCTCATCAGTTCCCTCATAACGTGTTTGTGCCTACGCTCGGTTATTGGGCAAGTGGTCCAACGGGCCACATTGCGTCTTGGTTGTTTCTAAGGACGAAAGGGAAACATGTTAGAAAAATCATAAACTTATTACATTGATGTCAATTTGATCATAAAACTTTTGATATAATGTTAATTTAATCATTTCGGCTAATTTTGATCAGAAATTACTAATGTAAATAATTTTTTAAAATATTTTAATTTTTACTGGTTTTTGCTTTTTTCTTTATTTTGCCAACTACCAGCCATGGCCGATGAGCTGGCCTTGCTTGGCAAGGGCTCCCCTCCCCACATTAGGTGAGGCCAATCCTCACCTAAGCAAGGGTGGCCTTGTCGAGTGTTGCCTTCACTCGTATGAGACCCGACAAGGCCACCTAGCTTGGGCGAGGGCCAGCCTCACCTAATCGGGAAAGGGGAGCATTCGCTCAGGCTAGGGCAACCACGTCAAGCATTACCTTTGCCTAGGTGAGGGCTACCCTCGCCATATTTGGCGAAATGGGCAAGCCTAAAGAAGTGATTTCCTTCTTGAGCCCGACCTGCTCAAGCCAAATCATCTTCATATAGAAATATATATATATATATATATATATATATATATATATATATATATTATCATTGTTGATGTGAATGCTTACATGACACGGCCAGTACTGTCATGGATCATTTTTAATAATTTTTTATTTTTTAAATTTGTTTATTTTCCTTTCTTCTTTCTTTTGCTAGCCATTGGCCATTGGCCATCACCAAGCGGGCCGGCATGGCCTAGGCGAGGGTTGCCATCGCTCGCCAAAGGTAAGGCAAGATTGGGCAAGCCCTATCTAGGGCTCCCCTTGCCAAATCTGGCGAGGCCGGTCCTCGCTTGGGCCAAGGTGGCCTAGGTTGCCTAACCTAGTTGAGGGCCGACCTCAACATATTTGGCGAGGGGAGCCAGCAAGACCGCCCTGGCCTAGGCAAGGGCCGACCTCACCCAATCTAGCAAGGCTGTCCTAGCCTAGGCGAGGTCTGACCTCACTGGATTTGGTGAGGGGAGCCCTCATTGCGGCTCGCCTCGGCCAAGTCTCTCCTTTGGTGGGTAACAGCAATCCTCGCCTAGGCAAGGTCAACTCACCCTACCATTGCTTGTGACTGGTCACTAGCAAAAGGAATAAGAAAAGAGAAAAAGAACGGACAAATAATTAAAAAATTAAAAAAAAATATTACAATGTTATTAAAAATTATTCATGTTAGTGATAGCCATACTATGTAAGTTAATCGACCTCCACGTCAACAAAGCTAGTTAAAATTAACCAAAAGGACAAAATTGGTAGTAGGTCAAAAAGTTTAGGACTAAATTGACATAATCAAAAGGTTTATGATTAAATCAATATCAATACAATAAGTTTAGTAATTTTTGTAAAACTTTTACCAAGAGCAAAATGGGCAAGCCTAGAGAAGCAATTCCCTTCTTGAACCCGGCCCACTAAATCCTAATCATTTTCATATAGAAACGTAATTTTTTTTTAATCATTGTGGGGCTTGAACATGGATCTTCCCGCCCTGCCCATTACTCATCAGCTCAAATCTTGCGCTTTCGAACTTTCTTTTCACATTTTCGTGTCCACAATGAATTAAAGGGAAAGAGCCACGTGACGGGTTCACTTCAACTTGGGAGACCTTGTTTTATATTCTTCTGACGATGACCTAGAGGGCACAAGGGCCACTAGCTCTTTATGGAGCATTAAAAAATCGTTTGCGTTTCCGGTCAACGCATTCAACGGTCTTGATCCTTCGTCGGCGGGAACGGTCAAATTCTCCTCCGGTTGCTTTCCCTCGGGGTCTTTGTCCTTTCATACCATCCATCGTCATGCACATTTTTCAGATTGTCTAAATCTTCAACATCATTTTTATAATTTAATTTATTGCCACCAATTATTTTTATAATTAAGCACCGATGTCTATCTTCTTTCAAAATGCATAGTCAACGAACTGTTGTTTCGGGGAGCAAAAGGTGAAACCTGGTGTATTCGCAGAGAGAGCTGCAGCACATAGAGAAACAATGTGATTTGTTGGTATAAACATGAATGGAGAGGTTCACTGGAAGAGGGATTGACATGATCGTAGGTTAAGATAGAGAATATAAAATTGTGATGCGAATGGCCTTCTCTGATTGGATGATGAAAGTATATTTATATTGATGCCTCAAAACTAATTTAGAATGTAAGGGGGGCTTCTATTGTCTCCTGAGAGACGATACACCGTTCTAAAAGCGTTGTACCTCCAACACAAAATAAGTTAGCTCATAAATAGTTCAAATGAATTCTCAAGAGTTTGATCCTTGAGTATTTGGAGAAGTGTCCATAGATTTAATCACTTGATATGGCAAAGAATGATGAACTGGATTTGAAGGTTGAAGGAAAGGAATACCAGAGAGCAATCTAGAATAGTCATTCATTTGAAAATTACCTTAATATTTATCAAACCGAATTACATATTGCTTGAATATTTGTTATCGCGTAGATTACACGGACGAAATTCATCAGTTAAATTACAAAGGTTTTTTTTTTTTTTTGTCGTGTCTTGAGTTTATCACTAGCTGTTTAATTTACTTAAATATAATTCATTTTGGAACATGAATCATGTTGCCTAAAAAAGAAAAAAACATCCGTACTAACTTAATACAAAGGATGAGATATCGGATATATGTTGTTAATTGATCTGTTCGATTTCATATACGTATCGGGCAAATTTGATCTTATCTGGTTGCTAGCAACAGCTATCAATCATGTCAAAGTTAACATTTATATGGGGACTAATCAATGTGCTACAACTTATGATGAAAGATGCGATTTGGGTTGGGTTTTGGCGGACTCGAAGAGCAATCTCCATTGGATCCAGTAGAGTTAATCATGCAATCGCTCATTTTTTGTCAAAGCACCAAGGACAGACAAAGTTCTACTTTTTCTCGTGAGCGTGGGGCTATCAAAGATTAGGTAATAGCTTGAATTTTTCCCCAGGGTGGGCTCTACTTATAATAGAATGGTCGAGGTCATCGAAATGGGCTGGGATATCGTTTGACCTGTGATTTGAAGTTCAGCTACGGATCCGTAATGCCCTCGATGGAATTTTAAAGTTATATGAAGAAAAACTGTATTGCGACTCTCTCTTTTGTGTTTCTGCCCATGTCGTACCAGGAAGTTTCTCAGGTGAACGCATGCACTAGAAGCACAAAGAAGGCCAGCGCTGGTCGACCTTAGGGATTCATGATGATGGTCAGGACCTGTTCTGATGTCAAAAAAATTCCGTGGGACTACTATGGAGTGTTCTAAAAATTCAAATTGTAATATAACGAAAGTGATTTTGATTTTTGTATAAAGTCGACTTGTTTTTGGCACGTGCTGTAACACCAGCAAACCATGTATCAATGTCCATGACTCAATTGGACATAAAATTATATGCACAAACACACACACACACATTAGATTTGCTCCTTCCCTTTTTTTTTTTTTGTGAACTGGGATTAATTAAATCTATTAGAGTGATTTCAAGATGTCAAATTAAAAACAAAGAACACGTGAAAGTCCTGGCAAAGAGAGAATGAACAACACCACTCTAGCTATAATTTATCTTTAATATAAGCTTGTGCAAGAACTCTTTTGCTATATTATTTAACATCACATTGGATCTCAAAGCAAATGGAGCCAAATATTCAAGGGATTATTTATTTCAAAATCCAATATGATATTGTCTATTAAACAAATAAAATTTAGATATCTAGCATTTTTCAAAAGAAAGAGGATTTTTCTTGCCAACGTTACATGAAAAGAATCCCATAATCTACAATATCACCTGAAAGAGTCACGAAGACATTTTGGAATGCTCCTGGATCACAATATATTTCCACCCATCAAAATCAGCTATTTTTAATCATCTTATCTTCTTTTGACCATAGTTTGTGTTAAAATACACATGTGAGTTGTGTTAGAAAAGTCATACATTAAATAATTGGTATGTATAGTAGTTAATATATTTCAACTGACTTATAATTTATTCACTTAGACTTTTAAGTGAATGGCAATCTCCTCACATGAGGTATCAGACTTCTGTTGGTGGGCCCCCAACCTGTTCTAATGTTTGGTGAGTATCTCAAGGAAGAACTATGGTATCCAGCCCAGTTTCCGAATAGGTGGGCCCTCCTCATTAAGAGTTATCTCTCATAAGCTTAAATTTTTGAGTATTTTAGCTCTCTCTTGGCAATCTTTCAAATGAATGTATTAGGTTTCTACTATGTGTTCCTAATAGTTTAAGTGGACGAAGCAATTTTTTCCAAACCATAATTTTCGGTATGTGCATGGAGATTTTTTATGTGAATTTCACCGTGTAATTCCGAGACTCCTTTCATAAATTAGCGGATTGATTTGCAACCATCCAGTTTAATATGCATGATCAATTGAAGCTTGCACTGATATGGTGAGCACGTGAGCATCTCTCCTCATCACCACCACATCATCACTTTACATATTGACGTCATAATATAATAATGATGTAAACAAGTGTCTTTCCTTTAATGCCACGGACCATATAGCCCAACCCAATGAGCTAAGACGCTAGATGAATCTCCTTTTAGATATAAGCCGTTCTTTTAAAAAAAAAAAATGGGCCAAATTATATGATTCACCTTCAAGTAGATGAGTAATCTGCTGCTTATATAAATGAAGATAAAGTTTATATACAAATTGTCCCATAAAATGCACAAACATTGACTTGAGTCTCAATTCTGCACTATATTTACTTTTGTCTCATAAAAATACATCAACTTTAGTTTGTCTTTTGATTCTACGCCAACTTTTTTTCCCTCAAAGAAAGTACAAATTTCAGTTGGTACCCAAATCGACCCCATTAAACGTGATTGCTAAATTCAGAATCAAATGGGTTGTGTCAAATTATCTTGCAGCATAATCACATAGGCTAAGCGGTGGTGTGGCTGCTATTAATCTAGCATTGTCCTATCTGCCTTTGTTGCTGTCGTTTCATGCTTAGTTGCTGGTTGAATTTGGGTAATGAAACACAGACCCGGTTTTTCAATTTCGTGCCTTTATCAAAAAAATTGAGTCCTAGTAGATGTCCCAGACTTCAGTATCAGAATTTTTTTTTTTTTTTTTTAATTGTTTGGCCGGAAAGAGCCACCGATCTTTTCCACGAGTTGAGAATACTCGGCGAAGGTGGGTTTGGGCGTGTACATGTTGGCGTTCTTGAAGATGGGACCAAAGTAGCTGTGAAAGTTCTGAAGAATTAGGATTAACAGGGCGGCCGGGAATTTTTAGCTGAAGTCGATATGCCATCGCAGGAATCTTGTCAAGCTGATCGGTATATGTCCAGAGGAACGTGTCCACTGCCTTGTTTTAAACTTTTTTCCGAATGGCTTTGTGGAATCTGATTTGCACGGTGAGTGTAGATGAATACGCAACTTCTCTAGGGTTACATACTATTGTCTCGCTCTTCATTCTGCTCACGAGGTGTAAAGCCAATGTCCATTTTCCCATGCTTTCAGGAGTTGGCAAGGAAGCTGCCCGACCAGAATGGAGCGCTAGGATGAAGGTAGCACTTCGTGTTGCTCGTGGTTTAGCCTATTTGCATGGGGACTCGAGCCCTGTGTGATGCATGGGGACTTCAAGGCCAGCAACACGTTATTGGAACATGATTTTTTGCCCAAAGTGTCAGATTTCGGTTTGGCTCGCACCAATATACATAAGAAAAACAGGCGCATCTCTATGGGAACCTTCGGGTTAGGAAACTCCTCTCTTGTTGAAATAGTTCCTTTGATTTCTGATCTCGTATTCTTTGATTAATTCTTAATGTGTCAGTCGTAAATGCTGGTTTAAAGCAGCATAAGATCACTAATTATGAGGTTTCTTGGGAAGATTCTGTATGATATTCTCTGGAACGTCAATCTTAAAGTCACAAGGTGAATCTAAAACAAACTCTGTTCTTGCTAATTTTCACTTGACTTATGGTCTCAAGAGACGTGCAGAAGTATCTGTTTGCCTTATAGGCAATTTATTATTTTTTAATGTTTGGCCGTTGAGACGTGACCTTTGAGATTCTAAGTCGTTTGCCGTGAGGCATCTAACTTGGTCATCTTGTCACAATATTGAAAAGTCTCCGCATGTCCGTTTCATTCAGGTACCTCGATCCTCCTCACATCACTGTCCCGCCAGGTGCCTGGCGTCCTGGTGCTATTCACCAAAGAAACGTCAACCTCGCTGCTGTGATCGCAGAGAGACCTGAAAGAGGCTAAAGTTTGATGGCTATGTTTTTTATGGAATTGGTGTTGGTGCTGAAGTGCACCGTGCGCAGTTGCCGGGTGAGCAGTTAGGAAGGGATGATGCGATGCAGAAGAAGCGGAGCATGAGGATCATGAAAGTGCAGGAGTAATCGATGGCAATGCGGCAAGATGGCGGATGTCAAAGCCAAACAGTTGGATGAGAGGATGAGGTGCAAGTGTCGGCAGTGGGTGAAGACTGATTTCGAAGTTTGTGCTTCCATTAAACTGAAATAGCTCTTTGCTCGGGGTTGCTGCATATGAAGTTCCTTGTGTTAGGCCATTACTTGGGTGGCTATCTTGTGTAGTATAGAGAATTTGTGTGGATCATTGCTTTATTTGAATGGATGAACACTATTGACTGTTGATGGCCATCTTGCCAATTCTTTGAAGAATTGGGTTCACCTTGATACAACAATTAGCAATGAATTAATCGCTCACTGCTTGGGAGAAAATACCAATTGACCCATAGAGTTAAGGTGTGCACTTGACAATATAGATTAAACTTTGGTACAAGTATGGCTAATGCCGTACCTCAATAGTCTTAAAACATGAGTAAACACCATGATTAACAAGTGCAAAAAAATATCGCATCACCATATGTCCTTGTTCAATAGTGATAGCACAAGTCATTTCTAAATCTTCACAGGACGGAAGAGGCGAGGCCAATAGGTGGATTCAACCATTTCAACATACAAGGGAAGCTGTAGTAGAGCAGACAATATGGCAGGGATGACCACCAACAAAGTAATGGGGATGTAAATCCACTTCCATCGTTCTCTTAGGACAATCACAAGAGCAGAGCCAAAAGCCACGAGTATGAAGACGAAAGAGAGGAAGAGAAAAGTGAGGCCCAGTATCATTTTTCTTGGTAGTGAATGAAGAAAATCTTCTGCGGCATAGCGTGAGGTTAGGATAGCCAAGAACATCGAGTTGGCGGTGACAGAGGAGAAGAGAGATAAAGCGTTTGCAACGGTAAACACCAAGAATGAGTCCCTTCTTAGAGAGACCGGGTTATCCCTATCGTTGCTTCCAGGTACTGTAAAAGCTGCAGCAAAAGCTATTCCAAAGATGAGGGTTGATATGACGCTACAAGATGATGACGTCTCCTTCATCCATTGCCCCGCCTCTTTGACCAAATCTTTTCGCTGTTCTACAAAAACTCCCCAGTATGTCTTCCCGCTCCTTTCTTCTGTTTCTTTCAATTCCAGACTTTTAGAAGGACTGCTCTTATCTTCTTTTACCTTCATCGATCAACGCAAATGTAAATTAAAGAGCGAAAAGGATAGCAAAACAAATAAGGTGAACTGACCTCAAATTTTAGACTTTTTATCAAAGGAGGACTCTTATCTTCCAGCACCTTCAGAAAATAAAGGATACCTATCAATGTGATTGTAAGTAAATTAAAGAGTGGCAAGCAAATATGGTGAACCAACCTCAAACCATTGAAGTTCCCTTTGCATAAGAAAAGCTGCTCCAGAAACATCTGCTGGTACGTATCCTGGGGACCATTCTACTACAGCCGCCATCAGGTCGCAGTTCCTCTGAATATCGTACCTCAAATTTGGGATTGTGTTGTATCCATTCATTAGTCTAAATAACTCAACATGCCTTCCCTTCACAATTTCTTTCATCAGTTCTTTTGTGAATTGTTTATTCCACATCAACTCCGGAGAATGCTCAAGACATAACTTGACTATTTCAGAGATTCCGCTAGATGCAGCGTCAAGGACAATGGTCGAAGTCAATTTGAGTATTTCAGGTGCTTTCATACGAGCCTTCCTCTCGTTTAAAGTTAGTTTTGCTAACTCAAGCAAGCACTCGTGGCTTACTTTCAATTCTCCAATCCTTTTGATAAAAGGTGCTGCACAAACATCAGATAAGCAATTTTGCCAGCAATAAAGAATCAAAGGATATGGAGGCTTTCACATTTGTGCCGTGTTCTTACGTATATAGTAGTTGAGAAGAGAATGATGAATTCAAGATATTAATCGAGGAAGCAAACTTCATATGGCTTGAAAATCAAAATGCATGTATCAGAGAACAGATGGATCCATTGATGAACATACAAAATATCATGAGATAAAAAGAAAAAAAAAAAAAAAGAAAGAGTTTTGAAAAATGGGTAGATTCAACGACAGATCAATAGATATGTTTTCAAACTGATTAGTTTTACATATTCTCTTGATGGGATACATGTCAATTAGACTTTGAATTGAATGGAATCTAATCATATCGTAGTATACAAATTAAGAGCTGATTCATATTGATAACTATGATCTCAACGGGATATGTCAATAATATCAATTTACAATATAAGATAGATATCTCTACCCATGGATGAAATAAGGTCCTTTTTCTATAGATACCATGGCATGTTTTTTGTCTAAAGATACCATGGCAGTTAGTGTACCTGGTTTTGTGGCAACATTCCAGAGTAATGTCTTGAACCGGTGAGTCGCTGGTGTCACCACCATTAAGAGGAAAGAAAAATCATGTTAGCAAATTATAAATTGATGATGAACAAAAAGATACATATCAGCGCATGTAATTAAATTTATTAATGCTCGAATATGTGAGAAAAACAAATTGGATCAATCAACCTCAATAATCTGAGATCCAAATCTATTCTCGATAATTCTACTTGACAATTTGACTTGCCTAAGTAACTCAAACTAACTTTATAAATGTTAAATTAGATATTAAGTTGTACCACACATCATGATTTAGATATTAATTGTATACCCTATCTCCTAACTTTTTTTTGTGAAGAAGATCTGTGAATGATATGCTTTTTGTCATGTTAGTCGATCCATCAATTAGATTTAACAGAGATACCTTGAGCCATCTTCATGTCTTTGGTGTTGTCAAATGGTGTATCAACCAAGCAAGGGACACCTAAAAAGGGAACAGATAGAGTGAACCCTGTGTGGATGAGTTGTTTGAATTGTACAAATCTAACAAAAGCAAAAGAAGCGCAAGAAGTACCTACATTGATAAATACATTTTTCCCAAAAATTGAGTTTAGCTCCACTACGGTAGTAGGACTTCACATGCACAAAGACTTCCAACAGGCCATTGTTTTTGGTATCAACCGACGTCGCTAAGTCACGGTATTGGTGAGCTAAATACAAGAGTATGTCTTTTGGGACACGAACAGAAAAGTAAATTAAAGTGAACAGTGAATTAAATTAAAGTGAACAGTGAATTAATTGAGATAAGAAAAGTGAGTGTGAAATCCTACCCAAATGGCCGGCCTTAATAAGGTTCATCATGATATGATTACAAGGGGGGTATGTTATACGCTTGGCCAGGTACCAGATAACCTCCTTTTGCTTAGGAATACTTCTCGTAGCATACAACAGGGCATCGTGTACCGTACATTCACCACGGACTTTTTCAAGTTGTTCTATTGATTCCTTTGCCCTCCTTATTCTTCCTTTCTGGGCGGCAACGCAGAAGGCTTGATCTAAGCCGCGAGCTTTAAGTTCCCGAGGGATGCGCTTTAGCAGTTTCTCCACCAATTCATCTTGTCCAGTCACAGCCGCAATATTGAGCACAGTAAAGTCACGATCTTCTATGGTCATAAGACTGGCCATCACTGCTTCGGGATCTTCATTGAGGATTCTCTCTATCGCTTTCCAATCACCTTTTAATGTGGCTTCAAACAATCGTCGATAATTTCCATCAACCACCGGTGTCGGCTCGACTGCAAATATTGCACATTAAAAGTCCTCAGTCTTTAAAAGTTCCTGCTTTTACGATGATGCAAAACAAGGGGCAGTCCTTTACTCAACATTGCTGTTCCTGTGAGTGTCTTTCTTTACTGTTTGGAAGTCAAAGTTTTTTTTTTTTTTGGTTGGGCTTTGTCAATTACAATTCAAGATATTCTTATGATTTTAAAAACTATGAAAATATTATATTTGAATTTTTATGTCAGCATTTGGACCCCGTGAAGTTTAAAATGTTTTGCATTACACAAAGTCAAAATCCAAGAAACACAATATTTATGAAAAAGGAAAAATTAAAGGTTCAAAGTGACAAACCCCTAGGTGTTTTGTAACCGTCTTGGGATGCTTTATCAGTCACTCTGTCTTTTGAAATCCAGTTTAGGTGAATCTCTTTGTAACCAAAAAGAGAAATGAACACAAATAACCTTAAAAAAATAATTAATTACACCTTGTATACTATAGATCATCTATTCCAGACTGATCAAGCTCATTCATTGCATGAAATTTTCTGTATTAAACTTAGATAGCGAACTTTTAAACAAGAAAATTACACGTTAAACTGAAGGAAGGTCCTGAGTTTTTTTTTTTTTTTTTTTTTTTTTCGAGATAAGTATTATTTCATCAATTAGTTTTCTAGGACCTTCAAACTGTCATATCTTTGGACAATGTGTTTTTAGTGAGTTCTTATTTTTCATTGCCATTGATCGTATCCGCTATATCATTAATAACTAATGAGCTTGATCTTTTACTCTTTCAAGGTAATTTTTTTTTTTGGGGATTTCTTTGTATTAATTCAAGATATTATTCAAATTTTAAAAATTATGAGAAGATTAAATTTGAATTCATTTCAGCATTTGTATGCTGTAAAATTTAAAAAGTTTCGGAGTAAAATAAACCAAAATGCATCCTCCAACACAAGATTAATGAAAAATGACAATTAGAAGTTCAAAGCAAAACAACTTTAGTTGGTTTGCGACTGCCTTGGAAAGCTTTGTCAGTTGCCATGCCTTCTGAATTTACATTTAAGAGAATGTCTTTAATAACAACAAGAGAGGATAAGGAAACGACAAGTGTTAAAATTTTTATATGAGTGTCATAACTTTTTTTTTTTCCATCACTCAAGTGTCATATCAGTGAAAATTTGTTTATTGGAGTGCCACGATTCATTGATTTATTGATTTTGGCAGAGTGAGACTTGTTCAACATGTATCAACTTATTATGAACGACTTAGATAAATCCTATTTAATCAACAGAGAAAGGAATGGCTCCCTTGGCAACGGCGTACCCTGCACTGCTTCATCAAGAGAATTTTGTATTTCTGAAGGATTGGTTTCTTTGTTGGAGTCCACGTCCACACAAACATCTTGGATAATATAAGGAAGAAAACCAGAGTTGACGCAAATCGTCTTTTTGAAACTGATAGGTTCCTTCAATTTAGCGGGGCGAAAAAGCTGAATGGTCACCCTAGAATCTAGAATTTTTAAATGGGGACATTTTGCATATTTACTGTTTGCTTGAAACGAATAGTCATGCCATGGGCTTGAGAAAATGAATCAACTAGCAGTATTTCGTGGCCAGACATTGCTTTTGCATTTTTAGTTCGTGGGAATTAAAACTTTTGGGCCTCTGTAATTAGTTCCAATTGAATATGCCGCCAAACTAGATAAAGGAAACAAAGAAATTATAAGACCACATCGCTCATACCATAAATTTTTCTGGGTTGGGACATGAACATGTCTATACCTGGTGGTGGTTCTGCAAGATCCGAATTTCCTTGTGTTTCACTTTCTTCCGGCGCCATTGGGTTTCTCTCCTCATTGCAATCTTTCAACAACAAAGTAAATGGAGGATGCAAAAATGGGTAAGATATTCAATTATCAAAGAGTTTTAGTCTTCCTACGCCGAGTTCATTCCTTCCCTTTATACAAGTACCTCCCCTAATATAAACCTACACCTAGAGCAAGTAAAGCATATAATTCTTTATTCACTTTATAGCGAGTGGAATACTTTTCTTTTCTTTTCTTTTTTTATCAAAGCAGTTGGATTACTCGAGTGTAAAAAGGATTTTTTTTTTTTTTGAATGTAAAAAAGATTATCACTAGAAATAAAGACTAGACCTTTACAAGTTGGCAAGTAAGCTCAGGCTCTAGGGCCACACATAATTAGGTTCAATACCTAGTGATCGAACTATTACTTGAAGGTAACTCTGTCTCTCTTTTTTATGATACAGTTCATTCTATTCCTTGAGACCAAAGGAGTCTTTTCCAAGTTAAGCAACTTCTTTCTCAAGCTCGAGAAAGTTATTTGGGCAAGTTATTTTGCAAGCTTTTAGCTGAATAAATCTATCGGCAAAAACGGGCATCTCACTTTGTCTGGTCCAAAAATAGGTATAAGGACATTAGAAGTATCAAAAGTTTTATCACTCATAATAGTGACAACCATTTTTATTGAAGAGTTATTTTTGGCTTAGAACAACAACATGATTTCCTTTCTGGAGATGACTATAGTGAATTGATTAGCTCGAGAATCATGTCTTTAAAGGATGAGTCATGTAGTCTCTTAATGATAAGTAATTAAACATTCAAAACCCGTTTGTTTTGCCGTACACTCTTGATGAAATTGCTTTGTTGGACAACCAACTGCCAATCCGATTCGCATTTAAATTAGAAATGGAAAATAATTAGTCCTCGCAAGGTGATTGCTCGGACAAAACTTTCCAATAAGAGGAAGTTTTCTGGTAGTTAATTTTAATCAACTGGTCATTGAGTTCTTATGAGTGACGAAACTAGGACTAACAAAAAGCAGTCGCACCATCATCCAAAACTAGGAGGGAACTTGTGCAGCCAAGTCATACCAAATTTAGGATATTTGACTTTGAGTAATACGTTTTGCTTTTGCTTACTGGTTTCTTGAATCAATCAACTGTATTTGATGGCCACACATTGCTTTTGCATTTTTACTTCATTGTTGGAAATTTATTTATCTTTGGTCCTTGTATATAGTTCCAATTACATATGCCGCCAAACTAGATAAAGGAAATGGAGAAATTATAAGACCACATCGCTTACACCATAAATTTTTCTGGGTTGGAACATAAATATGTACCTGGTGGTGGTTCAGCAAGATTCGAATCTCCTTGCATTTCACTTGGTTGCAGCGCCATCGGGTTGCTCTCCTTGTTGCAGTCTTTCAACAACAAAGTTATGGAGGATGCGAAAATGGGTAAGATATCCAATTATCAAAGAATTTTGGTCCCCCTAAGCGGAGTTCATTCCTTCTTTTTATAGAAGTACCTCGCCTAATGTAAAGGTATGCAAGTAAAGCATAACTTGTTTTTATTTTGTTTTTACGTTATAGTGGTTGGATTACTTGGGTGAAAATGATTATCACTAGGAATATAAACAAGACCTATACAAGTTGACAAACAGGCTCAAATCATTAGGTTCATTTCCCAGTGATCAAACCATTGCTTTAAGGTGACTTTGTCCCTCTTTCTTAGGATAAAGTTCATTCTGTCCCTTGACACCGATGGAGTCTTTACCAAATTAAGCCATTTCTTTCTCGGCTTAGGCAAGCTATTTAGGCAAGTTAATTTGCAAGGCTTTAGCTGAATAACGCCATTCGCAAAAATGAGCGCCTCAGCTTTGTCGAGCCCAAAAGCACAAGTAAGAAACTTCAATTCCATAAATTTGCTTAATGTAGAAAATAATTAGGTTTCTTCAAAATTTCTCTTTTTGACAAAATTAATATCTAAGGAAGTAAAATCTAAAAATAAAGAGAAAACATAATGCATTTAATATATAAGGGATATCCACAATAAAGAAAAACAAAAAATGTGATGTTCTTAGTCATGGCAACTAGATCGTACACAGAAATAGAAAAGTTCACAAAAGAAGGAAAGTAAATAAATTGAGATTAAGGGCAACTTTGTCTTTTTAAAGAAAATGGGGTGCATTTAGTCGGATAAGGTATGGAAATAGCGGCACCCGAAAGTTTTCATCTAATATATAATGGAAATTTTCCAATATTTTCATTTCTAAATTTGTCAATAAAAGTACATTTGGTAAAAGTTTTGATTGCTGTGTTTGAAAATGAATACAGTTAAACTTGGAAAATTTAATCACACTTTGTATGCTTTAGATCTTACATAGATGATTGGTATCAGGCTCATTCATTGCAGTGGAATTTTCTGCACAAAACTTATATGGTAAGTTTCTAAACAAGAAAAATTAACAGAGATCATGAGTTTTTATAAATATGTATTGAATCATGAATTAGTTTGGTGAGACCTTCTAAGTTTCATACATCAAACAATGCGTTTTTACTGAGTTTTAATTAGTAGTTGCCATTGATCTAATCCACGATATCATTCATACATTGTAAGCACGTTTTGTTCCTCTTTGGAAGTAAAAGAGTATTTCTTTTGGGGGTTTCTCAATTATAGATATTGTTCAAATTTAAAAAAGAAATGAAAAGATTATCTGTAAGTTTATATGTTAGCATTTGTATGCTGTGAAATTCAAAGTGATTTGGACTAACAAAAGTCAAAATGCATTAAACAAAAGGTTTATGAAAAACTAAAATTAAAAGCTAGAAAAGAGACAAACCTCTAGGTTTTTTGCGACCAACTTGGGAAGCTTTATAAGTTGCCATGCCTTCTGTAGTTCCTTTTTCGTGAAACTCTTTGTTACCTAAAATTCAATGAATATAAATAACCTAATTAATTTTACTCTATATGCTTTAGATCATGTATACATTATTGGTATCAGGCTCGTTCATCACATGGAATTGTTTGCATGAAACTTAGATGGTAAAATTTTAAGCCAAAAAAAAAAAATCAACGTTAAACTTAGATCGTGAGTTCTCTCTTCTCTTTTTTTTTTTTTTTTTTTTTTTCCAGATAGGTATCAAATTAGGAATTAGTTTTGTGGGACCTTCTAGGTTCCATATATTGGATGAAATTCAAAGTGACTTGTACTAACAAAAGTCAAAATCCATGAAACACATGATTTATGAAAAACGAAAATTAAAAGTTCAAAGTGACAAATCACTGGTTGTTTTGCAGCCATCTTGAGAAGCTTTATCAGTCACCATGCCTTATGAGCTCTCTTCTACGTGAACTTCTTTGTTACCATAAAGAGAAATGAATATAATCAACCTTAGAAAATTTAATTCCACTTTGTATGCTTTATATCATGCATACTAGCTCAATCATTGCATGATTTTTTTTTTCATTGAACTTAGATGGTAAACTTTAAAACAAAAAAAAAATTAACGTTAAACTTAACAAAGATCACGACTTTCTTTTCGAAATAGAATTGTATCATCAATTAGTGGGAGGGACGTTCTAGCTTTCATATAGTGGACAATGCGATTTTGTAAGTTTTTGTCTCATTGCGATTGATCTTATCCATGATATTGTTAAGTAAATTATGAGCACATTCTTTTACATTTCGGAAAAAAAAGAAAGAAAAATTGGGCTTTCTCAATTATAATTCAAGATATTATCCAGATTTTAAAATTTGTAAAAAGGTTATATTTCAATTTATATGTCAGCATATGTATGCTCTGAGACTAGAAGTATTTGGGATTGAAAAAGTTAAGATGCTTGAAAATCAAGATTTATGAAAAACAAAAATTAAAAGTTCAAAGTGACAAACCTCTGGTTGTTTTGCAATTGTCTTGGCAAGCTTGATCAATTGCCATGTCCTCTGAACTCACGTCTATGCGAACCTCTGTGTTAACAAAAGAGAAATTTATATAAATTTTAGAAAAATTAATTACATTTTGTACGCTTCGGTCTCAATAGGTTGGGAAATCTCACTTTTAGCCCCTATACTTTGGTTATAAGTCCAGTCCTCTTACTGTTCTATGGTGACAATTTAAATCACTTCGTTAAAATTACCGGGACAAAGAATTTTGCATCCCCCAATAATTTGGATGTAAGCTCTTTTTCAAAAAGAAAATTTTTCCCGATGATTTAGTTGGACTTTCCAAATTATTTAGGAGTCATTTTCTGTTGGTCACACCAGAAAATTCTAAGCAATGTCTTTTTAGGATACATACTTGACTCCATCGCATGATTTTAGGTACCCTGGACTCAGGTTAAGAGCACAACCATAATTGTATGAGTTCTAGCTTAGTTGAATCGACATTTTTGCCTCTTGAGTCAAGCTCATGTATTATTACACCATTTTTCTAAAAACAAAATCCACCAAGATATTTAGTGTACATACGGTTTACAAAAATGTTTTAGTGAATCTCTTATCTTCACCAAAAAGAAAATGTTTTAGTGACAATCGCTTCTTATTTCAACTTCCATTTTCTTGAAAAGATGTTTGGAGGGTGAAAAGTAAGAGCTTTCGACTGGAATGAAAGTTATAGAAACATGTTTAGTGTAGTTGTTTAAAGCAAATCTCGTAAAAATAATGTCAATTTTGGTCGTTCTAAGTTTTAAAGTTCAGATGTTGAAAACACGACAACCAAATTTCTACCAAACGTATTTTCATTGAAAACTTGTGGAAAGAAAGGAAATTGGAAAATTTTCTCAGACCAAACATGCCCTCAGGTTCGGCCCAAATTAACCCCCAAAAAAGTGACACTTTTCCAATTTTTCCATCACCTTTTGGGATGAAATCAGAACAAAGAAAGGAAAGAACAGAACATACCTGGCGATAGCTTCGGAATCGAACTGTCTTGGATATCCATGGAGGTTTCCTTGCCGTGCGGCGAGCAGGAAAAACTCTAAAGCGGAGAAGTAATTTCAAGGGGTTGAAGTCGAAGTTGTTTTCTGCTCCCATGGGTCTTCTCCTTCTATAATCGACCTGGGGATGGAGCCAAAGTTCCAGCTGTAAAGACGACGTTACCCTTCTCTTTTCCCGAATGACGTCCACATCTCCAAATTTTATGACGTCAGAAATTTTATAGAAATTCCTATTTATTTTTTTTCTTTTCTTCCACCATTCCCTTCTTTGCAAACAACATATTTCCATATATTTTTGTTAAGTGCACCCGCCGTGTAAAAATTTCTTACTTTACATAAGCGGGTTTTATAGAATGACAAATAATGCGATTTTTATATTTAGCATGTATATTTATTCCATAAATAGGTTTGTGTTTCCATTTTGACATTGCTTGTATTAAAAAAGACTATTACATCGACAGTGTGCATAATATAAATCCTATTTCAATGGGCTTTTATCTTGTACAATGGTAGTATGAAATTTTCTTGACACGAGTAGATTTTAGGTAATCAAAACAATCAATTTTTACTTTTAACGTGTAACTTTATACGGTAAATAGATTTGTATTTCCATCCTGGGATCGTATAGGCCAAAAAAAAAAAAATTACTTTTACAATGACGATATATGTAATACAGATATACATAATAGTTGTATTCACAGTCATTTGATCCATACTTTATGAACAACATGGGGAAAACCATTCTCTTTACCACTTTTTCTTAACTTTCATTTTTATTGCCAACTCGAAAAATCATTCTAACATAATTTGAGCTTGGATTGCGCTAAGGTGTTATTCTCCCATAAGAAAGACATTGACATATTTAATTTTACCTCATAAGGTGAGATTATTTCCATCCTCAATTAATAAAATAATCATATACTTTTAATTAATGTAAGTATCCTAAAAATCTTAATATCAGAATTCTTTTTAAGAATAGAATGATTGAAATGGCTGAATAACCCGACTCACGGTGGACCTAGTTAATTGAACATGGAATTTATGCTTATTTTTAAAAAGTAAGGAAAATGGGAAGGACAAAAATTTTGGATGAAAAGTTAATCAATGAAATCAGCTCATTTTATATAATAAAGACGGAACGTTTTTTCCGTGTATCGCGGGCTAAGTAACATCGATACGGACATGTAATATGCAACACAATACGACACATCGACACATTATTAATCAAAAAAAGAGAATTTCGATACGTTTGGACACGTTATATATTAAATGAATATTAAATACTATTCAAATTCATAAATAAATAAATAAGCCTATAACAAATCTATACTAATAGCATTAATAAATTTATTCATAAAAAATTAGAAAGATATTTTCCAACTTAAACAAATGACTAACGGGAGATTAAAGTCAAAATATATTTTAACCCACTTATTTATTTATTTTTTAGCCTTACCTATTCATTAATAAATGTATTTAGCATTCGGTATTTTTTTTTTAGCTGGGGCTAAATGGGCCCCCACCCATTTATTTCACCCTCTTTGCTTTCTTCCCCCACCCCACCCACCACCTGGTACTTGTCACTTCCTAAAATTGGAATCGCCCTGCACGAGTCTCCATCCTCCCCTCCCTTAAAAAAAGAAAAGAAAAGAAAAATCACAAGTTCTTTTCATCCTTAGCCTCTCGTTTCTTCCCC
The DNA here is from genome assembly GCA_017140325.1 of Eucalyptus leucophloia subsp. euroa. NCBI lineage: Eukaryota > Viridiplantae > Streptophyta > Magnoliopsida > Myrtales > Myrtaceae > Eucalyptus > Eucalyptus leucophloia. The sequence goes on from CM029470.1 coordinate 53,231,588, forward strand.
AGCAGTAAGTTAGGCATCCCATCAATAATTATGACACCAGCTGTCCAACTGAATTGTTAACATTTATACTTAGACCATCAGCATCGAATTTAATGGCCAAATTGGATTCTTGCAATAAAAGATCCCTACCTTCATCTCGTCCCATCAATAATTAGGACACTCACTGTCCAACTGTACTGTTAACATTAATACATGGACCGAATTTAATGACTAAATTGTTGGAAGCACGCAATAAAAAATTAATACTTTTATATGGGGAAATCTCCAAAAAGAGCTTAAGTCTAAACCCGTCAATTAAAAAAATATATATATCTAATTAGATCTATTTTCACTAAAAAATTTAAGTGAATGAGTTTTGTGTCAACTTGGATATATTAACAGCTCCACACTATATTAATTCTCCGATATGGGATTTTTTTAACACAACTCACCCACACATGCTTCCTAACAATCTCCTCATCATGCATATGGGAACTTAGTGTTTTTAGGTCTACTTCCTCTTAATCCAAGTATCAATATCTCATATTGATTAGATTGGAGGCCCATTAATCTATCATATGCTTCGATATCATTTATTGAGAGCGCGTAATAGAAGCCCAATACCTGCACCAAATGAGATAACCAAGAGAGAGCTCAAGTTCGAGCCTGTCAATATATCTAATTAAACTCAATTTAATAAATTATGAACCAACTAAGAGATATATTAAGTATTTTACACCACACTAATTTTCTAATATAAGAATTATTTAACACAACTCGCTCACACTTACATCCTAACATGAACTTAACTGATAAGACTCAATTGATAGAATGCCTAGTAAGCTCATTGATTAGGCATGACAATGCAAATGACCCACACAGGCCATCCACGGAACATCCGGTGTGGTCATTGATCTCGAGTTTCCAATGGGCAGAGTTTAAATGAAGCACATGACAGGTGGTGATGATTAAGTGATGCAAAGTGTGCACAATTCACGGCGGAGTCAAATAGGATCTAAAACCTTAACATTAAACTTAACGAAAGTCACGAGTTCTTTTCAAAATAGATATTGTAGAATTAGTTTTATGAGACCTTCTTATTTTCATATTTTGGACCATATGTTTATCAAAGAGGTTTTATTTCTCGTTGCCATAGATCTTAGCCATTTTGCATATCTTCGACCTCCTGTCATGAGTTGTTTTCAAATTAGATATTGTATCGTGAATTAGGTATGTATATATATGTATTATATGACCATCAATGGACATAGAAGAAAACGCACGATGGTTGACAATAAAATAAACAAATGCCACGTATTCAGTTGTTAATATACGATGACGCACGATTGGTAGCTGCTTGTATGAACGCTGACGGGAATTTCTCATTAATGAAGTTTTAAATATTACTAAAAGAGCCAAGATGGTTAGCATCGAAGACGCATGTTGTGGAAAACAATAGTTACTGTTCAGAGGCCTAGTCATGGAATAGTCACCAATAATTGCACAATTCTCAAAACACGATGAAGACGATTATGTAAAGCATGGGCGGAATGGGTCTATGAGAATAAAAAGAGAATGGGCAGAGTCGATGGCGGTTACTGGGGAAGATGCAATTGCTGAGTGGTTCTTACATTTTCATTATTATAAATACTACCAATTATCCAGCTAGAAAGCCCCGGACAAATCAATCAAAATATTAGCATTTTATCTTATTTTTCCTATACTGAACTTTAATTTCTTAGTCATAAATTTCAGATTCCCATCATTGATTAGATTATAGCGTGTTTCTTTATCCTAATACCTCGTTGTTGGCTAAATTTTGATGTTGTATCTTACCATCATTAACTTGTGCCGTCAATTAAATTCCAACATAGTTTGAAATTGATCTTGTAACTTTTGGACCTTATCGTCGATTAAATTCTAGCTTGGTCAAAAATTGTACAGTGTTATTTAAAGGCGCTAGATTCCTCATTGCATAAGATATCTTCTGTCAAGTATTGGTGTAGAACCATTGTCCCTTTTAATAGGAGAAAGATATTTCATTGTGAAAGTAATTCTGGTGAAATGATACCAAAAATAGTTTTTCTTCAAATAAACGGATCGTTTGTCTCCTTAAAATTAGTTCATTCCCACGAAATATGCAAGTATCTCCCTTAAAATTAGGGAAAATTCCAAATATGGGCCTGACGTGCCATTGTTTCCTCAAATAAGGGCTTGAAGTGAAACTTATTTCAAATTAGAGCCTAAAGTGCTCTCATTTTCTCATATAAGGGCCTGAAATAGTCATAGCAATTTCAAATAAGAGCTTACTCTCTATGGCTTGTCGGCTAGCATAATATTCCAGCTTATCAAAAGTATTTTCATCTAAACAAATTTTTAATTTACATTTTAATTAAATTAGGTTAAAAAAAGATAAATGTTTTTTTTTTTGTCAAAAGAGTAAACATATTATTGATGGGGTGGCAGCAATAGCCGGCGAGGTTGCTAGTGACCCTCGCCAAAGACGGGAGAGGATGGCAACCCTCACCTAGGCATCGACCACCCCACCGGTGATGAGGCGGCAACCACAAGCGAGAGAGAGCCCTCCCATCCATGTGTGTTTTCTTTTTTAAGTTTTGTTTTTTTATTCAGTTTTTTTTAATGGAAAAAAAGAAAAAAATTAAAAAAAATTAAAAAACGAAATTGTCCTTCATAGAATAGTGACTTCGTGCTGTTATTTGAGACTGATATGGCTATTATATGCTCTTATTTAAAACAAGATTAAGTTCAAACCCTTATTTAGGAAAATGATGACATTTCGGCCTTTATTTGAAATAATATCCACTTCAGATCCTTATTTAAGAAAATAATTACAATTTGAGCCATTATTTAAAATAATAGTATTTCAGGTTTTTATTTAATATTTTTAAAATTAACAAAGAATTTTATTTTGGTGGGGTTCTCGTGCAAAAGCTGGTGCGGTTCCCATCTTTCGTTTTCAATGACTTGCAACGTTTTGGACTCTCGGATTTTCATGTAAAACCAAAAAAGAAAAAAAAAAACAGCGAGAAAAATTGTTTTCGTGGGCAGCGTGTGTTGGAACCAAAAGAATAAACAGCGTGATTCACCATTTCTTAGAAACGAGTAGGATTGATGTAGCGATGAAAGGGCTCGTACTGGTTAAATAGCGACGGAGCGAGCACGTGCATGCTATGTTCCTTCCCCTCCAACTGCAGGACAAACATGCAACGGTTATGAAGATGATTGATTTTTCTCCTCAAAAGACAAAGTCAATGCGGTCCTTTTGAAAATATGTTTCGCCTTTTGCACTTCATTTATTTCATAACAAATAAATAATTCAAATGTATTTATAAAAAAAATTATCAATTTATAGATGATGAAAATATTTTTTATTTTTATTTTTATTTTTTTAAGCGATAGAAACAATCGTTGTTTAGAAAAATGCATTATAAATTATTTACTTTTCGCGTAATAAATGAAAACTTAATATTATTTTCCCAGCAATATATTTGAAGCATTAACTTCTCTTTTTCCAAGAGGGGGTGCTATTTCCGCTAGGGGTGTGCAACCGGACTGAGTATACCTAAAAACCGGACCGACCCACTTAGAAAACAAAGTCGGGAACTGGTTCCCATTGAAACCAGTCTGGAAACTGGATTCGATTGATTACCCACCCAGGAACCGGTTCCTGGACTAGTTTTGGAACCGGTTTTGTAAGTATAGGTCCAAAACCCTATTTTTTTTCCCTTATTTCTATTCTTACTTCCACAATCACACAGCATTCTTCATATTGGTTCTCTCAAACACACATGGCACTCCTCCTTCGTCGGTCCTCTTCCTCACTTGTTTCCCTCCCTCATCGGCTCCCTCTCACACCGTCCAACGGACGAACGATGTTCATCACCACAAAATTCTTGTGTACGACATGGATTGACTCGCCTGATTTCTCTTTTGTAAGAGGATTTATGCTTGCATAAATGAGTAGCTCATATAGTAGTTGTGGGAATAAGATTAATATTAAACCCATGTTTGTTGCTAATTCTTTGCCTTATATTTTATTTATTATAATTAGCCCCATGGATCCTTAATTTTTCGTTTAGTCAAAAAGTTCATATATTTATTTATTACAAGTGCTTAATGTTTCAATACAAATTAGGATGATTACGTTATTTTTTCGCGTATTAATATAAAATTCGAAGTCGTATAGGATATTGTGAGATTGCAAAACAAGTTCCAATGGAAACATGGTTGACCCCGGAACCGGACCAGAAAAATAGGGTGAGTCGAGTACAAGGTCCAACACAAATAGGGTCGGGTACAATGTCCAAAAAAAGGGAACTGATTATAACATGGTCGAATACATGGTCCAAAAAAGGGGAACCGGTTATAACAGGGTCGGGTACAGAGTCCAAGTCTAGACCCTACCCACCCTGGACTGGATCACCCCTAATTTTCGCCTTACTAAGCAAACTCCATTTTTATTTTTTTTAAAAAAAAAAACTAAATTGCCCTCAATCGTTTAATTGCAATTTAAAGTGGTGACCTCATCTTCTTTTTATTTATTTAGTTCTATTTCTATTTGAGATATGATTGTCATAATTAAACACTTCACATGTTTTATGTTGTTTATTGTAGGCATCCCACTAATATTAAAGGCACTACACTTCCTTTTTTATATTTAGATTTTACTTCCATAAAAATAAGTTTTGTCGAAAAAAGTTTCAAAAAAATATGTATCAAGTGTCTTAATTTACTACATTAAATAATTTGCTTTCACCAAAAAAAAAAAAAATGTCTTTTTTTCTCTACTATTGGTGAGATGTCTTTACACCAAGAATGTAAAGAAGTTATAGGAATACTTAGGGATACACTAAAAACATTGATATAAAAAAGTTATCTATAATGAGGAATCTTGATATTTTGTTGATGCACTTCATTGATGATATTAATTTTTGTCAATCCAAAATGAAAATTTAAAAAAAAAAATCTTATTTTATGCAATTGATATAATGAAATTTTACCTTTTAAAAGTTTCACATTGTAGAATGTAATGGTGATTTTATTTTGGTAAATCTCTAAAGATAGTCTTTTTTTTTTTTTGTTTCATCCTATGGTCCCAATATACGACAATTGGTAAGAAAATGTTTGATGGTGATATGCACAACACAAGCGCAAAGTTATAAACAAGTGATCGTGTAAAAAAAAAAAAAATCTATGTTAAAATTTTTCTACACCATACTTGACAGTTGATTCATAAATTTGTTGGACAACGTAGAAGAGAATTAGTTTTCTTGAAAAATTTTCTTTTTGCCAAAACGAATTTTTAGGGAAGTGAAATCCAATATAAAAGTGCAAAACATAGTGCCAACAATTAAATTAAAAAAATGTGAAATTCTTAATTATGACAACTAAATCTACATAGAAGTAGAAAAAGCCACCATTTTAAATTGCAATTGATTGGTTAGGGAAGGTGGATTTAGTCATATAGGGGTGGAAATAATGTCATCCTGTTACAAATACTTTAGAAGTGCTCAGCCAGTCATCAACTCGGTCAGAGGGCCATGAATCACGGAGTACGCAATCATCATAGACTACGCAAAGTGCTAAATTCTTAGAATAAAATTGAGTATATTTACACTGCATGAATGTTAACTTTGTCACCATTAATAGAAACTCCTAATCCATCCCTGTTTAGAAGAATTTTCTCCTATGCCTCGGACATTAGACACGACGGCTCATTATCATCTCACAGATTAAAAGTTACTCGGAAATCATTGGGAAGAATCTACATCTTCAGCCAAAAAGATAACGTGGTTTCATTCTTGTAAGGCGAGTGCAGTCATAAACTAAAGATTGTGTATTTCGTCGACTTCCAACCTTTTTCTTTCATCATTGACCTTAGCGTAAGAAGGTTTCCAAAGCACCACCCCGAAACTTCGGAAAAATTATCCAAAAAGTCATAAGCCTATTTGCCAATCGATCCTAAACATTTTCACGTTTTGCCAATTGAGTCTATTCGGCCAATTTTAGTCGGAAAATACTAACGTGAACACTAACGATGTCATGTAAGACCGATGGCACTAACATGGATAATTTTTAATAATATTTTAATATTTTTTGAATTTTTATTGTTTTTCTTTTTTTCTTTTTCTTTTTGGCTTTTTTATTTTCTTTTTCTTTGGTGGCCAACCGGCTAGCCTTGCCCGCGAGATGTGGCCCAGTTGATCAAGGGTCGGCCTCGGCAAGGGTTGACCTAATCCGAGGCACGACCCAACGAGGGTTGGCCTCGCCAAGGCTAGGGCGGCCCCGCCGATTTGGGTTGGGCGAGGTTGACACTTGCCTGGGTTGAGGGGAAACTCAGCGAGGGCTCCCTTCGCCAAATCGGCAAGGCTGGCCCTTGCCCAGGCTAGGGCAATGATATGATACCTAGTGTCGCCATCGCCTAGCCGATGCCCGATGAAGCCGCCTTGGCCTAGGTGAGGCCGACCCTCGCCGAGCCATGCTTGGGCAAGGGTTGCCCTCTCAGGGGTCGCCCTCGCTCAACCAAGCCTCAAGCAGTGGCTGGCCACCAGCAAAAGGAAAAGAAAAAAAAAAGAAAAGAAAATCAGAAAAAAATAATAATTCAAAAAATATTAAAATATTATTTAAAATTATTCACATCGGTCTTACTGCGGTCCTTTGTGGCATCACAAAGTCTACATTGGTATTTTTCGACCAAAATTAGTCGAATGAACTCAATTCACAAAATTTGAAAATATCTAGAACTGAATTAACAAAATTAAAAAATTTATGACTGAATTAGCAAAAGTGCAATTAGTTTAAAAATTCTTGGACAATTTTCCCCGGAACTTCATTGTTTGTGTTTTGTACGATTGGCGCTCGGCCAAGCAGATCGTGGACCTTGATGTCAGATTGATTACGGGTGTGTTTGGTTCAGTATTCCCAATGAACTTTCGGCCCCTAAAGCCCCTTGGGAAAATGCCGGCAACCATTTTAAATGAGCTTTTGGGCCAAATGCTGAAACTAATTTTTTCCTCTCAAAACTATCCTTACCAATTTATTAAATTTTTCGATTTTGTCCCCTGTTATTTCTTTTTTTTTTTGGTTAAAAAATGAGACAACCTTCGTCGATCTTGCAAAAGGCGATGGCCTTCGGTGAGCCAGATGTGGCACCAGCGGCCATCGGTTGAGGTCGCTCGAGATCGGGGACCTTTGTCGAGGGCACGCAACCCAACCAAGGGCTACCGGAGGTTGCATGACCTCAAGCAACCCTTGATGAGAGTCGTGTGAAGATGAGGGCAACTGTCGCCTGGGTCACAGCAGTTGTTGCGGGATCCTTGTGAGACCCAAGCGAGGGCCACCTGCGGTCGTGTAACCTCCGACAGCTTTTGACTAGGTCACACCACCCTCATTGGAGGTCACCCGACTCAACCAATGATCGCTTGTGCCAAATCTAGTTCGTCTACGGCCGGCAAAGGGTTTGGTTCATTTTTCTATATATATAGTATAATATACCTAAAGCCATTGTAAAAGTTTTTTTGCCAAAATATACATTCATTTCAAAGTATATTTATAAAGAGGTTTTAACCAAACACAATTTGCATTTCTCTAAATAGCTTTGAGTTTCAACATTTGCATTACACTAAAAACTCATTTGCAAAACTGAACTAAATGCACCCTACATGACCCAACTTCCAAGACCTTCAGTCCGGAACTCGCGTCGGAGAAAAACTTAGCAACATCAATATTCTAATTTCATGTCTGAATCATGCCATCGATGCACTTAGCATGAGGACATACTTTGTACTTTTGTTATTATTTTTTTTTTGTCTCTGGTAAATTGTTTTAACCGAAATTTATTCTATCACAATTCACAAGTTATCATCTACTCAATAATAATAAAAACAGCAGTAAAAATCAAATTTGTTAAATGTAAAAAAAAAAAAAATCTCAAAAAACAGCGAGCAATCATATCTTTTTCTCCTCACTTTATGGTAGTTGGATTAGTGGAGTGTAAAAATCTTTATTTATGGTAATATAGACTAGACCCGTACCAATGGGCAAGCAAGGTCAAGCTCTAGGGCCATAGATCATTAGGTTCAATCCTGGCGATTGAACCATTACTTTAGTGACCAGTCCCTCTTTCTTACCAAAGAGTTCTTTCGTCCTTTGACACCACGATCAAATTGGAGTCTACACCAAGTTAAGTTGCTTCTCTGCTCGAGTTGGGGAAAGCTAGTCACGACCTATGCTCGAGGGACCGCCCTTAGGAATAGATTTAGAGGTATTTGCTGAAAAGAATCCTAGTGGTTCATTGAAAAGATAGCTCGAACACACTATCTTTTCAGCTATCCAAGAAAAGGTTAATCAATCAAGAGCGCAAGCTCTCTCAAGTTCATACCTCATGTGATGTTACATTATTTCATTTTAAGTTCAAATTAACCCTATCAAAATTTTATATAAGGAGTCGTCATTAACCAATTAAGATTGGCTAGAAACCAATTGAAAAGTAGGAGTGTCATCTAATTTCTACAGAACCAGAGATCTAGGATTGAGCACTTGATTACACTAGCTAACAAATAGTGCCCTTTATACCTAAAGTTAATTATATTGTCGACTAAAGTGTTTTTCATACAATCTTTTCATCAATTTTAAGACTACTCCACTAAGCATTCATGCGATGTTTTTTATTGAAATCCTAACCATGATAAAAGGAAAATAACAACCAATGTATAGAGATTGCACAATCAAGTATAATCAAATTGAAATGTACAAGCAGCGTCCTAGCATCGTCTCTAAAGAGAAAACAAAATAAAATAAATCCCCATTGTAAAATTCTAAAAGCTTATTCAATTGGGTTTCAAATTTTTTTCTTTTTTAGGGATTTTCAAGTTTATTAAAGACTAAGAGAAGTCTATTTGAAAAGAAAATTCTAAGGTTGATTCAAGCCACTAAAAGTCGACCTGGAATCAATTAAGATGATTTTCCCCAATGTTTTTCCAATTTTTCATTTTTTTTAAAGGAGATGGGCTTCGGACTGAAGGAAGGAAACCGGCCTGACTCGTTGACTCAGACCCTAATGGTCCAGGTTAGGTTCAAAACTGGGCCGGCCCAGTTCAATTTTATTGAAATCGGCCTACAAACTTTGAACCCGCCTTCGATTCAACCAAACCATATGACCCAAACCAACTAACTGGATCCGAACTGATTCAAATTATATCAATTTTTTTTTTATTACTTTTCTTTTGATTGATTTTTTAATTTTCGATTTTTTTTCCTATTTTCTATTTTTGGTCTTCTTCTTCACCTTCTCTTCGAAAGAACCAGCACCAATAATCAGATGAGCTCTTGCCGGTGCCCAGGCCGCGGCCGAACACTCCCCATCGATCACCTATTGTGATGGACGCTAAACCACCGCCAGCCACTAGCTTGCCAATGGTTTTTATGTCGTCGGACCTCCTCTGACGAAGAATCCTCAAGCTGCGAAATTACACGTCCTAAAGCTCTTATCAATTCTAGGCTAAAGAACACCCAAATGCACATGAAACAGACTAGCTGGAGCGGCCTCAAAAGGCGGGCATCACTGGCGACGAATAGCTTTCCAGCAGAGGGAAGGCGCACACATGGCCGACTCGGACAGTGAATAATATGCCACAAATCACATGAAAAACAACGATTCAGTGACGATTCAGCAGTTATAAGAACAAATCAAGCATAAGCGAGACTAACTGTTGATTTCCACAAAAGCAATTTTGGTTCTTCGTATATAAATTTTATCGAACAGTTAGCATGCGATTTAGGAAACGAGCTTCTTATTCGACTCCGATACGACTTTCGATCAAAATATGACGTACAGACGCCTAAATCATATTATTCTACAGCAAATAAAACCGTATTCGATCAATATTTTCTCGCAAACTCATCATTCGAACCTAATGTCCCGTTCTCGACTGAAACAGGGCACGTACGGAGCATATGAAGGAGCTCACCTGGCGGACAAACGGAAAAAAAGCGATCGGCGACGGAAGAGGAGCTTAGGCTTGGTTCACTCCTTCGCAGTAGATGAAACACAATTCCTACGCGACTTTTGACTCCGGAACCGTTCGAAACGGCTCGCGAATCGAGCTTCAATCGGAACTCCGAGGCTCGACAATGAGCTCCGGCGATGATCTTTTCCGAGAAATCTCTCGCTCGAAAACGAGATAATCTCCCTCTTCCTCTCTCTCTATCTTTCGCGTCTTGTCTCTCCTTTCCGTTTCTCGGCCGAGCGTCCCTTCTCTGTTTCTTCATCTTGGCCGAGCGAGCACACCCCTCCTCCTTCTCCCAAATAATCCTTTTTTCTGTTGTGTAACAGAATTCCCGGCCAGCTGTACACCTTCTAGAAACTCCGCGGATTGCTTCGGTCACCCACCTGTTCTCACGCACTCCCTCACGGACTCCTCTCCCTCTCGGTCACCGTCCGTCTCTGTCTCATCGCTCACGTGTTCTGCTTGCAGATTTGAACGTGCGCGAGAGGGAAGACAGCCACCGGGGGCCGGGCTTTTTGCTAATTCAGATGGGCTAGGATGAAATGAAGGAAATGGGCTAAAGGAAACGAAAGAATTCGGGCCCAATTGAACTAATGAGCTGGGTAAAGAGAGGGAGAGTGGGCTGGACGCGTAGCGGGCCGAGAGCTTGGCTAAAAGAAAAATGGGCTAGGTAAAACCAGGCCACCCGATTTTGATTTTGATTCTTATTTGTTTTACTATTTTATTTTATTTTTTTGTTTTTCATTTAACAAAAATAAGGTGTCGACAAAGCTACTGAGGCAAGTTCATTTGCTAATCTTTAGTTGAATAAAGCTATTGGCAAATCAGGCACCTCACTTTTGTGTAGTTCAAAGGCAAAAGTAAGGAACTTCAATTTGATTCAAGACATAATTTATTTTAATGAGAAAGCTCTCACGTAAAATATAAATATAAAATGTTAATTTCTTGTTTTCATTTTCAAATTTCTTTGGTAGAAAATTTGGTTGCCATATTTGAAAATTTGAACTGACAACAACAAAAATTTACTTTGTTTTGTGCAAAGATTGCTTTTAGAAAACTACACCAAACATGTTTTTGTAATTACAATTCCTATTGAAAACTCATATCTTTCACTCACTAATCATATTTTCAAAAAAATGGAAGGTGATATTTTTATGAAGCAAATGCATTCTAAATACCTTGAAAGATTTGATGGTGATTTGTTTTTAGATGTGATGATACATGACTTAGCTCAAGAGGCAGAAATGTTGATTTGGCTAAGCTAGCATTGATTTGGTGGCATTCCGAACTGACCTTGTAAGACATTTTCTTTTTGGTCAAAAACCTGGTAAGACCTTGGAGCGCTATAAAATTATATATGAATCTCTATGTCAATACGTGTATAGGTAGAAAGGTTTCAAGTATTCACAAAGTTCTAAATGCAAGAGTTGTGAAATTTTAAAAGAAAAAAGATACAAAGAGAATCCTCAAATTGCAAATTGAGGAGAGATTTGACGTTATTTTAGGAATTCATCTTGCTTATGGCTAATTGAATAAGAGTTATGTTAACTTAGGACTTTCTCCTTCAATCTTGATTGGTGAAATCATGCTAGCTACATCATCTTTATCAAGAAAAATATGAGAATAAATCCATATATAAAATTGTGACCTTCCTTATGGTGAAGTGGTTAAGCCTAGATATTATTTTCTTTTATTGCTACTTCATTTCTAAAAGTGCTAGTATTACCACCTAGAGGGGGTGAATAAGCGTAAAGACAAATTTAACCAATAAAAACAATAAGAGTTACTTTCTCAAATAAGGTCTGATTAACATCAGACTTTTAAGTTCAATTCAGCCTCAAATAAAATATTCTGGAATTTAGCAGGACACAGAATAATATTGAAACAACCAAATTAAAGGAGTTAATGAAAGAGAAAATTAAACATGAAATTTATAGTGGTTCGGTTTAGACCAAATTTACATCAACTCTTCCATGCTGACAACCTTCTGGCTGGATTCCACCAAGAAATCAAAAGAGAATTACAATGATTTGAGTACGATTACTTAGTGAAGAGTTTTTTTTTTTTTCTCTCTCTCTCTCACTAAGTCACTCCTTTGTGTTTTTCTCTCTTTGAGTACAATTGTAAGTGCAATCGATGAAGAACAAGTGATTTGGTAACTTCAGACTTTAGAATTTTAATCCTCATGCACACACTCAAATGAACTACATGACCTCCTTAAATACTTCTTCATGCCTTTCTATCTATTGGCAATTTCCAAGTGAATTTCTTCCAATCAATATGTTGGACATAATCAATTAAGGAAATTTTGTAGCCATTTGAAGATTGAGGTGAAAATCTGATGATTTTGGTCGCCCATACAATTAGAATTTAGGTTTTCATAAATAAATACTTCTCAAAAAGGAACTTGTCTTCAAAATTGATTTCATCAATCTGTAATTGGTTTCATCAATATATTTAAAAAAGATATGTGAGAATCTTTGCCAGAAAGCCAAATATGTCTTGATTGTACTAAATCTTAGTTGGAAGATCAATAAACTTGAGTCTGATTATGTCTTCATTCTAGACTTGGTTCAGTTGGGATCTTCATCAGAGTAGGAAATACTTCTGATGTAAAACAGACTTTGATAGCATTCCATGATATAACACAGAAGTCTAATATTCCTCAGAACAAGTATAAGAATAAGAATAAGAATAAGAATAAGAGAACGAAAGTTTTGTCAACTTCAAAATCAAATAGGAGTTTTCTCAACAATTTCAATACAACACAACACACTATGTGTCACGCCCCGATCCTCGGGCACGCACACATCCTTTTCTCTTGGTCGATTTTATAATGCGATATCCCAGGACAATGTATCGCCGACCCTTTCATTTTTAAGCACATGCGGAAGCAGATTAAAATCCCTGACAATAAAACGATGGGATAGAAAAGCAGGGCCATATTTTTCATATTGAAATTTATAACCAAACTTTTATACAAACCACAAACCAGGACACTTCACATCTTTTTATTCTAAACTCTATTCACATCAAAATGGAGATATCAAAGAAGATAAAGTTTCAATCCATCTAGGCCGTACTCACGGCCCCTCTCGAGATTGTCTTCTTCTCCCAAAATCCTTCTCCAACTCTTCCTCCTCGCTCCTTAGCGGGGTCCCGAAATGGTTTTTTCCCAAACCGGGATGAGACTACGTCTCACAGTTCTACCCCACTAAGCCCGATTAGTAAACCATTATACTAAAGGCTGCCTAAACACGCATAGGTCGAAGACGACCTTAGCATCGATCCCACCGCAAGTCGACAATTAATAATAAGCACCCAAGCAATCATATCACAAACCGAAGCATCGATCAAATCGACCTAGTCGATTACATGTCAACAAGACCACTCGCAATCATTTCCATCCAATTAATCAATTCACAGTATCATATCAAAACAATGATCAATCGACCTAGTCGATTACATGATAGCCTGACCATTTCACGGTCATTCAAGCTATTGCTATTCAGAGTCCCACTCGACAACATTCAATATTTAATGACTTTACGGTCCCACTCGACCACTTTCCAAATTCAATGGCTTTCCGGTCCCACTCGACCACTTTCGATATTCAATGGCTTTACGGTCCCACTCGACCACTTTCGAAATTCAATGGCTTTACGGTCCCACTCGACCACTTTCCAAATTCAATGGCTTTACGGTCCCACTCGACCACTTTCGATATTCAATGGCTTTACTGGCCCCACTCGACCACTTTCCAAATTCAATGGCTTTACGGTCCCACTCGACCACTTTCCAAATTCAATGGCTTTTTACGGTCCCACTCGACCACTTTCGAAATTCAATGGTTTTACGGTCCCACTCGACCACTTTCGATATTCAATGGCTTTACTGGCCCCACTCGACCACTTTCGATATTCAATAGGCTTTACGGTCCCCACTCGACCACTTTCCAAATTCAATGGCTTTACGGTCCCACTCGACCACTTTCAATATTCAATGGCTTTACGGTCCCACTCGACCACTTTCAATATTCAATCTCAATTAATTCCAAATCAAGTTAGGTAAATCCCTAAAATATCACAATTTATTTAATTCCATACAACATAGAGCTCAAATAAATAAACAAACTGCGCCACGACGATCAGCACAAGATTTCGGTCGTCGGCCATCAAAATCTTAATTTCCGAAAAATAATTAATTTATTTATTAATTTCGAAAATGAAATAATTATTATTAAAAATTCAATTTGGCTCAAAATAAAGCCCGATTACATAAACGAACTTCACCACGGTCATCAACACAATATTCCGGTTCCAGACCATCTCAGTTGAATTTTCGGAAAATAAATAATTAATTAATTAATTTCGAATATTAAATAATTAATATTAAAAATCCCATTTGGCTCAAAATAAAGCCCGATTAAATAAACAGACTTCACCACAGTCATCAGCATAATTTTCCGGTCACGGGCCATCTCCCTTGAATTTTCGGAAATTAAATAATTATTTAATTTAATTCTGAAAATTAATATTTAAATGCCAAAAATTCCACTTAGGCCTGAATCATCAAATTGAAGCCCAATTAGGGGTCCGAAAATTCCCGAGACACTCCCAATAAATAGTAGACCACGTCTACTTGCTAATTGCTCAATCAATTTATTTAAATCACATCACAATTGACTAATAATTGCTAATTAATTCTAATCTAACAACCTAAACATAATTAATTAAAACTAAACCAACCTTAAAGAATAATTAATCAACTAATCCAAGATTAGTGAGATTACTCACCAAATCGCGCGCAAATCGGATCAATCCGACGGCGGCGACGCGAGGAATGATTGTTCCCAAAGCACGGCTCGGGTTCGGGGCCGGGAAACGGCCCAAAAGCGGGCCCGAAGTGGCTGAAACCCACTCCGTGGGTCTGCTGGATGGAGCCGATCGGGGCTGTCCCGGCGGCTAGGGCGGCGAGGGAAGGCCGGCGGAGGGCGAGGGGGTCACGGGGGAGGTCCGGCGGGGCTAGGCGGTGGCCCACGGTGGCCGGAGGGTGGCTGGTCGGTGCTGGAACAGGGGCGAACAACAGCTGGTTCGCACGGCCCGGGCGCGCGGACGAGCGGCTGGGCGCGGGCGCGCGCGCGGCGCGGGGCGCGGGCGGGGCGGTGCGGCGGTACGACGGCGGGACGAGCGGCAACCGTGCGGCTTCTTCTTCTTCGTTTCTGGTTCGCCGATTCCACGAAGAAGAAAGCAGGAGAAGAAGAAAGAAGGGGGTGGGTTCGGTCACGTGAGGGAAAAAGTGGGAGAGAAGAGAGAGGAGAGAGAGGGAAGAGATAAGGGAGAGAAAAGTGAGTGGGTGGGGCGTCCGCACGAAAGGGAGGGGAAAAAGGGGAGAGGAGAGAGAGAGAAAAAAAAGAAAAAGAAAGAAAGAAAAGAGAGGGAGAGAGAGGAAAAAGGAAAAGAAATACATAGATATTTAATTCAATTTTCCTTTTCTCTTTTCCTTTTCCTTTCTAATTCTTTTGGTCTTCAAATTTCTTCCGATAATTTCTTTATTGAAATTTCGGACCCGTCAATAAATTGACGAGCGATGAGACAGGATCCTAAAAATAAGAATTATGACGCGCTTAAAATTCGATTCCCGAAATCGAGTTCAATTTCGTGGTTAAAAATCGATCGGACGTGATTTTAGCTCAATCCAACCAATTAGGTAGCTTTTAGGGATTTTACAGCTGATACATCCCTTAACGGCTTCACCTAATAGGTTAGTTAACTCGTGAGTGATCAGCTCAAAGAAAAAGGGCCATAGGCACGCCGACGAAATGCCCATTTCACTTTATCGAAACGGGGTCGAATTTCAGGATGTCACACTATGCAGAGAGGTTGTGGGAATTAGGCATGAGACCAAGGTCAAGCCTCTAGTGTCATTGACTATTCTCGCCGCATCATCCATAAAATAGGGTCACAATAGACGAAATCCACAGGATTATGCTTATCATTTAAATGCATTTAACATAATAAATTTACACTATTACTTGGCAACCTTGCCAAGCCGTGAAGAATAGGAATAGGGGGAGAAAGCAGGTAGAAAATCAAAACAATTAGTTTGGGAGGAATTGGAATAAAAGAAGATGTCAATGGGAGCAAATTTCTCGAGCCCCAACAAAACTGTGCATTAAAACAATTACCCAGGATATGTATATCCTATACCAACAAGGTATTGGCTAAATGGCAAAAGACTTTGCTCCTCTTCTTATGATTTTGTATTCAAAACTTATTGGGAGCACTTTAAAAATAAGATTCCAAATCACGGAACTGAACTAATCGCTTAAAAAAAACTAATGGTTTCCAAAACTTATTCACAAAATGTGCATAAAGCTATTGGCAAAATGGGCACCTCCCTTTTGTGTAGTTCAAAGGCAAAAGTAAGGAACTTCAATTTGATTCAAGACAAAATATATTTTAAAGAGAAAGCTTTCACGTAAAATATAAATATGAAATTTAAATTTCTTGTTTTCATTTTCAAATTTCTTTGGTAGAAAATTCGGTTCCTATATTTGAAAATTTGAACTGACAACAACAAAAATTTACTTTGTTTTGCGTAAAGATTGCTTTTAGAAAACTACACCAAACATGTTTTTGTAATTACGTTTCCTGTTGGAAACTCATATCTTTCACTCACTAATCATATTTTCAGGAAAATGGAAGGTGATATTTTCATGAAGCAAATGCATTCTAAATACCTTGAAAGATTTGATGGTGATTTGAGATGGTGATTTACATGACTCAGCCGAAGAGGCAAAAATGTTGATTCGGCTAAGCTGGCATTGATTTGGTGGCATTCCAAACTGACCTTGTAAGACATTTTCTTTTTGGTCAAAAACCTTGTAAGACATTGGAGCGCTATAAATTTATATATGAATCTCTATGTCAATAATTGTATAGTTAGAAAGGTTTCAAGTATTCACAAAGTTCTAAGCACAAGAGTTGCGAAATTTTAAAATAAAAAAAAGGTAAAAAGAGAATCCTTAAATTGCAAATTGAGGAGAGATTTGACGTCGACTTAGGAATTCATCTTGCTTATGGCTAATTGAATAAGAGTTATGTTAACTTAGGACTTTCTCCTTCAATCTTGATTGGTGAAATCATGCTCGCTACATCATCTTTATCAAGAAAAATATGCGAATAATAAATCCATATATACTTGTGACCTTCCTTACGGTGAAGTGGTTAAGCCCAGATATTATTTTCTTTTATTGCTACTTCATTTCAATACAACACAAGACACTATGCAGAGAGGTTGCAGGAATTGGGCATGAGACTAGGGGCATGCCTCTAGTGTCATTGACCATTCTCACCGCATCATCCATAAAATAGGGTCACGATAGACGAAATCCACAGGCTTATTATGCTTCTCATTTAAATGCATTTAACATAATAAATTTACACTTTTACTTGGCAACCTTGCAAAGCCGTGAAGAATAGGAATAGGGGGGGAGAAAGCAGGTAGAAAATCAAAACAATTAGTTTCGGAGGAATTGGAATAAAATAAGACGTCAAAGGGTGCAAATTTCTCGAGCCCCAACAAAACTGTGCATTAAAAAATTTACCCCAGGATATGTATATCCTATACCAACAAGGTATTGGCTAAATGGCAAAGGACTTTGCTCCTCTTCTTATGATTTTGTATTCAAAACTTATTGAGAGCACTTTAAAAATAAGATTCCAAATCACGGAACTAAATTGAAAGAGTGCGCTCTTAAGATTATTCGGAGAGGTGAATCACTTGAGGCACACAAAAATTGGCATGGATACCATCTAATTGCTTAAATTCCAAAACTTATTCACAAATTTTGCCAGTAGTTGCATTCATCTTGTGACATCTGGAAAATTTCCTACATTGATTAATATAAAAGAAGTCGGATACAATTAACGTTACATGTAGGAATTTTAATTAAATGAGCGATATATTAGAAAATTTACTAAGCTTATTTATCGTTTGAAGGATGAGTTAGAGTTTTATTGAGTTAAGCCCTTCCATTTCATTCGGTAATTTTAGCTAAACGTTTTAGTGGATTTAAAAAATTTTCACATTTCCAATGTTTAAAGTGAACACCGGTCTTTCCTCGTTTACATATTGATTCACTTAATATTTTGTTAAATAATCTATTATGGAAAATTAGCCTTTGAATGCCCTTGATCGATATGTTTATTTCTTAATGTACCAAAATTGTATTTGTAACATCTTGGGTCTCCACTGTACACATATTGTCCGCTTTGGACATTGAGTCCTCACAGTTTTGTTCCTCTCAGGGCAGCCCATACTACCTAAAAAAAACACGTATGTACAGTTAGAGGGACTCAAGCATTATAAGTTAGCTCTCTCATGGCAACCCATACTACCCCAAGAAAATGCGTATGTATAGTTAGAGGGACCCAAGCCTTATAAGTTAGCATAGGATCCCCTCCCTAGGAGATATGGGACAAGAGAGGGGCCCCTTCCTTGCGCACATCCGAGGACCGCTGCTCGGGCCGTCACACTCTCCACCTCTTAATAGAACAGCGTCCTCGCTGTGGCCCCACACGAGGTCGGGAGTCAGAACAACATTCTTGTTATGGCCCCACACTTGGTCGAGAGTCGGTTCTGATACCACTTATAACATCCCGGGTCTCCACTTTATACATATTATCCGCTTTGGACACTAAGTTCTCATGGTTTTGTTCCTCTCGGGGCAGCCCATATCACCCCAAGAAAACGCGTATGTACAGTTAGAGGAACCAAAACCTTATAAGCTAGTCCAAGACTCTCTCTCTCTAGGCAATGTGGAACAAGAGAGGGACTCCTTCCTTGCATACGTCCGAGGACCACCGCTCGGGCCGTCACAGTATTAATGCTCTAAATTAGGCATTAAGCTTAGTCAAGCTTTGATGTCGTGCTTTATGTCATACCACACCTCATCAAATTCAACTTCAGTTCATAAATAAAATGGGTGACTCATGCACTTACTTGGCTAATGGAGAGGAGGCATTTCTAAATGATCTCCTCTTGTGGCTAACTATATTTAACCACATACTCCCTAGCTATTCACCTTAGGCAACATAAAACCTTCTCATTGGACCATTTGCACCCTATTACTTACTTAAGGCTGACATAAACCCATTTAATTGGAACAACAACCTCTCTAACCATAGACCTCATGATTTTACCATTGGTTAATTAAGCAACTCCATCAATTCACTTGTAAATATTTACCCTACTAAAGGGTAAGTCTTCAAACATCAAAATAGAGAACATTCCCTTCACTTGCTTCTAATTCCTAATAAAGTTTGTCAAGCCTCTCAATGCAGAATGAAGTAATTATAGCTCCATCTAAGAGATCTGTTAGGAAAAAATAATCAGTTATACCATCATACTATATAGTCTGTCCATAAGAGCATGACTACGATATTATATAAGTGTTATTTGTTGTTCTCAATTAGATATGTGGTTAGATGCTATGAAAGATGAGATGCAATATACGAAATATGATAATATTCAAGAGCTTGTTGAATTACCTGAAGGTCACAAGCCCATTCGTTGTAAATAGGTGTACAAGACTAAAAAAGGCTATAAAAGAAATATTGAGAAGTTTAAATGTGACATCCAGATTTTCGGGTTTTAATTTGATTGGATAAATAGGGTCCTGTCTCATCGCTCGTCAATTTATTGACGGGTCCGAAATTTCAATAAAGAAATTATCGGAGGAAAAATTGAAGCCCGAAAGGAAATAAAAAGGAAAAGAGAAAAGGAAAATGTACATAAAGGCATTATGTATTTTATTTTTCCTTTTTCCTCTCTCTCCCTCTCTTTTCTTTTCTTTCTTTTTCTTTCTTTTCTTTCTCTCTCCTCTCGCCTTTTTCCTCCCCCTTCGTGCGATTTCTCCCCCCACCGCCCACTTTCTCTCTCTCTTTTTCCCCTTGACCAGTCAATGCTTATCTCCCCTCCTCTCTCTCTATCTCTTCTTCTCTCTCCTCTCTCTTCTCCCCTCTCCCTCGGAACCGACTTCTTCTTCTTCCTTCTTGTTTGTGCGAACCAGCGAACCAGGAAGAGGAAGATAGCGCAGCTCGCCAAAGCCGTCGCCGCCGCGCGGGAGCGACCGCCCGCACCCGCGGGACGCACGCCCGCGCACGCCGTGCGCTCCGCTCGCGTCCGTCGCTGCTGCCGCTCCTCCCTCCGCGCGATCCAGCCGACCCAGCCCCCATTCCGCCTCGTCCGGCCACCCTTCGGCCGCCGTTCGACCCGTCAAACCTCCCCGGCTTCCCCCTCACCCTCCGCCGGCTTCCCCTCGCCGCCCTAGCCGCCGGAGCAGCCCCGATCTGCTCCGTTCAGCCGCGACCAGCAAGACCCATGGAGTGGGTTTCATCACCTTCGGGCCCGCTTTTGGGCCGTTTACCGGCCCCGGATCCACGAGTCGCTTTGGGAACAATCGTTCCTCGCGTCGCCGCCGTCGGATTGATCCGATTTGCGCGCGATTTGGTGAGTAATCTCACTAATCTTGGATTAGTTGGCTAATTATGCTCTAGGTTGATTTAATTTTAATTAATTGTGTTTAGGTTGTTAGATTAGAAGTAATTAGCAATTATTAGTCAATTGTGATGCGATTTAGATAAATTGATTGTGCAATTAACAAGTAGACGTGGTCTACTATTTATTGGGAGTGTCTCGGGAATTTTCGGACCCCTAATTGAGCTTCAATTGGATGATTCGGGCATAAGTGGGATTTTTGGCATTTAAATATAAATTTTCGGAATTAAATTAAATAATTAGTTATTTTCCGAAAATTCAAGGGAGATGGTCTGGAACCGGAATATTATGTTGATGATCGTGGCGAAGTCCGTTTATTTAATCGGGCTTTATTTTGAGCTAAATTGAATTTTTAATATTAATTATTTAATTTTCGAAATTAATTAATTATTTATTTATTTTCGAGAATTCAACTGGGATGGCCTGTGACCGGAAATTTATGCAGGTGGTCGTGGTGCAGTCCGTTTATTTAATTGGGCCTTATTTTGAGCTAAACGGAATTTTTAATATTTAATAATTAATTTTCAAAATTAATTAATTAATTAAATAATTTTCAGAAATTAAGATTGAGATGGCCGATGACCGAAATCTCGTGCTGATTGTCGTGGCGCGGTTCGTTTATTTATTTGAGCTTTGAATTGTGCCAAATTGATTTAATTGTGGATATTTAGGATATGTTCCTAAATTGATTATTTGGGTAAATTGAGTACGAATTAAGGTTGTGGATAATTAATTTAGAAATGGGATGAATCATCATGAAAGGCATGGGGCTTGATGATTAGATATATCACCTCGAGAATGCACATGGCTCGGTGACGAAGTATGTCGCCTTGGAGAATGCATGTGGCTCGGTGATTAAGTTTGGCATCTAAAAGGACACTTGGGCTCGGTAATTTGATGCATTACCTCGAGAATGCACGTGGTCCCAATGAGTACATTTGGCATCTAAAAGGACACGTGGGCTCGGTAATTTGATGCATTACCTTGGAGAATACACGTGGTCCCGCATCTAAAAGGACACGTGGGCTCGGTAATTTGATGCATTACCTTGGAGAATGCACGTGGTCCCGCATCTAAAGGGGACACGTGGGCTCGGTAATTTGATGCATTACCTCGAAGAATGCACGTGGTCCCAATGAGTACATTTGGCATCTTAAAGAGACAGGTGGGCTCGGTGACTTGATGCATCGCCTCGAGAATGCACGTGGGCTCGCCGATTCAAAATGGCATTTTAAAGGGCACGTGGGCTCGTAAATTAATGCATTACCTCGGAGAATGCACGTGGCTCGGTAATTGGTTTTATCAATTGAGACTGTATAGCAATGGCTTGAATGACCGGAAATGGTCGCTGATATGTAATCGACTAGGTTGATTGATCATTGATTTGATTTGATGTGTGGATTGATTGACTGATTAGAAATGACCGTGAGTGGTCTTGTTGACATGTAATCGACTAGGTCGATTTGATCGATGTTTCGATTGGTGATATGATTGCTTGAGTGCCTATTGTGAACTATACTAACTTGCAGGTGGGATCGGATGCTAAGGTACGTCTTCTGCCCTATGCGTGTATAGGCAGCCTATAGTATAATGGTTTGCTAATCGGGCTTAGTGGGGTAGAACTCGCTGAGATGTAGTCTCATCCCAGTTTGGGGAAAAACATTTCAGGACCCGATGAGGAGCTGATGAGGAGGAGTCTAAGAAGGAGAACTCGGAGGTGAAACTTAAAGAAAAGAGATTTTTGGAAGAAGAAGATAATCCCGAGAGGGGCCTTGAGTATGGCCTGGATGGGCTGAGAGTTTATCTTCTTTTGAGAATTTCTTTTGAAGTGAATAGTTATGAATTGGTTTGTGTTTTGTATAAAAGTTTGGTTATAAATTTCAATATGAAAAATATGACCCTGCTTTTCTATCCCATCGTTTTATTGTCTGGGGATTTTAACTGCTTCCGCATGTGCTTAAAAATGAAAGGGTCGGCGATATATTGTCCTGGGATATCGCATTATAAAATCGACCAAGCTAGAAGGATGTGTGCGTGCTCGAGGATTGGGGCGTGACATCAAACTTAAAACTAGTAGTCAAGGGTTTCACTTAAAGAGGAGTAGACTATGAATCTACTTTTTCCCTAATCTTTTCTAAAGATTCTTTCGGAGTAAACATAGCATTAGCAGCTCATTTTTTTTTTTTTGATAAGGAATTATGCTAAATGAATGTTAAAACTGCATTTCTCAATGGATACTTTGATAAAGAAGTTTATATGGTGCAACCCAAAAGTTTTGTAGTAGATGATTTGGGTAAACTTGTGCGTAAACTGAAAAGCCTTATTTATGGCCTTAAGCAAGTTTGTAGACAATGATGCTTGAAGTTTCATAATATTGTCAATTTGTTTGGTTTTGTTGAGAATAAAGTAGATAACTGTATATACCATAAGGTCAATGGGAGGAAATCTATTTTTCTCATACTTTATATAGACGACATCTTGCTTGTGAGTAGAGATATTGGATTATTGCATGAGACAAAGTAAATGCTATCGAAGAATTTCGATATGAAAGACCTTGGTAATGTGTCTTTTGTCCTAAACATTGAGATCCATAGGGATCGTTCTTGCCGTATGTTAGATTTATCTCAGATTGCATATGTTGATTGTATTTTGGAAAGATTCAAGATGCAGCATTGCAAGTTGGGAGTTGCTCTTGATATTAAGGGTGACAAATTAAATCTTTCAAAATGACCTCAATCAGATTTTAAGAAAACTCAAATGAATGATGTGCCTTATGTTAGTACATTTGGAAGTATCATGTATGTTTAAGTCCGTACCAGGCTAGATATTGCTTTTACAATGAACTTCTAGAAAAATATCAGTCAAATCTAGGACATGATCACTAGATTACTGTCAAGAAATTTTGAGGCACTTAAAAGGACAAGAAAACTATGTGCTGACAAATATGTCTAGGATTTGAAACTAGTAGGGTATTCGAATCTAGACTTTGCTAGCTATTAGGATGACAATAAGTTGACAACTAGATATATGTTTATGTTAGTAGGAAGTGCAGTATTATGGTAAAGCAAAAAATAAACAACTATGTCATCCTCTACCATATAAACGAAGTTTGTAGCATGTTTTTCGGCTATTATTCGGGATATTTGACTCTGGAACCTCATTAAGGAATTGACAATATAGGATTTTGTGTATGGACCCATACGGTTGTATTGAAACAATAACTCTTCAGTGTTATTTATCAATAACAATATGTCTTGAGGGGTCTAGACATATGGCAATCAAGTTTTTGACCATAAAGAAATAATACAGAATGGTGAGATTACAGTAGAGCATATTTCCATAGATGATATGGTTGTAGACCTACTAATTAAAAAATTTCGCCCTTATGTCCTTAAATGACATGCCATAAACATGAGTTGAGGAGCATTATTGGATGCTACTATTTAGTGGGAGTTGTTTTGATTTTGCTCTAATAAAGCTTATATCCGTGTTACACATTCAATAAAGTATTCATGAATGTGCTGTCACCACATTGAGTTGATTACATGTAATTGAAAAATCAAAATATGTTTAACATCACATTGGATCGAATTAAGATAAATGTGTGGCACCCCTCGACGGCCCCTGATCCATTAGGGTCGCCACAATTCACTTACCTTTCACTTTCCCTATTAATATGTCACTCTGATACCATTTCAATTGCAGTAGATCCATACAACCATGGGGGTTTACCCATTTTTGTTTGATAGGTCCCTTGCGCAATTCATATACGGAAGCACATCCAACAAACTCTCTTCCATATATTCAGAAAATGATGCACACCTACTAAACATCTTATATAAGTTAAAGCCGAACACGTTTATTTACATAAAGCATATGGACATCTTTAGTCAGTACATCGAAATGCCAATGTTTCTATACTCGGCTATACTTCAAAAGATGACCGACATCTTCTTCAACAGTCGAATACTTAAAGTCCATCGATCAGTGTCGGTGTACAAAAGTTCCTCCCTTTGCTATCCTCTTTCTTGCAATCATATCCAACCACTTGATTCATCTACTGGTAGCAATGGTAGCAGAGGTATCTTATCTAGTCTGAAATGTTATTCCCCAAAAGGGGTGAGTACAGCCACTCAACAGGTAAATGACCAATAAACCACTCAATGCATCATGCCACACATTCATCACAAC
The DNA here is from genome assembly GCA_017140325.1 of Eucalyptus leucophloia subsp. euroa. Taxonomy (NCBI): domain Eukaryota; kingdom Viridiplantae; phylum Streptophyta; class Magnoliopsida; order Myrtales; family Myrtaceae; genus Eucalyptus; species Eucalyptus leucophloia. Next base: position 53,256,349 of record CM029470.1, read on the forward strand.
CATAGCATCACATGTCATTGAAGTATCCATGCACAATTTACCTTGATATCATGCACATGCCATCATATCTCATGTACATACATCATCATATAGTCATCACCATCATGTCATACACTTACAATCATCATGTCACATGTACCATCATCATTACCATGCATCCATGCACTCATCATCATCATATCACATGTACCATCATGATTACTATGCATCCATGCACTCATCATCATCATATCACATGTACCATCATTATTACCATGCATACATGCACTCATCATCATCATATCACATGTACCATCATCATTATTATGCATCCATGCACATATCATCATGTCGTGCATATATCATCATGCATATTCCAATTTCAATTTCTCAATTTCATCCTTTCATTTTGGACTGCCACATTTCTCTTTTCCCGGGACCAATGTTTGCATCTCACATTTATCACCCGCGCCCAAACTGGCATCGTGAGGAACCTCCGGGCATGTATCCAAAATACAACCGGGCATCCGGCACCCCCATATTCTGGGCATCTCGTATCCCAACTAGCATCATGAGGAACCTCCACGCATGTATCCAAGATACAACCGGGCATCGGGCATTTACACTCCTTGGCCGGGCATCTCGCATCCCAACTAGCATCACGAGGCATCCCCCCGGGCACAAACCTCCGAGGCTTCCGAAATTACGTACTGACATACCACCAGGATTCCCCCCTCCTCTGGAATTACGTACCGTATACCACCGGCCATCTCGAAACTCCCGAGGAAATCTCCGGGGCTCGCCATGAAAATGGTTTCCCCTACCCTCCGAAATTACGTACCGTATACCATCGGGCATCCCGACACTCCCGGGGCATCGTCGGCTCACACCTCCGACGGTTTTCTCATTTATCTCAATTCTCATCTTTAATTATAGTTCAATCTTAACATGGCATGTGATGTGATGGCAACCAAGATCATATTCATCATTGAATTCATACATGCATCTCAAATCATTATCATACATGCAGCAAGACACTATCATCCAATCAATACAATTCATGGAGTCCATGCAATTTAAAATGGTCCATATTTCATGCCTTTTACAAAATTCCAGCATGTACCATTTTTAGAAAATATTTAAATTAAATATCCATATGCTTCTCAAAAATCATGAAATCAAGGCATGTGATAGACAAGTCAATAAGATAGTAATTTCATGAAAACACATGCCCAATAAAGTTCCACACAAGAGATATGATTTACACCAATACAGCATGCAATTTCGGATAGAAACAGAATGTGCAGTTTTCGAAATAATTCGATTAAAATATCCGAATGACCTCCCAAAATTATGAAAATTTACCAGGTTATAGTTAAGACAATAAATTAGATTTTTCATGAAGGCTTCTAGGCCATATTCGTTTTAGATCATTTTCTATAGTCGTACAAAGCTTCTGGTTCTCGCACCGAAACGTCCAGTGTAGTCATCACCGAAATATCGAGTTTTCACCCACTTATTATTCTTCGTTTCCTCTGAAATTTAGATATGTTTTACGTCAAGTGGTCCCCTACAACTTTCATTAAGGGATCTAAGTCAAATTTCCAAATAATAGTCACCATATGGGTCCATGAAATCTCGGGCGTCCTGTACCGCGTCTCCAGATTTACTGTCATCAAGAGTAAGTCGATTCACTAGGCTATACTTGCTCATTTTACTTCAAATTTGAGTATGGTAACCTTTAGGATGTTCTCTACAAGTTTCATGAAGAAGTCGAAGAGATATTGTTGGTAAAAATCGACATGCAACCACAAATCTACCAAAAGGTCAGCAAAACAGATCCAGATCTAGTGTCTTCGTAGGATGAGGGTTTGACCCCTTAAATCTCCATAATTCTGTCCCAAATTTTAGTATGTTGTAGTTTAAGATGTTGGCTACAACTTTCATGAAGGAATCAAAATCAAAATCAAACTCGAAACATGCATGCAAACTCTCACAAGATTTTGGTTGAGGCGGTTCATACGAAAACAGCATGCAAACTCAAGAGCAAGTCACATTCTAGCTTCGGTTTTGCCTATCCTATGATCCGAAACCCACCACCAACAAATCACCCATGCAGGCACACATGCAAGAGTGGAAATCAGTCCCAACTTGCCTCTAAGATCAAGCGGATGACAGCAAACGGACGGCACACCGGCAACGGACGGACGGCATGCGGGCGGTGATGGGTGGACTCCTTCTCCTCGGCTTCTCCCTCTCTCTCTCGGCTCCTCACTCTCTCGCAACTCTCTCTCTCTCTCACTTTCTCAAAACCAGCCACTCCCTCTCTCTCTCTCTTTTTGGTTGTATATATATATGCATGCATTCTTATTTTGCATGAGGGACACTTGTCCCCAAGGAGGAGACAAGTGTCTCCTTTGTTGAAGACACTTGGAGGAAGCCATGCGGCTCCTCCTCCCCCCTCCATGCACCGACATGGGCCAGGCTTATGGCCCACTTTAGGCCCATCTCACTTGGGCCTAAAGTCCAAACTTAAATGGCCCGAGTTTATTTTTTAATAATACATTTCAATCCTCATTTAAATAAATACCTAATTGCATAATAAAATGATCAAAAGACTTTGTCACATTAATCCATAAAATCAAATCTATAAAGTGCATAGTCAAGAACAAAGTCTTCTTTATCAAATTGTCCTATGTCCAATTTAAATAGCCCATAGAAAAATATCAATAATAAGCCCATAATTCCTACACCACTTTAGGGCATTTTATTTTGATTTTTATTTATAGAAATAAATTAACATTTTCATAATCAATTAACATTTTCATAAGGTGTTCGGTCCAAGAGATAAAATATCGTGGCTGATGATGTAATTGTCCCTATGGCCATTCAAAGTCAAATATCGTTTCCCTCAAAATCAATATTTCGGGTCGAAATTCCCGGATGCCACAAAATGTAATAAGTTTATGACTTTTTTTGCATAATTTTTCTGGTGTGAAATCAATGCCTATTTTCCTATGCTTTTAAGAGTTGACGAGGAAGTTGCCCAACTAGATTGGGGCCTAGGCTAGGCTGAAGATAGCCCTTGGTGCTGCCGGTAGTTTAAGCCTGTTTGTGTAGGAACTTCAAGGCCTACAACATATCACCAAAAATGTCCAATTTCAGTTTGGCTTGCACCACTATGAGTTATTGTGAGAATAACTGCTTGTTGTGAGTAAAAAATACTTGAAAAAGTGGATTTCACAATAATTTATACTTATTTGTTATTTCATTTTTTGTGATTCAAAATAAACTGTTATTCTCACAATAGATTAAAAATTGTCGCCCGATCATTTCTCATCTATAAATGTGTTATGGAAACCTTCAGGTTAGGAAACTCCTTCCTCTCTTGCTCAAATGGTTCCTTTGGTTTCTAATCCCGAGTTCTTTGATTAATTCCAAATGTATCGGTCGTATATGTTGGCCTGAAGTAGCATAAGATCAGTAATTCTGAGGTTGCTTAGGAAGAACGAGTATCCTAGTCTCTGGAACTTCAATTGTGACATCACAAGGTGAATTCAAAACGAACTCTGCTCTTGCTTACTTTCACTGGACTTATGGTCTCGAGAGACGTGCATAAATATATGTTAGCTCATAGGGAATTTGTTCTTTGATGTTTGGCCGTAACGTCTCTACATGTTGATTGCATCTAGGTACGTTGACCTTCCACGCTTCACTATCCAGCCAAGTGCTTGGCATCTTGGTGCTTTTCACCAAAGAAATGTCAAGCCTTCTGCTACTGCGATCACAAAGACACTAGAAAGAGGCTAAAGTCCATGTGAGGCTAGATGGCAGGATTTTGACGGCTATGTTTTTGATGGAGTTGACGTGCATTGTGCATAAGGGTGGGGACGCTCACTTTTAGACGAATCACTCTAGCCGCTCGTTGCTTTGCCAAGTTGGCTACGCTACCTTGGCCACTGTTTGGCCAAATGAAAAGGCCAGTTCCTTTTTGGCCATACAGTGGCTAAGCCCCGACAACCGAGAGAAATTCCTCAAAAAATAGGAATGGGTCGAGGTTACCTGGGATGTGGCCAGTCTTCCTCATGCTCTCTTTTTGGTGAATCTCTCTTAGTCCTCTCGCCTTCGCCTAGCTGCTTGTGGCCATCCTTTGCCAAGCTAACTATGCCGGCCACCAGCATTGCAACGATGACGAGGGCTACAAAGATAGGAGATGGGAGATGGGAGATGAACTTCAAAGGAATTCCTCGAAAACAGATATGGGGAGAGATGGCCCTTACCCGTACAACGGCCAGTGGCTGAGTGGTTGCTGTGCGGGGAGAGTAGGGTGAGTGCTAAGTTGACAATAGTGCCATGCCTGTCGATGGCACAGACATGGTTGGCAAGGGCTGGCCATAGTTTTAGGGGAAAAAATAGAGATCTACCCTAATGTGGAACCGGTTTGACAAACGAGAGAGGACTGCTAGAATGGGAGCACAAGAGAGACGGCTGTTACTCGGCGAAGTTGACTAGATAGACACAAGCAATGGCAGGCGGAATAGTTCCTCTTTTTCTTCTCTTTTTGCTCAATTTCTTGATGGCCTTTTACGAATTATGCCTTTTGGTTTGAGATTTTGAAGAATTAATAGATGTTCACTGTTCAAAATCTGAGTGGAAATAGTAGTGTATTTTTTCTATGGAGAAACAGGTAAAAAGTTGGAAATTCTGTTCACTGTCTACACAAGGACAGCCAAGGTTATACTTGGATGATCTATGAAATTTCTTGTCAAAATATATGTTAGGATTTGCGAGAATATCAATACTATTTTGGTGGATTTTTGTTGTTCTTTTTATGTTATTGTTTATGTAGAGTGGTGCAAGAGTTGCCCTTGTCTTTGGAGACTTTAGTCTAAATGGGGAGAAATACACTATTGGTGCCATAAGTTGTGTACGGTGCTTACTTTGATGCCAAAAGTTTCCGTCGTATCACTTAAATGCCAAATCGAAGGAAAAACGATCATTTTGGTGCCACCGACAATAAATTCCGGCTAAAATGATTACGTGACTTTTATATTTTTAAAAAAAATCGATGTGACTTAAGATTGTCTACGGTGGATGGCATAAAACGACGCCGTTTTCTTTTCTTCGTAAGAAACGACGTCGTTTCTTGCCATCCATCGTGGATTTACATAAGAAACGACACCGCGTTACTCAATAGCAAAAAACGATGTCGCTGAAGAGGGAGTAAAGTAGGGTTCATATACGGTTCTTGATCACGGCCGTAGCTCGCTCACCCATTGTTGTTCACCCACCGTCGTTCTCTCGCCCTCCGTTGCTCACCCACCATCGCTCGGCCACCGCTGTAGTTGTGCCGTCGTTCACGGTCGTTCGCTAGCTGTGTCCTCAACTCTCGCTTACTCAAGTTTGTTGTGTTCTCTACGTAGGTCAATTTAGTGAAAAATTTAGGGTTTCGACGGGCAAGTTAGGGCACAGAGGGCAAATTGAGGGCTCGACTCAGGAGAAAAGTAGTGGAGAAAGTGGTGGAGATGTCACTTTTATGGGGACGGAATAGAAAAATTGATTCTTTCATCATTCGTTCACTTTCTGTTGTGGGGATCGAATAGAAAAATAGGGCGTGAAGGGGCTTGACTCAGAGGGAAACAGTGGTGGGACCAAATTTGTTTGTTTAATTAATTGGTCTGCTTCTATGGGAGACCGAATGTGAATGTGATTGAATTGAAAAATGGGTGGTGGGGACCTCACTTTGTTTATTTAATTCGGTTTATTTTATTTCTGTAAATGCACTAAATTTGGGAGATTTTAGTCACATTTGTTTCTTGACAACAAAACGACAAGGACCTGCATATGAAGTTGTTGATTTTGTCATGTGGTCCCAATAAAACGACAATGACTCTTTTTCTTTTTTTTATTGAGTGCAACATCGACATGGATGCGAATCAGGTAGGTGTCATTATTTGCTATGGTGGAGAGTTTGTTATTGGCACTAAAGATTGGGAATATAATGGTGGAAATGAAGGTACTATCTATGTCAATGTTTGAAAGCCATCATATATTAATTTTCTGAGGGATTTTGTGTATTTTTTACGATGCAAAGTGTAAAAACTACATTACTGTGTTCTTGAGAAGGAATTAAAGGATGGGTTGAGATTTTTTAATGACAATAATGGTATTAAAGATATCATTTACCATTATCTTCATGGTGAAAAAGCTAAGGTATATGTTGAGTATTATAGTGAGGATGAGGATGGTGGGGATGAGGATGAGGATGGGGATGAGCAGACCACCACTGAAGGAGGAGAAGTGAGGGATCCTGTTCAAGCGAGTAATCAAGTCGGGGATGAGTTTAGGTTAGATGAAGGGCAAAATGAGAGGAAGAGAAGTCATATTGATAAAGATAAACAAACAATGAGATGTCCTGAAATCTTGGGTGAAAATTTGAGTGAAGATGTGGGCGATGAAGACTTCATTGGATTAGAAAGGGAAATTGCTTTATCTAGTGAATTGAAAGATGAATGTTTGGTTTTAGTAAATCTCCCAAGTGACGAAGATGATGATGAACTTGCACAGTCAAGACAAAAGCAAAGGGAATTTTTGAGAAAAAAAGTTGCAGCTTCAGCAAAGAGGCTTGAGTCAGTAAATAGGGATGGAGATTCAGTTGAAGGTAATAGAAGTGAAGATGAAGAAAGCTGTGGCGATGAAGTTGCTGGTTCGAAAAATGAGTTTGACAATGATGATGAAGAACCTGCTCGTCGAAGAAAAAAGTAAGTACCTTTACTATTATCCGACTGTTGATAAACTTGTTTTGTCGGTGGGCATGAGATTAGACGATGCCAAACAGTTCAAGGAAGCTGTTGTGAAGAACTCCATTGGTGAACAGAGGAGCGTTCATTTCATTAGAAACACGAAGGAATTTGTGAGAGTCAAGTGCTCACAACCCAATTGTTCATGGAAGCTCTATGGCATGCTGAGTAAGAATGGGTTATTCTAGATTAGGTTCTTTCAGGAGGAGTATATTTGTCCAATTATCTTTAACAATAAAATAGTAACGAATGTGTGGTTATCAAAGCTTTCTTTCAATACTATCAAAGTAATGCTCGAGATCAAGAGTTCTCAATTTCAACAGTTAGTGAAGGGGCAAGTGAGGGTTAATGTGTCGAAGAATCAATGTAAGAGAGCTAAGATGAAAGTGATGAAGATATTGATGGGTGGGTATAAGGAAGAATATGCGCAAGTATGAGATTATGCTAGCAAATACATGTTTCAAAATCCATCTAGTAGGGTATATGTAAAGGTTGTTGAGAGGTCACTCTCTGATCTTGAGCCTAGATTTGATATATTTTATGTCTGTTTTGACACATACAAATGGGGCTTCTTGGCTAGTTATAGAAGAGTTATATGATTGGATGGATGCTTTTTAAAGGGTTTATGCAAGGGGATTGTTGGCTACTGTGGGGAGAAATGCCAATAATCAAATATTCCCGATAGCTTGGGCGGTGGTGAAGATAGAGAACAAGGATATTTGGTCATGGTTCCTAAAAAATTTAATGGCTAACCTTGAGATAACTGATGGAGGAGGATGGGCATTCATAAGCGACCAATAGAAAGTAATTTCATTGTCAATCAACTCACTCCCTTTTAATATTAATTACTTGCATATTTTTCCTGACTTGTATTTATTGGTTTGAATTTTTGTAGGGACTTATTCCTACATTGGCTGAGTTGATGCCACATGTGAGCATAGAATGTGTGCGAGGCATATATATGCAAACTGGTCAAGGAACTTCAAATGAGATAGGCTGCAAAAGTAGTTTTGGCAGATAGCAAAGAGTACAAACATGGCCAATTTTATATTAGCCAAACAATGATTGTTGCAGCTGACAAAGGAAGGTTTTGATACACTCTTCCAAACAAAAGCTAAGTACTGGTGTCGGGCCTTCTTCAGCGAAGAGTTCAAATGCGATATCATTAATAACAATCTCAGTAAAGCTTTAAATTGCAGAATTTTAGAGGCCGGGTGCAAACCAATCATCAGCATGCTTAATGATATTCGAGTTATATTTATGACTAGACTGCATAGGCAAAGAGATGGGGCTATGAAATGGAGTAAAGATTGTGGCCCTAGGATTGTGAAGAGATTGGATGTAAACATTGCTGCTAGTAGGTTCTGCCATCCAGTTTGGATGGAGATAATGGATATGAGATTATTTAAAATCAGGATAAGTATGTTGTCAACTTGGATAGAAGAAAGTGTTCATGCCGAGCTTGGCAACTGAATGAAATTCCATGTGCCCATGCCATTTGTGCTATTCAAATGAAGTAAGAAAACCTAAATGATTACCTACATGATTGATACAAAAAAAAAAACTCATACCTTATTTCATACCAATTCATGATGCAACCTATCAAAAGTAGCAAATTTTAGGAGCCAACAAATCATGAAAGCCCTCTACCTTTATCGTTGAAGAAGCAAATAGGAAGGTAAAAAAAGAGACGAAGAATGCAGTAGGAAGAGGCATCAAGTCAGAGGATGAGTATAACTGGGCCAAAGATGAAATGCTTCTATTGTCGCAAGGATGGGCACAATAAGAAAGGTTGTGAGCTGAAAAAGCAGTATCAACAGTAAGATGTAATGGTTGATTCAGTGCCAGGGACAGGTTCTACTGAAGAGCTTATTGTTGGGCCTATTGAAGGGAGGACAAAAGGCCCTACTATAATGCCTACTAAAGGGCAAACAGAAAGCCATGCTGTAAGGTAAGTATCCTCTTTACTTCAGTAACTTTACAGTTCTTATTTGATAGAGTTTGATGGTTGACCATGTGTACTGGCTTTTCTTGTGCTTTTTCTCTATCATGCACTTGTAATTTGAGAAGTTTTCCTCATTTGTTTCCACCATGAAAATGAGTAGATGTCTAATTATTCATTATAGTTGGTCATAATCTTAATACAATACATTGTTGTAAGGCCTACTAAAGTGCCAAAAGAAGGCTCTGTTATAGGCTCAAGTGCAGGGACAAGGACTGGAATGGGCAGGACAATAACAACAACAACAACTGAGTCAACTGTTGAGCAAATAAGAAAAAAAATCCTGTAAGTTGTACATCACTGTGTTTGGTCTTTTATGGATTGAAATTTACATTTGTTATGTGTTTATCATGTGAGAAGACGAGCAATTGCACAAGTTGCAGAGGTTGCTACAAGGATTGTTGCTGCTGAAAATGATGCACCATAGCGAACAATAGGGGCTCTTAGAAAAAGATTAATGCAATATGGTTATGGGATTTACACAGATGAACGTACTGGAATAACTATTTTGAATGTAAGATTTGTAGACCTCATGCATTTAATTTGTTGTACTTCAATTCATATGATTGACAATATTACTATGTTTTTGTAGCTTGTGAGAACTTTGAAAGTGCTTCTCTCTCAAGGTGGGCCAACTCAAGAATCAAGAGCGCAGCCAAAAAAAAGTGCTCCAATGAATAAGAAGATAGTGAGTATAGCTGCAAAACAACCATCTAAAAAGAACCCAGTACCAGTTCCATCTCAACCAACGATTGAGAGTAGTAGTGATGATATAGACCAACACATGACACGGGCTAGAACAAAAATGGCCGCCATCAAAAACAAGGAAAAGGAAAATGAGGTGATAGAAAGCCTAGTTAAAGAACCTGCACATTCAATTTGAAAGAGTGCTCGGATTATAAATCTATTCAAAACTCCAAGAGGAAAAGCAGATCAGGGTGTTGTTAATATTGATTGATGGGAGGGTGCTGAACATGGTCTCTTTTTATGTGGTGCTGGACATGGTCTCTTTTCATGTTTTCTTTTTTTAGGAGAGTGTTAGATATTATATCATTGATGGTAGTTGCTACCTGCATATTGCCATTGTTTTTTTTTCTTAAGAGGGTGCTGAACTTTCGGTGATTGGGAAGTGAAGTTAAACATGTTTTTTTTTTTTTTTTTTTGCTTCTTTTGTAAACAATCAATCAATGTTAATGGCAAGTATTGGAATGAATATTTTCTCTTGTGTTGGTTTTGACTAGAATGCTAGCAAGTCAGTTATGATGTATTTTTATTTTTGCTGTTGCTGCAATGTTGCTATTACTGGTTGAAGTTATGGATTATAATGAATTTGTGGGGTTCTGGTTGTCATGCCCCGATCCTCGGGCACGCACACATCCTTCTACTTGGTCGATTTTAAAATGTGATATCCTAGGACTATGTATTGTCGACCCTTTCATTCATTAAGCACAGGTAGAAGCAGTTATAAATCCCCAAACAATAAAATAATGGGATAGAAAAGCAGGCCATATTTTTCATATTGAAATTAATAACCAAACCTTTATACATAACATTAGATAGAGCACATCATAACTATTCACAACCTCAAGGTCTCACTCTATCTACACATAAACAAGGGTTCACCAAGAGATGGGATTTCAATCTTCATCTGGGTCATACTCAGGATCATCCTGATCCTCTTCTGACTCCTCTTCACTAAGATCATTCTCTTCTTCAGCTTCATCCTCAGCTTCGTACGCTGGCTCATCTTCGAGCTCTTCAGCTGCTCCCTAGTCCTCGTCGTCCTCCTCCGGCCCTTCCACCTCTTGTCGTAGCATCTCACCGTTACCTTCATGCCCAATGTCCTCCTCGGTTGAATATACAGGAGTGCGAGCCTCGGCCTCTTGCTGCGGATCCCTTACATCCACTACTGACCCATTTGCTCGATTAGCTGTTCCCTCTCCGAACGCCTTCTCCATCACATCAAAAGGCACGTTTTCTTCTGGGATAAGACATTCTCTGCGTCCATCAAAATAATCTTGGTACCAAGACCGATACCTATGGGGCCTCTGGTCTTCCTCCCCCACATTAACCCAGATGGTAGACTGAACTAATACGTATACTAATCCTTCTGGGTGAGGATGGACGTGGAAATGGGTCTCAAATTCTGAAATATGTTCCGGGACACCGTAATGCATACGAGGACGAGGAGGCGGAGGTCCTGCCATTCTAAAGGCCTGAAATGATTTCTCCAAACTGGGATGAGATTACGTCTCAGCAAGTTCTATCCCAGTAAGACTCAATTAGTAAACCAATACACCTTACGGCTGCCTATACACAGCATAAGTCGGAGGACTTACCTTGGCCTCAGATTCCACCTGCATATTAGCACAGTTCAAATAGACACCCAAGCAATCACATCACTGATCGAAGCATCGATCAAATCGACTCAGTCGATTACACATCAACAAGACCACTCACAGTCATTTCCATTCAATCAAGCAATTCACAACATCAGATCAAAACAATGATCAATCGATCTAGTCGATTACATGTCAACGATGACCCTTCCCCGGTCAATTCAGTTCAATCAATCAATCCATGATAAACGAATCAAACTATATCGATGATTTCATCTATACTCGATAATTATTCTCAACATTCTCATTTAACATTCCCACTCAAATATAGGCTCAAGGCGCTAGAGGTGACCCCAACACAAAGTCTCGTCATCGTGCGGTACTTAGTCATTGACTACAAATAACAATAGTATAAGGCGCTAGAGATAACTCACACGAAATCTCACTATCGTGTAGTACTTAGTCCTTCACTACAAAATGCAATAGGGTAAGGCGCTAGAGGTGACTCACACAAGATCTTGCCATCGTGTAGCACTTAGCCCTTCACTATGCATAACAATGCTGCAAGGCGCTAGAGGTAATTCCCATGCGACTCAGGTCGCCATGTAACACTTAGCCCTTAACTACAATAAGCAGTGGTATAAGGCGCTAGAGGTAACTCACACGAAGTCTTCTACTTGTGTAGTACTTAGTCCTTTACCTGTTCATGATCCATTGATTTCCCTCAACACAACACACATCACATCAACTTCCAATAATCATCTTGCTTCAACTATAAGCCAACACACGATTAATCCCTCACGGCCCAATGACATTGTGCCTCGCACTAACTTCCTCAATTAAAGTAATGTCTTGGCCTCATTTCTTCGTATTAGAAAATATCCAATAAAATATCATGCGTGGGCACACGGCTGGCCTTAGCCAAAATCTAATATTTTCCTTTCCATAACTCCCACATTTTCTATAGTCCGCTCAAATAGTTTTGGCACTATCAATCGATGCCCGGTTATTTTTCAATTAATAACCAATGATTTTTCAATTAAAGAATAATTCCCATCATTCGCAAATAATTCAATTCAACACCAAATAAAGCTCCATTAAATAAATGGACTTCATCACGACGATCGTCACGAAATTTCGGTCGTCGACTAAACCAACCTTAATTTCCGAAAAATAAATAAATAATTAATTAATTTCGAAAATTAATAATTAATTACAATAAATCCAATTTAGCTCAAATTAAAGCCCAATTAAATAAACAGGCTACACCACGATCATCAGCATAAAAATTCGGCCACTAGCCATCCCAACTGAATTTTTGGAAAATAAATAATTAATTAATTAATTTCGAAAAATAATATTTAAATGCCAAAAAATTTCACTTAGGGCTGAATTATCAAATTGAAGCTTGGTTAGGTCGGGAAAAATCCCGAGCTACCCTCAATAAATAGTAGACCACGTCTACTTGCTAAATATATATTCAATTTGTCTAATTTGCATCACAATTGACTAATAAACACTAATCTAACAACCTAAACCTAATTAAATAAAACTAAAAAACCAAGAAGTGTCATTAGTTCACTAAGTAAGGATTAGTGAAATTACTCACTGGAATTGCTCGCAAATCAGATTAATCCGACGGGGACGGCGCGAGGAATGATAAACCCCAAAGCACGGCTTGGGTTCGGGGCCCGGAAACGGCCCAAAACGGTCCACAAACCAGTTGGAAACCCACTTCGTGGGTTGCTGGTTTCGCTGCGAAACAGGGGAAAACAGAGATGGTTAGGGGCGGAGAAGGGTCGAGAAGGCAAGTGGCAGTTCGGTGAGGTCGCAAGTTGGCTCCGGCGGCTTGCTTGGCCGCTCACGATGGCTGGACAGGGCGGATGAGGGCTACAGACGCATGGGGGAAAGGACAGCAGCGAGCCGTGGACGCGGGGGCGTGCGCGGCGTGCACGGGCAGCAGTGCGATGGCGAGCTGCGGCGGTGGCGAGCTACTTCGACAAGCTGCTATCTCCGTTCTTCTTTAGCTTCTGGTTTTCGCAAAGAAGAAAGAAGAAAGAGGGGGTTCAGTCACGTGGGGTTGAGGGGAAGAAGAAATAAGAAAGAGGAGAGAGAAGAAGAGATAAGCTTTGACTAGTCAAAAAGAAAAAGAGAGAGAGAGAAAAGTGAGTCGGTGGGGGAGGGAAAGAATTCGCACGATGGGGGAAGGGGAGAGGAGAGAGAAGAGAGAGAGAGAGAGAGAAAAAGAGAGAAGGGAGAGAGAGAAAAAGATAAACTTATAATACTTTTCTTATTTCTTTTCTTTTTCTTTTTCCTTTTTCCTTTCTATTTTCTTTTGGTCTTCGATTTTTCCTCCAATAATTTCTTTCTCGAAATTTCGGACTTGTCAATAATTTGACGAACGATGAGACAAAATCCTAAAAATTAATTGTGACACGCTCGAATATTCGATTCCCGAAATCGAACTCAATTTCCTGGTTATAATCGATCAGACGCAATTTTAGTCAAATCCAACCAATTAGGTAGCTTTTAGGGATTTTACCGTGGATACATCCCTTAACGGCTTCACCCGATAGTTTAGTTAACTCGTGAGTGATCAGCTTAGAGAAAAAGGACCATAGACACGTTGACGAAATGCCCATTTCACTTTATCGAAACGGTGTCGAATTTCAGGATGTCACAACTCTTCCCCTCTTATATAAATTTTGTCCTCGAAATTTAAACTATTACACACTTTGATCAAAAAGGTAGAGGTACCACTGTCTCATCGACTCTTTAGTCTTCCATGTCGCTCCTTCAGCACCATGGTATTGCTAGACCACTTTGACCAACAGAATGGTCTTTGTACGCAAAACTTGCTCCTTGCGATCGACAAGCTAAGCTGAGCTTTCAACGTATGACACACGGTCATCCACGTTCGATTCCTCGAAATTGAGCACTTGGGTCGGGTCAGGCTCGCACTTCCTTAACATCGACACGTGAAAGATGTCATACACTTGCGCCAATCTTGGCAGCAATGCAAGATGATACGCTAGGTTTCCGATTCTTTCAAGAATCTTAAAAATGGACCTACATACCTCGGATTCAGCTTGCCTTTCTTACCAAAGCGCGAAGTTCCCCTCATTGGCAACACTTTCAGAAAAACGTGATCACCAACTTGGAATTCCAAAAACCTTTGACACTTATCTACATAACTTTTCTGTCTGCTCAGTGCTGTCTTTAATCTGTCTCTGATCACTGCCACGGCATCTATTGATTGCTGAATCAACTCTGGGCCTGTGATTTTCCTTTCCCCGACTTTATCCCAACATATTGGAGTTCTGCACGCTCTGCCATACAACGCTTCAAAATGAGTCATCTTAATGCTCTGCTGATAACTGTTGTTGTAGGCGAATTTCACCAGATGAAGCTGATCTTCCCAACTTCCTTTGAAGTCTATTACACATGCTCTCAGCATGTCTTCAAGAGTCTGAATTGTCCTTTCAAACTGGCCATCCGTCTGAGAACGATACATCGTACTGTACTGAAGCTTTGTACCTAAAGCACTTTGCAAGCTCTTCCAAAAAGCAGTAGTAAACCTCGGGTCTCTATCGGATGTTATCGTAACTGACATTCCATGCATACGAACCACTTGACGCACATACAAATCTGCGTGTCTATCCTTTCGAACTGCAATGAAGTGAGCCGACTTTGTCAGCCTATTGACCACTATCCAAATTGAATCATTTCCTTTTTGACTCCTTAGTAGTCCAGTCACAAAATCTAGCGTGATATACTCCCATTTCCATTCCAAGATCGCAAGAGGTTGCAGAAGTCCTCCCAGCTTACAATGCTGAGCTTTTACTTGCTGACAAGTCAAACACTTGGTGACATGTTTGGCGATATCCGCCTTCATACCTGACCACCAATAGTGTTGACACAGGTTCTGATACATCTTGGTGCTTCCAAGATGAACGTTGTAACTGCTACGATATGCTTCAGATAAAACATCATCTTTATGCTCTACATCGTTAGGTACAACTAAACGTCCACGGAACCTTAGTGTCCCATCATCAGAAATCTGAAAGTCAGCTTT
Organism: Eucalyptus leucophloia subsp. euroa; assembly: GCA_017140325.1. Taxonomy (NCBI): domain Eukaryota; kingdom Viridiplantae; phylum Streptophyta; class Magnoliopsida; order Myrtales; family Myrtaceae; genus Eucalyptus; species Eucalyptus leucophloia. Next base: position 53,271,544 of record CM029470.1, read on the forward strand.
TCTTTAAGCTCTTTGAAATTACACTCACACTAATCCGTCCACACAAACTTTTCTTCCTCTTTTAGCAATCGAGTTGTTAACGGTGAGAACCCTTCCATGAACTTTTTGTCATACTCTGCTAAACCCAAAAACTTCTGATCTGTGTCATGGTTGTTGGTCTTGGCCAATTGCTTACAGCTTTAATCTTATTTGGGTCCACGGAAATTCTTTTTTTTTTTTTTAAAATTCATGTGACCTAAGAACGCAACACGAGTCAACCAAACTCACATCTGCTAATCTTAGCATACGATTGATAGGTTCTTAAGGTCTGGAGCATTAATCTCAGGTGGCTCTCATGCTCTTCATTACTTCTCGAATACACCCAAATATCGTCACTGAACACGTTCACAAACTAATTTGGGTACTCATTGAACACACAATTCATTGCAACAAGGCATTCCTCAAGCTAAACCCTTTCATAGAGAACATCCAAGTTATATATAACCAAAATATTCAAGTACCACTTTAGTCAGTGATTCTCCTTATTACAACTTCATTCTCACGAACTGGAATTCTATAAACTTAGTCAAAATTTCATTGTGCTACTTTGATAAAGTCACTCCAAAAACATTCTTCCTCTAATCTGTGCATAGTCGATTCATTCCTATCCCCTTCACCATTCTAGGGGTGCTCTATCTGCGGTGCTTTCCCGTTGTCCTGCCCATTAGTGATGGCATATGTCCGTCCTTGAGCTGGAGGTCTGAATGGTCCACCCCGTTTGTAAGCAATTGATGGCGGAGTCCTCGGCCGACCTATACGTGGCGGTGGTGGCAGATGCTGTGGTCTCATTTGCCTGCGCAGACAATCCTTGAACTGGTGGCCGTGATTGCCACATTTAAAACAAGTGCCTATCCTCCTATAACATGGAGCTAAGCCATGTCTTTTCCTACAGAAACTACACACGTCGATTAAGTTGGGTGTTGACTTTCCAATCCTATCTTGCTTATTGAGCGGGATGGGATACCTTCCTTCAGTCATCGGTCTCTTGCCAAACCGATTCCTATCCTGATTAGATCCGAATCGTGATCTAGATGTGGCGGCTCGTTCGTTCAGATTTTTCTCAATCAGCTGAGCTTGCCCATATAGCTCATTGTAGTTCTTTATATCAAGTGGCACTAGCACATCTTTTAGTTTTGGTCAGAGGCCATCTATAAACCTCATTGCCTTCTCCTCGGGATCCTGGATCAACCTAGGAGCATACTTTGATAATTCGGTGAATTTCGCTTCATACTAATCCACCGTCATTGGACCTTGACAGAGATGCAGAAATTCCACCATCTTCAATTGCTTGGCACAACTGGAGAAGTACTTGCCACGAAACGCTCTAATGAAGGCATTCCATACTGGGGCTACGCCTTCTGGAAATACTTCTCCTCTGGTGGCTTTCCACCAAGTACTTGCAACTCCCCGCATCTAATACACTGCAAGGGTAACATTCTCTTCTTCAGAACACTTTAGTAGCTTAAATGCTTTTTCCAGTTCTTCGATCCAACGAGTCGCAGCCTCGGAATCTCCTATCCTAGTGAACTTCAGTGGTTGCAACTTTAGGAAATGTTCAACGAGCTTATGAATTGGCCTGTCTGCAACTACATTTCCTTGTGGAACTTCAACTTGTGCGGCAATGGCTACGGCAGCTTGATTCTAGGCTTGCTGACCCATCAAATCTCCGATTGCCTGGAGCGCCTGCATGATCCCTTCGAATCTGGGATCATTAGGGGCTGCTACCCCGACATCTACGACAGGTGGAATCATTCCACTCGTGCTAGCCTGTGCTGGCACTCGACCAAGTCAGCCTCGGGTTCCAACACGAGTCGGAGCTCTACCTTGAATAATGGCCCTACTGGTCCTCTTTACAGGAGTTCTCGGCTCTTGATCGCTCATGGTGTAGCTTTACTCAACTAACACCTGTTTCCAATTCAACATCGAATTAGAAACAAAGCGATCCAAACAACAAATAATTTTAGCACTCAGCTAACACAGACATGCACCGACATGAATTTAAAGGCCTTTCCTACTACTATCCCATGGTCATCGCTCCTTATTACTCCAATCTTGAACTTCACTCTGATACCACAAAAAGGGGATGTCACGCCCCGATCCTCGGGCACGCACACATCCTTCTATTTGGTCGATTTTAAAATGCGATATCCCAGGATTATGTATCATCGACCCTTTCATTCATTAAGTACATGCGGAAGCAGTTATAAATCCCCAGACAATAAAACAATGTGATAGAAAAGTAGGCCATATTTTTTATATTGAAATCTATAACCAAACATCTATACATAACATTAGACAAAACACATCACAACTATTCACAACCTCAAGGTCTCACTCTATCTACACATAAACAAGGGTTCACCAAGAGATGGGATTTCAATCCTCATCTCCGGTCATGCTCGGATCATCCCGATCCTCCTCTGACTCCTCTTCACTAAGATCATTCTCTTCTTCAGCTTCGTCCTCGGCTTCAAACGCTGGCTCATCTTCAGGCATCTCTTCAACTACTCCCCAGTCCTCGTCCTCCTCCGGCCCTTCCACCTCCTGCTGCGGCATCTCACCGTTACCTTCATGCCCAATGTCCTCCTCGGTTGAATATACGGGAGTGCGAGCCTCGGCCTCCTGCTACGGATCCCTTACATCCACTACTGACCCATCTGCTCGATCAATTGTTCCCTCTTCGAACGTCTTCTCCATCACATCAAAAGGCATGTCTTCTTCCAGGATAGGACCTTCTCTGCGTCCATCAAAATAATCTTGGTACCAAGACCGATACCTATGGGGCCTCTGGTCTTCCTCCCCCACATTAACCCAGATGGTAGACTGAACTAATACGTATACTAATCCTTCTGGGTGAGGATGGACGTGGAAATGGGTCTCAAATTCTAAAATATGTTCCGAGACACCGTAATGCATACGAGGACGAGGAGGCGGAGGTCCTGTCATTCTAAGGGCCTGAAATGATTTCTCCAAATTGGGATGAGACTATGTCTCAGCAAGTTCTACCCCAGTAAGACTCAGTTAGTAAACCAATATACCTTACGGCTGTCTATGCACAACATGAGTCGGAGGACTTACCTTGGCCTCAGATTCCATTTGTATATTAGCACAATTCAAATAGACACCCAAGCAATCACATCACCGATCGAAGCATCGATCAAATCGACCCAGTCGATTACACGTCAACAAGACCACTCACGGTCATTTCCATTCAATCAAGCAATTCACAACATCAGATCAAAATAATGATCAATCGACCTAGTCGATTACATGTCAACGATGACCATTCCTCGGTCAATTTAGTTCAATCAGTCAATCCATGACAAACGAATCAAACCATATCGATGATTTCATCTATACTCGATAATTAATCTCAACATTCTCATTCAACATTCCCACTCAAATATAGGCTCAAGGCGCTAGAGGTGACCCCAACACAAAGTCTCGTCATCGTGCGGTACTTAGTCCTTGACCACAAATAACAATAGTATAAGGCGCTAGAGGTAACTCACATGAAATCTCACTATCGTGTAGTACTTAGTCCTTCACTACAAAATGCAATAGGATAAGGCGCTAGAGGTGACTTACACAAAATCTTGCCATCGTGTAGCACTTAGCTCTTCACTATGCATAACAATGCTGCAAGGCGCTAGAGGTAATTCCCATGCGACTCAGGTTGCCATGTAACACTTAGCCCTTAACTACAATAAGCAGTGGTATAAGGCGCTAGAGGTAACTCACATGAAGTCTTCTACTTGTGTAGTACTTAGTCCTTTACTCGCTCATGATCCATTGATTTCCCTCAACACAACACACATCACATCAACTTCCAATAATCATCTTGCTTCAACTATAAGCCAACACACGATTAATCCCTCACGGCCCAATGACATTGTGCCTCGCACTTAACTTCCTCAATTAAAGTAATGTCTTGGCCTCATTTCTTCGTATTAGAAAATATCCAATAAAATATCATGCGTGGGCACACGGCTGGCCTTAGCCAAAATCTAATATTTTCCTTTCCATAGCTCCCACATTTTCTATAGTCCGCTCAAATAGTTTTGACACTATCAATTGATGCCCGGTTATTTTTCAATTAATAACCAATGATTTTCCAATTAAAGAATAATTCCCATCATTCACAAATAATTCAATTCAACACCAAATAAAGCTCCATTAAATAAACGGACTTCACCACGACTATCGTCACTAAATTTCGGTCGTCAACTAACCCAACCTTAATTTCCAAAAATAAATAAATAATTAATTAATTTTGAAAATTAATAATTAATTACAATAAATCCAATTTAGCTCAAATTAAAGCCCAATTAAATAAACAGGCTACACCACGATCATCAGCATAAAAATTCGGCCACTAGCCATCCTAGTTGAATTTCCGGAAAATAAATAAATAAATAATTAATTTCGAAAAATAATATTTAAATGCCAAAAATTCCACTTAGGCCCGAATTATCAAATTGAAGCCCGATTAGGGTTGAGAAAAATCCCGGGCTACCCTCAATAAATAGTAGACCACGTCTACTTGCTAAATATACATTCAATTTGTCTAATTTGCATCACAATTGACTAATAAACACTAATCTAACAACCTAAACCTAATTAAATAAAACTAAACAACCAAGAAGTGTCATTAGCTCACTAAGTGAGGACTAGTGAAATTACTCACCGGAATTGCGCGCAAATCGGATTAATCCGATGGGGACGGCGCGAGGAACGATAAACCCCAAAGCATGGTTCAGGTTTGGGGCCCGGAAATGGCCCAAAACGGCCCACAAACCAGCTGGAAACCCACTTCGTGGGTTGCTGGTTTGGCTGTGAAACAGGGGAAAACAGAGATGGTTAGGGGTAGAGAAGGATCGAAAAGGCAAGTGGCGGTTCGGTGAGGTCGCTCGGTGGCTCTGGCGGCTTGCTCAGCCCCTCACGGTGGCTGGACGGGGCGGATGAGGGCTGCAAACGCATGGGGGAAAGGATGGCAGCGAGCGGTGGACGCGGGGGCGTGCGCGGCGTGCACGAGTGGCGGTGTGGTGGCGAGCTGCGGTGGTGGCGAGCTACTTCAGCGAGCTGCTATCTCCGTTCTTCTTCAGCTTCTGGTTTTCGCAAAGAAGAAAGAAGAAAGAGGGGGTTCGGTCACGTGGGGTTGATGGGAAGAAGAAAGAAGAAAGAGGAGAGAGAAGAAGAGATAAGCTTTGACTAGTCAAAAAGAAAGAGAAAAAGAGAGAGAAAAGTGAGTCGGTGGGGGAGGGAAAGAATTCGCACGATACTTTGAGTGCACACTGTTATATGTGCTGCTGCAATAATACTTTGAGTGCTGGTATATCTTGTTGCATCAATATTTGTATGGGCTGGTGCAAGAAAATGCACCAGCAACCCAACTGGTATAAGAACAAGGTCCAAGTCAAGTGACGTTTGGCACTAACATGTTCTTTTTTAAAAAACTTGTGCAACATAAGTGATTACTTTGTAATTGAGAGTAACACTTAAATGATTACGTTTATAAAAACTTGGCACTCAAGCGATCATTATTTACAAGTTATGGCATTGAAATGATCAATCGTGAATTTGCCACCATCCTTTAATTTCGCCATGCTTTGCAGTTGCAGCAAACCAGCAAACCAGCAAACCATTATTAAATAAAAAATGCAGCAAACCATTACCAAATAAAAAATGCAGCAAACCATTACCAAATGAAAAAATGCAGCAACCTATTACCAAATAAAAAATACAGCAAACCATTATATTTGAAGCAAAAACTAACCAAAACAAACACTAATAATACACAACTAAACAACAAAACTTTTAAGTTCTCACAACTAATGCATTTTAAGTCCAATCTTACATTTCTACCCACATATTACAACAACAAAACCTTCTACTCTATACAAAAATTGCAGCAAACAAAAAACACATTTTACTTATAAATAATCCAATATAAGTGCATATTCCACGTCTTCGACTATGGTAGACATACAAATTTCTTCTTATTACTCACTTTACATTTAAATAAACTACCCAAGAGAATAAAAACACAATCAACGCTTGATAAAAGTTTCTTTCAATTTTCCATCTTGAAACCTCCATCTTCAAATGGTCCACCAGAGATGTTAAATCCTTCATTTGAGCTTGCATTGAGTCGACATCCTCTAACTTGTCCATTAACGTAGGTGGAGGTTGATTTTGGCCTTCAAGTAACTCTAATATCACATCTGTCGCTCGATCAGAGAATTTCCTATCAACTAATTTGAAATATTGGCATTTCGAGCCTTCTCTATATCTGCCGCACTCATGGAATCTTCTCTCGGGATTCAACCGAGTCCCAGATATTCTTCTCAAATTCGGTAACTCATAATAATAGTAACACTCACAATCTAAATTGCTTTTCTTATAGGAATGTGAGCCGCTATTGAAGCTTCTATCCTCCATTTGCATTAGCAAGCTAATAACTTTGGGAGAAAATCAAAATATGCACTCGAAATGGTCAAATTGGGAATTTAGGGTTTTCAACCTCCGGTTCTAGTTGAAATTGGGGATTTAGGGTTTCTTATTTAGGGGAAAACGGTAAACGGCGTCGTTTTGTTCTTTGTGTGCTAATTGTATTCTCCGACGATCCACATTGGCGTACAAAATTAATAAAAAAAACTGCCACGTAGGATTTCTAGCCAACCAAATCGGCGGTGGCATCAAAGTGATTGTTTTTGAAAATTTTTAGCACTTAAGTGATCTGACGGAAACTTTTGGCACCAAAGTGAGTGCCGTACACAACTTATGGCACCAATAGTGTACTTCTCCCAACTCTCGCTTATATGACCTTCAATCAGCTTGGCATTGCTAGAAAAGTAACCATCAGTAGAAACTCAACTATCAATGTTACTAATCCTTCTACCAAAGCCGAAATCTAGGCAAGGATTTTGCAGATTAAGAAGGATTTAGCTGAAACCGACAGTGCATACCATTCGCAAAAGCATGCAGAAAGAATAGCCAATCTCCCTAAAGGAGTTGCTATAATTAAGGTTTGCAAAATCCCAAAATCTTTTGTTTTCAGCACTTTGTTTGGAGAAACTAAAGATGTACAAAGCCCGTGAAATTTGAGATTTCCTAATTTCCTCAGAGATAAGATAATTGCATTTATTCATCAAAATCAAGATTCTATAGTGCTTGTGAGTCCATCAAAAAGTTTTACAAAAGTGACTTAGTTTTGTCATTCCGGATTAATATCTTATATATCTCTATTCCATAGTAAGCAATGTGCATTCAATTAAGGTGGGATATGGTGGAACTTGAAGACCGGAAACTTAGAATAGAGGATGCAAAGGAGCCCACATTTGCTTATATGGATGAGGGAATGGAGCCTGGTGGTGTTGCAGCTTTATGTATGTGTTTCCGAGTGTATCCCTGTGTTGAGGAGCATCATGGAAAGATCAAGAGGAGCAGGTGGGTTCTAATGTCGTAGCAAAAGTATGATCTCTCCAATAAGCATCCCCCGGCAGTCGTCAATATGGGTGTGCACAATGATCTTTGTGCCTTTTTTGGAGGATGCGCTGTGTCCTGAGCTCGACCTTAGGACTTTGTGGACTTCAGCTCAAGCCATGTAGGCTTGAGGAAATTATATTTTAACAACCTCTCGTGGGGTCTTGAGGAAACCGTGTTCTAGTTTTTCTTTTGATTAATAACCTGCCTTATGTCTTCGATAATCTCTTGGCCATTCTAAGCGGAATGCATCAATTAGAGGATCGTTTCTAGCATTTTGCTGTTGTTTTGGAGGTTTCTCTGTATTACAGATTGCAATTGCAGGTACTCGTTGCTCCTGCGAAAGCCATTGCAACTAATGCAAGGAGCAGATGGTGATACCGTAGTAGAGTCAACCTGAAAATGTGGTTGGGAAATCAGTTACAATGCAATGATGGGAAAATGTGAAGATCTTCTCATTGCTGGAGTGATAGATCCATGCGAGGTTTCAAGGTGCGCACGACAAAACAGTCTCTATTGCGGGGATAGTCTTGACTACCCAAGCGATATTGGTGGAGAAAACTAAAATGCCCAAGCCACCCATTCCACTTATGCCCAGGATAACACCTTAAAGTAAAACGAATGAGCAGACGCGACATTGCTCAAGATAGATACCAAGTTAGAGCTCTCCTTGATAAAAAAAATATGCGTGCTTCATGGATGCGTGCTTTTCCAAATTAAGATGGGCATGGCATGTTTCGGGGAACTGGAGAGGTGTAATCTCACTTATCTGGCTGGTCTTCAAGATTCATTGCTGTCATAATTGAAGAAACCGAGGTTGGATATCGAAAGTCAGATAGTTTCTCTGAATTGCTTAATAACAATCACATTTCTACAATCTGAGGAACATGTGAGAATCTCTCTCACATGCATATTGTTCGTAAAAGCGTTGTTCAGCCAATGTTCTTCGGAGAATAGTGACTTGTGGTTTCTCTTCAGATTGAACAATGCAATTGCCTTCTACAATGAAGATGGTCATTGCGCTATTTTCATCCAAAAAAAGATAATCCCCATGAGTCTCATATACCCTAATAAGAAGCTTTAGCAGCATGACAAGCATTAACAAAGGCACATTGGTGGCTAGTGAAATCAGCAAGCATCATTTGCGTGGTTTGACTGCTAGTGACTTGATGACATTTGTTTTCACCCACATTGTGATTGCCATTTTGCAAATTGATGTAAGGGGTATGTCATCAGTTGCATCAGATGAATAATCAAAAGGGGAATGATTTATGAAACAAGTTTCTCTAGGACTAGTGCTCCACAGAGTTTTACTTGTTTCTGGATTGTAGGTGACGACGCTGGACTTCAGTTGCTATTTGCCGCCATTAGCCGGAGTCATTGATTTCGACTTCCGTTTTCATTCCCAAATTGTCAAAGCATTAGTGATGGTGGGAAGACGTTCAAGACTTCTGCCAAACGAACTCTCTGCTAAGCCAGAAGGAACGAGGATGCTGACTGGATTGGTGCTGCTATGTCGTTGTATAGAGTTTATTTGCAACTTGGCAACGTCAAGTATGTATAGAGAGTAAACCGAGAAACTGCATCTAACCAACATTCATTCATCAATCACAGTTGCCGTAAGATACAAAATGGAAAACGATTCAAACGCCATTGTGATCTTATGAGTACAGAAAAGCTATACAAGTAAAGTGTGTTTCAAACAGTACATCAAGTCGCTCTCTCCATGTTCTCAGACAACCTTCTATGTAAATCACGATGGAAGGGGCAGATTTAACTTCTTGCTGAATGTAAGATCCAGACGCCTTTATTTCTTCATTTATAGCTCGATCATGATTTTGTTTCAGTGGCGTTCTAAAGTTAGTAAAATGAATTGTGCAAGTAGCCTACCAATAATCCCGGCATGAGCACACCCCATCTTTGAAATGGTGAAAATGACTCACATCCTGGACAAGGATCTCTCTTTTTGTATACTGGGAAATGAGTTTCGTCACAGAGTGCCAGTCTTCACATGACCTTAAGTTCTTGATAATCCGAATCGTCTCCCCCTTAGTGCTGTTAATGAGTCCAAAGGCCACGGGTAGTTTTTCACTATGCCCCAACAAAATGCGTTCCTTCTCACGTCAAGATCGTGATGCACATTTCCGGTTTATGGCACGTAGCCATCTCCTTTCATCTCCATCGACAACTTCAGCAGTAAGGCAGGAAGCTGCTCAATCTGTGAATTCAATTCATCGACTGAAGCAAAGGGCTCCTTTTGACTTCAATCCAACTGCAACCGGGGACCTTTTGCGCTCTCCAAGCTTCTAACCTGATCCCCCATCTTGGCCCCCGTTTAAATATCGGCTAGAACATGATTCCCAGCATTTGTGGGTTTGAGGTCAAAAACCTTGGGCTCGCTCTTTCTGCAAGCTCAACATTGCAATGAATCCTGCATGATCCAAGGAGCGATCCCTAAACTTTAGGACCCGGTTTAATCTGTATCTCTTCTATTATTTAGGCTGCTTTATCTAATCTATTTGCCCTGCCAAAAAGATCCACCATGCAAGCATAATGCTCCACACTAGAGAAATCCTATGTTCCCTCTGCCATCGAGTCGAACAACATCTTCCCATCCTCGGCAAGCCCTACATGGCTGCAGGCTCCTAAAACACTAACGAAGGATATGGGACTCGGTGAGATTCGACTGATGATCATCTCGTTGAAAACCTAAATCGCCTTCTCTCCAAACCCACCCACAACTTGAGATCAAAGAATTCTAGGAAACTAAGGCTGTGTTTGGTTTGACTTTTGGATAAAGTTTTTAGGAAAATGCAAAGACCTTAGTTTAAAGGGATTTTGTGAAATGCAAAGATTGTTTGGTAAATTATAATTGAAATATACCTTGGGAAGTAACTTTGGAGAATGTTGTTTGGTAAACACATATTCAAAAGGTCATTTGGTGTGATTAATTTAAGTTTTTTAATTTTAATTTGTTTAAAATTGCCAAAAAAAAAAAAAAACAACGATTGTCACTTTAATATTTTTGCACTGGGAGTAATGTAAAAGAAACATATTTACAAATCTTCCACATTAAAAAAAAAAAAAAAGCCAAAAGCTCGCTTAATTTATGAGCATAGCGAGGAATAGGCATAGGCATGGTTAAACACTTCTCATTAACCCGTAGGGAAATCTTAATCAAGTGATGATACAAATAAGTATATTTTTACCACAAGTTTGAGTAGGGATTGGATTGAACCAGACAAGACCAGTTAGTTTTGGGCGATCCTAGGGGGTGTTGGTTTGGTCCCTGATTTTTATTTTTGGAGCCGATGGCTAGTCGGTCCGTTCCTAGTTCCAAGGTGAGAATTGGATTGACTAGACCAATAGGATTGGACCAACCATTCATGTATTTTTTTATTTTATTTTTAATTTTTAAATGATCATTGTACCATTAGGCCAATTACTCTCCATTCTCTTTCCCATTTTGCCATTACTTTCCCCATTTCTTTCCCTTCCACTTTTCTTTCGCTAACCCTAACTGTGTGAAATCAACCCTTTCCCAGTTTTCCTCTCGTAGGTGCAACCTCACCTCACACCTTGCTCCGAGCTAGTCACTAGACTCTCGTAACCTCACCTCCCCCCTTGCTCGATGTCCTCTCGTGGCCTCACCTTAGAACTCATTTCCTCTCATGGCCTTACCTTCTACGTCGCTTGACATCCTCTCATGGCCTCACCTCACGCCTCGCTTGACATTGACGAGTTTCCCTCTCATGGTGTCGCCTGTCCACCAGAATGAACTGGACCACAATCGAGTCCGGTTCTAGTTCTTGGTTTCAGGATCAGTTAGTCTAGTCTACGATCCCAAAAAATAGAAACCGGTCCTTTTGGTCCAGTTCCCGATTTTTGGATGAGATTAGATCAAATTGGGAACCAATCACATCTATTCTATAGAGATAGCATTAATGAATTATCACGTCCCATGAACTATTCATGTTCGTATATTTCATTTAACGTGAAAAACGATTACAAAAAGAAAAAGGTTAGTGTCACATCATTAAATTATTAATCATATAAATAATTTAACGGGAAGACTAATTAGATCACACTTATGATCTTAGAATTCAGTGGTTTGCTTTCATAAATAAGAATTAGCGTTTCATATAGTTTGCATCATAGGGTTAGTCCGTGTTTAATTCTACCTCAGGTCATAATGTTCATATCGTGTTCATATAAACTCCTAATTTATCACCGTCGTCATCATTATCATGAAGTATAGAAAGAAAAGAAACAAAAATATCAACCCATCACGCATATTAGATCTTCATCGTAGCAATTCATTGTCGTTGCATGATCAGATTTGTTTGAGAAGTCATGTCCAAGAGACAAATTTGCAGGACCCCCGTTTCATTGGACGATAAATAGGGATTCGCCTCCACTTGCTCATGCATTCGAGGTTTTTGATCTTTTGAGTAGTTTATTTACCTTTTCCAGGGTCTTTTATCTTTTCAGCATGTGATTAACCCTTGATGGCGAATGTTAAGAATATGATAAATGCTGTACTATTCAATAACTATAAAAGAAAATTACAAGAAATATCTTTCAAAGAAAATCAATTAAGAAAGGGGGAAAAAAAAAAAGCCACTGTAACAGTGAATGGTCGGGCTTGAAAGTGAATGGGCTGGTTCAGGCCCACAATCAGGCAGGAGCTCTCTCTCTCTCTCTCTCTCTCTCTCTCTCTCTCTCTCTCTCGAAAATATTAAGTGGTTTGTGAGCACCACGTCATCCGCTGACGTGGTGCGCACAAACCACTCACATACCGACACCTGTCTTGAGCGGGACCCCCTCGAAAATGAGAAAAGGGCTCATTTTCGGCTAGCTCAGCTCGGCTCGACTCGGCTCGTTGGTAGAAACAATGCGTCAGGTCAATTAATGTTTAACGCTCCCGCTCAAAAAATTTCTCACTCCTCAATTGAATTTCCTGGCTTTTCTCTCTCCTCGCAGGAGAACAAATAGAGAACAACCGTCTGTTTCCTTCTCGTGCATCCGGCTCCGGCTCCGACTCCGGCTCGCCTCCCAAAAGCCTCGCTGATTGTCACCTCCTTTAAGAGCCTCGCCAGTCGCAGTCGAGTCCTCACCCCCTCTGCCTCCGACTGTTCCCAACGCGAAGATCGAGCACAAGGTTTGTGCTGGCATTGGTTTCTCGATAGCTTCTGGACCTCTGACGAACGCGTCATCAACTCCAACTATGAGTAGCCCGAGGTCTTTGGACTCTATGTCCTCGAGGTCAATGGTCGAGACGTGAGGGCCTCGTGCTTCTTCTCCGCCTCTGCCTCCCAAAAGCATCGCCGGTCATCTCGCCACGGCACATTGCCCCCGAGAGCCCTGCTGATCGCAGCTGGGTCCGAGCCCCCTTTGCCTCCGCCTCCGCCTTTGACTATTTTCAACGTGGAGATCGAGCATAGGAAAAGAAGAGAAGAGAAGGACAAAACCACCCCCTTCCCTCCGCTCCCGTCCCTTAAACTTCTCTCACGATTCTCGACAACTTCATCGATGCCTTCGATATTTGTGTCCGATTCAGCTCAACCCCCGAAGAACTCCAAAAGTAAGAGCAAAGAGAAGACGATGAAGGCAAAGGTCCAGCTTGAGGCTGATGGCAGCTTCGCGTCTCCGGCGGGGTCGGACAAGAAGCACAAGAAGGAAAAGAAGAGCGTTAGCAAAGGCTCCGAATCCAAGCAGCCAAAGCTCTTAGAGCATCAGGGGATGCAAAGAAGGAGAAGAAGAGGAAGGCGCTGGAGCTGCACGAGGACGACGAGGAAGACAAGAGCGAGACTAGCTCCGAGCTGGTCGACCCCGAAAACTTGAAAGGGAAGAAGAAAAAAAAAAGAAGAAGGCGAGGTTGAGTGATAGTGATAATGAGGTGGTTCAGGAGGAGAACCCCAACGCTGTGTTGAATTTCAGGATCTCGGATAGCTTGAGGTTGAAGTTGAAGGATAATGGTATTGAGGCGACGTTTCCCATTCAGGCCATGATGTTTGATATCGTCCTCAATGGGACTAATTTGGTCGACCGTGCCTGCACTGGTCAGGTATGAAAACTTTTTATTTGAATTTCGTAGGATTGACATGTTGATGGTTGCGTGCTTGTTTGAAATATGCTAATTAACTGACAATTTAGAGAAGTGAATGTTATAGATGAAGTCAAATATTTGTTTTCATGGGCTTTTTTGTCTTTTCCATCAGATTTGCTTTTAGGTTAAAAGTGATACCTTTATATTAGCGATGGTAAGACTCTAGCCGTCAAGACGCTAAAAAAAAGGAAATAGAGAAGCAAGAAAAAGAGAGAAGAAAAAAAGTGATTTTTTTTTTTTGCTTAATGGGGGTTCTCAATCCCTTTGTGCTCTGATATTGAGAGAAGATTATCGTTGTATTCCAAATTTTTTTGAAGTCTAATGGATTCGCAGAGTGCTTCTGCGCGAAGACGTAGCCCAGAATTGACGTGCGATTTTGTAACAACTGGTATTAGAGCCTGGGTTGGCTAATCGAGAACATCGAGGGTTTTTCGGTGACGTTCGATTGATAGCAAACAGGATGTCAAAAGATAAAATCAGAATCGATAAGTTCAATGGGGAGAATTTCGGATGGTGGAAACTACAAATAGAAGATTATCTTTATCAAAAATATCTCTATGTACCACTTGAGAGTTGGAAACCCGAGATGACAGAAGTGAATCCGACAGCAGAAGTCGGATGGAAAATTCTTGATCGCAAAACATTAGGTGCGATTCGTCTAGGGTTGACGAAAAAGACAAGGTACCACATCGGGAAAGCAAAAACTGCAAAAGAAGCAATGGATATTCTAACGAATATTTATGAGAAGCCGTCCACATCAAATCAAGTATTTTTGTTGAAGAAACTGATTAATATGAAGTTATTTGATAGAGGTTCCATGGCAGAGCATATTAATAGTTTTACGCAGGTCACGGGTCAATTGGAATCCGTAGGCATAAATTTAGATATGAAGCTTCAAGCTTTATTATTTTTATGTTCTCTTCCAGAAAGCTACAATACCGCAGTGCAGGGAATTTCGAGCACCATGAAGGATGCTTTAACTCTTAATGATGTTGTGAGTAGTATCATGGATGAAGAGACGCGAAGGAAAGTCTCAGGTGGAGATAATGTTTCTGCATCTACATCTTCAACGGCACTCGCAATGGAGAATCGTGAAACAAGTAGAAGTAGAGAAAAATTCAGCGGGCGTGGCAGATCACAATCAAGGGGTAGGAGACAGGTTGCAAAAAATGAGTGTTGGTTTTGTCACAAAACCGGACACCGGAGGTTTCAAAGTGAAGCCTATAAAAAGAAGCAGCAAGATGAGAATCAATGTGCTAATGTGGTTAGCGATGAATCTTTGCTAGATAACTTGTGTTTGTCTGCAGGGTTTAACTTGACAACAGATAAATGGTTTATTGATTCCGGTGCTTCTTTTCATTGCACCTCACAAAGAGACATATTTGATGATTATGCCAATGAAGATTTCGGATAAGTGGTTGTGGGAAACGGCCACATGTGTCCCATTGTTAGGAAAGGAACCGTAACTATGAACATCTCAGGTGGAGGATGTCTAGTTTTGCGTGAAACTAGGCATATTCCGAAATTAAAGAAAAATCTGATTTCAATCAATAAACTTGACCAAGAAGGTTTGGTAATAATCTTTGGATGCGGAAAGTGGAAGATAACATTAGGGGCAAGAGTAATAGCAAAAGGAAAGCGTACATACACTTTACATTCTCCAAAGAAACAATATTAGTGATATGGTTGCAACTACAATAGCTACAGGGAATTTATCTATTCTTTGGCATTATCGTTTGGGATATCTTGGTAAAAAATGTGTAAAGCAGTTACACTCGAGGAAATTACTTCCGGGTTTACAAAAAGTTGAGTTAGATTTTTGTGAGAGTTGCATTTATGGAAAACAGAAGGCTGTTAATTTTCAATTGAATGAGCGACAAAATAAAGGCCAGAAGCTAGAGTTGGTTCATATTTGATGTATGGGGACCTGCTTAGGAACTCTGTTATGATAGTAAGAGATATTTTGTCACATTCATTGAAAATGCAATAAGGAAGACTTGGGTCTATGCTCTTAGAGAAAAGTCAGAAGTATTTGGGATGTTCAGAATGTGGAAGACCATGGTAGAAAAATAGATAGATTATCAGATTAAAGCTCTGAAATCTAATAATGATGGTGAATACACGAGTAAGAAATTTGCAGAATATTTGAGTCAAGAGAGCATACACGAGTTAAATACTATTCCTAGAACTCCTCAAGAGAACGGTGTAGCTGAAAGGATGAACATGACTATTCTAGAACGTGCGAGATGCATGAGGCTATACGCGGGTTTCCCGCTACACTTATGGGCCCCCACAATTGATACAGCTGTTTATCTTATTAACAGAAGTCCATCTAGTGCGTTGGATAGAGAAATACCACAAGAATGGTGGTTAGGTAAAAATATTAATTATTCACATCTAAAGATGTTTGGTTGTATTGTATATGCTTTAATTGACAGGGAGAATAGGAAAAAGCTTGATGCTAAGTCCCAGAAGTGCGTCTTTATCGGATACGATAGTGACGAGTATGGCTATAGGCTTTGGGATTATAAGAATAACAAAGTCATCCACAGTCGCAATGTGGTATTCCATGAAGAAAAGATGTACAAGGATCGTCAAATAGAGCATGAGAAGGTAGTAGAACCAGAATATGTTGAATTAGACACCATGCCCGTGAAAATGTTTTCAATAGATCAAAGTGCACTTGAAAGAGAGGTTTAAGATGAGCCTATTATCAGTGAAGAGGTAGTTCAAGAGAAACACAATGATTCGGAGCAAACTAACAACCCTAAAGTACCCATCTTAAGGAGATCTACACGTGTGAGAAAACCAAAGGTAATTTTTAATCCATCAGCTAATACTGTTCTGAGCCATGTCTTATATACAGATTCAGGAGAACCGGAGACTTACAATAAGGCAAAGGTAGACACGTCTCACTTGCAATGAGAGTGTGCTATGAAAGACAAGATGAGCTTGTTACTTCATAACAAAACTTGGGAGTTAACCAAGTTGCCCACAGGTAAAAAAAACTTTATTAAACAAATGAGTGTATAGGATTAAGGATGAAGCGGATGGTAGCATTAGATACAAAGCAAGACTTGTAGTCAATGGCTTTTCTCATAAAGAAGGGATCGACTATTCCGAGATATTTTCACCTGTAGTGAAAATGACATCAATTAGAGTTCTGCTAAGTATAGTTGCAGTGGAGGATCTTCATCTTAAGTAGTTAGATGTAAAAACAGCATTTTTACACGGTAACTTAGATGAAGAATTATACATGGCACAACCTAAGGGTTTTGAAGTTAAAGGTAAGAAACACATGGTATGTCGCTTGAAGAAAAGCTTGTATGGCTTGAAACAAGCTTTGCAGCAATAGTACTTAAAATTTGACGGTTTCAGGAATGAAAAAGGATTTGCATACTGTGAATCTGATCATTGTGTTTATTTTTGTAAGTATGATGATAGTAATATTGTGTATCTCTCTTTATACGTGGATGAATTGTAGAAGTGAAGAAGATGTTATCATCACAGTTTGCTATAAAAATGATGATAGTAATGTTGTGTATCTCTCTTTATATGTGGATGAATTGTAGAAGTGAAGAAGATGTTATTATCACGGTTTGCTATAAAAAACTTGGGAGAGGCCAAAAATATTTTAGGCATGAAAATCATTAGGGACAGGAAAAATAAGAAATTAAAGTTGTCGCAGGAAAACTATGTGAACAAGGTGTTAAAGAGATTTAACATGGACAAGGCAAAACCGGTTGCAACTCTTCTAGCGAGTCACTTCAAACTTTCCGAGGATATGTGTCCAAGTACTTAGGCTTTGAAAGATGAGATGACGGTAAATCCATATGCATCAGCAGTGGGGAGTTTGATGTATGTCATGGTGAGCACAAGACCAGACATTGCACAAGTAGTGGGAGTTGTGAGTCAATATATGCAGAACCTAGGTAGAGAGCATTGGAATGCAGTAAAATGGATATTGAGATATCTAGCAGGTATTTCTAATTACTCACTTTGTTATGATGGTACATCTCTAGAGTTGCAGGGTTATGTAGATGCGGATCATTTGAGTGATCGAGATAGTGGTAAGAGTACCACTGGATATGTCTTTACAGTTGTAGGTACACTAGTGAATTGGGTATCTCAACTACAAAAAGTAGTGGCTTTATTGACGACAGAGGCAGAATACATGGCGATCACAGAAGCCTCTAAGGAAATCATATGGTTACAAGATTACATAGAGGAGCTACATCAAAAACAGCCAGTCAAAATACTATGGAGTGATAGTTAAAGTGCAGTGCACTTAGCAAATAATGCAGCTTATCACTTAAGGACTAGACATATTAAGAAGCGTTATCACTTTATTAGGTCAGCATTGAAAGATAATGAGTTAAAGTTACATAAGATTGATGGCTCGAAGAAGCCAGCTGACATATTGACCAAGGTAGTGTTGGAGAAATCTTATTGAAGTGTTTTCAAGTTGACAAAACGTTTCTATCAGTCTAGTTTGAAGGTTTGCAAACTCTGCTATTTAAAGTTTGAAGACCTCCGGACAGCCAGACTCAAGACTTAAAGTCTATCCTCATTGATAGTCTCTAATCCGTTGAAGAAAGGTTATTCAGAACTAGATGTTTCATTAAGGATATGACCTTATCAACTAGAGAAGATCTCTTGGCTGGATATGACATAACGGAATCCTTTGATTGATCGAGATTGTTTCGAAGATTAAGGATCCGATAATTGACAAAATATTCTTGGAAGGTTCTATTTATGGAAACCAAGATCCTGATTGTATGGGCGAACAGGATTGATGGGCTATCACACGTTCCTTTAATAGCTCGAATAATCTTCTTAATTGATTCCGTCCAACGGATAGATTGGAGGAATTCCTTTGGTAAGTGCCAATGGGCATGATGGCATGAAGGAATATATAAGGAAGACGTTCCAAGTTGTTTGAGGTGTGCGCGACAGAAGAATTCCAAAGTCTGAAGCTTCCTGTTGTTTAGACAATTCCTTTGAGCGAAATCTTGTACACAAAAGAGAGTCTATATTTGTGAGAAACCTTGAGGAGGTGTGATAGAACATCTACACTGTGGAATCAAGGAAAAGCTGTGCTGTAACTTCTCTTTTGTTCATAGTGAAATCCAGCCGATGGGCTGTCAGTGCGGAAGAGTGGACGTAGGCTTGGAATAAGCCGAACCACTATAAACCTTGTGTTCAATTTTCTCTTCCTTACTCTCTTTACTTTGATCGTACTTTATTTTGTTAATTAAAAGAGAACTCCCTTTCTATCGTTTGCCTAGAATCGCTTCCGTATCTCGATAAATTATTTGTGCACATATTCACCCCCCTCTATATGCTTATACTAGCTATCTCAATTGGTATTAGAGCTCATGTACTCACTTTGTTTGAAGTGTTTTACTTCAGAGTTAAAGATCCATGGCTAGTATGTTGGCTCCAGGGCTGGTAGAAGGGCAAAGCAATACTAGACCGCCTTACTTTGATGGAAAAGACTACAACATATGGAAAAACAAGATGAAGGCATTTTTAAGATCAAAGGATCCTCTGGAATGTGACGTTGTAGAAAAAGGAATCATTCCTAAAGCTGCATCTGTCTCAGAAAGAGGAAAAGACACTGTTAAGTCTAGCGAAATGACTCAGGAAGAGATAATCAAGAGACAAGCTCTTGATGCAAAAGCAATCTATTCTTTATATTGTGCTTTATCACCTACTGAATATAACAGAATATCTTCTTGTGATACAGCCAAAGAAGTCTGGGATAGATTACACATTACTTACAAAGGAACCGATCGAGTGAAAGAGACTAGAATCAACATTCTTCTCGGTCAATACGAAGCCTTCAAAATGAAATTGGGAGAATCTATAACTGACATGTTTAGTCGTTTTACAGAAATCGTGAATGGTCTTGAAAATCAAGGTCAACCAATTTCTGATCCCATGAAAGTAAACAAGCTACTGCATGGACTCTCCAAGGATTGGAATCAGATAAAGACCTCAATCAGAGAGACCCAAAGAATCATGCCACTGTCTGTCGATGAGTTGGTTGGGACACTTCAGTTTTATGACGTGGAACGAATCAATGAAGATGAAGATCCTAAAGGTAAGAAATCCATTGCATTAAACTCTAATGATGATTTTGATTTAACAGATTCTGAAGACGACATGGATGATGAAGAGCTTGCTCTCATGATAAGAAGATTCAGAAAGCTGAACAGAAAAGGAAGAAGATTCAATTCAAAGAAATAAAGTTTTCAAAAGCAACAGACCAAGTCTGCTGAAGATGATGAATCAAACAAAGATGTAGTCTGCTTTGAATGTAAGAAAAAGGGACACATCAGACCCAATTGTCCTCTTCTGAGCAAGAAGAAAAGAAAAACTAAAAAGTATCGAAAGGCTCTCAAAGCAGAAACTTGGAGTGATACGGAGTGCGAAGATAGTGATGACGATTATGCCAACATATGTCTAATGGCACAATCAGATTCAGAATCAAACTCCGAGACAGATTCAGATTCAGAAAGTGAATTCAAGGTAAGTAACTTCAAAATTCCTATTAAAGTTTCAAAATACATTGATGAACTGTGTTTTAGTCTTAAGACTTCTCTTAAAAGAATTTCCAAACTAGAAAAGGAAAATTCTGCTCTAAAACAACAAGAAAATGTTTTGGAAGAAAAAGTGAAATGCTTAGACCAGAATGTTTCTTCTCTCAAAGAAAGTAAAGATAATCTTTTAAAAGAAAATGCATTCTTGAAAAATGATATCTCAAATATTTCCAAAAGATTTTCTCTAGGATCTAAAAAACTGGAAAAAATACTTTCTGTTCAAAGACCTTATTTCAATAAATCTGGTTTGGGAATGACTGTTGAAACCATTCCTTTAATCGATTTTCCTAAAGTGAAAGAAAGAATCAAACAAAGACCCACAAGAAATGCTTACAAAAATCATTTTGAAAGTACCTTTGTAAAACCAGTAGGTCGTAATACTCTCAGATGTTCAAAATGCAATAGTGCAAATCATTTTGAGAAAGAATGTCCTATGATTTGGAGACCTGTCAATAAAGTTTGGGCAAAAACCGCATATCAAACTAACTCAAAAGGACCCAAGAAAATATGGGTACCAAAGAAAGCTTGAGTCTCTTTTTAAATGCAGGTCACTATAAAAAAAAAAAAAAAGGTGAAATGGTACCTGGATAGTGGATGCTCGAGACACATGACAGGAGATTCAAATTGCTTCATAAAGCTTGTTCAAGTGAATGGTGGAAAAGTCTAATTTGGAGGAAACATCAAAAGAAAAATAGTGGGATTTGGAATTGTAAAGATTGGGAACCTCACAATAAGCAATGTTTCTTTAGTTGAATGGCTCAACTACAATCTGCTCAGTGTCAGTTAGCTGTGTGATGGCAGTTTTAGAATCTACTTTCAAGAGGGTATTTGTTCAGGAACCAGTAAAGACTCTACTCAGTCATTCATGGGTCGAAGACATGGAAATATC
Organism: Eucalyptus leucophloia subsp. euroa; assembly: GCA_017140325.1. NCBI lineage: Eukaryota > Viridiplantae > Streptophyta > Magnoliopsida > Myrtales > Myrtaceae > Eucalyptus > Eucalyptus leucophloia. Next base: position 53,292,671 of record CM029470.1, read on the forward strand.
TACCTCTTGGATGTGAAACCAGATGAATCGCAATGTCTAATCTCAATCCAAGACGAAGCGAGCTTATGGCACAAAAAGCTTGGGCATATTAACATGAAGCAGATAGCCAAAATCTCAGCAAAGAAGCTTGTTCGTGGTCTACCCAATTTATCATATCAAAAGTTTGATCTATGTACACCATGTATATTGGGAAAACAGGTAAGAAATTCCTTTAAACCAATAAATCAAGTTTCCACTAACTGTGTACTGCAGCTCTTACATATGGATCTCTTCGGACCAACAAGAACGCAGAGCATTGGAGGTAAGAAATATTGCCTAGTAATTGTGGATAACTACTCACGATTTACTTGGGTATATTTCTTGGCAAGTAAGTCTAAAACTTTTTCTTACTTTGAAAAATTTGCTAAGAATGTTCAAAATGAAAAGGGGTATGTTATTTCAAGTATAAAAACAGACCATGGAGGTGAATTTGAAAATCAAAATTTTACAAAATTTTGTGATGAATCTGGTTTTCAGCATTTATTCTCCTCTCTACATACTCCAGAGCAAAACGGAGTTGTGGAAAGGAAGAATAGATCTCTTCAAGAAATGGCTAGAACTCTTTTAATTTAAAGCAATATCTCTTTACGATTTTGGGCTGAAGCAGTTTCAACATCATGTTATATTATCAATAGAGTTTTTCTAAGGCATATTCTAGAAAAAACCCCCTATGAACTATTCAAAGAAAAGAAGCCTATTGTTTCATATTTTCATGTATTCGGATGCAAATGTTTCATACTGAAAAATGCAAATGATCGAGTTGGTAAGTTTGAAGAAAAGTCAGATGGAGGCATCTTTCTTGAATATTCAACCACAAGCAAAGCGTACAGAGTCTACAATAAGAAGACTTAAACTGTGGAAGAATCAATGAATGTCAAATTCCAAGATTCTATACAAAATGAATCTATTCAGACTCATCTTGAAGAGACTAAACCTGCTCCAGACTCTATAAAGTCTAAATCACAAAAAGCAGGTCAGACTTTGAAGGACCAGCAACAAGTGACTGTTGAAGATTCAAGTGAAGAAAGTGACTATCAATCTGATTAATTAACCAGCAACTGGAAACATAAGTCCAGTCATCCCAAAGATCTTATTTTTGACGACATCAATGAAGGAATTCGCACAAGATCCAAAAGACGAGAAAAGTCTAGTGTTGTAGCTCTTATTTCTGAAATAGAACCCAAAAGCATAGAAGAAGCTTTATCCGATGAGAGCTGGATTGAAGCTATGCAAGAAGAACTCAAACAATTCAGAATTAATGATGTCTGGGAGCTGACTCCTAAACCAAAAGGTAAATCAATTGTTGGAGCTAAATGGGTTTTCAGGAACAAGATGGACGAAAAAGGAAAAGTCATAAGAAACAAGACTAGACTCGTGGCCAAAGGATACACACAAGAAGAAGGGATCGACTATGACGAGACTTATGCACCGGTAGCAAGGTTAGAAGCAATTCGTTTATTACTTGCATTTGCTTGTCATAAGAATTTCAGGTTATTCCAAATGGATGTCAAAAGTGCCTTCCTAAATGGATTCATCCATGAGGAAGTTTATGTGGAACAACCACCTGGTTTAAAGACCCAAGGAAACCAGACTCGAAGATTCGGACTCAAAAAGGCCTTATATGGCTTAAAGCAAGCACCTCGAGCTTGGTACGACAGACTAAGTAAGTTTTTAATTCGAAATGGTTTTGTTAAAGGTAAATTAGACACTACTCTTTTTATTAAAAGAGAAAGCAAAAGTTTTTAGCTTGTTCAAATATATGTCGATGATATTATCTTTGGATCCTCTAATGAAAGTCTGTGCAAGAAATTTTCTAAGACTATGCAGGATGAATTTGAAATGAGCATAATGAGTGAGTTAACCTTCTTTCTTGGACTTCAAATAAAACAACTGAAGGAAGGAACTTTCATTAATCAAGAAAAGTATGCAAATGATCTTGTCAAAAGGTTTGGATTGGTCAATTACAAAAAGGCTGATATACCAATGTCAAGTTCCTTGAAGATAGACAAAGATGAAGGAGGAAAGAAAGTCGACCAAAAGCTGTACATGAGTATCATCGGATCACTTCTTTATCTTACTGCTTCTAGACCTGACACTTTGTTTAGTGTTTACATTTGTGCCAGATTTCAATCAGACCCAAAAGAATCTCATTTAAATGCTGCAAAGCATATTATCAAATATATTTCATCAACTTCAAGTTTTGGTCTCTGGTATCCAAAAAGGGGAGACTTTACTCTTCTTGGATATTCAGATGTAGACCTTACTGGATGCAGAGTCAATAGAAAGAGCACCTCGGGTACCTGTCAACTACTTGGCGGCAGGACAGTGTCTTGGTTTTCAAGAAAGCAAAGTACAGTCGCTCTCTCTACAGCAGAAGCAGAATATATAGCTCTCGGAAGTTGTTGTTCACAAATTCTGTGGATAAAACAACAGCTAAGAGACTTTGGAATTGAAGACTCATGCACGGAGATTAATTGCGACAACACCAGCGCTATTAATCTCACCAAAAATCCAATTCTTCACTCAAGAACAAAGCATATAGAGATTCGACATCACTTCATTAGAGACCATGTTCAAAATGGAGAAGTTTCAATTCAATTTGTTGATTCAAAGAACCAACTGGCGGATATATTCACAAAGCCTTTGGAGAAAAATCAATTTGAAACCATCCGTTCCAGACTCAACATTTTAAGGTATGAGGATATCAAAGTCTAAAGACTCTCAGACTCAGACATACAAGACCTTGACTGTAAGTTAGTCTCTCTCTCTAATCTTATCTTGAAAAGGTACGATCGTCAAACTGTGGTTAATTATTGCTATATTTAATCGACGTAATTATTGCAATGTTTCCTTTTCGAAAAAGAAGTTATTTTTTGAAATGACTATTTTCGCGGAAAAATGACAGTTATTTTGAAAAGGCATCTTTTTATTTTCCTTTGTGACGATTCGTATACCTCTCTTTTTAACTGATTGTGCACTGTTGATTCTTCTTCGCTTTACTCTAAAAAAAAAAAAAAAAAACCTAGAAAGCATCAATCTTCCATTCCTGTTTTCTTCCCTTGTTTAATCTTCGAAAAAGTTGTCATCTTTCTTGGGAAAGTCAAGCAAGGAATCTTCCAAAAACTAAGAAAGATGTCGTCTTCAAGAAAGTCTTCGAGAATTGCAAGCAGGGGACCACGGCGAATGAGTGAGGGGCCTACGCACTTCGATCTCACCGAAGAAGAAGTGTCTCCGGATCAGCGAGCGAGCCCACAACATTCTCAGCAGCGTCATTCTCCTCCATCTAGTTCTCAAGGCATTGATCATCAACAAGAGGAAGAAATCATTGAGGATGCAAATCCTGTAAGAGTTCAAAAGCCCGCTTTTATTTATAAGATGTATCGTGCTTTAAAAGGGACTCGTACTCCTTTGAACTATGTCGATGATTTTCTTGAGGACAAATGGTATGGAAATGAATATATCTTTTTGCGAAAAATGGAAAGTTTGGGAATTGCTCGTAAAGGGGTGGCAGAAGAAACCCTTGTAAATATCCCAAGTGATTCTCACGATTGAGGAGTTAATCCTGTAGATGGAAATGATGATGACAAACTGTACAGCCAATTTCAACCGAGAATGGGTGTTACGGTTGAAAATCGAGGAAAAAAGGGAGACTCGTTCAGATCGAAGGAATAAAAGGATCTGTACTCAAAATTGCTGAAGCGTGGGGTGATAAACCCTAGGAGTGTGGATTTTGATTTTCTGGATGCTGTGAATGTGAACTTGAGGGAAAAGTTCGGTTATCTTCAACTTGAAAAGTTCTGCTCCGACACTACAGAGGCCTATGCTGAACTAACCGCATATTTCTATTCAAATCTTAGCTTCTTGGATGCAAATAGATTCTCTTTCAGCGTCAAAGATTAAGACTTTGTTGTGGATATGGATATACTGGCAAATGTGTTAGGAGTTGAGAGAGGAAGATATCAACCGATCAAAGTTTCTATTGCTCGTGCTACATTGGAACTTGTTAAGGACAGGAGAATAGAGGAAAAGATTTCATACTTAAGGATGAGTGCGTTCAACATCTTGCTTCACAAGATTGTGATCAATTGCCTCCGACCGAAATCAACTTCCAAGACTGATGTTTCAAGTTTAGAGGCAAAGCTGATGTATGCCATCCTCACTGGGAAAAGGTTTTCTCTTCCTCACACTATTATATTCCACATGTATAGAGCCATGATGAAGGACAGAGGTCAACTTCCTTACCCAAGTCTTGTGACGAAATTATTCAGACATCTGAATATTCAGCCTCCGCAAATTTTTTATGTTCGATCGTGCGATCATATGGTGGTAGGACTGAAAATGGTGACCAAAATGCATCTGAAGGAACTAAACAAGGCGTTGAAGAAATTCAAGGGGAAGACTCCAGTCAAAGCTCATCAAACCTCTTCTTCATCAAAAAGAAAAAGAAAGGAGCCCTTGGTTGCTTCAAGGACGAAAAGAAGAGCTCTCATTGTTGAAGATGAAGATGATGATGATGAAAACATCACCATTTCTGCACTGGCTTTGAAGAATTTGAGTCATTCTGTTCCAGAGAAAGAATCGGAACAAAGGACGAAAGAAACAGAGGAGAAAGAAGAAGAGGAGAAAGGAGAAGAAGAAAGAAAGGCTGAAAAGGAAAGAGTTGAGAAAGAAGAAGAAGAGAAAAGAGAAGAATGAGAACTTGAGGAACACTCTTCTCCACCTGAAGGCATGAAAACAGGGGGAGATCAAGAGAAAAGAGGGAAGTCCTCATATCCTGCTGCAAGTGAGGGAGTTAGTCGCTCTCCAGCAGACCCAGAGAAAATTTATGCCTCTCAATTTCCTGAGGAAGGTCATGAAGTTTCATCGCCAAACCTGCGTGATTATGCTGATCTACCATTGTCTGCATTTACTCCATCAGATCAGGCCGAAGCAAGTACTCAGATTGATAATGCAGCAGATTTTCGCAGAATTATGGATATTCTCTTGTAGATGCGAGGTCAAATCTATGCTCTGGGATGCGAGATTCAAAACTTGCAAAATGCGGGTCTGCAAAAACCTCAAGGAAGCACCTTGTCTTGCCCATTTTGGAATCTCTGACGAATGGGCCTGCAAAAACCTCAAGGAAGACAGGATGTGATAGGCCACCAAGTGTTTTGGTGCTTTTACCTACTAAGGAATTGGCCAAGCAGGTATTGGAATCAAGCTTATAGAAATAATCTCATCTTTTTATAGAGATAGATGTCCGACATCGTTTACTCTATTATTTTAGGCGTTTTCTGATTTTGAAGTTAATGGTGGAGCAGTGGGCTTAACATCATGTTGTTTGTATGGTGAAGCTCCTTATCATGCTCATGAGAGACAATTGAGGAGAGGGGTCGATTTAGTGATTGGAACACCTGGCCGTGTGAAAGTAATTCATTGAATTGGAAGCTTATTGCGTAAGTATTCACGTAAATCATTGCAGGTCCTAGGAAGTGTTGGTGAGCCTATCAATCCAAGTGCATGGAGGTACTGAGCTTTATCCTAACTTTCTAATGTAGATAATGTTTCACTAGATCCATAAACCTGTGGACATTTCTTCAAGTGGTTCTTCAATGTAGTCGGGGATTCAGAGTGCCCTATATCTGACACTTGGTGGCAAACTGAAACTAGCGGCTTCATGGTACATTTTGTTATTCGTTTGGGTTTATCATGTTTGAATTTTTTACAAAGAATGCCCACAATATCCACTTAATGGTCTCAGTCTGACTCCAGTGATGCTTACCTTCCCTGCAAATCACACCATTACCTAGTGCCTCGTCACAGAAACCTGGATCTACTATTTTTCCTTTCTTTGGGGTTCAGGTCTCTAAACTCTTTCATTCTCCGACTAATTTCCACATTTGATTTGTACAGCCTGTCATAGTGGATGAAAAGGGGGTTGAAATTGAAGGCGAGTGTAGTGAATACCTGTGCATTAAAAGTTCCTGGCTTAGGGCATTTCGTACACTCTATGGTGATCATGAGCGATACGAAACAACATACTTTAAACCATTCCCAGGATACTATTTTACTGGTGATGGCTGCAACAAGTTAGTTGATACAACTGTTAAATTATTGCTTGAGTTACTTGTGAAAGCTAGTATGAACACCTAGAGGAGAGTGAATAGGTGTTTAAAATAAATCTTGGCAAATATATGCGGAATAAAATAAATTTCAAATAAAACAAAAGAGTTAGGAAAGAAAATAAGAACACCAGGTTTATAGTGGTTCGGCTTAATCCAAGCCTACGTCCACTCTCCCACGTTAACAGCTTTCTTGGCTGGATTCCACTATGCAATCAACAAGAGATTATAATTTCGAGTGCAAACACTTAGTAGATCACACTATCTCACTAAGTCACTCTTTTGGCATTTCTCTCACGATCACAAACGTTTAAGCTTTCCAAAGATAAGTGTATGATTGAAGGTCGCTTAGACTTTGGAATTATAAATTCTACGCTCTATCTCTTATTTGCTCATCGGTCCATGATCTCCTTAAATACTCCTCCACTTCCAAACTAGCCGTTGGACAGTATCCCAGAGAATCGTCTTCCAATATACCCATTGGACAGCTCTGTATCGAGAAGATTTGGTAGCTGTTGAGTGACAAAGATAGAATCCCAAATTGATTCTGATCGCCCATACAAACAAAATCTTGGTTTCCATAAGTAAAGCTTCTTCGTATAGAAAGTTCTTGTCTTCAAGATCCAATCGTCAATCAATTAGATTGAATCAATCAAATCAATCTTGATGTGGAATCTAAACCAGATTACTAGCCGTTATATGATTGGGCTTGAGTTCTGTCGAATCTGGATGTAAAGTCTGAGAGCCATAGACTTTACAATATGAGTCTGAGTGCGATAGACTTTACAATCTGAGTCTGAACATATTCTGCTTCTGAACAGATTTAGCTTTAAGGTCTGTACCCAGTTCAATTTCAGCATAGAGTCTGTCTTCTGGTTCAGCTTCAGCATAGAATCTGTCTTCTGGTTCTTCCTTCACGTTCAGTCTGGAATTTGTCAAAGTGAGCAGACTTTTGATGTAGAACAGACTTTGACACTAAAGTCTGGTAGTCTTCAGACTTTGACACAGAAGTTTGGAAATCTTCAGAATATACTTTGGACATGTGTTACGTTCGGTCTTCGGCCGTCTTCGACTTTGATAATATCATTTACATGTTCTATTATCCGCATGGTCTATTACTTAACCATTAAACATGTTAGTAGCCTTTGATTTATTTTGTCATCTTCAAAACATCATAAGGGATTTCCCTAACAATCTCCCCATTTTTGATGATGACAAAACAATCTCTGAATATGCAGATTTCTAAACATGCTTTTAAAAATATTAATTTAAATCAAAGGATATCATAAGATAATAAATAGATTGAGCATAACAATATATAGAAAAATAATCGCAACTCAATATTATGCAATAGATAATATCAACCAATCAACACATATGCATATTCATATCTTATCCCCCTTTTTGTCATAATCAAAAAGCGATAACAATAGATTCATGTAGAGAATATAAAATGATAACAAATGTGTCTTGCATAATTTCCAAAAATCAGCTTTTATAAGTCGAATATTAAAGATATGCAATGTAACTTACTTCGATCATATATATCAGTAAATATCCAATAAAAATCACGAATGCATCATGAAATTCACGTACCATTTTTGTCATAATAAAATGATAATATCAATAAGAGATTTGTTAATGACAAAATGTAATAAAAGATGCACTAACCGGATTTTTTTTTGAATAAATTCTGACACATTTACCTTTCCTTGCATCCATAATAAGATCACGATCAATCCAAAAAGATTTTTCCATAATTAATCAAAGCTCCCCCTCAATTTGTTGCCTTTTTGAGATGATCACGATTCTTTTTCTTTTCTTTTGGATTTGCTTTCTCCCCCTGTGATCATAACAATATTTGCGGATAGAAACAATTGTTGTTTGTGCACGTTGAGTAGAATATTTTTCCATTATTTCCTTCATAGCGACAACATCCGCAACGATCACTTGCATTTTGAAATTCGAGGCAAAAATTTATTTTCTTCAATTAAGCTCTTCTCGAATTCAACCTACATCAACTTAACAAACTTTTTCCACAAATAATATCCATGTAATATATAATGCCCTTTCTTCAAATAAATAAATTGAAGAGCATATATAAAATTATCAATTATTAAAATTTTGAACTACTCAACCTGCCGTATGACACATAAGGGATTTCCTCAACAATTTGCAAAAATTTTGCATAAGGAATAGAATCTTTGAACCTCCAGAAGATAGTATAGAATCTTCATAATTTTCAGATCAAGCTTTCCAAAATTCATATGGAAGATTCTTTTGTTACCTGCAAATTCTTGTATAATGGATAACCATCTTTGCAAAAATGTCACGTAATATCTTCCTCCGATTTATTGATCAAACTTGTTAGATATAATATATCTTCTAAGAATATAGCAAGAATATCCATGAATATCCAATATTATCACTTGTCACAGGAGATATTTTCTGATTGCACCATAATTTTCATAGATTTGCGATCATTTATCCCTTAAAGAATTTCCTGCAATCAACTCATTTCCCTTTTTGGTATCCATCAATTTGGATCTTTCCTTAAAGTTAGAGCAAAATATAAAATCTCATAGATGATCAAATATTCTTTCTAAACTCATCATAACATGTTATTTAAGGAAAGAATATTATGCATAATAATATCTTGAAAAATAAATTCTCACTTAGTCATAGTACGATAAAAACAGAGAGAATAAAATCTTTGAGTATCTCAGAAAAAAAATATCTTGTAAAATTAGTATCACGTAGAATCAGATTTTTACTTTGCAAAATATGACAATTTGAGAGCATAAATTTAGACAAAATAATTTGAATTATCTCAAATAATCACACATATTAAATCAAATCTGAGAGTATAAAATTAAACCAAATAAATTCTTTCGTCTTTAAGCATGATATAAAAAATGATCACATGTATCAAATTAAATCTCGAATCACAAAAACAAATCATGCGATTCTTTCTTCAATAAAACAAATCAAGGAATATGATCATTATAAAATCGGAATCAACTAAGGATATGTTGAATATCAAGTATAATGAGAATTATTGCCCAAATCAAATTGAGAATAAAAATTTCCTAACCAAATCCTCTTTCTTCTTTCTTCTTTATATCCTGCAAAAAATAACTCATCTTTTCTTTGGTACTCATTTTTTCTTGGGTCCATGAGAGTTAGTAGACTATGATGCTTTTATCCAATCTTTCTTAATAGGTCTCCAGACTTTAGGACAATCTTTTTCAAAGTGTTCCGAATCTTCACAATTTGAATACTTGACGTCATTTCCACCAACAGGTTTTACAAACACTTTTTGAAAATGATTTTTGTAAAATGTCTTTGGAGGTCTTTGTTTAAGTCTCTCTTTGACTTTAGGAAAATTAATTAGAGAATCATTTTCATTATTGAAACCAAATCCCGACTTAGTATAGTAAGGAACTTGTATAGAAAGGATATGCTCTAATGTTTTTGATCCATTTGAAAATCTTGTCAAAATATTTGAAAATTCTTTCTTCAAATAATCATTTTCTTTGACAAGTAAATCTCGACTTTCTTTTGTTTGTAGAAAATCTTTTTGCAAAATTTCAAAATTTTCTTTTTGAGAAAGATCATGTTGCCTAAGCTGAAAATTTTCCTTTTTAAGTTCGGAGATCCTTTTAAGAGAAGATTTGAAATTTGAGCAAAGCTCATTTATATACTTTGAAACTTTGAGAGGAATTTTTAAATGACTTACCTCGATTTCCTCATCGGATTCTGAGTCTGTGTCTGAGTCAGACTCTGATTCTGAGTCTGTGTTTGAGTCAGACTCAGATTCTGAATGTGCCATTAAGCATATATTTTCTTGCTCATCATCTTCTTTCATGATTCTTTTATGGCCATTCTGCTTGTATTGATTTCTTCCATCGAATTTCCTTCTTTTTCTACTCAGCTTTTTAAATTTCTTGATCATAAAGGCAAGTTCTTCATCGTCCATGTCATTTTCTAAGTCTGTTTCATCAAAAACAGCATTAGATATTAAAGCAATGGACTTCTTACCTTCGTGATCTTCGTCATTAAGTTGTTCCACTTCATAGGATTGAAGAGTGTCAATCAATTCATCAACGGAGAGTGGCATAATTCTCTGAGTCTCCCAGATTGAGGTCTTGACATGATTCCAATCTTTTGAGAGACCTCGCAAGAGTTTGTTGACCTTCATCGAGGTAGAAATTTGCTGACCTTGACATGCTAAAGCATTTACAATTTCTATAAAACGGCTGAACATATCTCCAATTGACTTTCCTTGCTTCATCTTGAATGATTCATATTGGCCAAGCAAGAAGTTTACTTTTGTCTCTTTTACACGATCAATCCCTTCATATGTAATATGAAATCTATCCCAAACTTCTTTTGCTATTTCACATGAAGAGATTCTATTATATTCAGCAAGAGACAAGGCACAATATAAAGAATAAATAGCTTTTGCATCAAACGCTTCTCTTTTGGACAATCCCGTCCGAGACATAAGAGCGGGGGGTTTGGTTTCTTTGTCTTTGCCATTCTTATTTGATGTAGACGCGGCAATGGGGTTGATTCCTCTTTCCATAACATCCCATTGTAAGAGATCTCTGGATCTTAGGAATGCTTTCATTTTGTTCTTCCATACGTCGTATTCCTTTCCATCAAAATATGGTGGCCTTGTGTTGCTTTGTCCCTCCATAAGGCATGGTGCCAAGATACTAGCCATAAAAGATTTTTAGCTCAAAAGTAAAAACACTTCTATAAACCGAGCACTTAGCTCTGATACCAATTGTGAAAGCTAGTACGAACACCTAGAGGGGGTGAATAGGTGTTTAAAATAAATCTTGGCAAATATATGCAGAATAAAATAAACTTCAAATAAAACAAAGGAGTTAGGGAAGAGAATAAGAACACAAGGTTTATAGTGGTTCGGCTTAATCCAAGCCTACGTCCACTCTCCCACGCTAACAGCCTTCTTGGCTAGATTCTACTATGCAATCAACTAGAGATTACAACTTCGAGTGCAAACACTTAGTAGATCACACTATCTCACTAAGTCACTCTTTCGGTATTTCTCTCACGATCACAAATGTTTAAGCTCTCCAAAGATAAGTGTATGATTGAAGGTCGCTTAGACTTTGGAATTATAAATTCTACGCTCTATCTCTTATTTGTTCATCAGTCCATGATCTCCTTAAATACTCCTCCACTTTCAAACTAGCCGTTGGACAGTATCCCGGAGAATCGTCTTCCAATATACCCATTGGACAGCTCTGTATCTAGAAGATTTGGTAGCCGTTGAGTGACAAAGGTAGAATTCCAAATTGATTCCGATCGCCCATACAAACGGAATCTTAGTTTCCATAAGTAAAGCTTCTTTGTATAGAAAGTTCTTATCTTCAAGATCCAATCGTGAATCAATTTTGATTGAATCAATCAAGATCAATCAATTAGATTGAATCAATCAAATCAATCTTGATGTGGAATCCAAACCAGATCACTAGTCGTTATATGATAGGGCTTGAGTTCTGTCGAATTTGGATATAAAGTCTGAGAGCCATAGACTTTACAATATGAGTCTGAGTGCTATAGACTTTACAATCTGAGTCTAAACATATTCTGTTTCTGAACAGATTTAGCTTTAAGGTCTGTACCCAATTCAGCTTCAGCATAAAGTCTGTCTTCTGGTTCAGCTTCAGCATAGAGTCTGTCTTCTGGTTCTTACTTCACGTTCTGTCTAGAATTTCTCAGAGTGAGCAGACTTCTGATGTAGAACGGACTTTGACAATAAAGTCTAGCAGTCTTCAGACTTTGACACAAAAGTATGGAAATCTTCAGAATATACTTTGGACATGTGTTACGTTCAGTCTTCTGGCCGTCTTCTGATTTTGATAATATCATTTACATGTTCTATTATCTGCATGGTCTATTACTTAACCATTAAACATGTTAGTAGCCTTTGATTTATTTTGTCATCTTCAAAACATCATAAGGGATTTCCCTAACATTACTTGCATTATGCATGGTTTCTTACTAGGGATGTTTATACAATTCCTTAACTTGAATGATAATCTTGCGCTTATATATCTTTGGAAGGTGTAGTTATGGTTATATTTTTTGCAACATAAGCTGTACAATTTGATTTCCTTATTTTTTAATTCACTCAACCCATTCAGGGACAAGGATGGTTACCACTAGCTGACTGGTAGAGTTGATGATGTCATCAATGTCAGGTACTACATGAATTTCTCAAGATCTTCTGTTTTGGTACCTTCATTCAAACATTTTTTATGTGCTCATACAATGTGGCTTTGTTTTTGTTGAGAAACTTCCAAAGATCAATTCTTTTCCTCCTTAAAGCACCCAATGCCTTGAATTCTGGACTAGTTATCTGATGATGCTTCACTTGACTTTGCAGTAGACACCGGATTAGAACGGCAGAAGTAGAATATGCTCTTGTCTCGCATCCCCAATGTACGGAAGCTGCGGTTGTTGGTGTTGAGCGTGAGGTACTTTGGAGAGGACTAAATTGATGATAAAATTTTCATTGCACTTGCTTTAAATGCTAACAAATCAACAAATCATGTTTTTGTCTCTAGGTGAAAGGACAAGGCATTTATGCCTTTGTCACTCTGGTGGAAGGTGAACCTTACAGCGAAGAATTGAGAAAAGGCCTCATACTCACCGTGAGAAAACAGGTTTGCATCCCATTAACAGTCATTTCTTTATTTGAAAACTAATTGCTCTTGCTTTCTTAAACCCCCCAAAGTGACTTAGACAACATGCAAATTCTTGACAGAGTAACCTCTTAATGTGATGATAATTGTGATGGATCTCATTTTCTTTCCACATGCTAGTCCCACTCAAAACAAATATTGTTGAGCCTCTTGTTTGCTTACTCCTCTGAATCTGTCCTTGGGCTTTGCAAACAGTGCTTAATCCCTTCCGTAATTACCATGGGGCACTATGCTTAAGATCTCACTCATACTTCTCATTTGATTATTAGATGCCTCTAATTTCTTATTGATTCCCTGGTGACATCTAATGATTTTGATCTTAGCTATCTGAAAGTTATTTGCATATTCTGATTAACAATGAACATATTCATCGCATGGAGCTCTATCTCCCTTTACTTACAGGAGAGGTGTAACGAGAATGATCAAACAGTGGGACACATGCTAAATGGGTTCTTTTGGCTGATGGATCACGATGAACTCGCCGCATCTAACACTTCACCGATATCTTTTCTTTTTGGTTTCTCCCTTTCTTCTGAGCCAAAGACAACTATATTATCAGTAGGATCTGTAATCCTCACATAACATTTACTATATTAGCAAATATAGGGCCAGGTTCCATTTTATGTTCCTGGGCCATTTTGGCCTTCCTGTGCTATTATTGGCTTCATCAGGCTTCAAAATAAATTCGTTTTTCGTCCATGAACTAATAAACAGGAGAAATCTATTTTATAGCCCATCTTGTTTAACTTGTGATAGGAAATTCATAAACATAACTTTCAACTAGGGAATCTGATTCATCTTCTGTACAACTTCTAGATAGGAGCATTTGCTCCGAGATCAACGGTTGAGGAAGGGGATACTCTGGGATTGGCAGCAGTTTTGTGAGCTATACCTTTCTGTCAAGGAAAATTCTTTTGTACAGATATGAAGTTGTGAGAAGCATCCACATCTTACTAGAAGCTGGTGCATGGAGGCCTTTTCAATCTCTCTCACCAAAATTCTTTGACTTAGCCGGTCTTGGTCCATCTCTTCAGGTTTTGCATAATGCGAGTTTGTACAAAATCCCTTGTCTTGAGCTCATAGATATCCCTGAGGAATGTATTATTTGCTGCTGGATCGAGATGAATCGGCTGTTAAATTCAGGAGTTTGTAGAAGTTTTTCAGTCTCGAGCTTACATGGCAAGTTGTAGCTCAAGGCTTTTGTCCCGAGTACTTAAGAACAGTCCTAACACTCAGAAATATGATAAAGAACAGAATTCAATAGCCTTGGAGGTCCCAGAGACTACGCCAGGAACAAGCTAAAATCTGAAATTTCTCTGGATTGGTATTCATTGAAGAAGAAAGGAATTTATGGGGCAATATATTGTTAATTGCTTTGGCATCACATGCCACTTCTGTTTATTCGTAACTATGTTGTTTCTTTAGTCATGAGGCACCTTCTAGTTTTCCTTTATATTTACACTAAACCCTTGTTGAATCATAACAGTGACCATAGGCAAAATTTTGTCTACAGGACAAAATTTTATCCTCTTTTGTGTCAATTAGATGACTTGAGGATTTGTATTCATCTCTCAGATGATCAGTTGCAAAACTTCTGAGTACACGTTGTTTTTGATTATTTATGTTGTTTATACTAGGCAGGTGGTCCTTAACCTGGCCAATCGCACTACACTTGTTCAGTTGCTTCTCTGATTTGATTTGATTGTGTATATTTACATGGTTGCAGCGTGATGAAGAGGACATGAGTGAACTCGTCAGAAATTGCCCAGCAGAGTTTAAAGAATACTACATCCAAATGCAAACTACAAAGAGAAGCCAGGCACCTCTTCCTTCACAGGTAGATGGAGCTTGCTTTTTGTAAGGATTCTTCATTGTGATGATATTACAGGTCAAAGGTTAGATTTGTTGGAATTTTGTATAAATTGGTGCCAGTGCTATAGCTTGTTCAAACCTTGACTGGATTTCTTCCAGAAAGCAGATTGTTGGGTAGAAGTGCACTTGGTGTCTTCTGATATGACTTTCACGTTTAGTTCTTTAGCTTTATACTCATAATATCCTGGTTGATCCTCTTCATTTTTGCATTACAACCGTAATGGAGTTATGGAAACTGGTCAAAGGAAAAAGACTTGATGGTTGCTGCTTTAGTGGCTCTTATTTGTAAACGCTTTTTTGCTTGAGATTTAATCTTGACTAGCATTACTACACTATTATTCTTGACCTAGCAATTATGATCAACATGCTTTACTAGAGTTACTTTCCTTGAAATATTCCAAGTGGTACCACATATGTTTCTGGTTTGCTCAAGGACTCGTGGGTTCATCCTTTTAATTTCACATGCATGTTTGCTTCTGAAGGTGAATGATGATTGGATAATTCTTGACAAGACAGTTGCTGATCAAGTGTCTTTTGGGGAAAAGCAGCAAAGGGTTCACTGATGCATTGGTTCTGGACCATGTTTGTTCAGGAGAAACGTGTTCTTATCATCAAATTGGCGATGTCTTCGTTTGTGAGAAGACTGGAAATGTTCTTGGTAAAATACTTTAATTGCTAACAATGACAAGTCTCTTTAGTATATCCAATTTATATGTATCGTGCAGGAATATCTTTCCTAATGAGGTTTCCTTCATCATTGTCTTTTCTTTCAGTCTGTGATGAGACGTGCAGAGAAACTGTTATGGATCCTGCCAATGAGCTCCTGGTTTGCAAAATATGTGGACACTGTTTAGATAGGTTGCTGTCAGCTGCTGAAATGGAGACTGATGCCGTGAGTAGAAGGTCTTCTTTCAACACTCCAATTTCTTAAAACAGAGTCGTTCTTTTATCTATCTAGCCAGGATCACAAAATTAACAGCTTGCATTTGTCGTTCTCGTAGAGTAAAATCTTTGAGGTAACTGATTTTTTTGCTTTTTCACATGAAAAATTTCAAGAGCAGCAGCAAGGTGGTGTGACAGATGAAGCTAAACCATTCATGGGACCTGGTCGATTTGGTAACTAGTGAACCGTTTCCTTTCTCTTTTTTCGTTAGCTATGATTGACACGTGCCTCACACTTCATGCTTGTGTCTCGCAGCACGAGCTTATGTCTTGGGATATAATTGCGCCGACGAAAGAGAATTAGATGCTGTGTTGAGGTTTTGCTGAGTTTTGGGGATGGGATGTATATGCCTTGATCCTCCTCTCAAGGTAGTTCATAGCTATTTGAGGGGTCTTGCCTTGAGTTAGATGCGTTAATTGCCGTCATTTGTCTTATCGTACTTGATTGAGATAATTTAGTTGTCTCATTTTCCATTTCCAGCGATTCCACTAGGGAAATGGCAATGTCCTAAGTGCCGCTCGAAAAGTGATTCAGTTGAGCCAATAAGCCATCTCGATTCCAATTTGAAGCGAGCTCGAATGAAAATTTGTCGGTCAAGATCCAAGACATTGTCTAGCATGGAAAAAGTATCTCGAATGCTTGGTGGCTCCCATTTTCCAAGCAAGAGAGGTCTTTGAGTGGAGGGAATTCTGTTGTAACGCTAGAAGTTCAGCCGTTGGAAAGTAAGCCAGATCTGTCCCCAGGAGAGGACCCATGCACCATCAAGCCTGGTTGCCCATCCCTGGGTGGTTCTACGGATGGAACCTCTTCCTCTCAGAAAAATGATGATGAACAGAAGGTAGATGTACCTCCAGCAAAAGCACCTTCAACCAAAAGGTTAGCTTCTCCTTCTGTGCCCGCTTCATCTCATTCTCAACGTTCTGATGAGTTCAATAGTCCAGATGGTCAAGCTGCTCTCGGAACTGGTGCTAGTAAAGAGAGAGCTAAGAAGAGAAAGCTTGTGCAGAAAAATGACATTTAGAAGAAACGCATGACTGACAATGAAAAGCAAATTATTGCTGCTTCTAAGAGCAGGAATGATGATGGCAAGCAAATTATTGCTGCTTCTAAGAGCAGGAATGATGATGGCAAGCACATTATTGCTACTTTTAAGAGACATGGGTCGAATGTTGTGCAGCATTACCTGAAATAGGTAATTCACAATTAAGAAAGAGAACAATTGTAAACAAGGGTTCACGGTCTCCATGGAAGAAATGGAGCAAAAGAAGGTTCAAATGGTCCAAATAAACAAAAGAAAGATACTTTTACATTGGCCTTTTCATTACTGTCATATTACGTATAGACATATATAAGATATTTCCTCGCATTCAGTTACATTTAGCAAATCTATGGGACTTACAATTTTTTTTTTCCTTTGCTTCCTAAGATATGAACCTCTAAAATATATTGAGTGGACGCAGTTTGGTGTTTGGTCCTCTTGCATGGCATGTTTGTTTTCTAAAGATATCTAGAAGCCCTGGATATATTTTGGTTGCTAGTTCTAAGTTGATGGTTTCCACGTGCAAAGGCACAGAAAAAGTCCTTTTTATTGAGGCTTGATGATATATTAAAAATTGATTTTGTGGTGCAGAAGGTTTCTGGAGAGTTGAAAAGCCCACTAGTAAAGCCAAAGAAAAGAGACCATCATGTGAATGATACACCAGTGTGCATAAGCAACACCGCTAGAGTGAATTTCAGCAGGTAAATCTACTTATGACCAACTTTGTTGTTTGATTCTGGTGATCGATCTTAGAATCCATATTAATTCATTTGACACTTTTCTATTTTTCAGGTTGATCGGGTTTTGGGCTGTCGTGTTAGAGGTAATGATGCAAGTTCATTGTTTTATGTTTTTGTATGTATTGTAGACATCCTTAATTCTGTTAGTTTACTTGTCCCAAAGAAGCAGGACAGACATCAACATAGTACTTCCGGCAAAATCAACTTAGATGTAGGAGACGGGTGGACTTACTGATGACAGACAAGCTGATATAGGCATTGACAATGATATCAAACTACACAATCTGAATGTTTTCAGTGGTTATTCTCTTATCGGCTGGAATTTTAATGGTAAAACTGTAAAACTTGGTTGACGACATTTCATCTTTCTTCTATTGAGGTTGAAAGACGTGTTTTGAGCAGGTTCGTCAATGTAGACCTGCTGTGTATAAAGAATATTTAGCAAGTTTTGTTCAAATGCTTTACTGTTGTTCCTTTTCAAGTGCTGAACGTATTCTCCTCTGTTTTTATCCTCTAATTTTGCAGGAGGAGCCCCATATCTATCGCAACAGCTATTATTTACATTATCACTCAGCTCTTTGATGAGAAGAAGTCTCCCCAAGGTTTTAGTTTCCTAATTCTATTCAATTTAAACAACTAAAGGCATATCGGTGCATATGTAAATGGCTTTTGAGACAGCACGTGCATATAAAAATCAAATGTTTGTGTAGATATATCACATGCTACTGGAGTCACCGAGGGGATGATTAGGAACTCCTCCAAGGATATGTATCCTCACATTTCGAAGATAAATACCAGGCTGGTATGCCAAGAAAGAGGATCTAAAGAATTTCTGCAGCTTTTGAGTGTGTGTAGATATACAAACAATATCGACATTAGTTAACTTTCAGTTAGTTTTGGAAATCAGAACAATCTTGAATTTTTAATTATTGTTATAAAGAATATGGTGGTTCTTAATTCTCACTCTTTGTATTGTTGGAAGATATCTTGAAAACTTTGTTATTCAAACATTGAAATGTTGTGTTCGAGTTCTTTTGGCCCTCGACTTCAGAATACTAGTGTCATACAAAATACACTGCTCCAATTTCGCATGATAATGTGGGCGAGAAGACGCAACATTGTTCAACTCTGACGAAATGTTGGTTTAATAAGTTACAAGTCTGTTCATTTTGGTCCTTTAAGCTCTCGGTTCAACTAGTTAAATCTCATTAGTAGTCTCCATACCCATTCCTTCCTTTGATTGGTCATCATATCATAGTAAAACTCAATTTCACCAAGTACGTTTCTGTGCCCGAAGAGATAAAACTCTACACTCTGTAGTCTCATAGTCCCGATTTCGATTAATATGAATTTATAAGAAATTATGCACAAATTAGGCAAACTATATACGCGTTTCCCCTTTGTCCTTTTGAAAGCTTGGCAAAGTTTTAACGATGGCTTTTCATGGTTGCTAGTACTGCTCATTATGCAAAAAATTCATCACACTACAACTAGCAAATGAACCCTTATTGACATAGAAAAATTGTGATATTTTGATGATACAATATATATGATACAAGCTTTTAGTCTCAGACAAAGGAACCTTCTAAAAGCTTCTAAAAGCTTGGAGAGATAAAACAAGGCAAGCAAAGAAAAGAAAGGTAAATGCACCAATTGACTTGATCTAAGGGTGATGTATTGGACATAGCCACTTAGCAACCTCACTCTGGTTAAACACTCGCACTAACTCATCTTTATGCTAATCTAGCACCTGCAACATTTGAGTAAGATGATTGTACATCAACTAACAATATAATCTCATTTTCTATAACGAAAGCTTTACACATAAGTGTCTTAATTTGTCTAATCGTCCCTAACTTTGTGGTTTCATTGCTCACTATCAATGCTCAAAGTCTACAAGAAAAGAATTTATGCCACCATCGGCAAAGCACCCTAACGCTTCCAGTCCCATGAAAGAATTGTGATTTTCATAGATTGGCACTTCCTTGCCTTGAATTTACAGATCAATGTCACTCTCTTGATGACCCGAAATAGTCTCCTCAGATGAGACTTCCTCTGCATCAAGATGAAGGGTCATGTCCTCATGTATTCTACAATAAAAACCATCCTCAACCACTGAACATGGTATCATTGCTTTTTGGAATGGACAGTAGCACAAATTAATTCTCATCTCTAGAGGTGAACATAGGTACTGCAGATCAGCTTTCATCAAGCTTAACTACACGACTCACCCATGGTCACATAATACCACATCTGTCGAGTGAAAGCGCCATTCAATCGTCCATGAAATAAATTTCTTCCTGAAACATTTAAAAAAGCACAGTTTATAGATGAGAAACTACAAAACTATTCCAAAATCACATATTTAAAGAAGAGGGCTGATAAAGGTGGAAAGTATTAGCCAAAAGCATGGGAATGCCAAGGTCAAGTAGACCGAAAAACTACTTACAAAATTCAATGAGAATCATTTCTAGAAAAAAGCTGACATTTACAGACACTTTTAATCTGTATATCCAAAGCATGACCAAAGAGTCAACACCTGACAAGTCCTGCACTTCCTAATCTCATGGCAAGAAAATAACTTGCAAATGAGATTATAACCTAAATAAGCAAGTTAGATAAGTTCAACCATGCTTGTTTAAGAAATGTTCTTGATCAATGAATGTAATTGCATAGAAGGAATCACTTCTTGATAGCATTTTCTCAGTTAAATGATCGATTCCAAATATTCTTAGGAGCTGCAACTGTGATGCAGATATAAACCCATATAATGAAGATTCAGAGACATAGAGATAGAAGAGCTGATCTTAACCTTCGATAATACATCTTTTATCATCAGATGGCTTGATTATTGACTTAAGGAGAAAAAAGATGAGAAGGAGATCACATCATCACAGGTAGAGTAAATACTGACATTGTTATCACTAAATCCCTAGAGCAAGATCAGGTTTTAAAGATAAATATTTAATGCCTTCAGAAGGACCTAGCTGATCTAATGTTGTATACCCCAGCCAAGAGAATGACCCCACCCAAAAAAAGAAGTAACGATAAACGAAGAAGAATGCATAAAGCCTACCACAAAAATCATCTACACCTATTGTGCAGAACTTGTAGTCATCGACAAAATCAATAGCATAGTATATATAGTCCACTCTAAGGTCAACATTCTGACATCACACCTTTGCTCATATCGAGACTAATTTCGGCCCCTTTTTGACGGTCCACTTGGAAGGAACAAGAGTTTCATTCTCCTACTATCAGCTGCACGCCGGAGGTTTTGGAGGGGAAACGGCAACTTAAAATAAGGATGCACGCTTAATTTAGTTCTTGTTCTGTGAGCTGCTTTAGCCACCCTCTTCACTTCCTCGAGCAAATTATCGTCTGTCCATCACCTATAGACACGTGTCAATATCTGAGTGGTAAATGCGCACCACGTCAGCAGATGACGTGGCATGCTCATATTACTGAATATTTTCTCAATTTAAAATAGGATATTCAAATTTACAGGAAGCCATAAAAGCGAACCTTCAAAGTCTAATTCATCATCTGAGTCACTATCTGATCCATCTTTGTAATGAGAATTGAAATCATAATGATCGTTCACTGCAGAATCTTCATCAAACGCATCTTCCACGTTAGCATACTCATTCTTTTCGCTGTCAGCAGTTTCGAACGCATATATATCATCAATACCATCACGCGTGTCTTTTGGGATCATTCTTCACCTAATATCAAAACAGAAACTAAGGCGCGATCAGCCAACACATCAATCACAGTTGGTAGAGAAAACAAAACAAATATATAAATGAAAGCAATCTCATGAACTCAAAAGTGGCATTGACATGTTAAGCATACTTAATTTGTAATAATTCACTTTGCAAAATAGTGATTAGAAATAACATGCTAATGCATTGGAAACTACAAAATTTCCTTTTTAGTTACTTAGTAAGTCTCCTAAGAGCACTGTTAACAAAAGGGCACTTGTTAAGCATACTAATTTAATATGATTCACTTTCCAAAGAAAAAATTACAAATACCACAAGAACAATCTGTGCATCCAATTGAAAACCATAAAAATTTCTTAATCAACTACTTAAGAATTGCCCCCAGAGAACAGTTAACAAAATCCTTACAAATACATAGATCTTCACTATAGATCAGACTCATGGCACATGCATGAACAGAAAAATACAATCTTTATCATGAAACTACCTGCTTCAAGGGGACAAAACTTATACTAGAAGGCAGCAAAGCCTGAGACCAAAGGAAAAGGAACATGAGTCGGTGATATGTTGCACTTCTCGTAACATTTTATCATACTTTGCTCTAAGAAACATTTAGCCGTAGCAGATATATAACTCGTACATATTAAGAAGAAACATTTAGCTGTAGCAAATATATAACTCATACATATTAAGCTAAACCAAATGTGCAATTCCTTTTCATGTCTGTTTTCGTCTATGCTTTATCTGGTAGATGAGCACTCCTGATAGCGAAACATAATACTACGAATTTTTGGGATCAAAATAGAGTATCTCGGATATATAATAATGCCATCCTCCGGGACAAGCTCACAAGATGACAAAACTTGAACTGGTCAAAGCTTGTCTAGCTAGCTGCAACTCCTCAAAAACATGTAATAGATGCTGAGGCAAAGTGTGGGGTACAAAGAAGCTTCAAGAGGGAATCCTTCAGGCATTTAACTATATAGAGAGAAAAAAAGGAAAGAATAGGTGAGCACAAGCTTCCAACCCAGATAACACTCTATCATGACAAGATCCATTATGCCAGCAATCTGAAAATCTTCCATTCAAGTTCTAGCTGGGCCTTAGCTTCAAGCGAAGATATAAGGACGTGCAGAATTCTTCATTTTAGATTCTAGTTTAGGCGATTAGTTCAAACACACACCTCATAGTTGAAGGGGCCTTCTAGCGTATCCAAGTCATGAGTCCCAATTGCCACCAGTGTTCGCCTAAAATATCGAGAGAATCCGAGCATGTCAATCCAAGCAGAACATTTTGAGGATCTAGCATAAGCACAAGCATCTGATGTACTAAGTGGAGGGATTGGGGGCTGGGCATCTATTACATGCAAATAAAATATCAAATTGAATATAGATCTCGAGAATGAAAACTAGTTCAAGCAACATATCTATCATCACCACTTCACCAAATTATTCAAAACAACTCAGCGGAGTCCTCTCTTCACATCCAGGCATTTCTCACAATTTAAAGCCCTCCTAAGGATAAATAATATATATGGCTCTACTGAGCACATAGGACCCGTTTGGTTCAGCTTTGAGGAAATGCTCTTGGGAGAATGCAAATACCTTTGAGGTAAAGGGGTTTTCCAAAATACTAGATCGTTTGATAAACTATAACTGATAAGTGTTTTAGGGAAATGCAAGATTGTTTGGTAAATATATATTTGAAAAGCCCTTTGGTGTGACCAAATTAAGTTTTTTAGTTTTAGTATTTTTAAAATTGCAAAAAAGAAACAATGGCTATATAACATTTACATTTTCATGTTGAGAGTAATGTAAAAGATATATATATATATATATATATATATATATATATATATACATATTAATAAATTTATTAAAAATTATATTAAAAGAATTTGATTATAGATTAGATGCAAAGCTCAACTTTTGGCTAAGGATTTTTTTAAGTTTGTTTTCAACTTTGAATAATTTTATTATTATTATAGTATTAATCATCTTCGTTAATTAATGATCATTCTAGTATATTAATAAAAATTTGGGCTATTGATTGTCAAAAGATAAAAAATGATATAGCAAAAAAAAGGTGAACTTATTTGGTGAATGATAAAGCGACCGATTGTGAATGCTATTTTTTTTAGTAAGCATTGCATATAAAAAGGGAAGGACTCTTAGCGGAAATAGATTGTTCTATAAGTGATGTTTCGTTGAATATTCACATATATTTTAAGATATTTTGTTGGCAATCATTGCAATTGGTAGATAGTATACAAAATTAAGGGATATATTATCTCAGCTCCATGTTCATTAGTTAGTTTTGTGTTAACATCGTTGGTTTGGCATCATATACATGTGTTGTATCGTGTCGTGTTGGTTCAATAATTTTCAAATCATGTTTATGTCGAGTAAGTTGACACGATCAATTAATCATGTACATACGACACGGACATGAATTGACACTCATAACTATGACCTCTATTTCATGCTTACAAATATGAATCGACACTCATAACTGTGGCATCATATACTGTGACCTCTATCCAGCTCTAAAGTGCTATGTTACAGAACCTAATGACATTGACAATACAGACGTTTGCTGTTGCTTCATTATTATCGACCAGTAAAGATGTTCCAACTACTCATTCACTTGAAAGTGCAGTTCACTGGATGCGCGGACATTATAGAGCAAACAATATTAGTGTACAACAACCAATACCAAGAAGCCCTCTTTGGCATAAATAGCCTATGAAGCACTGAAAAAAAAAACTACAAAGACCAAAAGAGATTCCCAAGCGAAGCCCATAGTGGTCCAGTTAGGTCATAAACACAACTTTACCTCCTAAAGCAGCAGAAAGGAGATCATCGCAAAAGAACTCCTTTCAGCTAGGCAAAAAAAAAGGAGGGAGGATTTGCGAAATAAAATTTTCTAGAATTTGGAAAAAGGGAGAAGAGAAAAGGCATCAACAGATGTCAAATATACTAGTGGTTCATTGTCAAATATGCTAGTGGTCCATGATAGGGTAAGATGCTCCGTGAGTAAACATCATTACTCACGGATCCCATAACTTGTCATAACAGTATATGGTTCTCTCTACAAGTTATTGAAGATAATGTAAAACATGGGAAAATCAACATGAAATGCTGACAAGAAAACAACCCATTTTTGCCACAAAAGGACTCAACTAATAAGAACTAATTACATCCTTCATGTCACATGGAATTCCATCAAAATCACCATCTTCGGGAGCCAGACTTAAGATCAATGATAGCTGAATTTTTCCTGTCAAAACCATTACAACAACCAGACAGTTTAAGAAATACATAAAAAATGAGTTAAAGAAGTGCTGAAAAGCTGGGTAGGTCAAAGATGATTCGTTGATGAAAAAAATACAAACACCTATCCCGGGTTTCCATCAAATCGACCTTGCATAGGAAATACTTAGAAGATTCTTCCAGAAAATTACCAGTTCATCCTCAAATGCAAATTATTGTACATTGAGTGGGCTTCAGCATTCCAAAGGCAAGCATTTTGCCAAGTAGCTTTCAAATGCCGAACCGAACACTCTTATATTTTTCCCAAGGGGCTTTGGGGGCTCAAAACCCCTTGGGAAAGCTGAACCAAACACTCCCATAGAGCATAAGCAACAGTGAAGCCATGACTTATTTTTAAAAAAATAAAAATAAATAATGCTTCCCTCACATCTTTAATTTATAAAGTAACATTATTGTATCACACTAAAATGCACGCTTGCAAAGACAATTGGCTACATGCTGGAAATTTTTTAAAACCATTGCTCTGGACAAGCCATATAGGACGTTGCATCTCAGTGTAAGATCACGGTCGCTCTTCTTTACATTTAAGGTTCAAATGAACACAGTAAAAGCTTCCCAAAAATGTGTTGTCCTCCCGCCACTCCCTCTCAAACGTAAAATCTTGAAATAGAGAAGGAAAACAGGTATTATGCTGCATGTTAAAGATCCAAAAATTAATACCGGCAAATGTTCTGATGGAGCTTGTCTTGAAGATCAATGAAGCTGTTATAACTGGCTTCATCAAATGTTATCCCTCTTAAGACAGCAGAAACAATGTATGGACGGATTTGTGAGGTCTACAACACATAAATGGTCACTCAAGTAATAAATGATTCCAGCATAGATCAATCTAGACAGATCAATCCTCACATATCAGTACCTCTGGTTTTACATGCATCTTAAGCATTGATCCCCTGCTGATATTACGAAGACTGTATTGAGGTATCTCCTCCTGCTTATTGAATACACGTAGGGCCTGAGCAAGCCCTTCGAGGCAAAGCAAGTCGTATCTGTGCATTTCCCAAAGGATACCTTATTATTATAATATTATAGTCATTTCTACAGTACATGCACGAATTTATCAAGAAGAATAATCATTAATTACCAATACAGACTAAAATGATGATAAACCCGTCATCTCTTTGAAAAACTTGACTTATAACTAAATAATGAAGTTTCTAGATGACATGATTCAAAATAAAGCCAACAGCATTAAGGAGTCAATATCACAACCTGCTGACCAAATCTAAAAAGGCTTGTTATGTTTCTTGCCGACGATAATACCTATAAAATTTGGGATTGACCCATCTAGCATGACGAAATGTTGAACATAAACTAAATTCAATATCAACCCTTTCAGGACCATTATCATGAACCGGGAATCCCAAGGGTCAGAATATCAACCCGCTTCCCCATACAACTAGAATTCTTCACAAAGTGGTGAAAAGATGTCCTAACTTGTATCAATCTTTCGAGACTATTAAAAGAAACTATTAACACATAAGTAAGAAAAGCCTCGACGCACACTATAAATGCTACATCACATGGACTACTCAAAAGCTGAGCCTTTTTCAGGTGGTAATGTGTTTATGAAATCTCTAATTACATGCACTTGGTCCTTCACATTGATCGGCCGAAAAGATAACAAAAAAAAAAAAAAAAACCTTCGGCAACATCATAACATCAAAGAAAAGATCGAACCACACAACATCTCGATAGCCATTACGAGCAACATGGTCTGCGAAAGACTTTAACCCATCCGAAGTCGGACACTAGCATCTTAAACCCCCGAACCAAAATTCACCCACGACTCGCGAAACAGCTCCAAACCCATCCGAAACACACAACATCTAAACGAATGCCGAATCAGCTTCGCAGTCACCTGTTCGTCAAAACTTCGATTTTGTAGATGACTTCATCGTCCTCATCAATCTCCTCTTCCAAGTGCTTCTCTTTTCTGATGATCGCCTTCTCCGTCGTCTGGCCAGCACAAACAAAGAAGCCCAACCCCCTCAGCCTTTAAAAAAAAAAAAATCCCCCCCCCCCCAAAAAAAAAAAAAAAACCAGGCAAAACCACGGTCTGATTTGCTCGTGGTGGTTCGCCGGTCGGAAAGAGGGAGGGCAAAGAGAGAGAGGGAGGTCGCGGTCCTCTTGCCGGTCCGGTGCGGTAGTTCGTCGGTTGCTGGCAGTGGTTCGCTGTTCGAAAAGAGGGAGGGCACGGAGAGAGACCGGGAGGTCGCGTCCGTTCGTCGGAGATAGAGGGGGAAGAGTGAGCGAGGCGAGAGAGGACAGAGAAAAATCAGCAAATTCGAGTGAGGAGAGAGAAAAAATTTTGAGCGGGAGGAATACGCTGACCGTCCTTTCTTCTGCGGTGGAGCCGAGCCGAGCCGACCAAAAATTAGCGCCTTCCTTTTTCAGCGGGTCCCGCTTGGGGACACGTGCCGGTATTTCATTGGTTTTTGCGTACCAGGTTAGCGGATGACGTGGCGTGCACTAACCACTAAATATTTTCTCCTCTCTCTCTCTGTCGAGAACGTCACCGCTTCTTCCACTTTCAGCCACCGGCGAACTTCGCTACCGCCGACGGCGTCGCGGTTTCCTGCCGCTTTTCGTGCTCCCGGTGACCGGAGATAGCTGTGAAGAGCGATGAGCAGCGAGGACGAGGATGCGTGGCGAATGTCCACGTCCCCGGCAGGCCTCCGATTTCGCCTGATCAGCAACTCACAGGTATATTCTTCACGGACGACCGACCGAATTCTGAGCGAAAGATCCGAACTTGACGTGTTACTGATGTGTTATGCACTTCGGAATTGGCGTTTCGTTACGTACTTTTTTTTTTACTTTTCCTTGCAAGAAGTGAACGTGGTCGCAGCTACAGCCGAAGCTCACGAACACTATCATGAGGTCAGTCTCAGTGTCTTCCTTTGGATTTATGTGATCAAGCTCGTTCTGCGCTTCTCAGAAATTGCTGTTTCGTGTATGGTTTGATTTTTCACTCGAGTTTTTTGGGAATCCATTGTTTGGTAGTTGGTTAGGCGTTTGAGTCAAATTGCGCCATTGGAGGACCTCCACCACGTGAAGCGGGTGAAGAAGAAGTGTCTCGAAGGAGGTACATTCTTTGTTCATAAGCATATCGGTGTTATGTTTGTCATTGGCGTGATTGGTCACTTAATGATATTGATATTTGAACATCATTGCTTCTTGCATCTTTGAAATTGAGGAACAATTTTTGCTGCGCATGTCATTATGGAATTTGAAGATTTGTGAATTCATAAGGTGAAGTTTACTTGTTAAGTGAACATAAGAGTAGTTCCTTAACTAGGTCTTTCTATCGCCTTTTGTTTTTGGGTTACCCTTTAAAAGGTTTGAAAAAACCATTGCAATGTTGTTGTCATCATGCGAGGATCATTTAACAGGAACAATTTCATGCAAAGAATTAAATGTCTGTTATTTATCCTCACGTGTGTAGTTCTTGATTAGACATCAGTCCTGTGTATTTACTGCTCTTTAAGTAACAGAAAAGAGGGAATAGAATCCTCTGACCTCATGCATGGCAATTGTCATCGGATCAAAGAAATTATATCTGAACTTTTAAGCCCCAAAGTTATGAGAAAGCTTTGTCTGCATTGGAAGCACCGTAAGTCATTAACTTGAGTATAACAAATCAATCAGCATTAGATATTTAAAGTCATTTTCACATCATCGGTGTAATTGCTCGGCAAGACACTTAGTCCTAACCCACGCTCAAGTGATGAAGCTGTGGTTTTTGCGGATGGTTTACTTACGTTGTGGGGTGAATGAGAGGTGCTTCTCGCCTCCTCCATTCTGCATGCATATCCTGAATTTTCTTCTTCTACTGCTGGAAATTCTTTTGAGTGACTATTATGTATACAAAATGCCTGATTCAGGAAGAATGTTATCTGATGAAACTCAAATGCTACCATTGGTTTCTGGTCTTTAGCTTTTTTTATAGTATGCATTAGCTATGCAAGGCGTTGAAAAACCTGATGAACAATTATAAAAACAACCTGTATTGCTCGTTCATTTAAGTGCTCAGTTTGTTGTTTTTCCCTCCTCAATCATGAAAATTGATTGAATAGGATTACGATACCTCTTATGTGCACATCATGTGCAGAAAAGGAATATTAGCAGGAAGTAAATAGGATTGAAAGAACAGAAAATTGAGAAAACAAGAAAGCAAATGAAAACAGTGGCCCACTCAATGTACGATAATTTGCATTTGAGGATGAACTGGTAATTTTCTCGAAGAATCTTCTAATTATTTCCTATGCAAGGTCGATTTGATGGAAACCCGGGATAGGTGTTTGTATTTTTTTCATCAACAAATCATCTTTGACCTACCCAGCTTTTCAGCACTTCTTTAACTCATTTTTTATGCATTTCTTAAACTGTCTGGTTGTTGTAACGGTTTTGACAGGAAAAATTCAGCTATCAGTGATCTTAAGTCTGGCTCCCGAAAATGGTGATTTTGATGGAATTCCATGTGACATGAAGGATGTAATTAGTTCTTATTAGTTGAGTCCTTTTGTGGCAAAAATGGGTTGTTTTCTTGTCAGCATTTCATGTTGATTTTCCCATGTTTAACATTATCTTCAATAACTTGTAGAGAGAACCATATACAGTTATGACAAGTTATGGGATCCGTGAGTAATGATGTTTACTCACGGAGCATCTTACCCTATCATGGACCACTAGCATATTTGACAATGAACCACTAGCATATTTGACATCTGTTGATGCCTTTTCTCTTCTCCCTTTTTCCAAGTTCTAGAAAATTTTATTTCACAAATTCTCCCTCCTTTTTTTTTGCCTAGCTGAAAGGAGTTCTTTTGCGATGATCTCCTTTCTGCTGCTTTAGGAGGTAAAGTTGTGTTTATGACCTAACTGGACCACTATGGGCTTCGCTTGGGAATCTCTTTTGGTCTTTGTAGTTTTCTTTTTCAGTGCTTCATAGGCTATTTATGCCAAAGAGGGCTTCTTGGTATTGGTTGTTGTCCACTAATATTGTTTGCTCTATAATGTCCACGCATCCAGTGAACTGCACTTTCAAGTGAATAAGTAGTTGGAACATCTTTACTGGTCGATAATAATGAAGCAACAGCAAACGTCTGTATTGTCAATGTCATTAGGTTCTGTAACATAGCACTTTAGAGCTGGATAGGATGTCACTGTATATATAGATCAATTTGGCTTTCAAACCCTGAATTTGAACAAAGTTTCCATCTATTGAATTTTTTATCATTTTTCTTTTTCATCATGTAACTTGTCTTTTTAAGTTCATTATGGCATTAAAAGAAGCCATATCCTATCTAATGTTAGGTGGAAGTGTGTATCCTTCTCAAATCTTTCAAAGTGTACAGATGATTTGATATTAGGAAAGTCTATTAGTTGTTAATAAAATTCTAAAGCTTTATTTTCTGTATATCATGCTTATCTTAATCAGTGTATATTTGTAATTCAAATATAAGCATAAGACGATATGCTACAAAAGAACTCTCTGCAACATGTAACCTGAAAATGGCGTCGTTTCACTTCATCATGTGATGGCAAAGTGGGATTTTGTTCTTTGTGCTTATTCGTGCTAATTTGCAATAGGTCTGCAAATATGCTGCATCGTCAAAGGAAGAGTGGGTACAACAGTGCAAGCTATGGCCCACCTCATACCATCCAGCAAACCTAGTACGTCTCTTTTAAATATTCTCATCAGTAATGGTAATGCATGTTCATGTCTTAAGATCAACATATTGCCATCATGTTTTAGGACATTTTTGCTGGTTTAGGGTATTTGCATCAGCTCTGCAGATGTCTCTGATTTTAATGTTGTCTCAATTAAAGGAGCAGGTTAAGGTGGTTTTTCCAGGATAACTTTCTTATGGATTTTGATATTCTCTTGGGCAGCATTGGGTGCTCATTTTGTACTTTTTTCCTCCTTCAGAATTTATTTCCAAGCAGATAACTTGGAAATTGGAGTCTAAAAACCAAAGACTTACAAAGAGTTGCAGTTTGAGTGGCCATCTCAAATTTGATAAGCTTTGTTTTTAGAAATTTAGGATGTGATTGATTTTACTTCGTTCTGCTGAGTTATGTTAGTTTTGATTGCATCTGGACTGAGAGGAGTTTGGGGTTATATATAAACCAGAGAAGTTACTTTCAAGGAATAACTAATCAAGCCATCTCCATTATGCATAATGGCTGCTAATGAATCTTGGCTATAGAGACCAAGGGTTGCCTAGTTAATTGGAAAACACTCTTTCTAAGTCACTAGGCCGGGTTTAAGTCTTATCATTCTCCTCTCCCAACTTTTGCAATCAAATGTAAGCTCCACCTCTGTGTGACTCAATTCAATGGAGTTTGTGCAAACCTTTGGCCTTTATTTTAGCATTTCCTTAATTTTACTTCTTGTCAATGATCACAAGGAATTATCTGTTACTCTATATGCATGTGTATAATGTGCATTTATACATACCCTATGTCATTACTGATTTGTTCTCTCAACTTCTGATATTCCACAGAGCAGCAATATCAGTAGCATAACTGGGTTTAGTGATGAAGACTCACAATCAGTTGCAAGTTTTATGAAGTATGCTCTGGAATTGGCGAAATCTCATGGTAATATGGTAAGTGTTAGGGTATGCCCTTGACTTGCGATTAATGAATGTAACTTTGAGTGATTTCATCAAGTTCGCAGCTAATTATATCTCTGACTAGTCAAGATCTCAGAGTTCTTGAATATGAGTACTACCCTGGCCTCCCCATCTTACCAAATAAAAAAAGAAGAGAAATTCTCTTATACATGGCAATGATTTCTTTCTGAGCGTTATACTGCTTTGACATTTTGTGAGACAATTTGGCATGCTCTAAGGCCTTCCTTTGGTGCTACTTTTTATTTTACTTTGAATCAGTATTATGTGAAGTAGAGCACATCCAAGTACATGTTCGACGAGTATCATTTCTAACTGCTCCGGTGTTTGCACTTTCAACAATTTTCCCGTCAAGCCATAAAGGACTCACCATAGCTCGCATTAGCTTTCAAGAATCATTTTGGGTTTGGTAACAAGAAGTGAGATTTACTTGTTGCAATTAACTCGACAGGAATGTGAAGTTTTTATGTGTCACATTTATTGACTTTGGAACCAAAAAACGAGAAGAAAACTGTTTTATAATAGTGGAGAACAATCTGATCATTTGGAAGGCTGTCCCCTTTAGACATTTATCCCTTGAAATGTTCATGCATAGACGTAGTAAAATAGAGGTTTCAGGAAGGAAATGTAGTGCTTGCTCCCTAATTGTGCATCCAATTATGTTTTATGCTGGTGTGGGAACCTCTTATGTTGTGGAAATTGCACAAATTTTGCTTTTGTTACACCCTTCTCTTGTCTACAGGTGGTCAATGCTGAAGCAATTGTAGATCCTCTATCTAATCAAGTGATTGCAAGGGCATGTGATGAAGTCTGCTCTTGGCAAACTCCAAAAACAGAAGTTGGTGCTGAATGTACTAGTTCCACCAAATCTTGTGCTGAAATGACTGGATGGATAAAACATGAATCATGTCTTCAATGCCGTTCCTCAGGTGGGGCAGAGCAAGTTGAGACATCCATTTCTTGTCTACATCCACGACGGTGGGCAGATGAACAGACTGGCAGGAACTCTTCATTTTGGCACCTGTTGCGACATGCTCTGATGGTGGCCATTGAATCATCTGCTGCCAGGGACAGACGCTTATTCCCTGATGTGAGATACAAAGATGGAGCTACCATAGAGGAGTATATTCTATCTCCTGCAAAATCTCAAACAAAAAGACGGAGAACTGATGGCAGTGACGTAAACTTTTCCTCTACATGGAAATCCTGGCAAGACTTTCTAGCATGACAAATCTTGTGCAGTATGGAGAATTTGTGTGGATGATTGCCTTATTTGAATGGATGAACCCCATTGAAATATCAATGGTTCTGTTGCCAATTATTGGAAAAATTGGGTTCACCTTAATACAACAATGAGCAATGAAGTGTACATATAAAACATTGAGACAAGGAGTGCACTTGGCAGCGTAACTTATACTTTTGAGTATGGGTAATGTCACACTTCCAGTGTTTTAAAACATTTCACACACAGTAACAAGTACAACAAAGATCACACCACAGATATCCTCATCTCATAATAATAAGGATCGCTTCCAAAGCTTCAGGGGACGGTAGAGACAAGGCAAATAGGTAAATTCGAACATTTAATAGGATTGTGAACAATACAATAGGGAAGATAGCTAACAAAGTAATTGGGATATGAATCCACTTCAATTGTTCACTTAAGACGATCATAAGAGCAGATCTGAACGCCATCTGCATAAAGGCAAAAGAGAGGAAGAGAAAAGTGAGGCCCATTGTCATTTGTCTCGGTATTGAGAGAAGGAATCTTTGATTGCGTAGCTTGACGTTAGGATAGCCAAGATGACAAAGAAGAAGAGAGCGAGAGCGTATGCAACCACAAATACCATGAACAAGCGCTTCTCAAGGAATACTAGGATCCCCATACTACCATCGTTGCCTCTAGGTACTGTAAAAGCCATAGCAAAAGCTGCCATAATGAAGAGAGTTGCAATGAGGCTACAAGATGATGATGTATCATTCAACCATTGAATTGCCTCATCGAGCAACTCTTTGCGTTGTTTTACAAAAACTTCCCAGTATGTTATTTTGTTATCTAGAAATTTTAGCCATTTAAAAGAAGGAAAGTTGCCAGCTTCCACTACATTCAGAAACATAAAGGATGCCTATCAATGTAAATGTCAATTAAAAAGCACAAAAGGGAGGCAAACATATGAAGAGAACTAATTTGAAACCACTCAAGTTCCCTCTGCACAAGAAAAGCTGCTCCAGAAACATCAGAGGATACACATGTTGATTACAATTTGGTCACAGCCTCCATTACGTCTATGTCGGTCGAGATATTATCGGCGAATGTCCAATGTGGTTGCGTGCGTTCACTAGTCTAAACAATTCAAACATGCCATCCTTCACAACTTCTTTTATCATTTTTTTTTTTTTTTGCGAAATTGTTATCCCATATCAACTCCAGAAAATGTTGAAGACATAAATCCACAATTTCAAAGATTCCGCGAGTTGCAGGGTCAAGGACAATGTCAAGGACAATGCCTGATGTCAACAAAGGCTCGAGTATTTTGGCAGTTTGATTGCAAGCCTTATCTCCATAGGAGCTAGTTTTACAAAGTCAAACGAGCAATTGTGCCTTAACTTCAATTCCCCACTCCTTCTAATGGAAGGTGCTGCATGTAATATCAGATAAACAATTTTCCCAACGAGAAAGAATCATAAGGTTAAAGAGGCTTTCACATTTGCGCCATGTTCTTATGTATATATAGTAGTTGAGAGAAAATAATGGATTAAGTTATTAATCAAGAAAACAAACTTAATATGGCTTGAAAATCAAAACGCATGCATCAGAGAACAGATGTATCTATCGATGAAAACACACAATGTGATGAAAGAAAAACAGAGTTCTTTTTTTTTTTTTTTTTTTGAGAAATGGGTAGACTCAGCGGTGGATCAATTGATAGGTTTTTGATTGAATATTTTTACATATTCACCCGATGCATACATATAGTATAAATTTGAACTAAATTGATTAGAATCAAATTGTATGGTAGTATACTATCAAGAGTTGGTCCATATTATTAACTATGATTCCAAAGGGATATATTGAAAGTATGTGCACGCACTTTAAATTTATAGATTTCTAACCATGGATGAAATGAGGTTCTCTTTGTATATATATGACATGACGCTTTTGTGTACCTGTTATTGTGGCAAGATTCCAAAGTGATATCTTGAACTGGTTAAGTGTGTAGTGCTATCATTATAAAGAGGAGACAAGAATCATGTCAACAAAGACAATTAAAAACATCAATATCACACTCACGACATGAAAATTACTAATTTTTTATAATGCTTGAATTGGTCTGAAAACAACTTCAATCAATCAACCTCGGTTACCTGAAATCCAAAATTATCAATAATTTTACTTGGCAATTTGACATAGAGTAAGACTTCTCCTCGTACTTTTCAAATGTTATATTTGATATTAATTTGTGACATACATCATGATTAAGATATTAATGTGTAGACGTAGATGTTGTCCTTATCCTATAACAAGTTTGTCAAAAAGATCCCTGATTGATATGCATTTTTTCCTTCTGTGTAAGTCCATCCATTAAACAAATCAATAAAAATACGTCGAGCCATCTTCGTGTCCTTGGGGTAGTCAACTGATGGATCGACCAAGCATAGAGGAATACCTAAAGATTGGAACAGATAGAGTGAACACAATGTAAATGGAATTGCTCAAAATACAAGTGCCAAAAAAGTCCTAAACCTTTTGCCTTTGTGCCAATTTAGTCTTAAACCTTTTTTTAGTGCCTATTTAGTCCTAAATATTTTTACATTGTGCCGATTCAATCCTTTCCGGCCAATTTTGGTCGGATTTTGCTAACTGGACTACGGCCGGCGACGTGGCCTGATTGGCACCGACATGGACAATTTTTAATAATATTTTAATATTTTTAATATTTTGATTTTCTTTTTTCTTTTTTCTTTTTCTGTTTTTCTTTTTCTTTTTTTCTTTCTTTTGTTTTCTTTTTTTCTTCCTCCAGCCTGTCGCCGGAGCTAGGCGATGGCCAACGAGGTCAAGTGTCCGGCCACCTTGCCAATGGCCGCAAGGGCGGCCTTGCGCAGGTGGCGAGGGTCAAGCCTCGCCCATGGCCGGCAAGGGCGAGGGCGAGGAGGTGACGGCGGCGGTTGGATTAGCTTCGACGGACGACAAGCAAGGCATCGGTGACGAGCATGAGCGGCGAAGACGCGCACGCAAGCGCACGAGCGGGGGATAGCATGACCGCAGCGAGGCCGCCTCCTCACCCTTGCCCTCACCGGCCGGGGCAAGGCTCGACCCTCGCTAGATCCGGCGAGGGCGAGCCTCGCCCGCCCGTCGAGGTCGCTGGCAAGGACGAGCCTTGCCACCCGGGCCTCGATGGCAGCCTCGCGCCGGGTGGCCAAGGGCGAGCCTCACTGCCCCGTGCAAGGCCGCTCTCGTGGCCACTGGCGAGGTGGCTGGCGAGGTCGACTCAACCTTGCTGGCCGTCGCCTCTAGCCGATCACCTAGCTTCGGCAACCGGCTGGAGGAAGAAAAAAAGAAAAATAAAAAAAGAAAAAAGAAAATCAAAATATCAAAATATTAAAATATTATTAAAAATTGTCCACGTCGGCCAGCTGGCATCCAATCAGCAAAATTCAGCTAAAATTGGCCGGAAAGGACTAAATTGGCACAACGTAAAAATGTTTAGAACTAAATCGACACAAAAACAAAAGGTTTAGGACTTTTTTGGCACTTCTCCCTATATATATGTATTTTATTTATATCTAACAATAGAAGTGCAAGAACTAGTTACATTTGTAAATAG
The DNA here is from genome assembly GCA_017140325.1 of Eucalyptus leucophloia subsp. euroa. Classification (NCBI taxonomy): domain Eukaryota; kingdom Viridiplantae; phylum Streptophyta; class Magnoliopsida; order Myrtales; family Myrtaceae; genus Eucalyptus; species Eucalyptus leucophloia. The sequence goes on from CM029470.1 coordinate 53,328,672, forward strand.
ATTTTTCCCAAAAAACGAGGTGTCAATGTTAAAATTATAAAAACTTTGTAGTAGCCGCCTTCGGATGTCATTGACCATGGAATTTGTGAGCTAAATACAAGCATAAGTCTTTTCGGACACGAGAACAAAAATGTTAATTCGAGTAAATAGTGAAGGAATGAGATGAGTGAATGTGAAATCCTACCTAAATGGCCGGCCAGAGTAATGCTGAACAAGTATCATTAGATGGGAAGAAGCAAATAGAGTACCAAACTCTAATGCATAGCCTATAATTTTAGGTTCGGCGTCAATTTTGTCTATTAATGCCTTTACCATCCTTATTCTTCCTCCTCGGGCAGCATAGCAGAAGGCCCTGTTGGGATTAAGATTTTTATATTTTGGAGGGAAGTGCTTGACCAGGTTCTCGACCAATGGATCTTGTGCAGCCAAAATCGCAATATCGAGCATAGTAAAGTGATTGCTTTCTATGATCATAATTGTGGCCGTCACTGCTGCGTGGTCTCTATTGAGCTTTTCCTCAGTAGTTTTCCAGTCACCTTTCAACACGGCTTTAAAAAATTGTCGATATTTGTCATCAACCACCGCTTTTGGTATGACTGTAAAAATTGCACATTAAGATGGCGGAGGTCAACCAAAGAGTTGGATGAGAGGATGAGGTGGAGGTGTCGGCAGTGGATGACGACTGATTTCAAAGTCTGAGCTTCCATTGAAATGAAATAGTTGTTTGCTCGGTTTGCTACATCAAAAATTTATTGTATTGGGGCACTACTTGGGTGGCCATCTTGTGTATTGTAGAGAATTTGTGTGGATCATTGCCTTATTCGAATGGATGAACCCCATTGAAATATTTGATGGCCATGTTGCCAATTTTTTTTATAATAGGGTTCACCTTAATACGAAAGTGAGCAATGAAGTACACAAATAAAACATTGAGACAATGTTTACACTTGGCAGCATATATTATACTTTGGCTAATGTCACGCTTCCAGTGTCATAAAACATTAGTACAGTCCATGCTATTCACACCTCACACACAGTAACAAGTACAAAGAAAGATTACATCACATGTCCTTGTCCAATAATAGTAGAGATCACTTCCAAACCTTCAGGGGACGGCCGAGACGAGGCCAATAAGTGGATTCGACCATTTCAAAATACAAGGGAAGCTGTAGGATTGCAAACAATACAATAGGGAAGGCAGTTAACAAAGTAATTGGGATATAAATCCACTTGAATCGTTCGCTCAAGATAATAGTAAGAGCAGAGCTGAATGCTACCAGCATAGAGGCCAAAGAGAGGATGAGAAAAGTGAGGCCGATTACCATTTTTCTCGGTAGTGAGTGGAGGAAATCTTCGATTGTATAGCGTGAAGTTAGGATAGTCAAGAACATCAAGGTGGCAGTGACAGAGGACAAGAGAGCGAAACTGTCTGCAACCATAAATACCATAAATGAGCCCTTGTTAAGAAATATTGGGATCCCCGTACTGTCATTGTTGCCTCCGGGTACTGTAAAAGCTGCAGCAAAAGCTACCGTAATGATGAGAGTTGCCACGAGACTACAAGATGACGATGTATACTTCATCCATTGCTGTGCCTCCTCGAACAACTCTGTCCGTTCTTTTACAAAAATTTCCCATAATGTTCTTTTATGCGGTTGAAATTTCAGCCATTTAGAAACAGTGGCGCCCATACCCCGTGTCTTCATAAAAATAAAGGACGCCCATCAATGTAAATGTCAATTGAAGAAGACAAAAAGGAGGCAAACAAATAAGGAGAACTGACTTGAAACCACTGAAGTTCCCTCTGCAGAAGAAAAGCTGCTCCAGAAACGTCTGGGGATACACATCTTGGTGACCATTTGGTCAGAGCGTTCCATTGGGCGATTCTCGTCGAATAATCTGTGTCAACGAAACATTGAACGGGGTTCTGTCCGCTCAGTAGTCTATACAAATCAACGTGCCGTCCCTCCAAAATTTCTTTGTACAGTTTTTCTTCAAAATTGTTATTCCACAACAACTCCGGATAATATTTGAGACATAAATCCAGAATTTCAAAGACTCCACGAGATGCAGCGTCAAGGAGAACATCTGAAGTCAATAGAATCCCGAGTATTTCACAATCATCAAATTTTTTCTTCATCTCGATAAGAAATAGTTCTGCCAAGTGAAGCGAGCAATTGTGCTTAAACTTCAATTCTCCAATCCTTTTGATGAAAGGTGCTGCACGTAACATCAGATAAACAATTTTCCCAAGGATGAAGAATTAAAAGGTTGTAGAAGCTTTCATATTTGTGCTATGTTCTTGAGTACATATAGGGGAGTTGAGAGAAAAAAATGGCTTTCAGATATAAATCAAGAAAACAAAACTTGATATGGCTTGAAAATCAAAATGCATGCATCAGAGAATAGACAGATATGTGATGAACACACAAAATGTAATACGAGAAAAAGAGAGTTCTTTTTATAAAAAAAAAAAAAAAAAGAAATGGTTAGATTCAGCAATGGATTGATAGGCCCATTTTTGCTTGAATATTATTACAAATTCGCCTTATGGATATATAAAGTTTAAACTTCAAATTCAATTGATTAGAATGAACCATATTATGATATACGAATTGAGAGCTGGTCCACATAAATAACTATAATCTCAAGGGGATACACTGGAAGTATCAATATACAATTTAAATTTAGAGGTCTCTACCTACGGATGGAATGATGTCATTTTCTGTTTATAACATGGCAGTTTTGTGTACCTGGTATTGTGGCAAAATTCCAGAGTGATGTCTTGATCCTGTTAAGTACTAGTAGTGCCACCACCACGAAGAGGAGAGAAGAATCATATTAGCAAATTAGGAATCGGTGACAAATCAAAAAATACATATTGCACTCATGGAATGAAAATCGCTTCCATTTTATAATGCTTGATTATGTTAAAAAATAACTTGGATCAATCAACCTTCATTTCCTCGAATCCAAATTCTACAACTCTCAATAATTCTACTTGGCAATTTGACATTGAGTAAGATATCTCCACTAACTTTCCAAATGTTACATTAGATCTAAATTTGTGACATACATCATGATTATAACATCAATTTGCATGCATAGATGTAGTCCACGTCTTCTAACTTTTTTTGTCAACGAGATCCCTAAATGATATGCCTTTTTCTTTTTTTTTTTTTTTTGTGTGTGTTATTCCATCCATTAAGCATATCAATAGAAGTACCTTGAGCTATCTTCGTGTTCTTGGAGTTGTCAAATAATGTGTCAACCAAGTATAGAGGGATAACTGAATATGGGAACAGATAGAGTGAATACCATGTGAATAGAGTTACTCGAATTGTACATATCTAACTAAAGGAGCGCAACCAATACCTACATTTGTAAATAAGCTTTTCCCAAAAATTGAGTCCAGCTCCACTACGGAAGTAACCGCTCATTAGTGCCAAGAATTGCAAAAACATCACGCCTTCGGTGTCTTTGAAATTCAATGAGTCGGGGTATTTGCGAGCTAAATATAGGCATATGTCTTTCGGGACACAACAACAAAAAAGTTAATTCAAGTAAACAACAAAGGAAATGAGATAAGACGAGAAAGTGTAAAATCATACCCATATGGCCGGAAAACATAAGTCTGCGGATGATTTTGTCCTTCGGGGTACATTTTAGCCTCCTGGCCAGGTACCATATAACCTCCTTACGATCAGGAGCATGTTCATTAGCAGACTTTAGGGCTTTGTAAATAATTGTAGGTTCGGGATCAAATTTGTCTACTAATGCCTTTACCATCGTTACTCTTCCTCCCCGAGCAGCATAGACGAGGACTCTCTTAGGATCGAGATCTTCACATTTTGGAGGGAAGTGCTTGACCAGCTTCTCGACCAACTGATCTTGTGCGGCCATAATCGCAACATCGAGCATAGTTAAGTCATCACTTTCTATTTTCATAACGCTGGTTATCATTGCTGTGCGGTTTTTATTGAGGATCATCTCGATTTTTTTCCAATCACCTTTCACTGCGGCTTGAAACCATAATCGATAGTCTTTATTGACCACCGCTTTCGGCGAGACTGCAAAAATTGCAAATTGAGGCTTTTGCACTCCTTGTTTTTTAGGTCAAGTGTAATCATTGTGCTTGCTCAAAGTTCCAATAAAATGCAGATGCAAGCGAAGAGGCGGTGGTTTACTCAACGAACCTTTTTCACCTTCCTTTACTCTTTGTAAGTGAAAAAATACTTTTCACTTGAGCTATCTTAATTATCATTCAAGATATTATTTTGATTTTAAAAATGGTGTGGAGATTATATTTGAATTAATATATTAGCATGCTGAAATATCCCACGGCACTTAATTATGAGAGTTATATGCTGTTTATATACATGTAGTTTCTCTTCTCTTATCAACTTAAGTTTTGCAGTTGGACAGGATCTACACTAGTTTATTTCACGTGTGCATCCATCTTGTTTGTGAAATTCCAATTTTTTTAATGATCGTATGCAATGAAATTCAAAATGTTTTGAACTAAATACTGTCAATGCGTAAGACATAATATATATGAAAAATGAAAATTAAAAGTTTAAAGTGACAAACCTTTAGATTTAAACTTGCTGGACCTTTGCTTCTTCCACATCTCATAGTCTTCTAAAAGAAGAGTTGACCGGTCTTCAAAACTTCGTTCTTCGTGCACCTCTTTATTACCAAAGAGAGAAATAACCTTGGAAAAATTAGTTAACAGTTTGTACGGTTTAGAAAAACTCAAGATATTATTCAGATTTTAAAAAATTATGAAAAGATTATATTTCAATGTATATGTCAACATTTGTATGCTCTGAATGTTTGGGATTAAAAAAGTTAAAATGCATGAAACATGAGAATTATGAAAAACAAAAGTTCAAAGTTCAAAGTGACAACCGTCTGGTTTTGCGACTGTCTTGGCAAGCTTGATCAGTTGCCATGTCTAATGAACTCAAGTCTATGCGAAACTCTTTGCCACCAAAAAGAGAAATGCACATAAATAACTTAAGAAAAATTAATTACACTTTACATGCTTTAGATCATGTATACATGACTCGTATCAGGCTCATTCAATGCATGGAATTTTTTGTATTAAACTTAGATGCAAACTTGTAGCCCTTTGCTCATCATGAAATTGCTTTGTAGGACAATCAGCGGAAAATTCAATTTGTGTATTAAGTAGACATAGAAATTGATTAGTCCTCATGAGGTAATTGTTTAGACAAAACTATCTTGATAATAGGAAATTTTCTGGTAATTAACCTTGATGAACTGGTCATTGAGTGCTTGTAAGTAATGAAACTAGGATGACAAAAGGAAGTGGGATCTTCATCAACAACTATAAGGGAACTTGTGGAGCCAAGTCATCCCAAATTAGGAGATTGACTTTTTTTTTTTTTTTGGCAAAAGGAGATTGACTTTGAGTAATACATTTTGTGTGCTCACTGTTTACTTGAAAGGGATAGTCATAACACGGACCCGAGAAAATGAATCAATTAGCAGTATTTGGTGGCCACACATTGCTTTTGCATTTTTAGTTCGTGGAAATTACATATTTTCGGCCTCTGTAATTAGTTCCAATTAAATATGCCGCCAAACTAGATAAAGGAAACAAAGAAATTATAAGACCCCATCGCTTATACCATAAATTTTTCTGGTTTGGAACATGAACATGTACCTGGTGGATTCGAATTTCCTTGTATTTCACTTTGATGCGGCACCATTGGGTTGCTCTCCTCGTTGCAATCTTTCAACAACAAAGTAAACAGATGATGCAAAAATGAGTAAGATATTCAATTAAGTTTTAGTCTTCTTAGGCCGAGTTTTTTTCTAGGCCGAGTTCATTCCTTCCTTTTATACAAGTACCTCACCTAATGTAAACCTACACCTAGAGCAAGTAAAGCATATAATTTTTTATTCACTTTATAGCGAGTGGATTACCTTTTTTTCTTTTGGATCGAAGCGGTTGAATTACTTAAATGTAAAAAGGATTATCACTTGAAATAAAGACTAGACCTTTACAAGTTGGCAAGTAGGCTGAGGCTCTGGGGCCACACATAATTAGGTTCAGTACCTAGTGATTGAACTATTACATGAGGGTGACTGTCTCTCTTTCTTATGATACAGTTCATTTTATTCCTTGACACCAAAGAGTCTTTACCAAGTTAAGTTACTTCTTTCTCAAGCTTGGGAAAGTTATTCAAGCAAGTTATTTTGCAAGCTTTTAGCTTAACAAAGCTATCGACAAAAACGAGCATCTCACTTTGTCTAGTCCAAAAATAGGTATAAGGACACTAGAAGTGTTAAAAGTTTCATCACTTATAATAGTAACAACCATTTTTATTGACAAGTTATTTTTGGCTTAGAACAACACCATGATTTCCTTTTGGGAGATGACTATAGTGAATTGATTAGCTCGAGAATCATGTCTTTAAAGGACGAGTCTCATGTAGTCTCTTAATGATAAGTAATTAAATATTCAAAACCCGTTTGTTTTGCCGTGCGCTCTTGACGAAATTGCTTTGTTGGACAACCAACTGCCATCCGATTTGCATATCAAGTAGACATGGAAAATAATTAGTCCTCGCGAGGTGATTGCTCGGACAAAACTTTCCGATAAGAGGAAATTTTCTGGTAGTTAATTTTAATGAACTGCTCATTGAGTTCTTATGAGCGACGAAACTAGGATTGACAAAAAGCAGTCGCATCATCATCCAAAACTACGAGGGAACTCGTGTAGCCAAGTCATACCAAATTTAGGAGATTTGACTTTGAGTAATACTTTTTGCTTTTGCTTACAGTTTTCTTGAATCAGTCAACTGTATTTGATGGCACACATTGCTTTTGCATTTTTAGTTCGTTGTAGGAAATTTATTTATTTTCCGTCCCTGTATTTAGTTCCAATTACATCTGCGGCCAAACTAGATAAAGGAAACAAAGAACTTATAAGACCACATCACTTATACCATAAATTTTTCTGGGTTGGAACATAAATACGGACCTGGTGGTGGTTCTGCAGGATTTGAATCTCCTTGTATTTCACTCGGCTGTGGCGCCATTGGGTTGCTCTCCTCGTTGCAGTCTTTCAAAAACATAGTAGATGGAGGATGCAAAAATGGGTAAGATATCTAATTATCTAAGAGTTTTGGTCCCCCTAAGCGGAGTTCTTTCCATCTTTTTATAGAAGTACCTCCCCTAATGTAAAGGCAACCCCCTACACCTAGTGCAAGTAAAGCATAACTTGTTCTTCTTCTTTTTTTATTATTATTTTTTTTACATTATAGTGGTTGGATTACTTGAGTAAAAATGATTATCACTGGGAATATAAGCTAGACCTACACAAGTTGGCAAGCAAACTCAGACTCCAAGGCCACAGATTATTAGGTTCATTCCCCAATGATCGAACCGTTGCTTTAAGGTAACTTGTCCCTCTTTCTTATGATAAAGTTCATTCCGTCCCTTGACACCAATGGAGTCTTTACCAAGTTAAGCCACTTCTTTCTTGGACTTAGGCAAGCTATTTAGGCAAGTTAATTTGCAAGGCTCTAGCCAAATAACGCCATATGCAAAAACGAGTGCCTCAATTTTGTCTGGCCCAAAGGCACAAGTACGAAACTTCAATTCCATAGATTTGCTAAATGTAGAAAATAACTAGGTTTCTTAGAAATTTCTCTTTTCAACAAAATTAATTTTTATGGAAGCAAAGTCTAAAAATAAAGAGAAAACATAATGCATCTAATATATGGGATATCCACAATAAACAAGAACAAAACATGTGATATTCTCAATTATGACAACTAAATCCTATACGGAAATAGAAAAACTAACAAAAGAAGGAAAGTAAATAAATTAGGGCCACTAGTTAAATTGCAATTGAATAATTAATGGCAACTTTGTCTTTTTAATGAAGATGGTGTGCATTTTTTTGTTTTGTCAGTTTTACTATATTCCTACTCTAACTCTTACTCTCAGATTTTTGTCATGTCTCCTTATAAGGTGTGGGAGTCAAAACCCGCACCTGAAGCCATATCGTCCTCGCCCCAACCCCCTTGAGAATGTGGAGATCTGAACCCCCCACCTTCCTCTTCCTATGTGGGAATGGTGACCATTAGAGTGCATTTAATCAGATAAGGGATGGAAATTGCGCCATCCAAAGGTTTTCGTGTAATATATAGCTATAAAATGGAAATTTTCCAAACTTTTCATTTCCAAATATGTCAATAAAAATACGTTCGGTAAAGTTTTGATTGTTGTGTTTGAAAATGAATACGGTTAACCTTGCAAAATTTAATTACACTCTGTATGCTTTAGATATTGTATACATGACTATATGAGGCTCATTCATTGCAGTGGAATTTTCTGCATTAAACGTATATGGTAAATTTCTTAACCAAAAAAAAAAAAACAGAGATCATGAGTTTTTATAAATAGGTCTTGAATCATGAATTAGTTTTGTTGGACCTTCTAAGTTTCATATATCAGACAATGCATTTTTAGTGAGTTTTAATTCGTAGTTGCCATTGATCTAATCCGCAATATCATTTATACATTATAAGTGAAATTTGTTACTATTTGGAAGTAAACGAGTATTTCTTTTGGGCTTTCTCAATTATATGTTAGCATTTGTATGCTGTGAAATTCAAAGTGATTTGGACTAAAAAAAAGTCAAAATGCATTAAACACAAGGTTAATGAAAAAATAAAATTAAAAGTTCAAAGAGACAAACCTCTAGTTGTTTTGCCACCAACTTGGGAAGCTTTATAAGTTGCCATGCCTTCTGTAGTCCGCTTTTCGTGCAACTCTTTCTTACCAAAAATTCAATGAATATAAATAACCTAATTAATTTTACTCTATATGCTCTTGATCATGTATACATTATCAGGCTCATTCATCACATGGAATTTTTTGCGTGAAACTTAAATGGTAAAATTTTAAGCAAAAAAAAAAAATCAACGTTAAACTTAGCAAAGATCATGAGTTTTTTTTATTGGTGTCAAATTAGGAATTAGTTTTGTGGGACCTTCTAGGTTCCATATATTGGATGATCTGTTTTTAGTGCGCTTTTATTTTTTGTTGTCATTGATCTTATCCACGATATCATTCATAAATTATGAGCATGTTCTTTTATTCTTTGAAAGTATAAAAGTATGTCTTTTTGGACTTTTTCAATTATAATTCAAGATATTATTCAGATTTTAAAATTTATGAAAAGATTTTATTTAAAATTATATGTCAGTATTTGTATGCTTTGAAGCTTAAAATGTTCTGGATTGAAAAGTCAAAATCCATGAAACACAAGACTTATGAAAAATAAAAGTTCAAAGTGACAAACCTCTGGTTGTTTTGCAACCGTCTTGGGAAGCTTTATCAGTTGCCATGCCTTGTGAACTCCCTTCTTCGTGAAATTCTTTGTTACCATAAAGAGAAACGAATATAATCAACCTTAGAAAAGTTAATTACACTTTGCATGCTTTATATCATGCATACTAGCTCAATCATTGCATGGAATTTTTTTTCATTAACCTTAGATGGTAAACTTCTAAACAAAAAGAATTAACGTTAAACTTAACAAAGATCACGACTTCCTTTTCGAGATAGAAATTGTATCATGAATTAGTGGGACGTTCTAGCTTTCATATAGTGGACAATGCGATTTTACTAAGCTTTTGTCTCATTGCCATTGATCTTATCCATGATATCATTAAGTAAATTATGAGCACATTCTTTTACTTTTTGGAAGTAAAAAAGTTTTTTTTTTTGGGGGGCTTTCTCAATTATAATTCAAGATACTATTCAGATATCAAAAATTATAAAAATTTTATACTTCAATTTATATGTCAGCATATGTATGCTCTGAAACTTGAAGTATTTGGGATTGAAAAAGTTAAAATGCCTAAAACACAAGATTTATGAAAAACAAAAATTAAAAGTTCAAAGTGACAAACCTCTGGTTGTTTTGCAACTGTCTTGGCAAGCTTGATCAGTTGCCATGTCCATTGAACTCAAGTCTATGTGAACCTCTTTGTTACCTAAAAGAGAAATGGACATAAATAACTTTAGAAAAATTAATTGCACTTTGTATGCTTTGGATCATGCATACATGAGTAGTATCATGTCATTCGGTGCCTGGAATTTTCTGTATTAAACTTAGATGGTAATTTTTTTTTAATTAATGTTAAACTTAATAGAGATGATGAGTTATTTTCTAGATCTCAGTGCCATTAATCTTATTTGCAATATCGTTCATAAATTAAGTTCATACAAAATTTATGTATCTTCATAATTCCACATGATAACTATAATAGAACTATACATAAATAAAAAATTATGAATTTATTTAATCATATTGATTTTATCAATTAATAAAATTAATAAATAAGTCACCATCTATACAATATATAAGTTTACAACATTCATAGAAATGCATTGCATGGATTTTTTTCTTAAATAAGTGTATCGTTTAACTTTATTGGATAGATATAATGGTTGGGAAAAAGAATTGATCTAATTTTTCTTAGAAAACCCATGTTATCTTGTTTTTGTGGCAAGAACGTACAGCCATGCATGTATATTGCACTATGTGTTAGTGAATTTTCTTTTCTAATGTTATCTTAAGCTTTGTCATGACAGTGACAACCACTTTCATTGAGAAGTAATTTTTCACTCAAAACTATGGTAATATTTATTTTTGGGAGATGATTGTTGTAAATTGGCTGGTTTAGGGATCATGTGTTAAAGGGATTAGTCTAGTGCAATCTCTTAAAGATAAGTAATTAACTATGTAGAACCCGTTTGTTTTGCCCTGATGAAATTGCTTTGTATGACATTGTGTATGCTTACAATATACTTGAAAGGAATAGTCACGCTCATGGGCTCAAGAAAAATGAATCAGTTAGTGGGAAAAGTGTCTAAAAAGTCTTAAATTTATTGTGTTTGTGTCAATTTAGTCCTAAGCCTTTTGGTTTATAGCCAATTAAGTCCTTTCGGCTAATTTTGATCGGATAATTTTTGAACCAGCAATTCGGAGACCTTTATGCCCTGAACATCTTTCTGATAAAGTGAAATCTCATACTCTCCCCAATATAGTATTCTTCACAATGGTCCATGTCAAGTTGCTAGCGAAGCATCATCACGCTTCTGATGTAAACACGAGCACCGGATGGTTAATCTGATCCCGCACGACTTATTTGCACGACGCAAGTTCCTGGATGGTCCACACAGGGGAATTGGAGTAGTTTGTGGGGGCGCGAGGGAGTCCATTTGTTGCTTACACGCTTCTGAATCTTGGTCCTCCCCATTTCAATGGCATCAACGTGACGTGGACGCCGGTCGGCTAACATGGCATTATCAGTACTAACGTGGACAACTTTTCACAATATTTTCAAATTTTTTATTTTCTTTTTGCTTTTCTTTTATTTTCTTCTCCTCCTCGCTTCAACCAATTTTGAACCTTGGCAACTAGCCAAAGGTCAGGACCAGTGAGGTTGAGGTCCTACTAACGAGGGTTAAGCCCTCACCAGAGGCTGTAAGGATGGTCTCACCGGCCATGGGTAAGGCCCAACCTCACTAGATCAAACAAGGTCAAGCCTCGTCTAGCCACTAACAAGGGCTCGAGTCCTCGTAGGCACGACCTCACAGCTTCTAGCGAGGGCTCCAACCTTGCCAGATCTAGCAAGGCCAAGCTTCATCCATGACCAACAAGGGCAAGCCTCACCAGTGGTTAGTGAGGCTTGCCAAAAGCCAACAACATCAAACTTGCCAACTCTTGCCTTTGGCCAATATTAGTAGTCTGGTAATCAACTAGAGGAAGAATGAGGAGAAGGAAAAAAAATAATAATAAATTAAAAATGCAAAAAATATGTAAAAAATTATTAAAAGTTATCTCGAGTCAGCCAATCGGTGTCCATCTTAGTAATATTTGGCTAAAATCAGCCATTTTGATTGAATTAGCACTAGATCAAAAAAATGTAGATTAAATTAGTACCAATAAAAAGTTTAGGAACTTACCAAAAAAAAAATTATGACTAAATTGTAATAAATTGATGACTTTTCTAACACTTTTTTCTCAATAAGCTATATTAGCTTTTGCATAATTAGCATGAGGAAATTATATTTGTTTGGCTGCAGTAGGTTGGGAAATCTCAATTGTAGCCTTTATACTTTGTTTGGCTATGAGTCCAGTCCTCATACTGTTCTATGGCGACAATTTAAATCACTTTGTTGAAATTACCGGGACAAAGAATTTTGCGTCCCCTGATAATTCGGAAGTAAGCTATTTTTCAAAAAGAAAATTTTTTTCTGATGATTTAGTGGGACTTTCCAAATTATTTAGAAGTCAAGCAATGTCTTTTATGCATGATCTTAGGTACCTTGGACTCGCATTAAGAGCACAACTATAATTGTATGAGTTCCAGCTTAGTCGAATCGACATTTTTGCCTCGAATCATCTCATCGGTTTATGAAAATGTTTTAGTGAAATTTGCTCCTTATTTCAACTTCCATTTTCTTGAAAAGATGGTTGGAGTGTGAAAAGTAAGAGCTGCCAACACTCAACAGGAATGAAAGTTATAGAAGCATGTTTGGTGTAGTTGTTTAAAGCAAACCTCGTAAAAATACTGTCATTTTTGGTCGTTTTGAGTTTTAAAGTTCAGACGTCGAAAACACAACAACGAAATTTCTACCGAACGTATTTTCATTGAAAACTTGTGGAAAGAAAGACAGGAAATTGGAAAATTTTCTCAGACCAAACACGCCCTCAGGTTCGGCCCAACTTAACCCCCAAAAAAGCGACGCTTTTCCAATTTTTCCATCACCTTTTGGGATGAAATCAGAACAAAGAAAGGAAAGAACAGAACATACCTGGCGATGGTTTCGGAATCGAACTGTCTTGGATATCCATGGAGGTTTCCTTGCCGTGCGGTGAGCAGGAAAGACTCTAAAGCGGAGAAGTAATTTCAAGGGGTTGAAGTCGAAGTTGTTTTCTGCTCCCATGGGTCTTCTCCTTTTATAATCGACCTGGGGATGGAGCCAAAGTTCCAGCTGTAAAGACGATGTACCCTTCTCTTTTCCCGAATGACGTCCGCATTTCCAAATTTTATGAAAATTCCTATTTATTTTTTCTTTTCTTCCACCATTCCCTTTTTGCAAAAAAACATATTTCCATATATTTTTGTTCAGTGTGCCGGCGGTGCAAAAAAAATGACAAATATTACGATTTTTATGTTTACCATGTAGATTTAAGGTTTGTGCTCCTATTCTAAGACTGCTTGTATAAAAAAAGACTTTTACATCAATAGTGTACATAATATAAATCATATTTCAATAGACTTTTATTCTGTACAATGGCAATGTGAAATTTTCTTGATACAAGTAGATTTTAGATAATCAAAACAATCAATTTTTATTTTTAACATGTAACTTTATATGGTAAATAGATTTGTATTTCCTTTCTCAGATTATATGTATCAAATATATATATATATTTACAATGACAATATATGTGATATAGATATCCATAATATTTGTATTCGTAGTCATTATCCGTACTTTATGAACAACATGAGGAAAATCATTCTCTTCACCACTTTTTTCTTAACTTTTATTTTTATTGCCAACTCAAAAAATCATTTTAACATAATTTGAGCTTGAATTGCGCTAATGTGTTATTCTCACGAAAGAAATACATTGAGATCTTAAATTTTACCTCATAAGGTGAGAATATTTTCATCCTCAATTAATAAAATCATCATATACTTTTAAATAATGTAAGTATTCTCAAAATCTTTATTTCAGAATTTTTTTCTAAGAATAGAATAATTGGAATGGCTAAATAATCCTATTTATAGTAGATCTAGTTACCTGAATATGGAATTTATGCTTATTTTTTAAAAAGTACGGAAAATGGGGAGGACAAAAATTTGGATGGAAAGTTAATCTATGAAATTAGCTCATATTTACGTTTTTTCCATGTACCGTGGGAGGGGACACGGGCAGTTCTGAAAATTTGCAATTCTTTATAAAATTATTGAGGACCCTTCTCGATTTGTACACATGTCACGGAAGAAGAAAGAGAGAAGAGACTTAGAAAATTATTGGATTTCTGACGGAAGTTTGTTTAATATAACGCATGCTGGTGGCATTGTAGACTTTGTCATGACCTAATAACGTAGAGCACCCCTAGGTTTACAGAGACTGATTTAATGTAATGCCAAACGGTATATGAAACAGTGCTTTCGCTACACTTTCAACAAATTTTCTTCCCCTTCACGTGGCTTGTCAGACTTTTTCTTGGGTTGCTTTTGGCTCCTTTGCTCTTCTTCACTTCCTTCAAGGAACTTCAGAATTCTTCACACGTCTCATTTGCTGTCGCGACTCGACCTTGGCCATCGGGCGGTATGGCAAAAAGATCCAATTTAAGGATACTTTGACTATAAAATCTCGAAAGATGATAAAATCTCGAAAGATGATACCGCCACTTCATCTTTCGAGATTAATCATGTAAATTTATTGGATCACAATAGTAAACTCTCTCGTTCTTTGTGTAACAACGAAAGTTGTCGTGATTCACATTTATATATATTATGTATATTTAAAAAAAAAAAAGATCGGATGTGAATAACAAAGTCATCAATATTAACTATAAAATCCTTATATACATATATACAATGTATTTAAACTATAGCCTGCATCACTAAAATTTCATGTGAAATGAAAATATGAAAAAATTGTACCTAAAATCATTATAATCAATGCTATGAGGACATTTAAAAAAGAAATTGATAAAGGGACTAAAATTATTATCGGAACAAAATATAGGTATTAAACTCGAAAATTCTTAAAAGTGTGAGGCTTGTAAGTGTAATTGTGTTTAGAAGCTTGTAGGCATAAGTATCATGTGTCAATAATTGGTGTTGATTGAGCATATTTCATCCACTTTTGAACAAAAAATTGTTGCCATCGGGAGACTGAATCGCAGAATAAATTATAATGAAATATTTTTAAATGACCAAAACCAAATGTTGGGTAATAATGAGGATGACTTTTGCGACTTCCGCTATTTGATTTTCGGCAACACGTCATAGAAATCCAACATCATAAATCCAAAAGAAGTTCTTTACAACCGTTAAATGGACAAGGTGATTCCATCTCGTCGAATTTATTGGAGAGGAAATGACGACTTCAACCATTACATAAAACCAATCTCCTACATTAAATTTAAGAGATGAGGGCCAATAGCTATCACCATTACGAACATGAGCAAATCCTTAAAAAGCTGATGAAGAAGAAGTAGGTGAGAAATCCGTCCACGAGTGGAAGACCCTGCAATGTCACCCCCTATTCCCTCCTCCTCAGGAAAAAAAAAATTAAAGATTAGATTTTGGGGACTTTGCGGTGCTAAAGGTAGACATCACGTCGCGATTTTAACTTTGGCTACCGTCGAGTAGGCTGATATAGTAACCACCCACGTGAAGGTTGGTGCAATGCCTACTGCGAGACTGGCTGCCTTACAGCAAAGTCTACAACCATTAGATCATGAGAAATCAACGGCTGTGATTAGAACGATTTTTCTTTTATAAATAAGCAACATCCCCTCTTCTCTCTCTCTCTGGGTTCCACCCTTGCCGCTGCCCTTGTAACACCTTGGGTCTCCAGAGTACACATATTGTTTGCTTTGGACACTAAATTCTCACGATTTTGTTCTTCTTGGGGCAACCTATACTACCTCAAGAAAACGCGTATGTACAGTTTGAGGGCGCGGATGCACCACCATCCCTCCTCCCTGCGCATCGCTGCCTGAGCCGTCACATTCTCCCTCCCCCCCTTGGGAGCACAGTGCCCTCGCTGTAGCCCCATACACAGTCGGGAGTCGGCTTTACTAAGTCCTCATGGTTTTGTTAAGTCCTCACAGTTTTGTTATTCTTAGGGCAGCCCATACTACCTCAAGAAAACACGTATGTACAGTTAGAGGGCGCGGACACACCGCCATCTCTCCTCTCCGCACACCGCTACCTAAGCCGTGCCCCAGATGCGGTTGGGAGTCGGCTCTGATACCACTTGTAGCCACACGCGATCGAGAGTCGGCTCTACTAAGTCCTCACGATTTTGTTCTTCTTGGGTCCTCACAGTTAGAGGGTGCGGACGCACCGCCATCCCTCCTCCCCGCGCACCACCGCTTGAGCCATGCCCCAGACGCGGTCGGGAGTCGACTTTAATAACATTTGTAAGGACTTAGGCCCCACTGTGTAATATTGTTCGTTTTGGATATTGAGTCGTCAAGACTTTAAAACGCGTTACACAGATTAGAGGGACCCAAGTCTTATAAATTAGCCCAGACTCCTCCCCTAAGCGATGTGGGACAAGAGATGGACCCCTTCCCTGCGCATGTCCGGGACCGAGGTGCGGACGCACTGCCATCTCTCCTCCCCACACATCGTCGCTTGGGCTATGACACTACTGTTCAGAATTTGAGTGGAAATAGTAGTGTATAGTTTCTACGGAGAAACGGGTAAAAAGTTGGAGATGATGTTCACTGTCAAGACAAGGACAACCAAGGTTATACTTGGATGACCTATGAAATTTCTTGTCAATAATATATGTTAGGATTTGCGATAATATCAATACTATTCTGGTGGATTTTTGTTGTTCTTTTTATGTTATTGTTTATGTAGAGTGGTGCGAGAGTTGCCCTTGTCTCTGGAGACTTTAGTCTAACTCTCGCTTATATGACCTTCGATCAGCTTGGCATTGCTAGAAAAGTAACCATCATTAGAAACTCAACTATCATTGTTACTGATCCTTCTACTAAAGCCGAAATCTAGGTAAGGATTTTGGAGATTAAGAAGGATATAGCTGAAACCGACAGTGCATACCATTCGCAAAGGCATGTGGAAAGAATTGCCGATCTCCCTGGTGGAGTTGCTGTAATTAAGGTTTGCAAAATCCCAAAATCTTTTGTTTTCAGCACCTTGTTTGAAGAAACTAAAGATGTACAAAGCCCGTGAAATTTGAGATCCCCTAATTTCCTCAGAGATAAAATAATTGCATTTATTCATCGAAATCAAGATTCTGTAGTGCTTGCGAGTCCATTAGAAAGTTTTACGAAAGCAACTTAGTTTTGTCATTCCAGATAAATATCTTATATATCTCTATTCCATAGTAAGCAATGTGCATTCAATTAAGGTGGGATGTGGTGGAACTTGAAGACCAGAAACTTAGAATAGAGGATGCAAAGTAGCCCACATTTGCTGATATGAATGAGGGAATGGAGCCTGGTGGTGTTGCAGCTTTATGTACATCTTTCCGAGTGTATCCCTGTGTTGAGGAGCAACATGGAAAGATCAAGAGGAGCAGGTTGGTTCTGATGTCATAGCAAAAGTATGATCTCTCTAATAAGCATCCCCCGGCAGTCGTCAATGTAGGTGTGCACGGTGATCTTTGTGCCTTTTTTGGAGGATGCGCTGTGTCCTGAGATTGACCTCAGGCCTCGGTGGACTTGGGCTCAAGCCATGTAGGCTTGAGGAAATTATATTTTAACAACCTCTCGTGGGGTCTTGAGGAAACCATGTTCTAGTTTTTCTTTTGATTGATAACCTGCCTTATGTCTTCGATAATCTCTTGGCCATTCTAAGCGGAATGCATCAAGTAGAGGATCGTTTCTAGCATTTTGCTGTTGTTTTGGAGGTTTCTCTGTTCTTATAGGTGGTCAATTACAGGTTGCAATTGCAGGCACTCCTTGCTCCTGCGAAAGCCTTTGCAACTAATGCAAGGAGCAGATGGTGATACCGTAGTAGAGTCAACCTGAACATGTGGTTGGGAAATCAGTTACAATGCAATGATGGGAAAATGTGAAGATCTTCTCATTGCTGGAGTGATTGATCCATGTGAGGTTTCAAGGTGCGCGTGACAAAACAGAGTCTCCATTGCGGGGACAGTCCTGACTACCCAAGCGATATTGGTGGAGAAAACTAAAATGCCCAAGCCACCCATTCCACTTGTGCCCGGGATAACACCTTAAAGTAAAACAAATGAGCGGACGCAACATTGCTCAGGATAGATACCAAGTCAGAGCTCTCCTTGGTAAAAAAATATGTGCTTCATGGATGCGTGCTTTTCCAAATGAAGATGGGCATGACATGTTTCGGGGAACTGGAGAGGTGTAATCTCACTTGTCCGGCTGGTCTTCGAGATTCATTTCTGTCATAATTGTCATAGTTGAAGAAATGGAGGTTGGATATCGAAAGTCAGATAGTTTCTCTAAATTGCTTAATGGCAATCACATTTCTGCAATCTAAGGAACATGTGAAAATCTCTCTCTCACATGCACATTATTCGAAAAAGCGTTGTTCAGCCAATGTTCTTTGGAGAGTAGTGACTTGTGGTTTCTCTTAAGATTGAACAATGCCATTGCCTTGTACTCTGAAGATGGTCATTGCGCTATTTTCATCCAGAAAAAAATAATCCCCATGAGTCTCATATACCCTAATAAGAAGCTTTAGCAGCATGACAAGCATTGACGAAGACACATTGGTGGCTAGTGAAATCGGCAAGCATCGTTCACGTGGTTTGACTGCTAGTGACTTGATGACATTTGTTTTCACCCACATTGTGATTGCCATTTTGCAAATTGATGTAAGGGGTATGTCATCAGTTGCATCAGATGAATAATCAAAAGGGGAATGATAAATGAAACAGGTGATTTCAACTTCCGTTTTCATTCCCAAATTGTCAAAGCATGAGTGATGGTGGGAAGACGTCCACGAATTCTGCCAAACGGACTCTCTGCTAAGCCAGAAGGAATGAGGATGCTGACTAGATTGGTGCTGCTATGTCGTCGTATAGAGTTTATTTGCAACTCGGGAACGTCAAGTATGAATAGAGAGTAAACCAAGAAACTGCATCTAACCAACATTCATTTCATCAATCACAGTTACCGTAAGATACAAAACGGAAAATGATTCAAACGCCATTGTGATCTTATGAGTATAGAAAAGCTATACAAGTAAAGTGTGTTTCAAACAGTACTTCAAGTCGCTCTCTCCATGTTCTCAGACAACCCTCTATGTAAATCACGATGGAAGGGGCAAATTTAACTTCTTGTTAAATGTAAGATCCAGACGCCTTCATTCCTTCACTTATAGCTCGATCATGATTTTGTTTCAGCGGTGTTCTAGAGTTAGTAAAATGAATCGTGCCAGCAGCCTATCAATAATCCCAGCATGAGCACACCCCATCTTTGAAATGGTGAAAATGATTCACATCCTGGACAAGGATCGCTCTTTTTGTATACTGGGCAATGAGTTTCGTCAGAGTGCTGGTCTTGGCATGACCTTAAGTTCTTGATAATCCGAAACGTCTCCCCCTTAGTGCTATTGATGAGTCCAAAGGCCACGGGTAATTTTTCACCATGCCCCAACAAAATGCGTTCCTTCTCACGTCAAGATCGTGATGCACATTTCCGGTTTGTGGCACGTAGCCATCTTCCTTCATCTCTATTGACAACTTCAGCAGTAAGGCAGGAAGCTGCTCAATCTGTGAATTCAATTCATCGACTGAAGCAAAGGGAAATATCCTCCTTTTGACTTCAATCCAACTGCAACCGGGGACCTTTTGCGGTCTCCAAGCTTCTAAAGTTTCTTCACTCTTCTCACCTGATCCCCCGTCTTGGCCCCCGTTTAGATATCGGCTAGAACATAATTCCCAGCATTTGTGGGTTTGAGGTCGAAAACCTTGAGCTCGCTCTTTCTGCAAGCTCAACATTGCAATGAATCCTGCACGATCCAAGGAGCTATCCCTAAACTTTAGGACCTGGTTTAATCCGTATCTCTTCTATAATTTAGGCTGCTTTATCTAATCTATTTGCCTTGCCAAGAAGATCCACCATGCAAGCATAATGCTCCACACTAGAGAAATCCTATGTTCCCTTACCATCGAGTCGAACAACATCTTCCCATCCTCGGCAAGCCCTGCATGGCCGCAGGCTCCTAAAACACTAACCAAGGATATGGGACTCAGCGAGATTCGACTGATGATCATCTGGTTGAAAACTAGAATCGCTTTCTCTCCAAACCCAACCATAACTTGATGTTAGGATTGTCGGATTCCCAAAAATTGGATTCGATACTAAATCGAACCCCTAAAACGAATGCGGAAGATAAGCCCGAGAAAAACATGTATCACCGATCCTAAAGCACACCACGAAATCGAGCGTACCTTGTTAGCCACAGATTAAACACCAATGCCGATAAGAGGAAGAGAAAACCGATCATGTTCGATCCGATGACGTCGATTGGCCTTGAAGGGAAGATGGCATCGCCGTTTGTGCTCGTTTTTCTTTTGGAGGGAGAGAAAACGTACGTTATTATGCCAAAATGTGTCTTCGTCCCTCTCTTTCCTCCCTTATATACGTTCCCTCAAAAATAGAAACATACCCCTTCACCGTATCCCTCCATCCACGGGCCCTAATATTATGGGTCGGGCTTTCAGGCCCAACATGGGCGGACGGGCCTTAAGCCCATCACATAAAACCATCATCTCCCACTCGCACATGGTGGGTCGAACATGATTCTCTTTACCTCTCTTCAACATTCATACCGGTGAATAATCCGTGCGACCAGCATACTTTGAGAGCTCGTTGCCATACATCTGTTAGAAATATATAACAGCTCATAATGGGCATTACACTCTGAGTAGATTTAGTATGCAGTACCCTAGATCGATCGATCACATTTATATCTCTCTTAATCTCTTTCAAACAATGATATATATATATATATATATATATATATATATATATTGTATTCACAATTATAATTATCCCAAAGACAGTCATAATTGGTTAACCAGTAAATATAAAACTATAATATGATTCTCCAAATTCGATCTTCCTCTTTCTTTCAAACTCTCAATTTCAATTCAGCTTACTTTTCTAGAATTGTCCCATTAGATCAAATTAACTCATGATCATTGGCAACATTCTAAGATAGCAAACACTAAATAGAAATCTTGAGAATAAGTAAGAGTCATGGGGGGACTAAAAAATTGAGGGACTCTCTTCCTCAAGAGTCTCACACGACATAAAAGTTAAGATCAAACTTTTGCCACTCTTATTGGTCGTCTCATGCATACGTAGTATGAAATACGTATTACGGTATTAACTCTTTTCCCATGGAGCGTATGTCTACACCTTCAATACCGTACATATGATAGTTTAGACATATCCAATGTCTAACTTGAGTTCATGTATCTACTCATTCACAAAATTCATCAGAACTCACATCTGGCATCATAAACAGATAAAGTAAAATATGTTGAGTATTTTACTTTCGGACATAGTAAGTATTATGTCCTCATCTTAACACCAAGTTAAGGCGACATACGTATTTTAAGCTTGAGCTCTCGATTATCACCTAGATAATAAACTTAAAAACAATCTCATCTCTATTTATCACACAGTAAATAGAGGCGATTACCCGTGTGAGTGGGCTGATCTTATATCTGTCCGACATACTTTCTCAACTTAAAAGAATGCACTAAGCATTAAGATGCATAAAGATCAAACAAAGATTCATAGGCATTAATGATGAAAACACAAATTCATCAAATGTGAACACTTAGGGAAATTACAATATTCAGTACATCAACCTCTACGCAATCCTAGAGATTTCATATGGCCACAAAACACATCTCTAGGTATTGGCTTTGTCATAGGATCTGCTACCATTCTATGCGTAGTATGTACTCTAAGTTCACATCTTTTCGTGCAATCATATCCTTGATAAAAGTTATACTTGGTAACTATAGGTTTGGTCTTGCCATGATATTTTGGATCTTTGATGTACACTTTTACTGCTTGGCTATCACAGTTAACCAATAATGAATCTGCAACACTTCCAATAACATCTAAATGACCCAAAAAATCTCTTAAGCTGATAATGCCACGAACTCAACTTCCATCGTGGACTAGACTATACACGTTTCTTTCTTACTGCTCCAACATATGTCGTCATTATTTAGTAAGAAAACAAA
Source organism: Eucalyptus leucophloia subsp. euroa (assembly GCA_017140325.1). NCBI lineage: Eukaryota > Viridiplantae > Streptophyta > Magnoliopsida > Myrtales > Myrtaceae > Eucalyptus > Eucalyptus leucophloia. Next base: position 53,350,710 of record CM029470.1, read on the forward strand.
TCCAGAGATAGATTTCATTTCATCTAAATCACATCTCCTATCAGCATCTGAATAGCCTTCAACTCGCAGATCCCTTCCTTGATAACTCAACGTATAATCAGCAGTTCCCTTTAGATACCTTGGTATTCTTTTAACGGCTTTCCAATGTGCTTGACCTGGATTGGATTGGTATCTTCTCACCATTCCAACTGCAAAACATATGTCAGGTCTTGTACACATCATAGCGTACATCAAGCTTCCAACAACACTAGCATAAGGAACATGTTTCATTTGTTCATTCTCTTGTGAAGTTCTTGGACACAGTCTATGGCTCAATCTTTCACCTTTTGTAATAGGAGTGTCTATGAGTTTACAATCTTGTATACGAACTCGTTCAAGAAACTTATTTATATATGTTTCTTACGAAAGAGACAACGATCTCTTCGAACAATCTCTTGAAATCTTAACTCCAAGAATGTATACAACCTCACCCATATCCTTCATCTCAAAGTTGAAAGATAATCAACTATTGACAGTATTAACAAACTCCATATTGTTTCCGGAAATTAATATATCAACATATAATAATACGATCACAAATTGATCTTTGGATCTTTTGATATATACACAATGATCCTCATCTATCATTGTAAAGTCATATGCCATTATGGCATTATGGAAACGTATATACCATTGTCTTGACGACTGCTTAAGGCCATATATCGACCTCAAAAGTTGACATACCTTTCCTTCTTGGCCTTCTATAATGAAACCAGCAGGTTGTTTCATATATATTTCTTCCTTTAATTCTACATTGAGAAAAGCAGTCTTTACATCAATTTGATGTAACTCAAGATCCATATTAGCCACTATTGCTAGAATAATGCAAACTGAGGTAAATCTCACTACAGGAAAAAATGCTTCTTCATAATTAATTCATTCCTATTGATTATACCCCTTCGCCACAAGGCAAGCCTTATGCCTTTCTATCGAGTCATCAGCTTTTCGCTTTATTTTGAGAACCCACTTGTTCCCAATAGTTTTGCGTCCTTTTGGAAGATCAACCAGTTTCCAGACTTGGTTTGATTTCATTGACTCCATTTCCTCTTTCATTGCATGAATCCATTTTTCTTTATTAGGGCAATTCAGAGCCTCATTAATATTTATTGGCTCATCTTTATCTTGTGGAGCAACCATAATAGTTTCCCCTTTAATATCAAAATGTCGACAGGGAATACTCAAGCGACTTGTTCGCCGTATGGGAGATTGTACACTTTGCACATCATTCCCCATTATGCTCCCACTAGGATTAGATAATGATGACGTCGTCTCATCATGTGGTTGCAATTGAGAATGAGTTGAATTCAATTCATCACTTCTCATATTACTCCAACTTGGACGAACTCCACTAATTTATTATCTTGATCCAATGTTTCAAATAGGGAGTGATCTTCCCCTATTTCGTCCTTCTTAGAAAATTCATCCTCTAAGAATGTGATATCTCGTGATTTAAATTCAGTTATACTCACACTTTCCTGCTCACCTATGAACACATACCATTTCGAGTGTTCGGAGTATCTCATGAAAATACTCTTCTTTCCTTTGGGACCTAATTTCCCAAACTTGTGAAAGGACTCATGAGTATAGGTAGCACAATCTCATGGCTTAAAAAAAATTAAGTCCGATTTTCTACCTGTCCATGACTCATATGGAGTGGAAGTAACTGATTTGGAAGGCACTCGGTTAAGTATATAGGCAGCAATTAACAACGCATCACTCGAAAAAGTGATAGGTAAGTTAGCATGCGCCATCATGGACCTAACCATTCCTAGTAGGGTTCTGTTTCTTCTCTCCGCAACACCATTTTATTGAGGGGTATATGGAATAGACAACTGTCTTTCTATTCCTTTTTCATCACATAATTTTCTAAACTCATTAGATAAATATTCTCGACCTCGATCGGATCTCAATGCTTTTATTTTCTTGTCTAATTGATTTTCTACCAAGTTCATAAACCTTTTGAAACAACTCAATGCTTCAGATTTATGAGAAATCAAATAGACATATCCGAATCGAGTATAATCATCTATAAAAGTGATGAAATAAATAGCCCCATGCATTCCTCTCACATTCATTGGACCACAGACATCAGAATGGATTAAATGCAGAAGAAATTCAACTCTTTTACCTTTTCCAAATGGTTTCCTTGTCGTTTTCCCTACTAGGCAATACTCACATATGGGCAAATCAACTTTTTCAATGTTGCCCAACAAGCCCTCTTTGGCTAGTCTATTCATATGTTGTTGGCCAATATGACCAAGTCTAGTATGCCACATAGTCACATCATTATCATATTAAGTAGAAGACGTGAAACAATGGAATAATAAATATTGACATTACCACAATCAACATCTAGTACAATAAGACCATCCAGAAAGTGACCACAACCATAGTAGTTTGTATTCAAATACAAATCTACACCTCTATTATGGAAGTTCATATAAAAAACAAGCTTAACCAACACAAAAACAGACACGAAATTTCGACAAATCTCCGGAGCATATAGAACATCATGTAGGAACAAGGTGCGCCCACCACGCATGTTCAATTGGCAGGTACCAATTCCTTTCACTTCAGCTCTAGAGTTGTTTCCCACATAGATCCACTTAGTTCTAGTTGGTATAGTCGAAATTCCACGAAGGATTCTCTGTCCTCCGCTACATGGTCTGTTGCTCCTGAATCTACAATTCACAAAGGATTGGATTCAGCCAATAATACAGAACTTGACACATAAGCAAAGTTCTTAAATGTACAAGAGGTGTTTACCTTCTTTGGCTCACGACAGTCGCGAGCATAGTGACCCTTCTTGTCACAATTATAACACCTCACCCTTGACATTTTCTTCACTTGAGGACGTTTTCCTCTCTTGTATTGGTTAACTCTTGATTTCTTGCAATAAGGACTTGATCATTTGCATTCCCACATATTGAACGAATCAATACGCTTGCGCTTAAAGCTCAAAGCCCTTTCTGAGCTAGAACCAGCATTGCAAATATCTATTTTCGACTCAAATGCCGTTAGGCAGTCCTCTGCCAGCTCAAGGCGGCACACAGCACCCTCAAGATCTTCCATAACATGGTCAAGAGCTTCTAGTGCTTCTTGTTTTTCCAGCATATATTGAATCTTCATATTCAATATTTCACAATTATTGCCGTTCATATCAGCAATTACGTTCTTATTTGCTGAAACCATCAATCTAAACACATTAGACATATATGCACGAACAATTAATGCCTATCATTTATGCATCCACTTTGCACAGACCCATCATATCAATAAACAATTTCAAGTAAGGTTTTAGAATCAAAATGTCACTTTGTTTCCAATCATCCTCCAAAAATCCTAACTCAAAATTATTATTAATATAATTATCTCATGCAAAATAAATTCTATGAAGTTACAAAAACTTCCATGAATTACCCATAGCAATCAACAATAATAGAAAGTAAATAATGTCTAACATCCAATAGAATAACATGCTTTCATATAATGCAACTATCCATTACACTAAGCAATATATACAAAGAAAATTATCAACATAGAAAGAGATATTCACACCCAAAAACATCTCAAACTAATCTTAGAAATAAATAGGGAATGTCCCTTCTAATCTATCAGTCAAAATATCTGAGAAATTTGAAGGCACATTTGCCAACCATGGAAAAACTTTTAAAGAGCTTTCATTTCGCCTCCAAGGCGCATTCACTCTGGGCCATGTAACGCTCAATTTAAGGGTTGAAGTTTTGGTTAACCCAGTCCTATAGTACTCTCTAACAAAAGCTACCACTAGCCTCCTATAACCCGGGACCACGTTAACCTCCCATAGCCAATCTAACACTACTTGCCATTCAGGTGGAAGAGTGTTCATCAAAACCGGCACCTTCTCAAAATCCGGCATAAGATAACCATTTCAGATGATTTTCTGTATCATCTGATTGACCCTGACCACATGTGATACTAAATCACCGTTATACCACCGATAATTAGCTAACTCTGTCATCAGCCTTTTAAGTCTTGCAATTCCCTCGTCCGTTCTCGGGATTGCAGGTATCCGTACATAACGCGTCATAGTTCCTGCAACAAATGCAGAACTAAAAATGGATCACTTATAATCCATAATGTACATAAGGGAATATACATAATTTTCCATGATTCATGCAACAAATGCACAATAAAAAATGGATTACCTATAACCCACACAGATATAATTGAAAAAAAAAACAAATTCCTCTTTTTTTCTTCCTTTTTTTTTCGGGTCAACGGTCAACGGTTGTCGATCCAACGGTCAACGGTCGTCGATTAGCGAGTCAACGGGTCAACGGGCGACGGGTCGGCCGGTTGGACCGGTTGGGGCGGTCGGACCGATCAGCTAGGTCGGACGAACCGACCGGCACGTGTTGCGTGCGTGTGCGGGGCGACGTCACGCGGACCAGCTTCCGCGCATGTCAAGTCGGGTCGAGTCGCTGGCTGGTGATCGGCCGGCCAACGGTCGTCGGCAATGACGTCATCGATGACGTCATCCCAGCGGTTACCGACCGTTGGGTGACGTCACGGTGACGTCAGCACGCGTCGTTCACCGACCGGCGCGTGCCGGTTTGCCGGCCGACGGTGCACACGTGCCGTTTGCCACCGGCGTGTGGCACCCATGCACGGCGGCTTCTAGCCTCGCGTGGCGCCCACGCGTAGCGGCTTCTAACCGCACGTGTGGGCATGTCCGGCGTCTCCCGACGATGCACGACACATCGACAGACTCATCTCAACGAGCTCTTTCACTCTATGCCTTCAGAAATCGATTTCAACTTACAGAAACTCGAAAAAATAGATGAACAATGCTCGGGTGTCGGGATTTTTCGCCTCGATCCGTGTCAGCAGATTATTTTCGCAAAAAATCAATCAAAAACATGAAAGGGGTCGGGAAAACATGAACTAGGGCTCTGATACCAATGTTGGGATTGTCGGATTCCCAAAAACCGGATTCGACACTAAATCGAACCCCTAAAACGAATGTGGAAGATAAGCTCGAGAAAAACATGTATCACTGATCCTAAAGCACACCACGGAATCGAGCATACCTCGTTAGCCACAGATTAAACACCAATGCCGATAAGAGGAAGAGAAAACCGATCCTGTTCGATCCGATGACGTCGATTGGCCTTGAAGGGAAGATGGCGTCGCCGTTTGCGCTCGCTTTTCTTTTGGAGGGAGAGAGGGAGAGAAAACGTAAGTTATTATGCCAAAAGGTATCTTCGTCCCTCTCTTTCCTCCATTATATACGTTCCCTCAAAAATAGAAACGTACCCCTTCATCGTATCCCTCCACCCACGGGCCCTAATATTGTGAGCCGGGCTTTCAGGCCCAACATGGGCGAACGGACCTTAAGCCCGTCACATAAAACCATCACTTGAGATCAAGGAATTCCAGGAAACTAAATCCCTCTCATCTGTCTTATCAAAAACTTGTTGAGCTCGGTCAAGCTTACTGTATCTTACATCCACTGTCACCAGAGCACTAATGACCGGCAAGATCGAGTCTAGACCTCTTCGCAGAACAAATCCATGAATCAATCTACCTTGCTCCCTGCAGCAAGGGCAGCTCAGGCTTGCAGCTCACTAACCATTGTCACAGAATTTGGAAGCAAATCATGGGTCTTAAGCGTCATCTCCCAAAAAAGTTCCAAAGCTTCAAAATTTAGGGACTAATTCTGTCATTTTCCTTATAGGACTTGAGCAGGTCCTTAAACTGCTTATGTTCTCAGAGTCAACCCCAATAGTAAAATGGGGTAATGATAACCGCGGGGTCCAGACCACCCTTTATTCAGGTCCCTCGGCCTTGATTCCCGTGAAGCCCTTCTCCTAGCATACTAGGCTGGGTTCAGGAAAATGACCATAACTTGAGATCAAGGAATTCCAGGAAACTAAATCCCTCTCATCTGTCTTATCAAAAACTTGTTGAGCTCGGTCAAGCTTACTGCATCTTGCATCCACTGTCGCTAGAGCACTAATGACCAGCAAGATCGAGTCTAGACCTCTTCGCAGAACAAATCCATGAATCAATCTACCCTGCTCCACGCAGCAAGGGCAGCTTACGCTTGCAGCTCGCTAACCATTGTCACAGAATTTGGAAGCAAATCATGGGTCTTAAGCGTCATCTCCCAGAAAAGTTCCAAAGCTTCAAAATTTAGGGACTGATTGTGTCATTTTCCTTACACCATAAGGAGAGGGAGGCTTGAAATTTCTCATTGCTTGTTTTGGCGAATGTGCTTTCAAATGGACCATGTATAACATTCTCGTCTATGCTAAAAAAAAAAATTGGTATGATTTGGCCCCCGAAATTTGATCCTCATTATACTCTCTGTTCTCGAAAACAAAATTTTCTTAATTTAGCCCTTGAAATTTGGCAAGTTATAGAAAATTGAAAATGAGACCAAACTCGAGGGGATCAATAAAATCCGGTCTTCCCATCCTCCCATACACTCCAAATGATGCCGCTGATAAGTTGATAAACTCGTCTTTCGCAATAATCAAGATAGCTATTCAGTGTACTTTGAACCGTTCACCTTCTGAATTTGAAAAAAAGTGTTGCAAGAGGATTATAAAATTCACAAACACGATTAATAACCCATGACATCACAGAGGAAGGCCCCTTTTTAGCTCCCCTCGGTCTCTATTGACTCCTAAATTTTGATTAGTGTTTTTTTACTTAGTCTCTTTTAATGTTTGTTTTTCCTTTTTTGGATGATAACTAACAAATAACAAAAACAACAAAAATAAACAAATAAAAATAAGAAAAGCAAACAAGAAGCAGCCCATTGGAGCTGGGCCTTTGCGCCCAGCCCCCTCTTCTTCTTCTTTTCCATGCAAGCCTAGGGCCCAACCTTTTTCCTCCAAAGCCCAGCCCCCTTTTATTCTTCTTCTTCCTTCTTCCCTCTTCTTCCCCTACGCCTCTGCAACTCACGCATGCGAAGGACAACCTACAGTCGAGGAGTGTAGGCCGACGTCGGCCAGAGATGACAGATCTCAGGCACCATTAATGGCTGCCCTCAATGTCGAGCACGCTTTGCTGGATAAGCCTGGATGGGACGTCGGTTCGGCCAGCGGAGGCCGTTCGGCATGCGAGGACCGGCGGTCAAAGCTTCATCGACCGACCGCCCCCTCGCCTATAAATAGCAAGGCACCACCTCCGTCAAAGGACACAGTGAACTCGGAGATCTTCCCTCAAGAGACTTCAGGGGAGAATCAAAGAGCGAGCACGCGAGAGATCAGGTTGCAAAGCTCAGATGACCTCCCTCTAAGAGACTTCGGGGGAGGCCGGCGGCAAGCGAGCTCGAGGGGGAGAGATCCGAGCAGGTAGAGGCTGGGCCGCCATAGCTGCCCCATCGTCATCACACGCACTTGCACCCTACAGATCCACTGTTGCTCCGGAGCTCAAAGAACCGTCGCAACTCGGAGCCCCCATCGTGGAGTTCCCCTTTCCCACACCGCTGCGCCATACCCTCTCCACAAGCAGGTATCAGCTCTGCTTGGCCATCGCTGTTTCTGCCCGAAACCTTGGTCACCGCCCCTACCCGTCACCGTAGCTTCGCTGTCGCTTCCCCCCTCAAGAATCTAGTAGCCACCCATCGATGTTGCCACCGTCTTTTCGAGAAAACCAACAATCGCCGCCCGTCGTCACCGTCGGGCCGTCGTCCCTATAGTCGTCGACACAAGCCACCGTCCCAGCCAACCCTCCCTCGACGCCGCAGATCACCAAATCTCTACGGTTCCCACAAAGCCAGGTCATCGGGTCGGGTAGGGTTTCGCTAGGATCGAGTCGTCGGGTCGGGCTGGGTCATTTTCAAACAACGGGCTGATGGGCCGCGATTAAAAAAAAAAAGAGTCGGGCCTATGTTGCAGGCCCGTCTACGTTCTGGGCAAATGGCCCGGGTCGACCCAACCAGTCCGTTTTTTATATTATTATAATATAAAATAATATTTTAAAAAATAAAAAAAATAATTCATGTTCCGGAAAATCAAAAAAATCAAAAATATCCCATGATGTAAAATGAAAATTTTCCAATTTTTGGTTTTAGACACCAATGGAGTCTTTACCAATCTAAGCCACTTCTTTCTCGGGCTCGGAAAGCTAATCGAGCAAGTTAACTTACAAGCCTTTAGCCAAATAAAGCTATTGGCAAAAATAGACACCTCACTTTTGTCTACCCCAAAAACACAAGCAAGAAACTACAACTTGATTCAAGATGGAGTCTTTACCAAGTTAAGCCACTTCTTTCTCTAGCTCGGGAAAGCTATTCAAGCAAATCAATTTGCAAGCCTTTAGCCAAATAAAGCTATATGCAAAAACGCACCTCACTTTTGTCGAGCCCAAAAACACAAGCGAGAAACTTCAATTTGATTCAAGGCAAAATCTTTCTAAAAAAAAAAAAAAAAAAAAAAAATTCACACAAAATGTAGATGTAAAATGGAAAATTTCCAATTTCTAGTTATTAGACAACAATTGAGTCTTTACCAAGTTAAGCCACTTCTTTCTCTAGCTCGAGAACGCTATTCTGGAAAATTAATTTGCCAGCCTTTAGCCAAATAAAGCTATCTGCAAAAACGGGCACCTCACTTTTGTCAAGCCCAAAAACACAAGCTAGAAACTTCAATTTGATTCAAGGCAAAACCTTTCTTAAAAATTAAAAATAAAAATAAAAATAAAATCAGACAAAATGTAGATGTAAAATGGAAATTTTCTAATTTCTAGTTATTAGACACCAATGGAGTCTTTACCAAGTTAAGCCACTTCTTTCTCAAGCTCAAAAAAGCTATTCGTGTAAATTAATTTGCAAGCCTTTAATTGAATAAAGCTATTGGCAAAAAGGGGCACCTCACTTTTTTCTAGCCCGAAAACACAAGCAAGGAACTTCCATTCGATTCAAAATAAAACAGTTCTAAATAAAAAGCTTTCACAAAAAATTTAGATGTAAGATGGAAATTTTCTAATTTTTGATTTTAGACATCAATGGAGTCTTTACCATGTTAAGACACTTCTTTCTTAAGCTTAGAAAAGCTATTTAGGCCAGCTAATTTGCGAGCCTTTAGTTGTATTAAGCTATCGGCAAAAACAAATGCCTCACTTTTCTCTGGCCCAACAACACAAGCAAGAAATTTTCATTCAATTCAAGGCAAAGCCTTTCTAAAGAAAAAGCTTTTTCATGCAAAATATAAATCTAAAATGGAAAATTTTCAATTTCCTATTTTCATTTTTTTTTTTGCAGGAATTTTGGTTGCCATGTTTTCATAATTTGAACCTTAAAACTGAAAATGACCAAAAATTACTTTATTTTGTACAAGTTTCATTCTTATCTAAAACTGTAACTCACCAAACATATTTTCAAGAAAATGAAAGATGAAAACATAATACAATTGTCATTAAAATATTTTTGTGAACCAAATGCACCCTAAATGCCTTGGAAGATTTGATAGTGATTTTTTTCTTTTTAGAAAAAAGGTATATTGACACCCGAATTTTTAGGCGTCTGTCCATTTTTGTAAAAATAAAAAAAAATAAGGGAAAATTTCAAAAAATGACACGAAATGCCTTAATTTTCTCAAATAATGGGCCAAAGTATATATTATTTCAAATAATGGTCTAAAGTGACCAAATTATTTCAAATAAGGGTTTAAAGTGATCAAATTGTCACAAATAAGGGCATTTGGCCGGCGTTAACTCTTCCGGTCATCAGAGAAGGGGTATTTTGATAAAAAAAAATGTAACTATATTTTCAAAAAATTTTGATTATTTTCATCTTTTTTTCTTTTTCCTCTTCCCTTCCTTAACCATGGCTCTCAATGGTCGGCAAAGGTCACCCTTGCCGATGTCGTGAGGGCAACCCTCCCTTGAGTCGAGCTAGGGTCGCCCCTGCCTAGTCTAGCAAGGGCTACCCTCCCTAGATCTAGCAAGGGTGACCCTCGCCCGATCCGATGAGGTCGAGCCTCCCCTAGGTAGGCGAGGGCAGCCCTCTTGACTCGAGCAAGGGTGTCCCTCACCAAATTCGACGAGGGATGCCTTCACCCTATCTTTGCCAAGGGCAACCCTCGCCCTTGCCTGAGTCCAACTTCCTTCCACTAGGGCCAATGGAGGGAAGAGGGAAAAATGAAAAAAATAAAAATAAAAAGAAACAAATAAAAAAATTTGAAAGATAAAAGATGAAAATGCCCTTCAGTTAGAGAGGTTATGCCCTTTTTTTATACTAATATACTCACTTTAGAACTTTATTTAAAAGAGTTTTTACTTCAAACCCTTATTTAAAACATCCATTTTGAGTCCTCATTTGAGAAAATGAGAGCATTTTAGGCTCTAATTTGAAATTTTCCCAAAAAATAATAGTAATAAAGAATGATAAGAATGGTAATAAAATTCGGATCCAGCTCATTCTCTTCAACAAGTTTTGGGCCTGCCAAGCCCATGCGTATAGCCTCTAGCGCCATTCTTATTACTTCTTTTGGGTCCGAATTCCTTTCGTTTCCTTCAGCCCCTTTCCTTCATATATTCTTTCCTCATTTTCAGTTTATTTTTTGTTTTCCGAAGGCCCGGTGTTTCCTTCTTCTTCGCACACGAGCACGTTGATGGGGGGAGGGACTGTGATGTGGAGGTGACGAGGGAAGCAAAAAGCGAGGGGCGAGTGGCTTGTGAGAAAAGCACGGTGAGGCGCGAGTGACGAAAGAAAATCAAAGCTTTTAGAACATGTTCCGCAACCATCTCCGTCCGTGGCTGAGCGAAGGCTTGCGTCCTTTAAACTCGAGGAAGGATACCGGTCATGTCTAAAGCCTCGTTGGCGAACGCATGGTAACGGCGACTCCATTCTTGATCAGGTTAGCTCCTCACTTCAAATGCTCTAAGCTTGCTCTGTTTTTCCCGCATTTGAGACTTAGTGTTCAGTAGCGAAATCGCGAGTTACTTGTATGAAACTGAGGTTGATTTGAAATGAGTAATGCGGAATTGGAGTTTTATTTACTACAATCTAGGTCAAGAATCGCATTACAATCTAGTTCGGATCCCATACTTCGAATTGCACATCAACTGATCGACAAAATGCTTGAATGAAATACCGAAATCCGTTCCATCAAATCGATGCTTAGAAGTTTTTTAGTTTAACGTTTAATTGTTCTGAGATTGTGAACTACGTCTAATTTCGTGCTTTTCTCCGTGCTTTCCTTTGATTTCGTGGCATATCCATCACTTTTTCCAAGTCGCCCATGAAGGAACGACTTGCCAGAGATACCATTCGATTTGCCAGAGAATGCCCGCAGTTAAAGGCCACTACAGCTAGTTCCCTATTGCTTTGCTTCGATGTACATATATGTGTTGGTTCTCTAGAATGGATTTAGTTTGAAATGCATGTGAATGGTGATATAACGTCAACAAAGAGGCTCGATGATGGCCGGAGAGATGACCGGCGGTGATGACCCAGTGACGGTTGGTGAGGTTGGCCGCCAATGTCGGATCGGTTGAAATTTCGAAGTGTGTTCGTGTGGTGAGTGTTGAGTTCGTCCATGGAGAAGCTTCGGTCAACTGGTTGTAGGGAAGAAGACGTCGCTTGAAGAAGACAGCGCAGGTGAAAAAAAGAAAATAAAAAATAAAAAAAGGTGATCAACTATAATTTTGACCGAATCAAATTCTGATAATCAAACTGGGTCGGGTCAGATTTTAAGACGAGCTGAAGGTTGGGCCGATTGAATGGGCTGAGTACAGATTCGGGTTTAGGCTAATGGTGAATTGGGGTTGGTTTGGATGAAATAGAAGTTGGGCCGGATTTTGGTTTAGTTGGACTTGGGCTGAACCTGACTAAAGATAAATTGGGCTTGAATTGCTGCAATAATTCAAGCCCAGAAAATCAAACCCATATTTGGATTAAGCCCAGGGATCGATCCGACTTGCAAGCTCCGGGTTAGACCCACACTCCGGCCGGGTTTCCCGACCCGGTACGAAGTCCCTTTTTTTAATAATAAAAAATATTTAAAAAATAATTAAAATTTTCATAAAAAATTATAAAAATTATAAAAATTAAAAGGTTCAGAAAATTCTTAAAATATTAGAAAATTCAGAAAAATTGGAAATCCTTGGAAAAAGCTTTAAAAATTAGCTTTTCGAGTAGTTTTCTCTAAAAAAGTGGAAAATCTTTAAAAAAATTGAAATCTGAAGTTGAATAAGCCTTTAGGACTTTATAACAAGGATTTCATATGCCTTTTTTAGAGACAACATTAGATTGTCTTTGTGCTTACTTCGATTGCACTTGATTGCGCACTTCAATATCTTGAGTGCTATCTTCATTTTTAGCATGGTTAGGATAAACTATAAACCCGGAAAGTCTTTGATGCATTTTAGTTGGCATGTGAAGTTTAGGTACCAAAAAGGCATTAGATCTAAAATTAGTCCCTATTCCCAAGAACTCTGGTTTCACGAAAGTGAGATGTTCTCCCATATCTCACTTGGTTTTCAATCGATCTAAACAGGTTAGTGACGACTTCTTATGTAGAAATTCGCATAAGATTAATTAAATAAAAATAGAAAGTTTAATGTTACGCGAGATATGGACTTGGGAGAAATCACATTTGTGATCAATGAGTTGTTTGCGGTGTTAGCAAATGATGGTCCATCCAAGATCATCATTTGTATAAAATATTTGACTCATCTCATAAGAAAGTACCTCTAAACCTATTCTCTCCCTCCCGAGGGATAGGTCGCGACAATGTAATGCTACATGTGTAGAATCAATAGGTGAAAAGGTTGATTCGACAATGTTGGCACTCATTTGGCAACATTCTAGACATTGAAGCACTACAAAATTATACGTGATTCTTTATGTCAATATCTGTATATTTTGAAAGGTTTCTGGTATTCACAAAGTTCTAATTGCAAAAATATGGGAAATTTAAAATTTAAAAAAAAAAAAGTAACGAAAGAATCCTTGAAATTGTAAATTGAGGCGAGATTTGATGTTGACCTAGGAAATTATCCAGCTAAAGGCTAATTGACGCTAAAGGCTAATTGACTAAGAGTTATGTTAACCTAGGACTTTCTCCTTCAATCTTGATTGGTGAAATCGTGTTAGCTTCATCATCTCTATCTAGCATGTAAATTTTTCTGAAAAACATTAGAACAATGAAAACATATGTGCTGGTTACCTTTCTTACGGGTGAAGTGCTTGAACCTAAATATTATTTTCGTTTACTATTACTTTATCTCAATACAAAACAATACAATATGTTGAGAGTGTACGGAAAGGGGCAAGCCCCTGGCGTCATTGACTATTCTCGCCACATCACCCATAAAATAAGGTTGCAATAGATAAAATGTGCAAGCTTAATGCTTATCAATTAAACGCATTTAACATAGTAAAATAACACTTTACATGGCAACTTCAAGAAGGCGTGAAAAGTAGGAAGAGGGGGGAGAAAGTAGGTAGGCAAGTCAAAATAACTTATTTGAGGGCTCGAAATTGAAGAAGATTTCAGTGGAAGCAAATTTCTTTGGGCCACAACAAAACCGTGCGTTCCGGAATTCCTCCCCAAGATACATGGTCGCACGCACGCACCAACAAGGCATTGGCTAGATGGCGAAAGAGTTTGCCATTCCTCTTGTAATCTTGCTTATTGGAAGCACTTTAGAAATAAGATTCTGAATCCACCTGACCGAAATGAAATAGTGCACTCTTAAGATTTTTCAGAGAGGTGACTCCCTTGGGGCGCACAAAAATTGGTGTGGACACTATCTAATTGCTAAAAAAGAAAAACTAATGGTTTCCAAAACTTATTCACAAATTTTCCTGGTAGTTGTACTCATGTTGTCATCTTCACCCGACTTTCGTATGCACCCGAAATATCCATTAGCCTCTGCCCCTAATTCTTCTATTTTTGTCAAGCTACAATGAAGGGAATTAGTGAACTCGTGAAGCTATGTATTTAGTTTTACCCAGAGCTTATTTGGATTTCGCGTTATGTTAGGAGGTTTAGGACACTTGCTGAGGAGAATCGCCAAGAAGGGAACTCTCAAACGCTTTTTCAAGGTAAGCTCAACTAAAGAGTTCTCATTAGTTCAAGTGCCTGCACCAAAAGAGTCGACCAGGATGATGCTCACAGCAGCAAAGTACAACCCTAAGTTTGATGCTGTAATTAATGTCTCCAGAGCAGCTATTCCAACGCAAAGAGAACTCCAATGGTTAAGGGTAAGTATCTTTATTTTCATATATGTAATTACCGCACTTCCTAATAACTATCATATCTTCTAGACAAATTTCTTAAAGTATGATGGCTAGGATAAGAAGAACATCTTAATGTCATAACCTTTTTACAATACTCATGTTCAGTGCCTTAACTTTTTTTTTCTTCAATCACTTGAGCATCATAACCATTGAGTGTCATAACTTTTAATTGATTACTTAATAGCTATAACTTTTCGAAAACATCCACCATAAGTATCATGCCAAGTCAAATTTCCAACCCATGTATTAATGGCAATCGAGTAAACGTTTTATTAGAAGTCATGACACTCAAATGAAAAAAAAAAAAAATGAATCAGAAATTTCACCGGTTGTGTGGTTGGAGGGAAAGGTTGTTGAAGAGGTTACAAATTCGGGGTGGAGCAAGTACCTCTAGAAAGATCGATTCCTGTCATACTCATTTGTCAACTATAAAAATTAGATTTAAGTAAACCAACCGCTTTGGAAATGCAATTCAAGAATGACAATTTGGAAAAGCCTTATTGAACCAACTTCTTCAATTATCTATTTGCAGGGGTTACAACTAGTTGATCGAGTGAATATTTTTTTGCAATCATGATACTTATGTAAGCGCCCTGTGAAAATTATAACACTTATAATCTCATTTTTCCTAAACTTATAGATAATAAGATATACTCCAATAAATATATTTCCAAGATGAATTCTTCGGAGTGGTATCAATCACGTGCCTCGTGAATACATTAGATAAGACAATCTGTGCATGGAAAAGTAATGGGGAGAAGAGGACACACTCATAGCTAATTTGATTGTTCATTTAATATCAAGCATCAAATATATGCGGCAAAAAGGGGGAAGATATAAATAACAAGAACCTCAGTATAAAAAAAAAAATTAAAGAAATATAAGCTCCATTCGTTTTGTGAAAAATGTGACTTTTCTAGAAAATATTTTCTAAAAAAATGATAATACTTCCAACATTTGGCTAAATTCTAAAAATGAAGTAGAAAACATTTTATGTCATTTAGTGAGGAAAATCTTTTCCTCCATGCACTCAATTCAATTATTTTTTTCGTTATTTTCTTTTTTATTTTCTTTTCTTTCTTGGTCTTTCTCAACCGGTCGCTGGCAAGGCTCCAGCTCACCAAATACCAAGGAGGTCAAGCCTCACTTGATCTAGCGAGGTCGAGGTTGCCCGAGGCTAGTGAGCTAGGAAGGGCTTGAGCCTCGACCGAGGTTGTCAAAGCCTTGCTGGCCTCTGGTGACATTTGGCAAGGCTCAAGTCTCACCCAGCTCACCACTCTAGCAAGGCCTGAGCTCACTTATGGCCAATTGCTCACCGCCACCGTGGTCGGTGATCAACCGAAGAATAAGTGAAAAAAAGAAAGAAAAAATTAAAAAATAAAAGGAAAAGGTGTTTGGTTAAAAAAAAGTGATTGGTTTAGAAGTGAAAGCAAGAGAATGGAAAATGTTTTCCTCAATTGGTTTATTTTCCGTTAAACGAATGCCAGAAAATTCGAAAAATATTTTCTGCAAAACAAACGGAACCTTATATTTTAGAGAATCTTCAATGAAAGCTTCATAATTTCTTTATGTAGGCAAGGAGACGTAATGGAGTCGCTGAAACCTGACCTAACACACACACTCGTTACTCGAAACACGACTCAAATTTGATCAAGCATTAAATATCATGCTCGAGTTCAACTCGAATAGAAGATCAAGAATTTTGAGCTCCACTCGACTCGAATACATAAGTATTAAATATCACGTTCTTTTGCGATCCTAACGGTTATCGACCCGAGAACCTGATCCTTTAGGATTTGTAGAATTGCCGTGAGATTTAATCACCCGATATAAGCAAAGGAGGAGGAACTGGATTCCAAAATGAAGGGTTAGAGAAAAAGGAGTACCGGAGAGGAATTTGAAATAACCCCTTAGCATTATAAAAATCGAAGCATATTTTGCTAGAATAAATGTTATGCTGCGCAATTTCAGGGATGATTTCATCAGTTAAATGACTGAAGTTGATTTTTCTTTGTCATGTCTAGAGTTTGCCACCGATTGTTCGCTTCATTTAGATATACTTGGCTATCAAACATGAATCATGTTGCACAAAGAAGAAAAGATCTGCACTAGTTTAATACAAGAGATGAGGTATAAGATTTATGTTTTAATCGATGTATTTGATTCCATATACAAATCAAATAAATCTAAAATGTCGGTCTTTTTTATTGCCAGTGAGGATTATCGATTATATTTAACCTTATGTCTATGGTGACCATCAATGTGTTTCAACTTTTGACGAAAAGATGTAATTGGGGTTGGGTTCGATAGACTCCAAGATCAAACTCCATTGGATCTTAGCTGGTGTTCATAGGCGTGACTTTCATGGTCAATGGATGGGTTGTAGTCGGAGCCCCCGGACACAGACGAAGTTCTACTTTTTCTCGTACGAGTGGGGCTATCAAACATTAGATAAGAGCTTGAATTTTCCAACTATTATAAGCCCATGGTCGGGTCAACTTATAATAGAGTGGTCCAGGTTATTGAGATGGGCCTTTAAGCTTAATCCCAAGCACCACTTCTTTCTTGGGCTGGGGTAAATCAGATAGATTTTGCGGAGAGGACAAACCATTAGGCCTGTGATTTGAAATTCAGTTATGGATTTCAATGTACTTCCTAGAAAACTTGATCAAGTTTAAGTTATACGAGGAGTATGGTATCGCGAATCTCTCTTATGTTGTTGTGCCAATGTCCGATCAAAGAAGGCCAACGAACAACAACCTTAGGAGTACATGATGAATTATTGCTTCGTAACTTGATCCCAAGGGTTCAACCAAAAAAAAAAAAAAAAAATCTGATCCCGAGAGATAGCTCCATTGATTCAAAACAAAATTTGAGATCAACTCATTTCTAGCACATCCAAAACTTCAGTGAGCATGACTCAATTGGACCCAAGATTGTGTGCACAACCCACACTGGCTTTGGGCCATAACTTATTAGAGCCACGAGAATGCAATTTGATGCTTGGAGTGTGTGGTGGGGTTTTGGTGGGGGAGGAGAGAAAATTAAGCATTTGTACTTCCTGGGGTCATGCGTTTAAAGGACGTTCCTTTTCAGCCTTAACAAAGGCAAGCCAAAAGCAACGCAAAGCATGCACGTGTATTATCCGTGTATGCATACATTGAAACCAAGATAGTGAAATAAGGCCTACTTTGCCTCGAGTTCACGTTGGATTTGGCAAGAACTCCATGAATCGACCCTTCTTGATGGTCCCCCCAAAAGTTCTTGCCTTTCACTAATTCGATCTTTTTCTTACTAAAGTTCTTCAATTAATCGAGACTTACTCTTCGCTATAACAATCGAAACATCATCATTTTCCCATATTTTTTTCTTTTTGTTCTTGGCGAAAGTGATATAGTAAAAGAGACAAAGCAAATAATTGTTTTTTTGTTTTTTTGCGGAGCATGTGTTGGATATTGCAGACAAACACATGGAGCAATGGTCCACCACATATTACTGGGAATCAGGGTATTAGAGTACGGTGCTTTGACGTGGCTTGTCTACATCCAGGAGTGATAAATTCATAATATAATGCCAAACTAGGGATAGGTGAACATGCGTA
The DNA here is from genome assembly GCA_017140325.1 of Eucalyptus leucophloia subsp. euroa. Lineage (NCBI taxonomy): Eukaryota > Viridiplantae > Streptophyta > Magnoliopsida > Myrtales > Myrtaceae > Eucalyptus > Eucalyptus leucophloia. The sequence continues at coordinate 53,368,592 of CM029470.1, forward strand.
GTTTGGCCATTTTTGATTCTATTGCCAAGATATCAAAAGTTATGGACGTGAATGATAACCATTTTAATAAAAAAATCAATTTTTGAAAGAGAAATAGATTTTTTTAGTTCAATTCTCGGATGAGTTTTTAAGCAAAAAAATATATTTGATAACGACACGAAATTTCTATTTTTCCAGAATAGAAATTCATTTTATAATGATACAAAATTTCTCTTCTCCAACGGCGATAGGCGATCGACGACGAGGGCAAGGAGTAGCAGCAACGGACGGCGAATGGCCGCCGGCAATGACAAATAAGTAACCGACTAATAGCGAGAACGAACGATAAGAACATATTTTATTTCTCATTTCTATTCCAAAAATAGAAAAGTAAAAAATTATTCTTCGATTTACCAAACCTATTTTTTGAGTAGAAATCTATTCCAAAAAAAGGAAAATGAAATAATTTTATCAAATGGATTTCTATTCCAAAAACAAGTCTAGAATAGAAATAGAATAATTATCACATGCGTCTTATATGTACATTACCCGAGATAATATTCAAAGGGATTTACTTGTCCAAAAATTAAATATGATATTTTCAACTTAGTTAATAAGAAAATATTAATTAGTAAAAAGTTTAAAAATTTGGCATTCCTCAAAAGTTAATATGTAGAGATTTTTTTCTTTTTCCAATGGTACATGAAAAAATTTCCCGTAATTGACTATGACAATACGACCTATAAGAATTTCGGAGAGATTTTGAAATGTTTTAGGATCACAATACATGTCCGTTCATCCAAATTAACCGTTATAAATCATCTTGTTTTTTCTTTCAAATTAGTGTGCACAGTTTGAGTGGATTGATTTGCAACCATCAAGTTTAATATGTATAATCAATTAAAGCTTGCGCTGATAGGCTGGAACCTAAGAATATCCCCAACCAAAATTCAAAGTAACAATTGGGCAAACCAAACTTTTCTAGCGTGAAGCTTAACATTTTTGGGGTTAATTGAGTTAATTTTTTTTTTTAATGGTAACCACGCACTCTAAGCTTTTGAGTGGCTTGGTTAAACAATGTAAATTGCCTTCCCAAGCCATCATTATTGGAGAATGAAGTTTGTCTCGCCTTTTGGCACTAATTATAATTGTCCTTTTGAACTTCTCATCAAAGAACAGTAAAATTGCCATTTTTTTCTTGGTTCACGTGCCCGTTAGCATCTCGCCTTTTATTTTTGCGGCCAAACGTGAGGATCTCATGTGATCACCACCACATCATCACTTTGTATGTAGTCATAATAATATAAAGCATCTTTCTTTTTTAAAGCCAACACAGCATGAGCTAAGACATAAAATTAATATTAAAAACTAGGTTTTGTGGGATCCATTGAATCATCCAACCTTTTCACCATCTCACCCCACCTTCTTTTTGAAATAAACCCATTTTTTCTATTTGATCATACTATAATTATTATATAATTCAAGATAATTATTTTTAAAAAGTCCTAATTTTGTTGTATAGTGGTTAGTTCAATTCCAAACCTTTTAATTATACTAATTTAATTTTAAATCTTTACATAATTCTTCAATATAGTCATTTTGACCGATTTTGACTCAAAACCACTAATGTGGATGTCGGTTATCCTACGTGGAAAATTTTAAAATTTTTTCCAAATTTTTTATGATTTCCTTTTTTTTTTCCTTTTTCTTTTAGTTTTGCCTATGACCGATACTTGGCCATGGTCTACAACCTGCCATGAGCAAGGTACCCTAGCCTAGACGATGTGTACCTGGCAAGAGCCATGACGCCCTCACCCGACAAGGGTGTTGTAGCCCTTGCCAGATCTAGATGGCCGACCTAGGCAAGTCGAACCCTTGCTTGTGGTTGATCACTAACCATGACCAAGTACCAGTCATTAGCAAAAGGAAAAGAAAAGGGAAAAAAGGAAAAATTCACAAGAAGTTTTAAAAATACAAACATTATGCACATTAGTGCAGATCAGCCACATAGGATAGACCACCTAGACCACCATGTTTGCAATTTTTGGCCAAAAATTGACAAAAATGACTATATTAAGAAATTATCAAAAGGTTTGAGACTTAATTGACATAATTGAAAGATTTAGCAATTAATTAGTCGCGATACAATATGTTTAAGACTTTTTGGACATTTTTCCCTATATAATCCACTTTTGTGTAGATGTGTAACATGTTGCTTATTTATATATAAAGATAAAATTCATATACCCTAAGGGACACTTTTTGAGAAAATAAAGTCTAAAAAGTGGAAGGCTAGCTCCTCGGGAACTTGATGCTGAAATTTATATCAAAGATCATATGAATTAACTGAATATATATTTCAATTATAAGTTATTGATGCCTTGCATCATCAATTGAAATGGTGTGGATATTCGTTTGAAAGACGGTCCTTTTCAGCCTTAATAAAAGTGAAAAAAAAAAAAAAGCTTCAAAAGGTTTCAATTCGCGAAACTGTATATCCAAGTCAATCATGCGTTGAAAAGTAGAAACTATAAGATAGCGAAACGAGAACTACTTGCATTAAGTCCGCGCTGAATTTTGGGGCAAAACCTGTCATCAAAATTAGCACTCTTGGTGGTCCCAATCTTTACCTTTTACTATTAAATTCCTTGGTACAATTTTACTTAATCAACTATAAACTATCATTTCTTGAAAAGAGTTCTTTTAGTCACGGACTGATTGTTGCTATAACTACAAAACATCAGAAAGGAGCTTCAGGAACACATCCGGCCTGCTTGGGAAAATCATTACTTTCACGTTTAAGAGCATCTTTTCTCTCGAGTCATATTCATTTGATAAAGACAGGCTCTTACTTGAATATTAGATGGCGGAATTGGAGCTAGCAGTTTAGTCGGTCCTAAGTTTGATCTCTAAGCCAAGCAAAAATATTTATATAGTCTTAGACAATCCTCTGGATCATCATAGGGATGTCATGTAGAAGCACATTCGACTACATTCGATTGAACTTGTATGCATTTGCATGTCGATGGAGGAAATTTGGCCAAAACACTGCATTTTTTTTTTTTGATAATATGGATATTTGGTTATCTGAAAGTTTACTTTATATATCTTAAAATGTCTCACGTCTTAAATTTTTAAATTGAACATCTTAATATGATGTCACAGTCAGGCCATGCCGCAATTCGCTTTTCGTGCGCTGCTCACGAGGGGATCTCTTTATATAGTCGTCTTCTTGAACTTTTAAGCTACAAATTTGACCATTTCCAGCAAGCTGAAAACTTCAGTCGAGCATAATTTCCCAACAAACTTCTAAAAAAAAAAAAATCACACACACACACACATATATAAACGTATGTAACTACGTGGATTTACGTAAGCATTATTATCATATGTGTTGGAGCATGTAGAGAATACGAAAGACAGAAAGATTTGGAGCCTTTTGTTTTCCCAAGATTTCCACTGGACCACCACAATTGTACGTGGGGTTCCTGTGGGGTTCCTTTAGGTGCGACTTGTCCCCATCCCCGTGAAAATACCACAATAATGCCAAAAGAGACTTTCACAAGCATTTAATTATTACGTCATTCGACCCTTTCTTGGCATAGCACCAGGAATTGCATTTAGGGCCGGTGGCAAATTTATAAATAAAGAAGAATATTCTCCGACAACAGCCTAATCAGGGGCAATCGTCCTATGTATATGCGGCAAAAAAGAGGGTTAATATTTTCCAATAACAAGCATCTTGGTATAAAAACTATATATATTTAAAAAGACATATACTTAAGCGAATCCCAAATAGCCTTCACAGTTCACAGTATAGTATGAAGCTTGAGCTCAAGTTGATGCGAGTATTTTGTACTCAAAACACAACACAAATTTGATAAATGCACCTATAGTTTGAGCTCATATTTTATTGGTAGTTTGAGTTTAGACTCATGAATAATTACTGAGTTTATGCAATCTTTTCCTTTTGTAATTGAGGGATATCCTATTAGACGTAACCCTAGTTTAAAGATGAACTAGGTTAAAATCTTATATCTCGAATTAGCTTTCACATTTTCACTCTTTATTTCCTTGTAATTGTATGCTGAATCCTAATTCGGACGAAGTAGGGCGTTGAAAATTTAAGTCAAGATAAGTTGATGCAAAAGGATACTTTAATTAAAAGGGAATAAGGCTCCGCATGATAACATTTCTATTTCTCTGTTTTTTTTTCTTTTGTTCCTCGGAATTTAAAAAAAAAAATCAATTTGATAACATCAATTATCTGAAATAGAAAATGACCAGGGAATATATTTGAACAGAAAGAAGAAGTATAAAAAAATAACTTATTATTCACGGGATAAATTTCCAGAATTAAGTCATTTTCTTACTTTTCTTTTTTTCTTTTATTGTTCTTTCTCACCACCCGCTGCCCCCCACTATTCATAGCTGCGCATCGCCAGCTGGTAGCCGATAGGTGGAGGAAGAAGAAGAGAAGAAAAAAAGAAAAAAAGAAAAAGATCTCAAAAAATTATTAAAAATTAAAAGAAATTTTATGTCACAAAAAAAAATTGTGCATCATACCAAATGCCTTCCTATTCTTTTTTTATTCCAAAAATCAAAATTTTATGTAGTTACTAAATGCATTATTTTATTTAGAAATTGTTTCAGAGAATTTGAAAAGAAATTATTCTCAAAAATAAAAATGTTACCAAACACATTCTAAACCTAACACTAAAACTCACATGAGAGGCATATGCGAATTATATTGGAGAAAAATTCCATATCAGAGAAGTGTTTTAGTGTAAAACAGTTAATATTTGATCAATAACTCAACTTTTTAGCGAATATGAGTCCAACTATATATATTGACAGGTTCGAAATTGAGCTCTCTATCGATGATCTGTTCGGATGAAGATATGTGGCTTCTATTACATACTCCAAACACATCCTGGGTTCTATATATTTATTAATATTCTATGATATGCACACTCGAAACAACAGTACGATTTCCAAATCCACCTTCATGATTGAACATTAAAAAATTTCGTTTGCTTCTTGGAGCTTCCTTCCTTTTTCTTCCGACATAATCACAAGACACAAATACCTTTAAAAGAAACGAAAGATGTCCAATTTGACATTCAAAATGACTAACTTTGTCTTATATTCAAGAACTCGGCTCAAGCGATTCGATTGAATGCACGAGAATCCAAACCCCTCTTGATTGCATATTTGGAATTGACCAATATCAATATACAAGAAAAAAAATCTGCAATTTAGACAACATATAGCCTTTGATTGTCAATGCCAATTCAATATTCCTTTTCATTTCACGTATTGTCAAAACACATTCAAACTCTGTTTATTTCGCAGAAAATAAATAATCAATAATATTTTTTTATTGACAAAAGTTTATATCCAAACATTTCATAGAAGACGAAAATATTTTTCGTTCATTCGTTTTAGTAAACAATATAAACAATTGATTTTAGAAAAATATTTTTTAAATTATTCATTTTTTCCTATACGAATGGAACCTTTATTCTAACCCAACCCACCGTTGTCCCTAAAACCCGTAATAGAATTAGATATGGTGATATAAGGACTTAGCTTCTTGAGATCGTATATAAAATTGATATATGTACCAACCTCATATATATAAATTTAATGACACGTTATAATTTAAGGCGCTTTAACGTCGGTGTCTCCTAGTAGGTTATGATGTCAACATAATCTATTGCTCATAAATATTATTCTCTTCTTATTAGCCCTTTTCTTGACATAATCACAATATTCTGGAATATTAAAAGCATATTCCTAAGTTCCAATATCTTATCAAAGTCGGGAGAAGCAATTTTAAGGGAAGGAAAAAGGTTATTTTAACTTGGCCGATGCTGATTCGATAGTGCGCGTGCAAAATGATTGAATACGAAGGGTAAAGAAGGGTGTAATCATCGTATCTTCCTTCATGCATTAGTTTGACTAAAACGAAGACGATTGCTCCCCCAGATCTACCTTTTGTGTATAAAGACATAGCCGACAACGTGCTTCAACAAGACCTGCTACCTTCAAACGATGACGTCTTTAGAATCTCCATTTTCAACCTTCAATTCAAAGGAAAGTAAACAATTCCAACAGCGATATTGAAACTTTTGGAATGGGTATTGACTTGTAAGGCTGGTTCTCGAGTAAAACCGGAGACCGGATCAATTAAAGATGGACTCCCTAGTCTTTTATCAAGCAACCTATCTAATCCTCGTATGAATCGATTTTGAACAAATTGAGTAAGACCAATTCAGTTCATTTTTAGGTTGGAATGATCTGATTGCTCAGTAAACTAGATCATATAACTGAATCCTAACATTTATTTTTCGAAAAAAAAAATTCGGGATCCAAAACCCTAATTTAGATAGGTAATACGTCAAAATTCAAATAGGTGGCCCAAACTCGAAGCTGTCTTCACCGTGCAAACCGAACACTTACGGTCGCGCGTACTTTGAACACAGGCGTCGGTTCCTTAACTAATGAAAATAAGGATAAATGCAGTTACATATATATACATATATATATATATATATATATATATATATATATATATATATATATTATATATATGTTCAGTTCTACTGTGAATTCTAACTGTTGCTATATATATATATATATATATATAATATTTATATATGTTCAGTTCTACTGTGAATTAACTGTTGCTTCTTTTTTCTGCTTTTTAACCGTCGCTTTTCAATCCCCGGCCAAAAGTCTTCCACTGTTGCTTGAAGCAAGAGGCCAGGGACGACAGGTAAACATCGTATCCTTTCATGAAATCCCTCTCACCTTTTTCTCTCCCGACTCCGGATCATCCGCGGCGAGGAGCAGAATAGTGGGTGATGAGTCAGGCGGATGAATTCCCCACTACCCTGTCTTACTTCCCCGAAAGCGAAAGGAGTCGCCATCACCATCGAGATCGAGCTTGAAAAAGAAGATGAGAAACCAGGAAAGAACAAGAACACAACAAACCAGTCAGGACTTGAGAAACTGCCCACCCTCCCCCCTGTTAAGTATAAAAGTAACGAAGATGCTCAAATGCAGAAGCAAAAAAACAGAGGACCAAAACAGAGGACCTGAATCTAGAAACGAAGATGACTGGATCGATGATCAATGAACGAGAATGCTCGAGGGCTTAATAACTCGGATAGCCAGATGATCAATGAACGAAGATGCTCGAGGGCTTAATGACTCGGATTGCCAAAGCCTTAAGGCTTAGTCAAATAGATTCTTTCTGTTAAAAGTAGTTACTGTATTCTGTTTTCCTTTGTAACTAAGTGCTGTTACATATTCTGGTATAAGTACTCTGCTTTGCTTTACATAAGAAGTAAGGAAGAACAGATAGAAAGAGAGAGAGAGAGAGAGGTTGCAAGATTTGAGAGAACAATGTATCAAGATCATCAATGAGTGCAGAAGGAATCTTGATACAGAAGAGAAGAAACTTTCGGAGAATGAAGAACAGCTCAAATCCGAAACTCTGAAGCAAGTTAAGTACATTTGATCTAAAAAGAATAGAAAAACAGAAGTTTCTTCACATTCTGTTTTTCAATTGTACTGAAATACAATGATATGATCATCATTTGGAAATACAAATTGTCTTCAGATTTGTGCACTTGATCTTGTTTGAAGTTCTTCATCTTTCACAAGTCTTGTTTGAAGTTCTTCATCTTTCTCATGGTATCAGAGCTGTAGGTTGTTTGTATAACTTGGTTTGATCTGAAAAGTTTGAAGAAATGGCAATAAGATCACCAAAATATCCATTTCCAATACATGTAAACATCTCGAACTTTGTTACAATCAAGCTCGCCGAAGACAATTTTCTGTTGTGGCAAGCTCAAATTCAAAGGTTCCTGAAGAGTCAAGACCTCTTCGGTTTTGTTAATGGTGATGTTGTAGCTCCTTCACGAATGTTGCACAACAATGATGAAGGATGTGATTCAGAACTTGTTAATCCTGATTACATTGATTGGACAAGAACAGATCGTTGATCTCATCATGGATTAGTGGGGCCGTCACGAGAATATTCTAAGTCTAATCATCGGTTTAGAAACATCCTTTGATGTATGGCAGTCTCTTCTAAAACGATTTACACAAAAATCAATAGCAAAGGAGTTCGAGCTTAGAGGAAAATTACGGTCTTGCCGTAAACTTGATCAAAACCTCTCGACTTATCTCGTAGAATACAAAAATATATGTGATCAGTTGAATGCTATTGGTAAACCAGTAGATGAAATAACCAAGATCTTTGGTATACTAGAAGGACTAGGTCCAGAATATGAACAACTTCGAACCACCATATATTGTTTGAAGCCTCAACCTGACTATGATGAAGTTATAGCTCAACTAGAGAGATTTGAATCTAGAATGAAGACTTACTCCAGAAGTCAGTTCAATCCTAATCTGGCTTATTTTGGCCAAAGGAAGATTCAAATGTATCCTAAAGAAAGTACTTGATGAAGAATATCTTTCACAATCTACTGGTTTTCTAGCTCGAGAGGAAGTTATAGGGGTGGTCGTAGTTTTGGCCGAGGCGTAATGGCTGGTAATAGAGGAAGAATGATTGGTTACACCGAAAGAAATCGAATTACGAGAAAATGCAGCATTTCAAAGACCAGGAGATCAATATCTGCGGCCAAAGAATGTCTTTCCTTCAACAACACAGGGATTTCGACCTTATGCCACACAACCTCAAAGGTATCAAAACAACAAATCTTATCCTCCTCTGTTAAACTCAAAGGAAAGTTTGCAGGATGGGAAAAACACAGAGGTCGCTAGACTAGAATGTCAAATATGTAAGCGACCTGGGCATGATGCTCTCCGCTGTTGGTACCGGTTTGACAATTCCTATCAAGTAGAAGAGATTCCAGCAGCTCTGACAGCAATTCATATTGAAGATCCTAAAGGAAGTGAATGGTACCCTGACACAGGAGCCACTGCTCATATCGGTTCAATTCTGTATTCTTCATTCTTCTTTTAAATATCAAGGTCTCGATACAGTAATGGTTGGAAATGGATCTTGTTTACCTGTTACACACATTGGTAACACTTACCTGAAAACAGAAGTAAACACATTACCTCTTAATGATGTCCTTATAGTACCTGAAATAAAGAAGAATCTTCTTTCTGTATCTAAGCTTACTGATGACTACCCGTGCACTTTCATCTTTGATAAACTTGGTGTTTATGTAAAGGACAACAATACCAAGGCAACAATTCAGCTCGGAAAGAAGACTAAGGGCCTTTATCAAGTCAATACACAGACGCAACAGCCTTTTTCACTCAAAGACGTAAAGCATCAATGCGAAGTATGGCACCAAAGATTGGCCCATGCGAATACTCAAGTAGTGGATTATCTACATCATCAGAAACTATTCAAAAATTTGCAGCAGTTGTCAGATAGCTAAAAGTACAGCTCTATCATTTCCTCTGTCGAATTCCATATCAACTTCATCATTAGAAAAGGTCCACTGTGACATCTGGGGACCATCACCATAGACTCCTTACAAAAGTTTAGATACTATGTGATTTTTGTTGACGATTTCTCACGATACAGTTGGTTATATCCAATGAAATTGAAATCTGAATTCTTTGATATCTTTAGTCGATTCCAGACATTAGTCGAAAAACAATACAATCACAAGATTAAAATCTTTCAAAGTGATGGAGGGGGAGAGTTTGTAAGTAGAAGGTTTCAAGACCATCTCAAAGTTGTGGAATAAAACAACAGCTATCTTGTCCTCACACTCCCGAACGTAATGGAGTTTCGAAAGAAAACATAGACATATTGTTGAATTGGGATTGGCTATGCTATATCATTCCAAGATCCCACTGAAGTTTTGGGTCGATGCCTTTGTTACAAAGAAACTACCTTATAAACAAGCTTCCAACACCAAAGCTAAACATGGATACACCATATAGAAAGATTCATAATACTCAGCCACGATGATCATTTACGGGTATTTGGTTGTGCATGTTATCCATGCTTAAGGTCTTATTCAAGACACAAGTTCGATCCTAGATCACTTCCTTGTATTTTTCTAGGATACGGTGATCTCGCATAAAGGCTATAGATGCCTTGTACCTACCGATAATCGTATATATATCGGTAGACATGTTGCTTTCGATGAAACATCATTTCCTTTCACAAAGATAGTGATCAATGAATATGGTCAATATACTTCTTTGTATAGACAGTGGATTGAAGGAGTCAAATTGCTCGAAACTTCAAACAAGGATATAGAAAAGCAAAGTATTTCCCATCAGCCAGAAGGGAGAAGTCAATATCATCCTACTATGGATTATTATGAAAATCAACAGATGCACCAACAGACTTCCTCAGCATCAATACAGTTCCAAGATATTCCTCTAACATCAAGGCAAAATGATGTTATCACATAAACTCAATCTGGTCAGAATTCTTCATCTTTCTCAGATATTCTGCATAGCAATATTAGTTCGACACGTAACAACACACTCGTGATCTATCTTCTTCTCGTAGAAATGTTAATAGTCATCCCATGCGGGCCCGACTCGGATCGGGTATTATCAAGCCAAATCCAAGGTATGCTTGCTTGGCGAGTATCATGTTCCTATGGAACCAAGATCCATTAAGTCCGCATTAGCTAATACAGATGGTACAATGCTATGCAAGAAGAGATGAGTGCCCTCCATAATAATCATACTTGGACATTAGTTCCAAGAACAGACCAGATGAATGTTGTAGGTCAAAGTGGGTGTTCAAGACTAAACTCACACCCGATGGTAGTCTAGAAAGACTCAAGGCTCGTCCTGGTAGCCAAAGGATTCCATCAAGAAGCAGGACTGGATTTTACTGAAACATTCAGTCCAGTTGTGAAACATGCTACAATACGTATAGTACTTTCTATAGCTCTCACAAGAAAATGGACAATACACCAACTAGATGTAAAGAATGCATTTCTTCATGGAGATTTACATGAAACTCACATGGAACAGCCACCGGCTTCATTGATTCTCAAAAATCAAGCCATGTCCTGCTTCTTCACAAGTCATTATATGGACTTCGACAAGCACCAAGAGCATGGTTTGAAAAATTCAGCAACTTTCTTCTTGAAATTGGCTTTGTCTGCAGTACAGCTGACCCATCTCTGTTTGTCCTTCATACTGAATCAGATACAATCTTATTACTTCTCTATGTTGATGATATCATTCTTACAGGAAGCTCCACTCAATTCTTAAATGCATTAATCCAGAATCTCGCCTTCACTTCCAAATGAAAGATCTCGGCGATATTCATTACTTCCTAGGTATTGAAGTGAAACATACAATACAGACCTTGTTCTTATGTCAAACAAAATATGCAGTTGATCTACTCAGAAGAGCACGAATGATAGACTACAAACCAATTTCGACACCTCTACCATTGCGGCCAAATACTATGACAAATGCTGAAGTTCCTTTGCTGGATCCTACTGAATACAGAAGCTTAGTAGGAGGTCTTCAATACTTAACTATCACTCGACCAGATCTAGCATTTGCAACAAATCTCCTTTGTCGAAGATGCAACACCCCACAATGGCTGATCTTCATCAATTAAAACGAGTGTTAAGATATGTCAAAGGAACTATTCATCTTGGCTATTATCTTCACTCTAATAGTTTAGCAAATCTCTATGGTTTTTCAGATGCTGATTGGGCAGGTTGTCCTATTACTCGCCGATCTACTACAGGATTTTGCACCTTCTTAGGTTCAAACTTGATTTCATGGTCAGCCAAGAAACAAGCTACTGTTTCAAAGTCCTCCACAGAAGCTGAATATCGAGCATTAGCATCTACAACAGCTGAGTTAACTTGGATTGGTTTTGTTCTACGCGATATTGGAATTCCTCTCACAAAAGCTACATCACTATTCTGTGACAATAAATCAGCTATTTCTCTCACAGCCAATCCTGTCTTACATGCTCGAACAAAGCACATAGAAGTTGATTTTCACTTTGTTCGAGAAAAAGTATCATCTGGTTCCATTTCGTTCAACATGTTCCAAGTCATCTTCAAATAGCCGACATATTTACTAAGTCTCTTTCTCACTCAGCTCATCTGTCTCTTCGCACCAAATTAGGAATGGGATTCAATCCCCTTCCCAATTTGTGGGGGGATGTTAAGTATAAAAGTAACGAAGATGCTCAAATGCAGAAGCAAAAAAACAGAGGACCAAAACAGAGGACCCGAATCCGAAACGAAGATGACTGGATCGATGATCAATGAACGAGAATGCTCGAGGGCTTAATAACTCGGATAGCCAGATGATCAATGAACGAAGATGCTCGAGGGCTTAATGACTCGGATTGCCAAAGCCTTAAGGCTTAGTCAAATAGATTCTTTCTGTTAAAAGTAGTTACTGTATTCTGTTTTCCTTTGTAACTAAGTGCTGTTACATATTCTGGTATAAGTACTCTTTTTGCTTTACATAAGAAGTAAGGAAGAACAGATAGAAAGAGAGAGAGAGAGAGAGGTTGCAAGATTTGAGAGAACAATGTATCAAGATCATCAATGAGTGCAGAAGGAATCTTGATACAGAAGAGAAGAAACTTTCGAGAATGAAGAACAGCTCAAATCCGAAACTCAAGCAAGTTAAGTACATTTGATCTAAGAAGAATAGAAAAACAGAAGTTTCTTCACATTCTGTTTTTCAATTGTACTGAAATACAATGATATGATCATCATTTGGAAATACAAATTGTCTTCAGATTTGTGCACTTGATCTTGTTTGAAGTTCTTCATCTTTCACAAGTCTTGTTTGAAGTTCTTCATCTTTCTCACCCCCCTCCATTAAATTATGCAGTCCAACTTCCTCCGGGAGTCCAACTTCAACTTAAGTAAACATTGATTCTGGTCTCGTGTTATTCCCCATTAACACTCCACTCAAATCTAACCTCCCCCGAATAAAGTAATCCCACCCCACCTCCCTCCTCTCTCTCTCTCTCTCTCTCTCTCTCTCTCTCTCTCTCTCTCTCTCTTTCTCTCTCTGTGCGTGTGGCAAAGGGTGTCTCTTGTCTCAGAATCGTTCGGTTCTTGGGGTTGCTTGGAGTACACGGGGCATTTCAATTCGTGGGTCGGTTTCAGTTTCGTGGAATTAATTTCGTGCTGGTGGAGAGGGAGGCGTTTATGGTGGTCGAGCCTCTGCGGGTTCCGAGCACGTTGCTTATTCGCAGAGAGATTGATTAAATCTCTCTTCTTGCCTTTTTGGTGTTTCCTCCACCAAAGGGAAGGGAAGAAAAGGAGAATTTATTGCGTTGCTTTGCTCTCACCGTACGCGGGGTCTCTCGGCTTTGCCGATCCGATTCCCTTCCTCCACGATCTTGCTTCAAGTGTTATCAAGTCTGTTGATTTAGCAATCTTCTCTTTTTGTAGAGTTGATTTTTTTTTTTCAATACTGTATTTGGGTTTTATTGGTTATCAAGATCCTCGTTGAGGGAGCTGGGGTTGTAAGGATTGGGATTTGGTGTTGAAAAAGATATGGGGGTGGTGATCCAAATGATCAATGTCCAGCTGGTTCTGCTCTGTATCATCAGCTTTGCTTCAGCTGTCCAAGGATCTGCAATGACTAAGCCGGAGCATGAATTTAGGAGAGGTATCCGGCAAAGGCATGTCAGCTCCATCATTTGAGCTATTGTTCTTCTCTTGATTTCAATGTGCTATTTCTATGCGGAATTGTGTAAAAATCACACTTGGCGGTCCTTAATTGCAAGTTCTAGTTCGATGTTTTCCTGAATTAAAATTGTAGGTTTCAGCATTGTCTCTTCACAGCTAAAGCTTTCCCATCTGGGCAATGCTTGCTAGATCATGGTTTACCCCATGAACGGCCAGGCATGGTTTGCATAGACGTTTATGCTGTATATCTTCATTTATATAGGCTTTTCTGAATTTACTATTTTCTGTCATATAGTTGGTTTTTGCTAAATCTAGATCAGCAGAGATGCAAATCTTACCTAGACCAATCGAAAGCAAAATGGATTTGAAGCTTTCATATTGTTGCATGGGCAGTTTAATAGTCTGTCGATTTTTATTTTTTTTAACATACTTTTGAAGTCCTTTTCACCAACGCTAGAAAAGTAGTATTCTTGTCGACAACTTGCATGAAGTAAGAGCAAGAGAAAGCAGAGAAGTTCTAGACCAAATCAACTAATTACAAACAAATTCATTTTCCCCTCCTGCCTATGCTTAACTTATGAGAGGCTGCGAATAACCTATCTTCACATTCATCTCATCTATTACTACCCCTTAATTTTCTAGTTCGTTGTCTCTAGGGCCGTTTCAAACAAGGAAAGAAAGATGTGCGACCAGGACCAACAATGTCGCACCCGAGCGTATTCTCTTGCAATTCCTACACAACATGTGGCACCACGCGATGGAATGCTTAGAGATCTCGACTTCCTCAATGAATGGTCATTAATGGGGTCGGCGAACTGAAGCTCTGAAGAGCGCTTTCCATCCTTTCTTTCTAGTTCCCCTCGTTAATGGGTTCCGACCGCGGGCAACCCCGCAAGGGAAAATCCCCAAAAATAGGGGACGGGACATGACCATTTCAAGCTCGAAGCGCCCGCTCGAGGCAAAGATCTTATGACTCGTATTGCCATCCGAACAGGGCAAATCCCATACCCTCTTTGTCTAGGCCCCCCTCTCGAAACGACGCCTGTTCAAGCCCGATTCCTAGAAAGATTACACACGAGAGAGAGAGAGAGAGAGAGAGAGAGAGAGAGAGAGAGAGAGACGCACCACGTCGTTTCTATAGTGTCCACACGTGGTCGTGGAAATCTTGGTGTGGACGATCGACGAAGAGGGAGAGAGAGATCGAAAAAAAAAAAGAAGAGGGAGAGAGAGGAGAGGGCTAGGTCTGGAGAGCGTAGCATGAGGACGGGATCGCATGTCTAAGGGGCGTTAGTCGAACCCTGCTTTCGGGGAATGAGAGAGATTGGCGTGGATCATTAGAGTCCGCCGTATTTTCGCATTCACAATTCGCCTTCATGTCCCTTAGTTGACATGTTTCGAGGATCGGCTCATCAGTTCCCTCATAACGTGTTTGTGCCTACGCTCGGTTATTGGGCAAGTGGTCCAATGGGCCACATTGCGTCTTGGTTGTTTCAAAGGATGAAGGGAAATATGTTAGAAAAATCATAAACTTATTACATTGATGTCAATTTAATCATAAAATTTTTGATATAATGTTAATTTAATCATTTCAGTTAATTTTGATAAGAAATTACTGATGTAAATAATTTTTTAAAATATTTTAATTTTTACTGGTTTTTGCTTTCTTCTTTCTTTTGCCAACTGTTGGCCATGGCCAGCGAGCTGGCCTCGCTTGGCAAGGGCTTCCCTCCCCACATCAGGTGAGGCCAGTCCTCACCTAAGTGAGGGTAGCTTTCTCGAGTGTTTGCCTTCACTTGTACAAGACCTGACAAGGCCGCCTGGCTTGGGCGAGGGCCGGCCTCACCTAATCGGGCAAGGGAGCACTTGCCTAGGCTAGGGTGACCACATCAAGCGTTACCTTTGCCTAGGTGAGGGCTAGCCTTGCCATATTTGGTGAAATGGGCAAGCCTAAAGAAGTGATTTCCTTCTTGAGCCCGGCCTGCTCAAGCCAAATCATCTTCATATAGAAAAATATTTATTTTATCATTGTTGATGTGAATGCTTACACGACACGGCTGGTATTGTCATAGACAATTTTTAATAATTTTTTATTTCTTTAATAATTTTTTTTCCTTTCTTCTTTCTTTTGCCAACCATTGGCATCGGTCATCACCAAGCAGGCCGACATGACCTAGGCGAGGGTTGCCATCACTCGCCAAAGGTAAGGCAAGATTGGGCAAACCCTATCTAGGGCTCCCTTGACAAATCTAGCGAGGCCGGTCCTCGCTTGGGCCAAGGTGGCCAAGGTTGCCTAACCTAGGCGAGGGCCAACCTCAACATATTTGGCAAGGGGAGCCGGCGAGATTACCCTGGCCTGGGCAAGGGCCGACCTCGCCCAATCTAGCAAGGCTGTCCTAGCCTAGGCGAGGTCTGACCTCACCGGATTTGGTGAGGGGAGCCCTCATTGTGGCTTACCTTGGCCAAGTCTCTCCTTTGGTGGGCGACAACAATCCTTGCCTAGGCAAGGTCAACTCACCCTGCCATTGCTTGTGACCATTCACTAGCAAAAGGAATAAGAAAAGAAAAAAGAAAAAAACGGACAAATAATTAAAAAATAAAAAAAAATTTACAATGTTATTACAAATTATTCATGTTAGTGACAACCATACTATGTAAGTTAACCGCCTCTACGTCAGCCAATCCAGTTAAAATTAATTAGAAGGACAAAATTGGTAGTAGGTCAAAAATTTTAGGACTAAATTCACATATTCAAAAGGTTTATGACTAAATCAGTAATACAATACGTTTAGTAATTTTTGTAAAACTTTTCCCAAGAGCAAAATGGGCAAGCCTAGAGAAGCAATTCCCTTCCTAAACCCGGCCCACTGAATCCTAATCATTTTCATATAAAAACGTAATTTATTTTTCTAATCATTGTGGGGCTTGAACATGGATCTTCCCGCCCTGCCCATTAATCATCAGCTCAAATCTTGCGCTTTCGAACTTTCATTTCACATTTTCGTGTCCACAATGAATTAAAGGAAAAGAGCCACGTGACGAGTTCACTCCAACTTGGGAGACCCTTGTTTTATATTCTTCTGACGATGACCTAGAGGGCACAAGGGCCACTAGCTCTTTATGGAGCATTAAAAAATCGTTTACGTTTCCGGTCAACGCATTCAACGGTCTTGATCCTTCGTCGGCAGGAACGGTCAAATTCTCCTCCGGTTGCTTTCCCTCGGGGTCTTTGTCCTTTCATACCATCCATCGTCATGCACATCTTTCAGATTGTCTAAATCTTCAACATCATTTTTATAATTTAATTTATTGCCACAAATTATTTTTATAATTAAGCACCGATGTCTATCTTCTTTCAAAATGCATAGTCAACGAACTGTTGTTTCGAGTAGCAAAAGGTGAAACCTGGTGTATTCGCAGAGAGAGCTGCAGCACATAGAGAAACAATGTGATTTGTTGGTATAAACATGAATGGAGAGGTTCACTGGAAGAGGGATTGACATGATCGTAGGTTAAGATAGAGAATATAAAATTGTGATGCGAATGGCCTTCTCTGATTGGATGATGAAAATATATTTATATTGCTGCCTCAAAACGAATTTAGAATGTAAGGGGGGCTTCTATTGTCTCCTGAGAGACGACACACCGTTCTAAAAGCGTCGTACCTCCAACACAAAATAAGTTAGCTCCTAAATAGTTCAAATGAATGCTCAAGAGTTTGATCCTTGAGTATTTGGAGAAGTGTCCATAGATTTAATCACTTGATATGGCAAAGAAGGATGAACTGGATTTGGAAAAAGAAGGGTTGAAGGAAAGGAATACCAGAGAGCAATCTAGAATACTCATTCATTTGAAAATGACCCTAATACTTATCAAACCGAATTACATTTTCCTTGAATATTTGTTATCGTGTAGGTTACACGGACGAAATTCATCAGTCAAATTACTAAGGTTTTTTTTTTTTTTTCTTTTTGTCATGTCTTGAGTTTATCGCTAGCTGTTTTATTTACTTAAATATTATTCATTTTGGAACATGAATCATGTTGCCTAAAAAAGAAAAAAAAATCTGTACTAACTTAATTCAAAGGATAGATATCATATATATATGTTGTTAATTGGTCTGTTCGATTTCATATCGGGCAAATTTGATCTTATCTGGTTGCTAGCAACAGCTATCAATCATGTCAAAGTTATGCTATCAATCATGTAAAAGTTAACATTTATATGAGGACCAATTAAGTGCTACAACTTCTGATGAAAGATGCGATTTGGGTTGGGTTTTGGAGGACTCAAAGAGCAATCTCCATTGGATCCAGTAGAGTCAATAATGCAATTGCTCATTTTTTGTCAAAACACCAAGGACAGACAAAGTTCTACTTTTTCTCGTGAGCGTGGAGCTATCAAAGATTAGGTAATAGCTTGAATTTTTCCCCAGGGTGGGCTCTACTTATAATAGAATGGTCGAGGTCATCGAAATGGGCTGGGATATCGTTTGGCCTGTGATTTGAAGTTCAGCTACGGATCCGTAATGCACACGATCGAATTTTAAAGTTATATGAAGAAAACATGTATCGCGACTCTCTTTTTTGTGTTTCTGCCCATGTCGTACCAGGAAATTTCTCAGGTGAACGCATGCACTAGAAGCACAAAGAAGGCCAGCGCTGGTCGACCGTAGGGATTCATGATGATGGTCAGAACCTGTTCTGATGTCAAAAAAATTCCGTGGGACTACTATGGAGTGTTCTAAAAATTCAAATTGTAATATAACGAAAGTGATTTTGATTTTTGTATAAAGTCGACTTGTTTTTGGCACGTGCTGTAACACCAGCAAACCATGTATCAATGTCCATGACTCAATTGGACATAAAATTATATGCACAAACACATACACACACATTAGATTTCCTTCTTCCTTTTTTTTTTTTTTTTTGTGAACTGGGATTAATTAAATCTATTAGAGTGATTTCAAGATGTCAAATTAAAAACAAAGAACAAGTGAAAGTCCTGGCAAAGAGAGAATGAACAACACCGCTCTAGCTATAATTTATGTTTAATATAAGCTTGTGCAAGAACTCTTTTGCTATATTATTTAACATCACATTGGATCTCAAAGCAAATGAAGCCAGATATTCAAGGGATTATTTATTTCGAAATCCAATATTATATTGTCAATTTTACTAGTTAATAAACAAATAAAATTTAGATATCTAGCATTTTTCAAAAGAAAGAGGATTTTTCTTTCCAACGTTACATGAAAAGAATCCTATAATCGACAATATCACCTGAAAGAGTCACGAAGACATTTTGGAATGCCCTTGGATCACAATATATTTCCACCCATCGAAATCAACTATTTTTAATCATCTTTTCTTCTTTTGACCATAGTTGTGTTAAAATACACATGTGAGTTGTGTTAGAAAGGTTATACATTAAATAATTGGTATGTATAGTAGTTAATATATTTCAATTGACTTATAACTTATTCACTTAAGACTTTTAAGTGAATGGCAATCTCCTCAAATGAGGTATCGACTTCTGTTGGTGGGCCCCCAACCTATTCTAATGTTTGGTGAGTATCTCAAGGAAGAATTATGGTAACCAGCCCAGTTTCCGAATAGGTGGGCCCTCCTCATTAAGAGTTATCTCAGTTGGCTCATAATTTATAAACTTAAATTTCTGAGTAATTTAGCTCTCTCTTGGCAATCTTTCAAGTGAATGTATTAGGTTTCTACTATGCGTTCCTAATAGTTTAAGTGGACGAAGCAATTTTTTCCAAACCATAATTTTAGGTATGTGCATGGAGATTTTTTATGTGAATTTCACCGTGTAATTCCGAGACGCCTTTCATAAATTAGCGGATTGATTTGCAACCATCCAGTTTAATATGCATGATCTATTCAAGCTTACACTGATATGGTGAGCACGTGAGCATCTCTCCTCATCACAACCACATCATCACTTTACATATCGACGTCATAATATAGTAATGATGTAAACAAGTTTCTTTCCTTTAATGCCACGGACCATATAGCCCAACCTAATGAGCTAAGACGCTAGATGAATCTCCTTTTAGATATAACCCGTCTTTTTTTTTTTTTTTAATTTGGGCCAAATTATATGATTCACCTTCAAGTAGATGAGTAATCTGCTGCTTATATAAATGAAGATAAAGTTTATATACAAATTGTCCCATAAAATGCACAAACATTGGCTTGAGTCTCAATTCTGCGCTATATTTACTTTTGTCTCATAAAAATACATCAACTTTAGTTTGTCTTTTGATTCTACGCCAACTTTTTTTCCCTCAAAGAAAGTACAAATTTCAGTTGGTACCCAAATCGACCCCATTAAACGTGATTGCTAAATTCAGAATCAAATGGGTTGTGTCAAATTATCTTGCAGCATAATCACATAGGCTAAGCGGTGGTGTGGCTGCTATTAATCTAGCATTGTCCTCTCTGCCTTTGTTGCTGTCGTTTCATGCTCAGTTGCTGGTTGAATTTGGGTAATGAAACACAGACCCGGTTTTTCAATTTCGTGCCTTTATCAAAAAAAATTGAGTCCTAGTAGATGTCCCAGACTTTAGTATCAGAATTTTTTTATTTTTTATTGTTTGGCCGGAAAGAGCCACCGATCTTTTCCACGAGTTGAGAATACTCGGCGAAGGTGGGTTTGGGCGTGTACATGTTGGCATTCTTGAAGATGGGACCAAAGTAGCTGTGAAAGTTCTGAAGTATTAGGATTAACGGGGCGGCCGGGAATTTTTAGCTGAAGTCGATATGCCATCGCAGGAATCTTGTCAAGCTGATCGGTATATGTCCAGAGGAACGTGTCCACTGCCTTGTTTTAAACTTTTTTCCGAATGGCTTTGTGGAATCTGATTTGCATGGTGAGTGTAGATGAATACGCAACTTCTCTAGGGTTAGATACTATTGTCTCGCTCTTCATTCTGCTCACAAGGTGTAAAGCCAATGTCCATTTTCCCATGCTTTGAGGAGTTGGCAAGGAAGCTGCCCGACCAGAATGGAGCGCTAGGATGAAGGTAGCACTTCGTGTTGCTCGTGGTTTAGCCTATTTGCATGGGGACTCGAGCCCTGTGTGATGCATGGGGACTTCAAGGCCAGCAACACGTTATTGGAACATGATTTTTCGCCCAAAGTGTCAGATTTTGGTTTGGCTCGCACCAATATACATAAGAAAAACAGGCGCATCTCTATGGAACCTTCGGGTTAGGAAACTCCTCTCTTGTTGAAATAGTTCCTTTGATTCCTGATCTCGTATTCTTTGTGTTGGTTTTATTTATTTGTATGACGATGGGCTTAAGGCCCGTCCGCCCATGTTGGGCTTAAAAGCCCAGCCCACAAGATTAGGGCTCATGGATGGAGGGATACGTTGAAGAGTTGTAACTTTTGGGAGAACGTCTTTTACCGAAGGGACATGTCTTTTGGAAAAGAAGTATTTAAGGGTAAAAAGAAAAAGAAAACGCATCTTTTGGACGTACGTACGCTTTTTCTTTTCCCCTCTCCCAAAACCAACAGTATGCTCCTTGGTAGACCAGGATCAGATTCTTCCTCGAATTTCAACGTTGGTGTTTAATTTGTGGATAATAAGATACGTTCGATTTCGTTGTGTGTCTTTAATCGGTGATACATGTTTGTTTTTGGGCTCGTCTTCCGCATTCGTTTTAGGGTTTGATTTAGTGTCGAATCCGATTTTAGGAAATCCGATATTCCCTTCACTTTCATTAATTCTACATGTGTCGGTCGTAAATGCTGGCTTAAAGCAGCATAAGATCACTAATTATGAGGTTTCTTGGGAAGATTCTGTATCCTATTCTCTGGAACGTCAATCTTAAAGTCACAAGGTGAATCTAAAACAAACTCTGTTCTTGCTAACTTTCACTTGACTTATGGTCTCAAGAGACGTGCAGAAGTATCTGTTTGCCTTATAGTATTTTTTAATGTTTGGCCGTTGAGACGTGACCTTTGAGATTCTAAGTCGTTTGCCGTGAGGCATCTAACTTGGTCATCTTGTCACAATATTGAAAAGTCTTCGCATGTCCGTTTCATTCAGGTACCTCGATCCTCCTCACATCACTGTCCCGCCAGGTGCCTGGCGTCCTGGCGCTATTCACCAAAGAAACGTCAACCTCGCTGCTTTGATCGCAGAGAGACCTGAAAGAGGCTAAAGTTTGATGGCTATGTTTTTTAAGGAATTGGTGTTGGTGCTGAAGTGCACCGTGCGCAGTTGCCGGGTGAGCAGTTAGGAAGGGATGATGCGATGCAGAAGAAGCGGAGCATGAGGATCATGAAAGTGCAGGAGTAATCGATGGCAATGTGGCAAGATGGCGGATGTCAAAGCCATACAGTTGGATGAGAGGATGAGGTGCAAGTGTCGGCAGTGGGTGAAGACTGATTTCGAAGTTTGTGCTTCCATTAAACTGAAATAGTTCTTTGCTCGGTGTTGCTGCATATGAAGTTCCTTGTATTAGGCCATTACTTGGGTGGCTATCTTGTGTAGTATAGAGAATTTGTGCGGATCATTGCTTTATTTCAATGGATGAACCCTATTGACTGTTGATGGCCATCTTGCCAATTCTTTGAAGAATTGGGTTCACCTTGATACAACAATTAGCAATGAATTAATCGCTCACTGCTTGGGAGAAAATACCAATTGACCCATAGAGTTAAGGTGTGCACTTGACAATATAGATTAAACTTTGGTACAAGTATGGCTAATGCCGTACCTCAATAGTCTTAAAACATGAGTAAACACCATGATTAACAAGTGCAAAAAAATATCACATCACCATATGTCCTTGTTCAATAGTGATAGCACAAGTCATTTCCAAATCTTCACAGGACGGAAGAGGCGAGGCCAATAGGTGGATTCAACCATTTCAACATACAAGGGAAGCTTTAGTATTGCAGACAATATGACAGGGATGACCACCAACAAAGTAATGGGGATGTTAATCCACTTCCATCGTTTGCTTAGGACAATCACAAGAGCAGAGCCAAAAGCCACGAGTATGAAGACGAAAGAGAGGAAGAGAAAAGTGAGGCCCAGTATCATTTTTCTTGGTAGTGAATGAAGAAAATATTCTGCGGCATAGCGTGAGGTTAGGATAGCCAAGAACATCGAGGTGGCGGTGACAGAGGAGAAGAGAGATAAAGCGTTTGCAACGGTAAATACCAAGAATGAGTCCCTTTTTAGAAAGACCGGGTTACCCCAATCGTTGCTTCCAGGTGTTGTAAAAGCTGCAGCAAAAGCTACTGTAAAGATGAGGGTTGATATGACGCTGCAAGATGATGACGTATCCTTCATCCATTGCCCCGCCTCTTTGACCAAATCTTTTCGCTGTTCTACAAAAACTCCCCAGTATGTCTTCCCGCTCCTTTCTTTTGTTTCTTTCAATTCCAGACTTTTAGAAGGACTGCTCTTATCTTCTTTTACCTTCATCGATCAACGCAAATGTAAATTAAAGAACGAAAAGGGTAGCAAAACAAATAAGGTGAACTGACCTCAAATTTTAGACTTTTTATCAAAGGAGGACTCTTATCTTCCAGCACCTTCAGAAAATAAAGGACACCTATCAATGTGATTGTAAGTAAATTAAAGAGTGGCAAGCAAATATGGTGAACCAACCTCAAACCATTGAAGTTCCCTTTGCATAAGAAAAGCTGCTCCGGAAACATCTGCTGGTACGTATCCTGGGGACCATTCTACTACTGCCGCCATCAGGTCGCAGTTCCTCTGAATATCGTACCTCGAATTTGGGATTGTGTTGTATCCATTCATTAGTCTAAATAACTCAACATGCCTTCCCTTCACAATTTCCTTCATCAGTTCTTTTGTGAATTGTTTATTCCACATCAACTCCGGAGAATGCTCAAGACATAACTTGACTATTTCAGAGATTCCGCTAGATGCAGCATCAAGGACAATGGTCGAAGTCAATTTGAGTATTTCAGGTGCTTTCATACGAGCCTTCCTCTCGTTTAAAGTAAGTTTTGCTAACTCAAGCAAGCATTCGTGGCTTACTTTCAATTCTCCAATCCTTCTGATAAAGGGTGCTGCACAAACATCAGATAAGCAATTTTGCCAGCAATAAAGAATTAAAGGATATGGAGGCTTTCACATTTGTGCCGTGTTCTTACGTATATAGTAGTTGAGAAGAGAATGATGAATTCAAGATATTAATCGAGGAAGCAAACTTCATATGGCTTGAAAATTAAAATGCATGTATCAGAGAACAGATGGATCCATTGATGAACATACAAAATATCATGAGATTAAAAAAAAAAAAAAGAGTTTTGAAAAATGGGTAGATTCAACGACAGATCAAAAGATATGTTTTCAAACTGATTAGTTTTACATATTCTCTTGATGGGATACATGTCAATTAGACTTTGAATTGAATGGAATCTAATCATATCATAGTATACAAATCAAGAGCCGATTCATATTGATAACTATGATCTCAACTGGATATGTCAATAATATCAATTTACAATTTAAGATAGATATCTCTACCCATGGATGAAATAAGGTCCTTTTTCTATAGATACCATGGCATGTTTTTTGTCTAAAGATACCATGGCAGTTAGTGTACCTGGTTTTGTGACAACATTCCAGAGTAATGTCTTGAACCGGTGAGTCGCTGGTGTCACCACCATTAAGAGGAAAGAAAAATCATGTTAGCAAATTATAGATTGATGATGAACAAAAAGATGCATATCAGCGCATGTAATTAAATTTATTAATGCTCGAATATGTGAGAAAAACAAATTGGATCAATCAACCTCAAAAATCTGAGATCCAAATCTATTCTCGATAATTCTACTTGACAATTTGACTTGCCTAAGTAACTCAAACTAACTTTATAAATGTTAAATTAGATATTAAGTTGTACCACATATCATGATTTAGATATTAATTGTATACCCTATCTCCTAACTTTTTTTTTTTTTTTTGTGAAGAAGATCTGTGAATGATATGCTTTTTGTCATGTTAGTCTATCCATCAATCAGATTTAACAGAGATACCTCGAGCCATCTTCATGTCTTTGGTGTTGTCAAATGGTGTATCAACCAAGCAAGGGACACCTAAAAAGGGAACAGATAGAGTGAACCCTGTGTGGATGAGTTGTTTGAATTGTACAAATCTAGCAAAAGCAAAAGAAGCGCAAGAAGTACCTACATTGGTAAATACATTTTTCCCAAAAATTGAGTTTAGCTCCACTACGGTAGTAGGACTTCACATGCACAAAGACTTCCAACAGGCCATTGTTTTTGTTATCAACAGACGTCGCTAAGTCACGGTATTGGTGAGCTAAATACAAGAGTATGTCTTTTGGGACACGAACAGAAAAGTAAATTAAAGTGAACAGTGAATTAATGGAGATAACAAAAGTGAGTGTGAAATCCTACCCAAATGGCCGGCCTTAATAAGGTTCATCATGATATCATTACAAGGGGGGTATGTTATACGCTTGGCCAGGTACCAGATAACCTCCTTTTGTTTAGGAATACTTCTCGTAGCATACAACAGGGCATCGTGTACCGTAGATTCACCACGGACTTTTTCAAGTTGTTCTATTGTTTCCTTTGCCCTCCTTATTCTTCCTTTCTGGGCGGCAACGCAGAAGGCTTGATCTAAGCCGCGAGCTTTAAGTTCCCGAGGGATGCGCTTTAGCAGTTTCTCCACCAATTCATCTTGTCCAGTCACAGCCGCAATATTGAGCACAGTAAAGTCACCATCACCATCTTCTATGGTCATAAGTTGGGCCGTCATTGCTTCGGGATCTTTAGTGAGGATTCTCTCTATCGCTTTCCAATCACCTTTTAATGTGGCTTCAAACAATTGTCGATAATTTTCATCAACCACCGGTGTCGGCTCGACTGCAAATATTGCACAATAAAAGTCCTCAGTCTTTAAAACTTCCTGCTTTTACGACGATGCAAAACAAGGGGCAGTCCTTTACTCAACATTGCTGTTCCTGTGAGTGTCTTTCTTTACTGTTTGGAAGTCAAAAGTTTTTTTTTTGGTTGGGCTTTGTCAATTACAATTCAAGATATTCTTATGATTTTAAAAACTATGAAAATATTATATTTGAATTTTTATGTCAGCATTTGGACCCCGTGAAGTTTAAAATGTTTTGTATTACACAAAGTCAAAATCCAAGAAACACAATATTTATGAAAAAGGAAAAATTAATGGTTCAATGTGACAAACCCCTGGGGCTACGTTTGGTCGTCCGGATTTCTAATCGGGATAGGATTGGATAGGATAGGATATGAAATCTTAGGATTTTTTTATGTCCCGTCCAGTATTTGGTGAATAACAGGATTAAAGTCGGATATGTTCACATCATGTACATTTTTATTTTTTTTTATATAAGCGGCATATCATTATAAATGAACATAAATGTTCATAAATGAAGATGGTGAAAATATCTCGTAACACTATTCCTTAATTTATTTATTATTTATTATTTATTATATTTTTCCTCTTTTTTATATTATTTTCATTATTATTTCTTTTTTCCCTTTCATCATTCTTTAATAAAAATTTATCAAATAGTAAACTGTACTAACATATTTAAAATAAAAAAATACCTAAAATATATAATAAATATAAATATTTAATTTATAAATTGAATGTTTATTATAAAATAGAATTAAAATAAGATTAATTAAAAATTGATTTTTATTTTTATTTTTATTTTCTTAAATTAGAATTCAAATATTATTTATATTGAAATATAATTTCAATTTTGTTAATTTAATAAATTTGTTATTCAAGAAAAATAACTTTCCTATTATGGATGTTAGAAATCATATCCACCTTTATCCCACCCCCCATGGGATAATTTTATCTTGTTTATATCCCCCTTATATCCGACTTTATCCTATCCCGAGTGAGCACCAAACGTAGGATAGGATAAATTATATCCTATCCCAAATTTTATCCCGACTGCCAAACGCAGCCTGAGTGTTTTGTAACCGTCTTGGGATGCTTTATCAGTCACTGTGTCTTTTGAACTCCAGTCTAGGTGAATCTCTTTGCAACCAAAAAGAGAAATGAACACAAATAACCTTAAAAAAAAATAATTAATTACACCTTGTATACTATAGATCATCTATTCCAGACTGATCAAGCTCATTCATTGCATGAAATTTTCTGTATTGAACTTAGATAGCAAACTTTTAAACAAGAAAAATTACACGTTAAACTGAAGGAAGGTCCTGATTTATTTATTTTTTCGAGATAAGTATTATTTCATCTATTAGTTTTCTGGGACCTTCAAACTGTCATATCTTGGACAATGTGTTTTTAGTGAGTTCTTATTTTTCATTGCCATTGATCGTATCTGCTATATCATTAATAACTAATGAGCTCGATCTTTTACTCTTTCGAGGTAATTTTTTTTTTTTTTGGGATTTCTTTGTATTAATTCAAGATATTATTCAAATTTTAAAAATTATGAGAAGATTAAATTTGAATTCATATCTCAGCATTTGTATGCTGTAAAATTTAAAAAGTTTTAGAGTAAAATAAACCAAGATGCATCCTCCAACACAAGATTAATGAAAAATAACAATTAGAAGTTCAAAGCGAAACAACTTTAGTTGGTTTGCGACTGCCTTGGAAAAGCTTTGTCAGTTGCCGTGCCTTCTGGATTTACATTTAAGAGAATGTCTTTAATAACAACAGGAGAGGATAAGGATACGGCAAGTGTTAAAAATTTTATACGAGCATCATAACTTTTTTTTTTCCATCACTCAAGTGTCATATCAGTGAAAATTTGTTTATTGGAGTGCCGCGATTCATTGATTTATTGATTTTGGCAGAGTGAGACTTGTTCAACATGTATCAACTTATTATGAACGACTTAGATAAATCCTATTTAATCAACAGAGAAAGGAATGGCTCCCTTGGCAACGGCGTACCCTGCACTGCTTCATCAAGAGAATTTTGTATTTCTGAAGGATTGGTTTCTTTGTTGGAGTCCACGTCCACACAAACATCTTGGATAATAGAAGGAAGAAAACCAGAGTTGACACAAATCGTCTTTCTGAAACTTACATGTTCCTTCAATTTAGCGGGGCGAAAAAGCTGAATGGTCACCCTAGAATCTAGAATTTTTAAATGGGGACATTTTGCGTATTTACTGTTTGCTTGAAACGAATAGTCATGCCATGGGCTCGAGAAAATGAATCAACTAGCAGTATTTCGTGGCCACACATTGCTTTTGCATTTTTAGTTCATGGGAATTAAAATTTTTCGGCCTCTGTAATTAGTTCCAATTGAATATGCCGCCAAACTAGATAAAGGAAACAAAGAAATTATAAGACCACATTGCTCATACCATAAATTTTTTTGGGTTGGGACATGAACATGTCTGTACCTGGTGGTGGTTCTGCAAGATCCGAATTTCCTTGTGTTTCACTTTCTTCCGGCGCCATTGGGTTTCTCTCCTCATTGCAATCTTTCAACAACAAAGTAAACAGAGGATGCAAAAATGGGTAAGATATTCAATTATCAAAGAGTTTTAGTCTTCCTAGGCCGAGTTCATTCCTTCCTTTTATACAAGTACCTCCCCTAATATAAACCTACAGCTAG
Source organism: Eucalyptus leucophloia subsp. euroa (assembly GCA_017140325.1). NCBI lineage: Eukaryota > Viridiplantae > Streptophyta > Magnoliopsida > Myrtales > Myrtaceae > Eucalyptus > Eucalyptus leucophloia. The sequence goes on from CM029470.1 coordinate 53,396,851, forward strand.
AGCAAGTAAAGCATATAATTCTTTATTCACTTTATAGCGAGTGGAATACTTTTCTTTTCTTTTCTTTTCTTTTCTTTTTTTATTGAAGCGGTTGGATTACTTGAGTGTAAAAAGGATTTTTTTTTTTTTTTTGAATGTGAAAAAGATTATCACTAGAAATAAAGACTAGACCTTTACAAGTTGGCAAGTAAGCTCAAGCTCTAGGGCCACACATAATTAGGTTAAATACCTAGTGATCGAACTATTGCTTAAAGGTAACTCTGTCTCTCTTTTTTATGATACAGTTCATTCTATTCCTTGAGACCAAAGGAGTCTTTTCCAAGTTAAGCAACTTCTTTCTCGAGCTTGGGAAAGTTATTCGGGCAAGTTATTTTACAAGCTTTTAGCTGAATAAATCTATCGGCAAGAACAGGCATCTCACTTTGTCTGGTCCAAAAATAGGTATAAGGACATTAGAAGTATCAAAAGTTTCATCACTCATAATAGTGACAACCATTTTTATTGAAGCGTTATTTTTGGCTTAGAACAACAACATGATTTCCTTTATGGAGATGATTATAGTGAATTGATTAGCTCGAGAATCATGTCTTTAAAAGATGAGTCATGTAGTCTCTTAATGATAAGTAATTAAATATTCAAAACCCGTTTGTTTTGACGTACGCTCTTGACGAAATTGCTTTGTTGGACAACCAACTGCCAATCCAATTTGCATTTCAAGTAGAAATGGAAAATAATTAGTCTTCGCAAGGTGATTGCTCGGACAAAACTTTTCGATAAGAGGAAGTTTTCTGGTAGTTAATTTTAATGAACTGGTCATTGAGTTCTTATGAGTGACGAAACTAGGATTGACAAAAAGCAGTCGCACCATCATCCAAAACTAGGAGGGAACTTGTGCAGCCAAGTCATACCAAATTTAGGATATTTGACTTTGAGTAATACGTTTTGCTTTTGCTTACTGGTTTCTTGAATCAATCAACTGTATTTGATGGCCACACATTGCTTTTGCATTTTTACTTCATTGTTGGAAATTTATTTATCTTTGGTCCCTGTATTTAGTTCCAATTACATATGCCACCAAACTAGATAAAAGAAACGAAGAAATTATAAGACCGCATCGCTTACACCATAAATTTTTCTGGGTTGGAACATAAATATGTACCTGGTGGTGGTTCAGCAGGATTCAAATCTCCTTGCATTTCACTTGGTTGCGGCGCCATTGGGTTGCTCTCCTCGTTGCAATCTTTCAACAGCAAAGTTATGGAGGATGCAAAAATAGGTAATATATCCAATTATCAAAGAATTTTGGTCCCCCTAAGCGGAGTTCAATCCTTCTTTTTATAGAAGTACCTCGCCTAATGTAAAGGTATGCAAGTAAAGCATAACTTGTTTTTATTTTGTTTTTACGTTATAGTGGTTGGATTACTTGGGTGAAAATGATTATCACTAGGAATATAAACAAGACCTATACAAGTTGGCAAGCAGGCTTAGATCATTAGGTTCATTTCCCAGTGATCAAACCGTTGCTTTAAGGTGACTTTGTCCCTCTTTCTTAGGATAAAGTTCATTCTGTCCCTTGACACCGATGGAGTCTTTACCAAATTAAGCCATTTCTTTCTCGGCTTAGGCAAGCTAATTTGCAAGGCTTTAGCCAAATAACGCCATTCACAAAAATGAGCGCCTCAACTTTGTCGAGCCCAAAAGCACAAGTAAGAAACTTCAATTCCATAAATTTGCTTAATGTAGAAAATAACTAGGTTTCTTCGAAATTTCTCTTTTTGACAAAATTAATTTCTAAGGAAGTAAAATCTAAAAATAAAGAGAAAACATAATGCATTTAATATATAAGGGATATCCACAATAAAGAAAAACAAAACATGTTATGGCAACTAGATCCTACATAGAAATGGAAAAGTTCACAAAAGAAGGAAAGTAAATAAATTGAGGGCTACCACTTAAAATTGCAATTGAATAATTAAGGGCAACTTTGTCTTTTTAAAGAAAATGAGGTGCATTTAGTCGGATAAGGTATGGAAATAGCGGCACCCGAAAGTTTTCATCTAATATATAATGGAAATTTTCCAATATTTTCATTTCTAAATTTGTCAATAAAAGTATGTTTGGTAAAAGTTTTGATTGCTGTGTTTGAAAATGAATACAGTTAAACTTGGAAACTTTAATCACACTTTGTATGCTTTAGATCTTGCATAGATGACTGGTATCAGGCTCATTCATTGCAGTGGAATTTTCTGCACAAAACTTATATGGTAAATTTCTAAACAAGAAAAATTAACAGAGATCATGAGTTTTTATAAATATGTATTGAATCATGAATTAGTTTGGTGAGACCTTCTATGCATCAAACAATGCGTTTTTACTGAGTTTTAATTCGTAATTGCCATTGATCTAATCCACGATATCATTCGTACATTGTAAGTGCGTTTTGTTCCTCTTTGGAAGTAAAAGAGTATTTCTTTTGGGGGTTTCTCAATTATAGATATTGTTCAAATTTAAAAAAAAAATGAAAAGATTATCTGTAAGTTTATATGTTAGCATTTGTATGCTGTGAAATTCAAAGTGATTTGGACTAACAAAAGTCAAAATGCATTAAACAAAAGGTTTATGAAAAACTAAAATTAAAAGCTCAAAAAGAGACAAACCTCTAGGTTTTTTGCGACCAACTTGGGAAGCTTTATAAGTTGCCATGCCTTCTGTAGTCCCTTTTTCGTGAAACTCTTTGTTACCTAAAATTCAATGAATATAAATAACCTAATTAATTATACTCTATATGCTTTAGATCATGTATACATTATTGGTATCAGGCTCATTCATCACATGGCATTGTTTGCATGAAACTTAGATGGTAAAATTTTAAGCAAAAAAAAAAAAAATCAACGTTAAACTTAGATCGTGAGTTCTCTCTTCTTCTTCTTCTTCTTCTTCTTCTTCTTCTTCTTTTTCAGATAGGTATCAAATTAGGATTTAGTTTTGTGGGACCTTCTAGGTTCCATATATTGGATGAAATTCAAAGTGACTTGTACTTACAAAAGTCAAAATCCATGAAACACATGATTTATGAAAAACGAAAATTAAAAGTTTAAAGTGATAAATCTTTGGTTGTTTTGCAGCCATCTTGAGAAGCTTTATCAATCGCCATGCCTTATGAGCTCTCTTCTACGTGAACTTCTTTGTTACCATAAAGAGAAACAAATATAATCAACCTTGGAAAATTAAATTCCACTTCGTATGCTTTATATCATGCATACTAGCTCAATCATTGCATGATTTTTTTTTTCATTGAACTTAGATGGTAAATTTTTAAACAAAAACAAAATTAACGTTAAACTTAACAAAGATCACAACTTTCTTTTCGAGATAGAAATTGTATCATCAATTAGAGGGAGGGACGTTCTAGCTTTCATATAGTGGACAATGCGATTTTGTAAGTTTTTGTCTCATTGTGATTGATCTTATCCATGATATTGTTAAGTAAATTATGAGCACATTCTTTTACTTTTCGGAAGTAAAAAAAAATTGGCCTTTCTCAATTATATTTCAAGATATTATCCAGATTTTAAAAATTGTAAAAAGGTTATATTTCAATTTATATGTCAGCATATGTATGCTCTGAGACTAGAAGTATTTGGGGTTGAAAAAGTTAAGATGCTTGAAAATCAAGATTTATGAAAAACAAAAATTAAAAGTTCAAAGTGACAAACCTCTGGTTGTTTTGCAACTAACTTGGCAAGCTTGATCAGTTGCCATGTCCTCTGAACTCAAGTCTATGCAAACCTCTATGTTACCAAAAGAGAAATTTACATAAATAACTTTAGAAAAATTAATTACATTTTGTACACTTCGGTCTCAGTCGGTTGGGAAATCTCACTTTTAGCCCCTATACTTTGGTTATAAGTCCAGTCCTCATACTGTTCTATGGTGACAATTTAAATCACTTGGTTAAAATTACCGGGACAAAGAATTTTGCATCCCCAATAATTTGGATGTAATCTCTTTTTCAAAAAGAAAATTTTTTCCGATGATTTAGTTGGACTTTCCAAATTATTCAGGAGTCATTTTCCGTTGATCACACCAGAAAATTCTAAGCAATGTCTTTTTAGGGTACATACTTGAGTCCATCGCATGATTTTAGGTACCCTGGACTCAGGTTAAGAGCATAACTTTAATTGTATGAGTTCCAGCTTAGTCAAATCGACATTTTTGCCTCTTGAGTTAGCTCATGTTTATAAGGTACATTCGGTTTACTGAAATGTTTTAATGAAAATTGCTCCTTATTTTAACTTCCATTTTCTTGAAAAGACATTTGGAGGGTGAAAAGTAAGAGCTTTCAACATGAATGAAAGTTATAGAAACACGTCGGGTGTAGTTGTTTAAAGCAAACCCCGTAAATATACTGTCAATTTTGGTTGTTTTGAGTTTTAAAGTTAAGATGTTGAAAACATGACAACCAAAATTTCTACCGAACGTATTTTCATTGAAAACTTGTGGAAAGAAAAATAGGAAATTGGAAAATTTTCTCAAACCAAACACGCCCTCAAGTTCGGCACAAATTATTCTTCTTCCACACTCTTTCCTTTCTTACGAGGGTTTTCTTTATAAAGTGTCGGGATACTTGTTAAGTAATAAATAAATAAAAATGTTGCCATTATATATTACTTAGAAATTAACCCCCAAAAAGCGACACTTTTCCAATATTTCCATCACCCCTTGGGATGAAATCAGAACAAAGAAAGGAAAGAACAGAACATACCTGGCGCTAGTTCTTGATCCATGGAGGTTTCCAAGCCTTGCCGCGAGCAGGTAAAACTCTAAAGCAGAGAAGTAATTTCAAGGGAATGAAGTCGAAGTTGCTTTCTGCTCCCATGGGTCTTCTCCTTTTATAATCGACCTGGGGATGGAGCCAGAGTTACAGCTGTAAAGACGATGTACCCTTCTCTTTTCCCGAATGACGTCCGCATTTCCAAATTTTATGACTTCAGAAATTTTATGAAAATTCCTATTTATTTTTTCTTTTCTTCCACCCTTCCCTTTTTGCAAAAAACATATTTCCATATATTTTTGTTCAGCGTGCCGGCGGTGCAAAAATAATTACAAATATTACAATTTTTATGTTTAGCATGTAGATTTAAGGTTTGTGTTCCTATTCTGAGACGGCTTGTATAAAAAAAGACTTTTACATCAACAATGTACATAATATAAATCATATTTCAATGGACTTTTATCCTGTACAATGGCAATGTGAAATTTTCTTGATACAAATAGATTTTACATAATCAAAACAATTAATTTTTATTTTTAACACCTAACTTATATAGTAAATGATTTGTATTTCCTTTCTCCGATTATGTACTGAAAAATATATATATATATATATATATATATATATATATATATATATACACTTTTACAATGATGATATATGTGATAAAAATATCCATAATTTTTGTATTTGTAGTCATTATCTGTACTTTATGAACAACATGAGGAAAATCATTCTCTTAACTACTTTTTTTTTTCTTAACTTTTATTTTTATTGCCAACTCAAAAAAATCATTTTAACATAATTTAAGCCTGAATTGCGCTAATGTGTTATTCTCACAAAAGAAATACATTGACATCTTTTAATTTTACCTCATAAGGTGAGAATATTTTCATACTCATTTAATAAAATCATCATATACTTTTAGTTAATGTAAGTATTCTCAAAATCTTAATTTCAGAATTTTTTTTCTAAGAATAGAATAATTGGAATGGCTAAATAACTCTATTCACATTAGACTTAAGTTAACTGAATATGGAATTTATGCTTATTTTTAAAAGGTATGGAAAATGGGGAGAACAAAATTTTGAATGGAAAGTTAATCAATGAAATTAGCTCATATTTACGTTTTTTCCATGTACACGGGCAAATCTGAAAATTTGCAATTCTTTATAAAATTATTGAGGACCCTTCTCGAATTGTACACGTCACGGGAGAAGAAAGAGAGAAAAGAGATTTAGAAAATTATTGGAGAGTGCGTACAGGAATCGACTCTTTTAGCCAACTCTTAAAGGAATCGACTCTTTTTAGCCAACTCTTAATAGGATTTCTGAGGGAAGATTGTTTTATACAATGCATGTTGGGGCCATTATAGACTTTGGCATGACCTAATAATTAGAGCACCTTTAGTATGCTTTACAGACTGGTTTGCCCCCATAGACTTTGTCATGACCTCATGATAGAGCACCTTTACGATGATTATAGGCTGGTTTGATGTGATGCCAAATAGTATATGAACAGTATCAATCATTGCTTTTGCTACAGTACTTTGAGCAAATTTTCTTCCCCTTCCCTAGCTTGTTAGGGGCGCGTTTGACAACGATTTTATTCTCGGGAATTGATTCTGATAAGAAATGATTATTTTTAATTCTGTTCCCGAGAACTGATTATGAGTAAAAGAACGTGTTTGGTAACTATCTAAAATTTTTTATTTTGGAATAGAATTACGTTTGATAACGTGTCCATTGATTCTGTTCCAAATTATTTTTTTATTTTTAAATAATTTTTTCTACTTTTTTCTATCTTTTTTTACCTTTTTTCCTTTTTTTCCTTTTCTTTTTTCATTTTTTCTTTTCATTTTTTCCTTTTTCTCCTATTTTTCTTTTCTTCTTGTGGCCGGTCGTCGGACCGGTGACCAGCCGGACGAGGGCCGGCGACCTCACCAAAGCATCGCCGGCCCTCGGTGAGGCTGGCCCTCGTCGGCCGAGCATCACCGGTGGATAGGCGGGCCTCGCCGGGATGGGCGAGGCCCGCCTAGCCACCGGTCAAGCTAGGCGAGCCCGGCCGGTGGCTAGGTGAGCCTCGGCCTCGCCTCGCCGGTGGATAGGCGGGCCTCGCCGGGCCGGATAGGCCCGCCCGGCCATCGGCGCCCCTTGGCCGGTGGCCGCGGGCCTCGCCGCCCCGGCGAGGCTCGCCGCTGGCCGGGCGAGCCTCGGCGAGCTCGCCGGACCGACGGCCAGCGACCGGCAGCCGGCGGTGGTGGGCGGGCAGCAGCAAGCGATGGTCGCGGGATGGTGGAAGGAAAGAAGAAGAGTTTTATTGTGTTGATTCTTTTTTGGATTTTCGGACGTAGAATCAACTTTTTTTTTTATTCTCAAATCTACTCCAAAACTGATTCTGGGAACAAATTTGTTCCCGGGAACAAAATTTTTATCAAATGCGATTCTCATCCCAAATTGATTCTGGGAACAAAAAATCAGAATTAGTCACTGTTTGGAGTGTTGCCAAACAGGGCCTTAGGGGTGGAAACCGGAGAGAGAGAGAGAGAGGAGGGGATGTACAGAGACAATCGTACGAGACTAAAACGGGATTTTGCCCATTTATAAAAGAAAAATCGTTCTAATTGCAGCCGTTGATTTCTCATTATTGGATTTCCGACGGAAGTTTGTTTTATACAACACGTGCTGGGGGCATTATAGACTTTGTCATGACCTAATGATGTAGAGCACCTTTAGGATGCTTTACAAACTGGTTTGATGCGATGCCAAACAGTATATGAATAGTATAAAATGGTGCTTTTGCTACAGTAATTTGAGCAAATTTTCTTCCCCTTCCCATGGCTAGTCAAACGGTATATGAATATTTTCTCTTGCTTTGAGATTGACTCATTTGCTCTTCTTCACTTTCTTCTTCACGTGAAGATACTTCATATTTCTTCACACATCATTTTTGCTGTCGAGACTCAACCTCGGCCCTCAGCCAAAAAAGATCCAATTTAGGGATATTTGACTATAAAAACTATCATGCATTCTAAACTATATCATTACTTCATCCTTTGAGATTGATCACGTGAATTTATTCGATCACGATCGTGAACTCTTCCAAGTTCGTACTTCGTGTGATAGCGAAAATTGCTATGATTCACATTTATACGTGTGATATATCTTGAAAATGAGGTCAAATGTAAATAACAATGCCATTAATATTAACTATAAAACTCTTATACACATATATACAACGTTTTAAAACGATAGCCTACATCATTGAAATTTCATGTGAAATGAATATATGAAAAATTGTACCTAAGATCGTTATAATCAATGCTATGAGGACATTTAAAAATGAAATTGATGAGGGGACTAAAATTATTGCGGGAACAAAATATAGGTATCAAATTTGAAAATTCCCAAAAGTACGAGGATTGTAAGTGTAATTGTGTTTAGAAGCTCGTAGGCATAAGTACCACGTATCAATAATTGGTGTTGATCGAGCATATTTCGTCCACTTTTGAATAAAAAATTGTCGCTATAGGGAGATTGACACGCGGAATAAATTGTAATGAAATATATTTACATGACCAAAACCAAATGTTGGGTAATAATGAGGATAATTTTTGCAACTTCCGCTATTTGATTTATGGCAACGCGTCACAAATAGAAATCCAACATCATATATCCAAAAGAAGTTATTTGGAACCGTTAAATGGACAAGGTGATTTGATCTCTCCGAATTTGTTGGAGGGGAATTGACGACTTCAACTATTACATGGACCCAATCTCCTACATTAAATTTAAGAGACGAGGGCCAATAGCTATCACCGTTAGATCAGGTGGATCTATACGGTTGGATTGATTAGATTAGGATCGACATTCTCTACCGTTAGATCATGAGAAATCAACAGCTATGATTAGAATGATTTTTCTTTCATAAACGAGCAAAACCCTATTTTAGTCTTGTACAACTGTCTCCGTACATCCCCTCCTCTCTCTCTCTCTTCAGTTTCCCCCCTTGCCGCTGCATTGCTCTCGCGGCAACCGTTCGTGTCCCCTCTTGCGGCCAAAAAGGAGCTGGCCTTTTTGGAGTCAGACTGTCAGTTGTGGATGTAATCATTGGCTTGACCTAAATCGAGCCCTCCAGCTGGGTTTAATTTGTTGCTCGGGCTTACTTGTTTAAAAAACCAATACGCGGAATTTTTTGAGCAGGGCAAACCTAGTTCGAGCCTCTCGAGCGAGGCTAACCTTGAAAATGAAATGCTCTTTCCTAAATCTACCAAAATGTGCCTTTATGCCAAATTGGACCGGTCGAGCATCAAAGGGGCTTGTAGACTACTAGCTGAAACAAATGGGACGTACATTCTAATGTGTACATTACCATTCAAAAGTTCGTTAATGAGAAATGCATTACATGAATAAATATATTCAAATTCTTTGGTAATCCATTTGAACGCAAATTCTTTAATTTTCATAATCATTGTAGGTCGCGACAATGTACATTCCAATCGTTATCACAATTTTAATCATCGAAAACTCAAACTTACATTTTTTTTAATACATTTTGTTTAATCCAACTTTGAATTTCAAATTTAGAATCATCGATTCTATCATGATCATTCACTTTATTCCCCAGTTTCTACATGTGAAAACCCATGAGATGAATTTGTTGACATATTCCACATGATTCAATGAACTCGGGCCCACGAAGAAGAATTCCCCCTTCCCCCATTTTCACCCAAAGCCGAGATGGTCTTTCGGAAACCATCATATTTTCTCGGTTCACCGCAATCAGAGACGATCGAATTTCAACGTGCTTTTCCCCCTTTTTCTTGCCCCCACCGAACCGTCCCCACGTCGATTGCCGCCGTCGGTTTCGCCAAGGCTCGAGACGAAGAGATCATCGGACGGCGGTGGGGGAGGGGGGTTGGTGAGCGAGGAATGCGGTGAGTGGGGAGGCGTACGGAGGAGGAATCCGGTGCGGACAAGACGCGTCCGGAATCAGAGGGGACGGCCCCAATTATTTCTCCCCGCACTGCCCCGACATTCATGATTCTCCTTCTCTCTCTCTCTCTCCTGCAGTCTGTCTTTCTCATCTCAATCTCGTCCTCTCTCTCCTTTGACCGGACATGAGGGCAGAAGCCTCGGCTCTCTCTCTCTCTCTCTCTCGCCTTTGACCATTCAAAGCTGATCCGTATAGGAAGAAAAGAAACAAAAAATATCAACTTATCATGCATATTAGATCTGCATCGTAGCAATTCATTGTCACTGCACGATCAAATTTGATTGAGAAGTCATATCTAGGGGACAAATTTGCAGGATCCTCTCTTTCATCGGACGATGAATAGGGATTCGCCTCCGCTTGCTCATGCATTCGAGGTTTTTGATCTTTTGAGTAATTTATTTACCTTTTCCAGGGTTTTTTTTATCTTTTCAGCATGTGATTAACCCCTGATACCCCTGATGGCAAATGTCAAGAATATGATAAATGCCGTACCATTCAATAACTATAAAAGAAAATTACAAGAAATATCTTTCAAAGAAAATCAATTAAGAAAGGAAAAAAAAAAAAAGAGCCGCTGTAACAGCGAATGGGCGGGCTCGAAAGTGAATGGGCCGGTTCAGGCCCACAATCAGGCACGAGTTCTCTCTTTCTCTCTCCGTCGAGAACGTCGCCGCTTCTTCCACTTTCAGCCGCCGGTGAGCTTCGCTACCGCCGACGGCGTCGCGGTTTCCCGCCGCTTTTCGTGCTCCCGGCGATTTGAGATAGCTGTGAAGAGCGATGAGCAGCGAGGACGACGATGCGTGGCGAATCGTCCCCGTCCCCGGCAGGCCGCCGGTTCCGCCCGATCAGCAACTCACAGGTATATTCTTCATGGACGACCGACCGAATCCTGAGCTAAAGATCCGAACTTGACGTGGTGCTGATGTGTTCTGCACTTCGGAATTTCCGTTTCGTTGCGCTTTTTTCGTTTTTTTGCTTTTCCTTGCAAGCAGTGAACGTGGTCGCAGCTCAGATTCAGCAGCCGAAGCTTACGAATACTATCACGAGGTCAGTCTCAGTGTCTTACTTTGGATTTATGTGTTAAAGCTCGTTCTGCGCTTCTCAGAAATTGCTGTTTCGTATATGGTTTGATTTTCCGCTCAAAGTTTTTGGGAATCCGTTGTTTGGCTGTTGGTTAGGCGTTTGAGTCAAATTGCGCCATTGGAGGACCTCCACCACGTGAAGCGGGTGAAGAAGAAGCGTCTCGAAGGAGGTACATTCTTTGTTCATAAGCATATCGGTGTTATGTTTGTCACTGGTGTGATAGGTCACTTAATGTTATTGATATTTGAACATCATTGTTTCTTGCATCTTTGAAATTGAGGATCAATTTTTGCCGGGCATGCCGGTTATGGAATTCGAAGATTTGTGAAATCATAAGGTGTAGCTTTACTCATTAAGTGAGCATAAGAGTAGTTGCTTAACTAGGTCTTTCTATTGCCTTTTGTTTATGGTTACCCTTTACAAGTATTAAAAAAACCATTGCAATGTTGTTGTCATCATACAAGGGTCTTTCAATGGGAACAATTTCATGCAAAGAATTAAATGTCTGTTGTTTATCCTCACGTGTGTAGTTCTTGATTAGACATCAGTCCAATTGTCATCGGATTGAAGAAATTATATCTGAACTTTTAAGCTCCAAAGTTATGAGAAAGCTTTGTCTGCATTGGAAGCACCATAAGTCATTAACTTGAGTATAACAAATCAATCGGGATTCGATATTTAAAGTCATATTCACATCATCGGTGTAATTGCTCAGCAAAACAATTAGTCCTAACCCACACTCAAGTGATGAAACCACTTGGTGCATTGGAAATGGCACGGATGAGCGAACGAGGTTGCTGTGGGCAATGGCGGGCAATAGCAGCAATTCCGGTGGCCTGAACGGTGATGGTGACGCTTTGGAAGGTTGGACGGAGGGCTCTACGGCGTTGGGACAGCAAGCAGGAGGTGCGGATGTGGGGGACAATTGTGTGGGCTCGCGGGCAACATTGGACGGCAGCAACGGGCGAACGGGCGGCAGGGAAGGCGGTTTGGCTAGTCGACAAGCATGGAGGCTTTTTCTGGTTTCTCTCCGCAAATTTGAGCTCCACAAATGCTCAACAATGGATAAAGCATGCTCAAAGAAGAAGAAGAAGCCAGCTGAAGAGAGGGAGACCCATTTTGGCCTCCAAAGTTCACCCATCTATCCATTTTCACTCATTGCAAAGCCCCACCACCTTGGCTGTCTTCCTCAGCCAAATTGCAACCCTCAAACTTCCTTAGGAAGCCAACCAAATGGTTCAAAGGTTGCCCCGCAAGGGACCTACGAATTTTGGACATTAACCTCCGATTGCTTCAATTCCTCTTCAATTCTCCCTCAATTGAACCTAATTCGGTCCCCATAAATTCAACCAAGATGCCATTGTTCCACTTAGGATTTTTCCTCGTCAATTGAACTAACTTGAATCCCAAAAACGCGACCAAAAACGGTCCTCTAATTTTTCTGGTCCAAAATGGCCCTACTTTGAATTTCCCCCAAAAATCCCGATTTGTAGAAAAATCTTCAGAAGGCGAGTCGACGTTCCTAAAATGAATCATAACATAATAGAGCTTTCAATTTTTGAAATCGAGTTCAAATGCGCGGTTAATTTTAATTTGGCGCGATTTTAGCGTGATCTAGCATACCATGTAGCTTTTAGGAATTTTTAGTACAATTGACCGGTGATTGACTATTTTCGAGCCACATTGTACATCTTCGACACATTGGCAACTCTCGGTTGTCGTGAAAATCTCGAGATTTCAAATACGGACACTAGGGGTGTGTAAAAGAACTAGGACTCACCCGGACCGCCCGGAACCAGTAGTTCTTAAGGAAACCGGTCCGGTTTTTGGTTCCAATTTATGGGAACTGTTAGGTACCGGTTCGGTTCTCGATTCCAAGGGTAGATCTACTCACCTGAATCGAACTGGTTATATTATAATAATATATTAATTTTTAATAGTAAAAAAAATTGAAATTAGCAAATCTAAAATTTAGGACTCCAATTACCATCTTATCTCAATTCACTACTCTTATACTCCATTTTGTCTCTCTCAATTCAAAATCTCCCCCAGCTCCCTCTTCCTCTCCGATTCACATTCGGATCCACTCATCTCCCTTTGAGTCCTAGTTTGAACTCAGCGAAACAGTGAGTTGATTCTCTTTTTCTCCCTTGAACTTGAACTCTCTCTCCACGTTGTCACCATCCTCCTCGCCACCTCCGCATTCACTATTACTATCGTCCTCTTTGTTGTTGGGCTCGTCCCGCTTTTACCTCCCCTCTTCCTCCTCCCCCTCCTTAGGCTTCTCCCCATCATCCTCATTTGCGAGGATAGGAGCGAACTCCAGGTCTAAGAACGGCTCATTGTCCCGTTGTCCTCCTCATTGTTGATCTTGAGGGAGGAGCGAGAGACGGCGGAGGCGGTGGCAAAGATGGTGGTGGTGGTTGGGATGAAAGCAGCGCGAGGGTCGCAACCGTTGCTACCACGGCACTAGTACTTGAGGAGAATAAAGCTACCATGGTCGAGAGAGTCAGAATAGGCATATGTGGGGAGGGCGAAGAAGGGAATGCGCGAATGTTGGACCGGTTCTATGGATCCACCAGGGAACCGGACCAGACCGGCGGTCCATTTCCCAGGTGGATCCATGCAACTAGTGGGTGATTCCCAATTCCAATTTTTCAGAATCGATTTTTAGTAGGCGGTTCCCAGTTCTAGGTTAGAAATCACCCACTCGGACCATGCACACCCCTAATGGACACAGGGTATAGAAAAGACGAAAAATCGGTCTCGTGTCGTTCGACAGAAATTTTGTAATTAGGTGAAATCATCCACACATTAATCACATACCTCTATCAAATCAACCTATCTTCGGTCTCTGATCGATTTTGACGGTGCCATAATGACCCTTGCAGATTAGCACGGTCGAATAGTCGATTACTGATCGAATTCTCAAGTCTATTGCTTTTAGATTCCTTAATGGCTTCACCTAATAGACTAGTTATCTTGTGAGTGGCCAACTTAGGAAAAAACTATAGGCACGTCGATAAAAAAACCTTACTTATTCAATCGAAAACAGAACCTGAAATTAAAGATGTCACACCGATAATGGTCTCATGAATTATTTCCTTGGGATCGAAGTGAAGCAAAGTGCCGAGGGGATTCTTATTTCCTAAAAAGGATACGCAGAAAATATCCTTGAAGAATTCAACATGAAGAATTGTACTCCAGTCAATACAATAATGGAGTGCAAAATCAAACTTTCAAAGTTTGATGATGGTATCGATGTTGATTCAATATATTATAGAAGCTTGATTGGGAGTTTGAGATACTTGACATGCATGAAACTGAATATTATGTTTAGTGTTAGAATTATGAGTTGATATATGGAGAAGCCAAAGTCATCTCGTCTTAAAGTTGTAAAGAAAATACTTCAGTACATCAAATGTACTACTTCTCATGGCCTACACTATTATCTCTCTGAATCCTTCCAACTTAAAGCTTATTTGGATAATGATTATGGTGGAGATATCGATGATCAAAAGAGCACTACAGGCTTTGTATTTTTCTTGTGAGACATTGCTTTCACATGGTCATCAAAGAAGCAATCCAATGTCACCCTATTGACATGTGAAGATGAATATGTAACTGCATCCTCCTGTGTTTGTCATGCAATTTGGTTGAGAAGACTACTTAAAGATATTCTTATGGAGCAAAAAAAGCAACTAAGATTATTGTTGATAACGTTTCTACTATTGTATTGGCGAAAAATCTAGTTTTTCATGAATGAAGTAAACATATCGATATTCGATATCATTTCATTCGAGAACATGTTAAAGAGAATGAGGTTGAAGTGTTGCATGTGAAGACAGGAGATCAAGTAGCAAATATTTTTACCAAACCTCTCAAGATCAATGCTTTTCGAAAGTTCAAGAACCTGCTTGGAATGATCGATGGAGGAGAATTTGGTTTAAGGGGGAGTGTTAGAAATGAAACCAAATTCATTGATGCAAATAATTATTTGGTATCCGCATTGAAAAAGAGTCATAATTGCAGCGTTATTTTTAATGAGTCTATTTGTCATTATCCATAATTAGTCTATTCTTATTTCTAAGTGTAGTGATTGTTTTTAGAGATATTGATTATTTTTAGAGATAATGTGAGATATGGGGATTGTTTTGTTAGTTTTTAGATCTTATTCAGAATGTTAGTTTCTAGATCTTATCCGGAACGCTAGCTTTTTCTACTAGGAAGAGTAAAGATCATGTAACAAGTCTATAAATAGGGGAGGCTTGTAATTGTTTTTTTTTTTTTTTGTTAAGGTGAAATAAATCTACATGCCTATATATCTTCTTCTCTTCCTTGTGTGAGTTGTGAGTGTTTCACCTTCAAATTGCTTCCATTAGTCAAAGCTAAAGATTTGGTTGAGAGGATGTGGTGGAAGTATGGGTGGAGGGTGAAGACCGATTGTGAAGGCTGCGCTTCCATTGAACTAAAATAGTTGTTGGCTCAGCTTGCCATATGAGAATGTTCTTGTGTTGGGCCACTGCTTGGGTGGCCATCTTCTGTAGGATAGAGAATTTCTATGGATCATTGCTTTATGTGAATGGATGAACCCTATCGATATTGAATATGGATAGCCATGTTGCCAGTTCTTTGAAGAATTGGATTCATCTTAGTAGTTAATACAATGAGCAATGAAGTAATTGCTCGCTGTTTGGGGTAAAAATACCAAATAACCCATGCAGATAAGGTCTGCGCTTGACAACATACATTAAACTTAAGCATTAGTATGGCTAATGTCATACCTCAATAGTCTTAAAACATGAGTAAACACCATAAATCTACATTCTACACACAATAACAAGTGCAAACAAAGATCACATCATGGATGTCCTTATTCCATAATAATAGCACAAATCATTTCCAAATCTTCACAGGACGATAGAGGCGTGGCCAAAAGGGGGTTTCAACCATTTGAACATACAACGGAAGCTGTAGGATTGCGAACAATATGATAGGGATGGTAGCCAACAAAGTAATGGGGATGTAAATCCACTTCCATCGTTTGCTTTGGACAATTGTAAGAGCAGACCCAAAAGCCATGAGCATAAAGGCCAAAGATAAAGAGAAAGGTGAGGCCCAGTATCACATTTCTTGGTAGTGAGTGGAGGAAATCTTTTGCGGTATAGCGTGAAGTTGGGATAGCCAAGAGCATCAAGGTGGCGGTGATAGAGGAAAAAGATCGAAGAGATCAAGCTAGAGTGTTTGCTGGAAAAATAGATGCATGTAATGGAAGATGAAATGGAGTCAATGAAGTCAAACCATGTTTGGGAACTGGTTGATCTTCCAAAAGGACACAAAGCCATTGGGAACAAATGAGTTCTTAAAATAAAGCGTAAAGTTGATAGCCCAATAAAAAGACATAAAGAAATGAATTGATTGTGAAGAAATATTTTCTCTTGTAGTGAGATTTACCTCAATTCACATTATTCCGGCAATAGTGGCAAGTATGGATCTTGAGTTATATCAAACAGATGTAAAGACTATTTTCTCAATGGAGAATTAAAAGAAGAAATATAAATGGAACAACTTGTTGGTTTCATTATAAAAGACCAAGAAGAAAATGTATGTCGACTTTTAAGATCGATATATAGCTTTAAGCAATTGTCGAGACAATGATACATACGTTTCATAATGTCGTAATGGCATATGATTTTACAATGATTGATGATGATCATTGTGTATATATCAAAAGATCTAAAGATCAATTTGTGATCATATCATTATATGTTGATGATATACTTATTGTCGGAAGTAATATAGAGTTTGTTAATACTGTCAAGAGTTGGTTATCTTCTAATTTTGAGATGAAAGATATGGGTGAGGCTGCATACATTCTTGGAGTTAAGATTTCAAGAAATCGTTTGAAGAGATCATTATCTATTTCGCAAGAAATATACGTAAATAAGGTTTTTGAACGATTTTGTATGCAAGATTGTAAATCCATAGATACTCCTATTGCAAAATGTAAAGGATTGAGCTATAGACTTTGTTCAAGGACTCCACAAGAGAATGAACAAATGCAACATATTCCTTATGCTAGTGCTATTAGAAGTTTAATGTACGCTATGATATATATAAGACCTGACATATGTTTTGCAGTTGGAATGGTAAGTAGATACCAATCCAATCCAAGTTAAGTACATTGGAAATTTATTAAAAGAATATTGAGGTATTTGAAGGGAACCGTTGATTATACGCTGAATTACCAAGGAAATGATCTGCGACTTGAAGGTTATTTAGATGCTAATTTGGGAGGAAATTTAGATTAAAGGAAATCTACCTTTGGATTTGCTTTATTACTAAATAATGTCACCATATCTTGGAGCAGTAAAAATAAACGTGTATAACCTTGTCAACAATGGAAGCTGAGTTCGTGGCATTGTCAACAGCAGTACAAAAAGGTGTTTGGCTTAAGAGCTTTTTGGATCATTTAAGTATTATTGGGAATGTTGCAAATCCATTATTGGTTAATTGTGATAGTCAAGCAACTATAGCGTACACAAAAAATCCAAAATATCATGGCAAGACCAAACATATAGATACCAAGTATAATTTTATCAAAAATATGATTACACTAAAAGATGTGAACTTCGAATAAAATGGTAACACATCCTATGATGAAGCCAATACCTAGAGATGTGTTTTGTAACCATGTGAAATCTCTAGGACTGCGTAGAGGCTGATATACTGAATATTGTAATTTCCCTTAAGTGTTCACATTTAATGAAAGGCTGATGTACTGAATATTGTAATTTCCCTTAAGTGTTCCCATTTAATGAATTATGTTTTTTTTTTCATTATTAATGCCTATGAATCTTTGTTTGACGTTTATGCATTTTAACGCTCAATGCATTATATTAAGTTAAGAAAGTATATCAGACAGATAAAAGATTAGCCCACTCACACGGGTAATCGCCTCTATTTACTATTGATAAATAAAAATAAGACAGTTTTTAAGCTTATTATCTAAGTGATAATCGAGAGCTGACTCTTAAAATATATATGTTACCTTAATTGAGTGTTAAGATGAGGACATAATACTTACTATGTTCAAAAGTAAAATAACATACATATTTTACTTTATTTGTTTATGATACCAAATGTGAGTTCTGATGAATTATTTGAATGAATAAATATGTGAACTCAAGTTAGACATTAGGTATGTCTAAACTATTATTTGTACGGTATTGATGGTATAGACATACACTCCTGGGAGATGAGTTAATACTATAATACGTATTTCATACTACGTATGCATGAGATGACCAATAAAAGTGACAAAAATTTAATATCAACTTTTATACTATGTGAGACTCTTGAGGAAAAGAGTTCTTCAATTTAGTGTCCTCATGACCTTTTACTTATTCTCAAGATTTCTATTCAGTATTTGTTATCTTAGGATGTTGCCAATGATCATGCATTAATTCGATCTAATGGGCCATTTTTAGAAAAACAAGTTGAACTGAAATTGAGAGTTTCAAGTAAAGAGGAAGATCGAATTTGGAGAATCACATTTTACTTTTGTATTCACTGGTCGACCAATTATGATTGTTTTATGGGACAATCATAATTGTGAATACAATATATCATTGTTAAAAAAAAAAAAAAAAGATCAAGAGCGATATAAATGTGATTGATCGATCTAGGATATTGCATACTAAATCTACTTAGAGTGTGACGCCTATTATAAGCTGTCGTATATTCCTAACATATGTATGACAACGAGCTCTCAAAGTATATTGGTCGTACGAATTATTCACCGGTATGAATGTTGTAGAGAGATAAAGAGGATTCTGTTCGACCTACCATGTGCGAGTGGGAGATGATGGGTTTTTTCTATGTGTTGATGAGCTTAAGTTGGCCCGTCCACCCATGTTGGCCCTAAAAATTAGCCCATAAGTTAAGGGCCCATGAAGGAAGGGTTGAGATATGAAAGGGTACGTTGAGGGGTTACGTCTTTTAGAATAGGCATCTTTGAGGGGTTACGTCTTTTGGAAGAGGTGTCTTAAGAGAAAGAACGTATTCTTAAAAGGTATGTTCCGTAGATGCACTCCCTCTCCCAAAAAGATAGAATAATACGCTCTCTAAAACATAAGTTTTCTCCCCCTCAAAGTAATAATACGCTCCTCAGTAGAACAAGATTAGGATTCTTCATCAAACTTCAACATTGATGTTTAATATGTAAAAGACAAGATACATTCGACTCCATAATGAACTTTTTGATCGGTGATACATGTGCTTCCTAGGCTCGTCTTCCGCGTTCGTTTTAAAGGTTCGATTGAGTATTTGATCGGTTTTAGGGAATCTGTTTTACCCAACAATATCGATTGGGGAAATCATGCTAGCTTCATCATCTCTATCTAGCATATAAATTTTTCTGCAAAATGTTAAAACAGTGTGAAAGTGCTAGTATGAATACCTAAAGATGGGTGAATAAGTGTAAAAATAGATTCTACAAAATGCAGTGAAAACCTTTTACTTTTAACAACAGACTTTTGAAACTAAGTTTGAAGAGCAGCAGACTTTAAGCAAGATAAGCGAGATCAGATTTTAGCAGTTAAATAGAATTACGAACAAAATAAAAGAATTCAGAGAAGAGAATAAGAATACAAGATTTATAGTGGTTCGGCTTAATCCAAGCCTACGTCAACTCTCCCACGCTAACAGCCTTTTTGGCTAGATTCCACTATGCAATCAATAATAGATTACAACTTTGAGTGCAGACACTTAGTAGTAGATCACACTATCTCACCAAGTCACTCTTTTGGTATTTCTCTCACGATTACAAATGTTTAAGCTCATAAGAGACAAGTGTATTATCGAAGATCACTCATACTTTAGAATTATAAATTCTACACTCCGTCTCTTACTCATCGATCCTTCATCTCTTTAAATACTCCTCTACTTCCAAATTAGCCGTTGGACAATATCTCGAAAATCTTCTTCCAATCTACCCATTAGACAGATCTATATCTAGAAGATTTGATAGCCGTTGAGTGACAAAAATAGAATCCCAAATTGATTTTGATCGCCCATACAAACAAAATCTTGATTTCCATAAGTAAAGCTTATTTGTATAGAAAGTTCTTGTCTTCAAAATCCAATTGTCAATAAATTAGATTGAGTCAATCAAATCAATCTTGATGTAGAATCCAAACCAAATCACTAGCCATTATATGATTGGGGCTTGTATTACGTTGTGTCGAATCTAGGATATAAAGTCTGAGAGTAATAGACGTCACAATCTGAATCTAAGTGCAATAGACTTCATAATTTGAATCTAAGTGCAATAGAGTTTACAATTTGGATGTCAGAACATATTCTGCTTCTAAACATATTTAACTTTAAGGTCTGAACACAGTCTGAATAAGTTCAGCTTTAGCATAGAATCTGTCTTCTGGTTCAGCTTCAGCATAGAGTCTGTCTTCTAGTTCTTCATCTATCTTCTAGTTCTTCATTCACGTTCAGTCTTGAATTTGTCAAAGTGAGTAGACTTCTAATGTAAAACAGACTTTGACACTAAAGTCTAGCAGTCTTTAGACTTTGACATAGAAGTCTGGAAATCTTCATAATAGACTTTGTACATGTGTTATGTTTAGTCTTCTGGCTATCTTCAGACTTTAACAATATCATTTACATGTTCTATCATTTACATGGTCTATTACTTAACCATTAAACACGTTAGTAGCCTTTTATTTATTTTGTCATCTTCAAAACATCATAAAGGATTTCCCTAACACAGTGAACGCATATGTATTGGTTACCTCCTTTTGGGTAAAGTGCTTAAGCCCAAATATTATTCTCTTTGGCTGTCACTCCATCTCAATACAACACAATACCAAATGTGGAGAGGGTGTGGAAATTGGGCATGGGACCAAGGGCAAGCCCCTAGCGTCATCGACTACTTTCGTTGCATCACCCATAAAATAAGGTTGAAATAGATGAAATGCACAAGTTTATGCTTATCAATTGAACGCATTTAACATAGTAAAATTACACTTTACTTGGCAACTTTAAAAAAGGTGAAGAATAGGAATAGGGGGGAGAAAGTAAGTAAGAAAGACAAAATAAATTGTTTGGCAAGGCTCGAAATTGAAGAAGATTTCAGTGGGAGCAAATTTCTTGGGCCACAACAAAATAGGGCATTCCAGAATTCCACCTCCAAGATGCATGCATGCACGTATGCATCAATAAGGCATTGGCTAGATGGCAAAAGAGTTTGTTGTTCTTCTTGTGATCTCATATTCAAAGCTTATTGGGAGCACTTAAGAAATAAGATTCTAAATCCACCGGATCGAGAAGAAAGAGTGCACTCTTAAAATTATTTAGAGAAGTGGATCACTCGAGGCATAAAGAAATTGACGTGGACATCATTTAACCGCTAAAAACACGAATATTTCCCAAGACTTATTCACAACTTTTGCCAATAGTTGCGCCATCTTGTCATCTTCACCCAGCTTTTGTATACACCCAAAATACCCATTAGCTAGTAAAAGTGTGATAAAAGTCTTAAACGTATTGCATTTATGTTAATTTAGCCTTAAATCTTTTAATGGCGCAAATTCAGTCCTAAACCTTTTAACTTAGTGCTAATTCAATCCTTCAATTTAATTTTAATCGGATATTGCTGACATGGACATCGACTAGCCTATATGGCATGACCAATTAAAATGGACAACTTCTAATCTTTTTTTCCCCTTCCCTTCCTTCTTCCTCCAGCGTCACCGAACCTTGTCGACTAGCCAAAGGCCAATGAGGTCCCTCGTTGACCACTAGCAAGGGTTGAGCCTGCTAGCCATGGGCGAGTCACGACTTCGCCAAAGGCCATGAGGTCGTCGTCTTCAACTTAGCGGCCTCTAGCGAGGTAGGGCATCACTCGCCCAATGCAAGGCCACCCTCACAGCCTCTAGCCGGTCACCGACTAGCTTGAGGAAGAAGAAAGGGAAGGAGAAAAATAAACGGAAAAATAAAAATAAAAAATAAAAAAAAAATTATTAAAAATTATCTACATCAGTGGTAGTCATGCCATATAGGGCGGTTAGTTTCCACTTCAGTAAAATATGGCCAAAATTATCTAGAAGGATTGAATCGGTACTACACCAAAAGGTTTGGAATTAAATTGATATTATTATAAGGTTTATGACTAAATTGACATCAATGCAATAGGTTTAAGACTTATCTAACACATTTTTTCCCAATTAGCCCTTGCCCCAAATTATTCTACTTTTGTCAAGCTACAATGAAGGGAATCAGTGAATTCATGAAGCTATGTATTCAGCTTTACTCGAGTTTATTTGGACTTCGCCTTATATGAAAGGAACTCTCGAACGCTTTTTGAAGGTAAGTTCAACTAATGAGTTTTCATTAGTTCAAGCAACTACACCGGAAGAATCGACTAGGATGATGGTCATAGCAACAAAGTACAACCCTAAATTCTGCTGTAACTAACGTCCTAAGTAATTATTTAAATGTGAAGAGAACTCCAATCATTTAAGGTAAGTATCTTTGTTTTCATATATGTAATAACGACACTTACTACTGGTTATCATATCTTCTAGACAAATTTCTTAAAGTATGATGACTAGGATAAGGACACTGTAAGTGCTATAACATTTTTATAATGGTCCCTTGAGTATCATAATTTTTTTTGTCAATCATATGAGCATCATGACCATAGAGTGTCATGACTTCTAAAACATATTGACTTGTATGTCATAACTTTCAATTGATCTCTGAAGAGTCATAGCTTATAGAAAATGTTCACCATGAGAGCCATGCCGGGTCAAATTTCTAGGGCATGTGATGAACGTTTAAAAAAAAAAAAATCATGGCACTTAAGTAAATGATTTATTAGAAATCATAAAATTCAAGTGACTTAAAATAGTTATGACATGCAAGTGAACATTTTTTTGAAGTCATGGTACTTAAGCAATTGTAAAAAAGGTCATGGTTCTACGTAAGTTATAATACTTACGGTATTCTTTTTTCCTAAAGTTATAGATAATAAAATATACTCCCATAAATATATTTTAAAGATAAATCTTTTGGAGTGGTATCAATCACGTGCCACATAAATCTATTAGAAATGACAAAATCAGTACATGGGAAAGTCCTGGGGAGAACAGGACACACTCGTGGCTAATTTGATTGTTCATTTAATATCAAGCATCAAATATAGGCGGCAACAAAAGGGCAAAATATAAATAACAAGCATCTCGGTAGAAAAAGAATATCTTAAAGAATCCTTGACGACAGCTTTCAATATTTTTTATGAAGGCAAGGGGACGTAACCAAAAAAAAAATTATGCTTCAATCGGTAGGCCCAGGGGCGGGGTTGGGCGCGGGGGGGCGCGTCAGCGATTGATGAAGCTGAAGCTTGACAGGATACTCGTTACTCGAAACACGACTTAATTTGATCAAGTATTAAAATATCATGCTCAAGTTCAGCTAGAATAGCTTGCTCAAAAAAAAAAAGTTCAGCTAGAATAGAAAATAAAAAAATATGAACTATACTTGACTCGAATAGATAAGTATTAAATATCATGTTCTCTATGATCCTAGCAGTTACCGGCCCCAAGAGTATCATCCTTAGTGATTTATAGAATTGCCGGAAGATTTAATCACCCGATATAGGAGCAGAACGAGGAACTGGATTCCAAAATGAAGGGTTAGACAAAAGGAGTACCGGAGAGGAATTTTAAAAAACCACTTAGAATTATCAAAATCGAAGCACATTTTGCTAGAATAAATGTTATGCTGCGCAATTACTAGGGTGATTTCATCGGTTAAATTGGACATGACTCAATTGGACCCAAATGTCAATGCACATGACTCAATTGGACCCAAGATTGTGTGCTCAAACCACACTGGCCTTAGGCAATAACTTGTTAGAGCCACAAGAATGTAATTTGATGCTTGGAGTGTGGTGGGGTTTTGGTGGAGAAAATATTCAATGGTTGCTGACCACCACATCATTTGCACACATGGCACGCGTGATCCATTGAAATGGTGACACATGTCGAGTGACGTGAAAATTAGAAGAAGAGAAAATGAGAACTTTTCCCAACTTGTCAGGCAATGCTATTGCCTCATTAATTACACGACGCTCTTTCTCCTCTATCTTTCTCCTCCCCTCCCCCCTCTCTCTCTCTCTCTCTCTCTCTCCCCACTTTATTTAAAATTTCACTCCAGATCCCTCCCTCCTCTGTCTCTCCTCTCCTCTCTATCTTGCAACATCTTACGACCACCTCTAGACGACCACCACCAGATGCTCTCTTTCAGTTGCTGGGAAACGACGGAGGCTAGGGCCAAAGGGCTCTATGGCACGAGCTTCCCTTTGAAGAAGGGGTCGTTGGAGAGAAATAGACATGAATTGTTGGCATCCATGCAATCGTGGCACTAGCCAAACGAACCAATGTAAAGGACAAAGTTAGACTCCCTATCGACGTCATCGACATTATCCATACTAGCACCATTGTCTTCTTTGTTGCCCACTCGTCCTACTTCGGTCTCTCCTATTCCTCCTCCTCCTATGCGGATGTTGCCTCTATCCATTAAGACGATTAGTTTGAGCATCACCCGTTGGTAAGCCCTCTGCTCTTGCCTAGTGCTTGAAATTTGTTGTCCTTACTTTCGGGACGATTAGCTACCCTTGATTTTATGCATCCTTAAGAGAGAGAAAAATGCTTGACCGGAAAAAAGCAAACATTCCAATTCCATAACCTTTTTCCTCACTGCCGTTGAATGTCGCTCACCTTCGCCGATTGCCGTTAGCCATGGGTCTTAAGAGGGTACAAAACCATCCCCATTCTTCTCTATTTTGTGTTTGGAAACCTTGAAGAGGCAATACTATGCTTGATTTTTTTTTTTTTGGTAAGTATACTGTGCTTGATTGTTGTTCATAGTTTGGATTAAAAAATTGCCTTCGCTTTGAATGTGAGACTTGTGTTGATAGTACACATAACCTGTTTGACAAATTGTTCATGAGATGTATCTGCAAAACAATACTTTTTGATGTTGAATTCAAAGATTAATTTATATGTTATAAACCGATTAGTGGTTATTTGGCTTACTGATGGGTGATGCTCAAACTAATCATCTTAATGGATGGAAGCAATGTTCGCATAGGAAAAGGAGGAATAGGAGAGACGAAAGTAGGGCGAGTGGGCAACAAAGAAGACGACGTTGACAAGGAGTCCAACTTTGTCCTCTCTTCTGGGTCGTTCAGCTAGTGCCACAACTGCACAGACGCCAACATTTCGCATTTGTTTCTCTCCGATGACCCCTTCTTCAGAGGGAAGCTTGTGCCATAGAGCTCTCCAACCCCAACGCCGTCAAGCCTCCGTCATTTCCCAAAGAGAGCATCTAGCGGTGGTCGTTCGGAGGTGGTCGTCGGATTTTGCGAGATAGAGAGGAGAGGAGAGATAGAGGAGGGAGGAGTCTGGAGCGAAATTTGAAATAAAGGAGGAGAGAGAGAGTGGGGAAAAAGACACGGAGAGAGAGCACTACGTAATTAATGAGGAGAGAGTATCACCTTGACAAGCTTACAAAGTTCTTATTTTTTCTTCTTTTAATTTCCACATCTCTCAACACGTGTCACCATTTTAATGGATCATGCATGCCACATGTGTAGATGATGTGGAGGCTAGTAACCACTAAATATTTTTCTGTAGAGGGGGAGACCGTCGGCAACCACATTTGAATCGCGGCCGACAACCCGCTATTGCGCCTCCTCTCCTGCGCCTAAAGCTCCGATAAGCCTCGGCCTTGCCTTTGCCTTGTTTTTGGGCACCCCGGGCCGAGCTCGCAACCATCCAGCTCACACGAACTCCGGCCCACATTGTTCTTGTGTCTCTTGTGTTTTGTATAGCTCAAGAGGTCTTTAACTAAGATTTCGAATAGCTATCGCGAATTCAAGTTAATTATGTTTCGTCTCTTACTCGGAGAAAGGCAATCCAAAAATTCCCAATCATGGTCCTTGCAGATCGGATCATCCATATAATATACAAAAAGAAACTCCAGATATTTGATATCTTTCTCTTTGAATGATATCTCAATTCCAGCAACGGTTTCATTAGATATCTTACAACTAGAATCCCTCTTTTTTGCCGATCTAGTTCCTCCACCACCACGAACCCCAATTAGATTCAGGCATGATACACTTTTTCGTTATTGGGAGAACCCAAGTATTCTCTTTCGAATCCAGGAAACAGCTCTCAGAGATCTTTTTTCCTTTTGCAAGATAGAGGAGCGAAACAATCAACTTATTGATATTGGAAGACCCAAAAGATTCTTCCAATGTATCATTTTTGGGTCCAATGGAATTCATAGGTATAGGAAGAAGCCTTGTCAAATAGAGATTTTTTCTTTCGACCATATTTCGATTGTTAATACAATATATAAGGACCACTACTAAATAGTACTACACCCTTGATCGGGAAATATCGATTACTTGTTGAACCCTGTGAATTGTGTGAAAATAGGATACTCCAAATTTGGGGTCCAAGAGTTTTATAAAACGTTCTTGGTGGAAAAAAATGTGAATGAAAGATCCCACAGAATTGGATTGGGTCCATGAATCTAAGAAATAGTGAGAATTCTTGATCTCTCTCAATATCTCTCTCAATTCGAAAATCCAGGATTTGAATTGATGTCCTTTCATTGATTTCTCCTAAATTGTATTGATTTCTCCTAAAGATTTCATTTCAATTGGAATTTGGTTATTCACCATGTACGAGGATCCCCGCTAAGCATCCATGGTTGAATGGTTAAAGCGTCCAACTCATAATTGGTGAATTTGTAGGTTTAGTTCCTATTGGATGCACGCTAATGGGACCCTACAATAAGTCTATTCGAATTGGCTCTGTATCAATGGAATTTGATTATCCATACATAACAAATTGATGTGGTATATTCATATCATAACATATGAACAAACAGTAAGAACTCCAATTCTTATTGAAACTTGAACTCATAGGGAATAAAATCGATTTATGGATGGAATCAAATATGTAGTATTTACAGACAAAAGTATTCAGTTATTGGGGAAAAATCAATATACTTTTAATGTTGAATCAAGATCAACTAGGACATAAATAAAGCATTGGGTTGAACTCTTCTTTGGTGTCAAGGTAAAAGCTATGAATAGTCATCGACCCCCGGGAAAGAGTAGAAGAATAGGACCTATTCTGGGACATACAATGCATTACAGACATATGATCATTATGCTTCAACCGGGTTATTCTATTCCACCTCTTAGAAAGAAAAGAACTTAAATCAAAATACTTAATATTAATAGCATGGCAATACATTTATACAAAACTTCTACCCCGAGCACACGCAATGGAGCCGTAGATAGTCAAGTGAAATCCAATACATGAAATAATTTGATCTATGGACAGTATCATTGTAATAAAGGTCGTAATGCTAAAGGAATCATTACCGCTAGGCATAGGGGGGGAGGTCATAAGCGTCTATACTGTAAAATCGATTTTTGACGGAATGAAAAAGACATATATGGTAGAATCGTAAGCATAGAATACGACCCTAATCGAAATGCATCCATTTGTCTCATACACTATGGGGATGGTGAGAAGATATAAATTTTACATCCCAAAGGGGCTATAATTGGAGATACCATTGTTTCTAGTACATAAGTTCCTATAAAAATAGGAAATGCCCTACCTTTGAGTGCTGGTTTGAACCATTGATTTACGTAATTGGAAGTCAACAATTAGGTTCACGACAAAACCAAGAAAATGATCACTGATCCAATTTGAGTACCTCTATAGGATAGACCTCAACAGAAAACTGAAGAGTAACGGCAGCAAGTGATTGAGTTCAATAGTTCCTCATATAAAATTATTGACTCTAGAGATATAGTAATATAGAGAAGACAAAATTGTTTCAAGCACCGACAAAACCAGAAGACCCCATGTTCCAAAGAGAGGAGGACGGGTTATTCACATTTCATTTGATGGTCAGAGGCAAATTGAAAGCTAAGCAGTGGCAATTCGAAAGATTCCCTAGGGGAAAAATAAATATGTCTCCTACGTTACTCGTAATATGTAGAAGTATTGATGTAATTTCATAGAGTCATTTGGTCTGAATACTACATGAAGAACATAAGCCAGATGACGGAACGGGAAGACCAAGGATGTAGAAAATCATTCGGCAGATTTGGATTCTTATATATCCACTCATGGAGTACTTCATTATACAATATATAAAAGATCCATCTGTATAGATATCATCATTTACATCCAGAAAGCCGTATGCTTTGGAAGAAGCTTGTACAGTTTGGGAAGGGGTTTTGATTGATCAAAATAAAGAATCTACTTCAACCGATATGCCCTTAGGCATGGCCATACATAACATAGAAATCACACTTGGAAAGGGTGGACAATTAGCTAGAGCAGCGAGTGCTGTAGCGAAACTGATTGCAAAGGAGGGGAAATTGACCACATTAAAATTACCTTCTGGGGAGGTCCGTTTGATATCCAAAAACTACTCAACAACAGTCGGACAAGTGAGGAATGTTGAGGTGAACCAAAAAAAGTTGGGTAGAGCCGGATCTAAATGTTGGCTAGGTAAGCGTCCTGTAGTAAGAGGAGTGTTTATGAACCCTATAGACCATCCCCATGG
Organism: Eucalyptus leucophloia subsp. euroa; assembly: GCA_017140325.1. Taxonomy (NCBI): domain Eukaryota; kingdom Viridiplantae; phylum Streptophyta; class Magnoliopsida; order Myrtales; family Myrtaceae; genus Eucalyptus; species Eucalyptus leucophloia. The sequence goes on from CM029470.1 coordinate 53,425,388, forward strand.
GGGTGGTGAAGGGAGAGCCCCAATTGGTGGAAAAAAAAAACCCGCAACCCCCTGGGTTATCCTACACTTGGAAGAAGAAGTAGAAAAAGGAAGAAATATAGTAATAATTTGATTCTTCGTCGCCGTAGTAAATAGGGGAGAAAATCAAATTTCTTTCTTTTTATTAATTATTAAAAAATTAAATAGGAGTAATTAATCGTGACATGTTCACTAAAAAAAATCCTTTTGTAGCGAATCATTTATTAAGAAAAATTGAGAAGCTTAACACAAAGGCAGAAAAAGAAATAAGAATAACTTGGTCTCAGGCATCTACCATTATACCTACAATGATCGACCATACTATTGCTATCCATAATGGAAGGGAACATTCACCTATTTATATAACAGATCATATGGTAGGCCATAAATTGGGAGAATTTTCACCTACTATAAATTTCCATGGACATGCAAAAAATGATAATAGATCTCGTCATTAATGTTAACAACATGAATAAGTTAATAAATAGATGATTAGTGATCATTAGTAAGAGGTGAACCTTATGACAAAGAAGAGAAATAAGAACCCATATGGAGAAGTATATGCTTTAGGTCAACATATATCTATGTCTGCTCACAAAGCACGAAGGGTAATTGATCAAATTCATGGACGTTCCTACGAGGAAACACTTATGATACTTGAACTTATGCCTTATCAAGCATGTTATCCCATTTTTAAGTTGGTTTATTCTGCAGCAACAAATGCTAGTAATAATATGGGTTTCAATTAAGCAAGTTTAGTTATTAATAAAGCTAAAGTCAATGGGGGTAGCATGAAAAAATTAAAACCTCAAGCTCGAGGATAGAGATATGCAATAAAAAGACCCACTTGTCATATAAGGATTATATTGAAAGATAAATCTTTCTATGAAGAAGAAGATTTCTTTTGCTTAAAAAAATCCGAATGGAAGAAAAAAAAAAGTATATAGATATGACATATCATTATATGGATAAGGGTGGGGGATTATGGGACAAAAAATAAATCCACTTGGTTTCAGACTTGGTACAACCCAAGGTCATCATTCTATTTGGTTTGCACAAGCCAAAAATTATTCTGATGGTCTACAAGAAGATCAAAAAATACGAAATTGTATCAAGAATTATCTACAAAAAAATATGAGAATATCCTCTGGTGTGGAGGGAATTGCATGCATAGAAATTCGAAAAAGAATTGATATGATTCAAGTCATAATTTATATGGGATTCCCAAAGTTATTACTAGAAGGCAAGACGCGAAAAATCGAAGAATTACAAATGAATGTACAAAAAGAACTTAATTGTGTGAACCGAAAACTCAACATTACTATTACAAGAATTACAAACCCTTATGGGCACCCTAATATTTTTGCAGAATTTATAGCCGGACAGTTAAAGAATAGAGTTTCATTTCGCAAAGCAATAAAACAAGCTATTGAATTAACCGAACAGGCAGATACAAAAGGAATTCAAGTACAAATTGCAGGTCGCCTCGACGGAAAAGAAATTGCACGTGTCGAATGGATGAGAGACTCTACAAACCATTCGAGCTAAAATTGATTATTGTTCCTATGGAGTCCGAACGGTCTATAGAGTATTAGCATCAAAATTTGGATATTTTGGGAATAAGAATACTTTCCCTAGCTTGTGAATGAGAGTTCGAGCAAGGAAAGGAGCTGGAGGGAGAGACCTTCGGCAGCCAAGCCTGAATCACGGCCGACAACCACCCGCCATGCCTCCTCTCCAAAAGCTCCAGTGAGCCCCGGCCTTGTGTTTACCCTGTTTTTGGGCATGTCAAGCCGGAGCTCCCGGCCATCTGGCTGTTCGTGTGAGTTGGTCGATTTTTCCCCTATAAGCCAGTGCGCCTCAAATGTTCAATGAAATGTTTCTGTGATGTCCTTGAAAGTCATGTCTGTTTTGCCAAAACTGTAGGCCTCCTCGCGATTGTACGCCCGTTCTGTGAACCTTTTGCTGTCTTGCCTTGCTTCTCGATTCTTCTTTGTTGTGCTCCATAAGCATGCTGTGCTTGGGGTAGGTTGATGTGTTCATTTTGGGTTGACCCAGACCACTACTAGCCGTTTCAGTTCACATCAAAATCTCTAACTCACACCAGAATCACGGCATAATCAAAATATTTCATGAAATGTAATCCAAGATTGATAATATTATCTCTAACTTGCATCAATATGCACTCCTAGATTAAAAACGTTATCTCCAGCTCATACCAGAATCACAGCTCAATCAGAATATCCGCATGATATGCAATTCTTAATTGATTCAAATATTATCTCCAAAGGTGGTTACCAATTGTTGTTAATATCTATCTCTAGAGATTCTTTCTAAATTTGAAATATGCGATTCATAAATCAAAATATGCAATCCCTACGTTTTCTATATTCTCTATTTTCTTTCTGCATCTCTATTTTTCTCTTCTAATGGTTGAGTTTTTTATATTTATTTTTGGCATCGTCGCCATTCTCTTTGTCCTACGTCTTACATTCCCAGACTGGCAAAAAAAAAAAAAAAGGTTTGGTGCGGATCCTCAGCGAAGTTCATGTTGCGCCCTATGCATCTTTATTGTCCCATCCGTATGTGGCGTATTCAGTATGGTGTCTGCAAGTTATTGTTCATTGAAGTTTGTCTATTTTCCCCGTTAGTTCATAGATGCTTCAGGTTTATATTACGTGAGTGAAACCGAAAGCCAAGCGGTGGGGGTGAAAGAAAAAGAAATAGAATAAGGTAATAAAAAGAAGAGAAAAGACAAAATGGGGAGGAGTGAATTAGCATGGGTTTAATTGATTAATTAGTTTTGGGTTAAGGTGTTTGGGCTCTGGTGGACGTGGGCTCAAAATTAGCTTGTTGAGTTTGGGCTCAGCTCCAGTTATAATAGCACTGGAAGATTTTGGTGTTAAAGTGGGCTAGGTTGTTTAAGGACTGGGCTGATATTTTTTGTGGGCCGGAGATGGCTGGGGCGAGGATTGAAAATAGAAATGGGCTAGAGGCTCCGAGTGGGCTAAGAATTTTATGGGCTGACTTGGCTTAATTCGGAATGGGCTCTAGGACTGGTCACCTGGCCCACCTGAATTTCTTTCTTCCTTTAATAGTTTTAAAACTCATGAAAAACATTAGAAAAAGAGATCATAAAAATTTAAAAGTTATAAAAAAAAATTTAAAATTCAGAAAATGTATAAAAAATATTTAAAAATAGAAAAAATATTAAAATTTTAGGTAAATTGGAAAATCCCTAAAATTCCAAAAAAAAAATCAAGAATATTAGAATTCCTTGAAAAGGGTTAAAAAAAATAGATTTTGGATAGTTTTCCCCTAAAAGTGTGGGAAAATCTTGGATAAAAATTATGCTCAAAATTGAACAAACCTAGGGCTTTACAATAAGGTTTGAATTTTTTTTCTTTAAAGACAAATGTCTTTGATTGTGCACTTTTAATATGTTGATCGTGTTTTTCCCCTTAGCCTGGTTAGAAATTGTTACTACTTGTCATTTTAATAATTGTGCACCCGCATGATCACCTTATATATTAGTGGATAAGCTTAAAATTAATCTCAAATGCATGAAAAAAAAATTCTTTAATTAAATAAGATTAGACACCAAAATGGCACTAGTTATTAAATTAGTATAATCAAGATACTAACCTTAGATTTTCTAGTTGCATGGGAAGTAAGGTATACTCTAATGCCTCTCTTGGTTTCTAACTGATTCCAATAGGCCAATGGCGACTTCTCATTTGAAAATCCTCATAGTATCACTTGCAGCTAAAATTGAATACCCTAACATTGTATGCAAGGTATGGACTTGGGAGAGCTTATGCCTAAACGAAATTGTGGCCCGCCTTTTAAGTAATATCTCTAAACCTATGTCCTTTCACCTTCGGGATGGAGAAGGTAGGTCACGACAACTATGTACTAAGCATTGGCCATTCGGTGAGAGCCATGAGACCATACCACATAGGACGATTGATGTTCATATCAATGATCTCCGATTAAAATTGGTCGGATAGATTCAATCGGAAAAACGTAAAAGTGTTTAGGATTAAATTAATATAATTATAAGGTTTAGGATTGAATTGATATAGATATAATATGTTTATGATTTTTTTGGTAATTATCCTAAGGAAGCTGGCCCTAGATTAGTGCTATTCATGGTTTAGCCGATTTGCTTCAAGACTCAAGCGCATCATGTTATATATAGACTTCAAGGCCAGCAACATATTATTGGATCGTGATTTTATGCCCAAAGTGTCGAATTTCAGTTTGATTTGCATTGTTAAGGATGAGGAAAATAGCTACATCTGTAAATGTGTCATGGGAACCTTTGGGTAAAAAAACTCCTCTCTTGTTCAAATGGTTCCTTTGGTTTCCTATCCCGTATCCTTTGATTAATTCTAAATGTGTCGGTCCTAAATATTTGTCTAAAGCAGCATAAGATCAGCAGATTCTGAGGTTGCTTAAAAAGAATGGGTATCCTATTCCCTAAAACCTCAATCTTAGCATCACAAGGTTAATTCAAAACAAACTTTGCTGTTGCATACTTTTACTAGACTTACGGTCTCGAGAGGCACATGCGGAAGTGTCCGTTAGGTCATAGGCAATTTGTTTTCTGATGTTTGGTCGTAACATCTCCACATGTTGATTGCATCCAGGTAAATTGAGCCTCCTCGCTTTACTGTTTAGACAAGGTGGTCGATGTCCTGGTGTTATTTGCTAAAAGGAATGTTAAGCCTTTCGCTGCTACAATCACAGAGAGACCCCTAAAGGGGCTAAAGTCCAAGCGAGGCTGGAGTGTGGGAATTTTGATGGCTATGTTTTTTATGGAGTTGGTGGTGCTGGTGGACGGATGCCATGCATGGTTGCTAGGTAAGCAATTAGGAAGGGGTGATGCGGTGGATAAGAAGCGGAGCATGAGGATCATGAATGTGCAAGAGGAATCGATGGCCAACGCTGCTATGATGGCGAGAGGTCAAAGCCAAAATGTTGGATGAGAGGATGAGATGCCAGTGTGGGCAATGGGTGATTCTAGAGGCTAGCTGGATTGCTACATGAGAATCTTAATGTGTTGGACCACTATTTTTTTTTTTTTTGATGGGTCACTACTTGGGTGGCCATCTTGAGTAGTATAAAGAATTTTTGTGGATCATTGCTTTATTTGAATGAATGGACTGATGGCGATGTCGCCAATTCTTTGAAGAATTGGGTTTGCCTTAATAGTTAATTCAACAGAAGCAATGAAGTAATTGCACACTGTTTGGGGGAAAATACCAAATAAAATAACTTACAGAAATAAGGTGTGCACTTGACTGCATATATTAAGCTTTCGCATAAGTGTAGCTAATTTCATATCACAATAGTCTCAAAACATGAGTAAACATCATGATATTCACATTTCACGCACAAAAACAAGTGCAAACAAAGATCATGTCACAAATGTCCTTGTTCAATAATAATAGCACAAATCATTTACAAATCTTCACAGGATGATAGAGGCGAGGTCAATAGGTGGATTCAACAATTTCAACATACAAGGGAAGCTGTAGGATTGTGAACAATATGACAGGGATGGTAGCCAACAAAGTAATGGGGGTGTAAATTCAATTCCATCATTTGCTTAGGACAATTGTAAGAGCAAAGCCAAAAGCCACAACCATAAAGGCCAAAGAGAGAAAGAGAAACGTGAGGCCTAACATCATTTTTTTGGGTAGAGATTGGAGGTAGTCTTTTGCTGTATAGTGTGAAGTTACGATAGCCAAGAACATCAAGATGGCAGTGACAAAGGAGAAGAGAGCTAAAGCGTTCGCAACCACGAGTAACATGAATGAACCCTTCCTTAGAAAGATTGGGATCCCTGTACCGTTGTTGTCTCCAGGTACTATAAAAGCGGTAGCAAAAACTATTGTAGCAATGAGTGTTGCTACAACGCTACAAAATATTGATGTATCCTTCCTCAATTCTCTTGCCTCTTTAAACAAATCTTTGTGTAGTTCTACAAAAACTTCCCAATATGTTTTCCCTCTCCTTTCTTTTTTAGTGCCCATTTTAGACACTTAGAAAAGGGCCGCTCTTATCTTTCTTCGCCATCATCTATCAACACAAAAGTAAATTAAAGAGCACAAAAGAGTGGCAAAACAAATAAAGGTGAACCAACCTTAAATTTCAGACATTTAATTAAAGGAGAGCACCTATCTTCAAGTACCTACAGAAATGAGAGGATGTCTATTAATGTGAATGTAAGTAAATTAAAGAGTAGCAAGCAAATATGGTGAACCAACCTCAAGCCATTGAAGTTCCTTTTGCATAAGAAAAGCTGATCCATAATCATTTTCTGGTACATATCCCTTTAGCCAAATAAAGCTATCGACAAAAATGGGTACCTCACTTTTGTCTGGCCCAAAAACACACGCAAGGAACTTTCATTCGATTCTAGGCAAAATCTTTCTAAAGAAGTATACAAAATGTAGATGTAAAATGGAAATTTAATTTCTAGTTTTAGACAACAATTGAGTCTATACCAAGTAAAGCCCCTTTTTTCTTTGGCTAAAGAAAGCTACTTTAATTTGCAAGTCTTTATCTAAATAAAGCTATCGGCAAAAATGGGCACCTCACTTTTCTACCCAGGAACACAAGCAAGAAGCTTCCATTTAATTCAAGGCATAATCTTTCTAAAGAAAAAGTTTTCAAACAAAGTATAGATGTAAAATGGAACAATTTCCAATTTTCAATTTTAGACACCAATGGAGTCTTAACCATGTTAAGCCTCTTCTTTCTCGCACTCAGGAAAGCTTTTCAGGCAAATTAATTTGCAAGACTTTAGTCGAATAAAGCTATCGCCAAAAACAAGCACCTCACTTTTGTTTGGCCTAAAATCATAATCAAGAACTTCAATTCGATTCAAAGTAGAATCTCTCTAAAGAAAAATCTTTCACGCAAAATGTATATGTAAGATGGAAAACTTTCAATTTCCAATTTTAGACATCAATGGAGTCTTTACCAAGTTAAGAACTTCTTTCATGCCTACGAAAGCTATTAAGGCAAGTTAATTTGCAAACCTTTAGCCTAATAAAACTATCGATAAAAAGGGGCACCTCATTTTTATTTGGCCCAAAAACACATGCAAAGAACTTCCATTCGATTTAAGAAAAGTTTTTCTAAAGAAAAAAATTTCACTCAAAATGTAGTTGCAAAATGGAAATTTTCCAATTTTTAGTTTTAGACTCCAATGGAGTCTTTACCAAGTTAAACCATTTCTTTCTCGGGCTCAGGAAAGCTATTGAGCAAATCAATTTTCAAGCCTTTAGCCAAATAGAATTATTGGCAGAACAAGTGCCTCACTTTTGTTTGGCCCAAAACACAAGCAAGAAATTTCTATTCAATTCAAGGCAAAATCTTTTTAAAGAAAAAGCTTTCACGCAAAATATTGATGTAAAATGGAAATTTTCCAATTTTTGATTTTAAATACCAATGAAGTCTTTACCAAGTTAAGACACATCTTTCTCATAGTTAGGAAAGCTATTTAGGCAGGTTAATTTGCACACCTTTAACCACAGAAAACAATCGGCAAAGACGGGCGCCTTGCCTTTGTCTTGTCCAAAAACACAAGTAAGGAACTTCTCTTCGATTCAAGGTAGAATCTTTCTAAAGAAAAACCTTTCATGAAAAAATATAGATTTAAAATGGAAAATTTCCAACTTTTGGTTTTGAAAGTAACGAAGTCTTTATCAAGTTAAGCCACTTCTTTTTTCGGGCTCGGGAACATTATTTAGGTAAGTTAAATTAAAAGCCTTTAGCCAAATAAAGCTATCATAAAAAACAAGCACCTCACTTTTGATTGGCCCAAAAACCCAAGGATCTTCCATCTAATTCAATGCAGAATATTCCTAAAGAAAACGCTTTCATGCAAAATATGTTATGGCTAAAACTATCACCTAGAAGATGAGTGAATAGGTGATGTTGCAGAAATGAAAGAATTTAAACTAATATTTGTAGCAAAACAACTTCTGGTGATAGAGAGTAGCAATTAGATCTTACCAATGTGCAATTCTATCACAATTAATAATAAAGAGAATAATGGATAGAGAATTGCACATAAAAGATTATAGTGGTTTAGTTTTTGTAAGTTTACATCCATTCTCCCGCAAACAACCTATTGGTTGGATTTCACTATGAAAAACTGATCAGAGGTTACAAGATCCGAGCAACGAATACTCAAACTCGTGTGATTAACTCCTCACACACTCTCAACCTCTAAATAGTTACACAATGTTACTCATAGAGACGAATTAATAAGATCAAAAAAAACTCTTTAGACTTTGAAATTAAAAGCTTCGATTCTCGTAAATGCAATTTTCCTTTCAGCTTCAAGACCTCCTCTTATATTCTCCCAGTCCAAGCTGACTATTGAACATATTGGATTATCCAGCCAATCTACTTGTTGGTTTAGATCTCGCTTAGAAGGTCTGATTGCTTCAAAATCACTGAGGATTATACTTCCCATAGATTCTACCACCCATACGGCAATTTGGGTTTCCATAAATCAAGTGCTTTAACTTGGAAAGAATGTTTCATCTCAAGTATATCATTCTAAGAAAATTAAATCTCTAAGAGATATTTAGAAAACTTTCCTTTCACAATTCCTTATGCATAAGGTAAGAAATCCAATTTATCACCACTAGCCGTTACATGAGTATATTACCTTCCTTTTAGCAGTTTAATTGAACAAATAAGGAAAGATATAATTAAGCTACAACTCTGATTCAAATTGATATCATTTGATTATTTCCTATCAGATTTTCCATCTGAAAAATACTTATCATCACAATCAAATACTTAACTCAAAGACTTAACTCAGGATAAGTTTTGTCATATTTCAAAATTGCTTTAGGGAACATTATCTCAACAAAATATACATGTAAAATGGAAATTTTCCACTTTCCCAATTTTCATTTCCAAAATTTTTAATGAAAATATGTCTTGTATGAATTTTCATTGCCATGTTTGCACAATTCAAACCTTGTACCCACAAATGACCAAAAATTACATTATCTTGTACAAGTTTCATTCCTATTGAAAACCATAATTTGACCAAACATATTTTCAAGAAAATGCATGACGAAAACAACAAAATACATTTTTCGTCAAAACATTTTTGTGAACGAGATGCATCCTAAATACCTTGAAAGATTTTATGGTTATTTTTCTTTTTTCGAAAAATGATGTAATGATACATGTGTAGAATCAAGAGGCAGAAAGGTTGATTCAACAATGTTGGTACTCGTTTGTCAGCCTTCCAAGGTGACTTGATATTGAAAGGTTTCAAGTATTTAGAAAGTTATAATGGGAAGAGGTGGGAAAAAAAAGGTAATGAGAGAATCCTTGAAATGGCAAATTAAGGTGAAATTTGGTGTTGACCTAAGAATTCATCTTGCTTATGGCTAATTGACTAAAAGTTATGTTAGCCTAAGACTCTCTCCTTCAATCTTGATTGGTAAAATCATGTTAGCTTCTTCATGTCTATCTAGCATGTAAAATTTTTTTAAAAAAATTAGAACAATAAAAGCACATATACTGCTCACCTGAAAATAAGAACAATAAATGCACATATATTGCTCACCTCCCTAATGGATGAAGTGCTTAGACCTAAGTATTATTTTCTTTGACTGTTACTCCATACAATATATCAAGAGGGTGTGCAAATTGGGCATGGGACCCTTGCCCTTGGCGTCATTGATTATTCTCGTCACATCATCCATAAAACAAGCTTGCCATAGATGAGGGAGAATTACCAAAAAAAAAAATTATTTTAATTATGCCAATTCAGTCATAAGTCTTTTTTTTAGCCAATTGAGTCATAATTTTTTTGTATTTATGTCAATTCAGCCCATCCGACTCAATTTGGCTAACCGGTGCAAAGGTGACACAGTCAACATTTACATCGACACCAACGTGGATAATTTTTAACGATACTTTAATATTTTTGAACTTTTTAATTACTTTTTCTTTTTCTTTTTCTTTTTTTTCCTTTTCTTTCTCTTTATTTTTTTTCATCTTCCTTCTTCCTCTTGCCGATGAGATCTACCTCATCATCACTAGGCAAGCTTGCCCTCACTAGCCAAAGAAAAGAGGGAGAGGAAAAAAAAGAGAAAGAAAAGAAAAAAATTAAAAATTTTGAAAGAATATTAAAATATAATTAAAAATTATTCACATTAAAATTTTATTCTCAAATTATTAAGTTAAATGACACCGACGTTAACCAAGATATCAATGAGCCACCACATCAACGCCATTCTACCAAATTTAAATGGATAAACTGAATTAGTACAAATGCAAAAAATTTAGAACTCAATTGGCTAAAAAAAAGATTTATGATTAAATTGACACAATTATGATATGATTGTTTTTTGTAATTTTTCCCCAAAGATAAAATGCATGGGCTTATGCTTATCAATTAAATGCATTTAACATAGTAAATTTACGCTTTAACTTAGCAACTTTAAAATGGCATGAATAATAGGAATTGGGGGGAGAAAGCATGTAGGAAATTCAAAATAATTTGTTTGGGAGGGCTCGGAATTGAAGAAGATTTTGATGGGAGCTAATTTCTTGGGCTTCTAAACTGTTATACATATGACAAATTTATCGTAAACTAATTTTTTGACCATAAAAAATCCAAAATAGTACAAATATGACGATTTTACCCTTTGTGAGTTTCCATTAAATTTTACTATCAAATTGCTAACTTAAATGGCACATGATAATTGACAAATGTATCAATTTCGGGTTTAGCCTTTGTTTGTCACAAGTATACTAATTTGTGATTTTTTTGTGGTATCAATGAAATTTAATGGAAACCAACAAAGTATAAATTTTTCACCACTGTACTAATTTGGAGTTTTTAATGATTAAAAAATTAGTTTATAATAAATTTATCATAAGTGTACTAATTTTTGATTTTGTAGTATAAACCCATATATATTATGTATGTATGTATGTATGTATGTATGTATGTATGTGTACGTGAGTGTATGTATAAAGGAGTTTGCTCCTTTTTTTCAATCTTGTATTCAAAGCTTGTTGGTAGCACTTCAAAAATAAGATTCTAAATACATCATATCAATATGGAAGAGTGCACTCTTAAAGATTATTTGGAAAGGTAGACACCTCGAGTTATATGAAAATCGACTCAAACTCCACTTGAACCCTAACAAAAAATTCAAATAAATTTCAAAACTTATTCACAAGTTTTGCCGTCGTTGCACTTATTTTGTCATCTTTACCCAACTTATTTATGCACCTGGAATACTCATTAGCCCTTCTCTTTAATTCTTCTATTTTTTTCAAGCTACAATATAGGGAATTAGTGATCTCATAAAGCTACGTATTCAAATTTACTTGGAGCTTATTTGGATTTCACATTATGGTAGGAGGTCGATGACGTTGTGGAGAATCCCAAGAAAGGAACTCTCAAGCACTTTTTAAAGCTCAGCCAATGAGTTCTCATTAGTTCATGCGTTTGCACCAAAAGGATTGACCAAGATGATGCTCGCGGCAACAAAGTACAACCCTAAGTTCGATGCCGCAACTAATGTCTCCGGAGCAGCTTCCTAAATGCAAAGAGAACCCCAACGGTTAAAGGTAAGTATCTTTTTTTATTATATATTTAATAATTACTAATAATTATCATTATATCTTGACAAATATCTTAAATATGGTAGCTAGGATAATGACTCCGTAAGTGTCATAACTTTCTTACGAAACTCACTTGATTACCATTAAAAAAAAAATTTCCAATCATCTGAATAACAAGACGACTAAAAAATTGTTTATTTAAGTGCTATGAATTCAAAAAAAACGTTCATTTGAAGACCATACCATTCAATTGATCACATAAGGGCCATAAACTTTTGTACATTCACTATAAGTGTCATGCTATGTAAGATTTTCACGTTTTCTTAAAATGTTATGGCACTCTAGTTGAATATTTTTTAGAAGTTAAGGCATTCAAGTGATTAAAAAAAAAAGTTATAACATTGAAGTAAACACCATACGAAAGTTCTGACAATTATAACATTATTTTTCCAAATTTTTAGATAAGAAGATATACTCCAACAAATATATTTCCAAGATAAATTCTTTGGAGTGGCATCAATCATGTGCCACATGAATCTAAAATATATGACAAAATATGTACATGTGAGTCCTGGGTGGGGAGGAGAGAACCTAGTCATAGCTAATTTGATTATTCATTTAATACCAAGCATAAAAAAATATGCAGCAAAAAAGAGAAAATTTTGAAGATAGATTTGTTTCATGAAAAATAAATGATTTAGAATAAAATTGGTCACTCATATCGTCTTAAAAAAATGAACGAATGAAAAATAATTTCATTATTTACTAAATTGTTTAAACATAAATTGTTGTTAATAATGAAAATATTTTTCATTGACTAATTATTTCAAGTGATATAAGTGTTTATTTTCAGTACAATGTTTTTCAAATCATTCATTTTCTACAAAATAAACGATGCCTAAATAACAAGATAAATTTAAAGAGACATATACTTTGAAATATCCTCGACTACAGCTTCACAAGTTGTTTAAATAGACAAGGGCTACAAGAGGATGAATTAAGTTGCAGCCGATATGATATAAAGCTTGAGCTTGACTTTACAAACATACTTGGTACTTGAAACACGACTCAAATTTGATAAGGATGATATCATGATTGAGTTCAATTTGAATAGAATGTCGAAAAATTTGAACTCTACATGACTCCAATATATAAGTATTAATTTCATGTTTTCTTAAGATTCTAACGGTTTCGGCCTCTAAGAACTCGATCCTTGGGGATTCGTAAGTTCTAATCACCCCATACAAGAAAAGGAAAAGGAGGAGGAATTGGATTCCAAATGGGGGTTGAAGAAAAGGAGTACTAGAGAAAAATATGAAATATTTATCGGAATTGAAGCACATTTTGTTAGAATAAATTTAACCCTACAGAATTAAGAAAAATTACTAAAAAAGTTCTAAACCTATTGTACGGTGACCAATTCAATTTCAAACCTTTTAATTTAACTAATTTTGCCCTAAATTTTTGACAATTTACCAATTTATTATATCCGATCAATTTTGGCTAAAAAACACTAATGTGGATGTCGACCATCTTATGGAGCATATTTGGTGCATGGATAATTTTTGCAATTTTTTCATGATTTTTCATAATTTTTTATTGTTACTATTTTTCCGTTCTTTCTTCTTCTTTTTTCCAACCATGGGAAAAATAATATAAGATTCATAAAAAAAAATTAAAAATTGTACAAATTGTCTACATCGGCATATATCATGCAACGTAGAATGGCTAACATTCACATCTGCAATTTCAAACTAAAATAGGCCAAAAAGACTATATTAGCAAATCATCATATAGTTTAGAACTAAATAGGCTAAATTGAAAGATTTAGCATTTTTATGGCAATTATCCCTATGGAATTACAGGGATTAATTCATCAATTTAATTGCTAAAGTTGTTTTTTCTTTGTCATGTCTTGAGTTTGTTACTGATTGCTCAATTCACTTAGACATACTTCGCTTTAGAACATAAATCATGTTGTGCAAAAAAAGAAAAAAAAAAAAGAGAGAGAGAGATCTACGCTTATTTTATTATGAATGATCAGGTATAAAATACATGTTGTTAAACGATTTGTTCAACTCCATGTGCAAATCAGATAAATCGAGATGTTGGTCTTTTTGGGTACTTAGTGAGAATTATCAATTATGTTTAAATGTATGTTTATATGCTGACCATCATTGTGTTTCAACTTGGGATGACAGATGTGATTGAGGTTGGGTTCGATAGACTCCAAGATCAAACTCCATTGCATCTAGCTTGTGTTCATAGGCATGATTTTCATGGTCAATGGATAGATTTAGTCTAAGCCCCTGCACACGGACAAAGTTCTGCTTTTCTCGAATGAGTGGGGCTATCAAGATAAAATAATAAGCTTGAGTTTCCCAATTATTATAAGCCCATGGTCGGATCAACTTATTATAGACTGGTTCCGACCACCAAAAACAAAAAAAAAAAAAAACTTATCATAGACTGGTCCAGGTTAGTGAGATGGGCCTTTCAGCTTAATTCCAACTTCTTTCTTGGGCTGGGGCAAATCAGATAGATTTTGTGGAGAGGGCAAACCATCTGGCCCGTGATTTGAAATTCAGTTATGAATTGCAATGTACTTCCTAGAAAACTTGATCAAGTTTAAGTTATACGAGGAATATGGTATCGTGAATCTCTCTTATGTTGTTGTGCTGATGTCCGATCAAAGAAGGCCAAGAGACGACAACCTTAGGGATACATGATGAATTATTGCATCTTAACTTGATCCCAAGGGTTCGACCAAAAAAAAAAAAAAAAAATCTGATCCCAAGGGATAGCTCCATTGATTCAAAATGAAATTTGAGATCAACACATTTCTAGCACATCCAAAATTTCAGTGAGCATGACTCAATTGGACCCAAGATTGTGTGCACAACCCACGCTGGCTTTGGGCCATAACTTATTAGAGCCACAAGAATGCAATTTGATGCTTGGAGTGTGTGGTGGGGTTTTGGTGGGGGAGGAGAGAAAATTGAGCCTTTGTACTTCCTGGGGTCATACGTTTAAAGGACGTTCCTTTTCAGCCTTAACAAAGGCAAGCCAAAAGCAACACAAAGCGTCCACGTGTATTATATGTGTATGAATACATTGAAACCAAGATAGTGAAATAAGACCTACTTTGCCTTGAGTTCACGTTGGATTTGGCAAGAACTCCATGAATCGACCCTTCTTGATGGTCCCCCCAAAAGTTCTTGCCTTTCACTAATTCGATCTTTTTCTCACTAAAGTTCTTCGATTAATCGAGACTTACCCTTTGCTATAACAATCGACACATCATCATTTTCCCATATTTTTTTCTTTTTGTTCTCAGCGAAAGTGATATAGTAAAAGAGACAAAGCAAATAATTGTTTTTTTGTTTTTTTGCGGAGCATGTGTTGGATATTGCAGACAAACACATGGAGCAATGGTCCACCACATATTACAGGGAATCAGGGTATTTGAGTACGGTGCTTTGACGTGGCTTGTCTACATCCACGAGTGATAAATTCATAATATAATGCCAAACTAGGGATAGGTGAACATCCGTTGTTTGGCCATTTTTGGTTCTATTGCCGAGACATCAAAAGTTACGGGTGCGAATGATAACCATTTTAATAAGAAATTAATTTTTGAAAAAAAATAGATTTTTTTATTTCAATTTTTGGATGAGTTTTTAAGTAAAAAAAATACATTTGATAACGATGACACGAAATTTATATTTCCAAAATAGAAATTCATTTTATAACGATATAAAATTTCTCCATTTCCGATGTCAACAATCGATCGACAACGTCAGCAAGGAGTGGTAGCAATGAATGGCGAACGGCAACCATCGATGATAGATAAGTAACCAGCTAATAACGAGAACGAACAATAAGAAAATATTTTATTTCTCATTTCTATTTCAAAAATAAAAAAGTAAAAAATTGTTACTTCGATTTATATTCCAAATATATTTTTTGAGTATAAATTATTCCAAAAAAAAAAAATGAAATAATTTTATCAAATGAATTTTTATTCCAAAAACAAGTCCTAAATAGAATAGAAATATAATAGTTATAATGTGCGTCTTATATGTACAATACCCGAGATGATATTCAAAGGGATTTATTCATCTAAAAATTAAATATGATATTGTCGACTTAGTTAATAAGAAAATATTAATTAGTAAAAAGCTTAAAAATTTGGCATTCCTCAAAAGTTAATATGTAGAGAATTTTTTTTTTTCCAATGGTACATGAAAAAATTTCCCGTAATTGACTATGACAATACCACCTATAAGAATGCCGTAGAGATTTTGAAATGTTTTAGGATCACAATAAATGTCCGTTCATCCAAATTAACCGTTATAATTCATCTTGCTTTTTCTTTCAAATTAGTATGCATGGTTGGAGTGGATTGATTTGCAACCATCAAGTTTAATACGTATGATTAATTAAAGCTTGCGCTGATAGGCTGGAACCTGAGAATACCCCAACCAAATTTCAAAGTAACAATTGGGTAAACCAAACTATTTTATCGTGAAATTTAACATTTTTAGGGTTAATTGAGTTAATTATTTTTTTTTATTAGTAACCACGCACTCTAAGCTTTTGAGTGGCTTGGTTAAACAATGTAAATTACCTTCCCAAGCCATCATTATTGGAGAATGAAGATTTGCCTCGCCTTTTGGCACTAATTATAATTGTCCTTTTGAACTTCTCATCAAAGAACAGTAAAATTGCCATTTTTTTCTTGGTTCACGTGCCTCGTTAGCATCTCGCCTTTTATTTTTGCGGCCAAACGTGAGGATCTCATGTGATCACCACCACATCATCACTTTGTATGTAGTCATAATAATATAAAGCATCTTTCTTTTTTAAAGCCAACACAGCATGAGCTAAGACATAAAATTAATATTAAAAACTAGGTTTTGTGGGATCCATTGAATCATCCTACCTTTTCACCATCTCACCCCACCTCCTTTTTGAAATAAACCCATTTTTTCTATTTGATCATACTATAATTATTATATAATTCAAGATAATTATTTTTAAAAAGTCCTAATTTTGTTGTATAGTGGTTAGTTCAATTCTAAACCTTTAATTATGCTGATTTAATTCTAAATCTTTACATAATTTGTCAATATAGTCATTTTGACCAATTTTGACTCAAAACCATTAACGTGGACGTCAGTTATCCTACGTGGAAATTTTTAAAATTTTTTCAAAATTTTTCTGATTTCCTTTTTTTTCCCTTTTTCTTTTCATTTTGCCTATGACCGATACTTGGCCATGGTCCACAACCTGTCATGAGCAAGGTACCCTAGCCTAGACGATGTGTACCTGGCAAGAGCCATGACGCCCTCGCCCGACAAGGGTGTTGTAGCCCTTGCCAGATCTAGAATGGCCAACCCAGGCAAGTCCAACCCTTGCTTGTGGTTGATCACCAACCATGACCAAGTACCAGCCATAAGCAAAAGGAAAAGAAAAGGAAAAAAGGAAAAATTCACAAGAAGTTTTAAAAATACAAACATTATGCACGTTAGTGCAGATCGGCCACATAGGATGGACCAACTAGAACATTATGTTTGCAATTTTTGGCCAAAAATTGACAAAAATGACTATATTAAGAAATTATCAAAAGGTTTGGGACTTAATTAACATAATTGGAAGATTTACCAATTAATTAGTCATGATACAATATGTTTAAAACTTTTTGGACAATTTTTCCTATATAATCCACTTTTGTGTAGATGTGTAACTTGTTACTTATTTATATATAAAGATAAAATTCATATACCCTAAGGGACACTTTTTGAGAAAATAAAGTCTAAAAGTGGAAGGCTAGCTCCTCGGGCACTTGATGCTGAAATTTATATCGAAGGTCATATGAATTGACTAAACATATATTTCAATTATAAGTTATTGATTCCTTGCATCATCAATTGAAATGGTGTGGATATTCGTTTGAAAGACGGTCCTTTTCAGCCTTAATAAAAGTGAAAAAAAAAAAAAAAGCTTCGAAAGGTTTCAATTTGCGGAACTGTATATCCGAGTCAATCATGCGTTGAAAAGTAGAAACTATAAGATAGCGAAACGAGAACTACTTGCATTAAGTCCGCACTGAATTTTGGGGCAGAACCTGTCATCAAAATTAGCACTCTTGGTGGTCCCAATCTTTACCTTTTACTATTAAATTCCTTGGTACAATTTTACTTAATCAACTATAAATTATCATTTCTTGAAAAGAGTTCTTTTAGTCACGGACTGATTGTTGCTATAACTACAAAAACATCAGATAGGAGCTTCAGGAACACATCCGGCCTGCTTGGGAAAATCATCACTTTCACGTTTAAGAGCATCTTTTCTCTCGAGTCATATTCATTTGATAAAGACAGGCTCTTAGTTGAATATTAGATGGTGGAATTGGAGCTAGCAGTTTAGTCGGTCCTAAGTTTGATCTCTAAACCAAGCAAAAATATTTATATAGTCTTAGACAATCCTCTGGATTATCATAGGGATGTCATGTAGAGGCACATTCGATTACATTCGATTGAACTTGTACGCATTTGCATGTTGATGGAGGGAATTTGGTTAAAACACTGCATTTTTTTTTTTTTTTTTTTTTGATAATATGGATATTTGGTCATTCGAAAGTTCACTTTATATATATTAAAACGTCTCACGTCTCTTGCTTTACAGGTTTAAATTTTTTAATTGAACATCTTAATATGATGTCGGAGCCGGGCTGTACCGCGATTCGCTTTTTGTGTACTGCTAAAGAGGGGATCTCTTTATATTCGTCTACTTAAACTTTAAAGCTACAAATCTGACCATTTCCAATAAGCTGAAAACTTCAGTCGAGCATAATTTCCCAACAAACTCCTAAAAAAAAAAAAAAACACACACACACACACACACATATATAAACGTATGTAACTACGTGGATTTATACAAACCTTACGTAAGCATTATTCTCATATGTGTTGGAGCATGTAGAGAATCCGAAAGACAAAAAGATTTGGAGCCTTTTGTTTTCCCAAGATTTCCACTGGACCACCACAATTGTACGTGGGGTTCCTGTGGGGTTCCTCTAGGTGCGACTTGTCCCCATCCCCCTGAAAATACCACAATAATGCCAAAAGAGAGTTAGTTCACATGTATTTAATTATTACGTCTTTCGACACTTTCTTGGCTTAGCACCAAGAGTTGCATTTAGGGCCGGTGGCAAATTTATAAATAAAGAAGAATATTCTCCGACAACAGCCTAATCAGGTGCCGCGTAAAATAAGATGCGACGGAATATGTACATGTGAAAGTCCCGGGGAGAAGAGAATACACTATTAGCTTATGTGATTTTTCATTTTAATACCAATCGTCCTATGTATATGCGGCAAAAAAGAGGGTTAATATTTTCCAATAACAAGCATCTTGGTATAAAACTATATATATTTAAAAAGACATATACTTAAGCGAATCCCAAATAGCCTTCACAGTTCACAGTATAGTATGAAGCTCGAGCTCAACTTGATGCAAGTATTTTGTACTCAAAACACAACACGAATTTGATCAAGGCACCTATAGTTTGAGCTCATATTTTATTGGTAGTTTGAGTTTAGACTCATGAATAATTACTGAGTTTATGCAATCTTTTCCTTTTGTAATTGAGGGATATTCTATTAGACGTAACCCTAGTTTAAAGATGAACTAGGTTAAAATCTTATATCTCGAATTAGCTTTCACGTTTTTACTCTCTATTTCCTTGTAATTGTATGCCGAATCCTAACTCGGATGAAGTTGGGCGTTGAAAATTTAAGTCAAGATAAGTTGGTGCAAAATGATACTTTAATTAAAAGAATAAGGCTCCACATGGTAATATTTTTATTTCTCTGTTTTTTTCTTTTGTTTTACGGAATTAAAAAAAATCAATTTGATAACATTAGTTACCCAAAATAGAAAAATGACCAGGGAATAAATTTGAACAGAAAGAAGAAGTAAAAAAAAAACTTATTATTCACGGGAATAATTTCCAGAAATAAGTCATTTTCTTTCTTTTCTTTTTTTCTTTTATTGTTCTTTCTCACCACCCACCCCCCAGTATTCATAGCTGCGCGTCGCCAATTGGTAGCCGATAGGTGGAGGAAGAAGAAGAGAAGAAAAAAAGAAAAAAGAAAAAGATCTCAAAAAATTATTAAAAATTAAAAGAAATTTTACATGTCACAAAAAAAAAAAAAACTTGTGCATCATACCAAATACCTTCCTATTATTTTTCTATTCCAAAAATAGAAATTTTATTTAGTTATTTAGTTAACAAATGCATTATTTTATTTAGAAATTGTTTCAGGGAATCTGAAAAGAAATTGTTGTAAAAAATAAAAATGTTACCAAACACATTCTCAACCTGACACTAAAACTCACATGAGAGGCACATGTGAATTATATTAGAAAAATCCCATATCAAAGAAGTGTTTTAGTGTAAAACAGTTAATATTTGACCCATAACTCATTAATTTAAACTTTTTAGTTAATGTGAGTCTAACTATATGTATTGACATGCTTGAAATTGAGCTCTCTATTGATGATCAGTTCAGATGAAGATATGGGGCTTCTATTACATGCTCCAAACACATCCTGGGCTTTATATATTTATTAATATTCTAGCACATGAAATGGAAAATTTCTATCGTGGGATTGTCATACTACCAAGCTAATAATTGGATGATTAGTGAGGCATATAAGCTGGCACTTGATTGATTTAAACACGAAGTTTCCCAAGCCAACGAGCCAAGACAATAATAGGGGCAAAACCTATTCTGATCATGATGCCCACCTTGAAGCTTGATATGCACACTCAAACAACAGTATGATTTCCAAATCAACCTTCATGATTGAACATCAAAAAATTTTCGTTTGCTTCTTGAGCTTCCTTCCTTTTTCTTCCGACATAATCACAAGACACAAATACCTTAAAAAGAAACGAAAGATGTCCAATTTGACATTCAAAATGACTAACTTTGTCTTGTATTCAAGAACTCGGCTCAAGCGATTCGATTGAATGCACAAGAATCCGAACCCCTCTTTATTGTATATTCGGAATTGACCAATATCAATGTACAATAAAAAAAAATCTGCAATTTATACGAGATATAGCCTTCGATTGTCAATGCCAATCCAAAATTCTTTTTCATTTCACGTATTGCCAAAACACATTCGAATTCCATTTATTTTGCGGAAAATGAATAATATCAACAATATTTTCATATTGACAAAAGTTTATATCCAAACATTTCATAGAAGATAAAATATTTTTCATTCATTCGTTTTAGTAAACAATATAAATGATTGATTTTAGAAAAAAATATTTTTTTAAATCACTCATTTTTTCCTAAACGAATGGAACCTTTATTCTAACCCAACCCACCGTTGTCCCTAAAACCCGTAATAGAATTAGATATGGTGATATAAGGACTTAGCTTCTTGAGATCGTATATAAAATTGATATATGTACCAACCTCTTGGATTCATATTATATATATATATATATATATATATATATATTTAATGACACATTATAATTTAAGGCGCTTTAACGTCGGTGTCTACTAGTAGGTTATGATGTCAACATAATCAATTGCTCATAAATATCATTCTCTTCTTATTAGCCCTTTTCTGGACATAATCACAATATTCTGGAATATTAAAAGCATATTCCTAAGTTCCAATATCTTATCAAAGTCTTGAGAAGCAATTTTAAGGGAAGAAAAAAGGTTATTTTAACTTGGCCGATGCTGATTTGA
This sequence comes from Eucalyptus leucophloia subsp. euroa, assembly GCA_017140325.1. Taxonomy (NCBI): domain Eukaryota; kingdom Viridiplantae; phylum Streptophyta; class Magnoliopsida; order Myrtales; family Myrtaceae; genus Eucalyptus; species Eucalyptus leucophloia. Next base: position 53,446,819 of record CM029470.1, read on the forward strand.
TAGTGCGTATGCCAAATGATTGAATACGAAGGGTAAAGAAGGGTGTAGTCATCGTATCTTCTTTCATGCATTAGTTTGACTAAAACGAAGACGATTGCTCCACCAGATCTACCTTTTTGTGTATAAAGATATAGCCGACAACGTGCTTCAACAAGACCTGCTACCTTCAAACGATGACGTCTTTAGAATCTCCAATTTCAACCTTCAATTCAAAGGAAAGTAAACAATTCCAACAGCGATATTGAAACTTTTGGAATGGGTATTGACTTGTAAGGCTGGTTCTCGAGTAAAAACGGAGACCAAATCAATTAAGGATGGACTCCCTAGTCTTTTATCGAGCAACCTATCCGATCCTCGTATGAATCGACTTAGAATCAATTGGGTAAGACCGGTTTAATTTGTTTTTAGGTTGGACCGACCTGATTGCTTGGTAAATTAAATCATATAACTGAATTCTAACATTGATTTTGCGAAAAAAAAATTCGGGACACGAAACCCTAATTTAGATAGGTAATACGTCAAAATTCAAATAGGTGGCCCAAACTCGAAGCTGTCTTCATCGTGCAAACCGAACACCTACGGTCGCGCCTACTTTGAACAGAGGCGTCGGTTCCTTAACTAATGAAAATAAGGATAAATGCAGTTACATATATATATATATATATATATATATATATATATATATATATATATATGTTCAGTTCTACTGTGAATTCTAACTGTTGCTTCTTTTTTCTGCTTTTTAACCGTCGCTTTTCAATCCCCGGCCAAAAGTCTTCAACTGTTGCTTGAAGCAAGAGGTCAGGGACGACAGGTAAACATCGTATCCTCCCATGAAATCCCTCTCACCTTTTTCTCTCCCGACTCCGGATCATCCGCGGCGAGGAGCAGAATAGTGGGTGATGAGTCAGGCGGATGAATTCACCACTACACTGTCTTCTTCCCCAAAAGCGAAAGGAGTCGCCATCACCATCGAGATCGAGCTTGAAAAAGAAGATGAAAATCCAGGAAAGAACAAGAACACAACAAACCAGTCAGGACTTGAGAAACTGCCCACCCTCCCCCCTCCATTAAATTATGCAGACCAACTTCCTGCGGGAGTCCAACTTCAACTTAAGTAAACATTGATTCTGGTCCGGTGTTATTCCCCATTAACACTCCACTCAAATCTAACCTCCCCCGAATAAAATAATCCCACCCCACCTCCCTCGTCCTCTCTCTCTCTCTCTCTTCTCTCTCTCTCTCTCTGTGCGCGTGTGGCAAAGGGTGTCTCTTGTCTGTAACTGTTCAGTTCTTGGGGTTGCTTGGAGTACACAGGGCATTTCAATTCGTGGGTCGGTTTCAGTTTCGTGGAATTAATTTCGTGCTGGTGGAGAGGGAGGCGTTTATGGTGGTCAGAGCCTCTGCGGGTTCCAGAGCATGTTGCTTATTCGCAGAGAGATTGATTAAATCTCTCTTCTTGCCTTTTTGGTGTTTCCTCCACCAAAGGGAAGGGAAGAAAAAGGAGAATTTATTGCGTTGCTTTGCTCTCACTGTACGCGGGGGTCTCTGGCTTGCTGATCTGATTCCCTTCCTCCTCAATCTTGCTTCAAGTGTTATCAAGTCTGTTGATTTAGCAACCTTCTCTTTTTCTAGAGTTGATTTTTTTTTTTTCGATACTGTATTTGGGTTTTATTGGTTATCAAGATCCTCGTTGAGGGAGCTGGGGTTGTAAGGATTGGGTTTTGGTGTTGAAAGAGATATGGGGGTGATGATGCAAGTGATCAATGTCCAGCTGGTTCTGCTCTGTTTCATCAGCTTTGCTTCAGCTGTCCAGGGATCTGCAGGTACAAAAGTTTTTCTTGCCTTTCTACTTGTTAGACTGTGATTTTGATCACTTGATGCGGCTGCTGAACTTTAACGTTTGATCCAGTGGTAACTGCTGTCTTGGTTTATCAAATTTCACTTGCCAATCGTAAGGTCTCGTATATAAAGAAAGTCGCACAAATCCGTCCCTTCATTGGCTCACTGCTAATGTTGTGCTGTTGCATTTAGTGATTTGTCTGCAATGACTAAGCCAGAGAATGAATTGAGGAGAGGTATCTGGCAAAGGCATTCAGATCCATCATTTGCACTATTGTTCTTCTGTTGATTTCAATGTGCTATGTTCTATGCAGTATTGTGTAAAAATCACACTAAGCGGTCCTTAATTGCAAGTTCTAGTTCAATGTTTTCCCGAATTAAAATTTGTAGGTTTCAGCATTATCTCCTTCACAGCTGAGCTCTCCCATCTGGAAATTTTTGGTAGGTCATGGTTTACCCTATGAACGGCCATTAGGCATGGTTTGCATAGATGTTTATGCTGTATATCTTCATTTATCTGCTTTTCTCAATTTACTATTTGCTGTCATATAGTTGGTTCTTGTTAAACTGAGATCAGCATAGATTCAATCCTTACTCAGACCAATTGAAAGCAAAATGGATTTTAAGCTTTCATATCTTTGCATGAGTAGTTTAATAGTCCGTCAAATGTTTTTTTTTTTTTTCAAATCCTTTCAGGGTACAACATATCTCCATCTACTGAGAATTTCTCTGCTATTACTCCAATAGAAGCAGAGCCTCCTGCCCATCAAATGAAGCCACTCAATAGCAGTCCGCCAAGTTCATCACATGGTAATTTTTCTGTCTTCAGAAATTTTTCAATTTCAGTTGGTTTTGAATAATTGAGTTTCTCTTTCCACAATTCAGGGTCAACTTCGCTCTCTCCACTAGCAGCACCACCTCTTTTTTCTTCCTCGCCATCCCCAGACCAAAGAAGTACGGTTGAAAATGCACCGAGCTCCATATCTCAGCCCAGTGGTATGCGACTCTAAAACTGCTGGATCCTTACCCTTCTTGATATAATTTAAGCCTCGTTTCTCAATCAGGGTCTATGTCACAACCTCCACTTGCGTCACCACCTTTGTCTGCTTCGCCGCCTCCGAAGACCCCAGAACTTGTACCATTCTTGTCTCCAAGTAATCCAAATTCATCTTTTTCGCACCCCTTGGCACCTCCACCAATGAGTATCGAACGAGGGGCTTTGGCTCCCCCACCAAGTGAATCTCCTGAGAAGGCACCAGTACAAGTAACTCCTGCAGTCTCTTTAGCTCCTGGTACATACCAATTTGTTCTGTTGTATCTTTTACCTGTGGTCCACGTGATTATTGTCATTCATGAGCTGTCTTTTGTCGTTGTGATGTTCAGCTCCTACTTTAACACCTACAAAACATCCACCTGCACATTCACCAGTAGACAATGATAGTATTCCTGTAACTTCCCCACCAGCTGGACACAAAAGAAATGATTCGGTAGTCCATAGTCCTGTCCCAGAAGCGAGTGTCCCAGGTAGGTGATTAGCATTTTTGATGATATTCATTTAATTTTCTCTGACTATATTTGATCTGTTCATCTCTAATAACAGCATCATTTCCATCTCCCCCGAGAAAAATAGGACAAAGTCCACCAGCGGAACGTCCCATGATGCCTCATATCACACCACCTATGCCACCAGGTGCGCCTCTGGACATAATCTCCAATATCACTTTTAATGATATTTATTTAATTTTCTCCAACTATATTTGATCTTTTCATCTCCAATAACAGCATCATTTCCATCTCCCCCGAGAAAAATAGGACAAGGTCCAACAGCGGAACGTCCCATGATGCCTCATATCACACCACCTATACCACCAGGTGCGCCTCTGCGAATTATCTTCAATAAATTATCTTTCTAACACAGCATTTTTTGTTAAAGGTGTTTATTTCTCTTAATAAATTAATTGCAGTACCAGCAGCGTCTCCGTCAAAGGAGGGGATACTAAATTCCCCGTCGGTCCACCCACATGCACCTAAAGAATCTCCGTCAGGTACCAACTGAAATATAAGTATAGTGATGTAGTGAGAAATTCTGAAGCCATTGGGCATAGAAGAGATGTGGCTTACTGCATCTAAAGGGTATATGTATAGCTTAAAAATCAGATTATTGGTAATATATGGTTATATATTTACATGTTTTCAGCATCAAGTTTTCTGTTCTTATGGTTTCAAAAGATTGATGAGACATCTCTCAAGCCTACTGGGTATATAGAAGTAGAGGAGCCATGATCATATGATTGGTGTCTCTGGCTTGCTTGTTCCTGACTTTCTCACTTTATCTTTGTCCATCTTTATCAAATCTGATTGATTTTTGCGTAGCAAATATGATGCTTCATCTGTTCTATGTGAGATTGCAGGCCACCACATATCTCCTGCATCAACTCCGCTGAAAAAAAAATACAAGATGCCTGCTGCTCCACCCTCGAATAATGCTCCCACTGATCTACCTCCCAGGCAACATCCACCTAAAGGTACAGGGATGACCTGCATGCGGTTCTTAAATGCCAACAAGAATCTTGTCCTCAAAATAGCAAAATTTCTGCAACAGGTTCTTTTGATGCTGTATCTCCTTCTGTGCACAAAGCCAGTGCTCCTGCTCCCTCTCTTTTGCCTCCTCCAAGCGAAGGGCATCATTCGCCCGCATCCTTACCTCCAGCTTCATTTGTTAACCATCATCATGCTCGGAAGGCTGTACTACCCCCAAGCCATTCGCCTTTGCCATCTAAAGGTGAGCTTTTCATCATTGCTTATGGATGTGGCTAAGTCAGGACTCAGGATTGTGTGGGCTAATTGGTGAAAATAGAGTTAAGCATTAACTTTTAGATTTATTCGTGCAGGTTCATCTGGCGGCATAGCTCCTTCCCCACAAAACCGGTCATATCTCTGCTGATGCTCCTTTGCCTCCTCCATTACCTTCCAGCAAAGGGCATCATTTTTCTGCAAATTCGCCCTTGCCCTCATCTAATATGCATCGTAAGAGAGGGAACAAAATTACCAGTCCTCCTCCTTTCTCTGACCATTCAGCTTCTTCTCCAGGTTCCACAAGTCAAGTGGTTTAGAATTTGCATTTGGGAATCATGTGACGACCAATTAGAATTTTGGGGATAGGTTGCATATTTGTCCCTTTGATTCTGATTCTTTTCTTTCTAATATCTGCTAGGTCCAGTTTCCGCTCCAGCTACACTTCCAAAACACAAACAAAGACACAATGCTCCTCCATCACCAAGTCCAGGTAGGCCCATTCTCAATATGTTAGAGCCATTTTATTTAATGGCACCCAACCAAACTTTTACATCCGATGCTGTCCTTGCTCAGGCTCTTTGGTTTCTCCACCCCATTTTAGCAATCCTCCTTTGAAGAGTGATTTACCACCGGCACCTTCTCCATCTCCCAAAACTGCACCTGGCCATCCCAAAAGTAAGAGAAAACTGGTATTTCTCAATTTTTGATCGATTAGGATTATTCTTTCTATCTTATGTTGCCATTGTTTATTGCATGTGGTGCAATTTATCAAGTTTCTCCTTCTAAGCCTCCACTAACAAATCTCATAGTGCCACCTCCGCCTCCTATCCGGGCATTACCGCCCCCACCTCCAAATGAAGGTTAGTTGAGCCATGTTCTGCTTTTGTTTCTCTGGAGCTTACGGCCAAATGTTGTGCCTTCGCTATTTTTTGAAGATGTAAAACTGGGACATTCTTTTCTGCAGATTGTTCAACAACAACATGCACAGAGCCATACACAAATACTCCTCCTGGGTCTCCTTGTGGCTGCGTATGGCCTATGCAAGTTGGTCTGCGCCTCAATGTTGCTCTTTATACTTTCTTCCCCTTGGTTTCAGAGTTGGCTGAAGAAATTGCTTCAGGGGTGTTTATGAAGCAAAGTCAAGTCCGCATAATGGGGGCGAACGCTGCCACTGAGCAGCCTGAGAAAACCGTTGTGCTAATTGACTTGGTACCGCTAGGGAACAAATTCGATAATACCACCGCTTTCTTGACTTTCGAGAGATTTTGGCATAAGCAGATCTTCCATAAATGCTTCCTACTTCGGTGATTATGAAGTACTGTATGTGCGATATCCTGGTAATGTTTTATGTCAGTCATGGCACCTGTCAGTAACTTTTTACCTTCACTTCATGACACCGAGTTGATCTTGAGACATTGCTGTATACTTGTATTGTATTGGGTTTACAGGATTACCTGCATCACCGCCTTTGCCCCCAGATGCTTCAATGATTGATGGTGGGCCCTACTCCGGCAATGACAATAATGCAAGAACAAATAAACCTCTCGGGGTAGATGTGCAGAAGGGGCAGCATAATCACGGGTTAAGTGGTGGTGCGGTTGCTATTATTGTCCTATCTGCCCTTGTTGCTATTGTTTTATGCTCTGTTGCTGGTTGGATTTGGATAATGAAACACAGAGATCGAGTTGTTCAACCTGCACCAGCTCCACAGGCATTGTTACCATCTGTCGCAAAGTCACCAGGTAATAGTTGATCCAACAGTTAATCAGATGTGCTGTCATGATGCTTATGCATGGACCAGATCATGCAGAAATTGGTTTTCAAAGGTGGTCCATAAAACAAAAACTCCAGAAGAAGTTGGCCGAATACTTGCAAATAACAGGACTATTAATGAAACAAGAGGAATTTCAATTTAGTGCCATTTCAGGAAAGATGAGTCTTATCAGATGTCCCATATTTTAGTAGTAGAATTGACAAGAACATAAACTTGGTTAATATTTTGTTGCAACTTTAGCCTATGATATCGATTAAGTATTGCAAGATTGGGTCGAGGGGAGTTCCCCCATTCTCACTACGGAGGCCAATGTCTTGCAGTTATGCCAGGGTCTATCCTTGGAAGTGGCCCAAGCTCTGCCTCGTTGTCATTTGGATCTAGCTTACCGACTTATGCTGGGTCAGCTAAAACTTACAGCGTGAGTGACATTGAAAAAGCTACTGATCATTTCAATGAGTCAAGAGTACTTGGCGAAGGTGGCTTTGGGCGTGTATACAGTGGCATTCTTGAAGATGGGACCAAAGTAGCTGTGAAAGTTCTGAAGAGGGAGGATCAACAGGGCGGCCGGGAATTTTTAGCTGAAATTGAGATGCTTAGCCGCCTACATCACAGGAATCTTGTCAAGCTGATTGGTATATGTGCGGAGGAACGTGTCCGCTGCCTTGTGTACGAACTTATTCCAAATGGCAGTGTGGAATCTCATTTGCATGGTAGGTATAGTGTAGATTAATGTGCTACTTCTCTCTAGTACTCGACATATTTTTGTCTCGCTCTTCATTCTTCTTCATGAGGTGTAAAGCCAGTGTCCATTTTCCCATGCTTTCAGGAGTTGACAAGGAAGCTGCCCCACTAGATTGGGGTGCTAGGATGAAGATAGCGCTTGGTTCTGCTCGTGGTTTAGCCTATTTGCATGAGGACTCGAGCCCGCGTGTTATACATAGGGACTTCAAGGCCAGCAACATATTATTGGAACATGATTTCACACCCAAAGTGTCGGATTTTGGTTTGGCTCGCACCGCTATGGATGAGGAAAATAGACACATCTCTACACGTGTCATGGGAACCTTCGGGTTAGGAAATTCCTCTCTTGTTCAAATAGTTCCTTTGATTTCCAATCTCATGTTCTTTGGTTAATTCTAATCTGTGTCCGTTGTAAATGTGGGTTTAAAGCAGCATAACATCACTAATTTGAGGTCTCTAGGGACCTAATCTCTGGTACATCCATCTTAACATCACAAGTTTGAATTCAAACCAAACTTCTTTCTTGCTAACTTTCACTGGAATTATGGTCTCATGAAAACTTGTGCAGAAGTATCTGTCAGCTTATAAACAATTTATTCTCCAATGTTTGGCCATTCAGATGTGACCATTTGAGATTCTAAATCGTCTGCTTTGAGATTATATCTAACCACAACAATGCTAAAATCCTCTTCACATTTGGATTGCATCCAGGTATGTTGCTCCCGAATATGCCATGACAGGGCATCTTCTCGTGAAAAGCGATGTCTACAGTTATGGAGTTGTACTCCTAGAGCTCCTGACAGGAAGAAAGCCAGTCGACATGTCACAACCACCCGGTCAAGAGAACCTGGTCTCCTGGGCTCGTCCGCTACTCACTAGCAGAGAAGGGCTAGAAGCAATTCTAGACCAATCTCTGGGACCTAATGTCCCCTTCGATAGCGTGGCCAAAGTGGCGGCGATCGCTTCGATGTGCGTGCAGCCTGAGGTATCGCACCGTCCTTTCATGGGTGAGGTTGTGCAGGCGCTAAAACTAGTCTGTAATGAGTGCGAGTGCGATGAGTCCAGAGAGGCCGGTTCCAGAAGCTCTAGCCCGGAAGACTTGTCCATTGAGTTGGATCCCAGGGCTGGTGCTGGCTCTGGACAGTTAGAGCATCCTTTGCAAGGCCGATACTTGGATCCGGACTACGATTCTGTCAGTAATAGCGAGCGAGGAATGTTGGTTTCAGATTTTCTCGGCACATCAGCAGGGTACACAAGGCCCATCTCAGGTCCATTGCGGAGGTATTCGAGCTCGGGTCCTATGAGAGCGGGAAGAGGAAGGCATTTTTGGGAGAGACTGAGAAGATTGTCCGGAGGCAGCGCGAGTGAACACGGCTCCTTTCTGGGGTTATGGCCAGGTTCCAACTGAGGGAAGTTTCTTAGGCGACAAGAATCAACTCAAGTTCCATCCTGTTACGATTTTTTTGTTCTTGAAATTTTGCGGATCAACCAGCATGGCGGTCCTCCACTCTCAACGACGGCTCGCATCAGCTGGCGATCACAAGACAGGAGAACCAGCCGGTGCGAACCAACAGCCCGGTGTAAATGCTTGGCACTGACGGGATGTCATCAGACCGACCTTGATAAGCCATGCGAAGGAGGAGCTGTTACAGACCAAGCTTTTTGCTTAGGCTGCGAATGCAGGGTTATGCTGCTTATGGTGGGGAAGGACTTGTTTGATTCAGTGTAAATTTCTTCTGTTGACTTGTAACTGGAGAGAGAAAAGATCGCTGGAATGAATAGCTCCAACTGCTGACATGTACAGAACGTTAACCGCATCTTGTCAATGAGCTCCTGAATGGAAAGAGGTCATGTTGAGTTAGCGTGATATCTTGTTGATATCTTGTTGCACCTATCTAAATGGGTCATAAACCATTTCAATCTTTCTCAGCTTCTTAATTTTGTGCTTGCTCATTCCGCAACTCTCCCTAAGTTGGGGTATATGTTTTCTAAATTGGGTTAAATATAGAAGTGTTTTTAGCAATGCGGATCAGGTCAAGAATAAACTATGAGATTTGTATTGCATGGAAATTGATTAAAAATAATTAAAGGGATCAATTTGGATTGGACCAATTTCATTTTGACTTGACCCACTTAATTGATGGGTCTAATCTTGTTGAAGGTTTGTGAGTATCAAATACAAATAAATTTTCAAGAGAATTTAGTCATGACAAGATTCGAGATGATTAAATTTTAAAAACTTTGGCACTGTATAAGGTATAAGTCATGTGATGGATTGCAATTGCAATATAGGCAAGCTTTGAACCTCGCTATTGGAAAGTCAGGTTGTGTGACTTGCTCAATCAATCAAGCTACCGACGTCTTACTAGGCAAGGCTCTTGATTGTTGATCATGTTCACCCTTAGAATATTTTCATTTAAATGAAATACCGTAAAGTTTCTTCAATTGGATCATCCAGTGTAAACTAAAAAAGTTATAGTTAACTTTGTATTGGATACTCTATCCATCGTTGATAATATTGTGTGGTATATTGGGTTAATGTTTTAAACATATAAAAATGTCAGCAAATAATTTTTGTCTTTTGAAAAAAAAAATGCAGAGTATATGTTAAAGTTAATTTCTTTAAAAAAGAAAAATGTAATTTTTGGGTATTGATAAAATATCTTTTAAATATATATTAAATTTTCAGTAAATGAGCTCAGGCCCATGCCAAAAGCGTGGGCCATTAGACGGATCGAGCCCAAGCCCACTTTTCATCTCAGCTTTTTATGTCCGTCGTCTCCGAGACTGGAAGACGGCTTTTTCACTGCAATCGAACTCGAAGAGAAGCGGCTTGACGCAGACCGACGACGACCTCCGAGCTTCAGCGACGACGATGGTGAGACTCTCTCTCTCTCTCTCGCTCGCTCTCGCTCTCTTCTTTGAAACCCTAGAGCTCCGTCTCCGTCCGATGCTCGCCCCGGCTGATTTCCGTCCTCTCTTTTTTGCGATTCCTTCCGGTTCTCGATCTCGCAGGCGCCGCCGAGAGCAATCGCCAGCCCGGTGCCGGACTCGCTGTACCCGACCCTGGCCTTCCTCATGCTCGCGATCGGCCTTGTCTTCACCGCCACGTTCTTCATGTGAGCTCCCGATCTGGCCTCCGCATGCTAATTTCAGTCCTTTTTTTTTTGTCTTTTCCTTTTTTGGCTCGGTTTGGAGTTCTTAAGTCTTCGGAGATGTTGCTCTTCGCTTGCTCGGTGAAGCTTTTTGGCTGCCTGAGCGTCGCGTTCTCGAGGAATTAGAATTCGGAGTGCGGTTTCGAGAGGTCTGGGACTCGTTGACTGGGCTTGGTGTTTCGGCGGATCGGATCGGATTGGCATTTCGTGTTGTGGTTAGGAAGACTGGAGAGTTATTGTTGATGGTATCGGAAGGGATTTCGTTAACAATTGGGGATGGATGCGAACGATGTGGTTGGTTTGGTTGTTTCGGTGATCTGGAACCCTGATTCTCTGTCTCGCATGCTGGCGTTGCATTTTCTTTGCTGCTTTTCGTGCGCTCTTAGGTTAAAGATGTGAGCTTGCGGGCTATTTTGATGGGATATTGTTATATCCATGATGCTTGGAACTCGATATTCACTTTGGAAGCTCTTAAAATCAGCGTTAGGGAGAAAAATGATAGTTCATTTTGTTAAAAGACGCATTGTAGGCATGGATGCGCGTGGTTCTATATCCAGTTGCATGTTGTGATGTAACAGGCCAGAGGATATTGATGAAGTGATGCAAATCTCGATCGGTACGGTTACTGCATACTTAGGATGGTTGTCTCGTCTCTTTTCTTTGTCTCCAACTTCGTTCCCTCCAGCCTAATAACTTCCATTGTTCTAGAACTCAAGAGTCATGACTCATGAGTTATGCTGTTGTTTACCTCCACTTTCACTGGAGAAAGGATATGAAACATCAATCAAAATTAAGGATTTGGTTTTCTTAGTTTTAGGACAATGAATCTTCCTTTAAGAGTGGACTATCTCTCCCTCGTGTCCCGTGTTAGATATGCGCTAGATAAAAAGAGACTTTCCAGTTGATAGTAATCCAATTCTTTCACTTTCTTTATGTGTTACCAAGGGAGTGATGGCCTTATCCAGCAGCTGTAAATTGTCCATCAGTGACTTTGTGGATTTGGATTTGGAGAGAGATGAGCATTAAGGGACTTATTGGGTTCTGGCCATTGTGGGAGACTTTTCCAAACTGAACTGGGCTATTGAGTTCTTGGCTGATTTTGCATATTTTCATCATGGCAAAATGTTAATTAGCCAAATGACTGGTAACATAATTGGTGCTCTGATGTCAATTGAATAGCCATTGTATTAACTGATAAATGTTGAACATGGTCCAGTTTTCTAGCAGCACTCAGACCATTTTTGTGTTTCTGCCCCTGCAACTGCTTTCTTGAGCCTGATATACTTTTTCCTTTGCAGTTATGAGACAACCTCCTCAAGACGGAACCTCAGCCTTGTCAAGGAGGTGACTACTGGGGCGGTGGCATCTGTCTTCCTGGTACATTTTGCTTCTTTTGTTATAACCTGTACATGCTCATCTCAATTCAGATCAATACATTTGCATGCACGAGAGTGCATTTGAGCTTTACCATTCTGTTTCTGATTTTCCCTTTCTGGTGCAGGGATTCGGGTCCTTATTTCTTCTTCTCTCATCGGGCATTTATGTTTGATTCTCAAGCTACTTAGATCGAGTCGGTTGCTGTTACCTGACTGGCTATAGTTATGTATAATGGACAATGTCCTTGAGAATGCTGGGAACAATTTTGGCAGACTTAATCAGGGAGGTTTTCATTGGTAGAATGAGGTAGTGGTTTTTTGAATCCAATGCTGTTTTCCTCTTGTTGTTTCACAGATTCTCGCTATGATTTAATGCCTCGCCCCTTACAAGTCAATGACCTTCCATGGTTACCGAAATATATCTGAATGCTCCACGTGGTTTATAGATTATGGAACTTAACGAGTCTTGTTACAATCTTGTGGTCGGTACACAATCTTACTACACAAGCTAGGTGAACAAGCGTTGTGTATGTGAAAAACTCGGGAAGACCGGAATGCCTTGGCGCAAAGTTTCTGCAGAGAAGCCTGTAAAGCGTTGCATTCTATTTCTTATGTTCTGATCTAATGGCAATGTTGATTCCCATGATTTTGCTCCATGATTGATGAGTCGGCGTCATGCAATTACGATCCGGCCATCTGGCAAATCCACGGTGGCCAATTTGCTAGGATCGTCATCCAGACAAGTTGGGTGCACATGTTAATGTGTAAACTCGACTCGACTCCATCGTGCATGAGTTTTAAGTTTGATTCGGCTTGATTCGGCTCGATTGAACTTTTAGACGGATAAGGTGGGAAGTTTGAACTCAAATTCCCAAAATGCAATGACGTGTCACGTGGATGTGCACGAGATAATCTATATGGACCAAGCCAGAGAGATGTTTTCAACTTTACTCATACAGTGCAATATAGGGGAGAAAGCTTAAACAGCCGTCGACCGGCAAATTAAAATTTTTGGTTTGCCATATCATTTTCATCTTTTCCCCAAAAAAATATGCTCAAATTTGTAACTTAATTCATGAAAAATTGCGCCACGGCAGGCCACCTTTTCACCGCCAATAAGCTCGGGGGGTTCATCGAGACATAATCGCTCAAGTTTTGGAGAACATTTTGAAACAAAGTCCACAAATCGACACCAATTTAAAAGGAAAGAAAATTATTAAATTCGACGGTCCAAATTAACCCGAATTTTTGAAAAAAGAAAAATAAAAAGACAAAGACGGACGACGATTCATTTTTTTATTTAAAATTTTTCATTTTTGACCTCGATTTCTCCATTCAAATACGGGAAGACTTTCTCTCCAACTCTTCCAGTCCGATTCACTGCCTAACTACTACCCGACCGGGAGCAACCGAAGCGCACGGTGCCGGTCGAGCGCGCTCTCTCTCCGGCGATGGAGCCACAGCCGCAGGCCCCGAAGAAGCGCGGGCGGAAGCCGAAGCCGAAGGAGGACAAGAAGGAGGAGCAGCTCCACCAGCCGCCGCCGCCGCCGCCGCAACAGCAGCAGGCGTCTCCGGCGCCGGCGCCGGCCCCCAGGTCATCGGCGTCGGGGTCGGCGGGGGGCCGGGACCGGAGGCCGCAGCAGCAGCACGCGGTCGACGAGAAGTACGCGCGGTGGAAGTCCTCGTCCCCGTCCTCTACGACTGGCTCGCCAACCACAACCTTCTCTGGCCTTCTCTCTCTTGCCGGTAATTTCGGAAAGGCCTCCCGCTCCGTCAGCTGTTTCCGGTTAGCGCCGGCGGAAATCTAGGGTTTCTTTTCTTTTTCTTGGGAGGTTTTGCTCGGGTAAAGTGGCGCGGATGTTGAATTTTCGGAGGTTTTGAATTATTGCGAGTGCCGTGTTGATAGGTCTAGGTAGGTAGGTGCTGGGTTGATTTAGGGTTTTAGGGTTTTGGTACGCGTGACCTTCTCTTTTGTGCCGGTTCGGAACTGCATTTTGGTTTCGTGCGAGTTTGGTGGTGCCTGTGGATTTGTAGGTTTGGTTCGGAGGAGTTGTCTCGGAAATGCTGGATTTTGGAGGTCCGTTGTGGTGGGTCGAGGTGTGCTAGCGTATATGTGGCTGCTAGTTTGTGCCAGGCGTCCTGGGTTTTTGGGGGAAGGTGTTGGTGATCCTTTGAGTGTTAAGGAGAAGCTTGTGGGTACTGATCAAAGGCTTTGTTCGTTTGTGTTGATGCGTTGGCTTGATGAGGTTCTTTATTTTGCGGATTGTTTTTTATAGGTGGATTTGAATTTGGCGATGACTGACATCATGCAGGTGGGGCCCACAACTCGAGCAAGCGACTTATAAGAATCGGCAGCGGCTCTACATTTCCGAGCAGGTAATGAGCAATTATGATCTAGTGTAGAAGTCTAAAGTTGTGCAATCCCGTTTGTCACATACTTAATCTAGTGGTTTCAATAGTAATAAGGAGGACCTGTAACTAAAATTCACCGGTTAATAAACTGCTGAGGACTTTTATATGGTTGTGTTATAATAGTTGAACATTTCTTGCTGCCTGCACATGTTGGATTAATGTTCGTAAAAACAACTTACCTTGGTAGTACAGCAGCTGATGAATTCTGTTGTTATGGGAAATTAAGTTTCCATGAAAATCTAGAGAACGATAGTAATTGTTGTCAAACCCTCATATCATTTTTAGAGTTCAACAAGCTGGATGCATGAGCAGGTTGAGTCGAAAGCACAAGCATTTTTCTTGGTTGAAGTTGAGCTAATTAGTTTTTCTACTGAAAATCTCAGCTGCCACAATTGACACAAGATTTTATTCATGACTTTGATACGAATTTGGCATTTTAAAATTTAGTACTATTTCGAATTCAGTGCTGATGTACATCACTAATATTGACTTAAGAGAGGAGACTTATTTGTTTTTGGTTTGAAGTTGTTTTGAAGTTAAAACAACCTTAACTTTTTTATCTACATCTTGTTGCTCCTTTGGTGGCAAATAGATGAAACTTGAGTTGTTCTTTATTTGTGCTTTCTCTATTGCTTCATTAATCTCTTTCTTTTTGTTCTCAGACTGATGGCAGTGTTCCAAATACTTTGGTGATAGCAAACTGTGAAGTTGTGAAACCTAGAGTTGCGGCTGCAGAGCACGTGTCCCAGGTCATTTGCAGACACATGATGGAGTTGTTGTTTATCTATTGTTGTGTATCTTATCCTTGTTGACTTTAACAATGTGGTGTTTAATCTCTGCATACTTGATTTTCAGTTTAATGAGGAAGCTCGCTCTCCCTTCATAAAGAAGTACAAGACAATTATACATCCTGGAGAGGTAACTCTCATTTCTCGCTGGGCAAGCTCCTAATCAAACAGAAACATTCACAATCAGACTACACAAAATCTTTGCTTTTTTTTTTTTTTTTTTTTTTTAAATTTGAGACCTTGATAATCTTTCTACTTTGTTTTTATTCCAAACTCTGATCTAGTTCTCTTTCATTTATTATCTTTGAGCAAATATATGAAATTATTATGTGCCAACTCACCTTTACCTTTTGCTTCTCTATCTTAAAATGTTTGATTATCAGTTTTTACTTTATGATGTGCATGGTTTTTATCTATGTTGATCATTGATTATTGTACTTCAGGTTAACAGAATCAGGGAACTTCCTCAGAATCCCAATATTGTGGCAACTCACACTGACAGCCCAGATGTAGGTTAATTATGAGATTTTTCTCATGCTTTTACTGGGATTCGTGGGATCTACAAAATTTCATGGCTCTTTAATCTGCTTAGTGCTTCTGATGTTATTTGGAATTTTAGGTTCTCATTTGGGATGTGGAATCTCAGCCTAACCGGCATGCTGTCTATGGAGCTACAGCTTCTCGTCCAAATCTGGTTTGTTCATGATCAGACTCAATGCATCTTCCAGTATTGACACATTTTTAGATTCTTTTTTTTTTAGTTCATTTGCCAATTATTAGTAGCTCCTGGAAAAAAAATTCCTCTGGTGCGTTTGGAAGAAAAAATGAAAACAGTCATGCTGCTTAATGTTGTAAGGTCAATCAATTGGTCCTTTGTGCAAGTTACATTTGAAACTTGTAATTTGGTCTATGCATGTAGAACTGATAGAGTATTTTCACAGTTAGAGAGGATGATTGTGAGATGCTGAATTCAGAGGTCATGAAGATACTAAGAACTTGTAGTAACACTTGTTTATTCAGTAATGTAATTGATCTTGTTTGTACTAACAAGAAATTTATCTTGTGCTTGGATCCCATCCCTTAATGCATCCACCTCAGCTTCCCATATCAGTTATCCTCCTTGTATTCCCAAACCTTCAATCACCATTTTCAGTTTTGCATTGGATTTCAAGTTGCATCTCCAAGCTACATATAATTTACTAAGTTGCCATTTTCTTGCCCAAATTACCCTGTCCTCAGCATTAGATTCATTTTGCTGGTGTAGAATTTGGGTGTGCATGATGACAAATAGGTCTTTTTAAGTTGGTGAGCTGCAAAATGTAAAGTTTTGAAATGTCATGAGGGTATCCGATATGGAGAGCAAGTTGAAGTTGAAGGTGGTTTTGCAATCTTATTAAAAAAAAATCAGCTTATGTCTCAGAGTTGCAACAATTTCTGAAGGCAAGATCTCATCTGCCTTCACGAACTTATAGTAACTTTATAGATGTCCTGAGCTTCACATTTCTTGAAATGTTATATTGCACCAGCTGATTTGCCAGGCTTCAGCAAAGGTTATAGTTCCATGCTGACCCAGATGTTTGCATCTCTTTTATTATCTGCCCTTTTGGCTTTTTTGGCAGATTTTAACTGGACATCAAGAGAATGCTGAATTTGCCCTTGCAATGTGTCCAGCTGAACCCTTTGTTCTCTCTGGAGGTAGGATATTATGGGTTTGATAATGTTAGTCAAGGATTGGAGTTTTCAGTATTTGTGGACCGTCAATAAGAGAAAATTCATTTAGGAAGGACTATGACTGTGCATGCTGAACCAATTGGCAATGAAACAGTTTTAAAGAGCAGAATTTGCATGGAAAAAAGAAGGTGCTGTGGAGAGTAGGATGGCATTTCCCTTGTCACCTTTTGTTTTCTTTCTTTTTCTTTGTTTTTTCCATATAATTTACAGGAAGCTGCCTAATATTATTTTGTTGGTAATTTTATGATCTGCTTAATTTGAAACTTGGAAGACATATTCAAGTAATTACTTTTGTTACCATTTGCGTGAATGAGTGCATTTCTTGTACCTGCAGTTACATTAATTTGGTTAATTGCAAAGAACATAATAAATGCCTTTTTCATAGGGAAGGATAAGACGGTGGTTTTGTGGAGTATCCAAGACCATATAACAGCATCTGCAACAGATCAAACAACTAATAAATCTCCAGGATCTGGAGGATCCATCATTAAGAAGACTGGGGAAGGTAACGAGGAAACTGGAAATGGCCCTTCTGTTGGACCACGAGGAATCTACTGTGGACATGAGGATACTGTTGAAGATGTGGCTTTTTGTCCATCCACGTAAGTAGTACAGGAGGAAATATGGGGCAGAACATGATAGATATGTTTACTGTGAGATTTGAATTTGAAATTTTAGTTGCTATAGATGGACATGAGGTCTTTGTTGTCTGATGGTATTTTTTGTCTTCTAAAGTGCACAGGAATTTTGTAGCGTTGGTGATGATTCATGCCTTATATTGTGGGATGCACGAGTTGGGACTAATCCCGTTGCTAAGGTTTGTGTATTATGTCTCCCTTCATCCTTGCCCTCTATTCTAATGATTTTATTTTGTTTGTGTTCCTTACCTGCGTTTATCTATGCTTGATTTCAGTAATTATGATATCGTATCTTTTGTCTTGTACTAGAGTGATGCAGCATGTTTAACCAAATTCCTCATTCAGTCTCTGTCCCCTTCCACCCAGTCTCTCTGCATGTCCCATGTGCTTGTGAAGAACATGAATTATATTCTCTTTATCACCTCATTAGATTTGGAAATGAGCCAACCAGCTTACAAGCATTGACTAAGTCATCACAATAAATATATGATGATAGAGCTGTAATATAACGTAGTTAGATAAAAGAATTAGGCTTTTTTCCCCACTTTGGTCCAGCATACAGGCTAATAAATGAAGGTTCTCAGAAGTTTGGACATGTCAATTGTGTTAAATGCCATGTCCTGGACTGTGCCATGATGTATGTGTTAACTAAATTCCCTCTTGTTTGTGTATGTGATGCAACACATTAACAGAATCCAAATGGATTTATGCTAAGAAATTTTTTTTGCCTCATTATCCAGTTGATGGCGTTGTATACATCTCTGCATTTCCATTCTTGTTGACCTTTGTCTGGACTGAAGATTTCTTCGTAATATTCAATTGCTATTGCTTATGATGATATATGCTGTTCTTTTCCCTGATTCTGATGTTATATGTTGGCTGTCTCATTTATTGTTGAATCAGGTCGAGAAGGCACATAATGGTGACCTCCATTGTGTGGATTGGAATCCCCATGACAACAACCTAATCTTAACCGGGTATGCTCCTGTGTCAAGTTTCTGATTATCATGTGGTTTACTTCTAGAACTAATTATGGATCAAGTCGACAAGTTTATGCTTTGTATTGATTCGATGATGACATAGTTTTTTTCTTTGAAATATATGGTACGTTTTCCTAGGTCGGCAGATAACTCTGTTAACATGTTTGATCGGCGAAATCTCACTTCTAATGGAGTTGGTTCACCAGTCTACAAGTTTGAGGGGCATAAGGCAGCTGTTCTTTGTGTGCAGGTGGCCATGGATTTTTCTTTCTTCTATTGTCATAGAATTAGCTTTTTGATATAAATATATTCTCTGTAAAAGATTGCTTTGTAGTACTTACCGTGCTTGATTTTCATGCATATTCTAGTGGTCTCCAGACAAGCCTTCCGTCTTTGGGAGTTCAGCTGAAGACGGTCTCTTGAACATTTGGGATTATGAGAGGGTAAGGCAATTTGTCCTTTTGTCTTGCCAGGCTAGCTTTTGCAATATCTGCATGTTTTGTGCCTCTTGCAGAGTTTGATCCATTGGCTTTATATAAAATTGAATTTAGCGATTCTTTACTTTTGTGTGGAGTATATGGAGGCTTTTGTACTGAAATTTTGTCTTGCAGGTTGATAAAAAGGTTGACAGGGCTCCAAATGCTCCTGCAGGATTGTTTTTCCAGCATGCTGGTCACAGGTGAATTAAGCTTTAGAATGTCAAATGATAGTGTGATCTAAGTCCAACCTAAGTAGTATTTCCTTGTCTGATTTTGAAGCTTTGACTTAGGATTTGTACTTGGTGTGCTATCATTCTTTTATTTTATTTTCCCCAATTCAGAAAGTCTAGTCTAACCCATTAGTCATTTCTTTCTTTGCTTTTATGTTGTTCTTTTGTTTTTTGTTTTGTTTTTTTTTTTTTGGGTTGGAGCTCCCATTATAATCAGGTGGCGGGGAAAAACTCAATAGTAAAGAGATGTTCAAAGAAAAATATACTATATTGTGGGTAGTTTCTTGCTTCGTTCTTTGCCTGGACTCCTGCCTCCACTGATGATGTCTCATTATCAGGGTGCTTCCAAGTTGCGTCACTATCTATATCTGTCTGTCAGATGTATGTTCTGATGTCAATAAGGCACATTTGCTTTGAATGAGATTCTATTTAAAGTCGAGGGCTCCGGTTGATTTAGTTTTGGGGTGTATTGTTAAGTCATCTGACTTGAGGGTAACATAAATGAGTGGTTTGATGTGAAAGCTACTATGGGATTTTATGAGGTGGCTGGTTTGATGAGGATGTTAGAAGGAAATGTTCTGTAATACAAACGAACTTTTATCCAGCTTCTTGTTTATCTAATCTTTTCACCTAATGCCTTGAGTGGGCCATTCGTAATTAACATAAGTGCCTTCCTGCTGTGTCATCCAGGGACAAAATTGTTGACTTCCACTGGAACGCAGCTGATCCATGGACTATGGTTAGCGTATCTGATGACTGTGATACTGCTGGAGGAGGTGGTACATTGCAGGTACACTTGTTGTTTTGCCATCATCTCATCAGACATTTTGGTTTTTTTAGTAGTATTATAGATTGGAGGTACTCAGTGAACATGTCCATCTCTGCAGATATGGCGAATGAGCGATCTGATCTACAGGCCGGAAGAAGAGGTTTTGGCTGAGCTGGAGAATTTCAAGGCGCATGTACTGGAATGCTCGAAGGCATGAGTGTCTCGAGAACAGGCCCCTCCGGGTCTCAAACACTAACTAGACAAAGCGGGTTTTTGCTGGCTGTCGCTGCTGTAAAATCTGTAGGCACTTAGCCATGGTTTAAACTCATCCGTGAGCGCCAGGACTCCCCTCTTACGCAGATGGTGAACTGAAGCTGGTTCCAAGATCGGCATATGTAGGTGGTAGAGGTGTGGATATTGCATAGACCGAACCTTCGCAGGTCCGCATTCTTGAGTGAGAAACAGAGATAAATTTTAAGGGGGTTACGAGATGCATGACATTCCGTCCACTTTGTTTCATATGTCTTAGCCTTCGCTTAGCATCACTCCCAGGTCTTCTTTCCATCTAGACAAGGAACTAGATGTTTAGAGCTCGGCGATTCTTTCCTCTCGCTTTTCCTGTGATGATCCGGCGGCATAATTTCGGCACCTGATTCCCGGTTCGGGCTTGAGTTAGTTCCTGCACGGATTGAAACATTCTTCCCTAAGCCACAGCGGCTCATTTTAGGGAAAAGACGAAAGTCCCGCCGTTCAAATTGGGAGGGGCTAGACGAATTCATATGACCTGTTGGTAGGTCCTAGCAAAGGGGGGCGACTCGAGAGGCATATTCCGCACGCGCGTCACGTGCCAGCTTGCATGCCTAATTCGTACAGTCGTACCTTGCGAATCCCAACGCCACGTTTTTCCCTGCCCTCCTTTTTTTTTTTTTTTTTTTTTTGGTCAGAAAAGGGAATATTATATATCAACGTGAAAAACCAGTACATCCTGCTGCATGGGCTTCCGCATACAAAAGATAAAGAAGGAAGCCAGGTGGGGACGAAGCCCAATTTGAATTTAAAGTGCCACGACCCAATCGGCCACAAAATTGGCTTCTCTGCTACAGTGACGCACATACAGGTTAGGGCAAAGAGAAAGCTTCGCTGCCGCTTCTGCAATGAGCGAGCGTACATGGAGTCTCGATTGGTTGGTGGAGAGCTGTAACCAAAACTTCCGATTCTATGATCAACGAAGCGTGATGCATCCCTGTAACAGATGATCCAGTGTCAGGATAAGCGCGTGGATCTCGGTCTGCATGTCGCCGGGAAATCACAGGTAAACCCGAATAACAGAGAGCCAGAATGATCTCGATGTATGCTGGCCATCGTCCCTTTGACACTATCAGGAGAATAGGCTGCATCAATATTTATTTTAATGACTTCTGCAAACGAGAATGTGGATCAGATCGGGGCAGTCGCTGCAACAACGAATCAGACAACTGGTGGGCGCGGACCTGGGCAGAAGCCATGTCGATGATCTGAAGATTGGTACTGTCGCTGAAAAACAAAGCGGTTGCGCGCCTTCCAAATGTGCCACAACAGCGCTGCAATCAGTTCGAGATCAGGACAAAAGCAACCAACCATATCCTTGTGATTGAGTGCTGATTGATGTGGATGTTAATCTGGGAGTGAGACCATAAATCTTGATGGACATCTATTTCTGGGATATGGTTGGAGCAACGATGGGTCGGTAGTGATGCATCGTGAAATGATTCGCATAAAGCCAAACTGACCAAAGGAAAGGTCGTAACAGAAATAGCTTTCCATAGTGACCATAAGTAAGTTCAGCAACCGATATATCCAGTTTTCACAGAATATATGCCATTGACAGTCCCTGGTTTATCAGAAGTATATTGAGGCCGAACCTGAATGCTAAGTATTTCTTGGACTATAGAAGCATCAAAATTGTGGGTTATTCCAGTCTATCCAGATCCATTAGGTCAGCGACAAGGAATTTCCATCATCTCGCTTTTCCTGTGATGATCCGGCGGCATAATTTCGGCAGGACATTGGTGCATTCCCTGGTTCGGGTTACTTGAGTTAGTTCCTGCACGGATTGAAACATTCTTCCCTAGCCACAGCGGCTCATTTTGAGGAGTGAAAAGACGGAAGTCCCGCCGTTCAAATTGGGAGGGGCTAGACGAATTCATATGGCCTGTTGGTAGGTCCTAGCAAGTTCTGGGGCGACTTAGGTTGTGATATCCAGTTTTCACAGAATATATGCCATTGACAGTCCCTGTCCAAATAAGTTTATCAGGAGGCATATTCCGCACGCGCGTCATGTGCCAGCTTGCATGCCTAATTCGTACAGTCGTACCTTGCGAATCCCAACGCCACGTTTTTCCCTACCCTCCTGAGCCTGTCCTTTTTGCCCGTTTAGATGGAAAGACAGGGATACGACTGCCACCGCCTGTCCTTTTGCGCTCTCTCTTTCGGCTTTTGTGGACCACCAAATCCCTGTCCCTCCAAAAGCGTAATCACGGACTTATCTCGACGCGGCTCCCGGTTGGGGACCGTGTAGGTTCTAAGGTGAATAGAAATGCACGTCGTTTATACATCCGTGCCGTCTGGCGTTGCCTCCGTCGGTCGGCGGTCGGCTCCTCGTCATCAGTAGTTGGAAGAGCTCGATGTAGGCGGTGGTCCTTCCCATGTTGGATTTGAACGACGAGGACGGCCGGCCTCTCTTCACCGACGGTGGAACAACTTTCGAGATACACGCAATTTGACTGTTGCTTAACACGAGATCTTTCAACGCAACCCTTTTCATTATTGTTTTGGCATCTATACAGTATCTTTCGCTTTTTGAAATTCTGAAAGGAGAAGTTTCAAATTTTTATCGAAGCAAATCCGGAGGGAGGTTCTTAAAATAACCGCGGCCGAATCGTATAGGACAAAAAGATGGCCTTCCTTCTGGCGAAACAGTGTACTGTGGTACTTTTCCGTAGACGGAGAGGTAGCGGTGTAGGCAAGCGGCAATGTCGCGGTCGGTACTTGCAAAAAGCAGCGCAAGCAAAAACCCGATTCGCCTCTGCATTTGCCGGACCAATTTCGCCATCCGTCCCACTTGCTCGATTACGAAGATTTCGTGTTCAAAAAATGGATCAATCTCCTGTTTGCATGGAAATCGATCCGTTCTCACAGTTGAAGTATACCGTGTCGCCTCATGTCGGCGTGCTAGTTCGAGCCGTGTGTTCGAATCAGAAATTGCAACTCGAATGCAACCGATTACAGAAACCTGGCAAGATGTCGACAAGAATAAAATTTTCTATTGATGATCATGTTGTTTTTTAAAGTTTCGATGGTATGTTATCCCGTATGTTTCCTTTTAATTTAATGGGATCTTCACACCAAATCCTCCTAATGCACGAAAATGATGCTTCACCTCATTAGAGAAGACCCAATTTCCCCAACTTCTCTATCTTTTTTTTTTATATTATATTTTTAACAAAAAAAGATATGCACCGTCAACTCACCTAATAAATACATTTTATGTGCACCAAATCTTTTTTTAGTTATCATGAAGAAGCCTTTTTATTTACTTTTGTGGCAAAGCACAGATACGGTTCGAATATATCGGCCAATAAAATTTCATACGATGTTGACAATGTAAGTACGATTTCTTGTCATCTCCTTGCTTCCTTATTGAGCATAGTTTATAGATTAGAAGATTTCATTAATTGTTTAAAAATTTATTAGGTATCGATACATGCATTGAATTTTTGTCAGTATATTCATGAATCTAATTGAAAGTTCGTTTTTATCTTGCCCCGCGTTACCGCTTTGCTTGATGGCCAAGGAGTGATCTTATTATATTCATCTCTATCCAATGACAAAATGGGAAAAATACGCAATAAAAAGAAGAAAACGATAAGAAAGGAAATGACGCATACATGCCAAAGAATCCATTCGGCATTGGTTGGTAATGAGCATATATGGAGTGCAGCCACCTCACCTCCCCATCTCCCCGCCCGACAGTGGTTTCCCAAAATGCTACCTTTATTTTTCTCTTTAACTCAATCTATTTTTTATTTTTCTTAAACACACATTAAAAATCTAGGATTGACATATATGAAAATCGAGCCCTTTGGACCCCTTTTATCTTCCTTCAAAGGGATTAGTTTCTAATCCGGCATGGACAATTTGTGGCATCGTGTCATTGTATTCGTATCCGAGTTAGCTCAATTGCTAAACAATAACTCAAGAATCGAAAAACTCACACAAAAAAAAAGCAAAAAAAAATCAGGCTTCATCATTTTTCCCTTTCTTTGAATTATTTCACCTTGTAAAAGTGAGAAATATCAGGCTTCATCATTTTTTCCTTTTTTTGAAATTTTTTCATCTAATTTTCTAAAAGTGCGAAATCCCCCTATTTTCGTCCTTAGCGGTGGGCCCCACTCAGTCTGAGGTGGCATCGTCTTCCCAGGTCGGCAGAGCCTTTCTCTCTCTCTCTCTCTCTCTCTCTCTCTCTCTCTCTCCCTGCAACACCTCGCGACAAATCCTGCAAACGTCCTCTCCCTCCCCTCCCTATATTTATACACTCTCCATTGCAAAAAGCGCATGCACAGTTTCTCTCTCTATCACTCTCTCTCTCTAACGTTCTCGCATGGAGGAGGCGCGCAAGAGGCGAGCCGACAGGGCGGAGGCGGACGGCGGCGAGGAGGGCTCCGCCGCGAAGAAGCTGAAGCCGGACGAGGCAAGCGCGGAGCCCCAGGACGACGACTGGATATCGGCGTGGCTGGCGCTCGACGACGACGCGGTCTCCGAGCTCCTGGACCTCCTCGACCCCGCCGAGTCCTCGCCCTCGCCGTCGTCGTCGGCGGCGGGGGGCGACGGCTTCAAGTTCAAGGTGAGGTTCATCGACGACCCCTACGCGTCGCCGCTGGTGTTCCAGTCGTCCTCGTCGTTCGTGACCATCAACGGCAACGAGGAGAGCTGCGGGTCGTCCTTCTCGGAGTCGGAGTCCACGGTGATGGCCAGCATCGACACGCGCGGCATCGGCGCGCTCCGGGCCGCGGGTGGCGAAGTGGGTCGAGCCCTGCTGGGACCGCCGGAGGACGGGGAGGAAGGCGCGTGGGCGGCGAAGGGCTCCGGGGAGGCGCGTGGGTGCGGTCTGTTTGGTGTGGACGGTGATGATGATGCTGCTGCTGCTGTTGTTGCAGGGTTTCTGGGTGGTGAGGAGGAGATGCTTTTGACTGGACTGAAGTAAATGCAGGATGCAAGTGGATGGTGGACTTTTTTAGGGTTTAGGCTGTTTTGGGTTTCTCTTTTCTGGGTGGGCTTTTCGTTGTTTAGGGTTTTTCTCTAGGGGTTTTAATACTGTGAATAGAGAAGGAAGAGGTGGTATAGAGTACAGAGAAACTAGGATACAGAGGGAAGTGGGGAGGAGGAGGAGGAGGAGACTTCGTGGTTTATTCGTTTGGGGTTCCTTCTTGGGAAATGGTGGGATGCAGGTAGAGAGAGAAAGAGGGGGAGAGAGAGGGACTTTCCTTCCCCTTTTTGTTTTGTCTTACTTGTCGTATGGGAAAAAAGGGTGGACAGAAATGGGAAGATGGAAAGTGCACATTGAAGCCTTTTTTTATATGTAAAGTTAATTTGCTCTGCTGCAGCTTTTGTGCTGGTTTTGGCAAAATTTGCATTGCAATGCTGTTTTTGTCTCTTGCTCTCTTCTTGTGGGTTGGATGTTTTGGGCTGGCTGGGGTTTAACACAAGAGTCTTCTAACTCCTTGATTTAGGAGCATTGAAGATGAGGAGTGGGGGAGATCAATTAGAAGAGTGAAGTTACAAAAACCCATTAAAAAAGAAGAAGAAAAAAATCGTGCCTTTTGTTTGGCATTATCTTGGCTTAAAGTTGTTTTTCGCCTTGAATTTATGATTAAATCGGATTTCCTATCTACCATTGCCTAACACATGGAGAGTTCTTGTTTCGACTTTTATTATCCTATAACATGATGCGACACATCATTGGTGGATCGGAAGTTAGGTGATGTCTTTCGAGATGTAAATAAAATTTATCATTATAGGAAAGAAAGGAATTATGTTGCTGAATGATAGGTGGGTCGAATAATGTTGGGGGTTTATAATGTGTAGGTGCACGGTGGTGGTCCTGTCCCTTTCTCTTCTGATGTTCGATTTTCTCTTTCTGCTTTTGTTCAAATCTTTTGATGTTGATAACAAGTGAATAATTTAGCACTCTTTTTTTTTTTTCTTATATTGGTGGGCCCCACTCAAGTGATTTCGATGTACGGCCCTTTTTGGGATCCGGCTGGTCCCACCAGCCGCGTTCCGCCACGTGTCGTCGGAAGATTCATTGCGCTCTTTTTCGAAAATTTGAATAACAAAATTTTATTTCTGGAAAAGATATAAATGTAGGGATGACATTCCACGAAATTCAGTCCAAGTCAACGTTATTTCTTATGTGAATATTTCTGGATGTACAAGCTGAATAATAAGTTATCAAAAAATAATTATTTATAACTCTTACAATAATTAATCAACGAAAATTATTTTCAACATCAATAATAATTTATATTTAAACATTTTCGTGTATGATGAATTTTTTTTATTCATTTATCTTTATAAACAAAACAAGCAAGCACTTTTTAAAAACAAACAAGAAATAATGTCTTCAAATTTCATTAATTTTTTAATTTTTTTATTAATATTCTGAAAAATCCCAAATTGGTACATGCATAACAAATTTACCTAAACTATTTTTTTTACCATGAAAAATCTTAAACTAATACACCTATAACAAATTTACCTTAATTGATGATAAAAAAAAAACCCCAAACTAATATACTTATAAAAATTTAACCAAAATTAATTTATTAAACTGCTAAAAACTCAAAATCGGTACATTTATGACAAATATACAATTCATTAAATTGGATTAATACCACAAAAAAATTACAAAAATTAACAAAGAATAAAATTGCAAATTAAGACATCAAATGAACTATCACGTGTTATTCAACTTAATAATTTAACAGTAAAATTTAAGAAAATAATTTATCATATGTATACCTATTTGAGATAAATTTGTCAAATGTATATTAGTTTGGAGTTTTTGATGGTCAAAAAATTGATTTGAGATAAATTTATCACACGTGTATTAGTTTGTGATTTTTTAGGATGTTAACCGCCCCCCCCTTTTTTTTTTCTGTTTTTATAGTCTTTAATAGTCATACAAACAGGAGTCATAAAAAAAAAAACCGCAACAAAGTGTTGGTCACCTCATTGGGCCGCCTCGAGCCCAGCCCGTCGCAACATCGGAATGGGCCCAGTCTCAAAGCCCACGAAACCAGCTTTAAAGCCCTCATCTTTTGGCGCGAAACGTCGCAGTCGGTCCCTCCATCTCTCTCCCTCTCTCGCTCGCCATGGACGAGAGGAGCTCGCTCCAGGAAATCACGACTCTCTTCGCCTCGCTCGCGTCGCGCCTCGAGACCCTCGACGACGCGGAGGGATCGCCGGACGCCGCGATCTCGAAGCTGAACCGGTCGCTGAACCTCCCCGCCGGCGACGATGAGGATCCGGCGGTTCGGTTCCTGGACACGGCCTTGTCCCTCATGTCCTTCAAGGCTCCTCAGGTCAGGACAAATCGATCGTTTCTATGCTCTTTTTTTTTTTTTTGTGTGTTTCTAGTTCGGAGTGGTGAGAGGCGGTGGTGATGCTCTTAGGTGTTCGATTCGGTGGTCGATTACGCGGTGAAGACGATTGCTGCGGTTCTGCACTCGTCGATTAGGTGCGAGGCGGTTGGCTTCCGAAAAGGAGAGGCTTTGCGGATCGGGAGCTCGATTTCGCGGCGCGATTGTGTCGAAGTGGTTGCCGCGTGCGGCGACGTCCTCCCGAAATTGCCGAGAGATGGTCTGTTGATTTTTGTCCTTTCCTGTTCTGCTTGGTCTTGTAATTAGTAACCTTGATAGATGCCGGGCTAAAAGAAAAAGAAGGGGAAATGGAAATGGGGAAAAAACTACTCTATGCTCGGTTTGATATTTGGGTTTTATTTTGAATAGATCGCGAACTTTGCTCAGTTTGATATCATTGCCCTTTCCATAAGAAGAACCATTTTTTAAGAAGAGATGGAAGAAGTGACATCTTTATTCTAGTTTCATTCGGCGAATCTGCTATTGGGCGGTGTGGCTTTAATGTGTGAGCTAAGACCTAATTGAAATATTGCAGGAACACTTTCTCATTTACTACTGCATGCTGTCCTGCGTGTGGCGGTTTCAGCATCTCACGCTCAGTTTTTATTCCCTTCTACTCGCATTATTGATGTGAAATCATTTGGTGGGAGAATAATTACGGCTTCAAAGCTCCTTGACTATCTACCCCGAGGATTTTGTCTTAAAAACGATGATACACCATTAAGGTACTTTGTTAACAAAGCTGCTACGGACATTGATTTGTGCATTTGTTGATACCATCCTATTGTTCTTGACTTGGCCATCTGTGCACGTGTTCATTAATTGATTTCGAGAACTGTAGTACCCCATGCATGCTTTCCTTAATATAAGAAATTTTCAACTTCTCTTCAATTCTGTTTTTGGGTATATAGGAGGCAAAGGAGTTTCACTTATATTTTGTCTGTATTCCGTCAACCTATTCAGGACCATATCCATCTTAACTTTAGGTATGATGACCTGTTATCTCAATCTTTGTCTTTTTTTTTTTTTTTTCCAGGCTGTTATTCTGGTACCTCGATCCAATGATTCTGAGCAATGACATTTCCAAGATTCTGCAAGAAATGATGGAAAGACCTTTCCTTTGTTTGCATAAGGAATTGCATGAGAGGATGTCCTTGCGGAATATTGTTGTTTGCTTGGTACTTTCTCCTGCAATGTTTTTCGAGGCAAAAGCTCTGTTACATAGATGGTTTTTGGAGACGTGAGTTTGTGGTCCTTGCATCTCAAGAATTTCATTTTGAAAGTTTTAGCCCTATTTGATAGCAAGTATGCTGTAGCATTCAACTCATGCTCACTATTATCAGGCTCTTATTTGATTTTTCTCATGGCCTATTTGCAACGTGCCTTGAGATTTCTGCCTACTTAACTGATTTTTTGTGAATTTTTTGCTTCTGAAAGTATCTGTGTTCAATGTATTGCTGTACCTAGTTCCAACATTCTTCTAAGAGATAGGCACCTTGACCAAATTTCTTGGATTTTGGTTTTCCCATTGGCTGAGTTTTATAAGTAAACTCGAGCAGCTCTGTGTTAGAATGCTCAGGGAAGTTCTGTTGCAGCCTTGAAAAATGGAAGATTGCATCTGGCTATGAATGGGCAAATACTAAGCCCATAGAAATTTCTTAGGACCTAGCTTTTTTTCTTCTAATTGATTTCAACTTCAATTTACTGCTTTTGCTTCTGGTGAAGAAACTTCATTTGTTAGTTGTATTTTTGTTATGCCACATCTCCTTCAATAAACAGAACCCTGTTTGCCTTTCAGTCTGAAATATTTAATTCTATACGTTTAGTGGAAGATTCTGATGTTTCTCAAATATCTATCATTCATCAACTGAAAATGGTTCAAAATGGCTTTCCTGTTTACTATTGTAGATGCTTTACTGATGCCCTTTTTCCTCTATTATCTTCTTGATGCCTTTTCTAATTTCACATGCCAAACAGGGGTTTGGCTTTTGTTCTGGAGTTTTCAACTGTATTAGTCGCGGTGATCCTGGATGTAATTTCTAGGCCAATGTGGTGTGGGATATCGATGGAAATGGGAATGAAGCTGCCCTTTTCTGATGCATATTTTCCCTTTCATCGCCAATTACTGAGGTCTTTAATGGGACCTATGTCATGTGCGGCACTTTCAAATTTGGTTAATTTTACAAGCAACAAGAGTTCAACTGCGAACTCCAATGCGACAAAGGTGGCAAGGGTAGATCAAAAGTCTATGTGGTGAGTCTCTACTCAAACTTTTTTCTTTTTTTTGTTAAATTCAGATACAACAATGCCTGAGAAGTGATATTTGTCATTCCCTTGTAGGGCACAGGCAATCAACTTCCCAGTTTGGTTCTATTTTGCTTCCCTCACTCTTCTTTGCGATAAAAGTTTACACACAGATTGCACATTTGGGCAAACCCATACAACTGACCAGATGCATAACATGCAACCATTGTCCTGTCGAACTGCTGCAGCAAGGTACATTACGTGGATTTTGTGCCCAATCAATATAACTCATCAGGAATTGCTAGTCAATCATTTGATTAAGCTATCAGAGTCTTGGGCTGTGAAAAAATTTTCCTCAGGTGTTCGGGATGAAGAAAGAGCTGTCTTGCAGAAGAAGCTCAAGAAACCCAGGCTTTCTGAGAATAAAGCCAATAATAACTTCAAGGCCGAGCATAATTGCCAAAGCATAGAGAACTGGGTTCAAGATTTCCAAAATGTGTATCAGTGGTATTGCACTCAATTTTTGAACTTTCCTGCACCATGTGAAGGACAATCAATTGATGGGCACCTACCGCAGAGTGTAATGTTCAGGGAAATTCCATTAGGTATCTTGATAGGACAGTCGAGTTTTATGGAGGAAGATGTGTGTGAGTTGTTGCTACATTATGCCTCAACTGGCAGAATACTTCAGCCAGGGACAATCGAGAGAGTGGGACTGAAACACACGAGAAGCTATTCTGAAGGACCAGTATCAGCTCTATGGAATGATGGTTGTGTTAAGGAAGAGGCCATTAGAGGTGCTTGTCTCATCTTCAAGTTAACTGATATTGTTGAGAACATGTCCTCATCGATGTGTGAGACTGAAGAGAGTGAATTGGGCTTTATCTACCGACTGAAAGAACGGACTGTTGGGTACTTGGTCAAGTGCATCAAATCACTGATTCAACTGGAAACATTTGAGGGTAAATCTTTGATGCTATTGGATCTACATCGTAGGTTGCTGCAGTGGAAGCACAACGGACAAGGACGATTCAAGATTCCTGAAGATCTAGATCATGTCACGCTTGAGTTGAATCATCAAATATCGGCTACACAACTGAATGTAGCAAGGTAGCTGTAAAGTTAAATGTAAAGATGTAGAATGCAATGTCTCTCTCTGTCCTATTTTTCTTTTCACTGATGAAAGCAAATGTTATTTCTGTGCTGTGTCTATGTGGATTTACATCTAAAGATAATTCTTTACTAAGCTTTGTACAGCGCATTCTACATCTTTAGATGTGGATCGTGAAACTCGTCCAGCAAAACAAATTGAGGACTTGCATGAGAAACTTTATGTATTGTCAGGAAAGCAAGAGACTTGGAAAATCATATTAAGGTTGTGGATAGTGTTAGTGTTTTGGCAGCAGCTTCTCCATCCAGTCTTAAACTTGGGATTAAGAACTACATTAGGGAAATCAAATGTGTTTAAAAATTCATATAAACTTAGTCTTTTGAAAAGGAAGAATCCACGGTACCTGTTGATCAGGAACCGCAAGGGGACAACGAGAAGCTAAGAGTCCACCGATCTCCGATGGCCTTTTATATCTTTTGTCAAATTAGTTGAAGCAATATTTTTTTTTTTAATTTTTGGTGCACCTGACATTATCTATTGTAATTTTAAAAACTACCTCTAACCGCCACAAAGACGACGCTGAATTTATAAAAAGAAAAGAAAAGAAAAGAAAAAGTGCTGGGGCTTTTCCTCATATAAACCTTTCTCTTCCCCGCTCTTAGCGTTCCAAGTACATTTCCATGCTCTGAATTCAGAGAGAGAGAGAGAGAGAGACTCTGAAAGATCAATTTTCAAGATTCGTCCCCACCGATAAAAATACAAGGCTCGCAATTCATGCCATGCCCGAAGTTGAAGGGGGCGACGGACCTGATGAAGTACAGAAGAAGATATTAATATGTCGGACCGTTCTTGTATTGCGAGTCTGGTGTTTTTTCTCGGTGGGACGAATCTTGAAAATTGGTCATGTCATAAGTGGTGGTGTCGCATGAAGCCGGAAGCCGAAGGGGACGAGGATGCACCCGATCAGGTGGTATAGAAGAGAAAGGGAGTTGGTTGGCAGTTAAAGTTAATTATTTTTTTTTCTGCGTCCTGCTTCCTTAATCTCTTTTCTACTTTAGGAAGCCAACATATGTGTGATGATATCGGATGCCATCTATTGGTACCACGTACGATGACTTGCTTTCTTGAATAATGTTGTTTGCATCCGCCCTCATATGAGATGGATTCTTGTTCTTCAATCTTTAGCACATGAGCACATGTTATTCTTTTCTTTACTAGTTATACAATGAAGATTTAACCATTATTGTTCAGCCTAAAAGGAAATATATCTATATATATGTGTGTGCACGCACGCTCTTTTTTTTTTTTTTTTTTTTTTCAGTGTTGAGTTATCAACGAAAAGGCAGGCTTTTTGTCATATGGATGATGCGATAGATAGAAATTAATTGCTATACAAAACTTGTACAAGAACATGTGTTCATTGGTGGGTCTTAATGTGAGTTCTAAGATTTCTTGATATGTGATGGCGTTGCTTTAAAGGATTTTTGTTATTTTGATTCATCCCGTGTTAGATTTGTGTAATACTTGGCAACTTTGTCTTCTGTCTGTCTATATATCTATCGACATTATTATGTAGTCGATTCTTGATTTAGGTGTCAATTCCTTAAAGTTCAGAATATCTTGACGTACATATACCGGAAATCTTTGATTACTATCGTTTCTTGTGATGGACGAAAATTGGTGATCTGAAAATCCTGCGTTCTAATTGCAGCAAGTCCTTCAATTGTTTAGGTGTCTACTTCAGGGGTCCAGAGTAAGAGACTCCTAGCGCTCCTAGCGTTGGTGGATAAATTTCTGGACTTGAAGTTGATCACATTCATGAGCACATATTCGCGTCATCTCGCGCAGTGATCTCATGGGTAGGAACTCGATAACGGCATCGAGGGTTGTTCGGAATTGGGTAGAGAATCTCTTGTTGATTGATTTCTAGAATGGCCTGGAAGTTCCTGAAGCTCTCCTATCGTCATGCAGAGGAAATAACTGTCGGGAATAGCGACGGAATCGGCTGTGGTAGGATTACACAGAAGTGGTGTGAATCTTCGCAAACTACTGGTATCCGGTGGGCTATAATTCCTAGATCAGGCACGGTCATAGGAAACCAGGCCTTCACTGGTGAGACTCAACTCTCTTGAGATATTTGGGCTTGAACTTCAATGCATTTGATGTTAATGTCATTCCTGATTCTATTGGATGCTTGGAGAATATGGAGTATATAGCAGGGCAATTGCTCAAAATCTAGGAAACTTGTCGTGCTTGCTTGTGATATCTTGATCTTTCATGGGAATTCTGGCGTTTAAATGCAATGTGGATATTCGCTCTAGGCTCTTTGAAGTATCTTTGTTCTATGTAATGAGGACCTCTCTATGGCTGCTTCTGAGTGAATCCAAGTACTTTATTGGCTCAAACACCTCTCCATCGCCTAGCTTCTTGAACTTCACTTCGCTCACCATGACAGATTGCAGCTTCAGTGTTCTCAACTCGGTTTTTCCATGGTGGCTGGTGAAACAGCGCTGTTAGCGCTGACAAAAGTCATGGTAATGGACCATATGGACACTGAATCTTGATTAAGGACATCTTTCTGAGTTGGACTTTGCACGTGTCTAGTAATCATCCATTTGGAATGCTATCTGAATGAAAACTTTGCAAAGATAAGCAAAAATTGAAGAACTTTAAGTTTGTCCGCCCCCGAGATCTGGCACCATGCTTTCTCGGATGCTAGCATTTCGGGTCCCATAGTGGAAGTGATGCCGCTTTTACCAGTACAAACTTGATCTTCAAGATATAAAATAATAGAAGGCAAGAGAACAAAACAAGAACGTATCAAAAGCAGGAGGTATTGAATTCCAGTTCATCATTACAAGCACTGCATTTCAGTGTCCTTTTAGAAAGCCAACGAAATGACTGTCCTGCTATGTAGAGACACTCAATCACGACGTCTTTACACTCAAAAGGCTGAGAAATACTACTCCCTTGTGTAGCACAAAGTACGTATAATACACCAGCATCTCTCTGCAATTTATTCCCTTTGCTGTATTTCTGTACATGACTTCAGCAAAATGGTGTGTTAGTATGGCTCGACTTCACACTTGGTCAAAGTCTAGATAGTAGTAACAGCATTCTGCTGTTACTAAGTCCTTTCTGCTTGGACCAGAGAAATTTGAGTCGGGTTGCCACCCCATTCTTCAAAAATGACCAGTTGATTGCCTGTGGGTTTCAACCACGATCTCGGAATGTGGTACCTGAATTTTAAAAGCTTAATGATAGGTGTTCAAACAAAAGAGAAATTAATTATAAAAAAAAAGTGCAGCTCAACTTTTCTCACCATCTTTGAGAAGGCTCTCCACAATTACTTCGGCACTTATTCTCATCGAAAATTCCGGCATAAATGCAGCTGCCACAACTGCCACGGGCTGTGTAAGCAGGCCAGTGGCGTCCGATGCTCTGACCATTTATCCAAATCTGACCCTTTCCCATGCTGTTCATGTCTAAGGCTAATGGAGCATGTCCCAGGGGAGCATTGAAAGTTGCCTGCAAACAAGCATAAATTGTTTTTTAGAGGGAAAACCAGACTAGCAATTATGATTAAGTGAAGTTTTCGGGGGTCGATCTTCACCTTGTACCAGGTCAGCGGCTGCTTTTGGGCCAACATTGAACCTTCAAGCCATTCAACTGAGGAACTACCGCTTTGGATGTGAAGACTCTGAGCTTCGCCCTTGAGACCGACCTGTTCATGGAAAGCAAATATTCAGGTATTGAGTTTTGATGATGGTGCGCAACAGATTATTCTTGATCTTCTGTGGCATAGTATGACTCATTTCTAAAACTTATATATATCCACTCATCATTACAATTAATTGAGTGAACAGTAAATCCACACTAACCTTTGATTATCAGGACTACTCAACCATCAAAAAAAATTTTGAGCAGAAATGTGCCTTTATTTTATTTTATTTTTTGTTTTAACAGCTCCAAGATATTGGTCTACTCAATAATGAAACTGCAGTGGTATGGTATTTCTTTCTTCTGAATATCTTGTTGAAAAGCGACAGAAGAACAAAGGAGCAGCAGACCAAGTAAAGGTACCTTGTAAGACCATTTCCATTTCGACATGTCCCATGTCCCAGAATTGAGACCCCTCAATGTGACTGGCCCAAGGACACCGGTATTCCATGTCTCAAAATGCAGGCCAACATTCTGAACATTCGAAGTAGAAGAGGAGAAATTACTAATGTTAAGATCCATATATGTATACAGCTTAACAATATCAGGTAATACCAAAATCAACGGGGGAAATACTAACTGGAAGCCCAACTGCTACACTCAATATTGACAGTTTGTTGATGCCAGCCCTCAGCTTCACTTTTTCACTAAATGTTAATTTTGGATTCTCTAATGATCCATATGCTGACCCTGTATTACAGACAGACAATCACCAAAGTAACACACGTTATGTATTGAGATTTCAGGTACTCAAAAGGATATTGCATTTTGGGATCTGGCCAGAAATTGATCTACCTGCAAGTTTACCATTGACGAAAACATGCGTTGCATGTCCTGCAGACCAAATGGTGAGCACGGGGGATTGGCCGCTCCTCAGAAATGCTTCGTTAGGACTTATCGTGATGCTGAATGATTGGAGAAGATCAGAAAAGTAAAACTGTAAACACATGACAATTCGATATATTGAAGTTTTGATGATGCCCATGAGATGCAAGTCAAAAGCAGCACTTACTCTGTCGTGTACCACAGATAATCTGAAACATCTCTAGTGAGACTAATTTGCTCCAGCAGCCCATCCTTTGTAAAAGTGTCGCCGCCAAAGGCAGAGACAATTTCTTCGACGTATGACTGCCAAGAGAATCCGCCTACTGGCACCATCTTGATCTGAGAAGTTGGTACACTGATCTGTTTGAAAATTGAAGGTGTTTTGTCATCCTTGACCCTTAATCTCTTATAAAGGATTGTTTGATGGGCAGTAAGGAAACATGTTAAATTGGAAAGAGTCTACGCAAGATCTCGTGGAACTGAAAGGTCTTTGCCTTACCCTTGCGGTGTTGTAAACAGCAGTTTTGCAGTCTGGAAGAATGCTGATGGACCAAGGGGGCAAGTCATATTGCCCATTTCCGAAATTAACTTTGACAGGATACTTTGTGTCGTAGTTTGCCAGGAAGGCTGCACAACCGCTTCCAGCTTTGAACACGTGAGCCTAAGAAAAATAGAATTTGACAGGTAAAAGCTTAATTACAGCCCACAAGGCTGTGAGAATGTTTTTATGCATATTCATTTTAAGAAGGCTTGAGAAACCAAACCTCTTGATTTCTTCCAAGTGATTGCACCACTGGATCAGCAGAAATTAGAGCCCATTCACTTTGCTTAATGGCTTGGTGCAAATCTCTCAAGTGACTATATTTTGGTTCCCTCAGTAAACCTGCGACATTTATGCAAATTCTGATGTCAGGAAGCTTACCTAATCACCAGGATAGAATGTCATGAATTACTCCTAGACTTAGTTTCAAAAAGGTAACCTGTTTAATTAACAAGATGTAGATTTGCCTTTACTTGGTTAAACTTCTGACAGTGTTACCAATTACTCCAGTCTTAAAGTAGTTAGATCCATTGAATGCTCAGAGTGAACAATTTGAGGCACATGAGCAAATTTAGCCTTGCCCACGCTAGGATGCTAACTATCTATTCCAAGTCACATACCGAATTCATCAAGAGGAGCGTCATAGTCATAGCTGGTGGCCATGAAGGGACCACCAGCTGTCCTGCCGAAGTTGGTTCCTCCATGATACTAGAGACAAAAAACAAGACCCATATAAATAACAAGCAAGTATGCAATCATTTAAATGGAGACAAAAAAGAAAGTTAGCTGATGATTGTAAATCATAGCAGAATGATAAGGCAAAATCAAATGATTGATGCAGACCAACAGATGCTACGGAAGTCAAGATTACCATATAGTAATTGATGAATGAACCGCCGTTCTGAATGAACCTCGCGACTGAGAACGCCAAATCCTCTGCTGGCCTATGAGGCACCGCTCCCCCAAACTCAGTATACCTGGAAATCATTATAATAATCAGCTTTGAATCTACACAACTGAGAAAGGTACTGGGGGGAAAAAGCTCAGCATGTGCAGACATCGGCCACTTGACGTACCAGCCAGTCCAGTTTTCAGTCCACATCTTGGGTGTATTATTAGAGTTTGGTCTGAAACCTTCGCAGTAGTAGCCATTGCAGGTGTCAATCTGTCACATAATGGACCAACATAAGTTAAAGGATAGGAACAATTATTTTCTAGAAGCTTACTCTTAGTATTAGATAACTTTCATGAAACATGTTGAGATGTAATGACCATGATATGGAAAAATCCATCCCTCTTAAGTTCGAACATCGTTGATGCCATTTAAATGAATGCAAAAAAGCAAAGTCAAGCCAAACCAGATTAGAGGCATATTTATCGTATTGGGACACAAGAATTTAGAACCTGAGCTTTCCTGATTCAACAGGAAATTTTGAAGAGCAAGAAAGAATAAGGAAGAGGAAAAATTAAGAGGATATGGCATATGGGAAAAGGGGGACCTGTTTAGGACCAGAAAGGCCACCTAAACTAGAGAAAAAAAAAACTGTTCAAGAGACCCCACCAGCCTAGCAGGCCCTCGTTGATCACAAAACAGATGACATCCTAACCAGCTTATATGGATACGTACATATATCTTATATAAACATAAGTTTTTTTTTTTTGGTGACCCGGGAATCATTGTACAGCCGACAGCCGACGGTGTAAATCTAGGGCGGACTGAGCCGCTGCCACCACAGACCCAGCTATGGGTGAGTCGCACGAATGCGACGCCTCTGGGATTCGAACTCCTCCCCTTCGTGAGGGGAGATAGCCCGAAGCCAGCTGCACCACCGCAGGTGGTTGGTTATATATAAATATAAGTTAAAACCAACAAAATCCTGAAAAGTGCATACCATAGGATCAGGAGCATCTTCTTGCTTGCACATGATCCATGGAACACCAGTGCCAAGTCTCACAGCCAAATTTGCTGCCCATTTTGAGTATGCCTTGCCTGGTGCTCCAATTTCCCATTCAACTGGTCCATATTCATTCTCTATCTGTCAACAAACACGTAAATCCAAGCTATCAGCAAAATAAAAACATCTAAAAAATTCCAAGGAGGTGTAAAAGCTAATATCCTTTATTTTCATAAACGTTTTCTTTATTGTTGAGGAAAAAACCAACTGAAGTGGTCCATCTTCTAGAAGGGGTTCTAGAAATGGTAGAACGTTTCTCACCTGAGATAATATTATTGGACCTCCCTGGGACTGAAACAACCTCTCTGCCTTCATAATGTCGACTATCTTATACATGAACCGTTGCATTGCATCCTTCATTATATAATTGATTAATTGATAAAAAAAATGTTCTATTAGTCAAAATTATAGATGTATGAAAATGATTTAGAAGGGGTATTTGTTTTAGAAAATAGACAACCTTGAATGGCTTATTGTCCGTCCTGAAAGAGATCCCCGGGACAAATTTCAGCCAAACAGGAAATCCTCTGCATCACAAACCAGCACAAAAAACAGAGCACGAGTTAAAAAATACATAGCGAAATGAGAAAAAAAAAAAATCCTTCTCTTTTTCATTTTTATGCTGGAAAATAGGTACCCAAAATTCCACTCAGCGCAGACGTAAGGCCCAATCCGGAGATGAACGTAAAGACCAGCTTGTTGCACCAGCTTGATGAACCGAACCAGATCATACCTGTCCTCAAAGTAATACTGCACAAAGGGTGGGGAAAAGAAATGAAGAAGAAAACAAGAAAATTCATTAATTTTTAAAAGAAAATGGGGAAACATATAATCAGTGAATCAAAATGGTTATATAATCCAAAAGATCATAAGTTGCATTTACTTGTCCGGGAGAAGGTTCATGTCCATTCCAGAAAACATAGGTTTGAATAACATCCACCCCTCCTCGTTTCGCCTTCCATATGAGATCAGGCCACATCTGCAACCACCCAAAAACCAAAAACCAAATAAAATGCAATTCTCTTAAGAAAAAATTAAAAAAAAAAATAAAAAAGAGACATGATGTGAGCTGCATTGGGATTGTCACGACCTCTGGAGTGCTTCTGGGATAGTGAATGGAACCGGAGATGAGAATCCTCCTCTTGCCATCAATGACAATAGCTTTTCTGTCGTAAGAAACAGAGCATGACACTGAAGATGCCCACGAGAGCAGAATCAATGCCAGCATCAGTTTAGCTCCAATCACGTTCCACGTTTGCATCTTTGAACCCATGACCCTCCTCTTCAAACCAACAAAGAAATGGACGTTCTTTCCCAAAGTCTGTCCCCTTGAAGACATATGCGTGTGCCTCAAGAAACCAATAACAAGTTCTGCTCCTTATATCAAGAAAAGGGACCGATGAGCCGGTGTTCCGAGTGGTCGATGGTGCCTGGTTCTGGTAAGCTGGGGATTTTGGATTCGGTCGTGCAAAGGACAGCATGCAAAAGACAAACTGTCCTTTATTCCTTTGGAGAATGCAATGAGAGCTAGAGAGTGAGAGAGGATTGAGAGTTTGGATGGTGTTGTAAAGAGAGAGGGAAGCATTGCAATTCCAATTTATAAAGATTTGGGAGAGTAGATTTCGGTTTCTTCCTATTCTCATGGATCCATTTCTGGTTGACTTTCCAGGGGTCTCGTTGTATCTGACGCGGTGAATATGGGGATAATATTGTGGATTTTTCCTTCTGGTTTTGGCAAATATAGATGCTTAAAATGGACATCAATTTACTGCAATGCACTTATACAGATATTATCTGAACATCTGTCAGTTATATAATTTGATCCTAAAACTTTCAAGTTATTAAATGTGGTATCTAAACTTTATCCCAATATATAATGTGATCTTCGAACTTTTGATAAATGTTCGATCTAACCCCTAAATCATATAAAAATATCCGATGTTATCTTTCCGTTAATTCAAGTTTAGGGACAACATTTAATATTTTCATATGGTCCAATGACTAAATTGAATATGTACCGAGAGATCACATTGCACGTTTTGCTAAAGTTAAAAAAAAACTCATATCAAACAAATTAAAAGTTCAAGTCTGAGGACAACATTGAATATTTTTATATAGTTTAGGGACTAAATTCAGTATTTACCAAAAGTTCAGACATCATATTAGATATTCAGTTAAAGTTCAAGAATCATGTTAAACAGATTAAAAGTTCAAGAATCACAGTAAATATTTTACTAAAGCTTGGGGACTATTTATGCCATTGTCTCCGTTCAATTTGACTCTTCTGATTTAAGTTGGTGTCAAATTGAATTTGCCCTCCCTTTATTGCCAGAAGATCCGTAACCTTCATTCATGTAACTGCTAAATTTATGCGCCCTACTTAATTATGTCCTTTGCTTAGGTTGAGGAAGCTGTTCATCCTTATTTGTTAAACTAGTTTGAAAAGAAATCCCACTACAAGATTCGGATGTGCTTATTAGATTGATGTTTTAGCATCTGGAAAGTTGTTCGGATTTGTCTATCTTACGAGCTCTAGGTTGAATAAGGTATAGAGACTTCAACCATGCGAATAATGAATCTAAGGATATGCGGGTTTGCCATATCTTAAGTACCTACATACCCACGTTTTACACATCTTGAATGCATTGCCATTCGTCGGCTTCCACTATCTCGATCCAGTTGTAATCTGTAAAACAAAAGCCTTCTACAATATGTAGAATTCATCTACATAATATGATTTAGGGCATCAAGGTCGACCAGTGAAAGGATGGGGGATAATCTTTAGTGACCATTAAAATAGGAGAAATGGAGCTTTTTTATTTAGAAAAATGAATTTATATATCTATTTTTATCCACTTCTATTTCTTTTTTGAAATAATTCATCACTTATAATGGAAAAAAAGGAGAAAAAATTATTTATGCCTTTAATGGGTGAATAAACTAACAAAAAGAGTATTTGTCTTGTGGAACCATAAGATGCAACTACTTGGGGAAAATTGTCCAAAAAGTCCTAAACCTATTACACTTTTGTCAATTCAATCCTAAACCTTTTTTTCTTGCCAATTGAATTCTAAATCTTTTATAATTGTGCCAATTTAGTCCATTTGGCCAGCCAAAGCTAACGTGGACGCCGGCCGGAGATAGCTAGCCGGCGAACAATTTTTTTAAATATTTTTTAATATTTATTTTTGAATTTTTTTTGAATTTTTTTTTTCCACATTCTTCTTCCTCCGGCTGCGTCGGAGCCGGCCAGCCAGAGGCGAGGGCCCGCGGGGCTCGCCCCGCTGGCCATTGGAGAAGGCGAGCCTCGCCTAGTGACGGCGAGGCCGCCATTGCCTAGCCCAAGCGAGACTCGGCCTCGCCCGGCCATGGCGAGGTCTAGCCTTGCCCGATTTGGCGACGGCGGCCTCGCCGTCGCCGGGCAAGGCTCGCCTTCACCCGGTGGCTAGCGGGGTGAGCCTCGCCCAATGACGGTGAGGCCGCCGTCACCCGGCCGAGGCAAGGCTCGCCTAGCCCGGCCTTGGCGAGGTCAAGCCTCGCCGAGATCGGGCGATGGCGACCTCGCCGGATCTGGCGATGGTGGCCACGGTGAGGGCGAGCCTCGCCCGGCCGATGGCGAGGCCGTCGTCGCCCGGCCGAGGCGAGGTGAGGCCTCGCCGGTTTGGCGACGGTGGCCTCGCCGTTGCCGGGCAAGGCTCGCCCTCGCCGTGGCCGGCGAGGTTGACCTTGTTGACCCTCGCCTCGGCCGACGGACCGGGTGCCGCCGGAGGAAGAAAAAGTGGAAAAAATTTAAAAATTTTGAAAAAAATATTAAAAAAAATTGTTCGCCGGCCGGTTGTCTTCGGTCGGTGTCCACGTCGACTCCAACCAGCCAAATGAATTGAATTGACACAATTGTAAAAGGTTTAGAACTCAATTGGTAAGAAAAAAAAAAGGTTTAGGACTGAATTGGCAAAAGTGCAATTGGTTTATGACTTTTTGGACAATTTTTCCCAACTACTTGAGTATTGGCAAAAAAGGCTACGTTTGTTTCGTAAAACATCAACTATTTAGAAAATATTTTCCTAAATATGATCTATTGTATTGGCTACAAAAATGAGGAATATTTTTATTCAAAACTAGTTAATATTTTTTTTTTGGCTAAAAATATATAATTGACGTTCACTATAATCCCAATTCTGCCCATGTGTCCAAAAGTGGTAAATAGTTTCTTCAAAATTGTAACTAGTTTTGAATGAAATGAAGAATAGGAACAAGGTATGGGGAAATTATCAAAAAAATCTTAAACTTATTATACTTGTGTCAATGTAATCCTAAAATTTTTAATTTGGCCAATTTAGTCTTGATTATTTTTACAATTTGCCAACATAGCCCTTCTAGTCAACATAGACCGTCCTAGGACAATTTTTAATTTTTTAAAAAAATTCTGAATTTTTTATTCTTTTATCCTTTTTATTTTTTTACCCTTGGGCTGGTGAGGTCACTAGCCAACCCTCATCTAGATATGAACAAGAGCGCAGAAGCCCTCGTGGGCCTAGGGTTAGAAAAAAAAAAAAAAAAAGGAAAAAAAAAAGAAAAGTTCAGAAATTTTATTTTAAAAAAAATATTTATGTCAATATTGACCGCACCATGTTGAACGTCTTAATTTTATATATTCTTGTTCTTCAATAAAATAGGTGTGAACTACTCTTAACATATTCTTATTCTTCAATCTTTTAGTACCGCTAAACCAGTAAGCATTTCCTTTTTTAGTTATACAATGAAATTCAACCTCTGTTCTTCAGCCTAAAAGAAAATAAATAAATATGTATTTTTTGACAGATTTTTTTTTTTTTTTTTTTTTTTGAGCAAGATTTTTTTTCAGTTTTGAGTTAACAATAAATGGCGGGTTTTTTTGTTACGGGAAGACGCGATGGATAGAAATTAATTGCTGTACG
This sequence comes from Eucalyptus leucophloia subsp. euroa, assembly GCA_017140325.1. Classification (NCBI taxonomy): domain Eukaryota; kingdom Viridiplantae; phylum Streptophyta; class Magnoliopsida; order Myrtales; family Myrtaceae; genus Eucalyptus; species Eucalyptus leucophloia. Next base: position 53,489,542 of record CM029470.1, read on the forward strand.
ACTCTTTTACGAGAACATGTATTCTTCGTGGGTCTTAATGTGAGTTCTTAAATTTCTTGATATGTCCTTGCATTGTTTTAATATAATTAGCTTGAAAAAAATAAAGTTATCTAAGGATTTTTGTCACTCCAAATCATCCCGTTTAGATTTTTGTAATACTTGGCCAAATTCTCTGCTATCTATCTACACATCTATCTTTATTACTCTATAGTCAAATTTTGGATTAGGTATCAATTGAGGAAATTGCTAAAAAAGTCCTAAACATATTATATTTGTGCCAATTGAGTCATAAACTTATTAGCTGATTGTATTGATTTCTTATCAAGATAGTACTAGATATAATATGATATAAAATTCAAATATTTTGTTATATTATATCAACTGTTTAGTGAATCATGATAATAAAATTGAATATATTCATGTTATATTATGTACATTTTTAATAGCATATCAGTACAAATGAATCTAAAAAATTTATAAACGAAGATGGTAAAAATCTCTTGTGTCATCATTGCCTCTTTATTTTTTATATGCTTGTTTTATTTTATTTTTCCTCTCTTTTTTAATAATTTCATTTTTTTAATTTCTTTTTCCCCTTCCATCATTTTCTAATAAATTTTTGTTATATAGTAAACTATACTAATATATCTAAATTACTAAAATAACTAAAATATGTAATAAATATATTTATATTTATATATTGAATTCATATTATAAAATAGAACTAAATTTGAAGATATAAATAAAAATAAGATTAAAATTTAAAAAAAACTAAATTGTTATATTTTGTCATTTTGAATTTCTTATATTAGAATTCAAATATAACTTATATTGAAGTATAATTTAATATTTTTAATTTAAGAATTTTTTATTCAAGAAAAATAACATTCCTATTATAAATATTAATTCTATCAACTTTTATCCCAGCTTTCTCATGGAATAATTTTATGTGGTTTATATTCCTCTTATATTTGTTTTTATCCTATCTTGAACAGGACCAAATGTCAGATGTAATAAACTTTATCATACTTTGAATTTTATTCCGACTTTCAAATGTCGCATTTATCTTTCACCAATTGAGTCCACTCGGCCAACTTTAGCTAAAAATTATCAACTCAAATGCCAATTATCTTATGTGGCTTACCAACCAAAAAAAAAAAAAAAAAAAATCTTATGTGGCTTGATTGACTTTGACATGGATAATTTTTATAATTTTTATAATTTTTTTTTTTTTTTTCTTTTCTTGTTTTTCTATTTTTTCATTTCTTTTCTTCCAAGCTTGGCCAGCCCTCGCTTGTCAAAAGGGAGGGTCAGTCGACTTGCATTGTCCACAAGCGAGTGATTCACAACCCTTGCCCAAGGGCCACAAAGCCCTCATCGTCCACGGGTGAGGGGTTTGTGGCACCTATTCAATGGTCAGCAACTTATAGACTTGATAGAAAAAAGACAAAAAGGAAAAATTATTATTTTTAAATAAAATTTTTAAAAACATAAAAAAATTAACGTATTTTATGTGGCACTATGTACATTCACATTAGTAATTATGGCTGTTGACACTTAATTTTGATGACCCAATTAGTCATTTATTACATTAAAAATTAATGATTAATTTTATCCTTGAAAAAATATTAATTGCATAGCATATAGATTTAGATGCATTTGTTTTTAATTTGCATTTTTGTGCATTTATTTATTGAACCGGTGGCAAATGGGTTGGAATTAGCGATTCTGAGCTTTAACTTAGTAAGGCTGGACTAAGTCCACGAAGTGAGCAAATTGGCCTAAGCACGTTTTCTTTAATTATCTCATGAAAAATAGAAAAATTCGAAATTTTTTCGAGATATGATGAATCTTTTGGATAGGGTAGATGTGAAAAGCAAATATTGTGTTTGGAAAAGCGAATATTACGAAAAAAATCTTCGTGAATATCGATTTGGAAAAATTTTATAAAAAAAAAATCGACTTATAAAAAGGTAAAATGCGTAGGGTTTCGGGGCCACACATGTTGATACATACGGCCACAAAAAGAGAGTTTTCTATTCTTTCTTCTTGCAGGTTCCGAAGGTGCAAGGAGAAAACTCGCTCATTGGAGAGCACGCCAAAAAGGGGCTCATATACTGCCAGAGGAGAATCCACATATACTGGAGATGATGATCACGTTCCCACTTGGTTCACAATGACGATTCATTCCATCTGTGCTCATCTCCTGGACTTCATCTTACCGAGAATACTACGCCACGTTGATCTCGACACCTCTACCGAGGTGACTTGCAGGAATCTCCAGTAGCGTCCCTCAGCCCAGCATCGTTGAGTCAAGGTCAAGCCTGGACAATCAACTTTCCGTCCATCACCGTTGGCGATCCAGTCCTCAAACCGCTGTACACATTGACGTTGTAAATTCGCGCGGGCCTCTCCTGGGGCCCACCACTTTCTGACGCTTTATGATGCCCGCGCGAATTTTGAATGTCTGACCCGTCGCCTACGGGGGGTAAGATCCACCCAATATTTTCTCGCGTCCCTCAGCCCAGCATCGTTGAGTCAAGGTCAAGCCTCGACAATCAACTTACCGTCCATCACCGTTGGCGATCCAGTCCACAAACCGCTGTACACATTGACGTCCCCACCGCGAGTCGCTCCCATACCCCTCCATGCCTGCAGCTGGACGACGCCACCGGTTGTTCGTCGAATACGTCCCCAACGCAGCTCCACCATACCCTCCATGCCGTTGTTCCTATTGCACGAGTCCCCATCGCAACCCTTTGTCAGAAACAACGCTGCTGCCGTTCACACGTCAATCTGTTGTCCAGCTGTTGCCTCGTCGACGCCGTCCCTGCCAATGTGTTCCCGAACCGAGAAGGCCCTACGTCGTTTGCTAGCAACAACCTCTCCTTGATTGAGCTACCATCACAGCCACCATCCTTAGCCGCCGCGCCGAGCCTCCATCGGGGTTCACTTGAGCTGTGCGAATTTCGGAAAATATTCAAATTTAGGTAGATTTATTTTATCTTATTTAGCTTTTGATATTTTTGTCTCATTGTTTAAAATATTTCTCGATGCCTAATTGAAATCCCTGATATAGCATATAATTCGCAACTGCATGAATTTTTATTCCGCAACCGCATGAATTTTTATTCCATCTATGAGGTTTTAGATGGAATAATTAATCGTGCGAGAGTAAAATTGATATCTTGATCTTTAAGGATTAAAATCAATTTATCGATTTTATTAGCAAAATAACCAAGTTTGAATTTCAATTCGAATGGTGGACAACATTTTTGATGATGTTTATCTCTTAATTGTCTTGTTTATCCCAAAAATACAAAGAAAATTTGCATTTTGCATTCCATGTAGATTAGGATTGATTGCATGATAGGTTAGTTATTTTTTTTTTAAATGCATCTTCAGAAGGCATTTAGAATGGATAACATTTCACTTTAATCTATTTTTAACGATTTTAATTACGAATTTTCATAAATAAATAAAAAATCACGTGCATGTCATGTAGAATTAGATTCATGGAATGCACATCATTTAGTGATTTTTGTTAGGTTCATTTAATTAGAAATTACCTGTCATTAGAATTAGGTCATTTGATTAATTTAAATTGCACATTTAATTATTGCATTTCTTTAGAAATTACTTTCCTCATGTCATATAGTTTAAGTCATATTGCCATGTCATGTTATTTCATTTTAGATTAGTAACATTGCATTGCATATAGATTAGATTCTCATTAAGTGAAAACCAAAATTGAATGTTTGCGCGTTAATTAGAAATTATATTTATGATTATTGATGTGAATTCTGATCTAACAACGCAGATGTTTTCGTTGTTATGAGGTAAGTGCTGCATTTTTTTATTTGTTTTTTTTTACTGCTAAATTGGTGGTTTGCGCATCCACAATGATCACCTCACATCACATGTTTGCAGGGAAGTAAATTAAAATCAATTCAAGCTACTTGCCAAGCATTTTTCAAAATTAAAAAGAAAGGTACCGAAATGGCGTTAGATAAATATCTAACGTAATCAAGTCCCCATACCCAAAATCTCTGATTCACATGAGTAAAATAATTCTATGAGTTTGGGAGAGAGCTTGAGTTAAGTCTAGGTCTAACAATCCATTAGCCAAACTCTAGGTGGTGCACCCGAAAAATTGGTCACGACAATGGCCAAAATCAATTGGAATGACTCAAATGGAAAAATTTGAAAATTTTAGAATTTAATTAGCAAAAATGAAAGGTTTAAGATTAAATTAACCTAGGTGCAATAAGTTTAGGATTTTTCTAGTAATTTTCCCGGTGTTGTTTTTTGATAGTTCAGAATATCCTGAGGTACATATGCGAGAAATCTTTGATCACCGTCGTTTCTTGTGATGTACGAAATTTGGTGATCTGCAAAACCAGGATAAACTCTCCTTGGACTTGCGGTTCATCAACTTCTTGGACACATATTCGCCTCATCTCGCGCAGTGACCTCATGGTGAGGAATTCGATATCGGCTTCTTGAGTTGTTTCAAATTGGATAGAGAAGTTCTCGTTGATCGCCATCAGCAACGGCCTTGAAGTTCCTGAAGCTCTCGCATCGTCATGCAGAGGAAACAACTATCCGGACTAGTTACGAGTAGGCTCTGGCAGGATTACACAGAAGCAGTTTTTACAGTTAATTATCCCTAACTACCCGTACCCCACGGCCTATGATTCCTAGATCGGGCACGGTCATTGGACACCAGGCCTTCACCGGTGAGACTCTGGTCTCTGAGATATTTGGGCTTGAGCTTCAATGCATTCGATGGCAATGTCATTCCTGAATTTCTTGGATGCTTGGAGAATATGATATGGAGTATATAGCGGGGCAATTGCTTAAAATCTAGGAGACCCGTCGAGCTTGCTTATGATATCTTGATCTTGCATGGGAATTCCGCGGTTTAAATGCAATGTGGATGGTCGCTCCAGGCTCTTTGAGGTATCTTTGTGTAACGAGGACTTCTCTATGGCTGGTTCTGAGGGGATCAAAGTACATATCGGCTCAAACATCTCTGACTGGTCTGCATTTGTCTTTCTGTGGCCTATCGAGCCTAGCTTCTTGAATATCGCTCACCATGACGGATCTCTGCTTCGGTGTTCTCGACTCGGTGCTTCCATGGTGGCAGGTGAAACAGCATTGTTAGCATTAATTTAAGCAGGGTAATGGAATGTACGGACGCTACATGTTGATTTAGGATAGCTTTCTGAGTTAATGGACATAGACATGTCTAGGAATGATATCCGAATGAAAACGTTGCAAACGTAAGAGAAAATTGAAGTACTTAAGTTTGTCTGCCCCCGAGATCCGGCACCTTGCTTTCTTGAATGCTAGCATTTCAGGTCCCATACGGGGAAGCGATGTGGCTTTGTCGAGTATACACTTGATCTTCAAGATATATAATTACAGAAGGCAAGAGAACTAAACGAGCTAGCTATAATATGAGGCAGAAGGATTAAAAGCAGGAGATATTGAATTTCAGTTCATTATTACAAGCACTGCATTTCAGTGTCTTTCTTAGCAAGGCAAAAATTGACTGTCCTGCACTCTAGAGACACTTGATCACGACATCTATACACTTGAAAGGCCAGGAAATTCCACTTGACTGTGTTCATATGTCTAGCACAAACTAGGCATGCAGTCGAAGCTATTTCTAACTAGTGACAATATGCTTATATGCACTGGCATGTTTCTGCAGCTTATTCCCCCCTCTGTATATCTGTATATGACTTCAGCAAAATGGCGTGTTGGCATGCTTGACTTACACGCTTCCCTTTGTCGAAGTCTGGGTAGTTGTAATGGCATCCTTTACTGGCACAAGCTTCCAAAGACTGAAAAAAGAAGACGAATGCTATGCTCTTGTATATCACTTATTCTGCAAACTACAGAAATTGCTTAATTTCAGCTATAAACCGCATTGATCTAGAAATTCTGCTACTACAAAGTCCTTGTTGCTTGGACCAAAGTAATTTGAGTCGGGTTGCCACCCCATTCTTCAAAGATGACCAATAGATTGCCTGTGGGATTCAACCATGATCTTGGAACGTGGTACCTGAAAATTAAAAGCTTATTAATAGGGGTTCAAATCAAAATATAAATTAATAAAGAAAAAGTGCAGTTCTACTTTTCTCACCATCTTTGAGAAGCCTCTCCACAACCACTTCGGCACTTATTCTCATTGAAAGTTCCAGCATAACTGCAGCTGCCACAACTGCCACGAGCTGTGTAAGCAGGCCAGTGGCGTCCGATGCTCCGACCATTTATCCATATCTCCCCCTTTCCCATGCTGTTCATGTCCAAGGCTAATGGACTACGTCCTGGGGGAGCATTGAAAGTAGCCTGCAAACAAAGCTTTATTTGTTTTTCAAAGGAAAACCAGACAAGCAGTTATTATCAAGTGAAGTTTTCGGGGTGGGATCTTCACCTTGTACCAGGTCAGGGGCTGTCTTTGGGCCAACATTGAATCTTCAAGCCATTCAACTGAGGAACTACCGCTTAGGGTGTTGATGCTCAGATTTTCGCCCTTGAGACCGACCTGTTCTGGAAGAACAAATATTTAGGTTTTGAATTTTGAAGATGGTGTAACAGATTATTCTCTATCTTGTATGGCATAGTATGAGTCATGTCTTAAACCAACATAAATCCACACATTATTACAACTAGTTAACTGAACATTAGTTTATCCACGCAAACCATTGATAACCAGGACTACTCAACCATCAAGAAATTTGAGCACAAACATACTTTTATTTTAATTTCTTTTTTTTTTTTTTTTAAAAAAAAAGCTCTGAGATATCAGTTTACTTGATTTTCATCTAACAACAATGAATCCGCATTGGTGCAGTATCTTTTGTATCTGAATTTTTTGTTGAAAGGCAAAAGAAGAACAAAGCAGCAGCAGACTGAGTACAGATACCTTGTAACACCACTTCCATTTCGACATGTCCCACGTCCCAGAATTGAGACCCTTCAATGTGACTGGCCCAAGAACCCCGGTATTCCATGTCTCAAAATGCAGGCCAACATTCTGAATGTTGGAAACAGAAGTGGAGAAAGTACTAATGTTAGGATCCTCACATGCATATAGCTTAACAATATCATGTTGACTGGCAAAATACTGACCAGAAGCCCAACAGCTACACTCAATATCGACAGTTTGTTTATGCCAGCCCTCAGCTTCACATTATCACCATATGATAATTTTGGATTCTCTAATGATCCATATACGGACCCTGTATTACAGACAGACAATTACCCAAGTAACATATGTTATGTATTGAGATTTCAGGTACTGAAAGGATATTGCATTTTGGGATCTAGGTGGAAATTGATTTACCTGTGAGTTCACCATTGATGAAAACATGCATCGCATGTCCTGCAGACCATATGGTGAGCACAGGAGATTGGCCGCTTCTCAGAAATGCTTCGTTAGGACTTATCATGATGCTGAACAATCAACATGATCAGGAAAGTAAAATTGTAAGCACATGACAGTCCACTATATTGAAGTTTTCGCAATGCTTATGAGATGCAAGTCGCAAGCAGCACTCACTCTGTCGTGTACCACAAATAGTCTGAAGCATCTCTAGTGAGACTAATTTGCTCCAACAGCCCGTCCTTTGTAAACGTGTCGCTGCCAAAGGCAGAGACAGTTTCTTTGACGTACGACTGCCAAGAGAATCCACCTACTGGCACCATCTTATTCTGAGAACTCGATGCATTGACCTGTTTGAAAATTGATAATATTGTGTCATCCTTGAACTTAATCTCTTAAAATGAATTGTTTAAGGGAAATTAACGGAACATGTTAAATTGAAAGAGTCGATGCAAAATGTCGTGGAACTGAATGGTCTTTGCCTTACCCTTGCAGTGTTGTAAACGGCAGTTTTGCAGTCTGGAAGAATGCTGATGGACCAAGGCAGCAAGTCATATTGCCCGTTTCCAAAATTGACTCTGACAGAATACTTTGTGTCGTAGTTTGCCAGGAAGGCCGCGCATCTGCTTCCAGCTTTGAACACGTGAGCCTAAGAAAAATAGAATTTGACAGGTAAAAGTTTAATTAACAACCCACAAGGCTGTGAGAGTGTTTTTATGCATGTTCGTTTTAAGGGGGCTAGAGAATTAAACCTCTTGATTACTTCCAAGTGATTGCACTGCTGGATCAGCAGAAACCAGAGCCCATTCACTTTGCTTAATGGCTTTGTGCAAATCTCTCAAGTGACTCCATTTTGGTTCCCTCAGTAAACCTATGACATTTACGTGAATTATGATGTCAGGAAGATGACTTAGTAATCGCCATCATAGGATGTCATGAATTACTTCTAGACTTAGTTTTAAAAGGTTTAATGTTTAAGCAAAAGGATGTAGATTTGCCTTCACTCGATTAAACTTCTGATGGTGTTACCAATTACTCCAGTCTTAAAGTAGTTAGATCCGTTGAATGCTCAAAGTGAAGCAAATTGAGGCACATGAGCGAAGTTAGCCTTGCCCAAGCCAGGATACTAACAATCTATTCCAAGTCACATACCGTATTCATCAAGAGGAGCGTCGTAGTCATAGCTGGTGGCAATGAAGGGACCACCAGCTGTCCTGCCAAAGTTTGTTCCTCCATGATACTAAAGACAACAAACAAGACCCGTATAAAGAACAAGCAAGTATGCAATCATTTAAAAGGAGACAAAAAAGAAGGTAAACTAATGATTATAATTCGCAGCATAATGGAAAGGCAAAATCAAGTGATTGATACAGAGCCACAGATGCTACGGAAGTCAAGATTACCATATAGTAATTGATGAATGAGCCGCTGTTCTGAATGAAACTTGCGACCGAGAACGCCAAATCCCCTGCTGGCCTATAAGGCACTGCTCCCCCAAACTCAGTGTACCTAGAAATCATCATAATAATCAGCTTTGAATCTACATAACTGAGAAAGATACAGAGGGGAGGGGGGAAGTTGAAAATTTCAGCTTGTTCAGATATGGGCTTCTTCACATACCAGCCGGTCCAGTTTTCAGTCCACATCTTGGGTTTATTATTCGAGTTTGGTTTGAAATCTTTGAAGTAGAAGTCATTCCACGTGTTAATCTGTCGCATAACGAATAAACATTAGTCAAGGACAGGAAAAATTATTTTCTAGAATCTGTCTTACTCCCATCTTAGATAACTTTTACGAAATAAGTCAAGAATAACAACCATGTTGCGGAAAAACCCATCCTGCTTAAGTTTGAACATTGTTGTCAGGCCATGCCATTTAAACGAACTCAACAAGCGAAGTCAAGCCAAACCAGATTCGAGGCATATACATCCTGTTTAGGACACAAGACCATATAAGGCCACCTAAAGTTTAAAAGCAAAAAAAACGACCATATAGGCCACCTAAAGTTTAGAAAAAAAAAAAAACTGTTGAAGAGACCCCACCAGCCTAGGAGGCTCTCAGTGATCACAAAATAGATGACATCCTAACCAACTTATATGGATATGTACATATATCTTATATAAATATAAGTTTAACCAACAAGATCCGGAAAAGTACAAACCACAGGATCAGGAGCATCATTTTGCTTGCACATAACCCATGGAACACCAGTGCCAAGTCCCACAGCCATACTTGCAGCCCATTTTGTGTATGCCTTGCCTGGTGCTCCAATTCCCCGTTCAACTAGTTCAAATTCATTCTCTATCTGCCAACAAACACAAAAATCCAAGCTTATCAGCTAAACAAAAATATCATTAAAAATTCCAAGCAGGTATAGAAAATAATGTCCTTTATTGTCAAAAACCTTCTCTTTATTGTTGAGGAAAAAAACACCAATTGAAATGGTCCATCTTCTAGAAGGGGTTGTAGAAATGGGGGACGGTTTTCATACCTGAGATAATATTATCGGACCTCCCTGGGACTGAAACAACCTCTCTGCCTTCATCATGTTGACAATCTTCTGCGTGAACCTTTGCATTGCATCCTTCATTAAATGATTGATAAATGTTTTGTTAGTCAAAGGTTTAGATATATGAAAAAGATTGAGAAGGGAAATTTGTTTCAGAAAATGGTCAACCTCGAATGGCTTATTGTTTGTCCTGAAAGCGATCCCCGGGACATATTTCAGCCAAACAGGGAATCCTCTGCATCACAAACCAGCACAAAAAAGAGAGCACATGAGTTTCAAAATACATAGCAAAATAATAAAGAAAAAAAAAAGAAAAGAACTTCTTCTTTCCATTTTTATGCTAGAAAATAGGTACCCAAAATTCCACTCAGCGCAGACGTAAGGCCCAATCCGGAGATGAACGTAAAGACCAGCTTGTTGCACCAGCTTGATGAACCGAACCAGATCATACCGGTCCTCAAAGTAGTACTGCACAAAGGGTGGGAAAAAAGAAAAGGAGAGAACAGGAAAATTCATTAATTTTTAAAAGAAAAAGGGAAAACATGTAATCAGTGAATGAAAATGGTTATATTATCCAAAGAAGATCATAAGTCGCATTACGTTTCCGGGAGAAGGTTCATGTCCGTTCCAGAAAACATAGGTTTGGATCACATCCAACTCCCCCTCTTTGGCCTTCCTTATGAGATCAGGCCACATCTGCAACCAGGCGAAAGCCCAGAGACCAAATAAAATACGCTTCCTTTTCGAGAAAAAAGAAAAGGTATGGAAAGAGACACGTCGTGAGCTGCATTGGGATCGTCGCTACCTCAGGCGTGCTCCTGGGATAGTGAATGGAGCCAGAGATGAGGATCCTCGTCTTGCCATCAATGATGATAGCTTTTCTGTCGTAAGAAACAGAGCACGACACTGAAGATGCCCACGAGAGCAGAATCAATGCCAGCACCAGCTTGGGTCCAACCATGTTCCGACGTTTGAACCTTTCAAACCCGTGACCCTCCCTCTCCAAAACCAAATAAAGGTGGTGGACTTTCTTGCCCAATAACAGTGACAATGTTCTGGTCCTGATATCAGGAAAGAGGGGACGTATGAAGGGGGGGTGCTTCGACGTGTCGATGGCGTTTGGTTTTGGAATGCTGGGGGCTTTTTGCATTTGGTCATACAAACGACTGTCGTTGCTTTATACTATTGAGCATGCAATGAGAGCTAGAGAGAGAGAGAGACCGGGGGACAGAGAGAGAGTTTTGGTGAGTTGTTCGGTTGGTGAATTTTGAAGAGAGTGGGAAGGGAGTGGGAATCTTGGCAATTTGTCAAGATTTCGAAGAGGAGGATTCGGTTTTTTCCTTCTTTCTCGTCGGTCCATTTCTGGTTATCTTTAGAAGGGGTCTCGCTGCATCATTTGCCACGGTTACTTTGGCATTGGCGAGAAAATCGGTATTTGACATTGACATCTGTTCAAAGCAAAAGCGAAAGCATTCAATTATACCCTTTTAGAAGATGGACCATTTCAATTGCTTTTTTTTCCTCAATAATAAAGAGAATGTTTTTGACAGATTTTTTTTCAGTTTTGAGTTAACAATGAATGGTGGGTTTTTCTAGTATCTGGGATTATGCGATAAATAGAAATTAATTGTCGTACAAATCTTTTGCGGGAGCATGGATTCTTCGTGGGTCTTAATGTGAGTTCTTAAATTTCTTGACATGTCATTGCATTAATTTAATATAATTAGCTTGAAAAAAAAAATTATCTAAGGATTTTTGTTATTTCGAATCATCCCATTTAGATTTTTGTAATACTTGGCTAACTTCTCTTCTATCTAGCGACATATCCATCTTATTACTATATAGTCAAATTTTGGATTAGGTATCAATTGGGGAAATTGCTAAAAATGTTTTGAACTTATTGTATCTATACTGATTGAGTCATAAATCTTTTGATTATGTTTGGTTGTATGGATTTCTTATCAAGATAGAACTGGATATGATAAAATATAAAATTTAAGAATTGTGTTATGTCCTATCTACTATTTGATGAATCGCAATAATAAGTCGAATATATTCATATCATATTTTGTACTTATTTGATATAAATGGCATATCAATGTGAATGAACCTAAAATATTCATAAAGGGAGATGGTAAAAATCCCTCATAACATCCTTGCCTACTTTATTTTTATATGCTTATTTTTATTTTATTTTTCCTCTTTGTTTTAATCATTTAATTTTTTATTTCTTTTTCCCCTTATTATTCTCTAATAAAATTTTATTAAATAGTAAACCGCATTAATATGTATAAATTACTAAAATGCTTAAAATATATAATAAATATAAATTATATTTATATTTATATATTGAATTTATATTATAAATATAATTAAATTTGAAGATATAAATAATAATAAGATTAAACTAAAAAAACTAAATTTTATCTTTTGTTATTTTGAATTTTTTATATTAGAATTCAAATATAATTTATATTGAAATGTAATTTAATTTTTTTAATTTAAGAAGTTTGTTATTTGAGAAAAAAATATTTATATTAGATATTAATTCTATCAACTTTTATCTCACCTCTTTTATGAGATAATTTTATTTAATTTATATCATTTTTATATTTGATTTATCCTTTAGCAAGCAACAAACAAAGGGTATAACTTTACCAAAAAAAAAAAAAAAAAAAAACCAAACAAACAAACAAAGGGTATAATAAACTTTATCATACTTTAAATTTTATCACAACTGTCAAACGCGGTATTTATGTTTTGCTAATTGAGTCCACCCAACTGACTTTAGTTGAAAATTATTGACTTAGACGCCACCTATTTTACGTGGCATGACTAGTGCTGACATATATAATTTTTATAATTATTCTAAAATTTTTGAATTTTTTTCTTTCTTTTCTTCCTTTTCATTTCTTTTCTTCCAAGCCCAATGAGGGCCATTGCTTGTCAAAAGGGAGGGTTGGCCAACCTGCATCGTTTGTAAGTGAGGGATTCACAACCCTTGCCTAAGGGCCACAAAGCCCTCATCGTCCACGGGCTAGGGGTTTGTGGCACCCATTCATTGGCTAGGGACTAATGGACTTGGTAAAAAAAAAAAAAACATTTTTTAAATCAATTTTTTTTAAATATAAGAAAAATTTAATGTATTTTACATGGCACTGTAGGCATTTATGTTAGCGATTCTAGCCAAAAATGATTGGAATGACTCAAATGGAAAAATTTTAAAAATTTTAGAATTTAATTATCTCATTTGAAAGGTTTAAAATTGAATTGGCATAAGTACAATAAGTTTAGGATTTTTCTAGTAATTTTCCCGGTGTCAATTTCTTTGATAATTCGGAATATCATTGAGGTATATAAATATATGAGAAATCTTTGATCACCGTTGTTTCTTGTGATGTACGAAATTTGGTGATATGCAAAACCAGGATAAACTCCTTGGACTTGCACTTCATCAACTTCTTGGACAAATATTCGCCTCATCTCACCCGGCGACCTCATGGTGAGGAATTCGATATCGGATTCTTGAGTTGTTTGGAATTGGATAGAGAAGCTCTCGTTGATCGCCATCGGCAACGGCCTTGAAGTTCCCGGAGCTCTCCCATCGTCATGTAGGGGAAACAACTATCCAGATTAGTGACGAATGGGCTCTGGAAGGATTACACAGAAGCAGTTTTTACAGTTGATTATCACTAACTGCCCGTACCCCACGGCCTATGATTCGTAGATCAGGCACGGTCATTGGAAACCAGGCCTTCACCGGTGAGACTCTGGTCTCTGAGATATTTGGGCTTGAGCTTCAATGCATTCGATGGCAATGTCATTCCTGAATTTCTTGGATGCTTGGAGAATATGATATGGAATATATAGCAGGGCAATTGCTTAAAATCTAGGAAACTTGTCGAGCTTGCTTGTTATATCTTGATCTTTCTTGGGAATTCTGGGGTTTAAATGTAAAGTGGATAGTCGCCCTAGGTTCTTTGAAGTATCTCTGCTCCATGTAATGAGGACCTCTCTATGGCTAGTTCTGAGTGAATCAGAGGACTATATCGGCTCAAACATCTCTGACTGTACTGCATTTGTCTTTCAGTGGCCTATCAAATTTCATATTGTCGCCTAGCTTCTCGAACCTTGCTCACCATAACAGATCTCAGCTTTGGTGTTCTCGACTCAGTGCTTCCATTGTGGCTGGTGAAACAGCATTGTTAGCATTAATATAAGTTATGGTAATGGAATATATGGACGCTACATCTTGATTTAGGACAGCGTTCTGATTTGGTGGACTTAGGACATGTCTAGGAATGTTATCTGAATGAAAATTTTGCAAAGATGAGTGAAAATTGAAGTGCTTAAGTTTGTCCGACCCCAAGATCTGGCACCTTGCTTTCTCGAATGCTAGCATTTCAGGTCCCATACCAGGAAGCGATGTGGTTTTGTCCAGTAAACACTTGATCTTCAAGATATAGAATTACAGAAGACGAGAACTAAACGAGCTAGCTATAATATGAGGCAGAACGGATTAAAAGGAGGAGATATTGAATTTCAGTTTATTATTACAAGCACTGCATTTCTGTGTCTTTCTTAGCAAGGCAACAAATTGACTGTCCTGCTCTCTAGAGACACTTGATGACGACATCTATACACTTGAGAGGCTAGGAAATTCCACTTGACTGTGTTCATATGTCTAGCACAAACTAGGTATGCAGTCGAAGCTATTTCTAACTAGTGACAATATATGCTTATATACAATGGCATGTTTCTGCGGCTTATTTCCCCCTCTGTATATCTGTATATGACTTCAGCAAAATGGTGTGTATGGCTTGACTTCACACTTCCCTTTGTCGAAGTCTAGGTGGTTGTAATGGCATCTTTTACTTGTACAAGCTTCTAAAGACTGATAAAAGAAGACGAACGCTGTCCTCTTGCATATCACTTATTCTGCAAATTCCGGAAATTGCTTAATTTCAGCTATAAACCGCATTGATCTAGAAGTTCTGCTACTACGAAGTCCTTGTTGCTTGGACCAAAGTAATTTGAGCCGGGTTGCCACCCCATTCTTCAAAAATGACCAATAGATTGCCTGTGGGATTCAACCACGATCTTGGAATGTGGTACCTGAAAATTAAAAGCTTATTAATAGGTGTTCAAATCAAAACATAAATTAATAGAGAAAAGTGCAAATCTACTTTTCTCACCATCTTTGAGAAGCCTGTCCACAGCCACTTCGGCACTTATTCTCATCGAAAGTTCCAGCATAACTACAGCTGCCACAACTGCCACGAGCTGTGTAAGCAGGCCAGTGGCGTCCGACACTCCGACCATTTATCCATATCTCGCCCTTTCCCATGCTGTTCATGTCCAAGGCTAATGGACTTCGTCCTGGGGGAGCATTGAAAGTAGCCTGCAAACAAAGCATAACTTGTTTTTCAAAGGAAATCCAGACTAGCAGTTATTATCAAGTGAAGTTTTTGGTGTGGATCCTCACCTTGTACCAGGTCAGGGGCTGCTTTTGGGCCAACATTGAACCTTCAAGCCATTCAACTGAGGAACTACCGCTTACGGTGTTGAGACCCAGATCTTCGCCCTTGAGACCGACCTTTTCGGAAAAAACAAATTTTTAGGTTTTTATTTTGAAGATGGTGTAGCAGATCATTCTCAATCTTCTATGGACTAGCATGAGTCATGTCTAAAACCAGGATACATACACACACTATTACAACTAGTCAAGCAAACGTAAGTTTATCCACACAAACCATTGATAACCAGGACCACTCAACCATCGAGAAATTTGAGCACAAACGTACTTTTATTTTAATTCCTTTTTTTTAACAGCTCCGAGATATTACTTTACTCGACTTTCATATAACAACAATAACAACAATGAATCCGCATTGATGTGGTATCTTTTGTTTCTGAATTATTTGTTGAAAGGCAAAAGAAGAAAAAGCAGCAGCAGACCGAGTACAGATACCTTGTAACACCATTTCCATTTCGACATGTCCCATGTCCCAGAATTGAGACCCTTCAATGTGACTGGCCCAAGAACCCCGGTATTCCATGTCTCAAAATGCAGGCCAACATTCTGAATGTTGGAAACAGAAGTGGAGAAAGTACTAATGTCAGGATCCTCACATGCATATAGCTTAACAATATCATGTTGACTGGCAAAATACTGACCGGAAGCCCGACAGCTACGCTCAATATCGACAGTTTGTTGATGCCAGCCCTCAGCTTCACATTATTACTATATGATAATTTTGGATTCTCTAATGATCCATATACAGACCCTGTATTACAGACAGACAATTACCAGAGTAACATATGTTATGTATTGAGATTTCATGTACCGAAAGGATGTTGCATTTTGGGATCTAGGCAGAAATTGATCTACCTGTGAGTTCACCATTGACGAAAACATGCATCGCATGTCCTGCAGACCATATGGTGAGCACAGGATATTGGCCGCTCCTCAAAAATGCTTCATTAGGACTTATTGTGATGCTGAACAATCAACAAGATCAGGAAAGTAAAATTGTAAGCACCTGACAGTCCACTATGTTGAAGCTTTCGTAATGCTTATGAGATGCAAGTCGCAAGCAGCACTCACTCTGTCGTGTACCACAAATAGTCTGAAAAATCTCTAGTGAAACTAATTTGCTCCAGCAGACCGTCCTTTGTATACGTGTCACTGCCAAAGGCAGAGACAGTTTCTTCAATGTACGACTGCCAAGAGAATCCACCTACTGGCACCATCTTGATCTGAGAACTCGGTGCATTGACCTGTTTGAAAATTGATAATATCGTGTCATCCTTGAACTTAATCTCTTAAAAAGAATTGTTTAAGGGAAAGTAACAGAACATGTTAAATTGGAAAGAGTCGATGCAAGATGTTGTGGAGCAGAATGGTCTGTGCCTTACCCTTGCAGTGTTGTAAACAGCAGTTTTGCAGTCTGGAAGAATGCTGATGGACCAAGCCGGCAAGTCATATTTCCCGTTTCCAAAATTAACTCTGACAGAATACTTCGTGTCGTAGTTTGCCAGGAAGGCTGCGCATCCGCTTCCAGCTTTGAACACATGAGCCTAAGAAAAATAGAATTCGACAGGTAAAAGTTTAATTAACAACCCACAAGGCTGTGAGAGTGTTTTCATGCATATTCGTTTTAAGGGGGCTGGAGAAACCAAACCTCTTGATTACTTCCAAGTGACTGCACTGTTGGATCAGCAGAAACCAGAGCCCATTCACTTTGCTTAATGGCTTTGTGCAAATCTCTCAAGTGACTCCACTTTGGTTCCCTCAGTAAACCTGCAACATTTATGCGAATTCTGATGTCAGGAAGATGACTTAGTAATCGCCATCATAGGATGTCATGAATTACTTCTAGACTTAGTTTTAAAAGGTTTAATGTTTAAGCAACAAGATGTAGATTTGCCTTCACTCGGTTAAACTTCTGACGGTGTTACAATTACTCCAGTCTTAAAGTAGTTAGATCCATTGAATGCTCAAAGTGAAACAATTTGAGGCACATGAGCAGAGTTAGCCTTGCCCACGCCAGGATACTAACAATCTATTCCAAGTCACATACCGTATTCATCGAGAGGAGCGTCATAGTCATAGCTGGTGGCAATCATGGGACCACCAGCTGTCCTGCCAAAGTTGGTTCCTCCGTGATACTAAAGACAACGAACAAGACCCATATAAAGAACAAGCAAGTATGCAATCATTTAAAAGGAGACAAAAAAGAAGGTTAACTAATGATTATATTTGGCAGCATAATGGAAAGGCAAAATCAAGTGATTGATACAGAGCCACAGATGCAACGGAAGTCAAGATTACCATGTAGTAATTGACGAATGATCCACTGTTCTGAATGAACCTCGCGACCGAGAATGCCAAATCCTCTGCTGGCCTGTAAGGCAGCGCTCCCCCAAACTCGGTGTACCTGGAAATCATCATAATAATTAGCTTTGAATCTACATGACTGAGAAAGATACAGAAGGGGGGAGCTTGTTCAGATATACGCTTCTTGACGTACCAGCCAGTCCAGTTTTCAGTCCACATCTTGGGTTTATTATTAGAGTTTGGTTTGAAACCTTCGCAGTAGTAGCCATTGCAGGTGTTAATCTGTCAGATAACGAACCAGCACAAGTCAAAGACAGGAAAAATTATTTTCTAGAAGCTGTCTTACTCCAATCTTAAATAACTTTTGCAAAACAAGTCAAGAATTAACAACCATGATACGGAAAAACCCATCCTGCTTAAGTTCGAATGACGTTGTCATGCCATGGCATTTAAACGAAGGCAAACAAGCAAAGTTGAGCCAAACCAGATTGGAGGCATAATTATCGTTTCGGGAAACAAGAATTATGTACTTACGGGGAAAATTTCCAGACTCAATATGAAACTATGAAGAGCAAGAAAGAATAAGGAAGGGGAAAAATTAAAAGCACATGGCATACGGAAAAAGGGACGTGTTTAGGACCATAAAGGCCACCTAAAGTTGAGAAAAAAAAATACTGTAGAAGAGACCCCACCAGCCTAGGACGCCCTCAGTGATCACAAAACAGATGACGTCCTAACCAACTTAAATGAATATGTACATATCTCTTAAATAAATATAAGTTTAACCAACAAGATCCAGAGAAGTACAAACCACAGGATCAGGAGCATCATCTTGCTTGCACATAACCCATGGAACACCAGTGCCCAGTCCCACAGCCATACTTGCTGCCCATTTTGTGTACGCCTTGCCTGGTGCTCCAATATTCCATTCAACTGGACCAAATTCATTCTCTATCTGTCAACAAACACAAAAATCCAAGCTTATGAGCGAAATAAAAATATCAATAAAAATTCCAAGCAGGTATAGAAAATAATGTCCTTTATTGTCAAAAACCCTCTCTTTATTGTTGAGTAGAAAAACCAATTGAAATGGTCCATCTTCTAGAAGGGGTTGTAGAAATGGTGGAAGGTTTCTCACCTGAGATAATATTATTGGACCTCCCTGGGACTGAAACAACCTCTCTGCCTTCATCATGTTGACAATCTTCTGCGTGAACTTTTGCATTGCATCCTTCATTAAATGATTTATAAATGTTTTGTTGGTCAAAGGTTTAGAAATATGAAAAAGATTGAGAAGGGAAATTTGTTTCAGAAAAATGGACAACCTCGAATGGCTTATTGTTTGTCCTGAAAGCGATCCCCGGGACATATTTCAGCCAAACAGGGAATCCTCTGCATCACAAACCAGCACAAAAAACAGAGCACATGAGTTTCAAAATACATAGCAAAATAAATTTAAAAAAAAAAAACTTCTCCTTTTCATTTTTATGCTAGAAAATAGGTACCCAAAATTCCACTCAGCGCAGACGTAAGGCCCAATCCGGAGATGAACGTAAAGACCAGCTTGTTGCACCAACTTGATGAACTTTACCAGATCATACCTGTCCTGAAAGTAGTACTGCACAAAGGGAAGAAAAAAGAAAAGGAGAGAACAAGAAAATTCATTAATTTAAAGAAGAAAAATGAGGAAAATATAATCGGTGAATCAAAATGGTTATATAATCCAAACAAGATCATAAGTAGCATTTACATTTCCGGGAGAAGGCTCATGTCCGTTCCAGAAAACATAGGTTTGAATAACATCCAGCCCTCCCTGTTTGGCCTTCCATATGAGATCAGGCCACATCTGCAACCACGCGAAAGCCCAGAGACCAAGTAAAACACGATTACTTTTCGGAGAAAAAAGAAAAGGTATAGAAAGAGACATGTCGTGAGCTGCATTGGGATCGTCGCTACCTCAGGCGTGCTCCTGGGATAGTGAATGGAACCGGAGATGAGGATCCTCCTCTTGCCATCAATGACGATAGCCTTTCTATCATAAGAAACAGAGCACGACACTGAAGATGCCCACGAGAGCAGAATCAATGCCAGCACCAGCTTGGGTCCAGCCATGTTCCCACGTTCGAACGTTTCGAACCCGTGACCCTCCCTCTTCAAAACCAAACAAAGGGATGGACTTTCTTGGCCAATACCAGTGAGAAGGTTCTGCTCCTGATATCAAGAAAGAGGGGGGACGTATGAGGGTAGGGTGTGTCGACGTGTCGATGGCGTTTGGTTTTGGAATGCCTGGGGGCTTTTGGATTTGGTCATGCAAACGACAGCCGTTCCTTTATTCCATTGAGCATGCAATGGGAGCTAGAGAGAGAGAGACAGAGGGACAGAAAGAGAGAGTTTTGGTGGGGAGTTCGGTTGGTGTGTTGTGGAGAGAGTGGGAAGCCTGGCAATTTATAAAGATTTTGAAGAGGAGGTTTCAGTTTCTTGCTTTTTCTCGTGGGTCCATTTCTGGTTGCCTTTATGGAAGGGGTCTCGTTGCATCATCTGCCACGGTAACTTTGGCATTGGCAAGAAAATTGGCATTTGAGATTGACATCTGTTTAAAGCAAAAGCATTCAATTAGACCCTTGTAGTTTTTGCTTTTACATTTCTTTTTCCAAAATTTCGGTCAATTTGAAATTGCTGTTCTTTTCCTGCAAACACGTCTCTCTGCTAAATTCATGCACCCTTTGAAGTGTATTCTTTCTATCCTTTTGCTTTTGGCTGAGGAAGCTGTTCACCTTTCTTTGGTAAAACCGGTTTGAGAACAGTATCCCACCATGAGGTTCACATTTGCTTGTCGAATTTGTGTTCTGGCATCTGAGAAGTTGTTTGTGTTTGACTATTTTGAGAGTGATTGACTAAGGTGTTGAGATTCCTCCCATATCTTAAGGACTTAATACTAACTTCTCGATCCGGCCATCTATAACTCAAAAATTTCTATCTATCCGTACAACTCATTTAAATATGATTTCAAGTTTTGAGATTAGCTAGTGGGACAGGGGTAAGATGATATTTGGTTGAGGAAGCTGATTGTCTTTTTTTGGTAAACTGATTTGAAAAGAGAATCCCACCGTGAGATTCACATGTGCTTGTTAAATTCACATTCCAGCATTCGAGAAGTTGTTCTTGTTCGGCTATTTTAAGATAATGTTTTACTAAGGTATCGAGATTCCTACCATATCTTAAGGAATTTACACATCTCGAGCGCATCATCATAGGTTGACTTCCACTATATCGATCCGGTCATAATCTATAAGCCAAAAACTTCCTATCAATTCACACAACTCATTTGAATTTGATTTTGAGTATCAAAGTCAATTAGTCAGATAATGGGAGGAGTCTTCAATTAGAAAATCAAAATTTACATCTTTATTCTCCTGGCCTGCCCCGCCCCCTCTTTTTAAAGAAAGAAGAAGAAGTAGAAGAAATTCATCACTTATACTGGAAGAAAAGGGAGAAAAAAAGTATTTATGCCTTTGAAGGGAGAAGAAACTGACTTAAAGAGTATATTTCTTGTTGAACCACGAAATGCAAACTACTTGAGTATGGGCAACTGCAATCGCCCCAACCTTTTTCCCCATTGGCAGAAAAGTCAACGAATCCGCCGCGGCAGAGCCCCTGTTCCACCTGGCCTGACCTGACGTTATTACCTTTGACTCCAAGCAATGGCCACTCACTGCCCAGTCGCCGCCCGCCACGTCAGCCCCCGGCAGGATGCACCGCCCGTCGCCGAAAGCAAAATCCACGGCCAAAGATTCACCTAGGTTTATGTCTAAAATATCTCAACATCTACCTAATTCCCATTAATTACTTTTCATGTTTATGGCAATTTTCCCCACCTCGTGATCGGTCATTAAAGTCTGCTGCTCCGTGAAGATTAGGCTTTTTAGTTTCCTTTGTTGGCATGCCCATTTAAAAAAAAAAAAAAAAATTGGCTAGAGTTATTATTTTAATATTACTGAATTATATTATTTGGAGATGTTTCTATTTCCTTATTGAGGCGGGATTATAACTATCCTTATTATTGCGTTTTAAAGCAAATTATTTTCCAAAATTAGTTTGAAAGTTCATGCAGATCATTAAATTATATTGAGTTTTTGCTCACTTGGCATGTCTGTCTTTAGTGGTTCTTATCAAATTTGGAGGATTTATAGATCATTATCAAACTTATAGTTGCTTAGTTAAGCAAGATGATGAATTATTTCCTTAAAATATTGATTCCTATCATTACAACATTCCATCTTTTTTTCTTTTACCGAACAAATTACAAGGTTAGCTTCTCTCGATTACATGATTTTATTAAAATTGAATTCTTGATCTCATATTCTTACTCTTTTGGGGCATTTGATTAGAGGATGTTAATTTTGGTGACATGTCATTTTCCTAATTAGCTTTGAAATCATGCCACGTGTAAGTATAGCCTTCATAATTGTACTTAGTAAGCATCTCTATCTCGCACAATCTTATCTTTTAAAAAATTTCCAGGGCATTTTATGGTGGTTTAATTAGCAATACTGAAAAGCAAAATCTTTCCACAATTAGTTCAAAAGTTCATCCAAACCATTAAATTATTGAATTTTTGCTTGCTTGGCATGTCTATCATACATCTTATCCAATTTGGAAGATTGCTAAATTACTATCAATATTATGGCAGCTTAATTAGCAGTAGGATGGATTATTTCCTTAATTGTAGCTCTTTTTTACTACAATCATGTGCAAGAATTAACCTCCTTATTGCAGTCCTTCCATCAACCGAAAAATTTCCATGTTTTGTTGCTAACATGAATACTCACCACATGTCTGGTATGGTGCTTTTCATGCACGAAAACAATAAAGTTTTGCTGGTACAACATTAAGGAAAATAGACGATGCAATCCCACCAGTCTTGCTTGATTAGGGTTTGGGTAGGTACACGACGGCAAATTCCCAGTAAAACTTGTCGTCAATTCTTATATCGATTATAAGCAGATTGGCGTGCTAGCAGCCCTAGATCCTGTGTTCACCTGATGAAAACAGTCTGCAATTTTCATCTCGTCTAGAAGCGGATTAGCGTGCGTCGATGGCCTACAGTTCATGCTTTTGACTTATTCGCTAATCAGTCAATATCCGTCCATTGGTTCCAAAAAGTGATTGGGATTGGGAGGCTCCTGCTTTCTTGTCATACAGCCAAAGCGCGTCGAAAATTAAAAATTAATTGTGTCGATTAAGATAAAATAAGCTTATATTTATAATCTTTTTTCTCTTCTTGGCATACATAATCATGAATTATATAATATAATCCACTACGTATTCACAAACCATGAAATGATTAGGCATACTCTCTCGTTAACCTAATTCCTAAACATCACAAATTGATTAAAAAATCTTATCTTAATCTTGATCATTTGGAAGGGCATACACCTAATCTACGTCGGACAGAAAAAGTGGATCCCGCTCTACGAAATATTTGGCCACTTGGATAATTCAATCCTCATGAAATTCTACTTCATTTTTATGTCAAAAACCGGCCGGTCCGTGTGACGATCTTGGTCTTCCATGTTAAAGACCATTTTGACTTCTCACTAAGAAAAATACAATATATATTTTCAAGATGACCATAATATGCAATTTTACCTAACTATTTTCTTCAACCATGCATCCTGAATTTCCTCTGGGTTTTGAATGAGATGAAGAACGGGAACATGGTTGATGCTAATTGTTAAGCAATATTAGAAGCTAAATCTCGCGGTTTTGGACTCTTATACGAAGACAATCCTTTCTTAATAAGTAGTTAGTTGGTCCAGCTCTCCAAATGGAATTGAAAATATTGCTCGGACCTAATAAATTTTTTAAATTTGGAATCAGGTATAGGCAAACCTTTTCAAAAAATATTGACTAAACCACGGATGAGAAAACGATAAAAACAATCGAATCGATCAATGGATTTGGACCAATTTCATCTATTGTCCTTATCACTTCAAACCATATCAAATAGCAAAGATCAATTTTACTTTAGAACAGCCGGTTCTCCTACTTGCCCAAAATCTATTTGATTAGAGATCTAGGTCCATACTCAGGTTGCTTTTTTTATCCCTAATCATAATGGAGTATTTAAAACGCAATGAACATTGTTGACCGTGAAGAATTCTCTAAGCTGACAACGACAAACACCCAATCATATTTTTGTTTGCTTCAAATAGAAAAGTGTTATTTAAAAAAATTAAAAGAAAGAAAATGTTCGATTCAATTATAGCTAAATCGGTTTGTTGCAGGGGGAGAGAAAAGGGCGACATGCATTATTCCATATAATAATTTGCACATCATATAAGCGAAAAACATAGAGGTCATCGTATGTGAATTGCACAAACGTTAAAGATGAATTTCAATATAGAGATTAGATGGTCGTTCGTCATGTACACACAGTGTTCTCGGATTATGTGAAAATGGAGTGGTCGGGTTTCGGATTTGTAACCGACCAACTAGCCTTTTGTCCAATCACTTTGATGCCCAATTTATAGAATGGACAGAGGACATGGCGAATATCTGGCCTATCTTTCTCCCAACAGTTGCTTTCACGCAAGAAAAACCCAATTGTATTGGCAGGCCTCGCATCATGTCCCGATAAAAAAAGGAGAACAATATCATGTTTTCACTAAATTCATATGAAAAGGCCGGAAATTCATCATGCTACGGATGAGTGCGCCACGTAATGATAAAAGTGACCTGTCGATTGGCTATTGATCTAATCCGAACTCTGTCAATCTTCCGAATAATCTTGGTCTCAAAACGGAGACGGATATAAAGGTTTTGACGATTCTTTGGAATCGACCGTGACCGATCGTCCACCAACGTCTCCTTCCGTAGACGCGGATAAACGCGAATGAGTCATCAGGAAAACGACCTTCATTCGATCTGTTTTCTCAATTGTTGTGCCCGTAATGTGTCATACTACTTAGGAACGATCAGTTGAGCATAATGGGTCATCATACTATATAGAGGTGATCGATTTGTATGTAAGTTGTTGTAATTGATTTCCAATTTTTGGAATTAGAAACCTATTTTATTTGCCTTAGAACCAACTTTAGAAATTTTGCTTTTTCAGTCCCGTTCTAGGATCTACATGAGAATTTGTTTTTCTTTGGTTTCATTTTTTACATTAAAATAATATGAGCAATACAACAGTTACAAAGTAAAAGATGGACGGGAGTAAGTAAGTGAAGGTGATTCGGGAACAAATGAGGGTTGCAAGGCTTGAATGAGTTAGGGCTAATCGAGTGCGAGCAAGGAGGAGGGTGAGTTGAGAGAGAGAGAGAGAGAGAGAGAGAGAGAGAGAGAGAGAGAGAGAGAGAGAGAGAGAGAGAGAGTCATGAAATGTAGAGATAAAAAAGGGAGAGACGGAGAAAAAGATGTCAAGGGAAAAATTAGGGTTTTTAGGTTTTATGAAACCAGTTCCTATTTGGTCCGATCGATTCATTTTTTGGGTAGTTTTTCACTCGGAATCGGGAACTTGACCAATTTCAATGGAAACCTAGTATTGACATTTTCGAGCTATCCGGCCTAGTTTTCAGGTAGAACTAATCTGATTACACAACCGTAACACTAGGTGGTAGCCAAATAAACTTTTGTTTAATGAATGAATGTGAGCACAAGGAAGTTTTGTAAAGCGAACGACCCCATCATTGCTTCTTTGATTAGTGCTTTGAAAGTGGGATTAGGTTCCCTAACAGAAGCTTTAACGAACTCCAGTTTCTTAATTAGCACAATTCCTTGGTGGGGGTTCTTGACCCAACAACAGACGAGCCAATCTAATTTCGTTATGTTCGATTGGTTACGTGGTCGGTAAACAGCAGTTTTCCCTGTTGACATTGAAGCTGATAGGCATTTGATTGATAGGTAGGATCATGTTTAATGATCATCCTAAAGACCTTTATTAACCTACTTAGAAAAGCTACATTTGATTTCTTTAAAACATTAGTGAATATCTCGTGCAGATGAACTACAAGAGCTTTCATATTTGGATTCCTAGTTATCTTGAGACCCGATGAGGTACAACTGAAAGTTATCATAAGAAGAGTGATAATTTAACTTGAGATACAAAAGTCAAGCTAATTTGACTCATGATACTATCCGACTACATCGCTTTCCTAGAATCTCTTTTCAAAACAAACTCCCGACGAAGGAAAATGACAAATAAGTTAGAATAATTCGACATGTCAGTATAGCACTTTTCATATATGAAATAAATTGAGTTTTTGTTCTAGATATCAAGGAAAAGAGATGATAATTATTGCAAAAATCCCTGTGTGTTGGGTTTAGGCAGATACAACAGTGAATTGGAGGAATGATTCCATTTTTCACCTGATTAAAAAGCTCATTTTTCAAATTCTTACCCGGTTCAGATGCTGACTAACGTGTCGGCAGTATCCCGTTTTCCCGTAATGACAATCTTTTTCATCTTATCTCGTTTTCAAGCTGATTGGCGTGTTAATAGCCCAGTTCTTGTCTTTTGATTTATTGATTAATCAGTCAACATCTGTCCCATTTCCTGCTTTCTTGCCATGCAGCTAAAGCACGTAGAAAAATATAATTAAATCATGTTAGGTTCAAAAAATGCTACCGATTTCTAATTTTATAATTCTCTTTCTTGGCATATACATTATAAAAACGAATTACAATATAAATGCGGTGCGTCTCCACCAACTACCAAGCCATGAAATAATTATAAGGATATTCTCTCATTACCCTAATTCCTAAACCGCACAAATTGAATAAAAACCTAACCTCATCTTCCACCATTTGAAAAGGACAGACATCTAGTTCACGTCAGCAGAAAAGTGGGTCCCGCGTGGCATGTGTTTGGCCAGGTCAGAAAAATCATTTCTCACGGGTTTTTATTGCATTTTATACGGAAAAAAGTACCAAACAAATTTTAAAAATATTGCATTAATATAAATTCAATCACAAATATTTCAATTAAACCAACTTTAATCATAAGACTTTTTGCATCAATAATAATTCAATGCATCCGGCCAATTTGAAATCATTAATGTAGATGTGGACGTCGATCATCTTATATATCATGTCGACATCAACACAGATATTTTATTAGAAATTTTTGTTCTTTTTTTTCCTTCTTTTGAACAACATGGGCTAGTAAGTTCCCGTTGGCCATGGGCGAAGTGGCCCTCACCTAGGTAAGGCAGGACATTTGTGTCGTGGAGAGTCAAAAACCTTCTTGGCAATTCTTAGTCTTCCGTTTCAAAATTATTTTTTCACTTTGGGTAAGAAAATACAAAAAAAAAAAGAAGTACTTAAAAAAATATAAATATATTTTCAAACATGACCAATCAAGAAAAGATATGCAACTTTACCTAACTAATTTTCTTCACCAAGGCATGTTGAATTTTCCTCTGGGTTTTCAATGGAATGACGAGTAGGAAGACGCTAAATCAATCGTCAAAGCAGTATTAGAAGATAAATCTCGTGGTTTTGGACTCATAAACGGAGATTATCCTTTTTTTCCGTGGAAATTCGGATTCGGGTATATGGCCAACATAGATGAGAAATGATTTAAGTACCTAAACCGAACAACAAATCTAATAAATTTTTTTTTCAAATTGTCAGAGTTAATTTTTTTCTTCACTTTTCCGAACCATACCAAAATAATTTCGGAGATTGATTTTCAGCAGAACCAGCTTGAAACGAGAAACTATTTCCACTCATCGAAAATCCATCTGGTTTGGCTGGTCCCGGTCCTTACTTGGATCGGACTCACCTTTAGTCGTGACAGAGTATTTAAAATCTCTAAGCTCATACTGAAAAAAAAAAAACCAAATTCATTTTATTTTGTTTAGAAAATTTAAAAAAAAAAAGTGTTTTTTTTTGGGGATTAATTTCATGAAAAACCCTCAATTTGTACACCTACAACAAATTTATCAAAAATATTTTTTTTAACTATAAAAAACCTTAAAATAGTATATCTATAACAAACTTACTCTTCCATTTATCATAAGTGTACCAACTTATATTTTTTTAATATTAATCTAATTTAATAAAAACTGAAAGATAAATTTATCACAAAGATATATCAATTTAAGATTTTATGTGGTTTAAAAATTTATTTGAGGTAAATTTATTATAAATATATCAATTTGATATTTTTATAATAAAAAATTAGTTTTTGATAAATTTGTTATAAATATATTATTTTGAAATTTTTCGTGATATTAATTTTTTTTTTGGTTTGTAATAGAAAAGTAGTATTTAAAAGAATAAATAAATAAATAAGAAGGGCGCCATTTGCTCCGGAGTCTATCGCCTTCGTTGGGAAGTGGCCCACCTCAGCCCACGAAAAGTTTGAAAACCTCACGTATCGTCCATCCACTTGGAATGGCTGGTCGAGTGGGACGTCGCTTATCTTCAAAAAAGCTTCTAATTTCATTTTCCTGCTCAATTATTGGTTGGTGCTATCGCCATGCAATTGCATGGCTCCATTTTCTCCGCATAACCATTCAGAAACGACGTAGAGATTATCGTGCAGCAGATGCAGATGAACTCCGATGGAGAGCGAGGGGTCATCTTTTCGGTTGCTTTCAGTACGATCCAATTTCGATGCCCTGTCGGCGAAATGGGACGAGGATATGTCGAATGTCAAACCCATCTTTCTCGCACCAATTGCTAACGTGCAACTGAAAAGAACAACTGATTCTAGCAATCTTTCCATGATGTCCTCATGCTATGGAGAAATAGTATCACGATTGGACCAAATTGATGGAAAATGGCCAAAATGCGCATATTGTAATGGATGAGGGCGCCACGTATTGATAAAAAGTGACTTCTTGATTGGCTATTGATCTAATCCAAACTCTCTCCCAACTCACAATTTATTTAAGTGCAATAGTAGGGCCCTTTAAAAAAAAAGGGTCAAAAGATTGCCTAACTATTTTGTGATTGGCCCTTTGGAATTATTCATCCATAAAAGTAAGTTAACGTGGAAAACATTGGGTGATGTTGAACCGATGGGATGCAGCTGAAAACTCTTGGAAGAAGATTGAAATCCGACCCACGACACAAAGTTTTGTGTTATTTGACTCGTGATAGTGTTCAATCATGGCTCTAACAATGATAGCGAAATAACAATATGATCAAACACCAATCAGTGGATAAAGTTTTGGTGAAGCAATTATATAGTCATTTTAATCAATTTTTACCGAAATTAGCTGATGTGGCAACGTGCCATATGAAACGACCGACAATGACCGAATTGCAATATTAGTCATTTTCGATAAGAATTTGTCGGAAAAACTAAATTAATATCTCATGCAAAATTTTATGATTAAAATTAAAAAATTTAAAATTTAATTGATATCGGTACAATAAATTTAGGAATAATTTGACAATTTCCTCTGATTATGTATTCTAGATTAGATTGACTCCATTCCAGTGGGTGTGGAGACGTGTACAGATCACTGTCATATTAACTTATTGCACCCAATACTGTTCAAATTATACTGGTGTGGCTCCACCTATTTAAAAATTAATTTGCTGTTTTTGATAAAACCCCATTTGGGCCCCCCTAATTTGGACCCACAAAAGGTCGTTTTCAACCTCATTTTTCTCCTTATTGGATTTATAAAATAAAAAATGTGTTTTGGTAACCGATCATTGCCATGCAACAGAGACATAATCAAAGTTCATTGCACCGTCGCTTGAAATCCCAAAATAAACGACATGCATCGTCACGAGTAGCTAACTGTTCCCAACAACTTGGGCTTGATATTGACATATGAATTTTTTTTTTTTAATTTCTTTTTCCTTTCTCAAACGAGGCTAATTATAGTTTAGCTTACACATTCAAGACAAATTATATAATAAAAAAAGGGAGAAAATATTGGCCGGCCACGCCACGTCTTTCAGGAAAAAAGGAAAATAACAAATATAGTGAAAAAGTCCGTGGTTGGCCGATTCTGTAGAATTATTTGAGAGTTTTCAAACTCATTTATTTATATATATATATTTAATATATATATATTAATGTGAAAGGATAGATTCTCCTAAGAAAAATGTGGGTTGCCTCCGTCTGAAGTTGGCCGGCTTTCAACGTTTCGGTGGAGAACGGATTGAGATGTTTCATTGGATAAAATGTACAGAATGACTCATGGCCAGTCGATGGGGCCGATATACGTACGGTTGGATAAGGCAAAACAAAACATGGTTGGCTATACTTGTCATTGAAAGAAAAAGAACTGGGAAAAAAAATACGTTTAGCTACACCCTTGTTTGAGCGGGCTATTGGCCTTCAGAATATATTAATCATTTATTTAATTTTATGTTTTCTCGAAAATATATTTGATAAGTGAAACAAAAGAAAAAATTCTTGTCGGAAGACTCATTTAATCTATCAAAACGAGAGAGAATAAGATGTTTCGATAATGGTCGGAATCTACCGTGACAAACGCCTGATGAACGTCTCCTTCCAAAGACGCGGATAAATGTGAATGAACCATAAGGAAAACGACCCTTATTCGACTGGTTTGGCTTGATCGTCATGCCCATAATGCCGTGGTACGGACAAACGATCAATTTGACGCCGAATCTCTTGTCATAGTCTAACCGGTCTCTCCCTACTAGAAGCTCATTGATTAGGAACTTAAGTCACATTCAAAAGTGAAATTGGTCGGCTTGTGACGATCGCAATGGCGTTTTAAGAAATGTGCCATGCTACGTGGTAACCCAATTGAATATTATTTGATGAACGGATGTTGTACTCATTAGGAAGTTTAGTCTTAGTTAGTGACACCATCACTGTCCTTTTGATTAGTGCTTTAAAAATGGGAATAGGTTCCTTCTCAGAAGCCTTAACAAACCCTAGTTTTCTTAATTAACACTATTGCTCAGTGGGGATGTTTTTTGACCTATCGATCAACAGATAAGTTACTTTAATATTGCTTATCTTGGATTAGTTACGTGGCCAGTAAACAGCAGTTTTCTCTTGCTGACATTGAAGCTGACGGGCATTGGTTTTGTTCTGGTTCAACCGCTTAGCCACCAATTGCACATTCCCCAAAGGTCCATAAAGAAGATAAGTTTTGGTGACCTATCGACCAGATTGATGCACTTAATATTGCACTTGTCCACCAACCAGTTTCTCAACTGAAGAAACATTTATGAGAGAGAAGCTGGCCCCTTCTCTGTCGAATCACCATACTTTAGGTAGGATCGTGTTAATGATTGACCTAAGGACAGTTATTGACCTCAGTTAAAAGGAAATTCCTGATGTTGAGAATATTTTACAAAGTGCAGTTAAAAGTTTAAAGAAAACTACAGTGACATATAAAGAGATATGAACTGTATTATCAACGCCGTTTTTACGTGCAAATTGAATTAGGATTAGCATGTGAAAATTTGAGTAACGTTGATGGATATTGACTTTGATGCTATGTTAAAAAAGTCCAATCTAAAATCATAAAATGATAGGAGGAGGGTGACTAAATGTATGAATTACAAACTTTCATATTTCAACCATGTAGGTGGTCCATAGTAGTTAGCAAAATTCGAATTGATGACTTTTAATTTTTGGGTTGGGAATTTCCAAATGCCCAAGTCAATTGTGCCAACTGTGTGTGGGGTTGTTAAAGTATTCCCTAATGATGTACGCTCAACAAATGTGCTAAAGGAATCCCCTGGCACGCGTAGTGAAATGCAATGGACTGACTTGGTGATATCTCATTAACATAATATGATTATTATATTCTATGCTTAAGTGCTTAAAAAGGGACGATGGAGTGATCAACGTTGGGCAACCCTTTGGGCCTTACAATGGGAGTTTTATGTCGCTTATAAAATGCTTGAACTAAGCCACAACCATTGCCTAGATGGACAAGCTAATTACAATATTCCCGCCATAATTCAAGTGAGAAGCATAGACTTTTCAAATTACTTGAGAATAATGCATACGTAGATCAATCATCTTGGTGGTTATAAATTATATTCTCATATTTTAAGAGCCTTCCCACATCATACTCAACATTGCTTTTGTTTGTTGACATCGAGACCAAACCCATGTCAATATCAATCTATCCAAGAAAACGTTGATATCTTCCCCCAACCACCAAGAGACAAAATGGTTCATCTTCCATATTTATGAGCTGTGGTTGCTGAAGAGAGTTGGAATAATGCTGGCGGTGGATTGAATAATAAAAAGCTCCCGATTCTCTTGGACTAATCAGAGAGAAAAAAAAGGGTTTTCAGACAGTCTAGCAATGTGAATACAAGAAAGTGTAGTGCAATTTAGGAGCCCGCAATCTCTCTTGGTACTGTTAATTGAGATACCCACGTTGTTTTCAAAAGAAGCTATCCTCTTGTTCTTAAACAGGGACACATGACACATCGACGAGGAAATGAGTGGTTGCTGAGATTTGCAATTTGATATGAAGGAAAAAAAAAAATCAGATTTTAAATTCTCTTTGTTGATGCATTCTTAATTGGAGATTAAATCAAAAATGTAATTTACTTCATATATATTGAGAAGATATCTATCTCGAGAAAATGATAGTTCTTTAAACGATAATTCACCCATTTTGGTTATTTCTATTTTTGCACCCTAATATAGGGGTTCCACACCCCAAAAAAGAAAAAAGAAAAAGAAAAAACAAGGGTTTCATACTAGGCCAACTTCCCAACCCTTTTCTCTTTGCCAACATTCAAAAAATTAACAAAATATATAATTTAAAATGTGAGAGATCTCTTGAAGATTCTGCATGTCTCCCACAATTTTCCATGTCTATAAGGGATCCATGTACGTATCTCCCTTGATTATTCATAATCCCTAATTGATATGGATAATCATAGGAGATATGTAAAATCCCCTTAATTTTATATCTTGGACATCAAATGTCCAAGAAGCATGAAGTGTCAAATTTGATTAATGCCTCGATTAGACCGCGTGGGATCCAACCACGGAGAAAAAGTTCATTCGAATCTCTCGGTCCCAACACGGAAAAGGATACGCAAAAACTGACCCAAACGCGACCACGCTAAGGAAAGCGAATTCAAAGCAACCAAGTTGTTCCGTTGGGGCAGAAACGTGGGACATCAGTCAGGCCCAAACAGAATCAATCTCATCCGACACATCAGAGCATGCAGAAAGCGACAAGCATGGCGGTTATCGGATTGGATTAGTTGGTCAGCAACGGTTTTTCTTTTGAATGATCGGCGGTTGCTTGTGAATCTCTTTCATCTTTGTTAAGGATAAGAAGAGGAGCGGACAGCTCAAATCGTTCCGAGTCACCCAATCAGGACCCGAATCCCCTTATCTCTCGACAACGGATGAGCTTGACACACAAGGGACGATTCAGGTCCGATGGTTCTCCCAAAAGGAGCCGCGGCTGCGTCGTACGATGTCTCCTTCATTGCCATTCGAAATGTGACAACGATGCGGATCGAGTTGGGACACATGATGGCTTCCCGATTAGCTACGCTATCCGATCGTTGGCACCGGTTCTTGACGATCAGTTTGCACGCAAAAGAGGGGCTCTCGTGGAGCGTGTGGAAAAATCCAAAAGGAGTTAGGAGGAAAAATTGTGGACCTTTTAAGTGATTTACGTACGCTTTAGATGAGACAGTTAACCCACCCATGAGATCGGTGAAGGACTTTCTTGGTTGGATAATCGGCTTATGATTGGCGTTCTCTCAATTGGAATGTCAAATTGGAAAGAAGTTGTTATGTGGGTTTAAATTGAGATTGAAATTCAATCAGGCTATATATATACACGTTTTTCAGGTTAGTTTGAATGATGATTGAGGTCGTTATTAAGTGTATTGGGTTTCCTTCTCTCCTCTTCCTTTATATTGGCATAGCTATGTTCAATAATTTGTATAGTGTGGACACGATGAAAGATCTATAATGTTAAAACTAAAACTCTTTCATCTGTCTATTCTTGAGTTCGTCTCACAAATCCTATAGATCTTTTACATATTCAGTTAATTGTCTATTAATAAAAAGATAGCCGAAACACAAACTACAGGTCAAGCTCGAATGATGAGGACTTCGTCAGCCAAATAAGGAACATGTCCATGCCCTTAGGGAGTTGCGGGCCATAATTGAAGAGTGCAAAGATAGGCTCGGCTGGTCCAAATATATTTAGTTGGCTAATCGACGACGCGAGTCCAACCAGGTTGCAACCTGGATAGCTTAAACCCAACGGAAGATTTGGACCACTCTGGATTTTGTCACAGCCTTTACCAATCTGGGATTTCTAATATTTAGAAACCATAATCTATCTTATCCTTTTGATGTTCCTTGAATGAAATGCTTTGTTATCGATCCAAAAAAAGAAGAAGGAACAGTGTGATCCCACAAAAGAAATCCTTGGAGCCCAGTAGAGTGGACAATTGAATGCAAGCCCTAGTGACATCACTTGAATTGAAAGGCTTACCTCTTTCTGGAGAATGCCTTGGAGGCCCAATTAGGCCCAAATGATCCGAAGTTGCTCCCCCTTTTGGACCTCATCAATGTCCAAAAACACTGGAAAATTGCCCCAAAATGATTGGAGTTTGCATTTTGCTGAAAGCCTAAACCGACGCATGGACAACATACAAAAACACAACGGTTCTCGTGTTGGTTCAAGTGATTTTGCAATGGCTTCCGGGTTCGCTTCATGGTTCTTCTGGTCCCTCTTCAACTAAGACATGCAAGAGTTCATTTTAAGGGATGTTTTTGCCTCTTTTGAAGGTGTCCGTTGAGTTGGTAACATTTCAAAAATCACAAATAGTTTGAATACCTGAAACTCCAAAGCTAACTTTGAGAAAAAAAAAAATTGGTTGTAGATGTGAGCTACGACTTCTTACGAGCCTTTCAGGACTTAGTTGCATGTTGGCATTTAATTACATGTTGGCAATGGTAGGTGCCCTTGTAAATTTAGGCCAGACCTATCAACCACTTTAGACATTGGATAACACTTTCTAACATATGAAGTCAATCCCTCAGTACTAAAATGACCTCAAATTAGATCTATCTCATCCCAGAGCTATTCAAGTGAACAAGCTCATTGCTTAGTCCTGTTCTTTTTTTAAAAAAATATATATGTATTTTACTAAGAATATGGTGCTATCCACCCAATTTATTTGGGAGAAATGAATGTAAGATCCCTAAAATAGAAGATTTTTTTAGTAAGACTTCTTTTGCATAGAATCTATAATAATATAATTATGCCAGAGCATATTCGTCTTATATGGAATTACTTATGGTATGCATTTGAAACCTTAAAATGATAAAATGGAGACATAATTGCGTTGACATATTCCAACAGTGGGTACATATCCTACACATGTATTTAAACTAGGAAAGATCGCCAGGAATGAAGCTAGAACATCTAAACATTCATGCATTAACGAAATGATAAGACTTAATTTTCATTAATCAAGATTGTTTTGTTATTTTCGTATCTGAAAAAATGCATGAAACTTTAAAGATCGGCCCGAACTCTAAGGAAAGTACCATACCAAAATATGACACAAACCTAAAAGTATAATATGAGCTTTTATGGGTCAATGTTTAAGTGGGTTGGGATTTTTTAGTTGGGGCGAACGATAGAAAATAGCAAACCATGGTAATATTTCTCAAGAAAAACAACATTTATACCAAAAATAAAAAATAACTAAAAGAAACGAGTGGAGGTAGCGGCTCCAACTGAAGAAGCTGTGGCACTGTCTAATTTTGGAAATGTATAAATGGCCGGACCACAAATGAGATTGTTTGCACTTGATGGGGATGAATAATGTAGACAGTGCCCCTGGTCTAGTTGCAGATATGACTAATGAAGAGACTGAAGCGCTCAGAACAAGTGGAAATGCAAAAGGCGGCTCGCGACAAGAATTTGCACAACCTTCGGTAAATATGTAAGCACTTTATATCCGAGAATAGTTGTAAGGTCATCAATGTCAATCTAGAAATTCCTCTATAGTGATAATCCGAATTTTGACCTCAAAATTAATTTATTAATTTCATGTGCTTTATGGTACTTTTCTATTTTGATTTGCACCTACTTATCTAGAAAGAATTAAAAAAAAATCCCAAATTTATTACAATCATACCAATCTAATCATAAGTATTTTGATTGTCTAAAGTGAGTTGTAAACCTTATAATACTTTGTTAACTGAGTTTATTCAACCAATTTTAACCCAAAATTGCCTAAATAAACACCGGACATCCTATATAACATAATTGATGTAGGATGTCCAATATCAATATAGATAATTTTTTATTTTTTTTGAATTTATTTATAATTTTTTTCTTTTTTCCCTTAGATGTAAGGCTAACAAGGATGGTTGGCCACCGGCAACAATTGGGATGCCCTTTCTAGCTATGAGGGCATGCGGCACCTTGTCTAGATCTAGCATCTCTCGCCAACACAATTAAAAAATTTAAGACTAATTGACATGAGTGTAATAAATTTAAGATTTTTTTTGATAATTTTCCCATTTATCCATGTATTTTGACCTCATTTGTTAATTCTTTAATAACTTGATATTTTATCCACTGACAGTGGTCACCTAGGCCTTGTAGCACAAGTACATATTTTTCCCTCCGAAGGGCATCTACGACAGTCGTCATCGGATTCCATAGATAGCTGGAACACTTCCCCGCTTCATCGCGTGAACTTGTACGTCTGCAAATCTGATTCCCAATCACGTTTGCGGACATCCTACTGTTCTAGAATCGCATTAAATCCACTTCTGCGGTGTCGAGAGGGCTAATCCACACGCGTGTGGTCCTTAATCGCTAATCCCGGCCCCCCTCGGGATGCCCCTAGCTGGCCTCTTAGACAAGACAAGAGTACGCTGCGTACTTGCATTATCTCAACCTGAACCCTTCGAATTCAAACGATGCAGAACAAGCGATGCAATGATGCGCCACAGCGCTCTCTCTCTTTCACACGGACGCTCGAGCCAATACCGCGACCCATTACAACATCACACGACAAGAGTCCAAGGAAAGGCCATGTACTCCTCAGGACCACAAAATTATTGTGTTGTCCGTGGGTTGTTCGCTGATGGTCGAGGTGAAAAGCAAGCGAGTGAACCTGAAAGTTCCAGTTTGCGCGCAGCACGAACTGGGATCGTTTGTTCTCTTTTTAGGTGGGCACACGCGCAGGAGATCATCGTCCCCTCCCCCACACGCTGTGTCCCCATGCTATGCCATATCCCTGAAGAGATATGTGCGTGATCTTGATGGACCCTCAGGTCTTCCACGTCCGGTGTCCACCTCCCCATGCACCCCTTACTGGTTGT
Organism: Eucalyptus leucophloia subsp. euroa; assembly: GCA_017140325.1. Classification (NCBI taxonomy): domain Eukaryota; kingdom Viridiplantae; phylum Streptophyta; class Magnoliopsida; order Myrtales; family Myrtaceae; genus Eucalyptus; species Eucalyptus leucophloia. The sequence goes on from CM029470.1 coordinate 53,526,593, forward strand.
ATCCAGCTTTTTGCCCATATGGATGGATGAGAGAGAGAGAGAGAGAGAGAGACAGAGAGTCTTGATCAGAACCGAATGAATTGGATATTTTGACCCTTAGGGTTTGCTAATCAGATATTTTGACACTCGGGTTTGGCGTTGTTGTCGAGACGTTGAGGTTCTTTCAATTCAAGAATCGGAGATCATACGTACAAATCATGAAAATCACGAGTCGGATTTACCTTCACAAGTTAAATCCTGAATTTAACCCGTTTGTGTGGCTAGTCAGTGTTCTATGGTCCTCTACATCACTATTGTCAGCTGGCGTTTTCCTTGATTATGACTTTTATTTAATTATTTCATGGAATCATTTTCCTCACTTTGAGTATTCATATGTTCTTTGGATTTTCCGTTGACTAATCATTTTCAACAAATCAAATGCAAGAAAGTATATAAAACCAATTTATAAAAAATTATTTCATTCAAACACACATTTAATTTAGATTTTGATGGAGTCAAGGTGAGCACATTCAAAAACAAGGAGCAAGCTGTACCGCTCGAATGCAATCCCAATCATACATAATCACAGTTGAAAACCTAATTTTAATGACAGATCGATGGAATATAAGATTAATCATCTTGATTTCTTTGAAGTACCCTCGTCTCGTCAACCTAACATCGACTCGTCGAAATATAATCATACAATCATAACTTCACATTAGCTTAGCCGAGACATGTCTCTGAGAGAGAGAGAGAGAGAGAGAGAGAGAGAGAGAGATGTGGGGCCTGTGAGCAATTGAGAACAGTGTCGTGTAGCACAAAAGGGGCCATGGCCTCTTGATATGCAAGCACCGCTTGAAAACTACACCAGATTTGGACTCAACCTCGAATTGCAATCGACAGAAATCGTTAAAAGGAAAAAACCCCACCTAGCCTTCCTGCTTTGCCTGATTATTTTCTTTCACCACGTCCACATCCAACTTGTTCCGCTTGGGGTTTGTGATTCTTGAAGTGCATACGTAGCCCACTCCTTCATCGTAATAAATAACGATATATTCTCCTGCTTATAATTACGTTTGTGTTTCTCATATGTTATCTCCTTAGGTTCATGTTTCCTGTTGATTCAGCGCCTTTCTTTCTTCAATTTCTCAGATACACGCGCATTTCAATTGGTTGATAATGGATTATGTTTTCTTTGGCTTTCCGGAAATTTTTGTTTCGGGTGCAGTATCTGTTGACATTGATTGCTCGTTAGGAAGGAGGTGCGTATATTAGTTAGGTTCGTGCCGGTCTTGAATACCATACATGAGATGGTTTTCGCCTATTTTCCTAACATCAAGTTTACCCATTTTGTTAGTACTTTTAAGTTTTTGATAAGACCGACTTGATCTTATATAAAAGTAGGGTAATCTTAGTATCATCTCATATTCAATCTAGGCTCTCTAACTTTTCTTCAAGATAAGTGCATATTCGAAATTTAAGATTTTGACAATTGATCAATCGGAGACTTAAGGTTTTAAGAAAACTCCAATTAAGTCTTGAGCTCGTCGCCGGTTGAATTCGGCCCAAACATTCCATGTTGGCACCATGTCAGATTTCCAAAGGAGACATGAATGTCAATGGACACAAACCAATGTCATCTAGGTCCATCTGTGAGTGTGCTGTGGAGGTTGCCGATGGCTGATGAGGGTCACCTAAGCCTCATCGGCACAATTGTAAGGACCATGTCGTGTTGAATAAATTAAAGGACTCAATTGTATAGAATGAAATTTAAATTGTTTATAAATTCTAACTCAATATATAATGTGATCCATGAACTTTAACTCCATGTATAATTTTGTTCCTAAACTTTTAATTTATTCGATGTGATTTTTAGACTTTTGATATATGTTTAATTTAGTTCTCAAACTATGTGAAAATATTCAATATTATCATTTTACATGAAGATGTTTAAATGCAGAGATAATATTGAATATTTTCATACAATCTAAATATCAAATTGAATATTTACTAAAAGTTTAGGGATCATATTGAAATAGACGGCATTGCACATAGACTAAAGTTTAAAGACCACATTATATATTAGGTCAAAGTTCATAAATTATTTATGTCATTGTCATATGTAACCATTTATGTCATTATATTTATGTCATTATCATATGTAAAAAAATTTGAAGACTAAAAGTACAATATGGAGTGAGAGAGTCATTATCATATGTAAAAAAAATTGACGACTAAAGTACAATATGGAGAGAGAGAGAGAGAGAGAGAGAGCAATAATGTTTCAACAGATGAAAGCAATCATTGCCATTTCATGTGAGCTGCTCAGTAAAATAGATCTCTGCAGACGTTTGTCATTCAATTCGCCAGTTGAGGTTGATCTTATACCATTATGGACAAATCTTAAGAAACATTTTTCCCAAAGAACAACACTGGTTCTGCATGCAAGAACATGCTGCTTTTCGTACATTTCTCTCTCGGGTATGTTTGCATTTTCCTTTTCTTTTCATTTTAATAAATTTGTTCTTTCTTTTATTGTATTCTTTTGTGTTTTTCATTGGATGTATAGCGAGATATTTAGCAAGTGACAGGATTAATTAGCGAGAGAAGAGTAATTTTCCTTTTCACCAATTCGACAATGACGGGAAAATCGATAAAGTCACAGCTAATTAGGTAAAAAAATTGTCCAATTTCTATTATTCCACTCGTTGATAAATATGAAACGATCGAAGGAAAAGGGTGTGTGCATCGCTCGTCTTTTTTGCCTGCAAAAAGCATTGAATAATATTTGGCAATATTAGAGGAAGAGGGAAGATATTCCATGCTATTCTGATTTGTCTCCACAGTCTTCCTCAAATATTCCTTGTATAAACATTGAATCCCAACAATTCATGCCAACATAAATATTTAATGTGTTTTGGGATCTTCCTCTGCGGAGGAAAACAAAATATTTATTGTCTTTTCAATGGTCAGGAAAAAACATTATTTATTGATTTTTTGGGAAGATTATATATGGGCTTTTAGTGGTTCCTTCGGACTGAATGTTTTGATTTTGAAATACTTTTTAAGGATAATTAAACATTCTCATGATTGTCATACTCCTACAGTTTAATTTCTTTTGAGGCTACTTCCAAATCTTTAATTGACATATGTGTGCATTTTCTATAAAGTTACTTTGCCCTAATAATTAACACAATGAAATCATGACATCCAACAAAAGATCTCGCCCCTTTTTCGATGCGTTTCAGTTAATCTGAACGCTTTATTTTCTCCTCCTAATAACTTAATCTCTTAGGTGGATTATCATTTCTAATTATCTTCAACAAAAATTCTAAACCACAGTATCTTAGGGTGCGAATAGTAACGTTTACGTTTTTTTTTGTTCTCAGGAATGAAACAAAAAAAAGTGTTTCGTTTCGGGGAACGGTTTTGAACAAAAGAACGCGTTTGATAACGTTTATTCCGGGAATAAAAAATGAATAGAAACACGTTTGGTAAATTTTATTTTTTTTGTTTCTTTTAATTTTTTAATATTTGTATTTTATTTTCCATTTTTTCCTTTCTTTTTTTATTTTTTTCTTCTTTTTCGGCCGCAAAATTTCGCCTAGCCATGGTGAGGCTCGCCCGCCCCGGTGAGGCCGAGCCTCACCGTGGTTGGGCGTGGCTTGGCCTCGCTCGCGCGCGGCCTCGCTTGGGGCGAGGTCGCCGACCCTCGAGGGCGTAGCCGGCCCTCGACGGCCGGTTGTCGGCCATGGCCAAGGCCGGCGACCGGCCAAAGAAAAAAGAAGAAAAAAAGAAAAAAAGAAGAAGAGAAGAAGAAGAGAGAGAAGAGAAACGTTTCTCCAAAATTGTTTTTGGAACAAGAAGTAAAAATTTGTTGTTTCTTTTTTTTGTTCCTATTTTGTTCCGAAAACAAAAAAACAAAAAAAGAACAGAAACGCAACCAAATGCGTTTCTGTTCTTTTTTTGTTCCCGAGAACAGAAAAACAAAAAATCTATTCCAGGAACACTTTTCAGGAACATTACCATGCAGGGCCTTAATTTATCTCCTCCCTAAACTCACTATGACCTTGACCGCAGTTCATGATTGACGAATATGCATCTCTTTTGAACCTTTCATGCGGCCGCCAATCAATGTCTGACTAGCTAATCTTCTCCTACCGCTTAGCTTATATTTGGTTCATATCAACTCAAGCTAGCTAAATTATTGCTAAGAGGTGGGTTGGGTAAGAGGTGGGTTGGGGGGGGGGGGGGGTTGTGGTTATTTTGGAAGATAGAGTCTTGAAAAGATAGGGTCAGTTTTCTTCTTCTCCACCTTCTGGTGTTTTTTGTCTCTTTCACATCTGCTTTTGGTCCTTCAGGACACACAAGAACACTCACGTGAACGACTTGGTAGGGTTCACTCTTATTCTCTTCCCTTTAAAAGAGCCTGAACAGTCTTTAACATAGGCCCTTTTTGCCCCTCTCCTCCCCTCTCTCTCTCTCTCTCTCAACCCTTCTTCTTCTTCTTCTTCTTCTTCTTCAGATTTCCTTCCACTTTTGCCTGAAAAAGGTTTATCATATACCTTTTACTTCTTCTCTTTGTGATCTGGTCCGTTTCATCTCTCTAAATGAAATCAGCTAATTACCATATAATACCACCTTCGCGCCTCGTTCTGGACCTTAATGAGGATCATCAGAGCCATGAACTCTTCTTGATGAGCCCACCGAAATCTGAAGCTTCATCTTCATCTTCCTTCCCGCTCTCATCACCAAGTCCCATCTTCTACAACTTATTAGGTCAAGATCATCAAGGCGGGTCATGCAAATATGAAGATCATCATCCGCTTGAGAAGCTCCAACACCCTCAGGAGGTAAATACTAACTATAAATTCCGTTAATCAAAATATATACGCATAGACATATATGTATGTATATAGTTGCAGTTACAAATTTTTCTAGTCATATTTTGACATCTAGAAAACATCACCTGTGCAGGTTGATCACAAGCCCGTTTCACAAGGAGAGTCTCATGGTGGTGATGGACTCAACATAACCTTGTGGAAGAAAGAAGAAGGAGGAGTGAGAGATGAGAGCGACCAAGTGGACAAGTATTATTCGGTGAAGTGGATGTCTTCCAAGATGAGGATCATGAAGAAGATGATGAGCTCAGATCACCATGAACAATCACGGGACAACACACCGATGATGACTAGTGGCTCAATTTCAGCTGGTGGTGATCACAAGTTGTTTGTTGAAGATCACAAGCGATTACCATCATCATCTTCTCTCGAGACTGATAGCAGCAGCAACAGCTCCTCCTATGACACCAACCCAATTAGGGTTTGCTCAGATTGTAACACCACCAAGACTCCACTTTGGAGGAGCGGCCCAAGAGGTCCAAAGGTATATATAGATATATGATCTATTATAGCTTTAACTAAATTTCGTCGAATTCAAGTTGCTCTCTAGTGCGGATTTGGCAAGAGTAACACGAATGTTGCCATAGTCAACTTAAGCAAAGCTTGCCTTGAGCAGAATAGTTTAGATATACATGTATCGTAATAGCTGTCAAAAATAGTTCTTTTACTTGAATTTTATACTCTTTGAGTTTGAGATAGATCATAAAGATCTCGATTATAGTCAGATTTTTTTTTTTTTTTCCTTTTGTGATGTTGAGTTCAACTAATTCTTGCATTATCGTGTCTTGACTCGACTAGATATATAACCTAAACATTTAATGCACGATTTTTCATTTCTCAACTTGGTGCAGTCTCTCTGCAATGCTTGTGGGATCCGGCAAAGGAAGGCAAGACGAGCCATGGCTGCCGCCGCTGCAGCTGCAGCCGCCACAGACAGCGGAGCTCTTCCTCTGGCCACACCGCTAACTCCAAAGAGCAAGTTGAAACAGCACAAGAACAAAAGGTCGAGTAGGGCCACTGTTTGTGGACAAGAGTCAATCAAAACGAAGCGTAAAGCAAAACCACATAAGAATCATGCATCCGTTGGTGGAAGAAAGATTTGCCTGGAAGAGTTCGCCAAAAGGTTGAGCAAGCACTTAGCTTTCCAGCGAGTATTCCCTCAGGAAGAGAAGGAAGCTGCGATCTTGCTCATGGCTTTATCCTATGGGCTCGTTCCTGGCTGATGAAGGTGACGATGATCAGTCTGGAAGAAAGAGACAAAGTTTTTCTTACAAGACGAGTTCAATTCATATATTTTCGTTTAGCATTTGAGCAGCCTTATTAAGAAGTGGCATGTTTTGCCTTGTTTGAATCAATGTAGGTTGGAGGGTCGAGTTGGAGGGGAAACAACCAAAACCAGATGAGGATTAGTGAAGTGAATAATAATAATAATGACGCATAAAACAAATTAAGTGTTGAGTAGTGTGGTCTCATTGTGTTGAAGTTGTAGTCCAGCAGGTTGATCACCAAAGTATGGATCTCCTGTTTGTTTACATGTTTGATTTTAAGAAAAGAACTGATTTAAAAGATCCAGTTATTCTATGCCCGCTTATATGTACTTAGTTTTTTGCTCGCTACATCTGTTCTCTTAAATTAGATTGGTCATATGATATTTACATGATCTGATGTTCACATGCATTGGGTGCACATACGTGGCGCCTGTTAGAATTCTTCATTTTGTGTCTACTTGCTGGTCCATAAATTGGTATGAAGCACCCGTTGAACCATTTCTAAATTTTTCGTTCAAATTCGAATTGCATCCTCTAGTGTTACGTGAGGATCCTCCCCAGGCTTAATTATATTATAAATCACAACTTTACTGTCTAATGGGATGAATGGGTAGAAAAGAAAGTGAACTTAGTTTGCTGACAAGGCTCATTCATGGTTCCATTTCTAATATAAGCCAAATTTATGTTTGTACTTAGATCCTAGATATTGTTGTATTCATCCTCAGAACATGCAACCAAGTATCACACATTTAATGACTTATGTAGCCAGATGATCATTTACAGTCTTACATGAACAAAATCTACCCCAAGATACAGAAGCACGTAAGTTGTAATTGTTAGTAAAGAGTTTCCATTTTGGGATGTTCTTGCAATTTTTGTTTAGTCCATAAATTTTGTGGCTGGATTTTCCAGCTAGGTCTTCGAGTCTTGCCATTTCTGGAGTCCGATGCAGAAAGCAGTAAAGACAAGCAACAACTGACGAACCCCAGTCTAGCAGTACATTATACTACAGTCTCTTTTCTATAGCTAATTTCGAGTTTAGCAAAAATAACTGAGACGGAGGATCACATTCAATCATGATGGCGATAATTCGAGCAGGCCCATCACAGCATTTTTCTTTTTTTTTTATTTTTCTTTTTTGGTCTGAGCCCTCAGAGGAAAAAGCACCCAAAAAAGCAGTACCCATTGTCTCAGACGTTGTCTGCACTCGGGCCTGATCAGCAATCTTCAATTACGGTTGTCCCAAGTGGAAGAGAGGGGCCATAGATTTGTATACTCATGATGGGAAACAGCCATGCAATGCATTGACCATGTTTTTGCTTTTCCTTCCGTGTTTTCAATGTTGTTTTACACTTTATAACGACTCTGCGTGTGTTCAGAACCAGATGGTCCCAAGCTGCGAAAGGTACGATGACTGTGGAGAAAGCAGCTAATGCACAGAAAAGGGGGAGGGGATGGATGCGGGTCTTCAAAGTTCTGATTTTTCTCATGCAGTGTTGCGAGCTTTTAAGAGATGAACCGACCCTTTATCACGGCGTATCTTTTCGGTTTTATACGAGGAGACTAGAAACCCTAATTTAGGTAAGTTGGACTTTGGTTGGACTTTCCCGGACGATGTTGCGGCTCTGTCGAAAGTGTTCGACCGCACTTCGAAGGCCCCCGACGCTTTTAAAGCTGTAACACTTCAAAGTAAACTTGAGAAAGCAAATTGTTATGGCTCTTTTGGAGTTTTTGAGACTTCAATTTTACGTCACTGTGACACTCCTTTCATTATTTCACATAATTTCAAACAACTGAAGATAGATCTAATCAATCAATTTGAATATTATTCTGCGCTCATGCTTTTAATAATACAACAATACACAATAACAACCCTAAGGTTTATATTGAGAAGGACCGTACTTCTTTAGACGAGCACTTTGATGAAAATATACTTCAATTTATACTTCAAATGCGACTAAGATGGTATTGGAACTTAGGGCATTAAAGTAAGGTAATTAAAGTAACATAAATGAAGGATGTTGCATGATGAAAGATTGATATTAAGAGCTTAGAGATGCTTGGAGGAGTTCAACCATTTGTGAGTTCTTTCAAAATTGGAGTTAAGTTATGGGAACTTAACTCCAACTTTGAATGCGAGTATTAAAGTTAAGTTATCAAAGTAACATAAATGAAGGATGTTACATTATGAAAGATTAATATTATAAGCATAGAGTAGCTTAGAGGGAGTTGAACCATGTAAGAGTTCAATCAAATTTGGAGTTTTAGGGCCTGCATGTTTGTGTTTCTTTTTCTTGTTCATGAATAGATTTTCTATTTTTTTTGTTCTCGAGAATAAAAAAATAACAAACGTGTTTTGTTTTCATTTTTATTTAAAATATGTTTGTTTTTTTTGGGAACAAAATTAGAAAAGAAATAAGAAACAAAAAAAGTTGTGTTTTTGTTCCAGAAACACTTTTGAAGAATAAATTTTCTCAATCCTTTCTTTTCTTCTCTTTTTTTTCTTCTTCTTCTTTTCTTCTTCCTTTTTTTGGCCGGTCACCGGCCTCGGCCATGGTCGGCGACCAGTCGTTGAGGGCCGGCGACCTTGCTAGAGGGTCGCCGGCCCCCGGTGAGGCCAAGCTCGCCCAGCCACCGGCGAGGCTCGGCCTCGCTAGATCCGGGCGAGCTTAAGGCGAGGTTGAGCCTCGCCGGGCGTGCGAGGCTCGGTGAGGCTCGGCGAGCTCGGCCTCGCCGGGGCCGCCGAGCCTCACCGTGGCCGGGCAAGGCCACCGGCCATGGCCGAGGCCTGCGATCGGTCAAAAGAAGAAAAAAGAAAAAGGAAAAAAGAAAAAAAAAGGAAAAATAAAATTAAAAATTAAAAAAATTAAAAGAAACAAAAAAAAGATACAAATTTACCAAACGTGTTTCTATTCATTTTTTATTCTCGGAACAAGTTTACAAAACGCGTCTTTCTGGTAAAAAATTATTCCCAGGAACAAAAATTATTTTTGAACAGAAACACAAACAAACACACTATTAATCTCATTGAATATTGTAAATTACAATGTCTAGATGTCTTGTTTGAGAATCTTATAAATTCATTTAAAACTAGTTCAGGTATCCGATTAGGGTCTAGAGTCTAATCAATTTATATAATTGACCCTAATGTAAATTACGTGAAAAGCTTACGTAACAGACTCTACCATTAACAAAAAGCAAGGACTAAAACTTGAAATGCTCCTTAAAGGTTGATACTCGCTACACGCCTTTATACGGGCTTTAGCAAATCACCACTTTATAAGCATATTTACTTTTATTGGTATGAGGCCAAATTTGAATAAATAAATGGATTTTATTGACGAGCGTTCTGGGGACAATTGTTAAAAAACGAACGAATGACACCTTTATTTTCCAATAGATGAAATGTCTTGGGCTATCTTTAGAATTGTTGTCTTGAAAATCGGACTATTTTGAAGTATTCGTCTTAGCAAGTGTTGGGGGAATACTAGTTGACATGACCTAGATAAATAAATCCCAAGCCCAATAAATACTTTGTTAATTGCATCGATTAAAGACGAGGCGAGTCAAAATCCTGATGGATGGTCTAATTGCAAATTTGTATGCATTTTTTGGTACGGGTAACTGAATTTGCGAAATGTGACTAAGTCACTTGCAACAATCTATTGATCAAATCATTAAGCCACTATAGTGGTGTAAAGCAAGATCAATTGAGGTTTTCTCCATTCATTCTTTAATCTTCCTTCGTTTGAAGATATAATTGTGGGCCACGAGGAATAAATATGGCTTGGAACGGTCCAATAATATATTTGATATAGCCATAGTTGAACTGTAGTTGTACATTGAAGTGTTGTAATTTTCATTTGATAATAAATGCTTTAAAATCGTGTTAAAGTTGGGTAAGACAGCTTGCCAAAAGTCAATCCCATATTTTTTTAAGTAGCTGTAGTACCCCTTTTATAATGAGATATTGACATAAATAGTTTATGAATTTTGATTCAATATGCAATGTGATTCTTGAATTTTTAATTTGTTCAATGTAATCATTAAATTTTAGCCCAATATATAATGTAGTACCTAAGCTTTTAATTTGTTCAATACAATCCCTAAACTTTTGGTATATGTTCAAGTTAGTCAAACATTTTCATATAATTGAGAAATTATATTAAACAAATTTCAAAAATTCAAGGATTACATTAAATAAATTGAAAATTCATGAACAACATTACATGTTGAAAAGTTTATGGATCACATTAGATAAATTAAAAGTTTAGAGATTACATTACATATTGAACTAAAGTTTTAAAAATTATTTGTATTATATTCTCTTTTGCAATTGAAGTTATTGCGTGGAAGTAGTACTAATCAAGCCTAAGGGGAATAAAAAATGAAATCTTGAAAACAAGCCTTTCCCTTAAACAACAGATTTCCGATAATTAACATCTAAATAATTTCATGAAGCGAATTCCTTGATTATGAACAAGCTCGTTTGCTTTTTTTTTTTTTTTTTTTTTTTTTTTTGGGTCTGAAGCTTGTTTGCTTAAGTTGGTCAATGTTCGAGGTAATATCATCACATATCCATATTTCCTTGGAGATAGAAATAAACTTTGACTGACAGGAAATTCGTTAATAAATTGACTTATTTTTTTGTCGATTAGTGTTGTTCAACAATAGATAATTAACGGCGTACCATACAACATCACACCATATTAGTCTAGACGAATGTCACTGACCATGCAAGTGGGTGAAAATTATCACATCTATCATTATTATTATTATTTTTAATATTAACGTCATTGGTCAGGGAATATTTTTATTTAGACATATGCTTTTCTTTCCCAACAGGAAACTCTTGTTTCGCAGCAAAGTAGCAGGCTCGATCCCATGTTTTAGCCGTTAACCACAATCAATCCTCGGATGATTGTGTCTGAATCGGAGTTTAATCCACGCACTCGCAAGTGAAGCACAAAAGTTGAAATCTTGGGTATACCCATTTGGAAATGGAGTCCCCTCCTCCTCCTCCTCCTCCTCCTCCTCCGCCGCCGCCAACGCCGGCGGCGGCAGCGGCTGACGTGCCTCCTCCGACGGGATCGCAAGCATCTCGTTACAAGCCCGTTTGGCGCCTTCTCTTGATTTCAAACTTCGTCCTCGGTGGTCAGTTCGCTTCTCTGTTTCTCTTTCTATCCGCGCGTTCTTGTTAGGGTCTATCGTTGCATTCGACCTGTAAAGGTCGCTATGGCATCCTGGTTCTCATGTTAGAAGTGTTGCCACGTCCAAGTTTCGATCTTTTCGCGGCATTGCGCGGAAAAAGCGGTTCTTGATCGTGGGCCTGGAGTTTCGTGCATCACCTGTTTGATGAAATGCTTGTGTGATGGGTTTAGCTGAACTGTTCCATTCATTTGTTAAAGTTGTGCTTACTCTGGGGCTGTTGCGTCAGCAATAGCAACGGCCGTGTAGCCTTGCAACTTTTTTTGTTAAAATCATACGTTGAATCTTCTAGAACTTGCGGCGAGAAGACCTTCCCCTTTTCTTATTCTTCTGTATGTCCCGGATTTATGCTTATAGACACTAGACTCTTGTTAGAGTGTACTCCCCATCAACAGAAAGGCAAGGGGGTCCTGTTTTCCAGTGAGCGGGTAGGGGTTTAGGGGCAGCACCCCTGTGAGAGGGCTTTTATAATTTGAACTTGGATTTTATTGGTAATTTGAACTTAGGCCCAGGAATAGCTATTTTTATTTATATTTAGTCTCTTCCTCTTGCAGTTGAGAGTTGTAACAGAGAGGTGGAGTTACTATTTATAGTGGAATTCTCTGTTGGATGTAGCTTTGATTTAAATGTGAAATAGGATAAATCTTGCATTTCAATTTCTCTTTCTCGCCTTTACTCTATTTCGTTGTGTTTGTGCACCTAATCCTAACAACCCTTGCTCTAGAGTTTTCTTACCTAGCAAAGTAGCAAACTAGTGAAACTTAGTCCCTTTACTCTAGGTACCAAAGGGTGTAAAATTGCAGCCTACGAACTACTTTGAGTACCCAACAACAACAAAGAGGCCGATTGGAGAACAATATGTTTTGCCTTGAGGGGCGGCTATCACTACTACCTAGGATTCTGATTTTGGCTTTCATATCACAGATCTTGGTCGTGCTTTATGCAAACTTACCAAACTAACCTCTTATTGTATTTACACCATGATTTTCACCTACTAAGTTCAACACTAAGGAACGAGGGTCCCTCATTTCACCAACCACTTCTAAATGTCCTCTCCTTCTCTTATAAATACCATAACATAATTGCTTCCACCCATTGAGGGTAACTAGGGAAGTCAGTTAAAGAACTCCAGAGATGAGCTGGTGAGGTATCTTCAAGGGATTCAGCTTTGAGGGTGTCTTCCTATGTGGGGGTAATCTTGTATAAAATTTCTTGATTGTTGTATGGGGCTCTTGGTCAATTTATCGCATCTAGTGTCTCCTCCTTCTAATTCAATAATTTTCACAATAGTCACATGTTATGCTAGTAGCTCAGATGCAACAAAGCGCCATTGTTCATTGCAAAATGGTAATATACATCCTCTACTCTTGTCTTGTAGTCATTATTACCATTCTTGATAAGTAGGGACCGTGTTTTAGGACTCTGATCAATTCCTCTAAAAAATTTTGGGATGAGAAATGTGTAAAGGCATTAATCTTGGGTATAATGGAAATGCTATTTTGCATATATGCTGATGTTTTGCTGTCACAGCCTTGACAATGAGGCACTTCAGAGAGGTTGCAAAGTAAGTGGAAAGAAGCATTACTGCTTCATGGCTCCTGCATTCTAGTTCTTTAGGTGCTTTCATGAATGATGTGGAGATCATTAGGGCTGTCTTAAAAGGCCAGGGGAGATTGTAGGTTCTTTTTGCAGCTATCTTGCTCTTTGTGATACTTAATTCATCTCATTCAATATTTAACAAATATAGACATAAAGTGTCTTCCTGGTGTCAGCTGATTTTAAGTTTGTGAATCAAAAACCAAGAATGATTACCTTTTCTTGTTGAGAAATTATCCAGATGAATTGGCTCATATTTAGTCCGGCTCAACAGGGGCCCCCCAATGATTTTTCTAATAATGGAAATATGCAGTCATCTCATCAGTGTATTGCTTTGGAGTAAACTGTCTTTGGAAAGACAAATTTCAATTTTTTGACTTGTAGTCCCTTTAGGGAGTTAATGGATAAACCTGAAGCTTAGATGAGGGGTGTTCGGAATGAAATTGTCTGACTCTACCATCTTCGCCTTTTATGCAAAGGTTAAGTAACATATGCAGCTTGAAAGTGACATGTTCCTCACTGTTGTGGACTGCATTTCCGAGAAGTTTGCTTCCGTGTATGTTGAATATAGCAGAAGACATTGCATACTCATGTAGAAATGAAGCATAATTATAGATTGTGAAGTTCTCGACTTTGAACATTGCAGCTTATATCTTCTCACGAGCCGGGAAAAGGGACAAGATTAAAACTGCTGACCGTAGGGTAGAAGAGAGCAAACCGGAAAAAGAAGTGTCTGCTTCTCCACCAATAAATATGGATGTTTATGCAGAGGAGTCCCTCCTTCAGTCCTTGAGTAGGGAGCCTGTGAAAATTCTTCAGCCCATTCCTGAAGAAGAAAAACGGGAGCTATACAAATGGATTCTAGAAGAGAAAAGGAAAGTGAAACCCAAGAACCGTGAAGAGAAAAAGCAAATTGACGAGGAAAAGGCCATCCTTAAACAGTTCATTCGTGCAGAATCTATCCCCGATTTATAGCTAATTGTTCCTATTCCTCCTCAATAGATGGATAGTTAACATTTTTTACTTACAAGAGCTGCTTTCAGGATATGCACATTTTTGTAGATCGATAACTCATGAACTTCTATCGGTCGGCAGAGGCTTTTCTGCTATGCTCGAGCCGCATGAGCTGCACTTACTTCCCTTGAATGGGCGGGTTTTGCAGCTGTAGCTGGAAAAAGTAATAATTCTATTGAGCTCTGGGAGATACAGACATCACATTATTTGGTGGCTTCTTGGCATGCAAGATGCAAAATACCCAAGCCTTCAATATCGGCGGCTTCGGTCATCTGAGGGCTGTACACAGTGCAAGGGAGCTGCTATAGAGTCACAAGAAGCTCCTCCAAGAGAAACCTTACAACTATTAGAGCATTATTTCTTTGACCACTAATCAACTCACACATATAAGCGTTGCTAGTGAGGTTGAAATTTTATCTCTTCATAATTGTTTCGTTGTCGTTGTATGGTGTTATGTTCCCTTTCAGGAGCTACTTTAAGCAGGACATATCAGAAACTCTCTCGACTCTTGTCGGTTGTGTTAATGGGAATCTGTGTCTTGATCTTCTAAACTTGACATAAATACAAATGAAAATCACTAAGCTCTAATGACTGGAATAAAGCGCAGTCATTGCGTCAAACTTACAGTCGAAGTGCATTTTTGGCTAATGGGAACTCGAATTTAAGACATTTTAAATCTTGAGAGGGGAGAAGATCAGGTTAATTAAATGTGAAAAATGAGAAAAAGGGATTGACAAGTCGAGGTTCCCTCTAAAATCCAGATGTAATCATACAGAAGTAGTCTGCAGCCGCAATTCGGATAATATTTGGTCGACCATCATAGGCGATCAGAAGAGAACAGCTGAAGTTCTTGAAACCAAACGACCCAAACTGCTGTAACTGTCATTTGGAGACAACGCTCGTGGTCAGGCTAAGATTCAAGAAATGACCGAGTGAGACAAATATGAGATCTTTCATTTCCAGATTTTGAGGTGGGTAATAATGCAATTTTGTAATCGTGGGACCCTTCCATGCAACGTTACCCCAAGTCCAACCACAAACGCTACCCTCCTCCCCCGCCTTTTCTTCTTCTCCTCTCTACCCCTCCAGGCGGGCAGGTGCAGTTGCAAAACAGAGTAGATTCCCTATTTTCATAGACCAATTACTCCTAGCCATTTGCACTTGGAAGTTTTCGTGAGAACTGCGTCTTTTCAATGCCGGGATCAATTCAAATTTCAGGTACTATCACGCCAATTGATCTTCATTACTTTATGGTGCTCCATTCAGTTTCATGCTAATATAGGAGTCGGTCTTTTGAGTTCTTGCTCCAGTTCTGGATATTGTTAATCTTCCCTCTCCATCACCTCCTTCTTCCATGTCCATCCAAGGTTAGTATCTTCATTTCCTTGCTTTTGCTCATTCATTATCCTCTTGAAGTATCAAAATTGAAGTGTTTGGATTCTGAAGTTCTTGATTTAAGCTTTTTTTTTTGGGTGTTGCAGTAACAATGGGGAAAAGGGAGTATCAGATTGGAGATGATGGTGATTTCTCAATGTAATGCTAGATTTAATTCAAATCTTTTGTCCCTTTGTTGGGTTTTCGAGTTTTTGATGTTGGATGTTTTGATTAAGCATTCCACATGTGGTTTTGAGTTGGTACAGTCCATTAACTACCCTCCGCGAGAATTTGGTTGTGAAACTACTGGACCCAGATGGGAACGAGATGTCTCGAACAGGTACGGTGGGTATTTCTAGATTTAAAAGAGCATGGATTTTTAATTTCCTGGTCGAGTAAGAATAATGGGATTTAGTTATTCTGTTTGGAGGAAGGTGTTGAGACCAAATTGGTTGTTGAGAAAGGCCTTTGGGATGATTTCTTCCCTTTTGAAGGGGGTGGGGAAGTGCATTTGAAGATCCGGTTCACCCTCAGCGAGGAAGAGCAGAATCGAATACGAATGATGGTAATCTTCACTTCATCTCTCTAGGCTTGCAACGTTAATGATTCAGGACTAAACCCTTTGCTTCTCTCTCCTCATTTGTCAGTTTTGGGATTACACGGTGAAGAATTTGAATCAATACACTGGAATTCAATCAGTTTACGTGCCATAAAGAAATGGCATCATCTCTGTTGCAGCATTTACTTAATTGTGTATTGTAGTTTGATATGTGTGCTTAATATTCCCTTTTAGAGACTATCTGCACTAAAGAAGAAGCATGGTGAACTTCTCAACCCCACTTCTAAAGTTACCGAGAGTGCTTCAGCTGTTTGGAGAAAAGTTGCCACTGAAGGGAATGTAGAAACTTCAGGTTTGCTCTTAATTTCTTTATGAAGAGCAGAAGCCTTTGAGTGATTTTTAGCATTTAGAACATGTTTATCTGATGTTCACGCATCTCTCTATAAAGGATCACTTGGACACCCTCAAGTTGGATCTGAGAAGATCAAAGCAGAAATGGCACAAGGTGCTTCAGTATTAGATTATTTTGAAATAGCCAATGCAAAATCTGGAATTCGTAAACTGACTCAGCCTAGTGAGAAGCAAATGATCCCAGTTAAGGATCATATGCAGGGTAAGCTGTTTTTTCTATTGTTCTGGACAAGATGAAGAGCGGTTCGAGTATCAATTCTTTCTAATGGTTTCCATGCCTGCTCATGAAGCATACAGATGGAAGTGAAGATACTTCACCAAGTACTCCATTTCAGAGGATTGATTCAGGCCTGACCAGAGTTAGTTCGAAGAAAATGTTCAAAAATATTGAGAACCAGTCAGCAAATAATGCTGTTCTTGCAGCAGCTTCTCAAGGAAAAGAAGATTCTTTGTTTCCTCACTTGACGTCAACCTCCTTCACTGTGAAAACTTCTTCTGTCTTTCCTGCACTTGAGGAAGGCATCACTCGCAATATGGAGGCACAAGATCCTCTCGAGAGTACTCCAAGCAATGTAAGGAAAGTGATAAGTGTGTTTGAAAGTAGTCTAGTTCAGGTATATCTAGCATGCCACTTCCAAAATTAATTTTAGTGTTTCTGTGGGCTTAGTACATTTTATGTTCATGACATGTTACTCTCAATCGCAATAATCAGGATATGCAACCTCATACAAAAGCACCACCAGCTAAAACAGAACCGAGCATGTCCAGAACAGAAGATATTGCTAACCATCAATTTAAAAAAATTAAGATAGAGATTAGCAAAGGAGCTGAGCTGATTCCACGGAAGGTCCAAAGTCCTTTTCTTAAGGAAGAGTCGCAACGAGCACAAAGTGCAACAGGAGTTGTTCCAACTAGAACACTGCACAGTATTAAATCTTCTCGTGACACTGGGCAGTCATATTTAACAGCATCAGAGAGTCAACAAGATAGTTCACATGATTGGGCTTCTGAGCAACATGATTCTAGTGGCAATGTGGTTGAATGGAGTGGAAAAGCAATAGATTCTATAGAATCACAAAAAATCAAATTTCAAAGAGCTTCGAATGATAAAGTGAAGTCAATGAGTTGCCGCCAAGGGGAACATGATGTATTTGAGAGGTCAGGTGTGTGGATATTCCCTGACGAATCCATAAACCTTTGTATTACTACGGGAGGGAAACAGGCGATGCATCTGATGGGATGCTGCAGTATCGAAACGAGTAAATGGAAGGGGAAGATTAAAATTTCGATGCCTGAGAATGCTCGAGAGGTATATTTATGACTTTTAGCTTCCAGTCTTTTGGTCCATAAATTGGCTGTAATCATCCATACTCTTAGGTTCAAACCTGTTAGAGCAGGACAGTATTGTGAAGAGTTGCCAGAACAAAAGTTTGATTGTGGGTGTGTCCGTATGGGGTTGCATATCCTAGAGATTAAAAAAAAAAAAAAAAAACTAAAGTATGTCCAACTTCTGAATTAAAGGCTTTAAGCTCACCCCGCACGATAAAGATTATAGAGCCTGAGGGAACTATGTGATGAAAATATTGCCTTACAAGGACATGTAAGTAGTTATAAGGTTGTGATAGTCTTTTTCTATTTATGTCTGGCTATTAGCAGCAACTTGTGCCGTTCATCTTTTTTTAATGTTGAGTTTGGATTGAAATCAATGCTTTACTTCATTAGTAGGGTATGAAAGCATGTCATCAAGTTGGAGATTTTTCATATATTGGAACATTATGCTTGTTTGGTCTATATTATAATGTTTAAGCATGGCTAATCCCAGCTTTGTTGAACGAGATTCATTTAGCAAGTACACATCGGCATTAGAAGCATTCATGACTGAGTTTGACAGACTACATTACGGAATATAAGATCTAAAAGAGCTGTTTTTGACAATCCTTCATACCTGCATTAATTAGTGGATGGATTTGAAGCCTTGTGAATGTCCTATTAATGACTTTCAGCATATGAAGGTGAATAGAAATGGAAACGAGATGAAGAAAGACCAGAGGACTTCTTACACAAAGACTAGACCAAAAACTGACAGTTCAACAGACGCCAATCCTTCTGGAGGACCGATTGGACAGGTGGAAATTTGCAGACTTTTACTATTTCAACTAGAATGTTCATAAGAAAAAGCTAATTTGGATCATTAGTTCTCAGCGAGATTTTCAGTGCTCTGCTTCATACATGGCGAATAATAGTGAGAAATCCGTAAATGGTTGTAACTGATGGGTGGTGAGTCCGCATGTGTTATTGCTCAGTGACTTGTGAATTAACTGGAACGATTAACAGCACATTATAATCAGCGAAAAAAACACAGCTCGAACTGAAAGAACAACCATCCCATCAACTGCTTAATGTTTCTCCCTCCTTGCTAGGTGATGAAAGTTGCAATTATGGTAGGATTTGGGGCTCTTGTTCTGCTCACCAGGCAAAGAAAAGACAGGTACTTGTCGTACTTCTCCTTGGCCAGGCTCATCTATCCTTGCCAGTTTGTCCTGAAAAATTTCGGAATGTAGATATTGCTAATATCCCATGATCATGACAATTGGCCGCAACCTGTGAAAACGTCTTATAATTGCACGGGTCTCCTTGTTATATGACAGTTTTATCAGGCTGCTTTGTCGGTCTTGATCCTGATGTCGGCCAATTTCATTGCATTGCAGATAACATTGCATCGTGGTGAAGAAGCTAATGGGGAAAATATCACATGATCGAGCTAGAACAGTGTCTGGTTATGGATTCATATCTGCTTGTTCATATTCTATAGTATCTGCCAAAGTTATCAGAACCATCTTTCTTCTCGCCTGATTTTATTAGTGAAAGATCTTTGTGTAAGCATCATAGAGTTGCAACTGTACATTCATTCTTGAAGCAACTCGATGATCTTGAAAGTAGATCATCTCCTTCTCGAGCCCGTTCTTTCTTCACCATCTTCACTGGTATACATCATAGGTTTTGTCCGGTGATCGCAGCACAATTCAAATGTCTACTGTAGGAAAGAAATAAGATTCCTCACGGGATATTATAAAGCTAAAGTTTGCATCTAAATCTCTCCTCTAAATTTCGTGCTAATTGATCCAATGAATGCAATACACTTTTAATCAATGGCAATCTTTCGACAATCATTAATGTTAAGCACGTTAGTGATATCAATTAGATCGCACAATTTTATGTTCGAATATTTAGTGTGAGATCAATTATGAATGTCCATTGCCTAATAATTATCAATGGAATGAGAGGAGAGCCATACTGTGATCCGTTAAATCCAGTCAATTGCTAAAATATTAGGACACCTTGAAGTCATTAGTAAAGAAGTTGTATTTACAAATTACAACCGACATGTTAATCTTATTTATCATCTTAGCAACATGAATGCTGTAGCCGATTTATAGCTGTTCTATTCACAATTTCTTTGAACTTCTCTCACTTTTAGAGTCCAACAATCAAAATTTAATCTGAAGTTTAACACCTCAAAAAATTTGCGTCTAATATAACTTAACAACATATAAACTCCCTATATCTATCTCAATAAAAGAAAAAAAGACTTTCGAATATGTTTTTTTTTTGGGTACTTTACAGAACTTCAAATACAGCTCAGCCAAAAATGGCAGTCACAAAAAAGAAGAAGAAGGTCAAAGTGTATAAAAGCTGATTTCCATTTATAACGATAATTCACACTGGGGTCGTTTTGCAAATCCTTGTATTTGATGGGGGTGAAACTCTTAAAACCATGGACAGCCGCTTGAAGGCAAGTGCTTTAGCGGTTGATGAAGCATAAACCCTAGCAATCAGACATCCCAAAAACCCTCTTTGCTCAACCCACTCGTCGGTTGCCAGTCGCGCTTCTCTGCACGCGTACCATCGATCGACCACGAGCCAAACATGGTTCGAAGCATAAAGAACCCCAAGAAAGCCAAAAGAAAGAACAAGGTCCGAGCTTTTCCCCGAATTCGCAAGAATCGTAACAATTTGACGTCCGGGTGGATGGCGAATGGGAGAATTTGCGCTTACCCTTTACAAGAAGGGGTGTTTCGTGGATCCCAGTTGCTAAAAGGCTGCTCCTTTGGTGGTTTTTGGAGTGCAGGGATCAAAGAACGGAGATGGGTCGTCTTCGTCTTCCTCAATTCCTTCAATGCCTACGAAGGTGTGGCAGCCAGGCGTGGACAAGTTGGAGGAAGGAGAAGAGCTTCAGTGTGACCCGTCTGCTTACAATTCCCTTCACGCCTTCCACATCGGCTGGCCTTGCCTCAGGTGCTTTTGGATTGTGGATTTTGTCCCCGTCTGCTTGCAAATGCTGGGAAAGAGAGAGTCATGTGTGAATTGATTCTCAAAATCTTTCTTTTATTTAAATGGAAATTCTCGGATGATTGTATTTGTTTCTGCTACTTAGTCTTGTTTGTTGCGTGCATTTGCTGAAAGTTGATTTCTTGTGGCAGTTTTGATATTGTCCGTGATACACTGGGTTTGGTTCGCACTGAATTTCCGCATCAAGTTTACTTTGTTGCTGGAACTCAGGTGAGTGGTTTTGCTGATTCAGTTTTTGGTTAATGTGTATGGATGGGAGATATGGTCTTTGGAAAGGTCCGAGACCCTTTTTTATGCTGTCTTTCTGGGCATTGTCTTTTTGTTTTCTTGTTGGAGCTTTCGTTTGTCCTGACAAATATCATTATTAGGAGCGGTTGAATCCTTTATTGGTCATTAGTGGGTAGGGTGAAAATTTGCTTCATGAAGCTCTTGGCCCATTAGAGGAGTATTATCTATTTTAGTGTCAGTCACAGCATTATGTATTTTTATCACTAGCTATGTAGTTTCCATCGTCACGGGACTACTGTTATTTGCAGGCAGAGAAACCTTCTTGGAACTCAATTGGGATATTTAAAGTAAGCAACATTACTGGTAAAAGGCGTGAACTGGTGCCATCCAAACCTACTGATGATGCCGATGAGGAGAGTGACAGCAGTGATAGTGATGAAGATAGCGATGATGAAGTTGGTGGATCTGGGACGCCAATTTTGCAGGCAATCTCTTGTTCCCTTAGGGCATTTTCCTGAGCCTTATGACAAGCTTACTGTTTTGTGAAATATGGTGTGATTTCGCATAGTGATTTTGACTCTTGATCTTTGGTTTTATTGGCAGCTAAGAAAAGTAGGCCATGAAGGATGTGTTAATCGAATAAGAGCTATGAATCAAAATCCCCATATCTGTGCATCTTGGGGAGACTCTGGACATGTGCAAGTGAGTAGGTTTTGCGCATTTGATTCTTATTGGTTGTTGGCTTGATGCCTCAATTGAGATACTTGATAGAAGAAGGCATTGTGCAATGGGTTTAAATGCTTCCTCTTTGCTTAATTAGGTCATTTTTTCTTAATGATAAATCAGTGGTAGCCTCAAACTTTTCTAGACAAAGAAGAAGATTTTTCTTCTTCTTCTTCTTCTTCTTCTTCGCGGATATTCTCATTTATCAGATCCAGGGTATTATTTGTAGCATGAGCTGATGTGGCCATCATTCCTCATGTACACTTGCCTATTTTGATCACCAGTTTCTTCTTATGTATAAGGAACATAACACCACCTATCACCAGCTAGTATTGGATAACTTCTTCATTTATTCCATTACATGCTGAGGGATCTCTTCACTGTTGAGCCTTGGCATATATCTTTGCTGTGAAATGAAAGCGTTGACATTGTCTGAAGTACCTTCTTTAGCCTGCCACTGTCTATCTAAGCAATCATCTTATGCACCTCACTAGACTTTCAATTTGTTGACAGTTTTAGAATGCACCAATCCACATTCTCAATATCATAGTGAAGCTTTTGATTACCTTTGAATTTTTAAATGCATCAGATGTTATGAGGGAAGTGAAGAATGGCTATTTAGACTGCATTTTGTTGCTCTGCAAATTGCAAGTATGGCTTGTGGAACTTCCCATAGGCATTCATGTACTGTTACTGGTGCAAGGCACTTGGGATTTTATGAATGGCATAATAAATGGTGATTGACTAGGTTTTCTTGTTGGAACTATTCTAAATAGCATAGAAAACTTTCTCCATGTTCTGGTTGTAGAATTTTGTGTGTATGTTGTGCGGGCAGGGCAGGTGTTGGTTGATTTTCACGTGGACTATGAGATATTTAAGGACACCTCAGTGACCTTTGTTATGTTTATTTAGTTGTCTATGCTTGTGTTATTGCAGATATGGGACTTCAGCTCTCACTTGAATGCATTGGCTGAATCAGAAGCAGACGTCAGCCAGGGAGCTTCCTCAGTTTTTAATCAGGCTCCATTAGTGAAGTTTGGCGGCCACAAAGATGAAGGTTATGCCTTAGATTGGAGTCCTCTTGTACCTGGGAGGCTCGTATCTGGTAATGGCAATACAAGTTCCTATGAGATCTATTTTTTAATCTGTTGTTGCTAAGCGTGATTGGTTGTCTCTGCATCAATTGCACTTGCAGGGGACTGCAAGAATAGCATCCATCTTTGGGAACCGACATCCGGTTCAACATGGAATGTTGATTCCACTTCATTTATTGGACATGCTGCAAGTGTTGAAGATCTTCAAGTACATTTATGAACACTTCCTCCAGTTAACTACAGAACTATGAGCACCAGCTTTCATGCCATTTAATATTAAGCAATTTCTTACTATCAATCCTGCAGTGGAGCCCCACAGAAGAAAATGTCTTTGCCTCTTGTTCAGTCGATGGAACTATTGCGATATGGGATACCCGTTTAGGGAAGACACCAGCTGCTTCTTTTAAGGCACATGATGCTGATGTGAATGTGATCTCATGGAACAGGTTTGTTTACCCTTAGTATGTCCTATATGCACACTCATTTATACCTCTGCCTTGCTGATCTCATTGTTGACCTGGGAATGATTTGAATCTTTTTAGGCTGGCTACCTGTATGTTGGCATCTGGATGTGATGACGGGACATTTTCAATTCATGATCTTAGATTACTCAAGGTATTTCTTATCTATGGAGCATTTTCAATTCATAGGTCGGAAGGAGGTGACATGTTGTGGAAACCCTTTAGAGCATGACTGCATGAGCCTCGATAAAAACTTTACTTACTTTGATACTGATTGCCATTTCAAGCGGCACCTTAACAGAAAACATTTATCCAATCTTTTTCTTTGTCTAGCGATTTTTCTGTTAAGTAGCTCTTCTTCATCTGCTATGATCACGTTTTTAGTTCTTCAGAAGTGCATTCTGACCTATATGTGATGCTCTGTTGGCAGCTTCCTGTCAAGTTAGTCTGCACTCGATTCTTTTTATTAGCTAACAACAGTTTCTCACCTTTCGCTCTTCCTTCTTACTTCTTCTTGTCTATTTCCTAACCTCCAAGAGGAAACTTCCTGCCCTGGTATGCATCAAAGCTCATTTACTCGCATTTTGTGGATACACGTGCTTAATCTTGTGAAGATGCTCTATTCCCCATGAGGATGCTTTTTCTTTATTAATTGCTTATTGCATGGTTTTATTCAGGCATATTTTTCTCTACGTTGTCATATAAAAGCGTAGGACTTTAAAGGGATCTCTTTGAGTGGGAATCATAAATATTTTTGCTTGAGTACTTTAAAACTTTTAGATCCTTACTATGTTGTGTCTTTTTTCTTTCGGCAGGAAGGTGATTCTGTGGTTGCTCATTTCGAGTATCATAAACACCCGGTTACCTCAATTGAATGGAGCCCACATGAAGCCTCCACATTGGCAGTATCATCGTCTGATTGCCAGCTCACGTAAGTTAATATGCATATCGGGGACTGCAGAAGCAGCATAAAATGTCAATTTGTCAATGCGATAATGGTAAATGATTTGATGCTCTTGCTGAATTCTCTCTTTCTTGAGCGTTGATGAACAGAATCTGGGATCTTTCCTTGGAAAAGGATGAGGAAGAGGAGGCAGAGTTTAAAGCCCAAACGAAAGAGCAAGTGAATGCCCCAGAAGATTTACCTCCACAGCTCCTCTTTGTTCACCAGGTACGATGCATGTCGTGGGCACATGTATTAGGTGTTCTCTAGAAGTAGCCCTTTTCGTTTCCTCATGCTCAACCGTCTCTGCTCTGTTAACAGGGACAAAAGGACTTGAAAGAACTGCATTGGCATGCTCAGATTCCAGGAATGATAGTATCCACTGCAGCAGACGGTTTTAACATCCTGATGCCCTCGAACATACAGAGCACTCTCCCTTCAGATGGTGCCTGAAATTTTGACCGAGACCAAACAATACCCAACACCGGGCCTAATTTTTCAAAGAACAGAGGCCTAAGGGCTGTCCAACCATGGAGTCGCACAAACCGCAGTGCAAATTTCTGTGTACATTGTGATGCAATGATGAGCAAGTTTGACACAGTAGATGATGCAGCAACATATCGTGCTCATAACTGCGAGTTGTGTCTTTTTTTCTTTTTTCGTTTGTACGGTTCGTCTTCCTTGCTATGCTTAGCTTTGTCGTCCCGCTCTTGTAATGTTTTCCCCATGCGGGGGTTTCTGGGAATTTTCAGTAGAAAATTCGGTCATGGCGGCCATCCTCGATATTTTGGAATGTTTGGTAACTTGAGAGATCTTTTTATCATAAGCATTGGCATAAGTTTAATGCACATAGTTTGGAGTCTGAATTTATAACGTTCGTCTGAAGCATGTGGTTTAATTTTCTGGTTTGCTTGGTGGGTTGTGCTTTTCTTTTAAAAAAATTTCTTGAAACACGCGTGTACTTGTAGGTGGAGAGGGAATATACTGGTATATCTCAGCCAGAAGATCTCCAATCTTTAGTTGGCCAGATGACTGGAAGTTGGTGGATGAACTGTTCGGCAATTCGGTTGTCGTTATCACTTCCGTTCTTCCAACAAACTTCCCACAGATTTTTTACATAAACTTTCTCGAATGTCTTCAAATGCGAGGTCAAATACGATGCCAAATACTGTCCAATCACAGCCGAAACACACAAGTGGCGGAGGAATCAGAGCGCACCACGACTAAACCACCACCGTGTTCCTTGGTTCGGACTCAATCGATAGGACTCCGATCCGTCTCGTCTTCTCCGACAGCGACCCCTCACCCGCCCATCGATATCCGCCCAAACCCTCCTTCGTTTTCACTTCATTTCTTGACCAGCTGCAGACCCAGATCGAGAGCCCGCTTCATTTGATCGATTCTTGAAAAATTTCTGCAATTCTTGGACGGAGCAGAGGGTTTGGAGCTCTCTCCGGAGGGAAAGCTTCGATCTTGCGACATGGGTTCCGACAAGCAACCCACGAATCTCGCCCAGGAGGAAGACCCGCCGAACCCATCAACCGCTCTCCTCTCGTTCGACACCGACTCGGCCGACGAGTCGACGAAACCGAAGGCCTCGGCGGCTCAGAGGCCCGCGGCCACCGTCGTCCTCGTCTCTCTCATCCTCGTCACTTGCGTCGCGGTCTCCGCCGCCGGCGCCTTCGCGTTCCTGTTCTTCTCTAGACCTTCGCCTTCCGCTCCTGCCGTGCCCTCGGCGCCGGCGGCGTCGGCGGCGGCGTCGAAGGCGTCGAGTTCCGATTCCGATTCGATCGAAACCACGGCTCGCCCTCTCAAGAAGCTGCAGAAGCCGGTGGTTCTTCTGATCTCGTCCGACGGGTTCCGGTTCGGGTACCAATTCAAGACCGCGACCCCGAACATCGGCCGGCTGATCGCGAACGGGACCGAGGCCGAGGCGGGCCTGATTCCGGTATTCCCTACTCTAACTTTCCCTAATCATTACTCCATTGTCACTGGCTTGTACCCTGCTTATCATGGCATCATCAATAACCACTTCGTGGATCCTCATAATGGGGACACCTTCACCATGGGTAGTCATGACCCCAAGTGGTGGCTCGGCGAGCCGCTGTGGGAGACCGTGGTGAATCATGGGTTGAAGGCCGCCACTTACTTTTGGCCAGGGTCCGAGGTTAATAAGGGATCCTGGACTTGCCCTAAGGGTTACTGCCGGTTTTACAATGGCTCGGTGCCATTCGAGGAGCGGGTCGATACAGTTTTGAAGTATTTTGACATGCCTAGTAGCGAGATGCCTGTGTTCATGACTCTGTATTTCGAGGATCCTGATCATCAGGGTCATCAGGTCGGGCCTGACGATCCTCAGATCACCGAGGCGGTTGCTAATATTGATAGGATGATTGGGAGGTTGATCGAGGGTCTAGAGAAGAGAGGGGTTTTCGAGGATGTTAATATAATCATGGTTGGTGATCATGGGATGGTTGGGACTTGTGATAAAAAGCTGATCTTCTTGGATGATTTGAAATCTTGGATTGATATCCCGGCAAATTGGGTGCAATCTCACACTCCGTTGCTGGCGATCCGTCCGCCTTCGGGTGTGTCACCAGCAGATGTCGTTCAGAAGATGAACGAGGGATTGAGATCGGGCAAAGTTGGGAATGGACAGTATTTGAAGGTGTATCTCAAGGAAGACTTGCCAGATAGGCTTCATTATGTGGCGAGTGATCGGATTCCGCCCATAATAGGGTTGATCGAAGAGGGATTCAAGGTGGAACAGAAGAGAACAAAGCACCAGGAATGTGGAGGAGGATTGGTCATGGTCCTGAGTTCGCTATCCCATCTTTTGAAAACGTATATACAACGTGGTCACTCCAGGGTGCATGGCTATGACAATGATATCTTCTCCATGAGGACAATCTTCATTGGTCATGGTCCTGAGTTCGCTAGGGGGCAAAAAGTCCCATCTTTTGAAAACGTTCAGATATACAACGTGGTCACTTCAATTTTGAAGATACAGGGTGCTGCAAATAATGGATCTGCCTCTTTTGCAAGCTCCATTCTTTTGCCTAGCCCGTGATGCTTGTCTCTACAGCAGCTTCTGATCAGCCTCACCTCACCGGTTCTAGGACATCAGCGAAGAAAAATGAGCATTGTAATATAATGCGGAAGACATGTATCTAGAGGTTTGCCTAGGAAATGGGCACGTATCTAGAAATCAGGCAGTTCACTAGGAAGGTGAGGTTCTAGAATGCTTTGGATCACTCATTGGTTAGTAATGTGGCATATAAGTTTAGTAGTGGAATGCTTTTAATTTGCCTCTAAGTCAGTTCCATTCAATATGAGCTCAATTTGTAAGAACGTAAATGATTTATGTGACACCGATGATACATGTTGCTGAAGCAGCATCTGGCGGCAGCGATTGACGATCCTTGTGTTCAGGTTGTAATTTGTTTTAAGTACTCCGTCCTGGAACGTAGATTTTGAGATAATAAATTTCGACATTTCATGCGTATACACGCGAAAAGCTTTTTGAGAATTAGTTGCCTGAGCTAGACAGGGGTTCCATGTGGAGGTGGTTGTGGTGGTGGGCTGGTGGCAGCAACAGTGACTTGCTAGTGGCTGTATTGACGGAGGTGGGAGCAGAACTGGAGGTGAAGACAGAGGTAATTGAACGGGGGATGGGTGGTCGCGCCACAGCTGCTGGTGATTTGGTGGTAAAGGCAAAATTACAACTCAAATGTGTTACTTTTTAACTTGTGGAGCGTTTCCTGTTTACTCATATCTGCATAATTTTTCTGATGAGAAAACCGTTTTGTGTGGAAGATCGATCCTTTTTGGTTTCTTCTTTGCATCGTGTCTTTCCTGACGTAAATTTTCAACGGCGAGTAATTCCACCTAGAGTAGGTAAATCTCGAATCCACAAAGTACTTCATGAA
Organism: Eucalyptus leucophloia subsp. euroa; assembly: GCA_017140325.1. NCBI lineage: Eukaryota > Viridiplantae > Streptophyta > Magnoliopsida > Myrtales > Myrtaceae > Eucalyptus > Eucalyptus leucophloia. Next base: position 53,554,631 of record CM029470.1, read on the forward strand.
CATCATCGATAATGCAAAAGACTTGAGCCAAAGCCTAGACGGATGGCCTGGACGTGTAATCGTATCTTTAAGCCATGTCCGTGCGCCTGTTTCGCGCACAGATCCTGGATGGTTATCCTTCTTTCTGTGGTTATCTTTCTCTCTGTTGTTATGACTCACTTTGCATCGATTCTTCTTTATTGTTGCCCTTTCTCTTCCAATTGGCTATGGCTCATAGACCTTGATTTCACCTAAGGCAAAGGAAAATCTGTCATTACGAAGGGAGTGCTTGAACGAGATTTCCGTGTGAATCTGCAGTAGATGTCTTTACGAGTGAGATAAAAGCAAACATGAGAATCAGCAGTAGATGTCTTTATGAGTGAGATAAAAGCAAACATGACGAACGTCTTCCACGTGCCCTGATGCCAACTTCTCCAGACGCGCAAACGCAACCCAGTCATCAGGAAATTCTTACCAATTATATAAGGGACAAAGAACTGACATAGCTCCACGATTGTTGTTCTCATTTGTCAAAGTCATGGCCGTTTATTTAGGGGGGACGGTGGGCTGGTCCAGCTCTTCTTCTGGGGGTGGATAAACTTAATAATGCAAACTCAACATGTGGAAGAAGTAAAAAAAAAAAAAAAAAAACAGAGAAACGTGTCTCCCGAGACAATGAAGCAAGACATGAATCCACAGAATTTTCACAGCTTCTGATGTGCTGGCTACTGCTTTGTCCTTCAAATTGCATCTGATTTTCTTGCATTATAACTGTCTTCTTCTGTTGTCTGTTAATACTCTGGTCTCTGCTTTGATACAAAGATGAATTTGTCAGATCTGTCTATACTCCGATCTTTCTAATCTTGGGAAGCTTAGATCAGAGCAAAGGTTTGGATCACACAGTGAGTAATTCATGTTGTAAATTCCAAAAGGAACTCCAACATAGTTATATTCACTTGAAATAGACAGGTATGATATCATCACCAAAGCCCTTTTTGTGTGAATCTTATTTTAAAAAGCCGGATATTAATTCTTTAATTAATTAATTTATACATCATTAGTGGTGTGTGTATATAATTATATGTGTAGAGTAAAATTATAGGTTGAGTATCTGGTTGCGTTACTTCGTGTAAATTATCTTGAGCTGTTTCTTGCTTGCATTAATAATAAAACCACGGTAAAATGCTCCAAAGTCACTTCATTTTGTATTATTGATTTGGGTTCTACTTGTAACCAACCATCGAAGTAAGTATATTTATGATGGATTTTCAAAGAAAGCTAATTAAACTGCACTAAGTAAACATGTTGCCTGTCTAAAGGTGGATGTGGAATAAATTCGTTACATTGATAGTGGACCTAATATAAATTTCTTTCCTAATATATTTAATATATTCTTGAAATTCTTCTTTGTTGTGTAGCTAATATCAAAATAGGGGAGTCACTTTGACAGAGAAAAAAGATAGAAATGGGGTGGGGGCAAATTTGTTCCTTTAACATCAAACTATTAGAACCGGTTCCTAATGTTTCTTTAACTGGAATCTACCTTATACATCCTGGAAACTATAACTCAAGAACTGCCCAATTCATTTTTCTTAAAATATCTCTTTATTTGCAATCGAGAAAAATAATAGTTACAAGGTTGATAGGTTCCAAGCTCCAAGAAATTTCAAACCTTAATCAATTTTTAGAAAATGAAACCTACCTTAAAAAATTCCAAAATTAGATCAAAGCCAATTAGGTAAGATTAGTCTGGTCCAATTCAAGGGTCTACATTGGACCAATGCATTGTCTAGGCCAATGCTCCCTTCTAAATCAAACGAGCTGAATCTTTTGAATTTGTGGCCAAAATTTAGGTAAACATTAAATTCAAACCCCAATGAAAATCGCCCCATTTTCCACAAGCCAAACTTTATGGGATTTGACCAAAAAACAAAACTTCTATTTTTAGAAGGTGGGAAATTCGATTCTCCACATTTTGAAAGGATCAAGACAGAGAGGCTATCGATGCTCTATTTCCAAGATTCGAAGAACTCAAAAAACAAAAAACAAAACAAACACCTACACTTTTAAGACCGTACGATAATTACTGGGGTTTGCTCCGGTAAACATTTTTTTAACATAGAAGGGGAGGTGGGAAGTTCAAATCCTCACCTTCTCAAAAATTGGGATGGGACAATTTCGTTTCAAGAATGAGTTTTAAGTCCGAATAAAAGTTAAAGTAGGAATATAATATAATAAAAAAAAAAGAGGGACCGCACGTTAACCGACCAAAAAAATAAAAAAGAAAGACCGCCCGTTAAAGAAGCAAAATCGTCGACGACGAACCCGCTATAAAAAATAAAAACCGCCCATATCGACACCCTCTTTCTTGTTCCTCCCTTCTTCCTGCGGGTTCTCGAGCCAAAGACCGAACACCCACAAGCTCACTCGGCCGATTCTTCTGCGAATTTTCCCGGAAAAATCGAAACCCATCTCCGAATCCCATAAATTATCCGTGCCCTTCTGGCCATGGCCGTCCCATTGTAATCCCAGTACCCGAAAGTTCGATCCTTTACCTCTTTTCGCTTTCTTTTCTGGCAAAGTTGGAATCTTTTCTGTGGAATCCGTTCGATTTTCCGTCTTGCTATCTCGCCTTTTGAGGGGGGAGGGGCGGGTTTGTGAATCTTTAGATGGCGGATGTTCTGGGGTCGCCGTCTCTGTACACTCGCCGGCTCTCCAGTTCGCCGTCGGCGTCTTTCCTGGCTCCTGTTAATTACGTCGTCCCACCGAAGAGGATTTTTTCGGTCGCGAGTTGCTCGATCGGTGATTTCTCGCCGCTCGCGTTCAGACCCAGAAAGCAGTTTAACTCTTTGAAGGTATAAAGGGTCTCTTCCCTTATTTGCGTGGTGTTCTCTTCGGTTGCTTGTTTGCTTTTGCCCTTTCTGTGTTAATGTTGTGTGTTGTTGCCCGCTCAGTTTTTGTGAACGGTCAATGATTGGTCTTGTGGAGACAGTTTCGGATTCTTTTGGGTTGATTTGGTAGGGGGCCATTTGCTCAAAATTTGGTCTGATTCTCCAATCTTGTCTGCAAGTGGTGCTTTTCGTGTCGTTTCAGTTGAATATCCAGCCTTTCTTTTGTAATTCACCGATGATAGTTAATAGGGCTGATGGGTTGTTATTTGTAGTTGAAATTCAGATTCTAGATGAAAGGATATTATTTGCAAAGTTGGAATCTGGCGATCTGGAATCTTTATACCGATACTCCCGGTGACCAAGTAGTGAAATCACCCATGCCACTTTGTTATGGTATCTGATTTATGCTGTTACATGCATCAGATCTTAAAGTAGACTTCAAGAAGGAGTTTCTTTTTCTAGCATGGAATGCGACCCTTTTACATAAGCATCTAGTATATCAGAATGTCTCCTTTTCCAATTAAATGATCGGGGATGCCTCTAACCCTGTTGTGCCACTTCTAGGACAAGCAATGTTCCTTGTTCACGTTTTCATTTCACGCCAATCCATTCTCCAATTCACTCTGCTCTAGCCCCTGGCTGACTGAAGCTTCATTTAAAACAAGGACATATACACAATGGTTATCACATATCATTCTTGATGATGGAGCCTGATTTTGCTTCTGTCTGTAACAAAAGAATTATGGACACGGGACACGCCAAAAGGAGACATGTAAGACTGTAGTGTCATGTCTTTGTTGACAATCTTTGATGATCTTTGGTTCTTATGGTTAGATTGTTTATGCTACAGTGATGCCCAGCACTAAAATCAGTACTTTTCAGTTCCTAGTTTCTCCTCTCATTCTCTGTCTTTTCGGTGGCTTCACTTCAGGTGCATGCCGCTATTACTGAAACTGATCAGCCAAAATGGTGGGAGAAGAATGCAGGACCAAATATGGTCGATATTCATTCTACACAAGAATTTCTGAGTGCTTTAAGTCAAGCTGGAGATAGACTAGTAATTGTCGAATTTTATGGAACTTGGTGTGCTTCTTGCCGAGCATTATTTCCAAAGGTAATTCTCAACTTTTCTGTTATTTTCCTTCTTTATATAATTCGCAAGTTACCTTACAGCAGCCAGCATATGAGGAATATTTGTTTTGCTTTATCCCTGGATAAATAGCATTGGGATAGGAAACTCTGATGGGTGATACATACATGTACCATGTTGTGTGCGCACGTGCGCACGGGTGTGCGTGTACGTGCGTATCTCAGACTGCTAACACCATAAGGTGATCTTTGCCATTTGATATTCGTTCTGCCCTAACGTTTATTGGGGTGTTTGGTTGCATTTCTCAGCATTCATGACCAGAGCACAATGAATGAAGATGTAATAGCCTTCTCGATCTGCGCCTGTGGACAGACTTTTATTTCTACAAACATGTTCTGAATATTTGGGATCTTGAAAAAAGTTTAAGGAACTTATTGAATTTAAGATGAAGATGGCTTCTTGATAACCAATTAGGCACTTGGTTTTAGGAAAGAAAATAAAGTGCAAATTTTCTTTTTCCCGTAAAGTTGTGTTATTAAATTTGTCTTGACTGCCGTTGGCCTCAGAAATATCTATTGTTGGAATTGTTTTTGATAAATCAAGCATCATTGTGATATATTTATCTGATGTCTATGTCTATCAGCTCTGCAAGACAGCACAAGAACACCCTGAGATTTTATTCTTGAAAGTTAATTTCGATGAGAATAAGCCAATGTGCAAGAGCTTGAATGTTAAGGTGCTGCCGTATTTCCACTTCTATCGTGGCGCTGATTGTCAGGTGGAGTCCTTTTCATGTTCCCTTGCTAAGGTAAGTTGCAGTTTATGTTTATATTTTTTATGTAATGAATCTTGTAATATTTGAACACTACCGTTTCTTGAGATGGTTTTGGTATATGTTGAGTTACAAATCTAAGGAAAAAAGTGGTGTAGTTTTTGAAAGGTAGAAAAAGATTAGATGGTGAGCTCAATCGGAGCCCTTGACTGGCTGATAATTTTTCAGGGATTAAATATTTGCATTCAACTGGGTATCCAAAGGGTGCCAAAAGATTCTTGCAAATATAGAGAAAATAATTAACACTTTTCAAAGTTGAGTATGCAAATGGTAGGATCAATGATAGTGTTCCTCTTTTTCTTTCGACTTCCTAGAATAATGGTAAAATTGGCAACTGAAGCATGCTTGCAGTGGTTGCACAATAAGTAAACTGCAGCTCGTGATTTTCATGTTCACATTTTTATCATTTCTTCGTGTGATAATGCGCAGTTTCAGAAGATAAAGGATGCAATTGAAAAGCACAGCGCAGCTTGGAGCAGCACTGGCCCGCCAAAGGGAGTTGGAGATCTCAATCTTGAAGTTGGGTCTCTTCTGAAGGACAATCAAACAGGATCTAGTTCATTCTAGGACCTTTATAATGGTTATTTAGCCATATGGGGCACCCTCCCTGTCCATATTGCACATAAAAGGATTACTCTTGATTAGTGTTTGCACAATGTCTTTGCTCTTTGTAAGAGGACTTGATGGCAAATTCTGCGCATTGCAGTCCTGTGTCATTCAATATTCTCTGTGATATATCTGTCTGTGTTATATAGCAAAGAGCAAATAAAGAATGTGACTTATGAGAATTGCAGTGAAGTCAAGTAACTTTACTAGTTTGTTCTTTATGACCAGCTTTCAACTAAAGAATCCATTTGTTAAGCCGACCATTTTTGAAGATTTTTGTCTTCCATCGTTTCGTTAATATATATAGTTCTGCTTAAATTACCCACTATTTAATTATGGCAGTTAATATACAATTAGCATGAAGAAGAAAATGAAATTGTGCCTCTATCTCGAAGACCCTTTGGTGACAACTCAAGTCGACCGTACAGTTAGTCATTTTCTAATTGTGTTAGCAAATATGTTTAGTTCCTAGTATTTATCAAGTTATTACGCATTTGGTGGATCGAGATTTGAATAGGTGCCTTGTGTTTTAACTATACGCACAAGTATCTGCGAGTTTTTGCTAGTTAAACTTTAAATGAGAGAAGAAACTACTAGTAAATACAACAATTCGAAAAACCTAATCGATATCATAATCATAAAGCAGGAACATGTGTACATACAAGTTACATTATCTGTGGCGAGCTAGGCTTATGTATTTATAAATGGATATAAGATAAAGGGTATAGTTGAGAAAGGAGAAATAAGTCTGTTTATTGATACACAAACCAATTCCTACTAAAGCATCTTCAGTCTGTTCCAACATAGCAACGGCAGGTGTTACTTCGTCGATGCTCTAAATTAGAGTAATATCTCCATTTACAGAAACCATATCTGTAAAATCATCGGACTTGAGAGACAATAGAAGTGTGGCATGGAAGATGTAAGCACAGAACCCGGGCATTCGCCAACTTCTCTCACTTGTCTGTCTGAATGGCCTCGCCTCTGTACACCCTCCAGGGTCCCTTGTAAAACTTTGGCATCATGAGAGGAACCTCGTGCCCAGGATGATCTTCCCAGTACTTCTCCTGTTCAGCATCATAACACGTGCTTTAGTCAAAACCTAGAGAAATCGAATACAAGAAAGTCTCTGGCGTACCGCAAAAAAAGACGGTAAAAAACAGCGAGTTCTCTTTTCTAGTCTAATTCCCTGCTCTCCAAATCATGTCCATCAATGTCCATTTCAATCTACAGACTTTTGACGTAACCATCCAGAGATCTTGCATAATCGATAATCTCTGTAAAAGCTTCAAAATTATGTTTAAGGTCAAAGGATAGCATCGACTCTACTATTACAAGATAGGCAGGAACTTGTGAGGACTCAGAATTAAACATCGACTCATTGCACAATTGCCACTGAATCAAGAAGCTAAAGACAAATAATTCCGGGCTGTTGGAGAAGCACCTTGTACAGTTGCTCAGTTATTGCCGCCCCGATGACGCCGGTATAAAAAGCAGCGGTATAGATGGTGACCAGAGGCGTGAAAGATTTAGGTCGTCGATACGGATCAACCATGGTCCACAAGATGTTCTTTTCCCACTTGGTGTACAAGTAATCGGCGTACTTCCTCCATAGATAACTCGTCATGCTCACCCACCTCACACGTTAATCATCACTGAGCTGGAGAGTAGAATAGCAATTGAAGATGAGCAAAGCAAGAAGCATATTGCACGCAACAGTCTCCACACACTTCTTCTAAATTACAAACAAACACAGTCAACACAGAATAACTGCCTAAAGGGTCATTTCGTCAAACACTTAACGTGCATCTTGATTGAAACCCATCTAGCATCACCGCAACGGTCGACGAACAATGCGGGCATGCGCAGATTTGACAAACGAATCGATCAAATGAGCAACCCTGCGCTATCAGGCCGATCTACCCAACACTTTTCAGGCTGAAATGATCGAACTTTTTCCTTTAATTTCCACAAACATGCATGGACAAGTCGAATCTTCCACTTGGGTATTAAGATTCAGTGAAAATTACGAAGAACAGAGAGCGACCCACATACGATGAATCGAAAGCGATGGAGAAAGAGAAGAGGGATCTACGGATGCTTGCCTGCAAGTGTAAGAAGAAGGTGCGGCAGTTCTTCCTAGGAAGGAGGACGAGGAAGAGTCTGGACAAAAGAAAAGGAAGATAAAAACGAAACGATATTTTCTACTAATTAATAAATTAATCTATCGAACGAAAGAAAAAAGGAAAAAAATTAATCTTTTTTGTACGGATGAATAATTTATCTAAAGGTGAAAATAAATCTAATGTATTTTGCATGAGACGGTGGAGTGGATTAATGCTAAGTCTGTTTTGAGAAAAAATGAATGTTTTGAAAAATATTTCTTAAAAGTGAGAAAATATATTTTAAATTATGTATTTTTTGAAAAACAAACAAAGCCTAAGAAATTCTTAATTCTATGCACCTAGGACTGAAGTGGTTGGTTTGGTGTTGGGGGATTTCTAGCTCGAAAATTAGAAGTCACATATTTGAATCTTATCAACTGGATGGTGGCTTCTTTAGGTTAGGACCATGTGGACAAGACAAAAGTATAGATTTAATTGGTTAATGAGACTTACAAGCTATTTCATATCATTCAAGTAGTCGGGATATTCGCTCGGGTAGCTTCAAATTTAAATGAAAAATAGACAAATCTTGAGAAAATTTCCAAATAAAAGTCTGAAGTACCATTATTTTTTCAAATAAGGGTTTGAGGTAAATATTGTTTTAAATAAGAACTTGAAGTTGTCATATCAGTCTAAAAAAATTGCCTAAACTCATTGTCTATTGAAGGGCAATTTTATCTTTTAAATTTGTTTAATCTTTTTCCTTTTTGTTCTTTGTTCTTTTCTTCCTTCCAAAAAAACTAAACAAATAAAGCTAAAAAAAGAAGAAGGAAGATGAACATGCATGGGAGGGAGGCTCCCTCCCACTTGTGGCGTTGCGCCATCATGGTGGGGTGACAATGATGGCCAATGGACCAACCCCTAGGCGAGAATCAATGATTATTTTTTAGATTGATATAGTTACTTCAAACCTTTATTTGAGAAAAAAAGATGGTATTTCAAGTTTTTATTTGGAATTTTCTCAAATCTTGATTAAATTGTAGTAAAACATATGATCATAATATTAATTTTTTTGAAAATTAGATGGACAAAACAAAAGGGGCTAGAGTGGATAATTAAGAGATTATCATATAGACAATGTACTCTTGATCTCTATAAATAAACAATACCCCCTCTTCAATGCAAAAAGGAATGATTTGAAAAAACATTTTCATTAGTTGTCCATCCTAAATTTTTTTAATAATATTTTTCAAATTATCCATTTTCCGTAAACCAAATTACATAGCCCACAGTTTTCATGAGAATTTTATTTACATTAAATCTCATTCCTTTTTCTCCAATTACAAAACAATGGACAGATGGGACATTTATTTTGCTTATCAAAAGATGAATTAGAATCTTTTTTTATTATTTTTTAAATATTTTTCCTCAAATTCACTTGCAAAAACTCATACCACTAATTTCCTCCCACCAATATACGAAGAGATTTCTTTTTACATATAATTTTTGCAATATTTCCGGTTTGAACTCCGTGTAAATACCATAATAAAAAGTCTGGAGTTATATTCATGGATTCATACATTATTCCTTGGAGACTACCTGAAAATGTGCAGGGTATAATCAGTATTTCCTAAGACAAAGAATACATAGGATCCCGAAACTGCGGATTCAAGGCGTCTCCGCCGCTGGATTCGGCGGCTTGTCGATCGTCGTCCGCCAGCAGATCGTCCGTCCCCCTCAATGCTCCATGCACTACGATCACCATGACTCCGATAAATAGCGCCACGATTATGTTATCGGTCGCATGAGTGAAGGACAGCGCTAGGATGGTGCCCACGAACAACGTGGTCATGACCACCCGGTCGTCGATATCTCGGCCGAGCAAGATCAGCGGTTGATCCCGCAGGAAGTACAGGAACAGCCACAAGATCATCATCACCATGAACGCGATCAGCGACACGGGATGCCACAGCAGGCTCAGGAAGAGGATGGTGAGCACGATGACGGCGTAGTTCATGCGGAAGACCGCAACGTTCGTTTGGATGCGCCTGACGGATGCGCTGAGGCCGTCTGGAGGGGCCATGGCGGAGAGCCGGAACATCTCCTTCCATGGCTGGCGGGTGGCGAGGCCGGTCCTGATCTGCGCCTTGGCATGGGAGATGAACTCGAGGTTGGACGAAGGAAGGGGTGATGAAGCTGATGGTATGGTTCCATAAGTTGTCATTTGTTTTTCTGAATCCGGGAGTGAAAGAAATGGGACAAAGAGGGGAGAGGATTTTTGTTCCTGTTTTCAGGGAGGGAGCGAGAAAGGTGTACAAAGTTGCAGAGGTTTAGCTGAAAACGTGCAGAACCACATAGATTTAGCTGAAAACGCGCAAAGGTCTCGTACTCCACTTGCCTATATACGGTCGTCCTAACGACACAGCGAACCGGTCGAGTCTAGGTCACGTTAGCAGTCGGTCCATTTCTCCGCCCCGAAAAGATTTAAGGAAGAACCACGAAGATCTCCCCCAGTGATGAATCACGGAGGGTTTAAACAATGCGTTGTTTGAGCAGTATCTTTGGATCGTCGTGATTTGCAGCGCGCATTTGCATCGATTTTATAGACAGAACCATGGTAGAGTTTAGACATGAAACGTTAGCATGTGGCAGTAAAACTAAGAGCTTGCGCGATTGGCATGCCACTATTTCTTGCTTCACATTATCCAGGGCAAAATTCAGACTCGGTCGAAATCAATCCTTGGCTTATTTTCTGCTCTGGTTTGTATACTCTAGACAGAAAATGATCAAGAATATACAACACAGTACTCCGTAACTACATCTTGTAGCGTTGGAAGAGCTCTTCAGTCTGCACATTCCGGAGGGCGCAGCAGGCGATGAGGTAAACCCAGATGAGGATGACCACGGCGACAATTAGTATGACATTGGCCTTCCTCCACTCACTCCTCAGGTTGCCCAAGAGACCAGCCTTGCATGAATTGCAATTGTAACAGAGTTGGGTCTGGTCATTGCTCCACAGGAAGCAATCTGGGTCTGCATTGGGGTTCACCGGGTTCATCCACATTGTTGGGTTCGTGTATGTGTAGCCACACACTGTTGGTGGCTTGCAGCACCCAGACTGTGCCCAAAGAAAAAAGGACAAGAAAAGAAACACTGTCAATAGGGAGCAAGAAGGAGGGGACAAGCTTGGGGAATAAAAATCTTATCTTGATATCGTTCTTTTTCCTCCATATTTTTCACAAGTGGTCCCCCAGAATACTTGTTTATGACTTGTGATTGTGAGGAAAAGTTATTTCCATAGTTTCACACTTTCGGATATTCTGATTGTTGTTATTCCTTGATCCACAGTAGAGAAGCTAAAGGGTTGCATGAAGGGGGTAAAAACCAAGTAATCAGTTATCTCTATTGTTTCCATGATTTGTATTAACTAAAATAAGAAAGGTGAAAATTTCATTTGCAGTTGATAGAATCTAGACTTTTGGTAGGCCCTGTTTTGATTCCTAAGTACAGTCTGTTACCTAGAATTCACTGGATCACATGGTGCTATGTGGCTGTGTGCAACTAGAAGGTAGTGTCAGTGTCTCTTGACTCTGGTGTCCTCAGAACTAAATGCCACCTGCACCCATCTTTTTGTCCCTTTATCTCATTTTCTTTCCTGGTCACTTTAGGGATAAGAATGAGCAAGAAACAATTTCATCTTGGGGTTAAAAATTACAGCTACTCTAATATCAAATCTTGAGACAATGTAACTCTACAATCCTCATGCAATGCAGGAAAAACAGCAGGTAAAGTCATCTACCATGACCTGCACTTCAAAAGTGCAGCTTTAAATCAGAGTGTTTCTCTGTTCTAAGCCGAAACCCTAGAAATCCAAGATTCAAGGCAAAGAAAGCAGTTGCACATTCATTAAAATCACCCAAAACAGGGCAAAAACAGAGCCTTTCACCTCAAGAGGGGAGATATGAGCAGCAAAGAACTGATCAGCAATCACGTACTCCTCATCCAACTTCATACAAACATCAGACTCAGCAATACAACTCCTGATCTTTCCCCAATTCCCAGAATCTGTCACATGGTCCCTCAACCAAGAAGAGAACCCACCAAGCCTGTACTCTTTGTACGCTCTCCCAGGCACAGAGTAGCTCCCATCAGGCCTTGTCACCACGAAGGCAAACACAAGGAGTATGAGGATGAGGACTATAAGCAGTGCCATACAGAAGAGGTAGAAGACCAAGAACCCTTTCTTGTTCCAGAAAGCACCGACGAAGCCACACAGAGAGACTAGCAAAAGCAGAATGCCCAGGATGAGGACTGGCCATCTGAAGTAGTGGGTACACTGGTTGTCTGCCCTTGAGGAAAGCCAGAAGCCTGCACCAATTATGACAATTGAGCTGAGGAGGGCTATGAAGTTGAGCAGCGCTGTGAGTTTGTTGCTCACACCCATGGGATTGATGCTGAGAGAATTGGGAATATTGTGAGGGAGTGAGTGAGAGATTTGAGAAGATGGGATCTGGGAATTTTTCCGAGGAAGATGTGAAATAGAACTTTGGAGAGGTTTGTTTGGGAAGAAGTGGGGGCCGCGGGGGGGTGTGGTGCTGTGTGAAAAAGAGTGAGAAGGATGCGTTGGTTGGATGATTTTGGGATTGGCTACGCGGTGGGGCAAAAGGATTCTTTATTGGTTTCATATTAGTGACTGCCAAAAGAGTAAATTACAAGTCATTATAAAACCAGAAAGTTCAACAAGTCGCATGATAAGGGAGAGCAAGGTCTACTGATTAAAGATGCTTGCCTTGACATAAGTCTCACTCTCTCTCTCTCTCTCTCTCTCTCTGGCAATTTACGATACCATAAAAGGGATGAATTGTGAAGTTTATGGTAATATTTTTCAGTAGCTGGCTGGAGCTAGAAATGGATCAGTTAGGTATTTATTGCATGTCACTAACAATTCCTCTCCTTTAACATGATTGGCATCACTGTGGACTTGAGGAAACTTACTGATCCGAATCGTGAGTGTTCTTAAAATTAGATATTTCCGAAATTAAATAATTCAAGATCGTTTTTCACTTGTTTAAATGCAAATTCAATGAAATGTTTTGTTCTCTTCAAGTATTCCTCAATTCTGTCTTCTTGGAAGGCACGAAGCCATCTGATTGGAGGGGAAAAAAAAATCAAATTATGTGATGAGCTGAAGGCCATGTGTTTGTTGGAATCTCACATCGCTAAATAAATGCTCAAGTAATCAATCAAAGACCACAGCATGTGAAAGTGTACTTTGTGGGGTTACTGTGGCATAACACAGGAAATAGGTGGTCAAATCTGAAGATGAAAGCCAGGGAGGTGAAAGCCAGGGCAAACACTCAATTTAAGTCGAAATGGATGGTGATTACAAGGACTTTACGCTGTATTTTTTTTGTTTATTTGACTCAAATGGACAGTGAACACAAGGACCAAAGTTTCACTTCAGCCCATTCAACATCAGCACAAAGAGGGCCAAGAAAGCTGATAAAGACAGACTTATACCATCTCTTCTTTAGGAGTTACACAAAACTCACTGTAAAAGAGACAACTGGCATATAAACCACAAGACCATGGTTCTATCAAAGCAAGAAAAAGTAAAAACAAAATCCAAACAGAGACAATGAGCCTGATCCATTTAGTTATTGGCAGCTCTTAGACAACTCCATTGTATCCATTGCATCCATTGCTCATCACACTCTTCATCGACTCAAACCTGGGCTCTTTTTCTTGAAATTTGGTAGTAGCATAAAGCTTCAGGTACTCCCCAAAAGTGTACTTCTCAGGGTACAGGAGCTTCGGCGCAGGCGAGATGACCGCATCGCCCGCGGGATTGTAGAACGTGGCCACGGAGAGCCGGCTTCCGCTCTCCACAGCCATGACACGGTGCCAGACGCTCTTGTACCGACCGTTGCTCAGCACCTCAAGTTGGTCTCCGGTGTTGACGAAGATGGTGTCGTTTGTGGACGGTGGGATTGGAACCCACTGGCCATCATGGAGGAATTCAAGTCCTGGGACTTGGTCATCCTGAAGCAGCAATATGATCCCACCTGCATCAGTGTGCTCTCTAAGTCCTCTTACCTTTTCCGGATAGGGGCATTCCGGATATTTCGCCACCTTCGTCCCCACAGAGGGCCCATCTTTCCCTGAGAATGCCCTCTTTATGTGGTCCTCGTCTAGGCCAAGATTCTCACACATGAGCTCTGAGAGCTTCTCTCCTAGTTTAACCAGCTGAGCAATGTACTCATCCATTGTCTTCCTAAAAAAGGTATTGGACAAAGTATGAGTCAGTCACTCAGTAATATTATATATACTAAGAACGGTGGACTAAATTGATCTACAAAGCGATGTGACCAACCCTTAAGCGATTAATCTGCCAAATTACCTTTAAACCGGTTTAGTATACTGGGATTAGCATCTCTAGTGGTATTACTTAATCGCTACAGCAAGAATGGAAATTGAAAGTTCTCAAATGATCAGGAGCTGTAAAGTTGTGATAGGGACTAATTTTTACACACCGAAGATCATTTGAGAGGTTCGGGAAGTCCTCAATGTTCGACTTCGGGCGGTGCCAGATGAAGAAGGTGCATTCCCAGTCTAGATCAGATGTGGCACCATTGGCATTTTCCAAGCATTTGGCAGTTTCTGACTCATAGAAACTTGCCTTCAAATTCTCCTCATAGTGGGTGTTAACAAAATGCTTCACTTTCCCCATCAGTTCTGGGTCAACTCCATGGTTCTTAATCTGCAGCAAAAGCATCATCATCACACTCATTTCTTAACATAAGAGACTGAATTGGGTTGATAAAAAAGATTGAACTTCCTTGATGATGATAATGAAACACAAACTGTTACCTTGAAGCAGCCCCATTTCTCACAAGCATGGTGAAGCAGTGCCATTGTTTTGCTCCTGTTCTTACCATCAAGCTCACTCAAATCTATCACAGGAATCCCCTCCATTTTTTTGTTTTCCTCCTCCTTTACCTCTGAACTCTCTCTGACAGGTTTATTGAGATGCTTGATGGACAAGGGTATATATAGCCTTGGTGATGTGGAAAATTTTGGTTTTTCTTTTCTGCCCACCTTTGGGGGGTCAATGCCATTATTATATGAATATAATTAAATTAATAAGGTTAGTTGCAAACTAACCGTAACCTGGGTTGGAAAGTTGCTGTTCCTTTAAAAAGGCAAAGCTGAGCGGTCCATGTTCATTTCATCAGTGCCCCAGGGGCATGGGATTCTGTGTCTTCCATGTCTTGTATTCTAAGCACTAGTCCTTTTGGCAAAGCATTACTTCGTTCAACTTATTATGAAACAGACCTACAACCTCCGCGGAGTGCTTGTTTAGTACGCTAATCTCACGTTGACCGAGTTTCACGCATTAAACTCGACACATGGATTGGAAACCAATTCAGAAATGGGGTACACAAATCCAAAGTCGACAATCGAAGATCTACGTCTCCCTCGGCATAGTGGCCCTTTTTAAAATTCAATCTGTGATGCAGAAGCAAATCATTGACATTATTATTTTTTTATTTTTGGTAAAACCATTAACATTATTGTATAGCACTAAAATCAACAAATGAGCTCTCCTTCCAGCTGACTAATTTCAGATGCATGGAGAGACATAGATATGCACCTATACGCAGGACTATAATTATAATATGTCAATTAGGCCCTTTTCTGGGTCATTCACGGTTTCTTGAAACGCAAATCATTGGGTAGTGACAAGAATCTGTGGGCAGTTCTCTGGAGCCAAAACAGCCCAATCGAAACTAGGGGAAGCTCCACGCCATTTCCAGTTCCCAATGGGCGATTTGACTGCTCAAATGGTTGGGATGTCCCTTACTCTTGGAATTATATGAGGTCATTCAAAATCTAGACTCTCGCCTTTTTCTTTTCTGACAGATTTATCTCGTCTTCTCCATAAAGAGTCAGATCTGCATCAAATCAAAAGCTCCCAATCATAGTGTCAAAGCGGTTTTGCTGCATCTTCCACCCATTGTTTGTGTTCGAATTCTGTAGAGCCTATGGACTAGACAATGACTGAAACGCAACATTTAATAAAGTTGGTGAGTTTTGAATTCTTACCTAAGACTAAGATCAGTCAAACTGGACCTTAAGTAAAACCATCAACCTAAGAGCAGATACAAAAGTAGAATAATGCAAGATTTTGAACCTCTAACACAATACCATATTTGGAATCCAATTTTGTCAAAACTCAATTGTTGGGGAAGCCGTGACATTAGAAACTTGTGCTAGAAAAAGCCGGTTTATGTGATGTGCAAGTCTTTCCCCCCAAGAAACACAAATACAAGAAACTCACGGATTTAAATGACTCAATGACTAATCAAAGATTGCGAGCAATTAGCAGAACTTTATCTTCAGATCATAGGTTAAATAACAAATCTTTAAAATTGAATATGATCGACTTTCCAATTGATGAAATCAAGTGCTATGTCTTCTGTGAAAAATGGAATCTAGCTTCGATAAGCATCATTGGAAAAAGTCAAGGAAGTAGACACATAAGGAACTTGCACTAGAAACAGTCGGTTTATGTGATCTACTAGTCTTTCTTCCGAGAAACAAATATATAAGATTGTAAGCAATTAGCCAAACTTTAACCTCATATCATAGGTTAAACAACAAATCTCTACGTGTGAATGTAATCAATTTTCTGAACAGTGGAATCAAGTGCTACATCTCTTGTGAAAAATGCAATCCACTCTTTCAATGAGCGTCAATGGAAATTGCATATGGTATTAAATAAAATCCCTAAATAGAAGTCACCAACTGCCCCTTTTTGATGTGGGTGCAGGATTTGAATATACCAATTGTAAGATTTAAGATTCGATTATACTTTATTCATGAACTGACTTGTAATTTAAAAAGCTCCTTTTGACATATTACAGTTTTGTAAAGCCAAAACCCTTTTTTAATATCAATTTTTTTTTCCTGTTTTAGACAGTTTCAAGGCATTAAAAAATTGACACCAGAACCCTGAAACAGAAGGTGCTGTGTTTGGCGCTGGAGACATGCATGGAACTTCTGCAGAATCCTGCATATTCATGCAAGAAACCTGACTTGCATGTCGACTAAAAACAATCAATTTTAATGAGACATACATTTCCCAAGAAACTTCAGTTAAAGAAGGATGCTTAAAGGAGAGGGGAAGCACATGAACACATGCCTAGATGCAAAACACTAATTTAAACTTGACCTTCTTGTGTCCAGGTTAAGCTAAGCTTCTTGAATTCAGGATGGGGGAAGGGGCACAAAATCTGATGAAGATCTTCTATTTTATTTTGGTCGGTCTGATGAGGATCTTGAAGGCAGGGAAATGTAATTCCCATAAATAAAATAGATAGATAAAAATTCCATTTTTTTGCCTAATTCGAGGTCAACTCTTTCTTCAACCGAAGCTATTTGACTTCCACCAAGTCTTAATAAACTAGTTTCCTTCGACCCATCACGACGGTCCGGCGCCAATCGGTCGCTCCATCACCGTCCAAGTGTCTTGCTAAGACAGCAAGGACTGTCGCATGAACCGTCGCGGCAGGTTTCCCGTAGAATGTCGGTGAAAAAGAAAAAAAAAGGAGAGCATCCTTTCCATATTTATAAATAACAAATAAGTTGGACCTTAATATCTTTAAAAAAATTTAACTCCGATCCCAATCTTATCCTAGACATTTTTTATCTTATAAAAAACTCTAACTTTTGATCTAGTCTCATTTCTACCTTGAACTATTTTTAGTCTCATAAAAAATTATTAACTTTAGGTGCCATCACAATTCTACTTTGAACCTTTTGTTTTTGTTTCATAACAAATCATAAAATTTTGCTTGAATCCTATATTTGCTTCCGTTAACCCTTTGTCCAATATTGCCCTTAGTGATGTGGCATTTTCTAGTCATTACTCTAGTTTTTTTTTTCCCAAATTACATATTCAATTAAACGTCTTCTTGAGATTAATTTCCATATTAGCCTAAACAACGTCTTATTGGATCTAAAATTTGGGTAAAAAATAGTGATTGGGGTTGGCTTTCTTCAATTCTTTAGAGTTTTTCTTCCTTCTCACTTAGTGATCTTCAATTTTGCGCACAATATTTCATTTCTTATGTTCGGGAGTCTTCCATCTCTTGTGGTTAGAGAGCTCACACTCGAGATACTTGGCTTGGGACGCTTGAACATCTCGGCTCAAGAGTTTTCCATCTCTCAGTTGTTAAGAAAAATCTTAGATGAATGGCTAATGGTGGTAGATTATGGGCTCAAGTAAAAATTGATGGTTTTTTTATCCGAAAAAAAAAAAATCAGGTAAAATTGGGACTAGATCTAAGTTGGGATATAATAGAACTTCGTGGTTGAGCCACACAAAACTCAATTTGCTCTCACTTCCCTTAACATTAATTAGACACATTATTTTACATTAACTAAAGAAAAACTTAATCTAGAGTCGTGGAGGCACCCTCTCCCAAACCTTTTGTAGAACCATGATCAGTTTATTTGCTTGGAGAACACCTTAGGTTTCTTCTCGTCTGCTTCGGCTTGAGAAGCCATTCGACCAAAGAGAAACTTGGTCCCATGGTTCTCTTTTGTTTGGAACAAAACTCTTACCTCACGGTACCAATTCCATCTCTGGCTCATCACTAGGAACCGGCTACCTATCCAAGTTTTTTTACTTTCCTATGGTAGGATAGTGGATGGTTATTGTGTTTTTTGTAATTCGAGGCCATACTCTATTGATCATCTTTTTTTGGTTGTCGGATTATCGCCAGCCTCGCTTCATTTTGGGCTGTGAAATGCAATCTTATTTGGCAAAATAGGTCATGGATGGACACTTTACACTAGGCCTTAGATTGTCTCTCAGGCAATGATTTTTCTCAATGTATTGCGAGATTTTCTTTTGGAGCCCTTTGTCACCTAATCTGGAAGACAAGGCTCTCACCTTTAGCTAGGTTGCGGATACACCAAGAAATAGATGAACTTAGCGAAGTTGGGGACTAGAACAAGCTATTTTCTCTTTGGAGGTTGCCGTTGCTTGACCCTCAACCACATTGTGGACACACTGAAGAACAAGAGGATTTAAAAAAGTTGAGGACTTATTCCCACCTTTTTCTTTTTAGAGGTGTCAGTTTCCTCCCTGTAATGCTATGAGTGTTGCCGCTGTTTCGCTATCCGGTTTCCCTCCTTTTTTCCTCTTTCCTTCTTGTTGGTTGCCACTGTTTGGCTGTTTGCTTGTCGTTGTTTGGCTGTTTGTGTTTTCCTTTTTTCTCGATACCCTTCTACTCATTATGACATATTTGTTATCATGAGTGTAAGTTTTTGGTGTCGAGACACCATTGCTATATAACTTTTTGGTTAAAAGTCAATACATATCTTATCTTATAAAAAAAATTAATCATTTCATTTAATTTGGTATAATATTTCTAGAACAATATATGAACATTTATTTGCCCTTGCTATTAACGTGGATGTAATTTAATACACAAGTCCATCTACCTGAACTCATCAATTAAGAACTTATTTGTGTTCCTCTTGTATATCATTGTTTAGGGCAAAAGAACTTCAATCCCCAGTCCGCCCTCCCCAACCCATTAAACTTTGACGATCTGGTCTTAAAAGTCTTTTGAGTCGAGAGTGAAAAGACAGCGATGAATGACAAGATGACGATGGAGTCGTGGAGAAAAAGAGAAGTTGGGACAAAACGGTGAGTCGCTTCAACCAAACCTCTTCGAAAATTCAATGCAAGAATCAACCCCAAGAAAACTCGCGACATGGGAGGTTTGGGTAAGGACTTGACTTGCAGGCCCTCCGGTTCGCCGCGACCCAGGTCATTGGCCCTTGCGATAGCGCCATCATAGGTCATCTCCACACGTAACTGATAAGGTTCTACCTTTTCATCCTCTTACGTTCTCTCTCTATCCGGCTTTTTTATTTATTACCTTTTTCCTTCATCTTTTGCCTCTTCTTTTACGTGGGCACTGGGCACCACATCAATGTCTCATTTGTTCATGACATATTACAAACTGACGTATCAAAATTTCCATCATTTAAATTGGTCGGAGTTAACAAAAGAAATTAATTGTACTTTTTAACAAATCTTAGGATTGATTGCATTATTTAAAAATTTTAGGATTTGATGGATGAATTTTGGGACTTATGAAATACTTACAGCAAATAAATATAATATGTTTCATGATGGTAGCTTTTTCTTTCCTTTTTGATAAGCCAAGGTGGGGAAGGAGAGACTTGGCCAACTGGAGGCCTGTGAAATTTCCGCAAGCCTCATTAACTAATAAAATCCAGACCTTTTAACGTGAATACCTTGAACAAGGGGGTTGTAGCTTTTTCATGTACAAGTATATATTACTAGGACAAAAGTTATTTCAAACAACAAAAATTACAATTGGGCTTGAATTGTAGTACACCTCCCTATATATGTGATGGTCGGCAGAAAAACTTTATAGAAGATAATGTAGATCTAATTTAACTTTTCGTTGGGACAAGTGAAATGATGTTAAAACAATTTGACTAGTAGTTGGATTCTATGCAAGGACAATATGCAAAGACAATAATAACTCATTCGACATAGTACTATATAGCTCATGACAATTATGACTAGTCAAATCACGCGTTTTGCTTCAAATGATACATAAAATATCATTCAACATAGTACCATTTTGCTTGCTGGAGGTTTTAAAAGCAAGTTACATGACAAAGATCAATTCTTGACAAGGAACTCACAACGAGAAGTTTTTGAAAGAAGTGAAGGTAACTATAGTGGTGATGATTAAAAAGGCCGTTTATGTAGAGCATATATTGTGCCGGGTTCTGGTGTTTCTGAAGGATAATAGGAGGCCAAAGATCTCTGTATATACTTCCAGATCCGTTTCACAAGGATCAAGCGTCAAGCCTCCAATAGAAATACTCAAATCACCTCACAAAATGATCAATTAGTAATATGGATTACTCGAGAATGCCTCTTACATATAAAATGGGATGGAAATTACAGGATCCAAATTTCACTTAAAAGTGCAGCTTTGAAAGAAAGAGGAGACTTTTGTGCCATCTATTATTTAGGAGTCCCAATCACAAAGCACGGCTTCTATCCTAGGCAACCCCACTGCATCCATTGCTCGTTAGTTTCCTCGTTGATTCAAGCCTGGGCTCTTTTCCTTGAAACTTCGTGGCTCCATAAAGCTTCAAGTAGTCCCCGAAGGTGTACTTCTCTGGGCACAGAACCTTCGGTGCTGGCAAGATGACGGCATCGGGATTGTAGAACAGGGGCATAGAGAGACGGCTCCCATCCTTCTCCACCATGACGCGGTGCAAGATGCTCTTGTACCACCCGTTGCTCAGCACCTTGAGTTGGTCCCCACTGTTGATGCGTCCATGACATTGTCGGACGGCCAGATCGGCACCCATTGCACATCATGGAGGAACTGAAGGCCGGAGACATGGTCATCCTGAAGCACCACTATGATCCCACACGCATTAGTGTGTTCCCTGAGCCCCTCCACTCTCTCGGGTTAGGGGCAATCTGAGTATTGAGCCACCTTTGTCCTCCCACACAACGGCCATCCGTCCCAGCATCTTTGACGTCAGTAAAGTCATGCACTTTCGGTTACAGAATACATACCTACATGCATATATATATGTATACAGCTGGAGTTGCATGACCCCAAGCGAGGAAATGCAGATGTTGCACAATTTCAGGCAACCTAGATCTAGACAAGACGCAAGCATCCGCACAAGGGCCACTAAAGTTGCATGCCCCAGGCAATTGGCCATCAAGGTTGTGCGACCCTAGGCAAGGTGATGCTGGTGCCACCCAACCCTAAGCAATCCCACGTTAGAGTTCCTCTTGCTCCTTCGAGCTACCTCGATGAATCCTAGATCTAAAGGTAAGAGACTATGAATGATGCAAAACCAAAGATTAAAAGAGAATTTTTAGTAAGTTTCTGAGGATAAGAAAGGAAACTGAAAAAAATTCATTAATCCTTAAAGGGAGCTTCCGGAGAATGTTGTAAAGACAAAGCAAGGATGTTCTGTCTTAAGCTTTGGGCTTTTGCTAATGCTAGCTTTGAGATAAGATGGTCCAAAATGTTTTTACCAAACACAACTGACTCAAATGACATGGAGAACCAAAGCAATTTTGTAAAGCTGCAAACTTGTGCCCGGGACTGATTTTCACTCGCCGAAGATCACTCCAGAGGTTCGGGAAGTCCTCAATGTTCAACTTTCGGCGGGGCCAGATGAAGAAGGGGCATTCCAAATCTGGATGAGATGTACCATTGGCAGTTTCTGACTCATAGAAACTTGCCTTTAGATTCTCCTCATAGTGGGCGTTGACAAAATGCTTCACGTAGAAAGATGTTGAAACGTCATGTCGGATATTTAGTAGGAACTAGCCAATGGCCAAGACATCTAACTGGTAAACAAATAGAATTCTCTTGGAAAGCTGCTCATTGAGAATCATCTACGATGCTTCATTTATTAAAGATGCAAAGGTTGCTGCAGTAATAGAGGAAAATGAATGGAGATGACCATCCCCAAGATAAAATAAATTGCTTGAAATCCAAGCTGCAGTTTGTGTTATCCTTCCACCAGTTGCAAAAGAAAAAGTGATTTTCCTGGGCGCTATCAAGGAAGATCTAACCAAAAATAGGCTTGGAAGCTGCAAAAGCCTCAGGGGACCAAAAATTCAGTGGCATAGACTCATTTGGTTCTGCCCTAATATCCCATAAGTTTGCGTTTATAGCTTGTCATATTAAACAAGCTACAACCAAAAGATAGAATGAAGTAGTGGAGTTCTATTAATGGTGTAGGTTTGCTCTGTAAGCAAGATGATGAATCTCGTGATCATCTGTTCTTTTATGTGTATTTTCTTTTCTCAAGGCAGGTTTGGGATAGTCATGGTTTTGCTGAATCTGAATAGACAAGCAGAGGTTGGCCATATGAGCTCTCTTGGGCTCTTCAATCCTTGAAGGGAAAAAGGTTAAAGATTGATTTGATAAAACTAGCATGGTATGCCACTATATATAGCATTTGGAAGGAGCAAGATATGGTTCTTCATGAGCAAAACACTCCTCATGAAACCAAGGTTTTGGGAGGCAATTTGCTTATAAATTAGAACTGCCTTTGAAGCTTTAATAAGTGTTGGAAGGAGAGCAGTAAAAGATGAAGTTAACAATCTATATTATGAATGGAGAATCCTGTATTAGATTGAAATCCAAGCCTCTGTGCCCTGTGTTTCCTCGTTCTTGAAGAAGTCCCCGTTTTTCCCCTCAGCTGATGTGAAATAAGGGACTCGGGCCATCAGGCCATTATGCGAGTGGATTTCTGGGCGTTGGGCTTAGTATTTAGCTTGGGAATTTCTTTTGGACATCGAGGTTCGATGATTTAGGTTTAAGGTCGGGCCTGCTGGCTCTTGAGTTTGTGAGGGTTATCTAGACCGATTCTGGGCTTGTTTTGGGATGGAGTCCTCCCATTTTCTGGGTTTTGGCCAATAAAGTAAAAGAGAATTCCCAACCAGCATTAGGAGTAATAGTAAAGGTGAATAACACAAATGATTCATGAACTTTGATTTAGTGTATAATGTAATCCATGAATTTTAAGTTTGCTCAATATGTTCATTGAACTTTAGTCCATTGTGCAATATCATTCATGAATTTTTTAATTTGTTTAATGTGGTCTCAAGACTTTAGTACATGTTCAATTTTGTCCTGAATTGTATGTACACGTTCAATATTTCAACTTGTGCAAAGAGATAAATTTTGAAGTGTTGGATAGTTCCAGTGAATTTTTCCTTAACTTTAAAACACATTTACAACCAACTAAATATTTAGAAAGATTAGGTTGTACAAGATCCCAAGTATGATTGATGAACAAGGAATTTAAAAATTCATCCGTCATGGTTGCTTTCTAACGTGGGTCAAGTAAGAATGGCCATAGAGTAGCACGTTGATGCCCCTTGGTGAAAGAGTGAGAGTGATTAAAAAAGATTTTGGATTTAGAAGTTCTAGATTTGTCATGAATCTGAATAGGATGAGTGGGAAGAAAAGAAACATAAGTATAGGAGCTTGACATAGAGGTAAAGAGGATATGCAGGTCTGTTGTGGGAGGAATTCAATCGAGAGAGAAGTTAGGTTGGGACATGGTAATTGGGGTCAGAGGGAGAGGCGATGAAGGGGAAAAGTAAATGGAAGCAGGTTGGTGGGCAAAAAAGAGGAGGGAAGCAGTTTAGGAGGTTAGGATAGAGAAGAGGAGAGGCGAAGGAGTTTGAGTAGGATAGGAGGAGAGAGTGCCAGAGGAGCGAGAAGGAAGAATAAATTGATTGAATGAAACCAAAAAACGAAGGGGCTGATACAAAGAGTTGAAGGATTATATAAAAAGGAAAAACTCCTCAAATCAAGCCAAGCATGACAACCTATAAAAGCACGATCACTTGACCGACCAAGATAACAATAGCTTTTGTGATTTGACGCGTACCCAAGACATATACATGGCATAAAATGGGTTGCTAACTTGTGAGAAACACAATTAATTAAACTAAAACTCAAAAAAAAAAAAAGTGGAAAGAATGAATGTCATAGACGACAGAATTGGGAAATCGGTTAATAGTGTAAATAGCATCAACCCAATCTAAAGAAAGCATATGAGCATAGATTAATAAGGATCAAGACATCGAGACTAAGTTTTTTGCATTCTTTGATGGGCCATTTTAAGATGATTCGCCTCCGTAATGAGTTTGTAAAAATTCAAATTTGGTGTTGCACAAATTTTCAATAAAACAATGGAAGTGATAAAAGTGTGTATGCACTACAAATTTAATTTTCTTAGGAAAGACTCAAGTAAACCGTGAGTACTCATCAATGGATAATACAAAAGATTTGAAACTAAAAATAGATAAAATTGCACTCATCTAGACATTAGATGAATTATAATCAAAGGAAAAGATGTACGATGAACAGCAAGCTCAAAAGGCAATTGGCAAGATTTGCCCATGAGACATGACTCACAAGATACTAATCTAGAACTAGAATTGCAAACATGACTCAAAATTGATCTATTAGGATGCCTAGCACAAGCATGCTAGTGAATGAATGAGTGAAGTAGAGGAAGCCACGATAGGGTGTGAGTGAAATGACATCAATAAGTTGGAAATTAAATAAAGACCATGAGAGGAGTTAGCTTGGAGGAGAGTTTTCTCAGTTCATTGATCCTTCAAAGAAAAGGACGAACCATTAAAATTGATAGCATAAGAACTTTGCATCCAAATTAAGTAACTAAGAGGAGATTGCAAGCAAGATTAGGGACATGATTATGAGATAACAACAAAGATTGAGGACAAGTATGCAAAGTGAAAAGACACGAATGGTTATGAATTTGACAATGACAACATTGCACATTTTCATATAGTTCAAAGACTAGATTGAATATGTATAAAAAATTCAAGGATCACATTGAACAAATTAAAAGCTTAGGGATGGCATTGCATATTTGATCAAAATTTAGGGACCACATTAGGCAAATTAAAAGTTTATGTACGACATTGCATGTTGGACTAAACTTTAGATACAATTTGTTTCATTATTCATTGTAAAAAGAATTTACCATTTAATAGGCAATAAACGACCATCGCCAACTAAGAATTTTGTCAAATTATAAAACGATTTAAGATTCAGGATTTTACCAATGTCACTAATCGTGTGTGCCACCGCTTCACTATAATGATATCACACTGGATCAAAAATATCTCCTACCAACAAAGCTGAGATGGAGTTTGAGAGATCAATGGTGGTGAAGGGGTGGTTCAATCGATGTCGACATAGTCACGCGGTGTGTCTTATCCCGCTATAGATATGATAAATAAGATAAGGCCTAAATCTGAGAAGAACTCCCTACGTGAATGGGGAAATACAGGGGTTCAAACTACCACGAGACTGACTAGAGGAGGTGGTGGAACAATTGGTATAAGGGGCTAGTAATGATTACAGACTGAGCTGATCATAGGAGGATTGAAAACCTGATTGATCACGCAAGAACCATCTACCTTGTTTGGTATGGGAAAATGTGTATCTAATGTTTGCTTTTCTTGAAAATCATTCAAATAGTGGTAAAAAAAAACTATTCTTAATCAATTTTAAAATTCAGTAATTAAAATTATGACCTTTATTGTTAATTTCTTATATTGCATGAGAAATGAAAATTAACCACGCGTGACGCATAAAAACTAGCTTACTTATGTCTATTTCAAGCATTAGCACTCTAAAAAAAATAAAAAACCATTATTGTTGTACTTTATTTTTTGGAAATGTCGTTTTATTTTTTGGAAATGTCGTGGTGTTAGGTACGAAAGCAGTCGATCCATCAGAGGCATTAGACAACACAAACTCCATGTATAGCCCACTCGTTTAAAAAATTTAGATGGAAAAAGCTTATGTGGCGATGCACGTAGGGAAGAATTTGTTAGATAATTGCATATCGCGCAATCATCGGATTTATCTTATCCCCTTGTAGAAATTATATTCATGATGGTGGATATAAAAGAGAACTAATTAGAGAGCGGATGGATTTGGCCCTACCTTTTGAAAATGGTTAATAGATTAATTGTGTCATGTTGGGTTGGGCGGCCAAAAACGATTTTTTTCCCAGGTCCGGTCATGGCTTAAGTGATCGTCCATAATGAAAAATTGTGAAATTAATATAAAACATCGGATTTTCAATGAAAATTAAAGATCACTCGTTAACATGTCATGTGACGATGTGTGTTGCAAAAAGGAAAGCGTCCTTTCACAATATTATGAAAACAAGCCGGGAATTCCGTGAAACAATCGCGTGATTTCACCGTACCTGGCGACCCCTCTTTCGCCTGTCTGCGCCACCAGCAGCAGCAGCAGAACCACCTCGTTCCGCTTGTGGCGTGGGTCAAACCAAGGTCTCCACCCACTGCCGCCATGGGCGGTGGGGCTCGTCCTTGCTAAAATAGTCAACGACGGAGATCAAATATTTTTCAACTTGGGACTAATCGCACGACCATAAGGGCCAGATAGTTCCAACACGACTTTTTATATTTGGAATCAACATCGTAAGTGACATGAAAAGCGTACAAATAGCTAAGGTGCTTCGTGACAAAGAAAACTCATCTAGGTATGGTTTATCTCGAGGATCTTGTCGCTAAATTTGTACCATTTATATCATATTATTTGATAAATATTCCAAGACATATTGTCATAAATTGATGTGAGAAACTTCTTAATCTGCAGTTACTTGCATATTCATTTGATAAAAGATGCAAAGCCCTAATTAGTTGGATAAAAGTTGAGAACTTATAAATTCCTAATTAGTTGCCGCCCAATCGTCATAATTCTTTGCATTTTTTTCCATCAAAGAGTCTTCAGCATTCTTCTCATGTTCCACCCCTGGCTTAACCCGTTGGCAGATATTCATCGATTTTATACTTGCTAATCCTAAAATGACGTCTCGGAATTAAATTCCTAGATATGCATCCACATCTTCCCCGAAAAAAAATTGGGTTCTTAAATTGACAAAATATCCAGTCAAATGACTACATCCGATTTTAAGACATGCTTGTAAGGTTTTTTTCCCCAAAAAAACTGATTCTTTTAAATTCCTCAGTTGGATTTTCTAGAATGATAAAAGAATCTCTTGAGAGAATAAGTTAAAGATATTGGTACATTTTTTATCCAAAAATAATTGGTCATTACGAGAATTTTTGTCGACAGTCATGTGCATCGATGACCATGAACGCAGCCGTCGGTATACAGTGATGACTGATCAATGATTGAGATTGGTGTAAATTTAAGTAAGTATCGAGTACAGAATTTGAGGACGATGAAGATGCCGATTGATAATTGAATCGAGCGAAAGCTTAAGCATTATAAGCGTTCAAAGAGCAAGATAACGTGCAATCATGGAGAGTGGAATTATGGAGATCAGTCGAGTCCACTGTGCAACTAAAGAGTTACACCTACTTACGGATGAAGTCAATGTGCAATCACGGAATTTGCTCATGGAGCCTAAGATTCTGGAGATGCATTTGTGACCTTTGATTTGACTATTGACCTCTTAGGAGCAGTTACGTTTTGTAATAGGTTATATAAGCTGTGTTGAATTAATATAGAGGAGATACATCATCATCAGTACAAATTATGTATGTTTCGATTTATCAATTCAACTCTTCATCCTGCATTTACTTTCTTCTAGAGTAACTAGTTCTAGTTTTTGGTTACACGTGCTACTTTCCATCCGAATTGCCACGGAACTCGATCCGATAGAAAACCAAAGATTATATTTTCGTGAAGGGATTTCGTTGAGAGGATGGATTGATCACATGTGCATGGCCTCCATGTAGCCAAATGAAGGATGATGCTGACATAATTTTATTGGCATTAATCTTATGCAACCACAAGAGCCGAAGTAACGTAGCCTGACGAATACATATGATATAGTCTTTGTCCCTTCCAATAAGAGGGATCACCAGCTGTGTTTTGAAGGGAAAAGAAAAATGCAATCAAGCCGTTCTTATTCTTCAACTCGCTATCATACCGAATTAAACTTAATTTTGCTACGAACTTAAATCTCTATGTACCTATTTTCGGTTGTCATGGTGTCATTAGGCGACTGATGACATGCTTTTTTACTTATCCAATCAGATTCTCTTCCCTTTTGATGAACACTAATGAATTTTCTCCCGTGGCGGGTCCTGTCTTGCCGTCATTCGTGGCTTCGTTTGTGCTCTTGTTTCGTTCTAGTTTTGAGGTTGCACGTGGCTCTGACTAAATTGCGTTACGAGGCAGCTTCGCCCTTATTCCTCAGAAGTGCACTCCAAGTGCCGATCTCTTCCCTGATGAAAGGGAGAAATTAAGTATAGGGCGAAAGAAGGTACGACATCCCCAGATGCAACGAACGCAAGGCTGAACGGTGAAGCTCCTCTACCGGGGTTTCAGTTTCACCCCCACAAGCAAAAAAAAAAAAAAAAAAAGACCAAATTACTAGACAATACATTCATTTGATAATGTAATTAATGAGTTCTCGCATGAAATATTTCTTCCATTTATTTGATATTTTTTAAAGATATTATTGCTAAGATAAATGAGAAATTAGCTTCTTTTTTTTCCTTCTCTCATCAAAACTGATACAAATTAAATTAAATGACCTCCGCCATCTCCCCGCGCTGGGTCACTCACAAAATGTAACTCCTGGCCCGCAAGATTAGATTTGATGCCAAATTTTCTAACAGTACCATTGACTATGACCTACTTTTGACTTTCACCATCGGAAAAAGCAAGATTTGAGACCCTGCGCCATCCTAGCCCACAACGTAGATTGGATTGAAGTTTCCCTTTCTCATGACCTTCCGATTGCTTTTAGCAAAAATAGAAAAACGCAAATAGGAATCGATCCTTTTGCGATAAGTTCCAGTGACATATACCTTGGAGAGTTCGCCGAGCTGAAAGTCTGTAGCGGTGGCGACCTCCTACCCCCACTCCTGCCTTTTGGCTTGCCTCAATAAAGTGCCAACGAAATGAGCTTGTGTTACTCACTTAATCACAAAAGAATCTTAGCTTTTGCTCATCGAAAAAGGAGACGTTTATCCACTAATTAAGAGCATGAACCACAGAACAAAAAAAACAAAAAACACGCATGCCCGGTACGCGCGGGACATCTACCGCCCCACTTTGTTTATTCTTGGGTCCCGTTAAAAAGCTCCGAGAAAGGTTGGCTCTGAGGCGGGCCCGAAGCGGGTGACATAAATGATTCAACACTGAGCAGCTTTATCGTACCCAAGTGGGAACGCAGCCCTCAATTAGCAAGAATTTTGAACAGCCATTTCCTTTTATTTTTTTCCAATGCCCTAGTCTTTGTTTTCAACCTTAACATAATAGGAGATAAGTGCGAATTTTGTTATGTTGGTTTTGATTTTTGCTAAAAGCAAATGAGATTTTATGCATTACCAGAAACTGCATAATGACTGTGGGACAATTACCGATTTCATATTGCAAGTTCATGAATTAATGGTGAAATTGGGGAGAGATGGACAAAAAAAAAAAAAAACACATTTCTTTGCTTTCGAGACCTAACTAGATTGAGTTTGTGCTCTATCGAATTCACACACTATCGAGATCATGAGAAATTAAATCAAATAAATGCCTTGCTCGGAGAGGTTTAGACATTTTTGTGGAAAAGATGAAGACTGCTCCGTTATTTATGTCCTTGTCATGACTATACACTCGGATTATAACCTCATTGTTGCATTCAACAGTCGTCGTATACTTCTTTTTTTCACAAACTCTGCTTGTGTATAGCCCCCAAAATCAAAATACATGAGCAAGAGAAGACCTTGAACTTCCTTTTTCTTGAAGCTTCCAATTTTTAACGATAAATTATGCAAGAGTTACATTCTTATGACGATGCACACAACATGCAGACACTAAAATGGCCCTTCCGTCCAAACATAGTTATACAGTGAAACTGAAATTTGACCCTGAAACTTATCACACAGCACATTCCACAAACACAACAAAACTTTATACGAACGTGAACACGGAAACGATCTCTTTCGCCTACACTCGGTCCTTTCCTTACTTGTGACGTGTCTGTCGGTAGCACAATATTTAGTAGTCGGTACTGAATGGCTTGAAGGACTTGAGGTCGAGAGATACATTGGCGACAGAGCCAGCGGCGGCAGCAATGGTGATAATAAGGCAAGCCACACTTAAAATCTGGAGGAATACCCACTTGGTGCTCCACTTGGGTATTTTCTTCTGCTTGCTATACATCTCGATCGGGAAAAAGACCGTGAGGGGCCAAAAACCTAGCGCTCCGAGCAGCCCAACTATGTCGTTGAAGAAGGGGAGGAGCATGGAGATGAAGCTGGTCCCGATCACGAAGACCGTCCTCCAGACCAACTGGAAGGGTTTGAGCTCGTAAGGGCTGCACCCGGGGATGCGGATTTCGATCTTCCTCTCGATGAACTGGCTGTTGGGAAATTTCTCATCCAAGGTCTTCTCAACATAGGCGAATAGGGGTTGGCAGTTGAATTGGTACGCGCAGACGAGGTGGATCACGATTGCGGCGTTTGCAATGTCGACCATCCAGTATGGTTTGTAGAAGCTGAACCCAGTGAGGAGGTTTTTGGGTGCCATATCCCCAAAGGCTGCGTAGCCCATGCACCCACAGATCATGTAGAAAAGGGCTGTGGCTGCTATGCTGATAAGACTCGCCTTCTTCATCGTCTTTGATTCAGATGGAGAGGACCGGATGGTGTCCTAAAACAAATATAAACTCATCATGTCAATGATTTCAATTCATCAGAACTATTAACCATAACTAGTACTTTCTTGTGTCATGCATTTGAGAGAGCTCTGGTCACCTGAACTTCAAAGAGGATGAGGAAGTACGAATGGGCAAAGGCGATGTCACTAAGAGCCTGGAAGTTCCTCCATATTTTCTGCGTTGAGGTCAAGGCCCCGATGTTGATTCCAGTGAGACTTCCCTTAATTTTCCCTGTCTCTGAAGATAAAACAAACCAGAAGAGAACACTAAATCAGAACTTCATAACTCGACTCGGTTCTATCACCAATGGAGATAGAAACATAAATAGAGCAGTCTAGCAAGAAAAAATTTCATGTACCTGCAAGTTTGGCAATACTGAGGCCAAGTTCAATGATGGTGTAGGTAAAGGACATGAAGGCGGCGCCGATCCACAGCCACCACAGCCGATCGAAATTGGGGATCTGAGATAAAATGATTTCAACGAAGCCAAACGCAATCATGTAAGGATTGCTGTTGATGTGACGCGGGTCCTTCTCACCTTTCTCGTGGAAGCAATTGGACCTCTTGGTAGCCCTGCAATGACCATGGAAGCCAATAAAATCAAACTCACGTAACTTTTGACACCATCGATATAGCAATCACTAGAATTCTCACTGCATATATACTCACATCATGCTGGTGGAAGATGCAATGGTGTAACCAATGGCAACCCCAAAGAGGTTCACGTATAGAACCAGCTCAAAAAGCTTGATTTTGAAGCTACCTGGAGAATTCAATCAAAGAGAAGATTTTAGCACCCAACACAACATGATTGGACTTGACTCGGACATTAGTATGTGAATATGAACATGAACACACATACAAATGTGACATACCAAGATTGTCATGGACAGCACCCATGTAGGCGTAGTTATGCTTGCTGGTGGCGGGGTCGCCGGAGCGATAACAGGTGGTGAGGAGGGTGGAGGTGTAGTAAGTGACAAAGGCAAATAGGAGCATGATGGTCGGGCCGGCAATCCAGCCAAGCTGCGCGATGGCCCAAGCCAGGGACGGCCCTCCAGATGCGATCAGTACTGTGATTATGAGAGGGCTCGCTGTCCATACCGTCCCTGCATTCATTCACACACAAGCCAAGAAAATATTCAGTGCGTCTTGTGTGCCAAAGTGACAAACCAGAAGGACTGTGATCACCGCCCCCTCTCTCCCCCACCGAGCCTTCGGCTGATCGACGAACCATCGCGCCCGACCGACAAACTACGCGACGGCGGAGGCGGAGGCTGCGCGGTGGTTCGTTGGACGAGGGCTCGGTCGTGACTCGGAGGGGCAGAGAGAGAGAGAGAGAGAGAGAGAGAGAGAGAGAGAGAGAGAGAGAGAGAGAGAGAGGGTACAGCCGGGACCTCTCCGGAGAACCCGTTGTATGACAGGTTCAGCGTCCCCAAGAGGCTCCTGAGCTTCGCGAGCGCTTCGGGGAGCGACCCACTGAGCGAGTTGGAGGACAGGCCCAAGTGGGGCGAGGTTGCGGAGGTTCTTGATCTGGGTCGGGATCGGACCGGAGGGCGAGTTTAGGGAGAGTTCGAGAGAGACGAGTGAGGTCGCATTGAAGAGGCGGGAGGGGATGGGCTTGGAGAAGTCACTGCCGGCGAGGTTGAGCCGTCTGAGCGAGCCGAGGAGGCCGAGCTCGGAGGGGATGTAGCCGAAGAGGTTCTTGCCAGCGAGGAAGAGGGACGCGATCAGGCCACAAGGGCAAGCGACGCCGGAGCCGGAGGGGCGGCGCGGTGGTTCGTCGGTCCTCCGAAGGCTCGGTGGAAGAGAGAGGAGAGAAGAGAAAGAGAGCGTGCGGGGGAGGGGAGAGAGAAGAGAGAGAGAGGAGAGAATAAAGAGGGGACGCCTACTTCGACAAGTTGGGCCCCATACGAGACGAGCAAACCTGAAGTGATTGCGTCCCCAGACGACATTCTTACTTCCTTTTTATTTTACTCCCTTAAAATGAAGAGAAAAACAAAAGTACCTGTGCGTTTGGGACGACGGTGGTCATCAAAGCATTCGGAGCCACCTTCTGGGGGGACATTAATGCATTCATGGAAGACCTGGTTGTTCGGATTCTCCATGCGCGGGGGAGAGGGGGAGGGGGGCAGGGAGAGAGAGAGTTGGACATTGGAATTGAGAAGGAGTGAGGATGTGGTTAGACTCGCTAGCAGAGTTGCTGGAATGAATGAGGATGGCAGTAGTTGGGGTTATATACGGAGCTAAAAAACGACGCGGTGAAGGAGGTATTATGTCAAGCGTGTAAGAGGGGACTCGCCGAAGTGTTTTAAAACTTCTGCTTCAGAGTCTACCAGTTCGATTTGCACCAGCGCGGGGCCTGCCCAATATAACCTTGTTCAATCTGCACAGCGCCGTGGCCGCCCAATCTAACCTTAGATACAACGTTTCTCAGAGTTTTTTTAGCGAGACCCAAAAATAAATGAAAGGGATGGCTCATGTTACATGGTTCACTCAACTGTTTTTTCTTTTCCTAATTAAACTTTAGAACATTTGGCAATAATACCTCTAAAATCTCACAAGATCTTTTTGTTATTAAGTGAATATAAACGAACTCGGGTGGCAGTTTTTGGAGAGGCAAGCTGTGGGGTCACTGGGACACACAAAATGGCAAAGGGTCAGTGGGATACACAAACTGCCAAAAAGGCCAAAAGGTGTGCCCGGGCCACTCATGCGACGCAATGTGTGAGGGGAGGGAGACGGATAAGAGAAAGAGGAGAGACAGCGTCAGGCCAAAAGGTATAGCGGTCCACTCACGCGACGCCATGTATGGGGGAGGGAGACGGATAAGAGAAAGAGGAGAGAGAGCGTCAAAGAGATTGACGCTCTCTCTCCTCTTTCTCTTATTGCTGACATGGATTGTAAAACCCAGCCAATATTTTCTCTTCTTCTCTGTCTCCCTCCCCCGATACGTGGCGCCGCGTGGGGTCACTGTGAGGTCCCCTGGACATTTTGGCAAGATGCGGGTAGGAGGCGAGAAAAGTCATGAGCAAAAGATTATATATGCTTTTGGCATATAAAGTTCAGATTTTTGGTATGCCCCACGACATAAATCCACCTTCTTTAACAATAATCATCATCATTAAGACAACTCGTTTATCAGGCTTAAATATCATTTCCTCCACCCCCCTCCTCGAAGCGACTCTTATAGACATAGAATCGGATAAGGGTTCTCCTTACACTCTTTGATTATCTCTCCAAGCAGACTAAATTCAAAGCTTGACTAAATTGTGGAGTACTTCACTGGTCCCGTGATTCAAAAGCTGGTCCCAATCCTTTCAGATTCCAAAAAAGTACATAAGGATTGAAATCGATCCATTTTAAATATATTATTTTGTCAGCAACAATCAATTTGCAGTTTCATAGCATGCTTTTTCTGGATGGTGACATTTTTGCTCATCTTGGAGATATGCGAGGCCATCGTTTTGCTAAGCTTAAGAAGATGTTACCAATGATCTTTGGGCCAACTCCAAAAGCTTGATCATCAGCTCCATTTTTATTGATATATGTCCGATTTTTAAAAGACATTCGATGGAAAGCTTTTGTTTTATTTTATTTAATTTTGTGTTGCCCAATATGCCGATCCCACGTAAGAAAGATGTATGAATGCGAGATTCATAAATGGAAAAAAAAAAAAAAAGCGAGTACAAGACGGCCATGTAAAGATATATGCCTAATCACGGATTATTTAACAAGCAATCTTTTATTAGTAATAAATTTGTAAATAGAATAATTGGTCATTCTTCTTGTTTCTGGGTCGAATCACATGAGTTACTTCTATTTATCTTCAAATAAAGTCTCTTTACTCTGGTCGGAGTAAGTCTCTTTTCAATTCCTTCGAGTCATTTAAACTGTACCTCAGGGAGACTGGAATTATGGAGATTAGTCGAGTCCACTGCACAACCGAAGAGTTATTGTAATTATTCCATTACACGTACGAAGTGCTTTTACTGAGATTAATGATATGATGAGATCTCATCTGGCTATTTGACTAAGTAAAAAGCATCGGTGGATCAGATGGTGAAGCTCGTCTCCTCCTTGAATGCTAGTCCATCGTCGACGTCTCCTCCTATGAATTAGGCTAATAAAAAATTATATTGAGGCCATTTTTGCTCGCAATTTAAATGTGGAAATCAAAATTAGGTGATGCTATCTCGGAAAGTCGTGAAAAATGGAAACGTCAATCCAATCTATGTTGTGGGTTCGTTTCCTCCTTAAATCGCGAGTCCATCACCGATGTCGTTTAAGTTAGCTTAATAAAGTATTATATGGAGGTCATTTTTGCTCATGATTTAAATGTGAAAACCAACGTTAGGTTATGCTTTCTCAAAAAGTCGTGAGAAAGGTAAACCTTAATCCAATCTATGTTGTGGGTTCATCTCCTCCTTGAGGTCATGTTTGCTCACAATTTATCTGTGGAAGCCAACATCAGGTTATGCTTTCTCGGAAAGTCGTGAGAAAGGGGAACTTCAGTCCAATCTACCCCGTGGGTTCGTCTCCTCCTTGAATTGCGAGTCCATCATCCACGTCTCCTCCTTTAAGTTAGCCTAATAAAATATTACAGGTAATCTTTGCTCGCAATTAGAAGGTGGGAACCGACATTAGGTCATGCTTTCTCGGGAAAGCAGTGAAAATGGAAAACTTCAATCTAGTCTACGTTGTAGGTTCATCTCCTCTTGGAATCGCGAATCCATCATCGACATCTCCTCCTTTAAGTTAGCCTGATGAAATATTATATTCAGAGTAGCTCACAATTTAAAGGTGGAGGCCAACGTCAGGTCATGCTTCCTCGTAAACCCGTGAGAAAGGAAACTTCAATCAAATCTGCGTTGGGTGTTCGGAAGGCACGGAATCTTCAATCCTGCCTTTTTCCGATAAAGTCAAAAAATGT
Source organism: Eucalyptus leucophloia subsp. euroa (assembly GCA_017140325.1). Taxonomy (NCBI): domain Eukaryota; kingdom Viridiplantae; phylum Streptophyta; class Magnoliopsida; order Myrtales; family Myrtaceae; genus Eucalyptus; species Eucalyptus leucophloia. The sequence goes on from CM029470.1 coordinate 53,590,383, forward strand.
CATCTTGAATGGCACTATTAGAAAATGTCGACTTACTCCTCCTGGCACTTTTTTCCCGGTAGGTGCAGCGTTACCTTGTGGTGGTGAGACATTATGGGGACAAGGCGGAGGTCCTTTAATTTATTGAGTATCAGTTGGACAAGAGGGAGAAAAAAAATTAATTTCTCATTTATCTTAGGAATAATATCTTAAAAAATATTAGATAAAAGGAAAGAAACATTTCATGCGAGAACTCATTAATTACATTATCAAATGAATGTATCGTCTGGTATTTTGATGATATGTCATTTTTGTTTGCGGGGTGAAATCAAAACCCCGGCAAAGGAGCTTCATCGTCCGGCCTTGCGCTCCCTGCATGTGGGGTTGTCGTGCCCTCTTTCGCCCTATGGTTGATATCTCTCTTTTATCAGGGAACAGATCACCATTGGGTGTGCCCTTTTGAGGATTAGGGGAAGCATCTTTGTAAAGCAAGCGATCAGTTCAAAGTTCAAAGTCAAGAGGTTTGACTATTGGCTTATATCGGCTAATATCGAACCAGGTACAGAAAGGTGGGAAAGAGATTCGATTTTAAGCCAGTGTAGCAACCACAGATGACTTTTTTAAAAGCCCTAGATGCTGAAGCTGAAGCGTTTTGTCCCATTTCCCGTGTGCACTTCAAAACAGGCGCAAAATGGGAGCAACCCCTTAGAATAAACAAAGCCAACGATAATGGAAAGAGTGGACCCGACATTGGAAAAAATTCAATGGTCTTCATAAAAAGCGAAAACAGTTCCGTCGGTTAAAGGAAAAAAAAAAGCATGTCATCAGTCATCTAATGATACCGCGACAATGGGCATCACACAGAGATCCAAGTCTCTAGCAAAATCAAGTTTAATTAGGTATGCGTATGATAGAGAGTTGAAGAATGACAAAGGCTTGATTGCAGTTTTTCCCCTTCAAAAGACGGTTCGTGATTTAATCACTATTTTCGAAAGGACAAAGACTATCACGTGTTGCTGTTCGTCTGGCTACATTGCTTCGGTTCTAGTCGTTGCATTAGATTAATGCCAAAAAATTATGTCGGCGTCATTATTCACTGGGCGACGTGGAGACCATACCCATCTGATCGATCCATCCTCCAAACAAATTTCCTTTCGCCAAAAGATAATATTTGGTTTTCTATCGAATCGTGTTCCGTGGCAATTCGGACAGGAAGTGGCACGCGTAACCAAGAACTAGAACTAATTACTCTAGAACAAAGTTAAAATGCAGGAACTAGAAAATTAAGTCGATGAATTGAAAGATACATAATTCGAATTGATGATCTTGTGTCCCTTGCACAAATAATTCAACACGTCTTATATAACCCTATTGCAAGACGTAACTGCTCCTCCTAAGCGGTCAATATTCAAATTAAAGGTTACAAACCACAACTCCACGATCTTAGGCTCCATGAACAAATTCCATGATCACACATTAACTTTTTCCATATGCGGCGGTGAAATCAAAAAACACACTCCCACAACGTAGGCATACAAAACTTGATTCGGTTTTCAAATAGCATGTCGTGAAATCTTCATCTTTGTGGTCTTGGGTTCAAATCTTATTGGAAGCACTCCAGAAGTAAAATTCGGAGTGCAGTAAGCTGATGTTGGGAGTGCCTCCTTTAATATCACTTGGACTGGTGGACCAATCTAAATGCACAAAAACTGGTCAGGACACTATTTTAACACTAAAACCGAAAAAGAAAACGAAAGGAAGAAGCTTCAACTACATTTTTGGTCTCTCTCTCTCTCTCTTTTCCTTTCTTTTAACGGGTGGTGGCAACAACGGGAAGAAAAATGAAAGATGGTAACAAAAACTGATTTGGAAAAGTCCAGAAAATTGTCAAAATTTTTACAAAGATTGGAGTAAGTTATCATATGGATTTGTAACTGTAAGTCGGTTTCAAGTGCCAAGCCTTTCTGTAACAGAGCATCAGGGCCACAGGCCCATTCAAATGAGACCGAGAGCGCTTTGCCTAGGTCCATGAATCAAACGGAACCATATAGCATCGGCAAAACAGAACAATCAATGCCATTTCTTCGTTAGATGGTTGCCTTGGTTGATCTCACATGAACCGCGATGCAGTTAACAGAGTCTCGAGATAAATTTAGGCAATATAGTACAGAATGACTTGAAATTCGTTACGGCAGCTGAGCATAATTGTAAGAACTCAACTTCAGCATGGAATAAAAGTTGAAATTTTGAGTTAGCAAGAATTAAGAGCTTGTAGCTCTGAGTAATATGAACTTCAGTTTATGTTTGACATCACAAGTTCGGATATGCAGGATAACAATTAACTTTTCATGCTGATGTATTTTAACCTCATCCTGGATATCAAAAATCCCAAATTATGCCTACTGCTATTCATTTTACCTTAAACTCGTTATTTTTATTTTATTTAAGCTACATGGGTGCCAAGTCAATATTGTTTGCTTTCCAGCGTCCATGTAGTCAGATCTTTTAACAGTTTCTAGTAACAAAACTTTAATGGGAGTAAATATATTTTATAGATATAAGTTTGAGATTTTTGTTATCAGTGAACATGGTATAGGACTTTTGCCCTTTATTTTTGTGGCTAAACAACAAATGCTGCAACTGAGTCTGCAAAATTAACGGGATGATTCTTTTGTTCTTTTTGATACTTCTATAAAAATTTGATGATTTAGTAGAATAGTGTAGATCTAATTTCACTTTTCTTTTTCTTGGTAAATAATTTAACTTTCCTTTGGCACAAGTGAAACGATGCTTAACATTTCGACCAATAGTTGGATAATATGCAAGGACAATAATTCATTCAACAGAATACTATTTAGCTCATGACAGTAATTAGTTATATCTACAAATTACGCGTTTGCTTCAACTGGTATATAGGATATCATTCAACATAGCATTATTTTGCTTTCGAATAAAATAATAATAATACTATTTTGAGAAAAAATATTTAAAAAATCTTAAATGAATTACATTTTTTCCAATTCAGACATAAATATTTTAAGTTTGCTAATTGAGTTTTTAATATTTTCATATTTTACCAGATGAGTCCATCTAACTAATTTTAGTTAAAAACCACTAACATAAACCTCGGCCATCTTACATGGCACATCCAATGGTCAAATTTTTTAAAAATATTTTAGCATTTTTTTTAATTTATTTATTTCTTCTTCTTCTTCTTCTTTCATTCTTTTCCATTTTTTCCAAGCCCAGCAAGGGTCGCGTGGCCAACCCTAGCTGTGAAGCCCTCATCGAACTTGGCAGAAAATTAAAAAAAAAAAAGGAAAAGAAAGAAGAAAAGAAAAAATAATAATAAAAAAAAGAAATTCAATCTTTTTAAAAAAATTATAAAAAAAGTGTCTACACGGCATGGATTGTCCAATGAGACATCATAAGTATCCATGTTAGCAATTTTCAATTAAAATTGACCACATGGGCTCAATTGACAAAACTTGAAAATGTTTAAAACTTATTTGACACAAATGAAAGGTTCACTATCGAATCATAAAAGAGTAATAGGTTTAGGATTTTTTGGATAATTTTCCCTACTACTTTGCCGGTTAGTAGGCGAGAAAATTTTGAAGGAAGAGAAGGCAACTTTGGTGTTGTTGATTAAAAGAGTCCTTTATGTGGTACGCATATTGTGTCGGTTCTAGGTATCTCTAACAGATAATAAGAGGCTAAAAGATCTTGAGATCATTGGCATTCACTTCTCGGTAAGCTCTACAAGGATCAACTGTCAAGTCCCCGATAGGAATACTCAAGTGACATCACAAGCTAACTAGTAGTCTTATGAAATTACTCAAGGAGACTTTAGTACCATCTCTTATTACTTTCTCCTTATTTACTAGTCACAGCCACAAAACTCAGCTTCTATCCTAGGCAGCCCCACTGCATCCATTGCTCATCAGTTTCCTCATTGATTTAAGCCTTGGCTCTTTCCCTTGAAACTTTACGGCTGCATAGAGCTTCAAGTAGTCCTCGAAGGCGTACTTCTCCGGGTACAGGAGCTTTGTCACTGGCAAGATGATGGCATCATCCACGGGATTGTAGAACGTGGCCACAGAGAGCCGGCTCCCATTCTTCTCAGCCATGACACGGTGCAAAACACTCTTGTACTACCCGTTGCTCACCACCTCGAGTTGATCCCTGGTGTTGATGCATATGCTGGCATAGTTGGACCACGGGATCGGCACCTATTGCCCCTCATGGAGGAACTCAAGACTCGAGACTCGGTCATCCTGAAGCATCACTATGATCCCACCTGCATCGGTGTGCTCCTAGAGCCCCCGCAATCTTTCAGTGTAGGGGCATTCCGGGTGTTTCTCCACCTTCGTCCCCACAGAAGGCCCATTTCACCCTGAGAATGCCCTCTTTATGTGGTCCTTGTCTAGGCCAAGGTTCTCACAGATGAGCTCTGAGAGCTTCTCTGCTAGCTTTGTCACCTGAGCAATGTACTCATCCATTACTGCCCTAAAAGAATATTATTGTAGAGAGTATTTAGTCAGTCACCGGCTAAACATTATAGATACTAAGGCAGGTGGACTAAATTGGTCTCCAATGCAATATGACGAACTCTAAGCGGTTAATCTGCCAAATCACCTTTCAAACCAGTTTAGTATACCGGGCTTAGTCTCTTTATTGATCACTTAGTCACTATAGCAAGGTTGGATAATGAAAGTTCTCAAATGATCAGGAGCTGTAAACTTGCGATTGGGACTAATTTTCTCACGCACCGAAATCGTTCGAGAGTTTTGGGAAGTCCTCGATGTTCGACTTCGAGCAGTGCCAGAGGAAGAAGGGCCATTCCCAATCTAGATCAGGTGTAGTACTATTGGCATGTTCCAAGCATTTGGCAATTTCTGACATAGAGAAACTTGCCTTCAAATTCTCCTCATAGTGGGTGTTGACAAAACGCTTCACTTTCTCCATCTGTTCAGGGTCAACCCCATGGTTCTTAATCTGCAAGAAAAGCATCATCATCATAATCATTTCTTGAGATGAGAGTGAATTGGGTTGATAAAAAAGATTGAAATTCCTCGATGATGATGATGAATCACAAACTATTACCTTGAAGCAACCCCATTTCTCACAAGAATGCTGAAGTATTGCCATTGTTTTGCTCCTATTCTCACCACCAAGCTCACTCAAATCTATCATAGGAATCTCCATGATTTCGCTTCCTCTTTTCTTTACCTCCGAACTCTCTGTGACACGTTTATTGAGATGGTTGATGGACCGGTCATACACATATAGGTTTAGAGATGGGGGAAGTTCAATGAATTTTTCGCCTACAATTTTTGAGACTTCTAGGGGAAAGATAAGGAAAAGAAAAGGGTCAGGGCTGGGAAAAATACTGGGCGTCATCGTCGTACACAAGAGTGATTTTGATAGAAAGGCAGGTGGCTAGTCAAGAGCTGATCACCTAAAGCAACATGCCTGGCTAGATTCTAGGAAAAAGACTCATCTAAGTGATCTTAGGAAAAAAATTGAGTTATGATCCAAATCCCGCTTTAATGACAAAAAGGCTTTAGCAAATAGATAGATCATGAACTTCTTTCTCATGTCTATCATAAAGAAAAACACAGTGTGGTCTTCTTTAGGGTTGTTGGGGACCAGTTCATTCAATCGAAGCATAGGGCTCACTTATTCGGTATTCATGCTTCGGTGTTCCAACCCCTCAATTGACCTTCTTTCTTCAGTTGGTTCAGCCCAATTTAATCCAACAACAATGAACTACATCAATCGTTAAAGAGCCCAACATAACTAGGTTAAGAGATAATTGAGTATGCCACGGATTATTAGGATATCGGATATGCCTTGAAGATGGACCATTATGCTATGACCAATGCCCTAAACTCTAGCTGGTCGTATCTATGTGAGTTTGTGTGTTCTATGTCTTGTAAAATAAGCACTCTTCTTTTCGGGAAAGTATCAAGGAAAGCTCCACTCTGTTACAAAGTTCACCAAAAAGGTCAGATTTGCATCAAAATAGGAGTTCCCAAGTATTATGTCCACTATGAGTGAAATTAATCAAATGGGACCTCATGCAAATCAATCAAGTGGTCGAGATATCTGTTTGGAATGTTTGGTGTCGATTACAATCAAGACTTTTCTTCTCCTTCTTCTTTTCATATTTTCTAACAGATTTATCAGGATTTCACATAATGAGTCAGATCTATAGCAAATCAGGAGCTACCAAGTGTCATGTCAATGTGAGTTTGTTTTTCATCTTCCACCCATTGTTTATGTTGGATTTCAAAAGAGCTAGTAGACTAGACAATGATTGAACATTGTCGCGACCTCTTTTTCGACGCCCAATCGGGGCAAGCGCCTTCAAAGGCTAATGGTTTGGCTATGTTTATTAGGCTTAGCCTGGACTCTCTCAAGTCCACCAATTAGTCCAAGTTTTTAACTTATTAGTTAATTTTAAAACGGAGTTGCCACTAATCAGTTTAGGATGGGTCGATTAAAACCTAAGTATCGGAGAAATACTTTGCATTTCCTGCGCAACTAAAGAAATTAAGATCGGGATTTGATTATATTAGTTAATCACTAATGCCCTTTCAGTACCTAATCTTGTTTAAAACCTAAGGCTTTTTGGATTTTTGAGGGATTTTCCATGCATTTGAGAAGGAAAAACATTTTTATCTTTTTCTCATTTTTTTTAACATAAAAGGCATTTTTGGATTTTTCAATTTTTCTGAAAGTATAAATCATTTTTTGGCTTTTTCTGACTTTTTTTGTCTTTTTAGGAAAATATGAGATTTTTTGATGTTTTTGATTTTTTTGGAAAATAAAATATTTTTTGTTTTTTATTTTAAAAATATTATTTTATATTATAATCATTCGCCCAAGCCCGGACGGGCGTGCAACGCAGGCCCGGCCCAGGACTTTTTTTTTTTCCATTTTAAGCAATCGCAGCCCAAAAACAAAGCGAAATAGGCCCACTTCTCTTAGGCCCGTGCAAATTTGGCCCGCGCGACTAAACCCTAGGGGAACCGGGTCATGCGCCCGACCCGATTCCACCGGGTTCGCGGCGTTCTCTCTCACCTCTCTCTATTCGCGGCGCCGATGGAGGAACTGAGGCGGCGGCACTCGTCGACGACAGCAACGACGCGGTAGGCAGAGGTGGCGGTTAGGTTCCGAACGGCAAAGCAACGGCGGGCGGTGGTTGATACCTGTCTGCAGAGGGAGCACGGCGCGGGGGCGTTGCTGGTCGGGGTCGGGGCTGTGAGCGCAGGCGGCCTCGTGGGTGGCGACTGGGCGATGACGACGACGTCAAGGAGGGATTGCAGCACGGCGGTGGATGGATCTAGCCCTCCACCTTTTGGTTTCCCTCTCGTTTAGCCCCGATTTCGCAGATCCAGAACCGCCTCTTCTCCTTCGGCCTCAGCTGCTCACAGATCTGGCCTTGGTGCGACCAGACCGGCATCGCTTCAACAGCCCACTTGCTCGCTTTGAAGGCGTGTCCCATCCATCGCCAGCATGCATCGCCGCCCGCCCGTCCTTCCGGCGTCGCGCCCTCTGCACGTGTGTTGCAGAGGCCGGTGAAGAAGCCAAGCAGGAAGAAGACCAAAGGGAGGGAACCGAGCTTTGTTGTGTGGGCCATGGAGGCCTGCGCGAGAGAGAAGGAGGGGCTGGGCTCGTAGGCCCAGCCCCCCTTTGGCTGCTGCCTTTTTTTTTTTTTTTTTCTGCTTTGTTTTTGTTTGTTTTTCTCGTTTTTTGTTTATTATTTATTATCCGAAAAGAGGACAAAATAAAAGAAATTTAGAGCCTAATTAATTAAAAAAACCTAATCAAAATTTAGGTGTCAACAAACATCTAGCAGGGTTGTTGAGTTTGGAATTATGACCACAAAGCGTAAAATCAACCTAAGAGCATATGGGAAAGTAGAATTATGTAGGATTGAACCACCAACTTGCACCTTGGTTCATTCTTTTCAAAACTTAAATCGTTGGGCAATTCACACATTAGAAATTTACACTTGGAAAAAGTTGGTGATTCCCTAAATGAAGGTTACCTTACATTCTAATAATAATTATTATTAGCAAAATAGACATGATTTAAGGGAGAAAATTTATGTTTAAGAAAAGTGACTAGACAATGAGTCGCGCTTTTTCCACTTCTCGTCTAGCTCGAACACTTTTTTTTTTTTTTTTTCTAGTGTATTGTCCACTTACCCATCGCTTTTTCCTCCTTTAAATGTTGTACTCCACATAGTCAAATGTAGGGGCCATGTGGGATCCTTTTTTGAATTTATTTCTTCTTTCTCTTCCACCTTTCTTTTTCTTGTCCTCGCTTGTGTTGAAGCGTATCCTCCAACACCTCCATGCACACCAACAATTGAGCAATCTCACAAAGCCTCACAAGCTTCCTCTCTACCTCACCATCGTCCCTTAAAACTCTTGGAATGTCTAGCAGAAACCTCCTATGCCGGCACAATCTTCCTCTTGATATAATTCTCTATGTTGATCTTTTGATTATTGTGATAATTTTTGAGATTCGGAATAGAATGATCAAGGTGTTCAAGCTCATGACTTGATTAGTGTTAAGCCTTTAAGCTTTAGTGGTGTATTAGAGGCTTTGGTAATGGTTTTGCCTTTTCTTTGTCTTTTTTTGGGTTTTGGCATGATTATATCTCCTGTAAAAATTCTCTTATGAGAAAATTAGGTAATGAATTTGAAGAACTATTTATAAATTCAATATCAAAATCGAACACTGAAAGTATGGCTTACCATCTTGTAAAAATCTGTTTTGATGCAATATTCAAGACGTCTTTTTGTAAAACATCTTTGGCTGATTTGTAATCAATTCTTAAGAGAAATTTTTAGTTTAATAAATCTCATTGGAATCTTGATATGGATTCCTTTTTGATTGTTGAGTAATTTTGCTGGGTCGAGTTCTAATGTTTTAAGTCAAAATGGACAACTTATTCTTGACCTATTTAAGAATACCGTCATATCCTATATATGAAGCATTTGTTTCAACTATTTTGAAAGTAGATGGATCAGCTAGGTGTAAGCATGGTATTTCCTTAACATGAATATTTATTTGTTTGACAATGTTTGCATGGACTGAAGTCCATGGTGGAGAATCCTTTTGTAACATTTTGTGTAAAGGTTTACATAGAATATTTATATTGGAGAAGAAATCTATAATATAATTGAGACTATCTAAGAATCTTTGCAATTAGATTTTGTCTTTAATCTCTTCCCGGAATTTATCAATAGATGAGATTGACCTTTTTTTATGGGAATTATGGTGCCTAAACGTATATAATGACCTAGGAATCTAATTTTGGTCTGGAAGAGTGCAATTTTAGTAGGAAATACTACTAAATAAATTTTGTATGATTATTTTTAAGGTAGATATATGTTTGAAATGTTATTCTAAATTGGGGGAGAAAAACAATACATCATCCATGTAGACCAGGATGTAATTTGAATAAGGATTGACAATTTCATTCATGATTATTTGAAATTTTGAAGGAGTATTCTTGAGACTAAATGACATAACATTCCATTCATATTGACCAAAAGGGACAATAAAATTTGTTTTATATTGATCCTTTTTATTGATTTGTATTTGCCAAAATCCTAATTTCACGTCAAATTTTGAAAATATTTTTAATCTACATAATCTGTTTAACAAGTCCTTTTTGTTGGGTATTGGATACCTTATTCAGCTAAGGGTTGTATTCAAAGTTTTATAATTAATAACTAACTTGGGAACACATTTTTCTAATTCAACATTTTTATTGACATAAAAAACAGAACAGTTCCATGGTGATTGACTTTTCCTAATGAGTTTTTTTGTTCAAAAGATCTTGTATTTCTATTTGGCAAAATTTTAAAACTTCTTGATTCATTTGTGTAGGACAAGCTTTTGTAGGTATTTTATTTTCAGAAAAATCATGAGATAAATCTACAATATGCTTTTCTTCTTTCCCAAAAAGCATTAGGTAAGGTAGAACATATAATTTTCTCTCGTGTTTTTGTAGGGATGTTATTTTATCTTTGATGTTTGTTTTTAAGGATTTTCTTCTATTTTTTTAATAAAAAATTATGAGTCTTCTTTTAAAAATTCAAGCTGGTTTTCTTTATCTTTTATAAGACAATTTATTCCTAAAATTGAATGTTCTTATAAGATAATTAGGCTTCTCATTTGTGATTTTTTTTATAAAGTTAAATGTGATTTTTCTATTTAAAGCATGAATTTCAATTCCTTCATTTATTACCGTAAAATGTTGAATTAATTGTTTGAAGGGTGTTTCTAGAATTACTTCTGATCATATTTTTAACTAAAAGAAAGGAAATTTTGTAAGACATTTGACTTTTTTTATTATTAAGGCTTCTAGCAATTTACATTTAATATTTAACTTGTCTCCTGAGGCTAATTTTAATGATTCAGATGTTTTATTGAAGTATTTTGTTGGAACGAGGCTTTCTTTGATACAATTAAGATCTGCCTCTGTATCAAAGAGTATCGTTGTTTCAATAATAACTTCATTATTGATTTTTATCGTTATGTTTATTATCCATTTAGAGGTTATTTTTGTTAATACCATTAAAAAGTTTTAATTAGAAGTATTAGTGATTTCATTTTGATCTTCTAATTTTGCTTTTCCCTTTGTGATGAGAGATTTTATATCGGAGATTTCTTGTTTAAATTCTATTTGTGCAGCCTTCAAGGCTTGTATTTCTAATTTTTGTTGTTTTGTTTTACTTTGAAGATCATTAATATTTATTGGCCTAGACTGTTTTTTTTTTTTATTTCTATTAAGAATATCTTTTAGATTATAAGAAGTATTAGGTTTAGAAGTAATATTTATTGAAAATTGAAATCTATCTAAGTATTCTATTTTGGCTTTTGGTTCATCAGCAGTGTTGAGGAGGAATTCTTGTTCTTTTGTCAACATATTTATTTCAGGAATAGATTTATCAAGAGAGGCATCTTCATATTATGATTTTGAAGAGGTTTTTATTTCATTTATTTGAAGACTTTCTTCTTCAAGAAATTCATCATAAGAGGTATCACCGTTTCTATAAGGATGTTATTTAATTGGTATAAAGTATTATCATCTAATGAGAGTTCATTTAATCTTTAACTAATTCTACAATGTTTTGAAATATATCTTTTTCTACCACATTAGTAACTTTTAAGATCTTTAAAATTTTTCTTATTAGTTTATGGTCTATTTTGCTGTCTTCATTTATTTTTGTGAAGTTGTGATTTGTTACAGTGTTTTCTTTTTTTCTTTTTCAGAAGGACAAGTTCTTTTGCATTTTGATTTTAACTTTTCAATATAAGAAGGGTCGTATTGGGCATAGAAATCTCCTAAACTTCTAAGAGATTGTTCTTCTTTGAGTTGTCTTCGTAATTTGATTTCAATACACATTTGTGTTCCTTATCTACAAACGTAAGAGACTATTTTTCCGTATGAAAGTAGATCATAAGGTATTTAATCACTATATTCTTCTCTAATCCTATCTCTAACTTGGTCACATATTATTTAAGGTAAATCTACTAAGAATTTTTAATACATACATACATACGTACATACGTACATACATACATACGTACATACATACATACGTACATACATACATACATACATACATACATACATACATACATACATACATATATATATAATCAAAAGTGCATGACTTTACTGATGTTAAAGATGCTGGAGTCGATTTTTAATTTTTTTTTTCAGTCTTTTCGACCTTGGTTCTGTAGGAGCAAGTCAGAAAGATTTAGAAATAGAGCCATATGATTTGATTCGTTCTCAATAGCCATGAGATGATCATCTTAGGGTGATCCTTTTCTTGACGGATGCTCCTATTACACTCGTAGTCTCTGACGGATCCTTTTGTCACGTGACCCCAAGCAGGAAAATGCACAAGTTGCACAATTTCAGGCAAACTAGATCTAGACAAGATGGAAGCATCGCACAAGGGCCACTTAAGTTGTATGCCCTAGATGATGGGCCACCAAGGTTGTGCGACCCTAGGCAAGGTGACGCTGGTGCCACCCGAACCTAAGCAATCGCACATTAAAGTTCCTTCAGCTCCTCCGAGCTACCTCAATGAATCCTAGTTCTTAAGGTAAGAGACTATGAATAATGCAAAACAAAAGAGTAAAAGCAAAATTTTAGTTTCTGAGGATAAGAAAGGGAACTGAAAAAATTCATTAATTCTTAAGAGGAGCTTTTGGAGAATGTTGTAAAGGCAAAGCAAGGATGGTCTGGCTTTAGCTTTGGGCTTTTGCTAATGCTAGCTTTGAGATAAAATGGTTCAATATTTTTACCAAACACCACAACTTACTAATGAAGAATCATCTATGATGCTTCATTCATTATAGATGCAGAGGTTGCCGCAGTAATAGAGGAGGATGAATGGAGATGACCATCCCTAAGATCAAATGAATTGCTTGAAATCCAAGCCGCAGTTTGTGTTGTCCTTCCACTAGCTGCAAAAGAAAAAGTGATTTTCTTGGCCGCTAACATGGAAGATCTAACCAAAAGGAGGCCCGGAAGCTGCTAAAACCTCAGGGGACCAAAATTCAGTGGCATAGGCTCATTTGGTTCTACCCTAATATCCCATAATTTTGCTTTTTATAGCTTGTCATATTAAACAAGCTACAAACAAAAGGTAGAATGAAGTAGTGGAGTTCTATTAATGGTGTAGGTTTGCTCTGTAAGCAAGACGATAAATCTTGTGATCATCTATTCTTTTATGTGTATTTTCATTTTTCAAAGCAGCTTTGGGATAGAGTCATGGTTTTGCTGCAGCTGAATAGGCAAGCAGAGGATTGGCCATATGAGCTCTTTTGGGCTCTTCAATTCTTGAAGGGCAGAAGCTTAAAGATTGTCCTGATAAAACTAGCATGGTATGCCATTATATATAGCATTTGGAAGGAGCAAAATATGGTTCTTCATGGGCAAGCCACTCCATGTAAACAAGGTTTTGGCAAGCAATTTGCTAATGGATCAGACCTGCCTTTGAAGCTTTAATAAGTGATGGAAGGAGAGTAGTGGATGATGAAGTTAACAATCTATATTTTAAATGGAGAATCCTGGATTAGATTGTCATCCGAGCCTTTGCGCTTTGTGTTTCTTTTTTTCTTTTCTTTTTTTGGTGACGCGGGGAACCTCCGTGCGTCGCTTCGCAGCGGAGTAAAATCCTGGGGTGAACTGGGCCCCCACCATTGACCTAGGCACAGGTGAATCGCACAGCTTTGCATTGAAGCAACCGGCTCATGCTGAGTTTCGAACTCTTCCCCTAGCGGATGGGTACTAAGGTCGAAACTAGCGTGGCCACCGCGGACGGTGGTAATGCTTTGTGTTTCTTGTTCTTGTAGAAGTATCAATTTTTCCCCTCAGCTGATATGTAAGAAGGGCTCGAGCCATCAGGCCAATTTGCAAGGGGATTTCTGGGTGTTGGGCTTTGTAATTTAGCTTGGGACTTCCTTTTCGACATTGGGGTTCGACGATTTAGGTTTAAGGTTGGGCCTACTGGCTCTTGGGTTTGTGAGGGTTATCTGACTAATTCTGGGCTTGTATTGGGAAGGAGTCCTCCCATTATCTGGGTTTTAGGCAATAAAGTAAAAGAGAATTCCTGATCGACATTTGAAGTAAGGGTAAATGATACAAATGATTTTTGAACTTTGATCTAATGTACAATGTCATCCATAAAATTTAAGTTTGCTCAATATGGTCATTGAACTTTAGTCTAATATGAAATATTTTTCATGAACTTTTAATTGGTTTAATGTTGTTCCTGAACTTTAGTACATGTTCAATTTAGTTATGAATTGTATGTACATGTTCAATATATCGCCTTGTGCAAAGAGGTGAGTTTTGAAGCGTTGGATAGTTTCATTGAATTTTTTCTTAACTTTAAACCCATTTACAACCAACTAAACTTTTAGACGGATTAGTTTGTATAAGATCCTATGTATGGTTGATGAACAAGGCATTAAAAATTCATAGTGGGTCAAGCAAAAATGGCCACAGAGTAGCACATTGATGTCCCTTGGTGAAAGAGTGAGAGTGAATAAAAAAAAAAAATTGGGTTTAGAAGTTCTAGGTTTGTCACGAATCTGAATAGGATGAGTGGGAAGAAAAGAAACATAAGTATAGGAGCTTGACATATATGTAAAGAGGATCCGTAGGTCTATTGTGGGAGGAATTCAATCGAGAGAGGAGCTAGGTTGGGACACGGTAATTGGGGTTAGATGGAGAGGCGGTGAAGGGGAAAAAGAAATGGAAGCAAGTTGGTGGGCAAAAAAGAGGACGGAGCGGGGTTAGGAGGTTAGGCTAGATAAGAGGAAAGAGGCCAAGAGTTTGAGTAGGATAGGAGGAGAGAGCGTCAGAGGAGCGAGAAGGAAGAATAAATTGATCGAATGAAACAAAAAATGATGGGGCTGATACTAAACAGTGGGTTACAGGACAAAGAGTTGAAGGATTATATAAAAAGGAAAGATTCCTCTAATCAAGCTAAGCATAATGATCAATAAAAGCACGACCACTTGATTGATCAATACAACAATAGCTTTTGTGATTCGAAGCATACTCAAGAAATACTCATGATACAAAATGAGGTACTAACTTGTGAGAAACACAATGAATTGAACTAGAACCCAAATAAAAAGTGGAAAGAATAAATGTCATATATGACAGGATTGGGAAATCGATTAATAGTGTAAGTAGTAACAAAGAGCATCAACCCAATATGAAGAAAGCATATGGGCATAGATTAATAAGGATCAAGACATTTCAACTAAGTGTTTTGCGTTCTAATGGGCCATTTTGAGATGGTTTCTTCCATCATGAGTTTGTAAAAATTTAATTTTGGTGTTACACAAATTTTCAATAAAACAATGGAAGCAATAAAAGTGTGCATGCACTACAAATATAATTTTTATAGGAAAGACCCAAGTAAACTAAGAGTAGTCATCAATGAATAATACAAAATATATGGAACTAAAAATAGATAAAATTGCACTCATCTAGACATCAAATGAATTATAATAAAAGGAAAAGATGTGCGATGACTAGCAAACTCAAAAGGCAATTGACGAGATTTGCCCCACGAGACAGGACTCACAAGATACTAATCTAGAACTAGAATTGCAAACATGACTCAAAACTTATCTATTAGGATGCCCAAGACGAGCATGCTAGTGAGCGAGTGAGTGAAGTAGAGGAAGCCAAGAAAGGATGCGAGTGAAATGACATCAATAAGTTAGAAATCAGATAAAGACCATGAGAGAAGTCAACTTGGAGGTGAGTTTTCTCTATTCATTGATCCTTCAAAGAAAAGGATGAACCATAAAAATCAAAAGCATAAGAACTTTTGCATTCAAGTTGAGTAACTAAGAGGAGATTGCGAGCAAGATTAGGGACACGATACATGAGATAACAACAAAGATCGAGAGCAAGCATGCAAAAGGAAAAAGACACAAATGGTTCATGAATTTTGACAATGATAATATTGCACATTTTCATATAGTTTATGGACTAGATTGAATATGTATCAAAAGTTTAAGGATCACATTGGATAAATTAAAAGTTGAGCGACGATATTGCATATTGAATTAAAGTTCAGGATTCGTACTAAATAAATTGAAAATTCATGTATGACATTACACATTAAATTAAAGTTTAGATACAACTTGTTTCATTATTCATATGTAAAAAGACTTTACCAACTTGCTTAATAGGCAATAAATGACCATTACCAACTAAGACTTTTTTCAAATCGTAAAACAAGTTAAGATTTAGGATTTTATAATGTCACTGGTCGTGTGTGCCGATGCTTTGCTATCAAGATATCACATTGGATAAAAAATCTCTCCTACCAACAAAGCCAAGATGGAGTTTAAGAGATCAATGGTGGTGAAGGCGTGGTTCAATTGTTGTCGACATAGTAGCGCGATGTGTCTTGCCCCGTTATAGATTTGATAAATAAGACAGGGTCTAAATCTAAGAATGACTCCCAAGGTGAATGGGGAAACACGGATTCAAACTACCATGAGACTGACTAGGGGCTGATAATGATTACAGACTGGGCTGATCATTGGAGTATTGAAAATCCGATTGATCCCGCAAGAACCATCTACCTTGTTTAGTATGGAAAAATGTCCATTTAATGTTTGCTTTTCTTGAAAATCATTTAAATAGTGGTAAAAAAAAAACTAATCTCAATCATTTTTAATATTCAATGCAATTAAAATTATGACCTTTATTGTTAATTTCTTATATTGCATGAGAAATGAAAATTAACCACGTGTGACGCATGAAAACTAGTTTAGTCTAATGTCTAGTTCAAGCATCAGCACTCCAAAAAAATTACAAAACCATCTTTGTCGTACTTTATTTTTTGGGAAATGTCGTGGTATTAGGTACGCAAGCAATCGATCCATCAGAGGGATTAGATAATACAAACTCCATGCATAGCCCACTCGTTTAAAAGATTTAGATGGAAAAAAGCTTATGCGGCGATGCACGTAGGGAAGAATTTTTTAGATAACTGCATATTGCGCAGTCATCGGACTTATCTTACCCCCTTGTAAAAATTATATTCACGATGGTGGATATAAAAGAGAACTAATTAGAGAGCGGATAGATTTGGCTCTAACCTTTTGAAAAAAAAATAATAATAATAGATTAATTGTCTCATGTTAGGCTGGGCGGCCAAAAACCATTTTTTCCCCAGGTCCGGTCATGACTTAAGTGATCGTCCATGATGAAAAATTGTGAAGTTAATATGAAACATCGGATTTTCCATGAAATTTAAAGATCGCTTGTTGACATGTCATGTGATGATGTGCGTTGTAAAAAGGAAAACGTCCGTTCACGATATTATGAAAACGAGCGGGCCACCTACTTCTGCTCGTGGCGTGGGTCAAACCAAGGTCTCCACCGACTGCCGTCATGGGCGGGGGACTGGATCTTGCTAAAATAGTAAACACAAGAGACTAAATATTTGTCAACTTGGGACTAATCGCACAACCATTAGGGCCAGATGGTTCCAACATGATCACTTTGTAATTGGAATCAACATCATAAGCGACGTGACAAGCGTACAAATAGCTAAGGTGCTTCTTGACGAAGGAAACTCATCTAGGTATGGTTTACCTCAAAGAACTTTTCGCTAAATTTGTACCATTTTTATCATATTATTTAACAAATGTTCGAAGAGATATTGTCATAAATTGATGCGAGAATATTCTTAATTTACAGTTACTTGCATATTCATTTGATAAAAGATTCAAAACCCTAATTAGCTGGATAAAAATTGAGAACTTATAAAATCCCAATTAGTTGCCGCCCGTCGTCCATAATTCTTTGCATTTTTTTCATCAAGAAGACTTCAACATTCTCCTCATGTTCCTTAACCACCCGCCTGCTTAACCCGTTAGCAGAAATTCATCGATTTTATAGTTGCTAATCCTAAAATGACGTCTCGAAATAAAATTCCTAGATAAGCATCCACGTCTTCCCCGAAAAAAAAAGTTGGGTTCCTAAATTGACAAAATATCCAGTCAGATGACTACATCCAATTTTATGACATGCTTGTAAGTTTTTTTCCTCCAATAAAACTGATTCTTTTAAATTCTGAGTTGGATTTTCTAGAATGATATAAGAATCTGTTGAGGGAATAAGTTAAAGATATTGGTACATTTTTAATCCAAAAAAATTGGTCATTACGGGAATTTTTGTTGACAGTCATGTGCATTGATGACCATGAACACAATTGTTGGTATATAGTGATGACTGATCAATGATTGAGACCGGTGTAAATTTAAGTAAGTGTCGAGTACAAAATTTGAGGACGATGATAATGCCGATTGATGGTTGAATCGAGTGAAAGATTAAGAGTTATAAGAGTTCAAAGAGCAAGATAACGTGCAATTATTGAGACTGGAATTATGGAGATCAGTCGAGTCCATGGCACAACTAAAGAGTTACAACTGCTTACAGATGAAGTCAATATGCAATCGTGGAATTTGTTCATGGAGCCTAAGATTGTGGAGATGCGGTTGTGACCTTTGATTTGAATATTGACCTCTGAGGAGCAGTAATGTCTTGTAATAAGTTATGTAAGCCGTGTTGAAATATTGTAAAAGGGATACATGATCATCAATACAAATTATGTATGTTTCGATTTATCAATTCAACTCTTCAGTTCATGCATTACTTTCTTCTAGAGTAATTAGTTCTAGTTTTTTGTGACAAGCACGTTCTTTCCACTAAAAAACAAGGAGCACATCTGGAAAATTGACTGGCTAATTTCAAATATAAATGACTTAACTGCGGCCCCATGGCATTTAACGCTATCTCTGCTGTACGAAGTCCAGAAATTGCGGAAGAAGTCATCCCCCTGCAACCAAAACCTCTAACATGTCAATTAAAATAGCGGGCGCAGAGATATGAGAAGAAGCACTTCACCGTACCCATGTCCCATATTAGGTGTCACTTCACGATCACTGTCTTCTTTTTTGCGGGTGCAGGGTATGTCTTGATATTCATTCGGATTGTAATTTGTTTGAATCTATTAGGATTGACCGCAAAACGTCTTCCCCATTCTACAGCTAGAGAAGGAGTTTCTTAGTTACCTGAGAAGTCGGTTGTGCTGCTGACGGAGCGATTCGCCAACCCTGGCCGCGTCCAAGGCTTTCCAGCCATTTGTCCATATTCCTAACGCAAACCCTGTGGTCCTCAAATGGTCGTGCGACTCCAAAACCAAGCTTCTTATGCTTAGCCTGCAACACACAGCATCATCAGTAACAGAGACAAACGAACAACGACGAAGAGGGTGGGAAAGAAATGGAAGAAACTTCCGAGCGAACTACTCGTAATTGCTTCAAGTACAAAACCTATGAAGTCCTAAAGCTGTGGTAAGCCCTGCTATGCCAGCTCCAACAATGACTATGTCCTCAACTGCTTCCATGACAAGAGTCTTGACTGGAGACTATTGTCTTGTGCTTTAAAAGTATCTGCGACTGAGGTTTCAAATGGGTAGTGGAGTTCCAATTCAGACAGCAACATAAAGCGTAAAAAACGTATTAGGGACAAAGATGATGATCAGGGGTCAACAGTAAATTATGCAAGATACGATGCCCAAGAAATGCATTTCGTGCAAAGACAAACGAAAAGTGGACACCGACAGGATTACAGAAGCCGTCAGCTATAAAAAACAAGTTTTGACGCGATGAGGTACGATGGGTTCAATTACGTGTGCGCGTGCGTGTCTGTCTGATTTTGGATATGTTATTGTATTGCATCAACTCCCAACCAAGTGGATGTGGACTTCTCCCGCGACAAGCCCAACATAGCAATCGAGCAAGACACTACTACTGCAAACTCCTAAGTGTGCGGAATGCTGCGACGTAAACTGAAGACTTGCACAACAAATACTTCATAAAGGCAAGTCTTGGACATTTAGACAAATTCTAATTAGAACACAGAAGCCTATGGGAATCTTACATAACATTTCTCTTCATGCTGACACAGCCCTCAAAACGATGTTTTACAGCAAACCTAATCAAATTAAGGGTCTCCATCTTGTGATGAAAAAGAAAAAGAAAAGGAAGGGTCTCCATCATTGTGACATTCATGGATTAATTTACTCAAGATATTGTCTGCTTTGGCCTGTCCCTTATCAAGTCGCACTGTTTTGTCCTTTGGCGTACCAGCAGCCACTTTCGTAGGAGGTGAGCCATCTTGATAGTACTTTATGCTGGACTCACTTAACTTTGGAGTTTCAAAAGCAAAACTTGTTGTCGACAAGTCAATTCTAGTTTTCACATATATATTTCAGAATCATTCTCTCTCTATTCGGTGCATAGTTTGGTTTGTGCCCCTTTGGCCCCGGTGACCACTCCTGCCCTCGTCGAATCAATTTGTTACAACCGCATATGAACCATCACAAAGCAAAGCAGTCCTTGCCTTCCAAATGAAATAAATGCGAGCATTCGAAAGGAACTTCAGCAAAGCTTTCTGCAGCCCCATGGTCTTCCGTACCTGCGGAAGACAAGTAAATTCAGCTTGGACTTTGCACCATACTTGAGCAGAAAAGTGACATTCAAAAACAAATAAGATCCAGTCTCATTACACTTCTAACAGAATAAACACAACGGAGACCCACCAGGCGCAGACCATCGACCAATTCTTTCTAAGATAGGCTGCCTATCAAGAATCTAGCCAGGAAATAAAACAAAATCTGGGCATGTTAGTTGAAAACCAGACCAGCCTATGCCACACAACTTTGGTGTCTTTTCTTCTTAACTGCATTCCGAGCACCTGCAGTTGAGAAAAAACCAGAGGATGAAGCAATGCAGATAACTCTGTCCTCGATAGCAGAATAGCGAAAGAGAATTCCACAAATTGCTGATGGAATAGAGACAAGTTCATCAAATCTAGCTCCTTGCCACACCCATTCAAGAGCACTAAGATCAGCTGAGACTTCGGCATACAAACAGAATATGGAATCGTAAACAACAAGCTGCGCTTTCAATTTACTAGTTTCAATAATTTCATTTCCTGTTGTCAAATTTGTACATTTTCTTCTGTCTTTTTCTTAATTTGATGTTTTCATGTGGTGGTGTCGACTTCTAATGCGTCATCCTTTTATCAGACTAAAACCTTATAACCTTTAGATAATATTTCTTTCATCTGGTGGTCTCGTTCCTATTTTCAGCCTTTTTCAAATACTTCTGTCAAGCTTTCATTGGGATAATTTTGTACTATCTTTTCATTCAACAAAATTCTACATTTTCTATTGCTTAGTTACGTGTTGAAAAGACATGTTGATGAGCAAGTTCTACAACCTGCCTCGGGCTGCCTCCAACATCCCGTGCACCAGCCGGCTTACACACCACGGGCAAAGGTAGCCTCCTGGACCTTTCGAAAGATCTTCCGACGATTAATAAGCCTGTAAACAAGGAATCAAGAGAGAGGACAAAAATTTTGGAGAGAATCCACACGTAGAGAGGAGTCGGGCAGACTTTGTTTTTTTTTTTTTTTTTTTTGGGGGGGGGGGGGAGACGCCTGGTGGCCCGACAGCAAGCAGTAGCCCTCGAGGTGTGGCTGGGCCGTGCGATAGGATTCGCAAGTCTTGTATTCATTTGAATACGACCTCTCGGATGTATATTTACAAGATCTTATTCCAGAGGATTCAAAAGAGAAATTGAAGAAATTGTTCCATACGTAAATTTTACTAAATCATGCTCTTCACATGAAAAGCAATGTTTTACAGTAAAGAAATGCATGTCGCCCAAATAAAGACCATTATGGCACGTTGTTGTTCCTTAAAATCCCAGAAACCGAACATAAAAGTGCCTTTATTAGACTTTTTTGTGCTTCACTTCACAAATTCTTTTGTCGTTGCTCCAATCATACGGGGATGTCTCCGCATAGACAGGAACCTTTTCTCTGATATTTGAGAGGCGAAGCAAACCAAATCACAACTTAGCTATCTTCACTATTAACATTTTCACATGAATGCCGGCACAAAACGCACTGATAAGTAAACAATCAGGGTAATTCAAGAAGCGCTCAATTTCCCACAATCGAAACTTGCCATCTTCAGCAACTGCCTGGCCAAGAAGGTGGCCAGTAATCTGTCCCTCAAGAAGTGCAATACCTTGCCATTGCTCTGTTGAATGTATCCCACCATGTAAGCTGTGCTTATGAGCTCAAATGCTCTCCATCTTCTCTCTTTGGCATACCTCCGCAAGCCCATCTCAATCCTCTTGTACTCTTCTTCACTGCTCATGCTTTGATTGTCCCTCAAGGCTTCGCCCAGGCATCTCGCTAGGATGACGCCATCTTCTAGAGCCGAGCAGCCTCCCTGGCCAATATCTGGCGTCATGGGGTGGAATGCGTCTCCGGCCACACAGACATTGGTTTTGCTTATATTTCCCCACAGAATCTCCCACGGGGGTCGAAATCTCAGGGATGATAATATAATGTTATCCAATTCTGTTTTCTCGAAAACAGCTCTCATATCGTCGGGTATTTTTCCGAGCTTTTGCAGCATGAATTGCTTCATCTTGGCCGGACTCTCTTCCATCTCTTCATCTGCATTAAGGACAGTGACATTGTTTGCTTGTAGATAATACGAAAAGCAGAGTAAAAGAATCTAATATTTGCCAAAAGCCAACTCATATCGAAGAAAGTACAGGAACTCACCCTTGCTGGAAGAATAAAATGTAAAGAACCAATAAATAGTCTTGTCATCGCAAGGCATGAAACCATATCTAACTCCTTCACCAAAGAACTGGAAGAATTTAGGCTCGAAACTGTGACTGTGATCGTAATAAACGCAGCCCCTGATGGCAGATCGGCCAACAAATGCGGGCTTCTTGAAGCCTAGCCATTTTGCCACTGCTGAGTTCACTCCATCACACCCAATTAACACCTAACATTTTCACGTAGAGCATAAGCATAAGATAAGTTAAACAGTAGATATCTTGTTCAGACAAGAAAGCAAATTTTGCATAGACAAAGGGGCTTCTCTCGAGCATAAAATATCTCTGTCACTCTAAGCAGATTTTCCTAATTAATGGTTAATATGATGCAATACCTTCGCCTTGAGAATTGACCCATCAGAAAGATGGACCAGCTTAAGGAAGCCTAATTCCTCGATTGACACAACCTTGAACGAATATGTTATAGTGCCACTAGGAAGTTCATTCGCAAGAGTTTCCAACAGGGTTCTCCTCTGCACGCCACGAATTTCATGGCCTCGACTGCAATAGATGCGCAAAGTTAAAAAGACATGCCATACATATTGCACACCATTAACAAAGGAAATTAGGAATCCATTGAAATTTGCGACAAAATTGTGACGGATAAATCTGGTTTATTTGAATGGCTAATTTCGCATGCAATTTTAAATCACAGACTCTCATGAATTTAAACGACTTAACCTTGTCACTGTGGCATCAAATTGGCTCTCAGCTGTAGAAATTCCAGAAATTGTGGAAGTTAACTGCAACCTGAATCAGAACCTCTCAAAATATCAATTCAAATGGGGCACAGAGCCATGAGAAAAAGAACTGGCTATTGAACTAAAATCATGTAAAATATCATTTTCATCTAGAGTTGATGGATCCATGTTCCATATCAGATGTTATGTAAAGGTGCTCGCTCAATTCTAGCGTGGGTACTCAGAAATATCAGGATATGTCTAATCCCTCTCCTACTGCATTCCTTCTTTACAATCCGAACAAATGGCAAGCTCTCTAGATAAAATCATCACCATCCACAGACACTCACACTTTTGGGAACATGAGGCTTGAATATCATTCTCATCGATAACAAGCTCAAATTCCAACGGACAGTCAGTATAAACCATTTCATGATCGTTTGAGAATGTTTCTCCATGATCATTCCAAATTAAAATGACGTGTCTGCCCTATATAACCTTGATGGAGGCTCAGCCATGTGAAAAGCAATAGGTGGTCAAGTAAGCCGTTAGGCCAAGCTAATCACTAAAAAAGTTCATGTCTTCCTTTGTGGGTTCAATGTTATGTCGCACCATACATTCAAATTAATTGGAATAATCAAATCACAACAATCCTAAGAATAAGTATGTAGTCATCTTATCCACAGCAAGAGAAATGGATTTCGTTAGTCACCCAAAGAGTTGGTTGTGCTGTTGGCGGAGTGGTTCGCCGATGCCGACTGCATCCAAGGCCCGCCAAGCATTTGTCCATGTTGTGAAGGCGAATCCCGTGGTTCTCAACCCATCAGACGACTCCAGAACCAAGCTTCTAATGCCAAGCCTGCAACCCACAACTGATTATCAGCACTGACTTGAATATCGGAGACATACGAACAAACATAAGGTGGGTGAGAAAGAGCAGAACAAGAAACTTTCAGAGAGCTCTTTCAAGTTCTAACTGCTCCAATTCCAGTCCAATTACCTGTGTAGTCCCAAAGCTGTAGTGAGGCCTGCAATGCCGGCACCAACAATCACTATGTCTTCGACTGCTTCCATGAATCAACAGCTTGATCCCTCTCTCTCTCTCTCTCTCTCTCTCTCTCTCTCTCTCTCTCTAGAGCTATCTGTCCATCCCTCGGGTGAGGTCTCTTATAAAGAGAGATAAGAGGGGCAAAGACGACGAAGGCAAACTGTAGAAAGATGGTTACTGCATGCAACGACAAACAGGATAGACGACGAAGACAAACTGTAGAAAGATGATGACCGCATGCAACGACAAATACTATTTGTCAAATAGGACACAAATGACGCAAGTCGCTACGTATATTGGTCTGGCAAATTGTAACTATCGAATGCCAAGAAATGTATGCTGTGTCCATGGCTCTTGCTTGGCATCCAGCCGCCCCCGGCTATTGCCCTGTTCTTTCTAGTTTAATGTATTAGGTGGTATCAAAAACCGAATGTGCTTTTTTCTTCCCTTTTAATAATGACGAAGGCACGTGCTTGATTGAATTGAGTCAATACAATCACCCGTTTAAATTAATAAAGTAATCAATTATTGTTTTGGCTCCCGCATCGCATTATTGAGGAATCAATTAGCACATCGTCATTTGGACTGTTACTTACCGACCAAAAAAATAAAAAATTGGACTGTTACAATACTAGTGTTCATTCGTGCGTGCTTGCACACATATCTTTTTTTCACGGAGAATAAACTAATAACATGATTAATTCTTATTTTGTCATTTGCATTGCATTATTGAGTATCTTATTAGCACATTATTATTTAAAGTGTTAGTTCGATACTAATGTTCATACCTATGCGTACTTGCACAAATATCTTATTTTTAGGGAAAATTGTTTTTAGGGTCTTAAATCAATTATACAACTGTCAATTCAACAATAAACTTTTCAATTTGATCAATTTAGTCATAAACCTTCTAATGATTTTTCAATGTAGTTCTTCCATTGTTAACATGATAGTTCAATCAACATTAATTATCTACATGACAAAGTTGGTGCAGATGCGGGTGATATTTACATATCTTTTGAAATTTTTAGATTTTTAGATTTTTTTCTTTTTTTTTTCCTTTTCTTCTTTTCTTATTTCCCTCCATCAATCGCCGGGGCCTTGATGATAGCTAGTAGACCATAGGCATGGGTCTCGTGGCCCTTGCTTGACATCACTGAGTCCCTGTTGAATGGAAATAGGGAAAAAAATGGAAACATAAAAACGAAAAAAAAAACTCAAAACATTTTAAAAAGTTTGCAAATATAATTTACGTCAACACCGATCATACCATATACAATGGCCAATGCTAACTGAACTGCTGCATTGGCGATATTTAGTTAAAATTGACTGAATGACTACTTTGGGAAATTGTTAAAACATTTAGGATTTTAACGGCCAAATTGAAAAATTTATTGTCAAATTGGGAGCTTAACAATAATTTCAAAATTCTTTGGACAATTTCCCCCTCATATTAATGTGGTTATAAATTAAATATTTCAAAGATATATAAGGTTAAAAACATTTCGAAAGTTGAAACTTGTGTGTTCGTAAAACTACATTGACATGTATGATTTGTATTGTCTAGCATCAAGGAACCACGTAAATTACTTCAATATGTATTATTTATGTTATGTTGCATAGCTTTGTTTAGAGATATATAAGGAAGAGAATTCATACATATATATTCTATTGCAAAATGTTTTTAGGCAATGCATAAGAACAGAAAGAACATGTTTCGATAAATGGAGGGTCTCCATCTTGTGAGGAAGAAAAGCAAAAAAAGGAAGGGTCTCCATCACTGTGATATTCATGGATTAATTTACTCAAGGTATTGTCCACTTTGGCCTGTCCATATCATATCAAGTCTTACTGTTTTGTCCTTTGGGTACCAGCAGCCACTTTCTTAAGAGGTGAGCCATCTTGATAGTGCTCTATGTTAGACTTGTAAGACATAAAATAATTCATATGCGGAAGCCAGGATTGATAAAAGACAAACCTCCAGCCATTGTTCGTATTCACATTCGTCGAATGTCCTGAAAAATCAAAATAATAGGCACACTCTACTAACCAAATCTCCTCACGTACTGATGGTGTATTCTAAATGTGAGGATTTTGTGTTAGACCTTGTGATCGCCCCATCAGAAATGAACGTACGTTCCTATTTATACATCATCTCCCATCAAGACGGGCGGTTGTCACAAAAAGGTACGAAGCGTGAAAAAACTTCATGTTGAACAATCGCAACTTTAGGAGAAAATATGGGTCTAAAATGTGGGATCACAAAATTAAATAACATTCTCCCACTTGATCCCATCATTTTCATCATATGAATTATCCAACTAATTTCACGAAAACTTTATGCTTAAAGAAAAGAAACAAAACACATGAATCATGGCGACATGTCCTCTAAGAGTGAGTAATATCTTCCATGTATCACAATGCATCTTATTTCTTTAATGTCAGCCTATATGTGACAACATATCTTAATGAATAAACCTCATATTTATTCCAAAACCAAGGATAAATGTTATTCTCATAAACAACAAAATGTGTACAACATTTTGAGAATCAACATTACAACTGAATAAGAGCTTCATACAACAAAAATCGTTCATATGTTGACAAATCACATGATGGGACCTATTCCCATACTAGTTACATGATCCTTATACTTCATTGGTGGCATGCCTTTAGTTAAAGGATCGGCTATCATCAATTCAGTGATAACGTGTTCAATGACCACTTTATTCTCCTTAACACGTTCCCTTATGGCCAAATACTTAATGTCGATATGCTTACTTCGACTGCCACTTTTGGCATTTTTAGCCATAAAAACTGCAGCTGAATTGTCACAATATATTCTTAATGGCCTAGAAATAGAATCAACAATTCTAAGCCCAGCAATGAAACTCTTCAACCATACACCATGCGATGTAGCCTCAAAACAAGAAACGAACTTAGCCTCCATAGTGGAAGTAGCAGTCAAAGTCTGCTTGGCACTTCTCCATGACACGGCTTCGCCAGCTAACATGAAAATGTATCCAGATGTTGATTTTCGTGAATCAATGTAACCCGCGAAATCCGCATCCGAATAACCGATCACTTCCAGGTTGTCAGTCCGTCTATACATAAACATATAGTTTTTGGTACCTTGAAGGTATCTCAACACTTTTTTTGCAGCTCTCCAGTGGTCTAAACCTGGATTACTCTGATATCTTCCCAACATTCCCATAGCAAAAGCGATGTCAGGTCGAGTGCAAACCTGAGCATACATCAAGCTTCCAACAGCAGAAGCATATGGAATGTTGTACATTTGTTCCCTTTCTAGATCATTCTTTGGGCATTGGTTCAAATTGAACTTGTCACCCTTCACAATGGGTGCTATACTTGGTGAACAATCTTTCATCCGAAATCTCTCTAGGACCTTATTGATATAGGTTTCTTGAGATAGTCCTAAAATTCCTCGAAGTCTATCTCTATGAATTTTAATACCAATGACATAAGATACCTCACCCATATCCTTCATGTCAAAACTCTTAGAGAGAAATTGTTTCACCTCATGTAGCAACCCCTTATCATTGGTTGCAAGTAGTATATCATCTACATATAGCACAAGGAAACAAATTTTGCTTCCACTGACCTTCTGGTATATACATTGATCCATGACATTCTCTATAAAACCAAATGAAGAAATGACATCATGAAACCTTAAGTACCATTGGCGGGATGCTTGTTTCAAGCCATATATAGATTTCTTAAGCTTGCACACCAAATGCTCACCTTTACTAGAGAAGAATCCTTCAGGTTATTTTATGTAAACCTCCTCCTCTAGTTCTCCATTGAGGAACGCCGTTTTCACATCCATCTGATGTAGTTCCATATCAAAATGGGCAACCAACGCCAAAACAATACGAAGAGAATCTTTATTAGATACAGGAGAAAAAGTCTCCGTATAATCGATTCATTCCTTTTGAGTGAATCCTTTGGCAACAAGTCTAGCTTTATATCTTTCAATGTTACCCAATGAATCTTTCTTAGTTTTGAAGACCCATTTACAACCAATAGCCTTCGCACTATCGTGTAACTCAACCAAATCCCAGACTTTGTTAGATGCCATAGAACTCATCTCTTCCTTCATGGCATTGTACCACAAATTGGATTTATCACTATCCATGGCTTGTGAAAACGTTTCAGGATTATTCTCAGCTCCAATATTGTAGTCGGACTCTTGTAAATACACAATATAATCACTAGGAATAGCCGATTTCCTTGTTCTAGCAGATCTTCTCAATGTTGGATCAACATTCTCTTGAGGAGCATGTTGTTCAACTGGTTGTTCAACAGTTTCTGGTAATTGCTGAACAACTGGATCCACTAGATCAATATCAGCAGGTTGTGAAACTTCAACAATTGGTTGTTCAATAGCCGTCTGAACTGTAGGGGCATTATGAGCAACAACCAACCTTAAACTTGAGGTAGAAGGTTGAGTGTCTGAATGATCTTCCTTAGGAACAAGATCCCTCGGTCGATCGCTCCCACTGATCAAGTCATTTTCAAGAAATTTAGCATTTCTTGATTCCACAATCCTAGTGGTATGAGATGGACAATAAAACCTGTATCCCTTAGACCTTTCGGCATATCCAATGAAATACCCACTTATGGTCCTTGAGTCCAACTTCTTTTCTTGTGGATTATAAATTCTCACTTCAGACGGGCATCCCCAAACGCGCACATGATGT
Source organism: Eucalyptus leucophloia subsp. euroa (assembly GCA_017140325.1). Taxonomy (NCBI): domain Eukaryota; kingdom Viridiplantae; phylum Streptophyta; class Magnoliopsida; order Myrtales; family Myrtaceae; genus Eucalyptus; species Eucalyptus leucophloia. The sequence goes on from CM029470.1 coordinate 53,619,113, forward strand.
AAACTTGGTTTCCAACCCTTAAATAACTCAAAAGGTGTCTTTAGGACAGTCTTGGTCGGAACTCGATTTAATATGTACACTGCCGTCTTAAGTGCTTCAGTCCACAAGGATTTAGGAAGTTTGGAGCTGCTAAGCATACTACGCACCATGTCTAATAAGGTCCGATTTCTTCTTTCCGCTACGCTATTTTGGTCTGGAGAACCAGGCATAGTATATTGGGCAACTATCCCATGCTCTTGAAGAAATCTTGCAAATGGACCAAGTGCTTGTCCATCTTCAGTGTATCTACCATAGAATTCTTCACCCCTATCTGATCTCACGATCTTAATTTGCTTATCGCATTGTTTCTCTACTTCCACCTTAAATACCTTAAAGGCATCTAATGCTTCATACTTATTATGAATCAAATAGAGATACATGTAACGTGAGTAATCATCTATGAAAGAGATAAAGTATTTCTGATCACATGAGTCCATATCCGGACTACAAATATCCGTATGTATGATTTCTAATATTTCTGTACTCCTCTTGGCACCTTTCTTTGTCTTGTTAGTCTGCTTTCCCTTTATGCAGTCCACACAAGTATCACAATCAGTAAAATCTAAAGTACCGAGTACTCCATCATTTACTAATCGCCTGATTCTTTCTATGGAGATATGTCCCAATCTCCGGTGCCACAACATAGAAGAATGTTCTTTCACAACACATCGTTTTATACCAGCTTTATCATGAACATGCATCGCATCATAATATGCATTGTCTTGTAAATTAATTCGAAAAAGACCATCAGACAAAGTACCACTCCCAACAATTTTAGCTTTAAATGATAAACAGAAGTTTGAATCTGAAAAGTTAAAAGAGTATCCCAAAGGTACAAGTCTTGAAACTGAAATTAAGTTTCTAGAAAAACTAGGAACATAAAAGGTCTTTTCCAAATCTAAAACAAATCCACTATTGAGAACTAGTCTATATGTCCCAATAGCTTCCACATGCGAACGCATCTTGTTTCCCCGAATAGATGCTTTGTTCACTTCCCACTGGCTTCCTGTGGTTTTGAAAACCCCGCAAGGAATTCGAAATATGGATTGTAGACCCGAATCAATCCACCAAGTGTTGTGACTTACATCGGTCATATTAGATTCATAACAAACACAAGAGATTGGATTACCTTTCTTCTCGAGCTAAGCCTTAAATTTGACACAATCCTTCCTTATATGCCCCTTCTCTACGTAGAAACACTTGGATTCTTTCTTAATGTTAGCTTGGGGAGGTATTTTACCTTTTCCCTTATGCTTGCCATAGCTCTTATTCTTTCCTTGTGTTGCCAGATGAGCACTTTCTCCCAATTCCATAATCAGTCTTTCTTCCTCTTGAACATACATGGTCATGAGTTCATTAATTGACCATTTATTCTTATATGTGTTATAAGAGATCTTGAAAGGTGCATACTGTTGTGGGAGAGTATTTAGAACATAATACACAAGGAAGGATTCAGATATCTCAACCTGAAGGTTCTTAAGCTGAGCTGCAATGTTCCTCATTTGCATGATGTGCTCACGCACACCTCTAACACTAGTGAGCTTCAATGATGAAAACTTCATAATCAGGGTCATAGCATGAGCCTTCTCAGAACTTTCAAACTGCGCATCTATGGCCTCCAATAAAGCCTCAGCATTGCTATGCTGAGCAACTGAACTACGAATACTAGGAGATATCTTAGCTCTTATAAACATGGCACAAACGCGGTTAGACTGCTCCCATTGGTTATAAAGAGTTATCTCAGCTGGAGTGCTCGAATCAGTAGAAGCAGGTGGTTCGTCTTTTCTTATAGTATAGTCAATGTCCATCCACCCCAATTGAAAAAGAATTGACTCATTCCAAACTTTATAGTTCTCACCATTCAGTATAGGAACATCAAACTTAAATTCAGAGAAATTCACAGATTGCGAAACTGCATATCAAATAATCATGCTTATGTCACAAAATTTGAGGCAAATATAAATAAATCATGTTTTACCAATGTAAACATGTCACAATATGAATCACATAACATAAAAACTACCTGTGGGCTAAGTTTTTAATTTAAATATATTCATAATTACTTCATGAAGAAACTACCATATTATATGCATTTTCTTAATCCCTGTGGTTAAATTAAGAAAAATAATATGATATTTCATCCTAATTAATCATATTAATATAATGAAAATTCCTGTGGGATAAAATTCATCATATTAATATAATTAATTACAATCAATGTCCATTTCTAAATATGATCCGGAGGCATTTAATATATAATTTAATTAATTAAAGATGCTGTGGCTACTCCCTATTTAATTAAATATATGGACCATTGGACATTTAATTTCATGCACAAAATATTCATAAAAATGCATGAAATGACATAATAAACAAATACATTAATGGCAGAACAGTAAATAAATAAATTGGCCAAGGGCAAGATTGCAAAAATTTAAAAAATTTTGAGGCAAAAGCGTAATAGGAGCCGCGGGTGAGGGGTGACGGGCGCGTGCCGAGCACGCGCCAAAATTCCGTGCGGGCGCAAGACCCACACGCGCGGTTCAGCCCCGCGGCGCGTGCCTCGCACGCGCGTCGCACGCGCCTGGCAACCGCCACGCGCGTGGATCCCACATGCGCAGCGGTTGAGCGCACGTGTGAGCGCGTGGCGCGTGGAATCCATGCGCCTGCAACCGCAGCGCGCGCGTGGGCTCCACGCGCCTTCTTCCTCGCGCGAATAGAGGCCTCTCCGTCAGTTTTTCGCCATTTTCGGCCGCCATTTCTTCTCCGTTTCTTCTCCGGCAGCCCATTTAAAACCGAAATAATTGATGGGTTTTGAAGAGCATGTCGGTACAATCACATGGGTCCAAGTTTCGGCGAAAATGAACAAAAATTGGCTCCAAAATCAAACGAAAATTTCCCAAAACACGATTCCTTCGACCTCGCGCCTTCCGCCGCCCGATTAGCCTCCGCGAACACCGATATGCCGAAATAACTCATGGCTAATGTTCTTTATGGCGGTGCGACCGTGCGGGTCCGAAATCATGGGGTGGGTCGCCGGAATTTGTCCGGAATTTGGGAGTTTTTCTCTTGGCCTCAAAATGCCGAGTTACTGTTCATCTCTAAAATGCCCGAAAAATACACCAAAAAATTCGAAAAAACAAGGCGAGAGGCAATAAACACGCTTTGATACCAAATGTAAGACATAAAATAATTCATATGCGGAAGCCAGGATTGATAAAAGACAAACCTCCAGCCATTGTTCGTATTCACGTTCGTCGAATGTCCTGAAAAATCAAAATAATAGGCACACTCTACTAACCAAATCTCCTCACGTACTGATGGTGTATTCTAAATGTGAGGATTTTGTGTTAGACCTTGTGATCGCCCCGTCAGAAATGAACGTACGTTCCTATTTATACATCGTCTCCCATCAAGACGGGCGGTTGTCACGAAAAGGTACGAAGCGTGAAAAAACTTCATGTTGAACAGTCGCAACTTTAGGAGAAAATATGGGTCTAAAATGTGGGATCACAAAATTAAATAACAAGACTCACTTAACTTTGGAGTTCAAAAGCAAAACTTGTTGTCAATAAGTCAATTTTATTTTTCATATATATATATATATATATATATATATATATATATATATATATATATATATATCTCTGAATCGTTCTCTCCCTATTCAGTGCATGGTTCGGTTCATTTGTGCCCTTTTGGCCTTGGTGACCACTCCTGCCCTCGTCAAATCAGTTTGTTACAGCCACAGATGAAGCATCACGAAGCAAAGCAGTCCTTGCTTTCTAAATGAAATAAATGCAAGCATTTGAAAGGAACTTCGCCAAAGCTTTCTGCAGCCCCCATGGCCTTCAGTACTTGCGGAAGACAAGTAAATTCAGCTTGGACTTTGCACCATACTTGAGCAGAAAAGTGACATTCAAAAACAAATAAGATCCAGTCTCATTACACTTCTAACAGAATAAACACAACAGAGACCCACCAGGCGCAGACCATCGACCAATTCTTTCTAAGAATGGCTGCCTGTCAAGAGTCTAGCCAGGAAATAAAACAAAATCTGGGCATGTTAGTTGAAAACCAGACCAGCCTATGCCACACAACTTCGGTGCCTTTTCTTCTTAACTGCATTCCAAGCACCTGCAGTTGAGAAAAAACCAGAGGATGAAGCAATGCAGATAACTCTGTCCTTAATAGCAGAATAGCGAAAGAGAATTCCACAAATTGCTGATGGAATAGAGACAAGTTCATCAAATCTAGCTCCTTGCCACACCCATTCAAGAGCACTAATATCAGCTGAGACTTCGGCATACAGACAGAATATGGAATCATAAACTTCAATTTACTAGTTTCAATAATTTCATTTCCTGTTGTCAAATTTGCACATTTTCTTCTGTCTTTTTCTTATTTTGGCGTTTTCATGCGGTGGTGTCAACTTCTAATGCGTCATCCTTTTATCAGACTAAAAATTTATAACCTTTAGATATTATTTCTTTCATCTGGTGGTCCCGTTCCTATTTTCAGCCTTTTTCGAATACTTCTGTCAAGCTTTGATTGGGATAAATTGTACTATCTTTTCATTCAACCAAAATTCTACATTTTCTACTGCTTATTTACGGGTTGAAAAGACATGTTGATGCGCAAGTTCTACAACCTGCCTCGGGCTGCCTCCAACGTTCCGTGCACCAGCCAGCTTACACAATACACACCACAGGCAAAGGTAGCCTCCTGGACCTTTCGAAAGATCTTGCGACGATTAATAAGCCTGTAAACGAGGAATCAGGATTTCGACCAAAAAAAAAAAAAAAACGAGGAATCAGGAGAGAAAGGTGAAAATTTCGGGAGAGAATCCACACGTAGAGAGGAGTCGGGCAGAATTTGTAGGGGGTGATGCCTGGTGGGCCGACAGCAAGAATTAGCCCTCGAGGTGTGGCTGGGTCGTGCGATAGGATTCACAAGATCTTGTATTCATTTGAATACGACCCTTCAGATGTATATTTGCAAGATCTTATTCCAGAGGATTCAAAAGACAAATTGAAGAAATTGTTCCATACGCAAATTTGACTAAATCATGCTCTTCACATGAAAAGCGATGTTTTACAGTAAAGAAATGCATGTCGCCTGGGGGCCATTTGTTTCTTTCTCGGGTACTGTTCCCTTTTTCCTCTCTACTGGGCGATCTGCTCACTGTTCATACCGTCTCCTCTTATGCTTGTCCCGTGAGCTTCTACTGTCAGTTTGGCTCGATTTTTGGTGGGCTTCTTCCTCTGCTTGCCTTCCATCTTTCCACCGAACGGTTTCGTCCGGTTTGCCCCCCCAAGTCGCGCTTGAAGAAGCCCTTTCTCTCACCCGTTTCGGTGCCTGTTCTACTGTTCGTGCGGGCTTCGGGCTGTTTCAAGGACTAGCGGTGGTTTTGTTGGCTCTCACCACCCCTCCTCGGCCCTTTGCTTCATTCTCTGGTATGGATTCTCTTCCTTTGCTGTAGAGGGTGTGCTGGAGAGTTGCTGGGCTGTTGGAGGGTTGTTTTTGTTAGGGCGTCTACCTCGGCCGAGAGAAGTGGACTCCTTGTTGAGGCCCACCGTGGTGCTGTGAGGGGTAAGGGGCTTAGCCCTCCTTCTTGCGTTGTAGAAGTCCGGCCTGCTGAGAAGTCTGGTCATCCCTATCAACCCGATGTCGAGCCTTCGCCAGTCGGTGACGGGATTAGACTTGGACGACAGTCAAGGCCGCCTCGTGATGGGCATTCTAGGGGCTATAGGGGCTATAGTCATGCTCGTGCCCCTTCTAAGTGGCGTCTGGCCCCGGCTAAGCTGGCTAGCTCTTTGAGGCCTCCCTAAGCCCGGTCGTGGGCTAATGTGGCTCGACTAGTAGCAAAGGGCTATGAGCTGTCTTTTGTCCCACCTTCTTCTGTGGGCGAGAAACTTGTTGTGAACTTATCCGGCGAGGTGTTTCAGGCTGTGGACCCCAAGTGGAGCAAGTACTTGGTTGGTTACTTTGTAGGGAAGAGGCTCCCGTTTCAACTCGTAGAGAATGTGTTGAAGAATACCTGGGGGACTAAGCTGGTCGATGTATTGGCCGATGACTAGGGGTTCTTCTTCTTTCATGTTCCGGACCCTTTGTTCTCGGAAGATTTTGGAAGAGGGGCCTCTAATTGTAGCACGAGTGCCTCTTATCTTGCAACGATGGAAGCCGTTGTTGGAACTTAAAAAAGATAGACAATCTTTGGTCCCGGTGTGGATTAGACTCAAGAATCTTCCTCTTGATCTATGGTCCACGCCGGCTATTAGTGCCATAGCAAGCTCCATTGGTAAGCCCCTTTATGTCGATCAATATACGGAGGGTATGAGGAGAATTTCTTTTGCCCAAGTATGCAGGGATATCCAAGCAAAACAGCCTACAATCTCGGAGGTTGCCGTGAATGTGGATGGAGTATCTCGTGCGATTGCTATTGAGTATGAGTGGAGGCAGATGGAGTGCCTCAAGTGTGGCGTGTTTGGCCACAAGTGTGAGATCTCTCCCAATCCCTCTGGCCCGAGGACGTCGCTCGTGCAGGCCAATATGGCCCTTGCTTCTTTGGACCCTGTCCAGCCCCCTACCCCTCTTTTGGATGTCCCGGCGGTACATGAGCAGGCTTGGAAGCAGGTCAAAAGCAAGAAGAAGAAGCCCCCTCCCCCGATGGACTTTAGCTCGACCTCCTAGGTTAATACGAGTGATGAGGGCCGTGCTCTGAAGCTTAAGGCTGCGGCAGTGGAGAAAAGGCTGCCTCCTACTTCTCGGAAAGCCCCCGGAGGCCCCATAATTGGTCCGAATCAAGCTGAAGCTGCCCTTGCTTCTGTGGATGAGATAGGTAGCCCTTCGAAGACTTTCTATCCTGAGTTGCCCAACCCAAGAGTGGTGGTAGGTGAATTAGTTGAGGTGGGCTATTCTTCGGATAGGAGCTGCTCCCTCCGAGCCCCTCTCCAAAAGCATTTGCGCTAATGACATGCCTCGAGACCTTACGGGACAAGCTACTCGTTCTCGCTTCGACCCTCCCCCTCCGGCGATTTGTGTTACTCCACCATCCATGTGGCGGAGTGTCTACAAAAGGAGGTAACCCTCCTTTCTTCCTTTTGTTTGTAAATACGTATATAGGTTGTTGGAATATTAGGGGTCTTGTTACCCCTCTTAGACAAGTGGAGGTTCGGAATTTTGTTTTGGCGAATCGGTTAGCTTTGATCGGTTTAGTTGAGAGTAAAGTTCCCCATAATATGTTTGAAGCTATTTCTGGTAGTTTGATGTCAAACTGATGTGGGTGGCTAATCTTGAGCACTCCTATCGGGGAAGGATTTGGGTTGGCTGGAACCCTTCCATTGTCTCTTTCGAACACTTCTCATCTTCGGACCAGGCAATTCATGGGAATCTTAGATGGTTGGATTCAGGAGCTATCTGTTGTGTCACTATCGTTTATGCTGAGCACTCCTTCACCTCCCAGAGACCTCTTTGGGAGGATCTAGTGCATAGGAGTTCTACTTTACAGAATGTGCTGTGGCTTGTTATGGGGGACTTTAATGCTAGTAAGGACCCTCGGACGGGGCTTGGAGGTTCGGACTTATGGTTGCCGTGCTTTGATGAGTTTGCACAGTGTCTAGATCAGGCGGGACTGGAAGACCTTAGGTGTGTGGGCTTCCGTTACACTTGGTCTACTTCTACGGGCACTTCTCGCAAGACCAGGAAGATTGATAGGGTCCTGGTGAACCCTTGTTGGAGCCAGGTGTTTTCCTTCTCGGAGGCTTCTTTTCTCGCTCTTGGGCCGACCACTCTCCTATGGTGGTCAAGGTCGAGAACCCTGTGTTTCGGAGGAGGCCATTCAAATTTTTTGATTTTTGGATGAAGCACCCAGACTTTGAGACAATTGTGAGGCAAGTTTGGGACTTGCCGGAAGAGGGGACTCCTATGTATAGGCTTGTTTGCAAGCTGAAGGCCCTGAAGTGTCGGCTTAAACAGCTCAATAAAGATTCATTTTCTAATATTTCTATAAGGACTGCAGAAGCTAGGGAGGCTTTAAGTCAGACTCCACTTGACCTCCTTCAAGATCCGTCTAGTATCACTCTTGCCGACGTGGAGAGGATTCAATGCCGAGCCTTCTTGGAACTTCGCTCTTAGGAGGAGTCTTTCTTTAGACAGAAAGCTAGAATCATATGGTTGAAGGAGTTGGGATGATCCTCTACCCTCTGCTATTGAAACCTCCATTGTGAGTTGGGATGATCCTCTACTAAGCCTCAATGAGGCTAATGACCACCTCCTCTGGATTGGCCATTCTTCAGGAGTTTTTTATATTGCTTCGGCTTGGAGCCTGCTAAGGCCGAGGGGTCCTATGGTTTCCTGGTCGACACTTGTGTGGAACTCCTCTCATATTCCTCGGTACTAGTCCCACCTTTGGTTGATAGCTCGCAATCGCTTGCCTACTCAAGTATTGTTGCTAGCTTATCTGAGAATACTGAATGCTTCTTGTGCATTCTGCTCGGCTAGGCTGGATTCGGTGGACCACCTTTTTTTTTTTTTTTTGCCCTATTACTGGCATCCTTGCCTCTTTTTGGGTGGCCAATTGTAACTTACCTTGGCGTAATCAATTTTCGAAGGAAAATCTCCAATGGGTTATTGATCACCTTTCGGATGCTACTTTCCACCATTCCCTAGCTCGCTTTGCCTTTAGTGCCTTATGTTATCTCATTTGGAAAGAGAGGAATAACATTCTATTTCGCAATCAAAGGTTATCCTTCCCGGCGTTAAAAGAGCACCTCCGTAAAGTCATTAAAGACAAGGCTTCTACTTTCTCCAAGGTCCCGGATACTCCCTCTAATAGGAGACTTCAATTGAGCTGGGGCCTTCACCCTTCCTTATTTAATTGAGGTTGTCGATTTGGTTTTTACTGCTACCGGCCTTCTCAAGGCTTTCGTTGTGCATCCCCTTTTGGCTAAAGGGGTGTTTGGCGTCCTCCTTCCTGACGCTCCACCTAGCTGAGGCTCTTGGGTCCTTTGTGTTGACCTGCTTTTTGTTGTTCTTTCCTTGTGCAGGCCACAATTGTTTGTGTGTTCTTCTATTTTTCGTTTTTTGTTTGCTAGTCTCCTTGTTGCCTCTTCGCTGCTTGTGGTCCCCATGCTCTGTATCCTTTTCACAGCTTCTTTTTCCTTTCTCCCTTGGCACCCCCTCCACTCATTGCGATTTTCTCTCTGAGTGCAAGCTGGTGCTGGGGGCCCCCCTTGCTGTACAATTGTATAACGTTTTGTAATAGTTAATATATCTCTTACCCTTACCAAAAAAATAAAAAATCATATAGTTGAAGGAGGGAGATCGGAATACGAAGTTCTTCCTCCATTATGTCGATGAAGAGACAATTGAGAAACAGAATTCTTTACGTGGTAGATTCTCTCGGAACCAAATTAGTGACCTGCAGCTTGTCCATCAACATTTTGTGGAGTACTACCAAGACCTCCTTATGCCTCGGGTGGAGCACGTTACTCCTTAGGTTTTCGAGATTCGGCATATCATCAACTCTCAGCTTAAAGACAACCAGATCACCTTTCTTGCTTGGTCGTTCACTGACTTGGAGATTCGGGATACTTTGTTCTCTCTTGCTCGAGGTAAGGCCCCAAGTCTAGATGGTTTTACAGTTGAGTTTTTCAAGGAGAACTGGGGGACGATTGGTTAGCTAGTCATGACAGCCACTATGGACTTCTTCACCTCAAGAAGAATCCTTAAGGAAATCAACAACACCATTTTGGTCTTGGTGTCGAAGGTGCCGAATGCGACTACAGTCGACGACTTTAGGCCTATTGCGTGTTGTAATATTATTTACAAGATAATTACAAAATTATTGGCGAACAGGGTTGCTTTTGTGCTGAAGGATCTAGTGAGCCCGTGTCAAAGTGCTTTCGTTAAGGGGCGCAAGATCAGGGATAGCATCCTCTTAGCTCAGGAACTATTTTCTAACTTCCATTTGGAGCCTTACTCACCGAAGTGTGCTGTTAAAGTCGACTTTAGGAAGGCCTATGATACCGTAGATTGGCGGTTCCTTGAGAGTGTCCTCCTTGCTTTTCGTTTCCCTGATTGTTTGGTTTAGCTCATCATGACTTGTGTGCGGACTTCTCGGTTTTCTATTGCATTAAATGGGGAGCTCCATGGCTTCTTCCCTAGTGGGCGTGGCCTGCACCAGGGCAATCCCATATCTCCTTATTTATTCACTCTGGTTATGGAGGTTCTCTCGAGGATTCTCAGGAGGTGTTCGCTACAGCCGGACTTTAGTTTCTTTTGGAGATGCAGGTCTACATCCCTGTCACACTTGTTCTTTGCAGATGATGTTTACCTCTTTTGTGAAGGACATGTGCGTCTGTGACACTCCTCAATGAAGGTCTACAAACGTTCTCTGCTTAGAGTGGCCTGTTACCGAATCCGAGGAAGAGTGAGGTGTTCCTATCAGGAGGCTCGCCTTCCTTAAGGAATCAAATCTTGCAAGTTCTTGGATTCTCAGAAGGGAGCTTACCAGTTCGGTATCTAGGAGTCCCAATTATTACTTCGAGGCTGAGGAAGACAGATTGCACTATTCTAGTTAGGCGCATCACCTTGAGGGTGCAGTCTTGGACTCATAGGTTTCTGTCTTTTGCCTACCGTCTTCAATTGATCGGATCGGATTAGTTCTTCATGCTATTCGGGCCTTCGGGCAAGTGTCTTTATTCTTCCCCGCGGTAGTGCTAGACTAGATTGAGCGTATTATTAGACAATTCCTTTGGAGAGGCCCCGAGTTGGGCGGAGAGGGGTGCTAAGGTCTCCCGGGATGATGTATGCCGATTTTAATCATGAAATTTAATTCGGTTTGGGAATCGAATATTTAGGCGTGTCACAATTCATTTTAGGACCGTCTCATCGTCCATCAAGCTATTGCCGACTCCAATCTCAAGAAAGAAATTATCAAAGAAAAAAATCGAAGACCGGGAAGAAAATAAAAGGGAATGAGAAAAGGAAAATAATAGAAATAAGAAAATTGGGTTTTCTTATTAAAGTATTATTTTCTTTCCCTTTTCTTTTCTCTCTCTCTCTCTCTCTTCTTTTCTCTTTCTCTCTCTCCTTTCTTTTTCTCTCTTTTTCTCTCTCCTCTCCCCTCCCCCTTCGTGCGAAACCCTCCCCCACGCCAACCATTCCCCCTTTTTCCCTCTTGCTGGCTTCCACTTTGCTTTCCCCATCACCTTTTTACTTTTGATTGGTCAAACGTTCTTATCTCTCCTGCCCTCCCCTTATCTCTCCTAACCCACCTTCTCCCTCTTTTCTCTGGTTTGTGCGAAGTAGAAGCCGAACCGAAGACGGCAAAAACGCAGCGACTTGCAGGGGCCATCGCCGCCTGCGGAGCCGGACTAACCGCACGCCGCGCTCGTCCGCCGCTCGCCGCGTGCTCCGCCAGCCCTCGTTTCCCTCGCGCTCAGGCCTCCCCCGTCGTCTCTCGCCTATTCCCGTCTCGTCCGGCCAAGTGAGTGGCCGAGCAGCGGCCGGAGCCGCCGTGTGGCCTCACCGGACCGCCTCTTGCTTTCCCGACCCCTCTCCGCCTAACCATCTCTGTTTTCCTCTGTTTCGCAGTTAATCCGCAACCCATGAAATGGGTTTCAGCCCCGGCTCTTGGGCCGTTTTGGGCCGTTTCCGGGCCTCGAACCCGAGCCATGCTTTAGGAAGAATCGTTCCTCGTATCGTCAGCCGTCGGATTGATCCGATTTGCGTGCGATTTGGTGAGTAATCTCACTAATCCAGGATTAGTGGCTAATTATGCTTTAAGCTGGTTTAGATTTAATTAATTATATTTAGGTTGTTAGATTAGAATAAATTAGCAATTATTAGCCAATTGTGATGAATTAGATAAATTGAATGTGTAATTAGTAAGTAGACATTGTCTACTAATGATTGGAAGTGCCTCGGGATTTTTCCCGACCCCTTAGTGGGCTCCAGTTAGGCTTTTCGGGCCTAAGTGGATTTTTTTTAGCATTTAAATATTAATTTTCTAATTAAATTAAATAATTATTTATTTTTCGAAAAATCAACTGAGATAGCCTGGACCGGAAAATTATGCTTGATAAAGAAGCGTGGTTGAAATCCATTTATTTAATTGGGCTTTATTTTGAGCTTAAATTGAATTTTTAATATTAATTAATTAATTTTCGAAATTAATAATTAATTATTTATTTTTTGGAAATTAAGATTTGATGGCCGACGACCGAAATCTCGTGCTGATCGTCGTGGCGCGGTTCGTTTATTTATTTGAGCTCTACATTGTATGGAATTAATTAAATTGTGATATTTTAGGGATTTACCCCTAAATTGATTGGAATTGATCGTGATTGAATGGTTGATCGGTAAATGGCCAAGTATGTTATTCAGCATTTTAATGCTTTGTTGAGTTGATTTAATTATTTGATTGAGAAATTGAATTGTTGATCGGTAAATGGCCAAGTATGTTATTCCAAATATTTTAATGCTTTGTTGAGTTGATTTAATTATTTGATTGAGAAATCGTTGGGCATTGGTTATTGGTGTTGAAAGTAGATTGGTGACCACTTGAAAGAGGACACGTGTGCCAGTCAAATTGGAATGTCACCTGGAGAATGCACGTGAGTTCGGTGGTTGAATATGTCACCTTGGCGAAAGGTCGCCGAGAGAATGCACGTGCTCGGAGACTCGGTATGTACTCCTGGAGAATGCACGTTGGCTCGGTGACAGGAAATGACATCTAAAAAGGGCACGTGGGCTCGGCGACTTGATCGATCGCGGTGAAATGCACACAGAGAATGCACGTGGGCCCGGGCATCCCCAAGGGCACGTGGGCTCGGCGACTTGATGCATCGCTTTGGTGAAATGCACACGAGAGAATGCACGTGGACCGGAGCATCTAAAAGGGCACGTGGGCTCGGTGACTTGATGCATCACTTTGGCGAAAGGTCGCACGAGAGAATGCACGTGGGCCCAAGGTTCGAGGCACGTGAACTCGGAGACTTGGAAGGTCGTCCTGGAGAATGCACGTGGCCTAGCTTTTAAATATCCCACAGCTGAGGATTGATTCGTATGACATGTAATCGACGGTTCGATTTGTTTGAAGTGAATGGATGTTTATTGTGAATTATACCGACTTGCGGAGTGGGATCGAGGCCAAGGTGAGTCCTCCGCCCCGTGCGTGTTTAGGCAGCCTTTAGTATAAGTGGTTACTAATCGGGCTTAGTGGGAGTAGAACTCGCTCGAGACATAGTCTCATCCCGCCTTGGGAAAACCATTTCAGGACCCCATTGAAGAGCCGAGGAGGAGGAATCCGAGAAGGAGAACTCGAGGTGAAATCAAGGAGAATGATTTTGGAAGAAGAAGACAATCCTAAGAAGGGTCTTGAGTACGGCCCAGTTCGTCTAAGTTTACCTCTCTTCTTTGAGATCTTATTTTGATGTGAATAGTTATGAAGTGGTTTGTGGTTTGTATAAAAGTTTGGTTATAAATTTCAATATGAAAAATATGGCCTCGCTTTTCTATCCCATCGTTTTATTGTCCGGGGATTTTGACTTTGCTTCCGCATGTGCTTAATAAATGAAAGGGTCGGCGATACATTGTCCCGGGATATCGCATTATAAATCGACCAATCGAAGGATATGCGTGCCGAGGATCAGGGCGTGACATCGGTTTAAGTGGTATCGAGCGAGGTTGAAGATTGAGTGATAAGGAGTGATGACCATGGGATGGTTAGTAGGAATGCCTTTTAAATTCATGCTGGTGCATGTCTCGTTAGTTGAATGCTGGAATTGTTTGTTGTGGTGAGGATCGCTCATCTTCTAATCCGGTGTGGATGTGGAAGACGGGTTTCAAGCAGGTAAAAGACCGAACCATGAGCGAGTAGGAGCTGAGAACTCCTAGTAAGAGGGACAATGTCCTTTGTGACTCGGGATAATGCATTGACAAAGGTCAAGATTCGCAGGTGGTTGTGGCAGAGTGTTGGCCCGCGCCAGTGTAAGAGTACCACCCAGGCTGCACCGTAGCAGCGTCGAATGATCCTAAGTTCGATAGGATCGTTCGTGCAAGTATTTCTTAGGGAACTGGATAAGCCAACAAGCTCTGGATCCAGAAGCCGTTGTTGTTGTCGCTATCATTACCGCAGCTTGTCGCCTCACTTGTTGAGATCCAGTGGGATATGATCAGGGATCGAGCCATCGCTTCCAAGTCAAGGTACAGATCCAGTTCAGACAGAAATGGAAATCGGTCAGGGAAAAGATCGAAGTCGAGAGCGGTTCTAGCAGACCGATGGGACAACTAGAAAGAGTGTGTGCTGTCGCTTGGGGGAGATAAGACTCACCCGATAGAGTGTCGAATTGTAGAAAGAAGCATGAATGAATCCGATACCCGAATATGACTAGAACTCAGTGATGATGACCGGCGTGGCCATCGGGTGAAGGACTTGTGCGAAGTCTACAGACATAGACATCGTTACCGGCGGCCAAGAAGGAATGGGAGTAGAATGGACCTTGCACCGATTAGAGAAAGAATGTGTTGGAAGTGATTTTATCAAAGCAGCGCGAAGAGAGCTTTGTCTTTGAGTTGGAAGAACTTAAATTGTTGAAGTAAAAGTGAAAAGAGGAAAATCACTAACAATAGTTGTGCTTTGAATAGTTGCTTTGGTGTGAATTTGATGCCACATGAACAGGTGTAGGCTTATGAAGCATATTGTGATAATGAATCATGGTCATGGAATAATCCAGTTTATTCTATTAACATGTGAAAGTGTCGAGGTTATTGGGAGTCGAAAAGAATCTTCGATTTCATTAATCTCGCTGACTGAAGGCAACTTGTTTGGTAGACGGAGGTTGACAAGCTTGCTTTGTGATTGTCTTGGGTAGGACAGATTGAAGAACTAAAGATGGAGGACATCTCAATGGTCTAAGAACTTCTAGATGTGTTGTCATAAGAACATTAGACCACCATCGGGAAGATAGAAAGTGCGATCGAGCTAGCACTGGATAGACCTACTCTCGAAGGCTTCTTATCGATTGTTATTGTCTCGGTTGGTAGAATTAAAGATGCAGATGTGAAGATTGATGAATGAGGAATTCGTGCATATCATTACATCACGTTGGGGAAACATCGTTGTGTTTGTGAGAAGAAGAAAGATAGTTTGTTGCGAGTGTGCACGACCATCATCAACTCAATTAGGTGAAGATCAAGGACAAGCGTTCTTTGCAAAGATCAATGAATGGTGTGACTAGTTATAAAGAGTGTCGATGTTTTGAATGATTAACTTGAGAACAAGATGTCGTCGAGTTATGAACCAGGAAGGGAGATTGTATGAAAGACAGGTTGTTCGTACTTGATATGGTCTTTATGAGAGTAGTGTAAGATCGTTTGGCACAGTCGACACTCTAGTTGTTGTCATGGATTTGACAAATAGAGTGTTCAAGGAATATCTAGATCAATTTGTGATCGTGTTCATAGATGATATCTTGGTCTATTCGAGAAGTAATGAAGAGCATAAGAATCATTTGAGATTAGTCTTTGGATCTAAAGAACACATCGCTTATATGTTAAGTTTAGCAAATGCGAGTTTTGGCTGACTTGTGTTGCGTTCTAGGTCATGTGATTTGGGAGAAGGAATCTCCGTCGACCGAGCAAGATAGAAGCCGTGATCAAGTGGCCAAGACCGTCACCCGAGAATGAGATCAAGTTTTCTGGGGTTAACGGAGTTATTACGTACGGTTTGTGGAAGGATTCTCATGATAGCGTCGCTCTCCGACAAAGCTCACAAAGAAAAATGAGAAGTTCATATGGTCGACAAGTGTGAGCATAGTTTCCAAGAGCCGAAGGAAAAGGCGCTACCGCACACATGCCGACGATTCCATACGGTCCCGGAGGATTCGAGATCTATAGTGATGCGTCATTTAGGGATTGAAGGTGGCCGATGCAACAGCGTAGTTGTTGCATACGTCCTGGGCCAGCTTGAGACCTCATGAATTGAATTATCCGACGCATGACTGAACTCGCAGCTCATCATATTTGCATTGAAGATTCGAGACACTACTTGTGTGGAGAAAAGTTTCGCATCCTCAATGACTATCGAGTTCAAGTAATTGTTCTCTCGAAGGAGTTGAACATGAGACAACGGCGATGGATAGAATTAAGCCGAAAGACTACGATCAGGTGATATTTTATATCGCCTTAGAAAGGCGAACAAGGTCGTCGATGCATTGAGTCGGAAGGCTTCGCGTGGCACGGATCTTGGTTAAGGAGTAGAACTTAATCGAGAGAGCTCGAGATTCGGAATTCAAATTTGAGGTAGGCCACCTCTCGAGTTTTATGGCCACCCTCGTAATTGAGCGGGATGTCCGAGTCGAATCAAGCAACTTCAACCGACGCATCCAGACGTACGAAAATTCTTCAAGAGGATACTAACAAAAGAAAAGCTGATTTTCAAGTTTCTGATGATGGGGTACTGAGGTTTCGTGGACGTTTAGTTGTACCTGACGATGTAGAGCTTAGAGAAGAGATTTTATCTAAAGCACATCGTAGCAATTACAACGTTCATCCTGGAAGCACTAAGATGTATCGAAATTGCGTCAACACTATTGGTGGTCGGGTATGAAGGCGGACACCGCCAAGCATGTGGCTAAGTGTTTGACTTGTCGCAAGTAAAAGCTCGCATTGCAAGCCGGGAGGATTTCTGCAACCTCTCGCAATACCGCAGTGGAAATGGGAGCATATCACGATGGATTTCGTGGATCGGACTACCAAGGAGTCAAAGGGAAATGATTCGATTTGGGTAGTAGTGGACAGGTGACAAAGTCAGCTCACTTCATTTCGAAAGGACTCGGAAGTCCGGATAGACACGCAGCACTGTATGTGCGTCAGGTCGTTCGTATGCATGGAGTGCCGGTTACGATAACATCTGATAGAGACCCAAGGTTTACTGCTGCTTTCTGGAAGAACTTACTGAGTGCTTTAGGCACAAAGCTTTAGTACAGTACGGCATATCATCCTCAGACGGATGGCCAGTTTGAAAGGACGATTCGTACTCTTGAAGGTATGCCGAGAGCATGTGTAATAGACTTCAAAGAAAGTTGGGAGGATCGCCTTCATCTGGTGGAATTCGCCACAACAACAAGCATCGCAGAGCATCAAAATGACTCCATTTGAAGCGTTGTGGCGCGTAGCGTGCGTAACTCCCGTGTGTTGGGATGAAGTCGAAGAAAGGAAGATAAGAGGCCCCGAGTTGGTTCCAGTAATCGGTAGATGCCGTGGCGTTGATCGAGACAGATTGAAGACAAGCAGAAAGAAAGCGTAAGAGTTATGTAGATAAGCCGAAGGTCTTTGGAATTCCAAGTTGGTGATCACGTTTTCCGAAAGTGTCACCAATGAGGGGAACTTCGCGCTTTAGTAAGAAAGGCAAGCCGAGTCCGAGGTACGTAAGTCCGTTTGAGATTCTTGAAAGAATCGGAAACCTAGCGTATCGTCTTGCGTTGCCGCCACGATTGGCGCAAGTGCATGACGTCTCTCACGTATTGATGTTAAGGACGTACGAGCCTGACCCGACCCATGTGCTCAATTTTGTAGAATTGGACGTGGATGACCGTGTGTCATACGTTGAAAGCCCGGTCCAGATTGTCGATCGTAAAGGGCAAGTTCCGCGTACAAAGACCATCCCGTTGGTCAAAGTGGTTTGGCAACACCACGGTATTGAAGGAGCGACTTGGGAGACCGAAGAATCGATGAGACAATTGTACCTACCTTTGAGCAAAGTGTATAATGGTTTAAATTTCGAGGACGAAATTTTTATAAGAGGGGAAGAGTTGTGACATCCTGAAATTCGACCTCGTTTCGATAAAATGAAATGTGCATTTCGTCGACGTGCCTATGGTCCTTTTTCTCCGAGCTGATCACTCACGAGTTAGCTAACCTATTGGGTGAAGCCGTTAAGGGATATAACCGCGGTAAAATCCCTAAAAGCTACCTAATTGGTTGGATTGGACTAAAATCACGTCTGGTCGATTTTAATCATGAAATTTAATTCGGTTTTGGGAATCGAATATTTGGGCGTGTCACAATTCATTTTTAGGACCGTCTCATCGTCCATCAAGCTATTGCCGACTAAATCTCAAGAAAGAAATTATCGGAGAAAAAAATCGAAGACCTAAGAAAATAAATGAGAAAAAGGAAAATAATAGAAATAAGAAAATTGGGTTTTCTTATTAAAGTATTATTTTCTTTCCCTTTTTTCTTTTTCTCTCTCTCTCTCTCTCTCTTTTCTCTTCTCTCTCCCTTTCTTTTCCTCTCTTTTTCTCTCTCCTCTCCCCCCTCCCCCTTCGTGCGAAACCCTCCCCCCACGCCAACCATTCCCCCTTTTTCCCTCTTGTCTGGCTTCCACTTTGCTTTTCCCCATCACCTTTTTACTTTTGACCGGTCAAACGTTCTTATCTCTCCTGCCCTCACTCTCTCTCGTAACCCACCTTCTCCCTCTTTCTCTCTGGTTTGTGCGGCGTGCCGAACCGAAGACGGCAAAACGCAGCAGCTTGCCGAAGCCATCGCCGCCGCACCGGAGCGGACCAACCGCACGCCCGCGTCGCTCGTCCGCGTCGCCGCGTGCTCCGCCAGCCCTCGTTTCCTCGCGTCGGCCTCCCCGTGCGTCTCTCGCCCCTGCTCCGTCTCGTCCAGCCACCGTGAGTGGCCGAGCAGCGCCGCCGGAGCCGCCGTGTGGCCTCACCGGACCGCCTTGCTTTCCCCGACCCCTCTCGCCTCTAACCATCTCTCGTTTTCCGTTTCGCAGCTAATCCAGCAACCCATGAAATGGGTTTCAGCCCGCTCTTGGGCCGTTTTGGGCCGCTTTCGGCTCCTCGAACCCAGCCGTGCTTTGGGAAGAATCGTTCTCTGCCGCGCCGCCGTCGGATTGATCCGATTTGCGTGCGATTTGGTGAGTAATCTCACTAATCCAGGATTAGTGGCTAATTATGCTTTAAGCTGGTAGCGATTTGGTGACATTTTTAAACGTCCATTTAGTTTGCATATAAAAAAAAGAAAAAAGAAAAAGAGGGGGTCAAAAAAAAAAAAGAAGAAAAAACAAAATGAAAAGGGGGAAAAACGCTTCGTGCGAAGGGGGAAGGCCATTTGACAAGATTTTTCCTCTCTCTTAGGCTCTCTCCTAAAAAAACGTTGGCGCGTATTCTTTCGGGGATTCTCTCTTGCGCTTATTCTCTCTCTCTCACGGGGACTTTCTCTCTCGACCTGACACTCTCTCCCCTCCCGCGCTCGCTCGAAAACTCTCTCGGCTCTCTGCGCAAAGGGGCCGAATGGTTTCTCTCCGGGGGACTCGGGGGACTCTCTCGCTCTCTAATTCTTTCTCTAGAAAACGGCTTCTCTCTCGGATGATTTCTACGGGTAACTACTCGATGGAGCTCTTCCATGGTAGATGGGAGAAAACCCTAAATCTCCCGGGAGCTCGCTCTCTCTTCTCGACGGTGATAACCTCTCTTCCTCCTCGAAATCCCCATCTCTAGCGAGTGGAGTAGGAGTTCGTTACCAGTTTTAGCTGTCGGTGTTCATACGCACGAGGTGGCTCTCGCCGATCTCTCTCGGTTCTTCGTTTTTCCTCCATTGGCGGCGATCGAGATCAAGCGTCAGTGGTTGGGGATCGTGAGGATTTGGTTCTTTCGGGAGATGGACGCTTGTTCCGATCGGTGGTTCTCTTTCTGGATCGGGCTCGCTAGATTAGGTTTCTCTCTTGCCTTCAACGCCTTCCGTTGCTTGATTGAGGTATTACTTCTTCATCACTCGGTAAAGTCATAAGCCCTCCGTGTTGTGCACATTGAAACTACTATAGATGGATAGCATATTGTTGGGCTTTTTGTACCAAATTCATGCATTGAATCTGTCTTTCAAGATTTGGCGTAGGTTCAGGATATAGATGATTGAGATGGTAGTTCAGTATTTTCATGAGTAAACATATTAGACAAACAGTTGTGTTATGTTTCTTCATTGAAAATCATAGGAATTCTATTTTTGAACTTACTTTAGATTTGCCGGAACACTTATGTTTAAGATCATTGAAAATGTTGCTGGTCAGTTACGCTGCACATGTTGAAATTACAAGTGTATTAAGCCGAATGCTACCATCTCGAATACCGAGTACATGCTGCGAGCATTAAGTTGCTGCTCTAGTCATCATGTACACATTCATTTGGGTGCGCTGTGTTACTAATTGATTCATCAACTGTATGTTCATTTCAAATATGTTGATGGTTCTATTTTAATGAAAATTGGATGGTAGTGAATGAGTCTTTTATATCATTAACAGTGGTTGACATGCTTGTTGGGAAACTCCAAGTATACTTGAACATGCAATGAGGGTTCTGTTTTCTGACTTTTGCTTCTCTTATGAGTGCTTCCTTTGGTTCATTGCTTTTATACAATGTTATTGGATGAATTTTTGTGGATTGACGATCAATGATCATGAACTTGAGGATGATTGAACTTGATTTGCCTTGATCTGTAATTTTCGTATACTTGATATGTCGCTCTCTGTTTTGCTGAAACGAGGTGCTATATGAGGTTTTTTTTTTTTACCTCGAGCCCTTCTAGACATAAAAAATACACTTTTAGAGCTTCGATTTGATATGTCACACGCCCATAATGGATGTCATTTGGTCACTGAAAAACACCTACAAAATCTGTCAATTCTGTAGTAGTTTTTTAGGTTGATTTGCTGTTCTGCGATTTTCTGTTTTAACTGGATTGAGCTGGTAGATGATGTTATTAGGACTTAATGTCTTCACAGATCTGTAATAAACTTCTCAAGCTGTCCATAGATATATTATATGTTGGCCATACGTATATTATATGTGCGATTTGGCCATCGTTTGCCTTGCCTAATGCTTCTTGCAAAG
Source organism: Eucalyptus leucophloia subsp. euroa (assembly GCA_017140325.1). Lineage (NCBI taxonomy): Eukaryota > Viridiplantae > Streptophyta > Magnoliopsida > Myrtales > Myrtaceae > Eucalyptus > Eucalyptus leucophloia. Next base: position 53,640,058 of record CM029470.1, read on the forward strand.
ATCGAGCACTAATCTGGTATTGCAGTTATTCTGTTCCTGATGTTTTGTTTTAATCGATCTCTATTCAGATCTTCTAACTCAGCATCTCATCAAAGTTGATCAGGACATGTAGATCTACAACATATAAAATTTTCATAAAGATATAAGTTCATTTGGTTAGGTGATTGTTCATAAGTCGTCATTGTTTTGCATTGAGAATTTGCTCTTGATGACTGACATACATGAAGTCCTTTGTTCTTTATAAAATCATACATTGTTCAACCTTATTTGCTTTTTTTTCTATGATTTCTTACTGAGGTTATGTTTAGATTCATGGGTCAGTGCTTCATGATAGTGGAATATTGTGGGATTGAATGGTTGTTCTAGAAAACCTCTTTGATGTGTTTTGGATTCCTAAAGAGATTATAGTCATTTTCAGGCCCCATAGGACCGATAGATATATCAAATTGTTACGGATTGTGTCTATTCTTTGTGTGCTTGTTGTTCATATGTCCTGGTGTGTGAAATTGTTTAGTTGTGTCATTGATGTGCTGTTTTTGCTGTTTCTTTGTGTGCTGATTTTGCTGGTTCTTTGTTTTAAGGGCTAAATCATGCGTCATTGTCTTCTTGACATTTGAAACACATTACAAGTTTTGCATCAATGCATGGCATGTCATATTTGAACCTCGTTTGATGTGAATATCATGCATCCATTTGGCTAATTGCAATGAAATTTGTCATGCATGACATTCTTAGTTCTAAGTCACTTTGCAATGTTAATGATTTGTGTGATTTCTTTGCATTCTGATTTAGAGTTAAATGTTTACCCAAACTTTTTTTCGCATTCAACCTTATGTCATGTGCAAGTTTCACATTTTTGTGCATTGTCTAGGTGGTCTTACGAACCATTAAACATGCATTGTATTTTGTTTTGTTTTGTGGCTGGCATGCACGATTTCACAAATGTCAATTTTTGACCATAAATTAGATCTTGATTGGACTTGAACCCTATTAGGAAGTCTTAAAGGTTCATCTTAATCTTTCAGATGATGTTAATTTTGCATCATTTACATATCATTTGATTCAGAAATTTGTTTCTCTCATTTGTATGTACCTAGTTATTAGTTTCTTGGACTAGGTTTAGAATATGATCTTGAACATGGATAAAGCATGAAGATGGTGGAGATCGATGTCCATTCCAACCATTGTCATGTACTATTTGTTTTACCGACATATGTCTTGGGTTCCATGCATTGTATAAAATCGACCCAGTTGCGGGTTTCCTTTTTTTTCTCAATTTTTGCTCTTTTATATTTTTAGAATTGCATGATTAGGTTTAACTGCTTTTCTTGATTGTTTACTTCATGTCCTGCAATTTCATTTTCATTGATTATTTTCCTTTCATTTCTTAGGAATAGAATAGAATAGAATAGAATACAATAGAATAGAATGAAAGTAATCCACATGCATGATCACTTAGTCTAGAAATAACGATCCTGAAAATATAAAAAGAAACGCATGAACATGTTAGGAAAAAACACAACATATTGTTTAGGTACCGAAATGGTGCTAATAGCTATATTAGCATAACCCAAGTCTCCGAATCTAGATATGCTGGTTGCGTAAGAATCGAGGGAACTCTCTCGACCCTCGATTGGGTTTTCTAGCTGACCCCCAAAGAATGAGGCTAGTGGCGACTCTTGTATATTCTTAGGTTGTTAAACAATTAGACCGCATAAATAAGCCCGATGTCACGCGGGGCACGAGCTTAGGAGAGCTCGCGATCCGTGAGGGAACTCCGTGATCAAGTATCCATAAACCCGACCCTTCCCACCTTGGACATTTCGAGGGGCGGCAAGATCGAGTCGTGACAACACCAACTGCAAAACATCTTTCACTCTCGATGACTTTTCTTTTGAAAATTGAGAACGATACTGTTTGCTAACAACACATTCTTCACAGACTTGGGAAGGAACAGTATTTGAGGAAGACCGTCATCATGTTTTTCTGTTGGAGGGTCTTCAATTCACCAAAACTCAAGTGACCATAGCGAAAATGCCATAGCCATGAGGGATCTTTCTTTTCAGCCATCAAACAAGACTGAATATTTTCAATCTTTAATGGAAACAATCTATTTGAACTCATAGGAACAATTGCAATAGCACCTTTAACGGAATCATAAATTTCACAGGCACCCCTCTAAATGGTGATTACATAACAATTTTCTTGTAATTGGCCAGCACTCAATAAGTTACTTTTTAATTCAGGAACATATAACACATTAGAGATCGTTTCCACAAAACCGTTCTTGGTTCTTATCTTAATATCACATTTTCCCATCACTTTCACAATATAATGATCTCCAAAATTCACAAGTGGAATGAAAATCTTCATTTAGCTAAGAAAAAGAAGACTTACTTCCACTCATGTGGTT